>OV702293.1:212241901-213491901 GCA_916181665.1 Avena sativa
TTTCGAAAAGAAATGTGTTCTTTGTTTATTGATGCTCATTCAAGATTTCTTTTATCACTATTAATTCAATGTTTCATTTGTCATTGTTATAAAAAACGTAAATCAATTCAAATAACACAGGGTCGTGCGCCTCACGCCTAAAACTACTCCCTCCGTTTCAAAATATAAGATGTTTTAGATTTGTGAAGAGAATGTATCTAGACTTGTTTTAATATGTAGGTTCACTCATATTTAAAATGAATCTAGATATTAAAACAAGTCTAGATACATTTGCTTCACGAAACTAAAACATCTTATATTTTAAAACGGAGGGAGTAGTTGTTTATTAAGCCGGGCAGACCAGAGGGTGAGAGCGAGAAACCCCCTTCTGCCCCAGTCCCCAGATCCACTCCGTGTCTTTTGCCCCGCAGCGCGACGCGACAGTACACGCGCTAATCTGAAATTTCGGACCAAGTAATCGGTGAGCTTGTGGCGCCAGCGAGCCAACCCCACCATGGGTTCCACCATGGCCGGCTCCAACGCGGTGCTGGCCGCCATCCTGCTCGTCGACCTCCTCGCCTTCGGCCTCGCCATCGGCGCCGAGCAGAGCCGCCCCTCGGTACGTCCTGATCCGCGCGATTCCCCTTCTCTATATCTCTAAGTACTCTCCGCCCGACGCGCCTGTGCTGATGCTGCTTCCGCTGCTGCGCATGCCGCAGGCGAGCCTCGAGACGGACGCCAGGAATGAGTGGACCTACTGCGTCTACCACCCGGACGCGTCCACGGGGATGGGCGGCGCCGCGCTCGCCCTGCTGCTCGTGGACCAGGTGGTGGCCGCCGTCGCCAGCCGCTGCTTCTGCTGCGGCGCCGCGCTCCGCCCCGGCGGCGCCCGCGGCTGCGCTCTCATGCTCTTCCTCTCCTCATGGTTGGTACCCTCAATCGATCCACACATCTCATTTCACCAGTTCCGCTCCCCTCCCCAGCTGCTCGCGCCGCCGCCGCCGCCTTGACCTCCACGTGACGCTGACGCGTGGGCCCAGCTAGTCGGATTCTTGTCCTTTCTCTTTGTTACTTGTTGAGGTTGCTGGAAGAGAAAAGTCAAAGAGTCGAGCGTAGGAAAGCGTGTCGGATCAGTACCTCCACCCACTACACATTTTTGCCTTCACTCCTTGTTACGAAAATCCTCGCGTGGCTTATGTGATTATGCTGAAATGGTTGTTTTAATCTTGAAGTAGTAGTACTACTTCAAGAAAAAGGGAAGGTTCCTTTGGGACGCTGTAGACGCGGTTTGGAGTACTTGTGATAGGAGTACTTTTCAAGAAGCACATGTGTACATTGTGCCTTTCACATGTAAACCATGGTGGCTTTTTGTGGAAATGTCTAGTCAGCAGTCAGCACTCGCAGGTGGTTGTTCCCGCAAAGACCATTCATCTACACTAGTTTTACGCAGTGTATTGAAACTAGTAGACCAGCAAAGCTTTTAACGGTTTCCTAAATGGCCTTCGTTTTGTCAAATTTTGACAACATCTTTTGTGTGTGTGTGTGGGTGGGTGGGTGGGGGGGGGGGGGGTATTGACCATGACCAGCTTGTATAATTTAGATGTGAATCTAGGGCATGTTTGTATCACAGGAATGAAAAATGTAGAACTAAAAAACAAAGGAATGCAAGTGCAAAATAAAAGTATTGTAAAACAAAAAATTACAGGAATAGCCGTTTGGATAGAACACATGAAAAGTGTCTCAACCCAAAGCATAAGGGTGTAAAAAAGAGGTTAGAGTTTTGAATTAGGCAATTGAACATCAAACCATCAGAATTTGGCAGGACCATTCCTTCGTTTCGGAGGATCTTTATAGCAAAATATCCTAAGCATTGGATTCCTAACAAAATGCTCCCAAGAAAGTAATAGTATCAAAATTGTGATATTTGATTCATATTAGGAACATTATTATTGTTTTGAAAGGGGAGTTATTAAACATTTGTGACATTATCTGAATGATAGATTTTGCTTATGCATCGATTATGGACTTGCACATGGGGGCATAATCACAGAATAACAACTAGTGCAGTGTAACCTTCAACAGATTAGAGGGGATTTAATTCTGGTTAATAACGAAAGGTAGGCAACACTTGTTTTGGAATATGTTCAATTGGTAGTTGGAAATGGTCTTATGTTGCGCTCTACCAGTATACCTTTGGTCAGCAGACAGTTGTTATCTTGAACTGGTCTAATACAATGATGCGCTGAGAGCCTGCGTGTTTGGGGAAAACAAATCGCTGAGATGATGTCAGATGATGACTCGAGAACACACTTGGTCATTACTCAAAAAATCTGTTGGTTACTTAACTTTCTCATTTCTTATGTTTTGGACAACCCTCTTGGCTCTTGGGATTACTTTTACATAAAAAACGCATTGCTCTGGCAGTCTGGCTTCGTTTCATTGCCTGCACAAAACCAATACTACTCATACACCTTGTGGAGAGTGGCAGATTAGTGGCCCAGACAAAAGTAGCCGTCCTAATTTTTCTGAAAGCTAGATAATTTTTTTGAATTAAGATTACAAGCTGTTAGCAGCAAGTGATTCAACCATGAATTTCACATTCGTCCAAATAGCGTTCAGCCCTCCACTGCTTCAACATTCTGGTGATGTTTGTTTCAAACACCAAAATGCATCGCTCCAGAAGAGGTCAGATTAAGTCTTTTCAGATGAGAAGGCATCTTTACAGTGTCCCACTGATCCTCTGTCAATAGCAATTGGAATTTGCCCAAAGGATTCCCTGAAATAGAACATCATTCCTTAGTTTCCATATGCAGAAGCATGCTGCAGCACATATCATCTCAAGAGTTTTGTTATTCTGGTCACTTGTCCAACTACCAGTACCAGCCCATAGGCCATAGATTGAAATCCCTGGCAAATGTCAAGAACAAAAAAGTCAGAGATAAAGTCAACAAATGTTGTATTCCTTCCCGCTCATTGCAAAACAAGCAGGTTTTACCCCCTATCATTTGTCTTTTCTTCTTGGGATTATTCTGGGTCTGATATACTAATGTAACCACTTCCCTGTAACTGCTTGAACAAGAGACCTATTAATAAAAACTGCACCTGTCTCAAGGTTGTAGCGACTTTTGTTGTCTTTAGACCAATGTTTACATAATTACAACTGCTAAAATATATAACTATTTACAACCGATCAGGAAAGCATGGAGCTTTAGCTTAGAAGATTTTTCAATGGATATTGGTCATCCTTAAACACTCCATTTGTAAGACCATACAATTCATGCAGGACGCAGAATGGACACTGAACCTTTTCGATTATTGCACACAGGTTGACATTTATCATCGCGGAAGCATGCTTGCTGGCTGGGCTGGTGCAGTCGGCCTACCACACCGGTTACCGCACGGTGATATTTGAAAACCCACCGGACTGCGAGACGGTGCGGCGGGGCACATTCGGAGCCGGTGCGGCTTTTGCCCTGATCACAGGTGTGCTCACGGGGTCCTACTACTACTACTTCTCCAAGTCGCGGGCTCCCTACCAACGCCCAGAGGCTGCCATTGGCATGAGCCGGTATAGCTGAAGAGTGTTGGTGCAGGCTAGTCGAGTTTCTGCGAATCTGCTGCAACACATTTGCAAAACATGTACTGCTGCAACAGTTTTGACAACTATGCTCTACCTTTTATACTGCACATATGAGTAAATGCTTCGGTTGCTCTGTGAGACTGACGGACCAAATCTGCTTGCCCTTGTGTTGTGTAAGGTATCTTCCCCTGTACCCGCCATTGCCTTCGCTTCTTCTTTTTGTATGGTAGAGAAGAAAAGCTACCTGAAAAGCAGTTACAACTTTGATTCATCCTGGGAGGAAAATTTTAGTTTTGTGTCGTCAGATGTCCTTTTCATTGTAAGTTTATTTGTTATATGTTTTTTAGACAAACCTTATTTATCATATGTTACAAGTGGGTCTCATCAGATTTGTGGTTTTGTCCTAAGAGTTCATCTGTTTCTCTAGGCCATTTTGTTATGCGAATGTAAATTATATGCGCATTTAGGTTACATATACAATGAACATTAACTTGAGGAGTGAGTTGGAGGACCATGAGATTTTCAGAAGGTCAAGTATCCACACATATAGCAGAGTGAAAAATACCCTCACAAACCTAGTACGGTCGAAAGGTATGTATGTATGTATGTACGTCTTGCGTACAGATATATATATATATATATAATATATCTGTACGTCTTGCGTACAGATATATTATACGCATAACATAGTTAAGCTCGTGTAAATACGGTTTACAAGCGACCCTTCTTAGACTGTCATTTCTTCGTATGGATCGTCGTGGAATTTCACGCATGGTGCGGCGTCGTCGCGCCGCTGACAAGGCCGGAAGGAACCTCCCGGGCCTGAAGCTGACGCACACTTAGAAATTCGTATCGAAAGGCCCGGCCGGCATGTCGTCTTGCGCCTGCCACCCGCTCCAGAACTGCACACCGGCGCCGCAGTTCGCATCTGCCGCCGGCGCCGTTCCTCCTACCGTGTCAACATCCGGGTCGCCTTGCTGTGATGCCGTGGCAGGCGCCATTTGCTGCCACGCGCTCAGGTCGATGCCGTAGCCACTGCCCCCGCCGACGGCCGTGAAGCTGGCAGGCTGGAACAGCATCTGCCTTAGGATGTCGGCCGGGACGAACGCTTCGAGGGCGCCAGCTCCGATGCCGCCCTGGACATGACCAGCTGATGCCGCCGCCGTGGCGGTGGCGTTGCTGGTGGAGGGTGCCTTCGCGCCCCCCTTGCCTCCGCCGTTGCGCCTCTTCTTGCGTCCGCCGCCGACGGGCACGTCACGGAGCGTGCCGCCCTCGGTCCAGTGGCGGCGGCACGCCCTGCAGAAGTAGCGCGGCTGCTTGCGGCTGTAGTTGTTGTAGTAGCAGAACTTGGTGTTGGCGGACCTGCATCGCGGGCACTGCCGCGGCGGCGGGCGCGGCAGCGGCGCGTGCCCCGCGTGCCTGCCCCCCAGTCTCACCGCCGCCGCCTCGACGCCAGCTGCCGCCGGCACAGCACCGACGAAGCCGTTGCCACCGTATAACCCGGCCTGCTGCGCCAGAGCAGCACCGCCGCACGAGAAGCCTTGCGCCATGAGCGAAGAAGAAGAAGACGGCGGCTGTCTAGGGATCAGGTAAGAGAGGGGCGACGAAGCGGAAGAGGAAGAAGAGGCTGCCAGAAAGGGCGACGCCATGGTTGGCCGGTCCGCGCGGGGAAGGCCAGGGGAGGAGCTTGCAGATGCTGGAGGAGGCGAGGGCGTCGAGGCGTGCGCGCTTGCTCCTGCGTGTGGAAGACGAAGACGAAGACGAAGAAGAGTTCCACGGTGAAGCTCTGTGCATGTCGGACCAGTTTGCCGCCGCCACTGCCGCCCTCTGCCTCGATCCAAATCTCCGGCTTGCCTGTGCTACAACAACAAACAGGGTGTGGGGTAGTTCGGATCGAGCCGGCCGGGGAAGAAAAAAGATGAACTGGAGCCGTCTCAGTGCTCGTGTTTGCGTTGGTTATATAGGCCGCGCGCGCTAGCTTCGTCGATTAAGTAGGGGGAGGAAGGTGGCGTGGTTTGCTTAGGGATTAAGGCCATAGTGGAGGGAACAGAGATCTGCGCGCGCAAACGTACGTGGACCGACCGACGATCTACCGCTGACAGCTGAGTTATATATGGAGTGCCCAAACCGCGCGCGCTTTTGGCGTACAGTACAGTCAGGCACATGTGTTCATGGCAAGATCATGCACAGCGCTCGTTGTGTGTCACCTCCTCGATCGTTTTTCGAACGGTTTCACTCGGCTGGTTTGTGTGCGAAATCAATTGATTCATTTTATTCGTTCTTGAGTTTGTCTACTTCTAATCTGCACAAGCTGTTGTGGTTGTAATGTGTAACTGTATTCATTTGACTCTTTTATTTTGTACATTTGGTTTCATTTGTGAAATCGCTCGATTCCTTTTATTTTCTTTGCACTTGCACTTTTTATCTAGTACACCGAATTGCACATCTTTGAAAAGGTACAACTGATGTTACTCCCCCTATACACAATTATAAGACGTTTTAGCGGACTGTTATAGTGTGCTAAAACATCTTATAATTACGTACCGAGGGAGTACTAATGTACAACTATGTTCATTTTGCTTCTATTGCGAACCTACTGCATGTGCTCTTTTTATAAAGTTTTCAGCGAACAAAGAGGTTTTATAAAATTAGCCGCTTGATGAGCAATCGGCCCCTTTTCAAATGTTTGATCCATGATGAAGCGGTTGATAACCATCTCTACTTCTGAAAATAGTTCATCTTAGTCGTCCAACTGAACCAATGATTCTCACGAATCACTACTGATGTATACAAAGAGCGATGAGGACTTGGTTCACCTCACTATTGGCGTGCATACTCCAACTCTTTGCACCACCGTGTGCCCATGTCGTTCTACACTCATTTGTTGCATTTTCAAGGGCAAGGGGGATATCACAAGGAGGACTTACGATGTGGAGGATGGATTACACTACACCTTCTTACAGAAACAATGAATACAATGTAGATACACACCAGCACCACACACACACTCCCTGGAGTTGTGGAGTTTCAATATTGACGAAGCCATCACCGGCGCCTCGCTATTGACTTTAAACGTCACCTCTCACTGAAAGAATATTCTAGGGTTTGATTCCTGGTAGACTACGGGTCCAAACACAAGTCGGTACTCAAGCACACGAAAGCTCTTGAGTGTTTAAGAAAATGCATAGTAGGACAAACTACAAAGACAACTAGAGAAAGAACCATGAAAATAACTAATAAAGACAAGCAAGAAGACATGTTTCCTTCGATTCATCTGACAGAAAAAGTATAGGAATAGGAAAGATATAGGATTGAATGTCATGTCCACTTGAATCCTATAGAAAATGAACTCTCTTTGATTCTAGCAAAGGAATTTTTCATGAGGTATGACCTAATGCTTTTTTTCCTATAAAATCTACGGTATAAGATTTTGACAGGATTATTTCCTATGGGATACAATTCTATGAATCAAATAGATTATGCATGAAAATTTCCATAGGACTCAAATCCTGCACAATTCCTACGAAAATCCTATAAATAAAAGGAAGGTAACATGATGAGTAAAGGAGGTGAGTGTTAAACATCCTGTCATGTTATGAGTTAGAGATAAGCTTAGACTAGAGATAGAGTTTATTGCCTCTACTTATCCCTCAAGGTTGTACCGATCTCTTCCTCAAATATCTCTCTCTCTGTTGTACCAAACTCTGATGTAATCTGTCGAGGCTGGACCTCTATATAAACACGTATCCGATGGGAGCTCCAACCATCGTTCCCAAAAACCTCTATACGATCATATGGTATCAGAGCCAGATTCTTCCTAGAACACATCTATGTGCCTTGCTCCTCTATCAGCCGCCATGGGAAATCCCTTCGCCGGCATCAACGTCAGCGAGAAACTGACGAGAACCAACTACCTCCTGTGGCAGTCCCTAGTACTGCCTCCCATCCGCGGCGCCCGCCGCATGAGCTACCTCGACGAGAAGGTCGATCCTCCACCAGAAGAAATCTCTGTCGAGAAGGATGGGAAGACCGTCAAGGAGGAAAACCCCATGTACATCGCGTGGGTGGAAGCCGACCAGCAGGTACTGTCATTCATTTTGAGCACCTTGTCGCCTGACATTGCTGTTGCTACTATTGGCATGGAAACAGCGTCCGAGGTGTGGACGGCGATCAAAACCATGTTTGCCGCATCCTCAAGAACGCGGGTGTCCAACCTGTGTGTTGCCCTCGCCAAGACGAGGAAGGAGAACATGACGACGACCCAATTCTTCACCAAGATGAAGAGCCTTGCCGATGAACTGGCTGCAGCTGGTCAGCCGATCGAGGAGGAAGAACTCGTCGAGTACCTCCTGGCCGGCCTCGATGACACCTACAATCCCCTCGTCGCCGCCATTGGGGTGAACGGTGGAGAAAACTTCACCGTGGGCAAACTCTATGCCCACGTCTGCGCCTATGACAACCGCATGAGCCTCCTCAGTGACGATCTGGGTGGAGGCTCCTCCGTCAATGCCGCCTCACGTGGGCGCGGCAATGGTCACGGTGGACGTGGCCATCGTGGAGGACGTCGCGGAGGCCGTGGCTTCGGCCGTGGCAACAGTCGCGGTGGACGCGGCAACGGCGGTGGCCGCCGTGGAGGAGGACGCGGCAACAAGAGTCGCGACGATGCCACCTGCCAGATCTGCGGCAAGCCAGGTCATGAGGCTTAGCGGTGTTGGCATCGAGACTCCGACGATGAAGAAGGCGAAGAAGAGGAGAAGGGCGCCAATGTGGTGTCCTATGGAGCCGACTCCAACTGGTGCTACGACACCGGTGCCACCGACCACATCACGGGTGAACTCAATAAGCTCACCATGAAGGAGAAGTACCAGGGCCATGAACAAGTCCATGCGGCCAATGGTCAAGGTATGAACATTAGCCATGTTGGTCATGCCATTGTTAATACTCCCTCTAAAAACTTGCATCTCAAAGATATTCTCCATGTTCCCCATGCCACAAAAAGCCTAATTTCGGTTCATAAATTTACAAAAGATAACAATGCTTTCATGGAATTTCACCCTTGGTATTTTTGTGTCAAGGATCGAGCCACGACGAAGGTCCTTCTCAGAGGTAGATGCGTCAAGGGCCTCTACCCCAACACTGCTCCATCATCATCATTCAAGAATAAACGTGCTCTTAGTGCCATCAAGCCTTCAGCTTCGAAATGGCATAGCCGTCTAAGACATCCTTCGTCTTGCATTGTTCAACAAATTATTAGCAAACATCAGCTTCCCTGTTCAAATAAATCTAGTAGTGAGTCTATTTGTGACTCTTGTCAAAGAGCTAAAAGTCATCAATTGCCTTATGTAAGATCCACTAGTATATCTACTACCCCATTGCAACTTGTATTCTCAGATGTCTGGGGTCCTGCACCATCTTCTGTAGGAAGAAAATCCTACTATGTAAGTTTCATTGATGACTTTAGCAAATTTGTGTGGATTTACCTTCTCAAAAAGAAGTCTGATGTCTTTCAAGTGTTTCATAATTTTCAAAATCTTGTTGAACGATAATTCGATAAAAAGATCCTTGCCATCCAATCAGACTGGGGAGGAGAATATGAAAAATTAAATTCCTTTTTTCAGAAAATTGGCATAGAACATCATGTATCTTGTCCTCATGCACATCAGCAAAATGGATCAGCCGAACGCAAACACCGACATATTGTAGAAGTCGGCCTTGCTCTCCTTGCAAATGCATCCATGCCATTAAAATATTAGGATGAAGCATTTTTAACTGCTACCTATCTCATCAACATTCTACCATCAAAAGTCATTGATTATGATACTCCTATGGAACGCCTCTTCCACAAAACTCCTGACTATGCATCTCTCCGTGTCTTTGGTTGTGCATGTTGGCCCAACCTTCGTCCATATAATAAACGGAAACTTGCTTTTCGATCCAAGCAATGTGTCTTTCTTGGTTATAGTCACATGCATAAAGGAGTCAAATGTCTTGATATTAAATCTGGTAGGGTCTACATCTCTCGTGATGTTGTTTTTGATGAAACGGTGTTCCCCTTTGCTGATCTTCATCCTAATGCAGGCTCTCTGCTACGGCAAGAAATCCTTCTCCTTCCTAACACACTCCAAAATCCATCGTGTTATCTCAAGAGGGGGAAAACAATTGTGCTGATCTAACACCTAATGTCTCTGTAAATCCTGGTATTTCTAGTGCCTCTCAGGTATAGGAAGAAGCAGAACAAAACTGTGTGCAAAATGGTGCTGAAACGGCGGAAAACAGAGCTGGAATCCAGGCTTCATCGCATGTTCACGCGCACCCGGAAAACGACGGAGATCCGCCTCGGATCACGCGCGACGCAGGCGCCAGAGGATCTGCACCGGGATCCTCGCCGAATCCTCGCATCGATGCGCACCAGTCAGGAGCGGACACGCCTCCCATGTCCCCTGGTGCGGGCCTGCGCGGGTCGTCTACGCGTCAGGAGTCCAGCACCGCATCGCCGTGCACGTCGACCGGGTGGGGGACCAGCCAGTCTCCATCTGCCACGCGGGTCGCGAGGACTGCCTCACTCTCTCCGGCCCCGCGGCAGGGTCCACAAAGCATGTCGCCATCAGCAGAAAGCGCGTCTGCCTCCATCGCAGGGTCTGCATCAGGCCAGGATGTCCCTGACTCCGCCACGGGATCCGTGTCGGCCCAGGACAGCGCAGGTGTACGCTCGGGAGGATCTTCTGCGCCATCGCCTCCTGTGGCACAACCTGCGGAAATTGTTCACAGGACAAGATCAAAAACTGGTAACTTAAAACCAAAAAATTATACTGATGGTACAGTTCGTTATAATCTCTCCTGTACTATAGGTGAACCTGAAAATTTACAAAAGGCATTAGCAAATAGAGATTGGAAAAATGCCATGGATGATGAGTATAGGGCTCTAATGGAAAACAAAACATGACATCTAGTACCACATAAAGAAGGTAGTAATCTCATAGATTGCAAATGGGTTTACAAAATTAAAAGAAAGGCTGATGGAACTATTGATAGATATAAGGCTAGATTAGTAGCAAAAGGTTTTAAACAAAGATATGGTATAGATTATGAGGATACTTTTAGTCCTGTTGTAAAAGCTGCTACTATCAGACTTGTCTTAGCTATTTCAGTTTCACGAGGATGGAGTCTAAGGCAACTAGATGTGAAGAATGCGTTCCTTCATGGCATTCTGGAAGAAGAGGTATATATGAAGCAGCCACCTGGGTATGAGGATCCACGTGCACCTTCATTTGTGTGCAAACTTGACAAGTCGTTGTATGGGCTCAAACAAGCACCAAGGGCATGGTTCTCCAAGCTAAGATCTAAATTACAACAGCTTGGTTTTCTGGCATCCAAAGCAGACACATCACTATTCATATATAACAAGTCAGGTATTACAATTTATGTGCTAGTGTATGTTGATGATATTATTGTCACTAGCTCCTCCAACAAGGGTATCACATCACTCCTTCATGATCTTAATTCATCATTTGCATTAAAAGATCTTGGTGACTTGCATTACTTCCTGGGTATTGAAGTTAAACAGTCTAATCATGGTATTGTGTTAACCCAAGAGAAGTATGCTTTAGATCTACTTGACAGAGTTGGGATGAAGCAGTGTAAAGAATTTCCCACACCATTGTCAGCTTCAGAAAAACTTTCAGTCATAGGAGGAGAGCTTCTAGGACCAGAAGATAGTACCAGGTATAGAAGCATTGTTGGAGCATTACAGTACCTGACTCTTACATGTCCAGATATTGCTTTTTCTGTAAACAAGGTATGCCAGTTTCTTCATGCTCCCACTACTGTGCACTGGACTGCTGTAAAACGAATATTGAGGTATGTCAGTGGTACAGTAAGCACTGGATTAACCTTCAGGAGATCATCCTCTACTTTGATAAGTGCCTTCTCAGATGCTGACTGGGCAGGATGTGTGGATGACAGGAGATCCACAGGAGGTTTTGCAGTATTCTTTGGGCCCAACTTGATTTCTTGGAGTGCCAGGAAACAAGCAACAGTGTCAAGATCAAGCACAGAAGCTGAGTACAAATCTCTGGCAAATGCAACAGCTGAAGTGATTTGGATGGAGTCTCTTTTAAGAGAACTCAGCATTCATATCAAACAAGTTCCTTGCTTGTGGTGTGATAACATGGGAGCAACTTATCTTTCAGCTAATCCTATTTTTTCATGCCAGGACAAAACACATAGAAATAGATTTTCTTTTTGTTAGAGAAAAAGTAGCAAAGAAACAATTGGATATCAGATTTATTTCCTCTAAAGACCAGGTGGCAGATGGCTTCACCAAGGCCTTACCAGCTCGACAATTTGAAGAGTTCAAGAACAATCTCAACCTCACAAAAGGTTGTGATTGAGGAGGGGTGTTAAACATCCTGTCACGTTATGAGTTAGAGATAAGCTTAGACTAGAGATAGAGTTTGTTGCCTCTACTTATCCCTCAAGGTTGTACCGATCTCTTCCTCAAATATCTCTCTCTCTGTTGTACCAAACTCTGATGTAATCTGTCGAGGCTGGACCTCTATATAAACACGTATCCGATGGGAGCTCCAACCATCGTTCCCAAAAACCTCTATACGATCATAGTGAGATGGCAAACTAGCTAGGAGGTGAGATGGTAGACTAGCTAGGAGGTGACATGAGCTGTTATCTCTGAGCATGTTCGCTAGCTGAGTTTAATTCGTGGTTTTTTTACCATTCTTGCCACCGTGACAAACCCAAATCTCAATGTTTCCATTTGACTGATCGAGAATTTAATCTTGCCATTGCTTCGTTATGACACTACTCATTTTTTTCTATTCTGTCATCTCTCCATTGTTAGTGTATAACCAGTTTTGTCATTTCAGGTTCATGCATCCATTTCTCTTTGTTTTATATCTCACTGGTTGACTAGACCTACATGTTATCACTTCGATAAATACATAGCATAAGTTCACCATGTTAGTTGTCTTTGACCGCCGCAAAGCGTCAAAGCGCGGTGTCTCCTTTGAACTGTTATGTATTACAATTTGTGTCATGTGTTCATTTTGAGTCACACTTGTTTGGCTTTGATGCCTGATTTTATCTTGCTTTTGAACAATAAATGATACTACTATATGGTTGTATGTCTCAGCCAATGTATGTAAATGTCGAAGGTTATCCTCCTTTTCTAAAAAAAAATACTCCCTTCGACCCAAATTAGTTGACTCAAATTTTTCAAGATATAGATGTATCTAATACTAAATCATGTCTAGATGCATTGGAATATAGAAAAATCTAAGTCAATTAATTTGGGTCAGAGGGAGTACTATTGTTACAATTGCGACAAGAAGATAACGAAGAACGAAAACGAAAAACACAGCAAGCAGATTTAACGTGGAAAAACCTCTCCAACAAAGAGAGGAAAAAATCACGGGCGCCAGCCAACGAAACTTCACTATATCGATGAGTGTTTACAAACGCAGGTGATTTCACAGATGCAACTCTCCCAACCGGCGGCTTACAAGGGGTTTATATATTGGTGGAAACCTAGGTCTTCGGCGATCCGTACCGTACGTTGGCCTATACTTTGTAGAATTTGGATCAACACATAACAACTATTGTGCTAGCATTCTCATATGCTAACTGTCACTCCTCAAATTAGACTAACTCAATTCATGCATGCCAGCGGCACTAATTGTTAGACCAATGGTCGCGAATCGATGTTCTTGTTCTTTCAAAAGATCACGATGGGGTCTCTCTTGGCACTCTCTTCTCAAAGAACAATTCATGGTGGTGACTTTTTTTTTTGAGAAATAATGGTAATGGTTCTTCTTGACTGAAAATTGAGATATTTTCAGTCCTGTGTGAGCTAGACAGTGGAGAGTTTCTTGACAATATAGCATCAATAATCCTACACCTACGGAGTTCCCTCAAAAAAAAAATTCCTACACCTATACAGTGATTTTGCGGAATGGAGCTATATGGACTAAACGTGGCCTGATTTGGTTGAAGAAATATTGGGGTCGGTTGTTTTTCTAGCACACAACGCAGTGCTGCTCACCACGTCCCGTAAACCTATTCCGTAAACAAACTGTCCGTATAGCATGGTCGGGCTACAACCGATTGATCTACCCGATCGAGAATTAATCAAAAAAGTCCATGTCGTTTACTTGCGGTAGAAGAAGAAGAAGGGGGCATGCAATGCTTGCAACCACTCCCACCAGCGCGAGTAAGTATAATTTACTGGGGGTGGTGGCGGCCGACGGCGACAGAAACCGGCGAGGAGCTAGCTAGGTCGGTGCACAAAGTGCATGCCTGCGCGCCTTTTAGACCTCCTGCTTCACGACACGAGAGTGAGTAGGACTGGAAAACGACAGCGAGTTTTTGTCTTTGCCCTGCCCTCGTCGTGGAGCCGCCGCCGGCTGTGTAACCTGAAGCAGGCTCTCGTCTTAACTCCTAAGTCTTCAGGAGCGTACTTCTTGCCTCCGTGGAGCCAATGCAGAGTAGGATCTGTGTCGATCCCTTCGCCGTCACAGACGAGCTTAGATTAAGGCAAGTTGGGTGGTGGCCTAGCTAAGCTAGTTGGGGTGACAGAGTCGACACGTTTCGCCACACGGGCGGGTATCTCTACCAAGTACCACGATGCATCTTATAGTTCGATCGCTGAATCTACATTTGATGTTCAAAATGTAATTTATATGAAATTCTCCCTTATGCGAAAAATATCGATACCTATAATTTGTGTCATGTATTAATTCGACCCACCGAGGGGAGAAACTTTGAATAAAAAGGTTACCGTTTGATTCATCATATCTCCTAATCTCAACCGTACATGTATTCAAACACCCCATGTGTGTATATAAGCGACTCGGTTGTCTAGATTCGCATATATCTAAACGCGTCTTAGTGTGTAGATATATACAAATCTGTTAGAAATAATGTGCCAATTCATTTAGGCCCATGTGTATTTCAGATTTTCCCTAAATCTCAAAGCCCAAAATTGTGGCAGCCCATATGTGTTTGGGCTCATGTTTGTGGCAGCTCACATGGAAGTGGAGTGGGAGCTCAAGTTTAGTCCCACATGAAAAGTTGGAGGAGAGTTGCACCACCTTATAAGGTGAAGTGTTGCACCACTTTGTAAGTGAGTAGCAATAAGAGAGATACACGCGCGCTACTCCTCCGACGACGCCGTCGCTCGCACGCACGCAAGCTCGTCTCGGCGCGCGCGCGCCGCGGGTTGCGGGAATCTCGCCGAGCCGAGCTTGGGTTTTGCCATCCTCTCTACTTGCGCCGTCACCGTAGCCTACTCCATCCCGCTTGTCAGCGTGCACCGGCGGACGGGAGAGCAGGTCTCCGGAACCACTCGCCCTTGTGATCCTGTACGGGAGATGGCGAATAAGGTTTTTGGGAAGCGCTCCGCGCGACTGCTCGAGTTCTCCATCACGGATCGTCTTCCATCCAAGTCAGGCGGTGCTGCCTACCGCCGTCTTCGTCGTCATCTGCTTCGATCAGTCTTTCCCAAAGTTTCTACTACGACAACCGAACGGTATGTGCTGCGTGCTTCTGTTTGGTTATTCATCATGTTCTGCGAGTACATGTTAAGCTGTTGTTTGTGATGTGGACATCCCCTCTATTGATACAACCGTTGTACCTACAGCAACACACATACAAGGACCCATCACAAGATCTCGTGCCAAACAACTTAACTATCAGGTACTTTCGTTTCTTGGAACTATTCTTCACATACATGAGAATATGATGCTGCCTAAATCAGATGTATTTCTTACTCTTAGGAATGATGGACCAAGCATGGATGAGAGGGACAAGCATTGGAGCATGGCCATGCATGGAGATGGCAGCAAGCATGTGATGATCCAAGAGAAGGCCACGGATGAAGATTTCAGAACTTTGAGGCCACCATAATGAAGAAAGAAGGCTTGGACGAAATATTCAAGATCAATACTTCAAGAATTCGTCCATAGCTTAATATGGTGCTGCGACACCTTTATTTTGGGTCAGGCCCATGTAATTTTCACAGGATTTTAATTAGCCACTTTTTAGAGTCCATATTTGAGGGGAAAAGGACTTCTAGGGTTGGATTCGGCCACCACTTCCATGGCTGGCCGAAACCCCACCTTTTCCTCCTTAAATACTCCCATAGCCGTCACCCTAGACTCGGATTTTGTTTAGACATTAAGTTAGCCATCGTAGCAACTTCGCCAAGGCTCGAGCGTCGCAGAGGCCTCTTGTACTTCGCACCTATACAGGATCCCACCTTTTCAATAAAGCTTTCCTCTTAATCCGCAATATCTTGATTGCAATATTAGTTCTTACTTGTTCTCGATTTCAGGTAGAAATTAAGGCCCTCGCTGGTCAGGCTGATCGTGTTCCCGCAGGATCGGTAACCTCCAGGAGATTGGCCTAGTGATTGCATTGGTGCTCGTGCTCGCACGTGTAGTCGGATCGTCAAGCCCGAACTCCACCAAATCGATTATCTCTATCTCATCGAAAGATCGGACACCTTTGCCCCATCAAGTGGTATCAGATTTCAGGTTGCTCGGTGAGATTTTACTGTTTTCGTAGATTAGATCTGTTTTACCTATAACCCACGAAAAAGCCAAAAACACAGTTAGAGTTTAGATCCATCCCATAACCAATCTACGCCTCGCATTATCTTTTCAGTTTTTGCATTGTTGAAATTGTGTCTACATCGTCTCGTCGAGTTGCTGGTCTTAGTGTCTCGTCCCTTAGAGTTTCGAGTTCTGATCATAGTAGTCACCGCCACACTCGCCGATCATCGCCACCATATTCCGCCGCCATACACCCAGCCACCATAAACCCTAACAACTCCGCCTCCGCCTTCCTACCGCGACACGGATCTAATCATCTTTCCTGTCACGGCACGAGTCCGAGTTGAGTTATTGTTTCCTAGTTATTTGTTTTTACTTTCCTTCTTTGTTGTTTCCGTGTTAAGCTAAAGTCTGTGTCGAGCTCAGAGTTCGGTCGTAAGTCCAGAAGGAGAGCAAAAAAAGTCTGGAACCGCCTCCAAATTTTTTTTTTGCCTATACTAGTTTTCGGCTCTGGGGATCACTTTTCTCCATCGGCCATTATAGCGATATTTTTTTGGCGCCTGCGCGCTTTCCGAAGCAAAATATAAAAATTTCGAAAAAAATTTGGGGCTAACCTATTTTTAGACCCCGTAGAACAGTTCTAGACACTCGCCATCATAGTGATTTTCCACATCTCGGTTCCCTTTTTCAGGGTGCCATATCATCATACATTGATTGTTGTGTCACGTCGTGACATCGTTGGTGATCTAGGCTCGCGTCTCTAGTACAGTCTAGCCTAGGACTAGCACAGTACCGTTGTTGAGCATTCTTTCAACTTTTGCATTGCTGTTTTGATAATTGCTAACCCCTTTGCTAAGCCTTTCCAGAGCTCCACAGATATCCTCCATGTGTGGTGTCTCGACTCTCGGTAATCGCTCGGTTCAATCTCTGGACCCACTGATCCTCGCGGTTCCACATCGCCTTTTCCTGCTATTTGGTAAGAACTTGTAAGAGCTTCGTATATTGCTTGATGGATTACGCGTGCCTTCCACCATATTTCCGTA
Source organism: Avena sativa (assembly GCA_916181665.1). Classification (NCBI taxonomy): domain Eukaryota; kingdom Viridiplantae; phylum Streptophyta; class Magnoliopsida; order Poales; family Poaceae; genus Avena; species Avena sativa. The sequence goes on from OV702293.1 coordinate 212,259,067, forward strand.
GTATATATCTGTGCTTTTTAAAGGACTAACCATGACAGATACTTCGCAGAACCCTGCCACATTGACGAACGAAGAACTCCATGCCCACTTCTCCGAGCTCTTGGTCAGTCGCGCTGAAGACGTGGATACACCCCTAGGGGAGTTTGACACCAAGCTCACCAACGCCATGGACAAGATCGATGGACTCGAGAAATCCTTCAACGCCAAGCTTAACGCTCGGTTCAAGGAGATTTTGAACAGATTGCCCGCACCCGCACCCGCACATAGCGCACAGCGCATTCCGATCACGGGTCAGACTGCTGGTTCGGCTGCCGCCGCACCCCAGGCGGCTACCGCTGCCGCTGACGCACCTCAGACTTCCGCCGCGGCTGCTGCTGCGACATTGGGGACAGACGACGGGTACTACTACGACCCCGACAACGACGATCTGTTAGACGAGGAGGTTGAACAACCTCCACAAGTACCTGCTGGCCGTCCCCGACATTACTACCGCAACGCTCGACCACCGGTACGTGATGATGATCGTGCTGCTACATGTGAATTTACTAAATTTGCTTCCCTTTGGTGGTCTGAGTATTGTCGTTTAAATCCTACTACTATTCCTAGTACTTGGACTGCTTTAAAAACTGCTATGCGTGTTCGTTTTGTACCTCCCACTTATCAACGTGATTTACTAAAGAATCTGACACGTTTAGAGAAAGGGAATTTTTTTGTAGAAGAGTATTATCAGGAATTGCAAATGGGGATGGTTCGGTGTGGTCTTGTTGAATCTACTGAACAAATGCTTGCACGTTTCTTTGGTGGATTAAACAAGGACATTCAGCACATATTAGATTATAAGGAATATAATTCTATCACTCGTTTGTTTCATCTTGCTTGCAAAGCTGAACGTGAAGTGCATGATCGCCAAACACCATGGAGGAGGACTAATAATTCTGCAGGTCGCACATCCACTTGGACATTCTGACAATCAGCGCCTCCTTCTCGTGATTCGCCACCAGCTACTACCACATCCAAGGCCACCACAAGATTTCCAGCTGCTCCTCCACCGTCATCCAATGCTCCTGCTCGTAGTGCATCTTCGATGGCTTCCACGAGTAAGACAAAGGATATACAATGCCGCAAGTACGGGGGTTTTGGTCATATTGAGAGACAGTGCACAACACAACGTGTGATGATGGTGCGGGATGATGGTCAATACGATTCAGCAAGTGACTTTGATGAAGATACATTAGCCCTTATTTCTGCTCGAGATGGAGACAATTCTGATGCTGATGAAGAGACAGAGGTAATGCGAGCTGAAGCTGCTGATCAATACAAGAGCTTAATTACACAGCGTGTGTTGAGTGTGCAATTGAGCAAATCTGAGCAAGATCAACGCCACAACCTGTTCCAAACACGTGGTGTTGTCAAGGAAAGAGCTATACGGATCATCATTGATGGAGGGAGTTGTAATAATCTGGCTAGTGTTGACATGGTATAGAAGCTTGCACTTCCAACAAGACAACGCACACATTCATATTACATCCAATGGTTTGAGAGTTCTCGCAAGATCAAGGTAACAAGAACGGTACGCGTGCATTTTACTATTGGTACATATTCTGATTTTGTTGATTGTGATGTTGTATCTATGCAAGCTTGTTCTTTGTTACTTGGTAGACCATGGCAATTTGATAGAGAATCTGTTCATAATGACAAAACTAATCACTATTCTCTTATGCATGATGGAAAGAAAATTGGTCTAAAACCTATGACTCCCGAATAGATTTTAAAATATGATCTTGCTAGAGCTAGTAGAGCTAAAACTGAGGAGAAAAATAAAAGTGAGAATCAGCTTGTTGCTGCAGATTTACCACCAAAGAACACTAAATCTGATTCTACCCATGCTACTGAAATTCGTTTGAAGAGTCCATGCATGCTTGCAAATAAAATTGATATTGTTGAACTAGATGTAAACAATACTCAATGTTATGCAAATATTTGCAAAGAGGTTTTGTTTTCATTTGAGGATATGCCTCCTTCTTTGCTGCCCGCTATTGCTAACCTTTTGCAGGAATATGAGGACGTTTTTCCCGCTGAGCTGCCACCAGGACTACCTCCTATTAGAGGACTTGAGCATCAAATTGATCTAATTCCGGGTGCTACATTGCCCAACCGCGCGCCATATAGAACCAATCTAGAGGAGACAAAGGAGATACAACGCCAAATTCAGGAACTACTCGACAGAGATCATATTTGTGAGTCCCTTAGCCCATGTGTTGTTCCTATTATTTTGGTACCTAAGAAAGATGGTTCTTCGCGCATGTGTACTGATTGTAGAGCTATCAATAATATTACCATTCGATATTGTCATCCTATTCCACGTTTAGATGACATGCTTGATGAATTGAGTGTTTCTACCATGTTTTCTAAAGTTGATTTGCGTAGTGGTTACCACCAGATTCGTATGAAATTGGGAGATGAATGGAAAACAGCATTTAAAACTAAGTTTGGTTTATATGAGTGGTTAGTGATGCCGTTTGGTTTAACTAATGCACCCAGCACTTTTATGAGATTAATGAACGAAGTTTTACGTGCTTTCATTGGACGTTTTGTGGCAGTCTACTTTAATGATATTCTGATTTATAGCAAATCTTTAGAGGATCATTTGGACCATTTACGTGCTGTTTTCAATGCTTTACGTGATGCACGTTTGTTTGGTAATATTGAGAAGTGCACCTTTTGCACCAATCGAGTTGCTTCTTGGCTATGTTGTTACATCACAGGGTATTGAAGTGGATCTAGCCAAGATTGAAGCTATTGAGAATTGGCCGCAGCCCAAGACGGTCACACAAGTGAGGAGTTTTCTTGGCCTCGCTGGTTTTTATAGGCGCTTTGTCAAAGACTTTGGATCAATTGCCACGCTGCTGAATGAGCTTACCAAGAAGGATGTGCCCTTTGTTTGGGGCGATGCACAACAACAGGCCTTCGTCATATTGAAAGATAAGCTAACACATGCTCCCTTACTCCAACTTCCTGATTTTTCTAAGACTTTTGAGCTTGAATGTGATGCTAGTGGAATTGGTTTGGGAGGGGTGTTATTACAAGAGGGAAAACCTGTTGCATATTTTAGTGAAAAATTGAGTGGGGCTAGTCTAAACTATTCTACTTATGATAAAGAATTATATGCGTTGATTCGGACATTAGAAACTTGGCAACATTATCTATGGCCTAAAGAATTTGTTATTCATTCTGATCATGAATCTTTGAAGCGTAGTCAAGCTAAGTTGAATCATCGTCATGCAAAGTGGGTTGAATTTATTGAGTCTTTTCCTTATGTTATCAAACACAAAAAGGGTAAAGATAATATTATTGCTGATGCTTTGTCGCGCCGTTATACTTTGTTATCTCAACTTGACTTCAAAATATTTGGATTAGAAACTATTAAGGAACAATATATGCATGATGCTGAATTTAAAGATGTGTTGCAGAATTGTAGAGATGGTAGAACATGGAACAAGTTCGTCTTCAATGATGGATTTGTGTTCCGTGCTAACAAACTATGCATTCCGGATAGTTCTGTTCGTCTTTTGTTGTTACAGGAGGCGCATGGAGGAGGATTGATGGGACACTTTGGTGTCAAGAAAATGGAGGATGTTCTTGCTGCACACTTCTTTTGGCCACGTATGCGTCGAGATATTGAGAGATTTGTGGCACGCTGCACTACTTGTCAAAAAGCCAAGTCTCGTCTTAATCCACATGGTTTATATATGCCTCTTCCTGTTCCTAGTGTTCCTTGGGAGGATATTTCTATGGACTTTGTTTTGGGATTGCCCCGAACACAGAAGGGGAGGGATAGTATTTTTGTTATTGTGGATCGGTTTTCTAAGATGGCACACTTTATTCCTTGTCATAAAACGGATACTGCGCATATTGCTGATTTGTTCTTTCGTGAAATTGTTCGTTTGCATGGTGTGCCAAATACTATTGTCTCTGATCATGATACTAAATTTCTTAGCCACTTTTGGAGATGTTTATGGGCTAAGTTGGGGACTAAATTGCTGTTTAGTACTACATGTCATCCCCAAACTGATGGACAAACTGAAGTAGTAAATAGAACTTTGTCTACTATGTTGCGGGTTGTTTTAAAGAAGAACTTAAAATTGTGGGAAGAGTGTTTACCTCATATAGAATTTGCTTATAATCGTTCGCTGCATTCTATCACAAAGATGTGCCCATTTGAGATTATATATGGTTTAGTTCCTCGTGCACCTATTGATTTATTGCCTTTACCTTCTTCGGTGCAAAATAATTTGGATGCTACACAACACGCTGAAATGATATTAAATTTGCATAAGACTACTAAAGATAACATTGAACACATGAAGCTAAGTATAAACTTGCTGGGGATAAAGGGAGAAATCATGTTGTGTTTGATGTTGGAGATCTTGTTTGGTTACATTTGCGTAAAGATCGTTTTCCTGATTTACGCAAGTCTAAGTTAATGCCGCGTGCTGCTGGTCCCTTTAAGGTGTTAGAGAAAATAAATGATAATGCATATAAACTTGAGTTGCCTGCAGACTTTGGTACGGTTAGTCCTACGTTTAACATTGCAGATTTGAAGCCTTACTTTGGTGAGGAAGATGAGATTGCGTCGAGGACGACTTCAATTCAAGAAGGGGAGCATGATGTGGACATCCCTTCTATTGATACAACCGGTGTACCTACAGCAACACACATACAAGGACCCCATCACAAGATCTCGTGCCAAACAACTTAACTATCAGGTACTTTCGTTTCTTGGAACTATTCCTCACATACATGAGAATATGATGCTTCCTAAATCAGATGTATTTCTTACTCTTAGGAATGATGGACCAAGCATGGATGAGAGGGACAAGCATTGGAGCATGGCCATGCATGGAGATGGCAGCAAGCATGTGATGATCCAAGAGAAGGCCACAGATGAAGATTTCAGAACTTTGAGGCCACCATAATGAAGAAAGAAGGCTTGGACGAAATATTCAAGATCAATACTTCACAAATTCGTCCATAGCTTAATATGGTGTTGCGACACCTTTATTTTGGGCCAGGCCCATGTAATTTTCACAGGATTTTAATTAGCCACTTTTTAGAGTCCGTATTTGAGGGGAAAAGGACTTCTAGGGTTGGATTCGGCCACCACTTCCATGGCTGGCCGAAACCCCACCTTTTCCTCCTTAAATACTCCCCATAGCCGTCACCCTAGACTCGGATTTTGTTTAGACATTAAGTTATCCATCGTAGCAACTTCGCCAAGGCTCGAGCGTCGCAGAGGCCTCTTGTACTTCGCACCTATACAGGATCCCACCTTTTCAATAAAGCTTTCCTCTTAATCCGCAATATCTTGATTGCAATATTAGTTCTTACTTGTTCTCGATTTCAGGTAGGAATTAAGGCCCTCGCTGGTCAGGCTGATCGTGTTCCCGCAGGATCGGTAACTCCAGGAGATTGGCCTAGCGATTGCATTGGCGCTCGTGCTCGCACGTGTAGTCGGATCGTCAAGCCCGAACTCCACCAAATCGATTATCTCCATCTCATCGAAAGATCGGACACTTTTGCCCCATCAGTTTGTTTCCGATCATCCTGTTGTTTAGTACATCTAGTATGTTCGAGTTACATGAGCTAGTAGCTTGTTTTGTCATGATTTATATTCTGGAATTAATCGTGGAAATTATGCCTAATAATCCAACAATCCAAAAACCTTATTGTAGGCAATTTCCTGAATTAACAATGGCTGGTTTTACCAATGCACTGAGGCCGGATAAGTTTACTGGTGTGCACTTTAAGAGGTGGTAGTACAAGGCTGAGCTTTGGCTGACCATGATGAAAGTGTTCCATATCAGTAAAGGCAAACCTGAAGGAACTATATATGACGAGGATCAGAAGAAGTTCGAGGATGCTAATACTGTCTTTGTGGGATGTATTCTGAGCATTCTTGCTGACCGTCTGTGTGATGTGTTTATGCACATAAAAAGACGGGAAGGAGCTCTGGGATGCACTGGATACAAAGTTTGGTGCTGCAGATGCTGGCAGTGAACTGTATATCATGGAGAGCTTTCATGATTTTAAGATGACAAAGGACCTTCCTGTGGTTCAACAAGCTCATGAGATACAGTGCATTGTCAAAGAGCTCGAACTCCTTAAGTGTACCTTACCCGACAAGTTTGTGGCGGGTTGCATTATTGCTAAGTTGCCCCCTTCATGGAGGAACTTTGCCACAACTCTCAAACACAGGAGACAGGAGATATCAATTAAAAATCTGATAGCGTCCCTTGATGTTGAGGAGAAGGCTCGGGCTAAGGACACTACTGAGAAAGAAGAGGGTCATGCTACTGCCAACTTTGTGCAGAAAGGCAAATATATAGGCAAGAACAAAGGGAACTTCAAACCCTCCCTTAACAAGCCTGTAAAGACTACAACCTTTAAGAAGAAGAAGAAGACGAACAGGGACAAGAGTGAACTGTCTTGTTACACTTGTGGAGAACCCGACCACTTTTCCAAGGACTGTCCAGAACGCGCAGACCGCAGAGGGAAAAAGGACAAGACTGTCAACATCGTGACCGCTAGCAATACTGATGGGTATGGTAATTTATTTACTGTTCTTTCAGTATTTCAATAACCGTGTTGGTGGCTTGATACGGGTGCTAATGTTCATGTGTGTGCTGACATCTCTATGTTCACTTCTTATCAGGTTGCTCGATATTCAACCGTCCTAATGGGGAATGGATCACATGCTTCTGTTCGTGGTATTGGCACGGTGGATCTGAAGTTTACTTCCGAAAAGATTGTGCAGCTGAGGAACGTGCAGCATGTCCCTACTATGAACAAGAATCTCGTTAGTGGCTCCCTTCTTTGCAGAGATGGGTTTAAGGTTGTCTTAGAGTCTAATAAAGTTGTTGTTTCGAAACATGGACAATTTATTGGTAAAGGTTATGAGTTCGGAGGCTTGTTCCAGTTTTCACTTTTAGAGTTTTGTAATAAATCCGTGAATCATATTTGTGGTGGTGTTAATGATGATACCAGTATTTGGCATTCTCGTTTATGTCACATTAATTTTGGTTTGATATCTCGGATGTCCAGCATGAGTTTAATTCCGAATTTCACTATTGCCAAAGGTTCTAAGTGCCATAGTTGTGTGCAATCAAAGCAACCTCGAAAGCCTCACAAGGCTGCCGAGGAGAGAAACTTGGCACCTCTAGAACTCATACATTTTGATCTATGTGAGATGAATGGTGTGTTGACAAAAGGTGAAAAGAGATATTTCATGACGTTGATAGATGATGCTACTAAATTCTGCTATGTTTACTTGTTGCAAACTAAAGATGAGGCTTTAGACTACTTTAAAATCTATAAGGCCGAAGTTGAAAATCAACTAGAGAGAAAGATCAAGCGTCTTAGGTCGGATCGTGGTGGTGAGTATTTTCCCAAAATATTTGACGAATTCTGTCAGGAACACAGAATAATTCATGAGAGGACGCCTCCCTACTCGCCCCAATCAAACGGGGTTACCGAGAGGAAAAACCGCACGCTGACTGACTTGATGAATTCCATGTTAGCCACTGCTGGTTTATCAAAAGCATGGTGGGGGGAGGCTTTGTTGACTTCATGTCATGTCCTGAATAGAGTTCCTAACAAGAATAAAGAAAAGACGCCTTATGAGGAGTGGGTTGGGAGAAAACCATCACTTTCGTATCTGCGCACTTGGGGGTGTTTGGCGAAGGTCAACATACCAATCCCCAAGAAACGCAAGCTCGGACCCCAAGACAGTGGATTGTATCTTTCTAGGATATGCTCCACGGAGTGTAGGCTATGTATTTCTAGTGGTTAAATCTGAGGTACCTGATATGCATGTTGATACTATAATGGAATCTCGTGATGCAACATTCTTTGAGAATATTTTTCCTATGAAAGATATGCATAGCATTGGTAGGATTTCTTCTGAAATACTTCCTGAATCTAGTGCATCTATTGAGGATTCTAAACAACCACATGAGGAATTTCTTGAGAAGGATGACGATGAACCTCCCACGAGGAGTAAGAGACAGGGGGTTGCAAAATCCTTTGGTAATGACTTCATCGTGTACCTTGTGGATGATACTCCCAGATCCATTACTGAGGCATATGCATCTCCTGATACAGATGATTGGAAAGAAGTTGTCCAAAATGAGATGGACTCGATTCTTTCTAATGGAACTTGGGAATTATCAGAACGACCCTATGGTTGTAAACCTATGGGATGTAAGTGGGTGTTCAAGAAGAAGCTAAGGCCTGATGGTACTATTGAGAAGTACAAGGCGCGTCTTGTAGCTAAGGGCTACACACAGAAAGAAGGCGAAGATTACTTTGACACCTATTCACCTGTCGCTAGACTGACCACCATTCGAGTACTACTATCCCTGGCTGCCTCTTATGGTCTTCTCGTTCATCAAATGGACGTGAAGACAGCTTTGCTTAATGGAGAGTTGGAAGAGGAGATCTATATGGATCAGTCGGATGGGTTTGTGGTAAAAGGTGAAGAGACAAAGGTGTGTAAGTTATTAAAATCTTTATATGGCCTGAAACAAGCACCTAAGCAATGGCATGAGAAGTTTGACAGAACTCTACTTTCTGCTGGCTTTGTCATTAATGAGGCTGATAGGTGTGTTTACTATCGACATGGTGGGGGCGATAGCGTTATATTATGTTTGTACGTGGACGACATTCTGATCTTTGGTACAAACATGAAAGTGATAAATAAAGTCAAGTCTTTCCTGTCAAAGAGTTTTGATATGAAAGATCTGGGAGAGGTTGATGTCATTCTGAACATCAAGCTTATTAAGAACGAGAATGGGATTACTTTAACGCAATCTCATTATGTTGAGAAGGTCTTGAGCCGATTTGGCTTTAATGATGGCAAGACTTCTCCAACACCTTATGATCCCAGTTTGACATTACGAAAGAATAAGAAGGAACCAACATATCAGCTGAAATATTCACAAGTTGTTGGTTCTCTCATGTACTTAGCAAGCGCTACAAGACCCGATATCTCTTTTGCTGTGAGCAAGTTGAGTAGGTTCATGTCTAACCCGGGTATTGATCATTGGCATGCACTTGAAAGGGTCATGCGCTATCTATGTGGTACAATGAGCTATGGGATTCACTATTAAGGGAACCCTGCTGTACTTGAAGGATATAGTGATTCGAATTGGATCTCTGACGTTGATGAACTCTACGCCAGGAGCGGGTATGTGTTTACCCTTGGAGGTGGCGCAGTGTCATGGAGGTCTCGTAGACAAACCATATTGACGAGGTCAACTATGGAAGCAGAACTTACTGCTTTAGACACAGTCACTGTTGAGTCAGAATGGCTGCGTGAGCTCTTGATGGACTTGCCTGTGGTTGAGAAACCTGTGCCGGCAATCCTTTTGAGTTGTGACAACCAAACTGTTATTGTCAAAGTAAACAATTCTAAGGATAACGCGAAGTCATCAAGACACGTGAAGAGACGTTTGAAATCTATCAGGAAATTGAGAAACTCCGGAGTAATAACTGTTACGTATATTCAAACAAACAAAAACCTGGCAGATCCCTTTACAAAGGGACTATCACAAAATGTGATAGAAAGTGCATCGAGGGAGATGGGGTTGAGACCCATGGATGTCACACCTTAGTGGTAACCTAACCTATGTGATTGGAGATCCCGTGAATTAGGACCTGGGAAGAACAAGCTAGTGGTTTGATGGAGGATAGTATTCTATAACCCTCTCTATGTGAAGATGCATAACTCTCATAATCTGTAAGGCAGGTTGGCAACATGCCTTAATGTGTTTCTATTGGCTTTAATTAGCAAAGATGCCGTCCTACAGGGCATTTTGAAAGAACACACCTATATGAGCTCGACTGTAAACGTCGCGGTCTATGAGACTTGGGTGATCTCTAGTAAACTCATGAAGAGACCAGGGAGTATGACGCATATGCTCCAACCCGCGGGGTAGGCTACTGGCAGCCAGGTACTAGTTATGATTTTGAGTGAAATCTATTGGCACCAAACTTGCAATTTAAGGTTCGTCCATTGTTCAAGTTGTTGAGAGACGTAGTTCAAGATTCTAGGCAAAAGTTCAACTTAACAGTCTCTGCTAAAACACTGGTATATAAACAAGTAGCGAGGATTGGCAAATCTTCAAATGGGCATTTGAGATCTGGTGGGGGATTGTTAGAAATAGTGGGCCAATTCATTTAGGCCCATGTGTATTTCAGATTTTCCCTAAATCGCAAAGCCCAAAATTGTGGCAGCCCATATGTGTTTGGGCCCATGTTTGTGGCAGCTCACATGGAAGTGGAGTGGGAGCTCAAGTTTAGTCCCACATGGAAAGTTGGAGGAGAGTTGCACCACCTTATAAGGTGGAGTGTTGCACCACTTTGTAAGTGAGTAGCAATAAGAGAGATACACGCGCGCTCCTCCTCCGACGACGCCGCCGCTCGCACGCACGCACGTTAGGGTTTCCTGAGCTGCTCTATATAAAGTCCTGGGCGGCTACCACCACAATCCCACCGAAAACCAATCTAGGGTTTTGCCATCCTCTCTACTTGCGGCGTCACCGTAGCCTACTCCATCCCGCTTGCCGGTGTGCACCGGCGGACAGGAGAGCAGGTCTCCGGAACCACTCGCCCTTGTGATCCTGTACGGTAGAGGGCGAATAAGGTTTTTGGAAAGCACTCCACGCGACTGCTCGAGTTCTCCATCACGGGTCGTCTTCCATCCAAGTCAGGCGGTGCTGCCTACCGCCGTCTTCGTCGCCATCTGCTTCGATCAGTCTTCCCCAAAGTTTCTACTGCGACAATCGAACGGTACATGCTACGTGCTTCTGTTTGGTTATTCATCATGTTCTGCGAGTACATGTTAAGCAACTTAAGCTGCTATTTGTTTCCGATCATCCTGTTGTTTAGTACATCTAGTATGTTCGAGTTACATGAGCTAGTAGCTTGTTTTGTCATGATTTATATTCTGGAATTAATCGTGGAAATTATGCCTAATAATCCAACAGAATCTACTTCTCAAAATAGACAACACCTTCAAGAAGGAATGCGATATTGACGGCGCTGTTACCCGGACTAGGGTTTCTCCCGATACGCCGAGAGGTGTGGAGAAGAGGTACATTCGGCACCCTTCAAGAAGAAAGGTGGGACCCACATGTGTCACCGCATCGGTGTCGAACAAGCCGACAAGGATTTTCCCCGACCCCCACAAAACCACCACCCCGGTTGATCCATTGTGCTCCACCAAGCTTCCGCCCACCAACACGCGCTAGTACGGTCTTATCATCATCGTCATCTCACTATGCCCGCCGATGCGAGGCCAGTTAGGCCGAGAAGAGAAACCACTGGAAATGAGGGGCGGCAGCTCCGCAACGTCGCGGGAGGGCCCGACCTCCACCGTCGTGCGACAATAGCTGACCGGACATAGCAGCAGAGGGACATCAAGCCGAAACAGGATCATCTGGGCCAAATCATGCCCCTAAAGACGTCGCTGCCGCGCTGCAGCAGGCGCGCCACCGGCACCGCCCACCAACTGCGCGTAGTCTCTTCTCAAACCAACCAGGGGTGTCACCTGAGACTGACCAGGCCTGCCTAGACCCATTTGGATCCCAAATGGGCCTAGATCTGGCTGTAAGGGCGCGATGGCTCGCTGCATGTAGCCGTACCACCAGAGTTGAGGTTGCCCCACGTCACCGCTGGCACCGTTCGAGCCTTTCCCGGGTGCACGCCGACGTTGGCGAGAGGGGGAGGTTGAGCGAGGGGCGAAGGGGAGAGGAGGTTGATGGCGCGGTCGGCCGCTCGCGGGGAGCAACGCGGTTGCACGAGAACGGGTCTTTTTTTCGGATCTTGGTAAACTTTTGGAAGGACCTAATTTGTGGTTATACAAATCTACTTCATCCTTGAAAAGTTAAAAATACCTTTTTTTCTAAAACATATGCATCCATACGGTTTTCTATTTCGTAGGTCCGAAATAAAATGAGTGAACCTACATCCTAACATGCATCTAGATACATATGTTTTATGAAACTAAAATATTTTATACTCTATCCATTTCAAAATACATGTTTTAGCTTTTTCTAAAACACGTATACCTAGACATCTTTTAATACATATGTTCACTCATGCACACTAGCTACATGTGTTTTAAAAAAATACTAAAATATCTTATAATTTGGACGAGAGAGGGTATTTTCGAACGGAGGGGTAGATAAATCCGAGACACTTTTTAGCGGACGGGGGAACTACTAAATTCTTGTACGAACGTACTTTCGTGCTATAAAGTGATTTTGTAAAAGGGTTTCGTCTGTATTCGGTCTAACTTTTATCTGGAGTTCTCAGGACGATCACGAGGTCCTAAAAACGCACTGAAAACACCGTACAAAGCGAAAACGCTAGTAGGCCAACCCTGTCGGCGATAGTAGGCCGACCTCCCGCCCTTTCGTCGGCGGGAACAAAAATATTTAAAAATCTCGCCGTTTTTGTTTCGCCTGGAAACTCGGTATGGGAACGCGAGTGGAAAACTCGACGTTGCCAAGCCGAAAGTTATGTCCGTCCGACATTATTTAGGTTCGGATTTCGGCTTGGAAACATCAAACGAGTGAAGATGCTCTAAGTTTTAGTTCCAAATTTTTGATTACCTGCGTCTTAAACAAACAAACAAAAAATAGACCCCCGTAGGATCTCCCTCTGATGTTTTTAAACGCCGCTGGTGTGGACAAAAGAGTGAAAGCCGTCACGCCGGAGCCGGCACGCGTACAGAACAGACCGATAGTCGTGCAGTGGTTAGAACATCTCGGGTGCATATGCTTCTGCTAGCTGTTTTTTTTTTTAAATGTCACTCGTCCGGAAACTTTTATACTCATTTATTCACGGATAACTAACTTGAGTTTGTCTAAATTCAAATATATCTAAATGTATTTTAGTGTATGAATATATTCGAATCTAAAAAAAAAAAGTTATTTCTGGACGAAGGGAGTAAGACAAACCTTTATAACGTGGACAAAGGCCGGCTTTTTGTCTTTTGCGGTCTCAAATTTCTTGGCACAAAACCAAATCGTAAAATACAAAATTCAAACATTCCCGAAAGATTCATACAGGGATCCCATAGTTCTTGTTATTAACAGGCATCCATCATAAACAGAGACAACAAAGTAAGCAGCATGGGAGAATCTACACGCATCATCATCCTAACCTAACCTAACCTAAACATCCAAAATTCGGCTCACCGGAGTCTCGGGTTGCGGCATCGATACAGTCAGTGGAGGACTTCACTCTTTGTCGTCACAGATGAGGCCGGCGTATTTGGCGGCCTATGCCTTGGCCTCGCATCGCCATTCCTCCTGCTTCTCCTGAAGCTTGCGCTCGAAGACAAGCCCCTCCTCGAGGAAGATTTTGTTGAAATCCTTGTCCCACCGAGCACGCTTCCGCTCGTCCTCCTCGTGTGCACTTCGCTGCATTATTAAGACGGTGATGTGGTCAAACTTGTGCTTATCGACAAAGTCCTTGAGCCCGATGATGTCTCTTAAGGCCGCAGGGTCGTAGGCCTCGAGCGGGAGCTCCTCCTCCTCTCTCTTCGGCGGCGACAGAGGTACGTGCCTTCCCGCACCGAAAGAACTCCCCGCCTTGTGCCAGTGATTGGACTCCTCGGTCTCACAGCGTAAGTGGGCATGTGACACTAGGTTGCTTCTTCTTGGTGTAGTGGAGCGTCGCGCGCTTCCGGGCACCATCGGAGCGCATGCACCGACGACACTCGTTGTCGCAAAACTGTTGGAAATATAAGCAATAATCCATATGATTTAATCCGAATAATAAACTGATAAAACATGATCATTCAGACAGTAGTAAAACCAATCGTGCAGATCAACAAAGTAGATGAATAGATTACATCTATACAAGACAAACCTATCACATCTACGCCAAACGCTAGAACTAGAAACTCTAGTATAATCCAAAAAGAGAGAGATTGAGATCACATACGATGCAGTTGCGGCAGTAGCCGCGGCGGTAGTAGCAGCAGAGTAGTCGCCCATGTTGAGGTTGCCAAAGAGGTCGCTGACGTCCGGAAGAAGTCGTCGTTCGGGAACTCGTCATCGGACGACGTCGTGGTTGCCAGTAGTCGCGCTTGAGCGCTCCCCAAAAACCTGATCGCCCCTTACCCGTACAGGTTCACGAGAGGCGGGGTTCCGGAGGCCTACTGTTCCGATCTGCGGTGCACGCCACAAGCCAAGATGGGGAAGACGAAAGCGGTGGCGCAAGGTTCTAGAGGGTGGGCGCATGTGTGGATTGATTACCGATTAGGTTTAGCGCAGACGCTTATATAGTGCAGGTCAGGGAGATCATGGGACACAACCCACGTCCATAAAAACTAGAAACGGTTGTAATTAACACGTTCGTTAATGACTCATAATTAGTTTTCCCAACCAGCAAAATAAAGCTCGGCTCGGCGAGATTCCCGCAACCCGCAGAGCGCGCGCGTCGTGACAAGGCAAGGCAAGGCGTGGCGTGGCGTGGCGAGGCGAGACGGGCGGCGTCAGAGGAGGAGTGCGCGAGGGCTTCTCTCCTTTTCACACCTTAGTGAGTGGTGCAACACTCTACTATATAAGGTGGTCTAACTCTCCTTACACTAGCAATGTGGGACTAAACTTTAGCACCACTAGCACAGCCATATGCTGCCATATATAAGTGGACCAAAGAGAATTTCAGAATTTTACTAATGGGCCAACAACCCAAAACTCACAAATTCCAACAATCCCCCACAAAGTCTCATTGACACATCACATCACTTTTCTTTCAGAACATTGTTTTATATACCTATGTGTAGTGGAGACTGTTACGTTAAACTTCCACGTTAAACTTCATGCTACGCTATCTAGCAACTTGAATAGTGGACTATACCTTGAACTACAAGTTTTTCTACGCGCTAGTTTCACATAAAATCTAGACTGGTATAGGGCTGCCGTCGGCTTCCCCGCGGTTTGGAGCTTATGCGTCATACTCCATGGCCTTTCATGAGTTTATTAGAGAGCACCCAACTCTCATGGACTGCGACGTTTGACAGTTAGACTCATATAGGTGTGTTCATCAAGAGATGTTCTGCAAAACAATATCTTCGCTTATAAAATCCACTTGGAACACATTAAGATAAATATCAAGCTGCCATGCAGATTAAGAGAGTATTGCATCTTTATGGAGATGTAAATATAATATGGGGATACTCTCCTCTCAGCTGACTAACAGCTTGTCTCCCAGCTCGATCTCCGATCAAATAGAGTGGATTGCCACTGGGATCAACTCATAGCCTGGGTCTCAAGCCCATCTCTCTCGATGCATTATCTATCATATTGCGTGATAAACCCTTTGTGAAGGGATCTGCCAGATTCTTAGACGTTTGGATATAATCCAATGCAATAACTCTGGAGTTTCTCAGTTTCCTGACAGATTTCAATCTCATCTTCACATGCCTTGATGACTTCATATTATCCTTAGAACTGTTTACTTTGACGATCACAGTTTGATCATCACAGTTCATCGGGATGGCGGGTATTGGTTTTTCAACCACAGGTAAGTCCATCAAGAGCTCACGAAGCCACTTTGCTTCAACAGTGGTTGTGTCTAATGCTGTGAGTTCTGCTTCCATTGTTGACCTCGTTAAGATGGTCTGATTGCAAGACTTTCAGGAAATAGCACCACCACCAAGTGTAAACAAATAACCACTTGTGGCCTTAATCTCATCAGCGTCAGATATCCAGTTTGAATCACTATAACCCTCAAGTACCCGTGGATACCCAGTATAGTGAATACCATAACTCGCAGTGCCTTTCAAATAACGCAAAACTCTTTCAAGAGCATGCCAATGATCATCTCCAGGATTTAACACAAATCGACTCAGTTTGCTTACAGTAAAGGAGATGGCAGGTCTAGTAGTGCTGGCTAAATACAAGAGCGAGCCAATAATTTGAGAATATCTCAATTGATCTTTAGCATTCCTTCGATTCTTTCGAAGTAGCACACTCGGATCATAAGGCGTTGGAGAAGAATTGCAGTCGCTATACCCGAAGCGACTCAATATATTTTCCACATAGTGAGACTGAAGCAATGTAATCCCACCATTGTCATCCTTTAGTAGCTTGATGTTTAAAATTACATCAGCCACTCCCAAGTCCTTCATCTCAAAGCAGCGAGATAGGAACTCTTTGACCTCCTCGATAACAGCGAGGTTGGTCCCAAATATCAATATGTCATCAACATAGAGACACATAATAACTCCCTCGCCCCCACCATGGCGATAGTACACACATTTGTCAGCTTGGTTTACAACAAAGCCTTAAGCAGTTAAATTTCTTTCAAACTTCTCGTGCCACTACTTAGGAGCTTGCTTAATACCATACAAAGACTTCACTAACTTACACACCTTTCCTTCTTGACCATCTACTACAAATCTGTCAGGCTGCTCCATATAAATTTCCTCATCAAGCTCTCCATTTAGAAAAGTTGTCTTAACGTCCATTTGATGAACGAGAAGACCATGTGAGGCAGCCAAGGATAGTATACTCGAATAGTGGTCAATCTGGCTATAGGTGAGTAGATATTGAAGAAGTATTCACCTTCTTTTTGGGTATAACCCTTGGCCACATGACGTGTCTTGTACTTTTCAATAGTACCATCAGGTCTAAGATTTTTCTTGAACACCCACTTACATCCTACAGGTTTGCACCCATAAGGACAATTAGTGACTTCCCAAGTACCATTAGCTAAGATGGAGTCCATCTCGCTTCAAACAGCTTCCTTCCAGTAGTCAACATCTTGGGATGCATATGCTTATGAAATAGAAGTGGGAGTATCATCCACAAGGTACACAATGAAATCATCACCAAATGACTTTGCAGTCCTTTGTATCTTGCTCCTTTTGGGAGCTTCATTGTCATCCTCCACAGGATCATTAGAGTGTTCTATCGGCATAGTGGGTTCAGGAATTATAGAAAATTCCTGACTAGATGAACTAGTCATTTCCTGATTTGATGAGCTAGACATACCTTTCATAGGAAAGATGTCCTCAAAGAAAGTCGCATCATTCGACTCCATAATTGTACCAACATGCATTGTTAGAAACCTCAGATTTTACTATCAAAAATCTATAGCCAATGCTATGAAAAGCATATCCCAGAAAAACACAATCCACGGTTTTGGTCCAAGCTTTCGCTTCTTGGGTATTGGAATATTGACTTTCGCCAAACAACCCCAAGTTCATAAGTAAGAGAGTTTAATTCTTTTCTTTTCCCATTCCTCAAATGGAGTCATGGTTTTATCCTTTACAGGAACACGGTTTAGGACATGACACGCGGTCATTAGCACCTCCCCCACCATTCCTTGGAAAGACCCGATGTATCTAACATGGCGTTAACCAAATCAGTTAGAGTGCGGTTCTTTCTTTCGGCCACCCCATTTGACTGATGTGAGTAGGGAGGCGCCTCTCATGTATAATACCATGTTCCATACAGAATAAATCAAATTCACTTGAAAAGTACCCTCCACCACGATCCGACCTTAGCCGCTTGATTTTAAGATCAAGTTGGTTTTCTGCTTCAGCTTTATAGATTTTGAAGTAGTTCAAAGCTTCATCTTTAGATTTTAGAAGATAAACATAGCAGTATCTAGTGGAGTCATCAATCAATGTCATAAAGTATCTTTTTCTACCTTTTGTCAACACATCATTCATCTCACAAGGATCTGAATGTATAAGTTCTAGCGGTGCTAAGTTTCTCGGTTCCGAATTCGTATGAGACTTGCGGGGTTGCTTTGCTTGCACACAAACTTGGCACTTAGAACCTTTGACAGTGATAAATTTTTGAATTAAACTCATATTGGCTAGCCGTGTCATGCAACCAAAGTTAATATGACAAAGTCGTGAATGCCAAACATTGGACTCATTATCATTGCAAACATGATTAATAACTTTAGTACATGAGTCTGACAAAGACAAGCGGAACAGACCTCTGCACTCATAACCCTTTCCAACAAATTATATATACTTGGAAATTACAACTTCATTGGACTCAAAAACCAACTTAAAACCATCTCGACATAAAAGAGATCCGCTGATGAGTTTCTTATTGATTGAGGGAACGTGCTGCACATTCTTCAGTTGTACGGTCTTCCCCGAAGTAACTTCACATTTACCGTATCAACACCATGAACAGAAGCACGTGAGTGATGGCGCCCAGTACTTGTCGTGGGACGCTGTAGGGTTCACAGCATAGAAAACAAAAAATTTCCTACGATGGGAATATCTATGTACCAAGATCTATCTACTAGATACAAGCAACGGGTGGATATACATCCATAGAATACATACCCTCGAAGACCGAATAGCGTTAACGAGGTTGTATTGGTGGATGATGTAGACGAACGCTTGCCAATCTCAAGATCGTGATGAAGTTCGTCTGGTCCAGCCGGTCCAGCATGATCAAGTCCAGCACCTCAAAGCAGTGGTGCATCCGTGATCGCACACACGTACGGGTACCCCGACAACCTCCGCGCCCTCGCTCCAGCGAAGCAGCGGAAGCAACAAATCCTTCCAGAAAAAGCCACTGGGAACATGTATCTCGCTGATTCGAGACCATGGGAAATTCTAAAGGGGGGAGAGAGATCCTTCGCGAGAAGGTGTACTTTGAGAGGAGGAGAAGGGGGCCTTTTATAGGGGATAGGGGGCACCCAAGGGGCATGGCGCCCAGCCATGGGGGCTGCCCCCACCTCTTCCACATTCATGTGGGTGGAGCTCCCACTCAAAATGAAAAGCCTCCACTCCCATTAAAAAGCCTCCACTCAAAAATCCACTCACATGCATTAAATTTTCACCAAATTTAATGCAAGCTCTCATTTAAATAAAACTCTTTTATTTATTTATTCAGAATTTTTTTAATTACTTTAATTAACAAACATTCACATAAAACCCCTTACAACATTTCAATTTCACATGCAGAACCAGTTTCAGCAATTTCAACCGAAACAATTCCGGTGTCTAGTGAAATAAATTCCTGCGCTTTCCTTTTCTTTTTCTGGCATATCATTTGCTCCGAATGGTGTCGGTATCCCTTAAGTGTGTCACCCTACGGTTCGCGAATAATGCGGACATGATCGAGACCCTTCTCCGATCAATAATCAGTAGCGGGACCTGGAGATCCATACTGACTCCCACACATTCAACGATGACTTCTGTGATCGTGTGAACCTTTTACGCTAGTATCTTAATCCCTTTGTTTCACGATATATTACATGTCCGAGATTCGATCATCGGTATCTTCATACCTAGTTTGATCTCGTTACCGACATGCACTCTTTTCTTGTTCCCGTGATATAACATTCTAGTGATCAAATCACTTGCTTGCAAGCTAATCAATGTGATATCACCGAGAGGGCCCAGAGCATATCTATCCGTTATCGGGATGAACAAATTCCACTCTCGATCCATGGGTCTCAACATAACACTTTAGTAGTTCTGAAGCCATCTTTATAATCACCCAGTTACGGTGTGACGTTTGATGTCATCGAGAAACTCTTCCGGTGTTAGTGATTGACATGATCTCATGGTCTAAGGATTAGGATCACTTCGTAAGTTGTTATAGTAATATAAACTCAATGACTTTGATCGTAATGCTATACTTCGGATGAATGTTCATCACATCATTACACTAATGTTGTGACCTCGTTATTAACAACATCCAATGTCCATGATCAGGAAACTTTGATCATCTTATTAATCAACGAGCTAGTTTATAAGAGAGGCATAACTAGGAACTTCCTTTTTGTTTATTAAACACACATGTATTAACGTTTCCGTATTAATACAATTATAGCATGCAAAATAAACATTTATCATAAATAAGGAATACGATAATAACCACTTTATTATTGCCTCTCGGGCATATTCCCTTCAGTCTCCCACTTGCACTAGAGACAATAATCTAGTTTGAAAACTTTGCGTATTTTGAACACATATGGCTTTATGGTGTTCCATATACGCAACTACAAGTGGTTAACATAATCTACGGATCTGACACTTTCAGGTTCGTGTGTATTTACATGTCTTTGCGTCTCCACGCATCACTCATTCTCGAATGAGATGGCATTGTATAAATTTGGTCTTTTGGTGAGACCTTTAGTTCCTTGGGGTTAAACCATGTAGATACTATTGTCGTACAATATATCTTTAGTGTTAGCCTGTTGCGAACAACACCTTAGTTTGATAACAAACTACTTGACACAAATTCCCTCCTTTGCTGCTACTATAGCAGTCATATACTTAGCCTTTTGTTGTAGTATTCGTCACAATGTCTTAACTTTGGAACTCTTCCAAATCCATCATGGAATCTCCTTTCCATTACATTGTGCCACCCATAGTTTAAATTGATATAAACTTAATTTGTATCTTGTGACAAAACTAGTATCAATGTAACTCTTTACAATGAACTATTTGTAATTGTTTGTCACCTCTACACAAATATATTCTTAGTTCTTCCAAAAGATCATAAGAATATACTTACTATCGTCCAATGATCATTTTATGATTCATTCTGGTATATGCTCATAACACTTAGAGCATAGGACATATCTGGATGTGTACATATCATGGTATGATTGATCAAAACATTCTCGTGATTTCACTCATCAAGTGTCAAAGCACTTGAATCTTGTTTCACTTATCAAGTGTCGATACACTTGAATCTTGATTCAATTCTTTTCCATGCGACAAGAACCGTTTCTTGTTGTTTCTATATTGAACTCCTTCAATATCTCATATATGTACATTTGGCACAACCATATTAGCATCACAGTCTATCCACTATAGACATTCATGCTAAATATTCGGGTTTTGCCTAAGTCTTTCATCAAAATGAAATTCTTAACCTTTGTCAATAAAAATTACATCATTTCTAATCAACAAGATGTATTCCACATAATGTATTAGAAATATGTCTTAGCGCTCCTACTTAATTTCTTGCAAATGCAAGCATCTTCATCGTCTCCTGATGAAAAACCCCTTTTTCATCATGGTGAAGATTCCAACTCCGCGATGCTTACTTCAACCATTTAAGTTTGCATGCCCTTTTTAGCATCCTTTGAATTAACAAAACCCTTTGGATCGTGTCATGTACATGTCCTAGGTAACCATTCTATTAGAAGAACTTTGTTTTGTTTATTCATCTACCATATACCAAATTATATGTAGTGGTTGCTACTTTAATCTGTCCAGACTAAATATCGCTATGAAAGAACAAATCTTGTCATAGTCAACTCCTTGAACATTGTCATAAAATACTTTACGATATATCTGTAGGGGTTCGTAGCATGGAAAACAAAAATTTTCTATCGCATACAAACAAACAAGCCAAGATCTATCTACTAGATTGTAGCAACGAGTCGATGGAATAACTCACCCTCGAAGATTCCAAAGTGTTTAACGAGAGCAGATTCTCGTGGGTGATGTAGTCGTACTCTTTCCGATCTCAAGATCGCGTAGACGATCCTTCCGGCGCCGCGTTCCCGCAGCGCTCCCGCAGTCGGTCACACGTTCGGTACTCGACGAAGACCTTCCTCTCCCTTGTTCCAGCAGGCAGCGGAGGTTGTAGCACTCTCCTCGCGATTCCGGCAGCACAACGGCGTGGTACCGGAAGTAGAGGGGAGATCCCGCAGGGCTTCGCCTTAAGCCGGTGCGATTATGGTGGAGCTTATGAGAGAGGCTATTAGTGGTCTAGTAATTAGACACACCAATTAGAGGGCTCTAAACCAATTAGAAGGCTCTAAACCGAAACAGCTCTAAACCGGGGTCTAGGTCTAGTTTCTAGTTTAGAGGATAGGAACTTGTGTGTCTTGTGTTGTATTGGGAGGGGAGCCCTGCCCCTCCCTTTATAGGTGGGAGGGCTGGCGCGCTAGGGGAGGGAGGGAGTCCCTCCCCAACTCGGCCTAGGGCTGGCCGCCGGCTTGGGGAGGAGGACTCCTCCCCCAATTCGGTTTCCTCCTCTCCTCCCACTTCCCAAAAACTGCCGTTTGACTTTCAAACTAGCCGTTTGACTTTTTCAATTTAGGATTCAATTTAATCCTTTATTTGGGACAGCAAGAACACTTAGTACATGATGCAATCATTCCAACATGCAATGACACATTCATGTACCCCTTCCCCTCCGGAGTGCCGGACATTCCGGGACCTTCTAGAATGTTCCCGATGGAAACACCGGAATCATTCCCGAACTCCGAAACGGGACTTTCCTTATATGAATCTTATTCTCCGGACCATTCCGGATCACCTCGTGATATCCCGGACCCCATCCGAGACTCCGAACAACATTCGGTCTCTTTCTCATAATACCATAACTACTCAAAACAACGTCGAATCCTTAAGTGTGTCTCCCTACGGTTCGTGAATTATGCGGACATGATCGAGACACTTCTCCGAACAATAACCAATAGAGGAATCTGGAAATTCATATGGCTCCCACATATTTCTACGATTACTTTGCGATCGAATGAACCACTTACATATGATACCAATTTCCCTTTGTCTCACGATATGTTACTTATCCGAGGTTATGATCGTCGGTATCTCTGCATACCTAGTTCAACCTCGTTACTGATAAGTACTCTTTTCTCGTTCCCGTGATATGTGATCCCTTGTGACCAAGTCACATGCTTGCAAGCTAATTGGATGACATTTCACCGAGAGGGCCCAGAGAATATCTATCCGTCATGTGGATGGACAAATCCCACTCTTGATCCATGTGTTTCAACCAATACTTTCTGAACACCCAATGCCACTTTTATAGCCACCCTGTTACGGTGTGGTGTTTGATGACATCAAAGCATCCATCCAGTAAAGGCAATATGCATGATCTCATGGTCGAAGGAATTAGGTTACTATGTATCAGAAAGCATATAGCAATTGAACTATTGAAATGACTTGATCTTTATGCTACGCTTATCTATAGGAGTATGTCCATCACATCATTCTCCTAATGATATGACCCTGTTGTTAATAACATCTCTATGTTCATGATCAGGAAACAATGATCATATATTAACCAACAAGCTAGTTTAACAAGAGGCTTTACTAGGGACTCTTATTTTAGTTTACAAATCACACAAGTATTAATGTTTCCGGTTAATACAATTATAGCATGGTATGTAAACATTTATCATAAGTGTGAAGACATGATAATAACCACTTTATTATTGCCTCTTGGGCATATCTCCAACAGTCTCCCACTTGCACTAGAGTCAATAATCTAGTTTCAAACCTTTGTGTTTTTCAACACCTATGGCTTTCCGGTGTTGTATGCACACGATTGCTAGTGGTCAACTGATCTCCGGATCTGACACTTCCAGGTCCGTGTGTAATTGCATGTCTTTGCGTCTCTACGCATCACTCATTCTCTAATGAGATGGCTTTGTATAAATTTGGTCTTTCGGTGTGACCTTTAGTTCTTTAGGGTTAAAACATGTTGACAATATTGTCGTACAATATATCTTCATAGTATTATCCCGCTGTGAACTACACCTAGTTTGATAACAAACTACTTGACACAAATGCCCTCTTTTGCTGCTATAATAGCAGTCATATACTTAGCCTTTTGTTGTAGTATCTGTCACAATGTCTTAACTTTGGAAATCATCCAAATCCATTATGGAACTCACTTTCCATTATATTGTGCCACCCTTAGTTTAGATTGAGATAAACTTAATCTGTACTTTGTGACAAAGCTAGTATCAATGTAGTACTTTTACAATGAACTAACCATCTATTTGTCACTTCTACAAATAATATACTCTTAGTTCTTCCAAAAGATCATAAGAATATCCTTACTATTGTCCAATGATCATCTTACAAATCATTCTGGTATATGCTCACAACATTTAGAGCATAGGACATATCTGGATTTGTACATATCACAGTATGATTGATATAAATACTCTTTGTGATTTCATACATCAAGTATCAATCTATACTTGATTATTTGTTTCACTTTACCAAATGTCAATACACTTGAATATATCATCAACATTGAACTTATTCAATCCTTTCTGTGCAACAAGAACCTTTCTTGTAGTTCCTATATTGAACTCATTCAATATCTTGTCTATGTACTTCTGGCACAACCATATTAGCGTCTATTGATGCCAAAATACTTGGGTTTTGCCTAAGTCTTTCATCGGGATGAAATTCTTAATATGTGTTAATAAAAGATACATTATTTCCAATCAACAATATGTCTTCCACATAATGTATTAGAAACATGTCTTAGCGCTCCCACTTAATTTCTTGCAAACGCAAGCATCTTCATTGTCTCTGATGAACTTTTAAACTCCTTTAACAGTTTCATCACAGTGAAGATTCCAACTCCGCGATGCTCACTTTAACCATTGAAGTTTGCATATACTTTTAGCATCCTTTTGAATTAACAAAACCCTATGGACCATGTTATGCACATGGCCTAGGTAACGATTCTATTAGAAGAACTTGTTTTGTTTATTCAACTATCATATAACAAAATTTATATGTAGTGGTTGCTTTCATTAATCCGTCTAGACTAAATATCACTATGATAGATCAAATCTTGTCATAGTCAACCTTTGAACATTGTTGTGAACTCTTTCCCAACATGTCGACTATTTCATAGATGTAAAACATCCATGTCTATTTCTTTATAGATCCAGACACAACTGTAAGGTCTTACACCTTTCTCGAGGGTCCTTCAAGTTCAAAACTTGATTTCTCGTGTATGGAACTATCATGGATTTTATGGCTTCAAGCCATTTTACGGAGTCAGGGCCCATCATCGCTTCTCTGCATGTAGTCGGTTCATTATTCTCAAATAATGATTCAACCCTCAAATCTTGGTATTTGATTGTTCATCCGACCTACTTGTTTCAATAGGAACTTGGATCTCCGTGACCACAACCTTTTTGAGGTACGTGAACCATGAGCATTGTTGCTGCCTCCGAAACACTTTTCGGCGCTGCGCAACTTTGCACATACAGCTAAGGTTCTTTTAACCTTATCAAAGTTTCTATTGTCCTCCCACTTAACTTTTCACGAAAAATTCCTTCTTAAAGAAACTTGACGTTTTTAAGTGACAAAACACTTTTGTCTCCGATGTTATGGAGGAGTACTTAACAGTTATTCGAAATAACATACAAAGACAGGTTCATCCGACTTTGGTTGCAAACATCTTTTTTATGCATAGCATACCAATGTTTAAGAAAGGACAACTTGGGTTTTATCCCAAACCATAACCTTATATGGTGTCATTTCAACGGATTATGATGGAGCTCTTTTCAGTGGAAAAACGGTAATCTCTAAAGCTTTTAATCTTTAAAATACAATGGCAGTTTTATGAATTACACCTTTGATCTTACCATGTCAAACAAGGTTTAATTACATATCTCGAACGCTCCATACTCTTATGGTGTTTCGGGAAAATGCAAATCCACGGAACGATTCCTTAAATCTTAGGTATTATGCTAAACTTGTAACTCAAATATCTTCCTTTATGATCTTTATCATAAACTGTTTATATTCTTGTTACAATGATTTTGCACTTCATCTTGAAAGTCTTTGAACTTTTCAAATGTTTCATACTTCATCCTTACTAAGTAAATATTCATATATTCACTCAAATTTTCGGAGAAAGCATATGAAGTTGAAATCCATCGCTCTTGACTAC
Organism: Avena sativa; assembly: GCA_916181665.1. Lineage (NCBI taxonomy): Eukaryota > Viridiplantae > Streptophyta > Magnoliopsida > Poales > Poaceae > Avena > Avena sativa. Next base: position 212,284,818 of record OV702293.1, read on the forward strand.
ACATAACGGACTTCGTACAACAATATGTACAAGTTCCAATAAGCTAGTCATTCGTTCCCTTTTGGCCTATGAACGAAGTTTTAATTATCTCTAGGAAAGTTTCACAAGCGTCATTTGATCAAAAAACAGACGACTCCAAAATTCCATCCACATGGAGTTTCTTCATGTTATCTTTCCAATATAATTTAAACGGCGATGCCACTTCCTAAGTGATCTTTCAATCAATTTGTCTTTCGACAATTTTAGCACTAGTTTTATGGATGTGATTTCTCCAACGAGATTTGTGAATCATCCATCTTTTATGGATTACGGCAATTATTTGAACAACCCTTTTGTTCTCATAATACCTGATAAAACAAATCTTTGAAGGCAAGCTTTGATGTTTAACGAGCAACACAATAACCCTTTATTTGTTCTCGATGAACATCATCACATATTCTTTTGCTAGTTACTTAGGCCATTGTAGTTCATGAATTGTGTTGTTTCGTATGACGATTCACACCAACAAATTCAGTATCAAATACTTGAGAACCACATTGTTTAACAAGCAAAGAATATAGCCATAACATGTATATCATCTATATACTTAAACTGAACGATTCTAGTCTTTTCTTTTCTGCCATATATTTATGAGATTCTCTTTCAGTATTTCCTTTTCAGTTTGAAAGAATCTATCAACATCAATAGTGGAGTCATACATATGACATCTAGTCCAAAGCGTGTATAATTAAATACCAATGTCTTTGGACTTGCACTTTGAAGTAGATCACCATCATCAAATATTTGGTGTTCTTTCAAATTCCTTTCTTTAGTAATCTCTTGGTGTAGTAAACATTTTACCTACATCAAATATTCACCCTTATCATGGAATCGTCCATGATCAAGCTACTTTTAGCTTATAACGATGAATTATGAGTATAATGTTGCTAACCAAAACCTTTTGGAGGATTAGGACAACAAGTGTCTCCAACCCTTTTGCAAATTCTCATCAAATATGAGAACATGACTTTTGCCATATTATACTCTATCATGTTGCAACCAAAACTTCGTTTCAGATATCACAATATCTTCCACACATCATGGTTTCTGAAACAACTCTTTCAGATCCTAGATAACCTTGATATTAAGGGAATCCTTTGAATATCAAGAATCATGGATACAAACATGATACTTATATACTAACACTTGGAATTGTTACTCTTGATTTAATACTAATTATTAAACTTCATGGAGTAACCGGAACTTACTGAAAGTTTGCAATAGGACTTTTAAACTTTAGATTAACACTTAAAACAATACGATACCAGTTCGTAAAGTAACTAACCAGAATTCTATAGTTCTATTATCTCAATTATAACTAAGCGCAAGGTGGTAAACGGATGCCAATGACTACAACAACTATGCAAATTCACTTTGATTTAGTTTATGATAAATTGAGTTCTAATTAATAATTAAATTAATCTAGGTGAACTCCCACTCAAAACAATATCCCTCACATTGTTTTAGTGATCACACGAACCAAATCCACCACATCAAAACCGATCATCACGAGAGTTGATATAGTTTCAATGGCGAACAATCGACATGTTCATCATATCTACTATATGATTCATGCTTTACCTTTCGGCGATCCGTGTTCCTGAGGCCATGTCTGTACATGCTAGGCTCGTCAAGACAAACCTTAGCTTCCGCATAAGCAAATCTGGCTTGCTTACGTTGTAGTCACCCGCGGAATCAAAGACACCCGATCATCACGTGGTGTTTCGAAGCAGCAAGCTTTGGCAACGGTGCATACTAAGGGTGAACACTTTAGAACTTGAAATTTATGTGTATGAGGGATCATCTTATAATGCTACCGTTGTCTACTAAGCAATACAAGATGCATAAAGGATTAACATCACATGCAATTCATAATATGTGATATGATATGGCCTTTCTTCTTTGTGCTTCTGATCTCCATCTTCAAGCACGAACATGATCTCCATCATCACCGGCATAGCATCAAGGTCAATGACGCTTCTTCATGGTTGTCGTCCACCAGCTTCAACTATTACAACTATTTTGAATAGACACGCAGGTCTTAACAGAAATTAAAGACAACCATATGGCTCCTGCCGGTTGCCAACTTACAATAAGGAACATTGCATACATCAAATATAATCACAATCATGGCCATATCACATCACTGCACACCCCTGCAAAACAAAGTTAGACGCCTCTACTTTCTTTGCATATTTTACGTGGTTTGGGGCTTTCAATAAGTGTCGCTCTAACTTACGAACATGAACCACAACATTGATACTATTATTGTTAATCACCCGTTGTAAATTGGATCTTAACTATGCTAGGAGAAACAGGCACCCGCAAAGCCACTTATGCAATACAAGTTGCATGTCAAGCGTGGAGCAAGTCTCATGAACGATGTCATGTAAGGTTAGCCCGGGCCGCTTCATCCCAACATACCGCAAGATGCAAAGTACACAAGAAGCAATCGACAATAAAAGCATCAACGCCCACAATGACCATTGTGTTCTACTCGTGCAACAGATCTACATATAGACACGGCTCTGATACCACTGTAGGGGTTCGTAGCATGGAAAACAAAAATTTTCTATCGCATACAAACAAACAAGCCAAGATCTATCTACTAGATTGTAGCAACGAGTCGATGGAATAACTCACCCTCGAAGATTCCAAAGTGTTTAACGAGAGCAGATTCTCGTGGGTGATGTAGTCGTACTCTTTCCGATCTCAAGATCGCGTAGACGATCCTTCCGGCGCCGCGTTCCCGCAGCGCTCCCGCAGTCGGTCACACGTTCGGTACTCGACGAAGACCTTCCTCTCCCTTGTTCCAGCAGGCAGCGGAGGTTGTAGCACTCTCCTCGCGATTCCGGCAGCACAACGGCGTGGTACCGGAAGTAGAGGGGAGATCCCGCAGGGCTTCGCCTTAAGCCGGTGCGATTATGGTGGAGCTTATGAGAGAGGCTATTAGTGGTCTAGTAATTAGACACACCAATTAGAGGGCTCTAAACCAATTAGAAGGCTCTAAACCGAAACAGCTCTAAACCGGGGTCTAGGTCTAGTTTCTAGTTTAGAGGATAGGAACTTGTGTGTCTTGTGTTGTATTGGGAGGGGAGCCCTGCCCCTCCCTTTATAGGTGGGAGGGCTGGCGCGCTAGGGGAGGGAGGGAGTCCCTCCCCAACTCGGCCTAGGGCTGGCCGCCGGCTTGGGGAGGAGGACTCCTCCCCCAATTCGGTTTCCTCCTCTCCTCCCACTTCCCAAAAACTGCCGTTTGACTTTCAAACTAGCCGTTTGACTTTTTCAATTTAGGATTCAATTTAATCCTTTATTTGGGACAGCAAGAACACTTAGTACATGATGCAATCATTCCAACATGCAATGACACATTCATGTACCCCTTCCCCTCCGGAGTGCCGGACATTCCGGGACCTTCTAGAATGTTCCCGATGGAAACACCGGAATCATTCCCGAACTCCGAAACGGGACTTTCCTTATATGAATCTTATTCTCCGGACCATTCCGGATCACCTCGTGATATCCCGGACCCCATCCGAGACTCCGAACAACATTCGGTCTCTTTCTCATAATACCATAACTACTCAAAACAACGTCGAATCCTTAAGTGTGTCTCCCTACGGTTCGTGAATTATGCGGACATGATCGAGACACTTCTCCGAACAATAACCAATAGAGGAATCTGGAAATTCATATGGCTCCCACATATTTCTACGATTACTTTGCGATCGAATGAACCACTTACATATGATACCAATTTCCCTTTGTCTCACGATATGTTACTTATCCGAGGTTATGATCGTCGGTATCTCTGCATACCTAGTTCAACCTCGTTACTGATAAGTACTCTTTTCTCGTTCCCGTGATATGTGATCCCTTGTGACCAAGTCACATGCTTGCAAGCTAATTGGATGACATTTCACCGAGAGGGCCCAGAGAATATCTATCCGTCATGTGGATGGACAAATCCCACTCTTGATCCATGTGTTTCAACCAATACTTTCTGAACACCCAATGCCACTTTTATAGCCACCCTGTTACGGTGTGGTGTTTGATGACATCAAAGCATCCATCCAGTAAAGGCAATATGCATGATCTCATGGTCGAAGGAATTAGGTTACTATGTATCAGAAAGCATATAGCAATTGAACTATTGAAATGACTTGATCTTTATGCTACGCTTATCTATAGGAGTATGTCCATCACATCATTCTCCTAATGATATGACCCTGTTGTTAATAACATCTCTATGTTCATGATCAGGAAACAATGATCATATATTAACCAACAAGCTAGTTTAACAAGAGGCTTTACTAGGGACTCTTATTTTAGTTTACAAATCACACAAGTATTAATGTTTCCGGTTAATACAATTATAGCATGGTATGTAAACATTTATCATAAGTGTGAAGACATGATAATAACCACTTTATTATTGCCTCTTGGGCATATCTCCAACAATATCGACTATTTCATAGATGTGAAACATCCATGTATGTTTCTTTATAGATCCAAATACGACCGATAGGTTTTTACACCTTTCCGGAGGGTCTTCCAAGTTCAAAACTTTATTTATCGTGTATGGACTTATCACGGATTTTCTGGCTTCAAGCCATTTGACGGAGTCAGGGCCCATCATCGCTTCTTTGCATATAGTCGGTTCATCATTGTTAAACAATAATGATTTACTCTCAAATCTTAGTATTTGATTGTTTATCCAACCTACTTGGTTCAATAGGAACTTAGATCTCCGTGACCACAACCTTTGAGGCACATAAACCATGAGCATTATGGCTACCTCCGGAACGATTTCCGGCGCTGCGCAACTCATCACATATAGCTAAGGTTCGTTAACCTTATCAAAGTTCTATTGTCCTCCCACTTAATTTTTTGCGAAAAAATCCTTTTTCAAGAAACTTCACATTTCAAGCGACAAACCCTTTTGTCCTCGGTGTTATGGAGGAATACCCAATTGTTATTCGAAATAACCTACAAAGACATGCTCATTCGACTTCGATTGTAAACATCTTACTTATGTTTAGCATACCAAAATTTAAGAAATGACAACTTGGGTTTTACCCCAAACCATAACTTCCATGGTGTCATTTCAACGGATCAAGATGGAGCTCTTTTCAGTGTAAAAGCGGAAGTCTCTAAATCTTTAATCTTTTAAAACATAATGGCAGTTTTATAAATAACACCTTTGATCCAACCATGTCAAACAAGGTTTCATTACAAATCTCAAACACTCCATACTCCTATGGTGTTTCGGGAGATGTAAATCTAGGTGTTTTGCTAAACTTGCAACTCAAATAAATCCCTTTATGATAAAATCATAATTCATTTATTTTCTTGTTACACTTGTAACTCAAATAAATCCCTGATGATAAAATCATAAACCATTTATTTTCTTGTTACAATGATTTTTACTTCATCTTGAAAGTCTTTGAACATTTTCAAATATTTCACACTTCTTTCTCATTAAATGAATATTCACTCAAATTTCCGGAGAAAGTATATGAAGTTGAAACTCGTCGCTTACGACTACACATAATGGAGTACATACATCGATATGTATAAATTCCAATATTTTAGTCGTTCGTTCTTCTTTGGCCTTTGAACGAAGTTTTAATTATCCCGAGGAAAGTCTCACAAGCGTCACTTGATCAAATCAAAGACTCCAAAAATCCATGAAAATGGAGTTTATTCATGTTTTATTTCCAATATAATTTAAACGGCGATGTCACTTCGTAAGTGATGTTTCAATTATTTGTCTTGCGACATTTTAGCATTAGGTTTTATGTATTTGATTTGTCCAACTAGATTTGTCAATCATCCATCTTATATGGAATATGGTAATTATTTGAACAACCTTTGTTCTCATAATACCTGATTTAAATAATAATTATTAAAACAAATCTTGAAGTCAAGCTTTGATGTCAACGAGAAATACAAACAAAGGTTTGTTTGTTTTCGATGAACATCATCACATATTCTCTTGCTAGTTACTTAGGCCATTGTGGTTCATGAATTGCGTCGTTTCGTATGAAATTTCATACCAACCAATTCGGTATCCAATACCCAAGAACCACATTGTTTAATAAGCAAAGAATACAACCATAACATGTATATCATCTATATACCTAAATTGGATATTTCCAATCTTTTGTTTTCTGCCAAATATATTTTATAGATTCTCTTTCAGCATTTCCTTTTTACTTTTTAAATGAATCTATCAACATCAAAAGTGGCGCCATATACATGACACATAGTCCAAAGCGTGTATATTCAAATAATAATACCTTTGGACCTGCACTTTGAAGTAGATCACCATCATAAAAATGATCGGCGTTCTTTCAAAATCCATTCTTTAGTAATCTTTTAGTATAGTAAACACTGTACATACATATTCTATTCATCCTTATCATGACGACTTTCATGATCAAGCTACTGTAGCTTATAAGGACGAATCGTGAGTATAATATTACTTTCCAAAACCCTTTTGGATGATTAGGATGTCTAGCATCTCCAACCTTCATAAATTCTCATCCAATATGAGAACATATATTATACTCTATCATATTGCAACCAAAACATTATTTCAGATATCATTATATCTGCCACACATGATGGTTTCTGAAACAATTCTTTCAGCTCCTAGATAAACTTGATATTAAAACAATCAAGAATCATGGAGGCAAACATGATACTTAAGATACTAACTCTGGAATTGTTACTCTCGATTTAATACCAACTATTAAATTTCACGGAGTAAATAGAGTTTGCTGAAAGTTTGCAATAGGACTTTAAACTTTAGATTGACACTCAACACAATACGATACCAGTTCGTAAAGTATATATCCAGAATTCTATAGTTCTATTATCTCAATTACAACTATGCATAAGGTGGTGAACGAATGCCAATGACTACAACAAATTATGCAAATTCACTTTGATTTAATTTATGATAAATTGAGTTCTACTAATCCAAATTAGAAATGAACTCCCACTCAAAAACGACATCCCTCGTGTCTTTTTGGTGAATACATGAACCAAATCCACTACACCAAGTCCGATCATCACGTGAGTCGGCGTAGCTTCAAAGGCGAGCATCCATATGGTCATCATATCAAAATATATGAATCATGCTTAACCTTTCGGTCCGTGTTCCGAGGCCATGTCTGTACATGCTAGGCTCGCCAAGTAAGAACCTTAGTATTCGCGTGTGTAACTGTCTTACACCCGAGATATGCTCGTGGATTCAAGTACACCCGATCATCACGTGATGTCTTGAAGCGACGAAACATTGTCGATGCATACTTAAGGAAGAACACATTTTTGTCTTGATATCTAAATGAGGGATCATCATATTATGCTAATAAAACGCCAAACAAGCAATATAAGATGCTATCAAACATCACATGTTTATTAGTGGAATGATATGGTTCCCGCATATGATCTCTATCATGTGCATCGTGGTATGATCACTATCATACCTTTATGTGTAAATCCAAGGTCTATGGAGTTTACACGTTATGTATGTTGTAAGAGTATCATCTCATACTTCTACTTACAACATCACCATATCATAACACTAGCCCAACAACAATCTAAACTAGACGCCTCTAATTTATCCATTGGAAATTTTACGTGGCTTAGGGCTTTCGAGATAGAACCGTTCTTACCTACGAACATGAACCACAACGAGGATAACCAAATTGTTGACAACTCGTTGCAAATTAGATATTGACTATAGTAGGAGAGACAGACACCCGCTAGCCACTTATGCAAACTAGTTGCATGTCAAGCGTGGAACAGGTCTCATGTGCGAGGACATGTAAAGTTTGTCCGGGCCGCTTCATCCCACTATGCCACCAATATCCAAAGTACAACTAAGAAGCAATAAAATGATCATCATCGCCCACATACTCATCCATGTACTACCCGTGCAAAGCATCTACGCATAGATCCGGCTCTGATACCACTGTAGGGTTCACAACATAGAAAACAAAAATTTTCCTACGATGGGAACATCTATGTACCAAGATCTATCTACTAGATACAAGCAACGGGTGGATATACATCCATAGAATACATACCCTCGAAGACCAAATAGCGTTAACGAGGTTGTACTCGTGGATGATGTAGACGAACGCTTGCCAATCTCAAGATCGTGATGAAGTTCGTCTGGTCCAGCCGGTCCAGCACGATCAAGTCCAGCACCTCAAAGCAGTGGTGCATCCGTGATCGCACACACATACGGGTACCCCGACAACCTCCACGCCCTCGCTCCAGCGAAGCAGCGGAAGCAACAAATCCTTCCAGAAAAAGCCACCGGGAACATGTATCTCGCTGATCCGAGACCATGGGAAATTCTAAAGGGGAGAGAGAGATCCTTCGCGAGAAGGTGTACTTTGAGAGGAGGAGAGGGGGGCCTTTTATAGGGGAGAGGGGGGCACCCAAGGGGCATGGCGCCCAGCCATGGGGGCTGCCCCCACCTCTTCCACATTCATGTGGGTGGAGCTCCCACTCAAAATGAAAAGCCTCCACTCCCATTAAAAAGCCTCCACTCAAAAATCCACTCACATGCATTAAATTTCCACCAAATTTAATGCAAGCTCTCATTTAAATAAAACTCTTTTATTTATTTATTCAGAATTTTTTTAATTACTTTAATTAACAAACATTCACATAAAACCCCTTACAACATTTCAATTTCACATGCAGAACCAGTTTCAGCAATTTCAACCGAAACAGTTCCGATGTCTAGTGAAATAAATTCCTGCGCTTTCCTTTTCTTTTTCTGGCATATCATTTGCTCCGAATGGTGTCGGTATCCCTTAAGTGTGTCACCCTACAGTTCACGAATAATGCGGACATGATCGAGACCCTTCTCCGATTAATAATCAGTAGCGAGACCTGGAGATCCATACTGACTCCCACACATTCAACGATGACTTCTGTGATCGTGTGAACCTTTTACGCTAGTATCTTAATCCCTTTGTTTCATGATATATTACATGTCCGAGATTCGATCATTAGTATCTCCATACCTAGTTTGATCTCGTTACCGACATGCACTCTTTTCTCGTTCCCGTGATATAACATTCTAGTGATCAAATCACTTGCTTGCAAGCTAATCAATGTGATATCACCGAGAGGGCCCAGAGCATATCTATCCGTTATCGGGATGAACAAATTCCACTCTCGATCCATGGGTCTCAACATAACACTTTAGTAGTTCTGAAGCCATCTTTATAATCACCCAGTTACGGTGTGACGTTTGATGTCATCGAGAAACTCTTCCGGTGTTAGTGATTGACATGATCTCATGGTCTAAGGATTAGGATCACTTCGTAAGTTGTTATAGCAATATAAACTCAATGACTTTGATCGTGATGCTATACTTCGGATGAATGTTCATCAAATCATTACACTAATGTTGTGACCTCGTTATTAACAACATCCAATGTCCATGATCAGGAAACTTTGATCATCTTGTTAATCAACGAGCTAGTTTATAAGAGAGGCATAACTAGGAACTTCCTTTTTGTTTATTAAACACACATGTATTAACGTTTCCGTATTAATACAATTATACCATGCAAAATAAACATTTATCATAAATAAGGAATACGATAATAACCACTTTATTATTGCCTCTCGGGCATATTCCCTTCAGACGCTTCGTTGGAAACCCCAAGAGCAAGGTATGAAGCAACACAGCAGCAATTTTCCCTCAGTAAGAAACCGAGGTTATCGAACCAGTAGGAGGAAGCAAATGTCACACAGGTGTTGCAAGCAACGCGGAGACCTACACAACACAAACTCAAGACTTTGCCCCAACGAATCAATGAGGTTATCAAGCTCACCGGTTTGCTGTAACAAAGGATTAAAAGAATGATGTGGAAGGTAATGGTTTGCAGCAAGCAAGCAAGTAACAGTGGAAGATGTATCAATGGTAAATATTGGACCGGGGTCCATAGTTCACTAGAGGTGCTCTCCTTAGATAAAAAACATGGCATGAAGGTTAAACAAATTACATGAGGGAAATTGACAGGAACTGAGCAAGGCATAACAATGTAATTACTAGTCAGAAAGATGCTATGAGATTCGATTGGGAAATACAACAAGATACATAGACCGCTATTCAACTGCATCTATGACTAGAAGTCCACCTTCAGGTTATCATCCGAACCCCATCCAGTATTAAGTTGCAAGCAACAGACAACTGCTTGAAGCAAAGTGTGTAAGGTAAACAGTCCACATGTTCCATGAACAAGAGACCGTTGTTTTCTCCCTAGTAGCAATAGCACATCTACAACCAAAGATATTGTTGTCACTTCCCTTGGAAACTAGAGGCATGAACCCACTATCGAGCATAAATACCCCCTCTTGGAGTTACTAGCAACTACTTGGACAAGATAGCTACTAACAACGGAGAGCATGCAAGATCACAAACAACACAGACATGATAGAGTCATAAAGACAAAACTATTAATCAAACCAACATAATAATCTCAATATCCATCGGATCCCCGTAAACACAACATGCATGATTACAAATAGATTAGATCTTGATCATGAACGGAGCTCACAAGATCTATACATGAAAGCACAAAGGAGGAGATACAACCATCTAGCTACTACATGGACCCATAGTCCAAGGTGGGACTACTCACGCATCATACCGGAGAGAAGGCCTCCGGGATGATCTCTCCTCCGGCAGGGTGCCGGGAAGAACTTCAGATCCCCCCCCCTCGATCTAGGAATGATGGTGGCGGCGGCTACAGACGATTTCGTGGAGATTTGATCGGGTGCTTAGGGTTTCTGTATCGGGGGCTTCTTATAGGCGAAGGGGGAGACTGAGGAGGTGTCCAGGGTTGGCAAACCCTAGCCAGGGGCGGGGATGGGCCCACCCGCGCCTAGGGTGGGTCTGGCCCCCTGGCTGGCCCCTCCGGGTCTCCTCTAGACATCTTGTTCCCCACGGAAAGTAATTGACTTTGACGCTTGTCCCGTCCAATTCCGAGAATATTTCTTTACTAACTTTTCTGAAACCAAAAACGGCAGAAAACAGGCATTTGGCACTCTTGCAACTTGTTAGTAGGTTAGTAATGTAAAAAGCACCTCAAAGTGTAGACAAGCAAAGCAAAGTAGATACTAAACAAGCATGGAGCATCAAAAATTATAGATACGTTTCCAACGTATCAGCATCCCCAAGCTTAACTCCTGCTCGTCCTCGAGTAGGTAAGTGATAAAAATAATAATTTTTTAGGTGACATGCACGCTCACAAAGATCCAACCATTTGCAAGCATTGAAAGCTGGGATCAAAGAACTCTAAACATGTGCATGAAAGATGGAGTTCTAACAATAGGACATAGTAACTATGCATGCAACATGACAAACTACAAAAAAAGATCATGAATAACATGCATTGAAAAACATTTGTTTGTTTCACACACAGAAAACATAGCATAGTGGTAATCAGCTTGTCCCTCATAGGGTATCAAATAGATGCATAGGACACCTGCAAAGTTCACAAGGGTGACTAGAAACAAGTAGCACAAGAACAAATAATATCACAATATGCATCAATTAATAAGCTTTGGAACACTGCACATAGAATGACAACTATTCTCTCTTAATGGTGCCTAAAGGTAGAAGGTGGAGACTCAATAATGGTGGAAGAAAGGCCTTTTATAAAGGAAGCAGGGATTACAAGTTTCAAAAAGAGCTTCCAAAAAAATATGGTACTTGTTAGCTTTCATCCCTAATTGCCCCTATCATAAGCATCTTGAAGTGGTTAAGGTTAAAGTGGCAAAGCTGGAGTATATGCTTGATGAAGTATAAGTTGGCAATCTCAAGTCCCTTCAATACGAGGTCCACACCTCATGCATACTCAACTTTGGGTCCAGGTAAGTTCTTGTCACTATAAGTATTTGCATATCATTGAGAACCGCCAACGGGGTACCCCTTGCACATGATACAGGAGCTTTCCCATAACCAAAATGACAAGGCAAGCAGACAATGAGCATCTCAGCAATCTTCTTATTTACCATGGGAATATGGTGCTTTTTCTCTCTTTCCTCTTTTCTCAATTGTCTCTTTTTTATAAGAAGAATGCTTCATAGATGTCACTATGGTGATGCTGCAAGTTTCCACCATGATTAGGCATGGCTTAGGCTAGCGGCCCAGGCGTTTCTCTAACACATGATACAAACTCCATGGACTTACAAGTTCCCTCTTTATTTCACGCCGGTGACATCCATAGACAAAAGAACATGATATCAAATGAGTACAAAGTACAAGTGCAATGTTGAAAACGTTCCCCGTGACAGCACGGTTCTGCTAATTCCAACTTATAAGTGCAAGCATATACAACAAAGTTGTCACAATGGTTCAATTTTATTAGGGGCAAAGAATAAAGTGTGCCATCAAGTTCGTGAGGACTTTAATCACTAAGTTTTCACATAACAAAATAGTTTTTAATTGGAAGATAGTTGAAAACAAGAATATACTTGGAATGGTGTAACACACCTGTAGGGGTTCGTAGCATGGAAAACAAAAATTTTCTATCGCATACAAACAAACAAGCCAAGATCTATCTACTAGATTGCAGCAACGAGTCGATAGTGGAACTCACCCTCGAAGATTCCAAAGCGGTTAACGAGAGCAGATTCTCGTGGGTGATGTAGTCGTACTCTTTCCGATCTCAAGATCGCGTAGACGATCCTTCTAGCGCCGCGTTCCCGCAGCGCTTCCGCAGTCGGTCACACGTTCGGTACTCGACGAAGACCTTCCTCTCCCTTGTTCCAGCAGGCAGCGGAGGTTGTAGCACTCTCCTCGCGATTCCGGCAGCACAACGGCGTGGTACCGGAGGTAGAGGGGAAATCCCGCAGGGCTTCGCCTTAAGCCGGTGCGAGTATGGTGGAGCTTATGAGAGAGGCTATTAGTGGTCTAGTAATTAGACACACCAATTAGAGGGCTCTAAACCAATTAGAAGGCTCTAAACCGAAACATCTCTAAACCGGGGTCTAGGTCTAGTTTCTAGTTTAGAGGATAGGAACTTGTGTGTCTTGTGTTGTATTGGGAGGGGAGCCCTGCCCCTCCCTTTATAGGTGGGAGGGCTGGCGCGCTAGGGGAGGGAGGGAGTCCCTCCCCAACTCGGCCTAGGGCTGGCCGCCGGCTTGGGGAGGAGGACTCCTCCCCCAATTCGGTTTCCTCCTCTCCTCCCACTTCCCAAAAACTGCCGTTTGACTTTCAAACTAGCCGTTTGACTTTTTCAATTTAGGATTCAATTTAATCCTTTATTTGGGACAGCAAGAACACTTAGTACATGATGCAATCATTCCAACATGCAATGACACATTCATGTACCCCTTCCCCTCCGGAGTGCCGGACATTCCGGGACCTTCTAGAATGTTCCCGATGGAAACACCGGAATCATTCCCGAACTCCGAAACGGGACTTTCCTTATATGAATCTTATTCTCCGGACCATTCCGGATCACCTCGTGATATCCCGGACCCCATCCGAGACTCCGAACAACATTCGGTCTCTTTCTCATAATACCATAACTACTCAAACAACGTCGAATCCTTAAGTGTGTCTCCCTACGGTTCGTGAATTATGCGGACATGATCGAGACACTTCTCCGAACAATAACCAATAGAGGAATCTGGAAATTCATATGGCTCCCACATATTTCTACGATTACTTTGCGATCGAATGAACCACTTACATATGATACCAATTTCCCTTTGTCTCACGATATGTTACTTATCCGAGGTTATGATCGTCGGTATCTCTGTATACCTAGTTCAACCTCGTTACTGATAAGTACTCTTTTCTCGTTCCCGTGATATGTGATCCCTTGTGACCAAGTCACATGCTTGCAAGCTAATTGGATGACATTTCACCGAGAGGGCCCAGAGAATATCTATCCGTCATGTGGATGGACAAATCCCACTCTTGATCCATGTGTTTCAACCAATACTTTCTGAACACCCAATGCCACTTTTATAGCCACCCTGTTACGGTGTGGTGTTTGATGACATCAAAGCATCCATCCAGTAAAGGCAATATGCATGATCTCATGGTCGAAGGAATTAGGTTACTATGTATCAGAAAGCATATAGCAATTGAACTATTGAAATGACTTGATCTTTATGCTACGCTTATCTATAGGAGTATGTCCATCACATCATTCTCCTAATGATATGACCCTGTTGTTAATAACATCTCTATGTTCATGATCAGGAAACAATGATCATATATTAACCAACAAGCTAGTTTAACAAGAGGCTTTACTAGGGACTCTTATTTTAGTTTACAAATCACACAAGTATTAATGTTTCCGGTTAATACAATTATAGCATGGTATGTAAACATTTATCATAAGTGTGAAGATATGATAATAACCACTTTATTATTGCCTCTTGGGCATATCTCCAACAGTCTCCCACTTGCACTAGAGTCAATAATCTAGTTTCAAACCTTTGTGTTTTTCAACACCTATGGCTTTCCGGTGTTGTATGCACACGATTGCTAGTGGTCAACTGATCTCCGGATCTGACACTTCCAGGTCCGTGTGTAATTGCATGTCTTTGCGTCTCTATGCATCACTCATTCTCTAATGAGATGGCTTTGTATAAATTTGGTATTTCGGTGTGACCTTTAGCTCTTTAGGGTTAAAACATGTTGATAATATTGTCGCACAATATATCTTCATAGTATTATCCCACTGAGAACTACACCTAGTTTGATAACAAACTTCTTGACACAAATGCCCTCTTTTGCTGCTATAATAGCAGTCATATACTTAGCCTTTTGTTGTAGTATCTGTCACAATGTCTTAACTTTGGAAATCATCCAAATCCATTATGGAACTCACTTTCCATTATATTGTGCCACCCTTAGTTTAGATTGAGATAAACTTAATTTGTACTCTGTGACAAAACTAGTATCAATGTAGTACTTTTACAATGAACTAACCATCTATTTGTCACTTCTACAAATATTATACTCTTAGTTCTTTCAGAAGATCATAAGAATATCCTTACTATTGTCCAATGATCATCTTACGAATCATTCTGGTATATGCTCTCAACATTTAGAGCATAGGACATATCTGGATTTGTACATATCACAGTATGATTGATATAAATACTCTTTGTGATTTCATACATCAAGTATCAATCTATACTTGATTATTTGTTTCACTTTACCAAATGTCAATACACTTGAATATATCATCAACATTGAACTCATTCAATCCTTTCTGTGCGACAAGAACCTTCTCTTGTAGTTTCTATATTGAACTCATTCAATATCTTATCTATGTACTTCTGGCACAACCATATTAGCGTCTATTGATGCCAAATATTTGGGTTTTGCCTAAGTCTTTCATCGGGATGAAATTCTTAATATGTGTTAATAAAAGATACATTATTTCCAATCAACAATATGTCTTCCACATAATGTATTAGAAACATGTCTTAGCGCTCCCACTTAATTTCTTGCAAACGCAAGCATCTTCATTGTCTCTGATGAAATTAAACTCTCTTAACAGTTTCATCATAGTGAAGATTCCAACTCCGCTATGCTCACTCTAACCATTGAAGTTTGCATATGCTTTTAGCATCCTTTGAATTAACAAAACCCTATGGACCGTGTTATGCACATGTCCTAGGTAACGATTCTATTAGAAGAACTTGTTTTGTTTATTCAACTACCATATAACAAATTATATGTAGTGGTTGCTACATTAATCCGTCTAGACTAAATATCACTATGAAAGATCAAATCTTGTCATAGTCAACCTTTGAACATTGTTGTGAACTCTTTCCCAACATGTCGACTAGATGTGAAACATCCATGTCTATTTCTTTATAGATCCAGACACAACTATAAGGTCTTACACCTTTCTCGAGGGTCCTTCAAGTTCAAAACTTGATTTCTCGTGTATGGAACTATCATGGATTTTATGGCTTCAAGCCATTTTACGGAGTCAGGGCCCATCATCGCTTCTCTGCATGTAGTCGGTTCATTATTCTCAAATAATGATTCAACCCTCAAATCTTGGTATTTGATTGTTCATCCGACCTACTTGTTTCAATAGGAACTTGGATCTCCGTGACCACAACCTTTTTTGAGGTACGTGAACCATGAGCATTGTTGCTGCCTCCGAAACACTTTTCGGCGCTGCGCAACTTTGCACATACAGCTAAGGTTCTTAACCTTATCAAAGTTCTATTGTCCTCCCACTTAACTTTTCACGAAAAATTCCTTCCAAAAGAAACTTGACGTTCTAAGCAACAAACACTTTTGTCTCCGGTGTTTATGGAGGAATACTTAATAGTCATACAAAGACAGGTTCATCCGACTTTGGTTGCAAACATCTTTCTTATGCATAGCATACCAATGTTTAAGAAATGACAACTTGGGTTTTATCCCAAACCATAACCTTATATGGTGTCATTTCAACGGATTATGATGGAGCTCTTTTCAGTGGAAAAACGGTAATCTCTAAAGCTTTTAATCTTTAAAATGCAATGGCAGTTTTATGAATTACACCTTTCGATCTTACCATGTCAAACAAGGTTTAATTACATATCTCGAACGCTCCATACTCTTATGGTGTTTCGGGAAATGCAAATCCACGGAACGATTCCTTAAATCTTAGGTATTATGCTAAACTTGTAACTCAAATATCTTCCTTTATGATCTTATCATAAACTATTTATATTCTTGTTACAATGATTTTGCACTTCATCTTG
Source organism: Avena sativa (assembly GCA_916181665.1). Taxonomy (NCBI): domain Eukaryota; kingdom Viridiplantae; phylum Streptophyta; class Magnoliopsida; order Poales; family Poaceae; genus Avena; species Avena sativa. The sequence continues at coordinate 212,301,633 of OV702293.1, forward strand.
AAAGTCTTTTGAACTTTTCAAATATTTCATACTTCATCCTTATTAAGTAAATATTCATATATTCACTCAAATTTTCGGAGAAAGCATATGAAGTTGAAATCCATCGCTCTTGACTACACATAATGGACTTCGTACAACAATATGTACAAGTTCCAATAAGCTAGTCATTCGTTCCCTTTTGGCCTATGGACGAAGTTTTAATTATCTCTAGGAAAGTTTCACAAGCGTCATTTGATCAAAATCAAATAGACTCCAAAATTCCATCCATATGGATTTTTCTTCATGTTTTCTTTCCAATATAATTTTAAACGGCGATGTCACTTCCTAAGTGATCTTTCAATCAATTTGTCTTTCGACATTTTAGCACTAGTTTTATGGATGTGATTTCTCCAACGAGATTTGTGAATCATCCATCTTGTATGGATTACGGCAATTATTTGAACAACCCTTTTGTTCTCATAATACCCGATAAAACAAATCTTGAAGGCAAGCTTTGATGTTTTAACGAGCAACATAATAACCCTTTATTTGTTCTCGATGAACATCATCACATATTCTTTTGCTAGTTACTTAGGCCATTGTAGTTCATGAATTCTGTTGTTTCGTATGACGATTCATACCAACAAATTCAGTATCAAATACTTAAGAACCACATTTTAATAAGCAAAGAATATAGCCACAACATGTACATCATCTATATACTTAAACTGAACAATTCTAGTTTTTTTTTCTTTTCTGCCATATATTTATGAGATTCCCTTTCAGTATTTCCTTTTCAGTTTGAAAGAATCTATTAACATCAATAGTGGAGTCATACATATGACATATAGTCCAAAGCGTGTATAATTAAATACCAATGTCTTTGGACTTGCACTTTGAAGTAGATCACCATCATCAAATGTTTGGTGTTCTTTCAAATTCCTTTCATTAGTAATCTCTTGGTGTAGTAAACATTTTACCTACATCAAATATTCACCCTTATCATGGAATCGTCCATGATCAAGCTACTTTTAGCTTATAACGATGAATTATGAGTATAATGTTGCTATCCAAAACCTTTTGGAGGATTAGGACAACAAGTGTCTCCAACCTTTTTGCAAATTCTCATCAAATATGAGAACATGACTTTTGCCATATTATACTCTATCATGTTGCAACCAAAACTTCGTTTCAGATATCACAATATCTTCCACGCATCATGGTTTCTGAAACAACTCTTTCAGATCCTAGATAACCTTGATATTAAGGGAATCCTTTGAATATCAAGAATCATGGATACAAACATGATACTTATATACTAACACTTGGAATTGTTACTCTTGATTTAATACTAATTATTAAACTTCATGGAGTAACCGGAACTTACTGAAAGTTTGCAATAGGACTTTTAAACTTTAGATTAACACTTAAAACAATACGATACCAGTTCGTAAAGTAACTAACCAGAATTCTATAGTTCTATTATCTCAATTATAACTAAGCGCAAGGTGGTAAACGGATGCCAATGACTACAACAACTATGCAAATTCACTTTGATTTAGTTTATGATAAATTGAGTTCTAATTAATAATTAAATTAATCTAGGTGAACTCCCACTCAAAACAATATCCCTCACATTGTTTTAGTGATCACACGAACCAAATCCACCACATCAAAACCGATCATCACGAGAGTTGATATAGTTTCAATGGCGAACAATCGACATGTTCATCATATCTACTATATGATTCATGCTTTACCTTTCGGCGATCCGTGTTCCTGAGGCCATGTCTGTACATGCTAGGCTCGTCAAGACAAACCTTAGCTTCCGCATAAGCAAATCTGGCTTGCTTACGTTGTAGTCACCCGCGGAATCAAAGACACCCGATCATCACGTGGTGTTTCGAAGCAGCAAGCTTTGGCAACGGTGCATACTAAGGGTGAACACTTTAGAACTTGAAATTTATGTGCATGAGGGATCATCTTATAATGCTACCGTCGTCTACTAAGCAATACAAGATGCATAAAGGATTAACATCACATGCAATTCATAATATGTGATATGATATGGCCTTTCTTCTTTGTGCTTCCGATCTCCATCTTCAAGCACGAACATGATCTCCATCATCATCGGCATAGCATCAAGGTCAATGACGCTTCTTCATGGTTGTCGTCCACCAGCTTCAACTATTACAACTATTTTGAATAGACACGCAGGTCTTAACAGAAATTAAAGACAACCATATGGCTCCTGCCGGTTGCCAACTTACAATAAGGAACATTGCATACATCAAATATAATCACAATCATGGCCATATCACATCACTGCACACCCCTGCAAAACAAAGTTAGACGCCTCTACTTACTTTGCATATTTTACGTGGTTTGGGGCTTTCAATAAGTGTCGTTCTAACTTACGAACAAGAACCACAACATTGATACTAGCATTGTTGATCACCCGTTGTAAATTGGATCTTTACTATGCTAGGAGAAACAGGCACCCGCAAAGCCACTTATGCAATACAAGTTGCATGTTAAGCGTGGAGCAAGTCTCATGAACGATGTCATGTAAGGTTAGCCCGGGCCGCTTCATCCCAACATACCGCAAGATGCAAAGTACACAAAAAGCAATCGACAATAAAAGCATCAACGCCCACAATGACCATTGTGTTCTACTCGTGCAACAGATCTACATATAGACACGGCTCTGATACCACTGTAGGGGTTCGTAGCATGGAAAACAAAAATTTTCTATCGCATACAAACAAACAAGCCAAGATCTATCTACTAGATTGCAGCAACGAGTCGATAGTGGAACTCACCCTCGAAGATTCCAAAGCGGTTAACGAGAGCAGATTCTCGTGGGTGATGTAGTCGTACTCTTTCCGATCTCAAGATCGCGTAGACGATCCTTCTAGCGCCGCGTTCCCGCAGCGCTTCCGCAGTCGGTCACACGTTCGGTACTCGACGAAGACCTTCCTCTCCCTTGTTCCAGCAGGCAGCGGAGGTTGTAGCACTCTCCTCGCGATTCCGGCAGCACAACGGCGTGGTACCGGAGGTAGAGGGGAAATCCCGCAGGGCTTCGCCTTAAGCCGGTGCGAGTATGGTGGAGCTTATGAGAGAGGCTATTAGTGGTCTAGTAATTAGACACACCAATTAGAGGGCTCTAAACCAATTAGAAGGCTCTAAACCGAAACATCTCTAAACCGGGGTCTAGGTCTAGTTTCTAGTTTAGAGGATAGGAACTTGTGTGTCTTGTGTTGTATTGGGAGGGGAGCCCTGCCCCTCCCTTTATAGGTGGGAGGGCTGGCGCGCTAGGGGAGGGAGGGAGTCCCTCCCCAACTCGGCCTAGGGCTGGCCGCCGGCTTGGGGAGGAGGACTCCTCCCCCAATTCGGTTTCCTCCTCTCCTCCCACTTCCCAAAAACTGCCGTTTGACTTTCAAACTAGCCGTTTGACTTTTTCAATTTAGGATTCAATTTAATCCTTTATTTGGGACAGCAAGAACACTTAGTACATGATGCAATCATTCCAACATGCAATGACACATTCATGTACCCCTTCCCCTCCGGAGTGCCGGACATTCCGGGACCTTCTAGAATGTTCCCGATGGAAACACCGGAATCATTCCCGAACTCCGAAACGGGACTTTCCTTATATGAATCTTATTCTCCGGACCATTCCGGATCACCTCGTGATATCCCGGACCCCATCCGAGACTCCGAACAACATTCGGTCTCTTTCTCATAATACCATAACTACTCAAACAACGTCGAATCCTTAAGTGTGTCTCCCTACGGTTCGTGAATTATGCGGACATGATCGAGACACTTCTCCGAACAATAACCAATAGAGGAATCTGGAAATTCATATGGCTCCCACATATTTCTACGATTACTTTGCGATCGAATGAACCACTTACATATGATACCAATTTCCCTTTGTCTCACGATATGTTACTTATCCGAGGTTATGATCGTCGGTATCTCTGTATACCTAGTTCAACCTCGTTACTGATAAGTACTCTTTTCTCGTTCCCGTGATATGTGATCCCTTGTGACCAAGTCACATGCTTGCAAGCTAATTGGATGACATTTCACCGAGAGGGCCCAGAGAATATCTATCCGTCATGTGGATGGACAAATCCCACTCTTGATCCATGTGTTTCAACCAATACTTTCTGAACACCCAATGCCACTTTTATAGCCACCCTGTTACGGTGTGGTGTTTGATGACATCAAAGCATCCATCCAGTAAAGGCAATATGCATGATCTCATGGTCGAAGGAATTAGGTTACTATGTATCAGAAAGCATATAGCAATTGAACTATTGAAATGACTTGATCTTTATGCTACGCTTATCTATAGGAGTATGTCCATCACATCATTCTCCTAATGATATGACCCTGTTGTTAATAACATCTCTATGTTCATGATCAGGAAACAATGATCATATATTAACCAACAAGCTAGTTTAACAAGAGGCTTTACTAGGGACTCTTATTTTAGTTTACAAATCACACAAGTATTAATGTTTCCGGTTAATACAATTATAGCATGGTATGTAAACATTTATCATAAGTGTGAAGATATGATAATAACCACTTTATTATTGCCTCTTGGGCATATCTCCAACAACACCATGCATAGGATTTTATAGTGTACACTTTGGAATAACTTGGTTTCTTGGGATTTGGAAGCATGAGTAGAACTTACTCATACAAGTGGAGGCTAGCAAAAGACTAGGAGCAACCAACTAAGAGAGCATAATGGCCATAATCATGCAGTGCAACAAAGCATACTAATCAAAGCAAAGAGTGGTACTACAAGTCAAGTACTAAATGATCATAGAGGCTAATGGTGACTTGTGAGAGTCATAACATGGTGTGAGCATGTGCCAAGTCAACCCAAGAAAAACATCAAAGGAGAATACCATAATACTATGCTTTTGCATGCTAAAACAACGCATAATTTTTTCAAGGCACACTAAGCAATCCCAATTGTTTGGAACAAGACATGCTACAGTAATAATCACTAAGCATAATGTCAAAACCACACCTAGCATGTCATGCTGAAGTCTAAGTCACGGTCAATGTAAGCTCCTCTTGCACTTCAAGCAAGAACTTACTACTCCTTTCCAACACCAAGCAACTTATTTGCAAAACAACACAGCGAGAACGGGGGTCCAAACTACTTTATAAAACTATAAAAACTAAGCAAAGCAAACAAAAACTAAGATGCTCCAAGAACAACACAACTGTGCATGAAACAATAAAAATGAAGTGTCTAGACAGACCTGAGCTTTTTATTGATAAAGAAGGGGATGCCTTGGACATCCCCAAGCTTTGTACCTGTTGGATATTTCTTGGGGTGACACCATGGTGGCATCCCCAAGCTTGAGCTTTTGTCCATTCTTCATCTCATTACATCATTCTCTCTTTACACCTGAAATTTTTCCTTCACACAAAACTTCACACAATCTTCATTAGGAACATTAGTGTATTCAAAAGATATTAGACCTCTGGCAAAGCTTTGAAACAGCAAGGCTTTTCACTAGAAACACAAGCTACTATAGTAACTCCTTCAAAAATCTCAATTCACCTAAAGAGAACTCAAAAAGGAATCAATAAGAAGCAAATACAAATAATGATAGAAATCTGTCAAAACAGACCAGCAGGTAGAAACCGATTTTTTCGAACATCTTATGTTGCTCAAATCAAAAAGTGCTGAACTAACTAAAGTTAGATAACATACTGGGGGATTTATTCGTAAATTTTCATCTCAATACGAGTTACAGAGACTCCTCACAGATTTTTTTGGTGGAGGGCAGAAATCTGTTTCGGGACAGCAACTCCCCAAATCTTACTTCCCTCTCATTAGAGGTCATTCTTGGCACAAAAAGAAAACAAAAAGGATAAGGAGAGGTCATTACAGAAGTAATAACTTCCAAGACTCAAGAAAACTCTTGGGTTATCTCCCAACAAGTACTTTTCTTTAACGCCTTTAAGTTAGGCACAAGAAGCAAGAAGAATCAAGTATTTTCAAATGAAGAATTACCCCTCTTGTTCTTTCCTTTCTTACCTTTATTCTTCTCTTTAGGGAAAATGTGATTGCTTACCGGAGGAGAAAAGTGCATAATGTCTTTTCCCACATCTATTACTGCTTGAAAGTGTTTCAGTAGGGATCTTCCAAGTGTAATATGTCCCTTGCCTACACATTCAATAACAAGATAATCAGTAGACACCATTTTCCCTGAGATTTTTGTAAACACACCTTCAACTCTTCCAATGGGAAATATAGTGGCATTGTTGGTAAGAGAGATTTCCTCTCCTCCTTCAGTAAGCCCCCAAAGACTCAAGGAATCATAAATATCTTTAGGCATGAGGCAAAATTCAGACATAATATCACAACGAGCATCAAAAAGTGTAGTGTTTATTGAGACTTTGATTGTGGGAAACCACTTTGAAGGCTTAGAATTTATGGGAACATAATCATGGTAAGCCCTAAGCGTGTGATAGCAACTATTCATAGCAGCAATATTAGTCTCAAGAGTGTTCAACCTGGCAAAAATATTTGTGAAAGAGGAATCAGACTTGCCAGGTGTACCATAAATCATGATTAATTTTTCTCTGACATCAAAAGCTTCATCCTTAGTACAAAGCACGAAATCTTTCTGAATCACAGCATCCAAAGCATATCTATAACAAAGAGCAATACCGCGGTAGAAACTATCAATAACCAATCTAAGGCTCACCTCAGGCTTAGTTTCCCTTTGAAAAGCAGAGATTCTAGACCAAGCTTCTTTAAAACTTTCTTCACTTTTTTTCTTAAAAGTGGAGATTTCTACCATAGGGGAAACAAAGGTTGGTCCAAAACCAGACATGGTAGCAACTAGAGTAGGAACTAAAAATTTTTGTGTTTTTGAATAAAGAAAACAAACCAAACAGGACTAATTTTGGGGTTTTTTTTTAAAAGAGGCAAAAAAACCAAGCAAAAGAAACAAAGCAAACTAAAAACAAAGTAAAGAGAAATAAAGTGAAGGACTCCCCTTGTGAAGACGTCCTTAGCCTCCCTGGCAACGGCGCCAGAAAGAGCTTGATGGCGCCCAGTACTTGTCGTGGGACGCTTCGCTGGGAACCCCAAGAGCAAGGTATGAAGCAGCACAGCAGCAAGTTTCCCTCAGTAAGAAACCGAGGTTATTAAACCAGTAGGAGAAAGGAAACGTCACACAGGTGTTGCAAGCAGCACGGAGACCTACACAACACAAACTCAAGACTTTGCCCCAATGAATCAGTGAGGTTGTCAAGCTCACCGGTTTGCTGTAACAATGGATTAAACGTATGGTGTGGAAGGTAATGGTTTGCAGCAAGCAAGCAAGTAATAGTGGAAGGTGTATCAATGGTAAATGTTGGACCGGGGTCCATAGTTCACTAGAGGTGCTCTCCTTAGATAAACAACATGGCATGAAGGGTAAACAAATTACAGGAGGGCAATTGACAGGAACTGAGCAAGGCATAACAATGCAATTACTAGCCAGAAAGATCCTACGAGATTCGATTGGGCAATACAACAAGATACATAGACCGCCATCCAACTGTATCTATGACTAGAAGTCGACCTTAAGGTTATCATCCGAACCCCCTCCAGTATTAAGTTGCAAGCAACAGACAACTGCTTTAAGCAAAGTGTGTAAGGTAAACAGTCCACATGTTCCATGAACAAGAGACCATTTTTTTCCCTAGTAGCAACAACACATCTACAACCGAAGAGATTATTGTCACTTGCCTTGGAAACTAGAGGCATGAACCCACTATCGAGCATAAATACCCCCTCTTGGAGTCACTAGCAACTACTTGGCCAAGATAGCTACTAACAACGGAGAGCATGTACAACATGCATGATTACAAATATATTAGATCTTGATCATGAACGGAGCTCACAAGATCTATACATGAAAGCACAAAGGAGGAGATACAACCATCTAGCAACTACATGGACCCATAGTCCAAGGTGGAACTACTCACGCATCATACCGGAGAGAAGGCCTCCGGGATGATCTCCCCTCCGGCAGGGTGCCGGGAAGAACTTCAGATCCCCCGATCTAGGGACGATGGTGGCGGCGGCTACAGACGGTTTCGTGGAGATTTGATCGGGTGCTTAGGGTTTCTGCATCGGGGGCTTCTTATAGGCAAAGGGGGAGACCGAGGAGGCGGCCAGGGTTGGCAAACCCTAGCCAGGAGCGGGGCTGGGCCCACCCGCGCCTAGGGTGGGTCTGCCCCCCTGGCTGGCCCCTCCGGCTCTCCTCTGGACATCTTGCTCCCCACGGAAAGTAATTGACTTTGACGTTTGTCCCGTCCAATTCCGAGAATATTTCTTTACTAACTTTTCTAAAACCAAAAACAGCATAAAACAGGCATCTGGCACTATTGCAACTTGTTAGTAAGTTAGTACCAGAAAACATGTAAAAAATACCTCAAAGTGTAGACAAGCAAATAAAAGTAGATACTAAACAAGCATGGAGCATCAAAAATTATAGATACGTTTCCAACGTATCAGTGAGCCATTTCCCATCAGCACGGAAGAAGTCCTTGAGACCTGATAAGAGGAAAACATGGAAATATTAGAACATAAATGTGTATTAGCACCCGTGTCTATCCACCAACCAGGAGAATGACATACTGAAATGATAGTAGGTAAAATACCGTACCCAGCATCCTTCATCTCAGTATCGCTAATAACAACATTAACGGCCTTGCCGCTGTTTCCATGTTGACGCTTGTCAAAGCGATTAGGGAAGCTAGGAGCCCAATTATCAGGATCACCACAGACGTGTCAAGAGCCTTTCCTCTTATCATTTTTATTCTTGAAGTTGGCTGAGTGCATGGCCTTGTTCTTGCCATCGAAACTTCCCCTTTCCTTCAGTTTTGTTCTTATTTTTGAACTTGTGGGATTGGAAGTTTTTCCTCTGCACCAAATTGGCAGTAGTACCTCCCTCAAATCCTCGAGCAGTTTTGTCCTTTGCTCTCACCTTATCTTCCACATAAAGAGACCCAATGAAATCCGTAACGGAAAACTCTTGTCTCTTATGTTTCATAGAAGTAGCAAAGTTCCTCCACGAGGGAGGAAGCTTGGCAATGATGCCACCATCCACAAATTTGTCTGGTAAGGAACACTTGAACTTCTCAAGTTCTTTGGCAAGTGATTGTATCTCATGAGCTTGCTCAACAATGGAGCGCTCATCAACCATCTCGTAGTCATAAAATTGCTCCATGATATACAACTCAGCGCCAGCGTCTGAGACCCCAAACTTGGCCTCGAGCGCTTCCCACGCGTCCTTGCCATTATCAAATGACATATACGGGTCAACAATGTTGTCCCCAAGAACACTGAACAAAGCCGCCATAAACATGGTATCGACTTTCTTAAAGGTCGCTTCCTGCTCAGCAGAAAGATCTCCTTCAGGCTTGCCAAGAGTGGCGTTATAGCAGTTCAGGTTTTCAAACTAGAGAACTGCTCTCTTGCGCCATCTCTTATAGTGCATCCCATTAAAAGGAGGCGGCTACACCAGTGGAATTCAGTTGCCTACGATCAAGTTTTTTGGATTGTTGGAAATATAAGCAATAATCCATATGATTTAATCCGAATAATAAACTGATAAAGCATGATCATACAAACAGTAGTAAAACCAATCATGCAGATCAACAAAGTAGATGAACATATTACATATATACAAGACAAACCTATCACATCTACGTCAAACGCTAGAACTAGAAACTCTAGCATAATCCAAAAGAGAGAGATTGAGATCACATACAATGCAGTTGCGGCAGTAGCCGCGGCGATAGCAGCAGCAGAGTTGTCGCCCATGTTGAGGTTGCCGAAGTGGTCGCTGACGTCCGGGAAGAAGTCGTCGTTCGGAAACTCGTCGTGGTTGCCAGTAGTCACGCTTCAGCGCTCCCAAAAAACCTGATCGCCCCTCACCCGTATAGGTTCACGAGAGGCGGGGTTTCGGAGGCCTACTGTCCCGATCTGCGGTGCATGCCACAAGCCGGGATGGGGAAGACGAAAGCGGCAGCGCAAGGTTCTGGAGGGTAGGCGCATGTGTGGATTGATTACCCATTAGGTTTAGCGCAGACGCTTATATAGTGCAGGTCAGGGAGATCGTGGGACACAGCCCACGTCCGAGTCGGTAACAGCCCACGTCCATAAAAACTGAAAACGACTGTAATTAACGCGTTCGTTAATGACTCATAATTAGTTTTCCCAACCAGCAAAATAAAACTCGGCTCGGTGAGATTCCCACAACCCGCAACCCGCGGCGCGCGCACGCGCGTCGTTACGAGGCGTGGCGTGGCGAGGCAGGCGGCGTCGGAGGAGGAGTGTGTGTGGGCTTCTCTCCTTGTCACACCTTAGTGAGTGGTGCAACACTCTACTATATAAGGTGGTCCAACTCTCCTTCCACTAGCAATGTGGGACTAAACTTTAGCACCACTAGCACAGCCATATGCTGTCATATACAAGTGGGCCAAAGAGAATTTCAGAATTTGACTAATAGGCCAACAACCCAAAACTCACAAATTCCAACAAAAACGGTGTCGGCATCGCGTTCGTGGTTGCACGAGCTCGCGGATCGGCCTACATGTCCCCCTCCTCTAGAGCTTCCACGAGGCCACATGGCGATGCGGTGGCACCGGATCTGCTCCGCGGAGGGGCTAATTAGGTTGCCGGCGGCGGATTTTGGTGGTGGAGTGCGGCGGAGGCATGAAGGAGACTGGAAAAATGGAGACATGTTGGGATCCCTATCGGCCCCTATGAATAGATAAAGTATCGGTAGTGCGACGATTATTTTCGGAGCTTGCAAAACATATAAGAGTCGAGGACATTACACAGTGTCTCTAAAGGTTAGGAAACGCGACTCAACTCGCATAGTCGCCGGGGAAAAAATATAAAGGTCGAGGACATTATACAGTGTCTGTAAAGATCCAAAAACATGGTTTAACTCGCATAGTCGCTGAAAAATTAAAGGCATTAAAGTCTGTTAGCGAATATTCACTTCGGCTAGTAGGTACAAATACATCCATTATAAAAAAACATATTTCAAAATGTCAAGAAAAATTAAAAAAAATCTACATATACATTAGAACATTTTATGTTGGTTCACAAGTTTTCAGGATGAAAGAATATTTTATGTGTTATGTATAAAAAAGACAAAATGTGTCACACGAAATTCGGCTATTCACATAATATTTTGTCTTTTTTTATACACAACATATAAAATGTTTTTTATCCCAAAAACTTGCGAACCAACATAAAATATTCAAATGTATATGCGATCTTTTTTCAAATTTTTTAACATTTTGAGATATATTTTCTTATAATGGCTGCATTTGCATGTATGAGCCGAATTGCCCCCTCCTGTTAGATGTTCTTATGAAATACTTCCTTCGATTCAAAATATAAGATGTTTTAGATTTATGAAGAAACTCTATCTAGACTTTTTTTTAGTGTAGATTCATTTTAAACCTGAGTAAACCTAGATACTAAAAAAAATATAGATACATTGCTTTATAAAGCTAAAACATCTTATATTTTGAAACGGAGCTAGCGCAAGCGCACACAGCTCGGCCCTTCCACGAAAAAAGATGCAACTTTTGTTCCTCCTGTTCGTGCAAGTTGTTACATCGCTTTGATGTCCTACCGCTTTATCAATGCAATCGTATCGTTAACACGTGAACGTTGTGCATCTCGTCGCAGACAATGAAGCTAACACAGGACACTGAGCGTATCAAAAAAAAAAAAACAGGACACTGAGCAGAAAAAAACCCAACATGTACATCTAATGATGCATTTTTTGAATAAATGAAATACGGAGTAAAAAAATCTAATGATGCACAATCAAAATCTTGCCTGCTGAAATATACACAATCATAAAGAGCAAAAGCGGGCCATCTTAAGTACTTATCCAAGTTATGTAAAGAAAAAGTACTTACCCAAGTCTCAAAAGAAACAAATATTTTGTCTTTAATTCTTTCCAGTTTAAAGAATTGACAGCACCATCTGAATCAAGATAGTTCTTATCCGCTTATACATCTTCCTAATGATTAATACAGAACAAGGGCCCAAAAAATTGTAAACTACATCAAAGCCTATTTTACAAGTCAGAACAGCTAACAATCATAAGTCATTTTTATTCTTCTTCCAACTTCTCTTCATTCTGCAACAAAACAACATCGGCACTCAGCATCAAACACAAGGAACATGAAACCGACACATTGTATTCCCAGATTATAATATTGCTAAGAGTGCATAATTGGTCAAGCAAATCAGTGCGTTCATGAAAATAACATGATTGTGATTTATCCATTTTCCAATAACCTAAATGAGAAAACTATGATTAATACACACGTAGTTTGAGAAAATGAGTTCCCAAATTTCTGTTGAACCAATCTCAACTGTCATGACTTTTGTGGAAAGTGTGAACCTAATTGGACTGTCCCCCGGTCCCATAGACGATTTCGATGTATCAGATGATCATATGTATTTCGCACTGTGTTTTTTTCTGTTGGTAACTATTGGATCATTTGTCGGCTGTGTGCATCGTGTTATGCAGAGGCCGGGTGTAATACTTAAACTTTCAAGTAATAAAGCGCCATTTTCCAAAAGAAAAATGGAGTTTATGCATAAACAAGGTAGAACATCTGTTTTTTTTCTTTAAAATAATATTTTGTGAACACACTTATAAATTGTTTACTCCGCCTAATAAATCTAGTCTTATACTCACTCCCATGTCAAGATACTCGTGCACAAATTAAAGGAGTATTTTCCTTTTAAGTGGAGATATGTCTCATGCCTTCATGCAATTGCACTATATGCACTTATTTGTCAACATCCATACCAAGCTTCTCAAAGTATCGAAGTCAGTAGTAACTAGTACCAATACCTGTAAATAATCTTTGCCTTGAGAACCTGAGCCCTGGACTAGGTTCTGTAATCCAATTGTATAAGCAAAAACTAGCCAGTTTAGTGCACTCCATAACCATGTAGAAGAAGAGTGTCTGCTATCACATTCCTCGCGTTGCTACATAACTTCTCTGCATTATCCCCTTCAACTGCACGGTGAATAATGACCTTTACTGAACCTGAATTAAGGTTGCTTTCCATCCCAGGAGGCATCAGTTTCCCTGTCCCAAGAAGAGTAATAGGTATCACAGGAACGCCTGTCTTTGCTGCAACACTAAACGCCCCTCGCTGGAAATAATTATAAAATGTCATAACTTCATGGAATTGGAAGGCAGGAGCAATAGACATAAAAATATATCTCATTTTGCGAAACCTAACCTTAAATACACCTAGCTTTCCATCTTTACTTCGAGTCCCTTCCGGAAAGAAAAATACAGATGCTCCCCTCTTGACCAAATCCACACACCGTTTAAGGCAGTCCTGAATTCAACATGGAGTACAAAGTGAGCAAACCATAATAATACGAAGACATTGAAACATACAGATCAGGTAACCAATTTTGTTTAATTCTATTTTTTTCCAACATTAGCCTGGATGTATATAACAGAACTCTGCACTTCACATAAGATGAAGGAGCTGTGTTAACAAAAAGGGTATGCAGGAATTACCCAAGAACAACTTTCCAGTGGCATATATAATCCAGCACTCTTGTTCAATCACAAGACTATATAAATGTCAACGTCTGCTGAAAAAGGAAGGGATGAGGCTAAGGTCATACCAACTGGCTCCTGCTGTCCATACGCCGCAAAGGAATGACACCCAAGAGATACATTGCCCACCCAATAATTGGAATCATAAAGATACTGGTCTTGCTTATAAACTTGAAGCACCTTCCTAGAGTTAGAAGGGTATAGATATCTAAGAAGCTCTGATGGTTAGCAACATAAACAGCAGGGCTAGTATTTGGTGGTAGATTCTCCATTCCCTCGACTTCAAGCTTGTAGAACATGGAAACTGTCAAAGTAGCCCAAATCTTGGCAATGTAGTGTTGAGCTCTCCTACGGTATCGGTCAAATAAGAGCACAAGAGGATGAACCACAACCATAGCTATAAACAGAAAGATCGCCGCGACAGAAGTCACCATGTAGAAGAAGACCCCTCTGATCCTTGAAACCATTTGCACGTCTGGTTAAATAAACAGAAGTAAGCACAAGGAAATCTAGCTCTATAATTTGACATGAATCTCTTGGTATATGATTTCACTTCAACCACAGATTATTTGCATAACACGTGGACATGATTTTCCTGATATGTCATATATTCCAGTAAGTAAGCTCTGGTACTTCTTAAATTTTCTGAGCATAATGCTAGCAAGCAGGCTGTTACAAGAGTCGAGAAAGGCTTACTAACAACTGACGGTTCTCCCACTGAAACCGACAAACTCTGGTGACACCTTTCGTGTAAGAGTAAATTAAAGTAGACATTATAAGCCAATACAGTAGTAAAACTTAAGAGAAAGAAGGAAAGTATCAAATCCTATCTTCTGTCCATAGTGAAATGAAAGGCTAACAGGACAGTTTGATTTCTGCCTCGCCTATTTGCCAAAAGTCATCTAACTGACAGAGCATTATCAATGATAAAAATTGCAGGTTTATATCATTTTTCTGCTCTCCATAAATTTCATATGTCGTCAAACTATGCCACACCGATTCAATTCTCAAGCTAGCACATAGTAATACCCCCAATGAGGCGACACGACCACCTGCTTAAGATATTCAAAGCATTTCGCTCTAGAGAGGGGACGAGGCCGAAAACCTTGGAGCACCCGGGGCGATTCGTCGGCAGCAGCGGCGGCGCCACCGGCGGTGACATCCGATCTCGCAACCGTCCATCGCCACCTCCCCTCCTGGACTACTCGCGGGTCCGGGCAGCGTAGCGCCACGGACACCCGCCGCGGCCGGCCCTTGATACCACCGCCAGCGACCACTGCAGAAGAGCGAGACAGCAACCAAACCAGATAAGATAGGATGAGCAGCATCGCGGGGCTAAAGCGTCGACACGACGGGCGTACCTTGGGCGGCGGAGGGTCCGGCGGGGATGGGTGGCGCGAAAGCAGAGGCGGCCGGTCTCAGCCAGACGAGCGTGCCCATTTGCGGACTCGCTGCGCGCGCCCCTGCGCCGTAGATAGTGGTTCTGTGATTCGGTGGCGCGGTTCGGCCAGCGAGACGGTGGGGGCGCGCGGAGGCGGGGCGCGGACGTCTCGTCAGATCCGCGAGGCTCTAGATCATTCCAGAAAGCTCCGGGGACGGCGAGGCGAGGCGCGGTGCGTGCGGTGGCGCGCACGTGGCGAACATGTAGTACAGTATTTCGGTTTGGGCCGAGAGTACCCGGAGATGGGAGACAAAGGCGAGCTCCCTCTGAGTGGATAAAATCGCGAGGGTGGAATCGGGCGTGTGCTGACGTCGGCGGTCTGGATGAGCATGCGCGGATGGGCTGGTGCGGTGCGGGGTGACTGGACTCGGCGAGACGATGGCCGGCAGCGGACGGCGGTGGTTTGCTTCGTCGGTGTTTCCGATGTTCCCTTTTGCACGTTTTGTGGTCTGTATCTTTCTAATCTTGTTACGCCGGAATGAAAAGATCTATACTACTCCCTCGTTTCAAAATATAAGACGTTTTAGGTTTGTGAAGAAGATGAATCTAGACTTGTTTTAGTATGTAGGTTCATTCAATTTTAAAATAAATCTACGCACTAAAAGAAGTCTAGATTCATTTTCTTCACAATCTAAAACATCTTATATTTTGAAACGGAGGTAGTACAACCGAAATTGGCCGGCGATGGAAAGATTAGCGCGCATTGTTTTTTGAGGGAAGAGCTTGTAGAAACGTGCTTATGCAATAACTGTCGTCTTCCCTTTCATCTTGTACTCCCCTGATCCGTATAGACAATTAATATGGACCAGAGGTAGTACCCCCTGTGTCTATGAATGATTGATTTAGGTTTGTCTAAAATTAAATATATCTAGACATATTTTAGTAGTGTATATAGATACATTCATATCTAGATGAACTCAAGCTAAGGCAGTTATTTCTAGATGGGGGAGTATTATAGTAGATACATCTAAGAGCAACTCCAACAGCTTAACTAAAAATGGGTAAGAGTGAGACATAACCGCCAATATGGGTAAGAGGCACAAAAAATCAGCTCCAAGAGCTTACCCATAAGTGGTCTCCTACCCAAAAAAATTGGGTGATCACCCATTTTTTGCCACCTCCTACCCATTTATGGGTAGATGGACACAAAATATGGGTAAGAGCCATATCCTACCCATCTGCTGCCACATCAGCATGAAGACACGCGGGAGGAACCGAGCGGATGTTTCCGCCGTCCCGGACGAGCCGGCATGGACGCGCCGCCGCATACGGCGTCACTCCGCCCGCCGCCACACCATGGAAAACCTCCCCCACCTTCCCAATGTCCTCACCAACCATCCCCCGTCTGTTCCCGCCGCTCCTAGTGCCGTTGTGGCCAAGACCAAGCCCGCCAGTGGGAAGCTCGATTCCGGCCGGGAAAAGCTCAATTCCGGCCGGGGAATCTCGATTCCGGCCAGGTATGACGAGAGGAGAGGGGCAGCGACTGCAGGAAACGAACAGAGAGGAAAGGGCCTGGCGCAAGCGACACTACCTTGGGGCAAGGTGGGGCGCTGGCGAACGGGGAGGAGAACGGTGGTGGCGGTCGAGGTCTTTCCGGTGTGGGGCGGCGACAGTTGGGGCTTCTCTGGTGGCGGACGGGAAGGAGAGCGGTGGCAGGGAAGGATGTATCGGGGTGGGCATTGAAGAAGAAAGGGGAAAAGAGGAGAAAAAAAAGACCCACTGACAAGTGGGTCCTACATGTAGATTTTTCTTAGTGCAGTTTTGGGTAGACTCATATGGGTAAGCTGGAAAAGTGAACCAAAATATTCTTACCTATACCTTATCTCTCTTCTTACCTAAGCTGTTGGAGTTGCTCTAAGTTTGACTCGATTAACCTTTTGAGTAATAAAGTGTCCTTTATCAAAAAAAGTTTAACTCGATTAAGAAGTTAGCTGGCAGATAAACAATCACCTTAATGCCAAAGATAGCCAATACGCTTACACACTCACCTCGTACTCTTGTGTGCCCATGATTGCAACATCCTAGTTAAACCTGTATCTGGTGTGCCTAGGATTGAAATTTATTCACCAAATAAAATCCATACAAAAATGGCATAAAGGCACAGACCAAAATGTCAAGGCGACAGCAGATTCTACTATATCAGATTTACTAGTCAGTCATGTGTGGTCACTGGTTGGTGCTAGTACAGGTTACAAACTTCATGGAACGGCCCAACAACTGTAACAGTACACACAGACACACTACGTTCACCTATGATGTTATTTTACATTCAATTGAATGGGGCTAAGAGAACTACTGATACATGATTTGAGAGGTGGAGTGGAGAGAAAACACACCACCAAAGAGGAACGACAACAACAACAGCAGGGAACAAAAGAAAAATAGCAAAAGAATGACACCATGGTTAGCTCCCAAGCCCACACTGCAGGTCAGTCAGAGACTCCACCCTCTGCAGCGCCCCCGGCAACGAGGAGGAACACTTGTGTATGCCTTAGCTGCAAAGTTAGTCTGTACAGTACAAAACACCTCTTCACCCTTCTAGCATAGTTTGCATTTTTCGATGACTTCTGTTACAGCGGAGTGGGTTTCATCTGTCATCATATTAAGCTGCAGATGGAACGCCTACAGGAAAGAAAACAGGGTGGTAAAGACACTACTCTGCTTAGTACATAGATGATTAAGGTTCACATCTACTGGCCACGAGACATACCACAAATTTCTCTAGCACAGGAACAAGAACTTTTAAGCTGTTATTCGGAAGGCAGCTGGAAATGGCTCCTCGAACCTTCATGCTGTTGCAGCAGACACACAGTTAACAAGTTACATCATGTAATCAATGAGCACCATAATGCAACATTACAAGCACTGCAGATCACCAACCTTTCGATTGAAAGAAAGCCAAGCAGGAGGGCGGCATAGGCCTCCACGATCATCATTTCAGCTTCTCGTGCTCCTTGCATCAAAGACTCTTCATCGTCCTGGTTGTTTATAACAAGCAGTCAATCAAATGATCCATAGACAACAACACAATATGCTAGCGAGTCGCTAGGTAAAAAGTTATGATAAAGCTACATCTAACCGTCAACACAATATGCTTGCTAGTCGCTAGGTAGAAAGATTCTTTTCAAACTAAGGGTTCAGTATGCTGCTGACCTATGCCGTCAAGCAAATGGTACTTTGGAAACAAAGAGCAAGGTAATAAATATCTAGTTTTACCCTTGTTTGAATGTATAAAATTGCTTTAGTGTATTTGAGTGTATAAAAAATTAAGGTCAAAATTACCGGTGATATAGGTGCAGAAGCTTCCGCAGAACCTTGACTACCTAAGAAAATTGAACAGAGGAGTGGTATAACATCCCTCTGTGCCTTTTCACTCTGTGTAGGCAGATCAACAGAAACACGGGCAGATGCAAGCCGTACCCTGTAGCCAGGTCATGAAAGAAAAGTCATTTAGAACTAGACATGCCTTCAATTATTAGTATAATTGCTTGCTCCTGACGCCAATAAACTAGCAGAACAGTAACACATGCATGAATCGAACAAATGGAAAGGAAGAAAGTAAAAGGCTTACCTATTAAGACTATCTTTCTCCACAAGATTTACAAGCAAGCCCAATATGGCAACCAGAAAATCAAGCTCATGATCTCGCAGTTGCATAGCTTTAACTTGGTGTGCTTTGCTGTCCTCAGAATAGGTCGGTTCTTGTCCAAGATCAACATCTCGGTCAGAGGACCCTCTTTCTTTCATGACATGGTTCTTGTCCATGGAGAAATCAAATGTAGGGAAATGCTTGATGATCAAGGAAGCCATGGTATTAAGTCCACCACATGATGCAATATGTTCACAGCCAGTTGGGTTGTCATTTGCTAAGTTCATTAGAACCTTCCAGGGAAACAAAGGAAAATCAGATACATGTCATTGAAAAACACAAAATAACCTTTTCTATCATAAGATACCAAAATCCATCAAGTGTGAAAAAGTTTCACCAGTGCCCAGCAAAATAAAAGGAGCAACTGAGATTAGACCATGTAGACGGTTATAGTTATTTTTGGGAATGATAAGATAAAGGTGCGTGGCTTTTTTATCAAGTAAGGACCAGAAAATGACAAGACAGGCTGCAATTATTCTAGAAGATCTCACATCTACCATCACAAAAAGCAATACAATGGCACATGCCTAGGCCTACAATCAGCACAAGCTTGAGACAAGATCAACAACAAGTTACATGCAGACCTACAAAATAGCTTATTGTCACACTTAAAATTTAATAGTAATGAACATATCTCTAATGTGACTATAGCTTACAGAAGCATGTGGATGAACACAGAACACATAGCAAGTTCTTTACCTTCTCAATACAGATCACATTTAGTTTTATCTTCAGTTTAATAAGCTCATTGCATTTTTTTAGCACAGCCTTTAGTAAATGGTAACAATGAGGCAGCTTAAAATCAACTAGACCAGTGTGAGGTTAAGTTAACGGTCACCGCAGATTAAACTTTTGACTTCCGCATCAGACTGAGCCCAGTGCTCGAGCATGCACAACGTAAAGATACTATGGCATATTTATCTTGATATTCCTTTCTTAAACTTCCAACCAAGATGACACACGTCACAATTTCACAAACAGTTGTATATATATATATATATATATATATATATATATATAGTGAAAGTTCTCCCAGTGTATATAATTATATATACTTAACATTCACAAATGGACAAACTTATTCAAAGGGATGCAACTACCACTTCCAGATGTCACCAACAAAGGCTTACCTTAATTGACGCCAAAAGGCATTCTTCCAAAAGACTGGACTCATCGTCAAGATTAGAAGGGGATGTTGAACCCAACTGATGATTATCTTCAGGTTGACATGATTCCTGAGTTCCAATGACAGCAGCCACACAATCGCCCGACAGTTTCCCGTTTGCTGATTTTGCTCGACATTCCTGTGATGGTTTCTTTTTTGGACCAAATAGCCCCCAGTTTGAAGGCTCCTGATCAACATCATCAAATGCAAAAGGATCACTACCACCGCCAGTGCTCAAATCACTGTTGCCATTTTCAGATAGACGTCTTCGTTTTGCCATTTCTCTGGACGTTCCATCAGAGTTCCGTGCTGTTATAGAAACCCATCCACTTGACCCTCTAACTGGGTTGACTTTACTACGATCCTTTCTTATATTGAGCTTCGTACCGACACCATTGTTGTGCCTTTCATCTAATGAACCACTTGATGCCCTGTTGCTTGAAATAGACTGGGAACAATCAAGTGTCATCTGTGACAGGCCAGCATCACTAGTAGAAGATATACTAATATGGGAAACATCTGATTTGGCAGATGCGCAATTTTGGCGTTTCTGGTTCAGCGTAAGGTTATTCTTTGAGTTCTTGCACTTGTCAGTACCATACAACGAAATTCCACCCTTGATGTCCGCTGCACAATTCAATTTCAAACATGAGACCATATTAAACTTTTGCTATGTGAATGGAAGGAGACCAGCATAGTTTTATGTGTAGGGTATAGTTGTGCACATGCACGATAGCCTAACTGCCCTTGAAATTTATCACTGCACCCAGAAGGTACTATGGGTCATAGATATAAAAAAACGACTGAAAATATATCGGTGGAAATATTTAATCTAGTGAATATTATATTAGCCCTAAACTAAGACAGTTCACATAAAAGGCATAAAGATCAAATAATTGCAGTGTTTGTGATTACCAGAGGAGCCCCCTTTATAATCTTTGGCAGATACTTCATCTGTGCTGCTCGAAGCAATGGAAGAATTTTGAAGGAGAGACAGAACTGCAAATGAAAATAGCCATGAGATCGCAAATCATCAAAGTGGATGTTGAGCATTACATTACACGGGAATAGAAAAATATTGAAATATCAAGAAAAAATTACCAGATAATAATTCGATCATATTGATAATGACACGAACCAGAGAAAGTGGACAGCCTCTAGGACTCAATCTTCTACTCATGCTGAGCAAGTGGACCTGCAAGGATCGAAAGAAGCAGGAGCAAAGTTAAGCAGTAGGACATGGTAATACTATCACTGCATAGAACTGACAAGGATAATGAACTCAACCTACAAAGATATAAAAATTTACCTTGTTATCATCACTTAAAAATGTTGCATTCTCTAAAATCTTCAAACATTTCAAGAGGAGTGCAGCACTTTCCAAAGATGTTCCTTCCTTTGTGTCCAAGGACAGAATGGAAGCATCCTTTACAATTCTCTGATAAACAAGGTTTCACAGCAGTCAGCAGAAACATATTATTAATGCATCCATTTTAGCTGAAGCGGGGTAATATGACATGCACTGTGTATGCAAAATGGGACAAACGGTATTGCGAATAATTCACTTTGCGCATAAACAAAACAGATCAGGACACCCAGGCATTCAACAGAAGCATGGCAAGCAGCTTCAATTTACTTAATCTCTAAAAAGGTAAGTGCTGCTAGAAACTGCAGCATTCATCAACAGAATAATGCTCGCAATGTCTCCATGCCATGGAACCTATTTAAGTTATCATGTTCACGTAATCATTAAGGTTTGAAGTTAAAAAATTATTGCTTGACAGTTTATCTAACACGTTATTATGAATCACTGCATGACCTCATTTAGGATCTACAATTATCATTTGGAGAAATTTTCACAGCATAATTTTGTGCTGCAGTGAAGTTTTAACATACAGCTTCATGCATGTTGGAGCTTAAAATGTACAGACTACAAAGCATGCAACTATCTTTCAGCATTGTAACACAACACAATGACAGCTTGAGTGTTCTTTATGCAAACTTGTGGCAAAGGACAAATTACCATGCAATACATTAACAAATAGATAAAGCATAAGCAAAGATCTTACCTCCAGTGCCAAATGACAATCTACCATAACATCAAAAATATTATCAAGACCACCTGACACCCTTAATGTTTCTTTAAAATCTCCTCCAACTCTGGACACCATGTCAGAAGTCTCTGAAAAGATAAACATTTGAAACTGACTAATATTTTGGTCACAATAAGAAAAGGTTACTGCTAGTGCAGATGGATTCGAACTATGCAAAACAGATGTACTCTAAGCAAGTCATGACTCAAAACTCAAAAGCAAGTGAAACAAGAGCTAGGCAAAGGCGTAAAGTTGTAACATGCACTGCTTAACTTGTGAACTGACAGAGCAATTTGTTTGTGAATGCTACAACGACAGTCATAACTCATAGAGGGCAATATTGATAAAGCAATTGATTGAAAAACCTTACCCTCCAATGCAACAGCAGACAAGCATGCCTTTTCCATTGTCAACAAAGCAAGCCATTTTGAACATAATTGTGGCCTTGATGCTCTCTTTTCATCCCTGCCAAGTGGCTTGATTTCTTTACAACCTAAGAGGATTTCTTCAACTTTTGAAATGATATCCTCTGAACTGGAATCAGAATCCTTATTCGAGCCATTAAGCATTTGAACTTTACTGATTCCAAGAAGTTTGGAACCTATAGATGGTGCTTTGGCTTCAATGGCATCCATTGGAGGGTTTAATAATTTAAGAAGAAATTGGATACAGGATTTCGAATCTAGCAAATGATTGTCTTGTACCTGAATAACAAAAGGAAAGGGGAAGATTGGTCATACGAAAAACTGAAGCTAAAGGATGATCATCAGAACTCGGAAGTATTGAAGGGCAGCAACTGTTGGGGGGAAATCACATTCAACAAGCAATATGTGGTAAAAGAAATAACTGAAATCTGAATAGTACTAAATAAGCAAATATTGACACTAGCTGAAATTTAAAGTATATTAAGTTCATTGTCAATAAATATGAGAAAATAAAGCATAGTGTTGCTGAAATTATTTTACTTTATCACACATTAATATTGAGAAAGAACACGAATCTTCTACAGGGAAAAGAAAGTAATTATACAGAAAATAACTTTTCACAACGTGATTATCTTAGTAATTTCAGAGAAGAGAATACTTAATATACATAACATGGCAAGCAGCATGCACAGCATATCATCTGGTGGTTGGGAATTAAGAGGTACTCACATCACTTGCCAAAACAAATAAAAGAGCTGCTGCTGCAACACCGCAGGGAGGATCATCAATGTTGAGAACCAAAACATTATCGATAATTTGCTTTACCAATCTACAAGATATTAAAAAAAAGGCACATGTGAGTATTAACTAATAAGATGGAAAACATGCAAGATTTAAGGAAAAAATGATATGGAATATTGTTGCCTGCTAAATGGTGCTATTGATTCTGGCGCTTGGAGGTGTACTGAAATTCAATTGAATGCTGAAGATAAATATACATGCCTGATTACATGTTAAAATTATTGTATTCGATGAGAATTTACTTTCAGCGACCTTCTCCATCTACAGACATGGAAATGGGTAAAACTGTTGCAAGATATAGTAATTTAAGAGGAAACATCCTCACTTCAAACACATATTTTGTTTTGCTACACTGCCAATGATGAACATACCCACTTTAAACAAGAAATCCACCTGTCCAGTACATATATTGTTAATTATTCTGATCCATCTTGGAAATTACGATTTTGAAGGTCAACTGGGACAGAAGCAAACAATATCCTACAAGTTATGCAAATCAAGGCGGGATACACTAAACTTAGAATGCTCCTCAAACATCCAAATGTTGGCATTAAAGAATGAAACGTTGGTGTTTTTCCCAGCTCAAATAGGTAGCAGCTCCACAAATCATAGGAGGGATATTAAGCTCGAGTTCAAAGGAAAGCATTTCTACCAGCAATCTTCTTCAGATATATCTATAGGCCCAGGCAATCCTAATTCAGTAGGGAAGATATTTTGCAGACTAACCAGCCTGATAGAAATGCAGGTAACTAAGCGCAGGCTCTTGAAACCCAGTTGTAGTAATCATGTCTCAAGCACAATAGAGTGATAAGCAGTCAACTGGGAAATTATCCGCAATCTGCAAGCTCTTGATTCTACATCACCTTCACTAACCCTAAAACAGAGCGAGCTCGTGGTTTGAAGAGCAAAGGTTGTTTCTTTCCCAATTCTGACCGTTAATCGTACAAAATCCTAATCTTTGAACCCACAAGAAGCCAGAATTTCATAACCCTAACACGAGGTTCTCGATTCAAGATTGCCCCCCAAAGAAGAAGAAGTACCCAATTGTAATTCTTTACTGAGCGCAACAAGAAAGATGCGTACTGACCCCTGAGCCCGGAGGACGCGGCGGTGTGCGGCGGACGCGCAGATCCCTAGCAAACTGAGCAGGCTGGCCCGGCGCACCCGCCTGGGCGCGGTGGCTCGTAGCCCGTCTAACGCGAAATTGACCTCGTCGACGCTCTCCATCATCTCCCCGTACTCCTCGGCCTCCATGAGCGTGGCGGTGGCCGCCTCGGGCTCGGCGCGCGCCCCTCTTCCTCCCCTCCCGCGCCGCCGCGGCCTCTCTAGTAGCAGGGGCAGCGGCTGCTGCTGCGTGGGGGGGTCCTCGTCGAACTCCCACATGGAGGAGGACTCCTGCGAGGCCGGGAAGGGCTGCGAGGAGGACGAGCCCAGCAACGCGAGCTCGTCGTCGTTCCCATCACCGCCGTCGAAATCGAACGCGTCCTGGGAGGACGAGAAGCCGCGCTCCCCTCCGCCGCCGCCGTCGGAGAAGGAGGAGGAGGGGCGGGATCTGCGGCCGTAGGTGCGCACGATCATGGCGAGTAGCCGCTGCTGCTGCTGCTGCTGCTGCTGCTGCGAGCTGCGCCTCCGCGCATACGGGGAGAGAGAGAGAGAGAGAGAGAGAGAGAGAGAGAGAGAGGGATTTGGGCGTGTGGGCGTCTAGTCTAGTCTGGTTTTCGAACGTTTTGCTGTGTGCGCTGCGCCGGGTTGCGGCTGATCCGGATTTGGGGATTTCTGTTTGAGACGGGAGCTGGCCAGCTGGGGATTTGGGTGCGGAGGTATTTCCTTCGGGAAATGGGGTGGGGGCTCACTGAAGGGTGGGGCCTCCGATGGGGTTACCTCGTTCCGCAAGGAAAAGGATCGACTGTGGCCAGCAGCTTTGCGTGCGATGCTTCTACTCTGCCGTTAGATTATGCATTGCTCATAACTTCATGGCAATTTGAAAATGAATTCGAATTTCACCGTGCTTAGTCTGAGGACCTTCAGACTTTTCTCAGGTCGGTTTTGAAACAAAAACTAGTGATGAACATAAAACTCGATGAGTTTAATGAGCACTCATTTGCTCGGCTCGTTCGAAATCGACTCATTTCCTTAACGATCTAAGCTGAGCTGCATTTTTTTGCTCAATATTCTTAATGAGCTAAATGATCGAGTTAACGATGTTCATGAGCTACTCGTTAAGCTCGGTAACAATAAAGGTAGGGCCCAATTATATTCCTATATGTCTAATCTGGCATCCCATCTCAGGCAAACAGCTGGCTTATTGAGGAAGACCGATCGATCCAGGAGCGACAGCGATCGACCAAAGGCCTTATTTCTCCTGATCAATCCCGAATATTTTTTTCATCTGTCTCGTCATCTCCCCACCGCATACTCCATCTCCATCTTCTCGATCTGCACATGTTGCTGAGGAGGTGCCAAGCACTGCTGCTGATGGAGAATAGATGAGTAGTGCCCTAACGTATCAACAAGGACATGGAACAGATCCTGCATATGCTGCCGAGGAGGCGCCAAGAACTACTGCTGATGGTGGATTGATGAGTGGTGTCCTAACTATGTACTCTGCCTCATGAGCACATGTAAATAACTGTCAGTTTTAATTATTGGTATGCTTCTGTCTGAGGCTAATGCATTTTCTTAACGAGCAACTCGTGAGTACTCGTTAACATCTATCGAACTGAGCCGAGCTTTACTTTTTGCTCATTATCCTTAACGAGTTTAATGATCTGGGCCTTAACGAGCGTGAGCCTTAACGAACCGAGCCTTAACGAGTCGAGCTGCTCGATAGTCCAGCCCTACATAAAAACCCCGCGTGCTGCACTTTTTCGTTCGCTTGGAGGTTGGAGCCTCATCACAGAAGATCTTTCATGGTAAACAATTATCTAAATTTATCGTGCAACAAAAAATTCTAAGTAGAAGTACTATACAACAAAACCCCATTGGTTGTACAGTATCAAATAAAATTGAAAAAATGTGTCGCTGCATGCAACATGAAAAGCCAACTCGTAACATATGTGCCCACTATCGATAACATTCTAGTTGCAACCCTTTTGCGATATCAAGAACTTTATTACTTAAACAATTGCAACCTTAAAGATCCCCTTAGAGCATACACTCGTAATCATTGTAACATGTTACTCTTGGGTTCACAATAAAAAAAGTATACACTTCTAGCATGTCAAAACACCCCTTGCAGTATCAAAAAAAATGCAAGAATCACTAACCTCCACCATCATCATCGGAGGGGTCAATCTTATAGTCCGAACTCGTAGGCGAGTGAACCGGCTCGTTGGTGCTCTGAAGTTATGGGATTTAGTATGTCGGGATGAAACACCTCTGAACTCCCTTTATCCTTGATTTGCTTCGTGGAGAATCTCCTGCTCCAAGCCCCAACTTCCTCCAATGGTTAAAGCATGCCATGGCCCTCCAAATCCACCTGCACCTCGGCCCTCACTTGTTCCTTGCACCAAAGGAGGAGGAGATAACAACGACCAATGGAACTCTTTTTTTATCGAAAATCAGTGGAATTCTTTCGAGGATAAAGCGAGGGTTAGCATTCTTGTTATGTAGAAAAATTAGAGGGAAATGGGTGAATAAAAAGCGTTGGGATCCTTAGGAGGAAGAAGACGTCCATGTGCGCTGCTATGCGAATTGTTATTCCGCGTGAGCCGAAGTGGTTGTTTTTCAGAGATATCAGCAGATGGAATTAAATCACTTACCTATTGGAATAGGCAACTAGTATTGTCATACCATAGAAATATCTATATATTGCTTTCATATATGCATAATTTAAGACTGGAGTATGTAGCGGTATAGTTTGCCGTTGTGGCAATAGAGGTCCTTGGAGAGCGGACGACAAGAACAAAATGTGATACAGTGATACTACACAAGACCCCAAAAGCAAAGACTCAAGAGGATCGAATCTTAATTCTTAATTAAATTGCAGAAATTATATTATGAGTAAATAAAATCATTGGTGACCTACCATGGTCAAAGTGGGTAGAGGATAAAAATTTAGCAAAAGTGTTTCATTGCAATTTCATCAAACTTTGTTTCAATACATATCAACCTCTTCTAGTCATTATGGCTCTAGCATTTTTCTTTTTGTTCCGCAAAAGCTCAACTCTATTCGGAAGAAAAGGCGAAAGCTCAGTTCTTGCCACATGCATTATTTAAATTTTAATTTAGTACATCATAATTCTTCTGTCTAATTTACCAGTATAATATTGTTGGTGGTGACGAATAAACTGTACAAAACTACAAACAAAGAAAGTATAGTGGCACTAATAGGGATAATCGAGGGTGCTAATCGAAATAACGGTTGTGACATGTGTAATGGAGGGTCCTTATGAAAATAAATAAAGTTTTTTTTGTTAAATACTAGTGCTTATTTGTATAGAAAATGTGTCTAATTAGGCATTTTCCTAGTGTAATATGCTCTAACCTAAATACTTAGTTTATTTCAAGACGGAGGGAGTAGTTTATTTTCCTAAGCATCTTGCATTTGTATGTGCCTTATTAGTAAGTCTAGCGTGGGGCTCAGAGCAACTCTAACATGTAATATATTGGAGGGGGTCTGGTGCAAAAAACAAAACAAAATTCTAACAACGCGAACAATATATCCAAGATCTATCTATGCAGATGTAAAGTAATGAGAGGGATCTAGTGTTCATACCCTTTGATGACCCACAAGTATAGGGGATCGCAACAGTCTTCGAGGGTAGTATAACCTAATTTATTTATTCGACACAAAGGGAGCCAAAGAAGACTTATAAGCCTTAACAACTGAGTTGTCAATTCAGTTGCACCTGGAAATAGCCTTGCTCGCAGTAGTTTATCAGTAGCAACGGTTTTATAGTAGCAATAGCAAAGTAACAGCAGTAGTAAAACAAAGGCAGTAGTAACAATAGTAACAAACAGTAGGATATAAGTGCGATAGACATAGGGATGGATGGACGGGCGTTGCATGGACGAGACTATTCATGTAATATCAAGATCTAGGGCATTTGCAGATAAATAAGATAAAGTATCCAAGTACTAAACAGTCATAGGCATGTGTTCCATATATAGTCATACGTGCTCGCAATGAGAACTTGCACAATATCTTTTTTCCAGCCAGTCCGTTGCATCGGGGCCTCAAGAGAATCTACTGGGAATTAAGGTACTCCTTTTAATAGAGTACCGGAGCAAAGCATTAACACTCCATAAACACACGTGATCCTCATATCACAGCCATCCCCTCCGACTGTCCCAATTTCTGTCACTTCGGGGCCTTTGGTTCCGGATAATGATATGTGTACACAACTTGCAGATAAGATCATGAATAATACTATCATCATAAATTAATAGCATGTTCAGATCTGAGATCATGGTACTCGGGCCCTAGTGACAATCATTAAGCACAACAAGTTGCAAGTTTGCAACAACGTCAAACAACACAAATAAAGATACTAGGCACCATGCCCTAACAATCTTATTTGATTACATGATAGATCTCATCCAATCCCTACCATCCCCATAGCCTACAGCGGGGGATTACTCACTCATGAATAGGGTAAACATGGATGGTTGATGGAGAGGCGTCGGTGATGATGATGGCGATGATCTCCTCCAATTCCCCGTCTGCGGTGACCCAGCATACCACTGGATGGTGTAGTACATTATAGTCGTTGATATAATACCAATGGAACACCGTTCCATCCACATTATATCCCTCAGAGTGGTACAACAGAAACATCGCGGGTCCAAGACAACACTTTATATTACATATAGCATATTACAAAAGATCTAGAGAGCTTCCTCGGACAGTGAGGAATATTATACAGAAAGAACCAGAAAGATCCGTTCGGAGTTTACCTCAAGAGTACTACTTATAAGTATATATATATATGTAAAGTTTGAAAGTACTACTATAGTATTATTCTACAGAATTAGGTTCTAGATTATAGGAGTTTTATTTCTATTCTACACTTTAGCTTGTCTTCGATAGATTCTGGTAAGGTCTCCGACTCCGTTGATCTCCCTTAGATATCTTCAACTCTTCAAGTGACTTTTTTTCTTGGAAACGCCATTGGTTTCTCCGAGATCTAGCAAGGGTTAAGAAGATACGTTGAGTATGAGCGTACTCAGCAAATTCACTAAATAGGAGTGTTTGATGCACTATCTACAGCCACAGACCATAGGTCGTAGGAAATGCAAGTTTTCGTAAAAATTTCTTCAAAGGTTGCTTTTATTCTGAAAAGCTATGTCCATCAGCCTTCACGGGTTTACCAGAACTTTCATGGAGTTTCTTTCCCGCAGCGTTCGCAGCTCCTTCCTGGAACAGGGAGTAACAAGTTACAGTTCTTACACTCTGCAGAGGTGTGTTACTTTACCCATGAGAGATCTTAGCTTTGTTGCACATCCGAGTTATAGGCTCGTTCACACTTCCTTGATATGAGGCCCAGACTAAGATCCAAGCCAATCATTGTCCTTCTCCGCGACCCCGCATACACCACAATTGTTGGATGACCAAGCTCAAGGTAGATTTTCCCCCGTATAAAACGGTTATACCTTAATTGGATGCACACAACAACCATTAACACTAGATATCTGTCTTTTGTAAGCCCAGATCCACGGTAGGCTTCCCCCGTATAAACGGCTATACCCACGATCTGCAACTTACAAATGCCCAGAACAGTGTCCAATGCATGCGAAAGGGAGCCGATCCAGCTGACTTCTCCGTCCCATTCCAAATCTCATGGTTAACGCATAATATATGGCGCAAGAATTACTGGCGACATTGGTTGTTAAGTCCTAGATAATATGTTCCTTTACCACCGGAACTTTCATAGTAGATTATTACCTTATGGTAAATAACCTATAATCATATCATTATGAAAATAGTGTTTTCTGATCTTTTTCAAATGCAGGTGATGACAACACTGGATTTGCAAAATACTTTACAGAAAATAATCAAAGGACATGAGCAAGTGTGAACTTGCCTTTTCTGATTGCAAGATTATGCACTCACGGTCTTCGAGATAATAGAAGATCCAATATCTGAAATCAGCATCATTGGTCCGGTAAGGACTAATGTTTAAAGAAGCAGGATGCCATTATGCATAAGTAATGCTATGCAATTTTATAATTCCCAGAGTGAAACCCTTAGTATTTTGAATAAGTTGATCTTAGGTATTTTCTTTAAGATTGGGTTTATCTTTAGGTTTATTCTATAAGCAATGACATTGATAAGGAACTTAAGTGTTAACAATCCAAAATATACAAATACTAATAGAATAATGTGATTATGATTAATTGTTATCTGGTGATTGGGATAAAAAGTCCTTGGGTTGAGTTCTTAAGAGCTGAAGGAACTAATATAGACTTGTTTGTGTGAAGTGGCAAAAAGAATAACATTTGAAGAAACTAGTATTTAGTTAAGGTTAATTAGTCTTAAGGTTTATTAGATTTTACATTAGGGTTGGTGATGGTTATGAATGGTGTTAAGTTATCATATTTTAATTGATGATACAAGTGGCTAAAGTTAACTTTAAAACATGAATAAACTTCAAATGAGATGTTTATGATTGTTTAAACCAAAGTTAACTATAAAAATATAAGTGAATTGTAAGATATGATGAGTTTTAGAATAGCATCTAGTTTTAGGGTTTTGGCAAATATGATTAAGGATGATCCCTTTTAATTTAAATGAAAGATAAATTTAATAATATGCAATTTATTAATGGGAGCATAATTAGATGGTCTTACAAATTTTGTTAGGGTTTGGAATCATTTTAAGAGTGGTTGAGGGATGGATATTATTCACCCTCTTACACATGAGTGTTATGTAATATTTATTTAAAAGGGGTTTAATTTGAATTTAAGATTTAAAAACATTTAAAGGTTAATAATTATATTTAAGTTTTATTTTTATTATAGATTTAGACTTAGTAATTAAACTTTAAAGGTTTTGGTGTTTTATAAGAAAATGTGATTATTTCCTACTTAAGAAATAATTTTAAGAATTAACAAAGTGGTTATTTAATTTGATTAAAATAGTAATGATTTTTATTTATCTTAAATATTTTTGAATAATATACATGGTATTTTTCTAGTGAAATATACTTATTAAAGATCTTTAAAATGTATTTTATTTATTTTTAAGTCTTACCTTTATTTTTATAAAATTCTTCAAAGAATTTAGTGTCTTAAAATATTTTTAAGTTAGTATTTTTATAAAATAGTAAAGTTATTTTTATACACAAAAATGATTTTTTATTTGTTTTTAGGATTTTTCATTATTTAATGAAATTTCATTTAAGATTTAATAGTGTTTAATCTTTATTTGCATTTTATTAACTTAATAAGTAAAGTTATTTTTTTCATAGGTGGATATTATTTTTGTGATAATTCTAATATATTAAATATATTTATATGATTTTTATATAATTTTCTATAGCTGGAAATGTTTAAAGGTTATTTTGGTAATTTATTTATTTTTCTTTTATTTCATTTCTTATTTTGTTTTGAAATGAGCCTAGTACCCAACATTGAGCCAAATTGGCCTAGCAGAGGGGGTACTGGATCGGCCAAACCGACCCAGCCCGCACTCACCTTATCCCCTCGAAGCCTCTCCTCCTCTGTCCCTTATCCTCGCGTTCCTGGGCGCTGCCACCGTCGGCTTGATTCCGGCGAGGCAGACCGCTATGGCCGCCTCCGTTGGCTACTAGAGCTCCGCCTTCCCCAGATGAACCTAGCCCTCTAATTCGATCTGTGTATTATGCTCCTACGTGCCCACCACCAGCCCCAAACCCTAATTCCCCATTTTTCCATTACTCCGGCGGGACGACGAGGTTCTCGGCAACCCCAGTGATATGGTGAGGGCGTTTGGATGCTGGGACTTGCTGGTGGTGTGGGCTGAGGCAGTGCAGTGCCATGGCTCACCTCGTGTGGCTGTGCCGTCGTGCTGAGCTTCATCTCTCTGCCGTCGCCACAACTGCTACTTCGTCGGCAAGCTTAGACTCGCCATCAGGTATGTACCACTTCCCCTTTCTCACAACCTCTCTCGATCCTAGTGCACAATCTTAATTAGATTTCTTCTTCCCACATGTTTTGGATGCTTGATGTTTCACAGTGGTTTGCTTAGTGATCAATTGTGTGCCTGTGACCCTTATCTTGATTGAGTGCTCCTGATGCTAGTGGTATAAGTTGTTACTTGTATTAAATAATGAGCCTATGTTGTATTCTGATGAATTCATACTTGGAATATAAGATGTTGAAGCTTGCTTATGTGCTTGATGCTTTGAATCTACTATAACTATACCTTGGCTTAATTTGTTATCTCCTGATTAGGATGATTGTTATGAATGGCAACAGATTTGACTACAAAGTTGATTCCTGGTAACCATCCTAGGAAAATGATTTGTTGTCTTGTGGGAATAAGCTGTACAACCAAAGCTTGTCCATATTATTGTTTCTGTCTACATGTCAGGGATTATGTGATAATGTAAAGGTCCCCTTTGAATGATCTCTGTTAACTAGCACCTGAACCAAGCATGCACAATTGTGCCTGGTTATCACTGTTGTGATTAGCTGTGTGGAAAATATGATTAAGTTGATAATCTTCTAGCTTCCATTATGTTGAGCAGTGAACACATATCTATCTGATTCCTAATGTTTATTTTTAGGAAAATGATTTGAATTCATTACTGAATGAAATTCTGAATATATATATATACTTGATTCTTAGGGTTAATGCCTAAGAAAATGATATGAATTAGTCCCTTTTAGTTTTTGGTTGGCTTCTCTGACAAAAGGTGTGGATCCTTGACTCAGTGGCATATATGATGATGGTGGTGATTTGGTTTACTGTCTTTGTTGATAGTAAAATATAGTATACCATTGATTCCTAGAGTGTGTTGCTAGGAAAATGATAGGTTTGTTTGGTTGAGATATCTCAATGATGATTTTGGGTGATGATACATTATAATAGCCATTGTGTATCAGACTGTCACTGTGGGGCCTCCATTTTGGAGTGTGCACAGTGACAAATCCTGTTTGCAAGATCTGCTGTGAGCTTAATACTGTGGAACCCAATTGAAGGGTGCATAGTAGCATACTCATAGTGAGTAGGATCTGTTGCTATGTTAATTAATCAGCATGGTCAAGGCTCATTAGCCCTTGATGATTGTTGTGAGCAACAAGATCCAGCCTATGATGCAAAGGCTGAGGCCCTAATGATGATTGAAACAGATGCTACAGTTTTATCCTTTCTAACTCAATGATGAGACTAGCATATCACTTCTATGCTAGTCTGAGAGTTCTCCATTTTTCCTCACTAACACGTATGCTCTAAAAGATGAAATGAGCATGTGCTGTTACTATTATAGTTGGTAACCTGATATGCAGAGTAGATTAGCTTGACTTGGTGAGATTGTGGTTAAGCTACAGCTGCTCTTGATCTACTATTGTTGTTGTCTTTCCCTTGTGATGGATCTTGATTGAATCATGTCCATTTTGCTGGATATTAATCTTGCCTTGTACATCTGGCCTTGATTTCCCCTTGTCCTAGCTCTAGGATGGCTCCTGGGAGCAACCAGAGCTATGGTGGTGTGGTTTGACACTCTGGTGGTGATGTTGTGTGAATGTGTTGTGGAGTGTGGGCAGGTACTTGTTGGCTACGGTTGTTTCCTTCTTATCTGATTTTCCTAGGTAGTTGTGGTGTTGACAGCACATATGCATGCATGCATGTGTGAGCTGCCTGTTTGTGTGCCTGGTATGGTCTAGGAACCTCCCCTTGTCCAGGTTTCATCTGTGAGATCTTTTGCCCTGAATGTGTTCAGCTGATTTGGTATTATCTGAAGTTGAGCTTCATTTTTGGATGTTGCCAAGTGGAAGCTTGATTCTTTTACTATTTTACCAAGGTGAAACTTGCCCCTTTTTGACATATGATGTTGTGCTGAGGTCATTAGATAGAACAAGAATAGATACTACACTTGTTCCATTTCAAATCACTCAATGATGAGCTTAAGCATATCATTAGTATGCTAATTCTAAGAGTAATCTAATCCCAAAACTAACCCCTGTATTTTATTTTTTAGTTGTTTGTTTTTGCAAGAACATCTGGGTAAAGGATACAAGATAAAGAAGTAGCTTAGGAACAATAGTTTAGGATTTCTCTTTTATATAAATATATGTAATTTATTTTCTGATTGAATAATGTTGAGATATTGTAATTTATATTCTGTTTTATATATTGTAAAAAAATATTGTATTATTGTATTCAATTCAATAAAGTTTACTTATTTCATTTTTTATTTATTTTACAATTCTTTTGTAAGGACAATGTCAAATATATTGTTGTAATAAAGAATGTTGTTATTTATTTCAATTGTAATTCTTTTTCCTACTTATTTGTTTTCTAATTGTAAAGACAAGGTCTTATATAAAGAATTCTTTGATTTATCTATTGTAAAATAATACTGTATGCATATATATTTATATTACTAAGAATCCTTGTTATATTATTTATGTACTCATTTTATTTCAAGTTATTAAATATTTCCAATTCTTATTTGTGAATTTTATAAATTCATTTGAATTTCATATTGAACAAATTTTCCCTAAAACAAAGAATTCTACAAAGGTCATGTCGAAATCTATCGCACTTGCTCCGAAGTTTCCTTCAGTACAAGAGAGATCCCGATCCCTCCATAGCTCTTTTAGTTTTGCGCGAAAATTCCCCGGATTTTCTTATGCATGAATGCAATGCACAAACCCGTGTCCTCTCTATTTCTAGGTGCTAATCCTAGGATGTTACACCGTCCCGGCAGGATGCCAGAACGGAGTTTCTAGTTCCAAATCGCGGTTTCTGGTTATGGCGGCGCAACGGAAGTATTTCTGGAAAATTATCAAACCCCCCGGAGTTTTTAGGTCAGTAGGCTTATGTAGGCGAAGAGGGAGTCTGAGGGGGTGCCCGAGGTGGCCACACCCCCTCCACGCGTGGCCAGGCCCAGCCCACGCGGCCAGGGGGTGTGGGCCCCTCGTGGCCCTCCTCCGTCTCGTCTTCTGGCTCCGTGAGTCTTCTGATAAATAGGATTTTTGGCATATTTTCCGGGATTTTTCCTGAAAGTTGATTTCCTGCACAAAAACTAGACACCAAAGAAATTCTACTGAAAACAGCGTCAGTCCGTATTAGTTGTATCCAAATCACACAAGTTTAGAGGAGAAACAATAGCAAAAGTATTCGGGAAAGTAGATACGTTTTGGACGTATCAACTCCCCCCAAGCTTAGCTTATTGCTTGTCCTCAAGCGATTCAGTTGAAAACTGAGTGCGATAAAAGAAACTTTCACGAACACATTTGCTTTATGTAATGTATATATTCTCAACATATGATCAGTACTTAGACAATTCATAATAAGAAATATGCAACTAAGTCTACTCAATAGTCATTGCAAGCTATGAAGAGATTCCAACACAATAATAATAAGTAGCACGAAACATAAACATAAGCAACATTGCAATGATCATAAGAAGGTATGATAAAGTGGTATCTCGCTTGCCTTTGTTTGTAGAGCAAAACATAAATGCCAATGCACCTCTGAAGTTCAAGTGAAGACTAGAAGTAAAGATATCAAATATACAAGCATCAAAGTTATGACATAATTAACCAAGTTTTGAGACAAGCACATTACACTAAGAATGACAACTATGCTCTTAAGAAGGTGCTCATAGGATAATTGGTGACTCAACAAGGAAGTGAAAAGGTTTTGAAAAGTTTGAAAGTCTTCCAAATGTTGAAAGTAGGTACTTATTAGCTTTGAGCTCTTATTGCCCCTATCATAGGCATCTTTAAATGATTAAGGTGAAAGTGAGGTCCAATATGAGTTATATGCTTGGCAGACCATAAACTGGAAATATCATGTCCCTTGAGTATGAGGGCCGCTCCTCATGCTACTCAACTTTAGTTACTGGTAAGTTCTTGTCATAGTAAATACATGTGTATCATAGAGAACCGCCAATGGGGTACCCCTTGCACATGATACATGAGCTATCCCATATCAAAATGACAAGGCAAGCAAACAATGAGCATCTCATCAATCTTCTTATTTACCATGGGAAAATGGTGCTTTTTTCTCTCTTTCCTCTTTTCTATGTCTCTTTTTTTATAAGAAGAAAGATTCATAGATTGCTCACTATGGTTATGCTGCAAGTTTCCACCATGATTAGGCATGGCTTAGGCTGGCGGCCCAGGCGTTTCTCTAACACATATACATAACTCCATGGACTTACAAGCTCCCCTTTTATTTCACACTGACGACATCCATAAACAAAAGAGCATGATATCAACTGGGTATATATTTACAGGTGTTGAAAGTGTTCCCCGTGACAGCACGGTTCTGCTAACTCCCAGCCTATAATTTGCAAGCGTATAACTTTCATGGATAGTCACAATGGTTTAGGTTTATTAAGTGCAAGAAATAAAGTGTGCCATCAAGTTCGTGAGAGCTTTACTAACTAGTTTTCCCAAAACAAGCAAATATTTTATTTGGAAGAAAACGAGGCATAATGAATATGCACGGAATAGCAATTGATGCTAATAGGTAGGTATGGTGGATACTTTTTGACAAGTTTGGTTTGGGGGAGTTGGAAGCACGAGTAGAGCTCATACTCAGTGCAAGTAAAGGCTAGCAATAGGAAGGGAGAGACAAACGAGAGAGCAATAACTGTCATAATCATGCTTGCAACAAAACAGAATTAATTATGGCATAAAAGTGATACAAGAACTCTGAGGCAAAATAAATCATCAAGGCTTAACTGACTTTTGTTCAGTCATATGCATGTGTGAGCATGTGCCAAGTTGATTCATATGAAACATTCAGAGGAGGATACCACAATGTCATACTAAGTTATGAATAGAACAATGCAAGCAAACATTCATATGACATGCTACAAACTATTAGCAAGCTGGAGCTAATCATAAGAGAGCAAGAACTACTAAGCATCCATAAATAACATACACCTTACATGAACAGACTAGGCATGCCCATAATGATGAGTATATGTACAAAAATGAAGACAAATAGAGTTCATTACCAGCCTCTTACCACACCTCGAGTTGTCATAAATCATCATTATTGCCTTTCACTTGTGTGGCTTGAATAATAACATGAAACCAAGCTCCACTGAGGATCGCTGAACCCTGCAAGGAACTTCACAAAACCAAAGAAGAACAACAAATAGTTTTGGGTTTTCGATTTTATAAAGCAAGCACGCAAAGCAAAAATAAACAAAGCAAAATCTTTTTGGATTTTTCTTAAAGCAAACCAAAGCTAAAAAGCTAAGAATTAAACCAAGAGAAACAACGATTTTTTTTTTGGTATTTTTGTGTTTTGGAAAGCGGAAACAAAAACTAAAAAGAAAGCGAAACATGGATATAGAAAGTACCGACGAAACATGATATATAGATGATGTGATGTCGGTATACCTTCCTCCAAGCTTAGGCTTTTGGCCTAAGTGGAGATCAATCAATAATGCGGGTAGTAACCCCAAGCTGGTGGGTCATCATAGGAATGATCATAATCAGGCCCTCGCGATGATGAAGAAGAAGAAGAAGCACCCCAATCATAGGAGGGCTGCTGGTATGAAGACTCCCCCATGTTGGAGGGCTAAACCGAATCATCGTCATCATCCTCTCCAACATTCTCCTCTTGCTGGGAGAGCTCCGTCACGTATGTGTCAAGTTCTTCCTCCATGAGTGACCATCCTTGCCTGTTATCAAAGTTAAACAATACAGGTGCAGGCAAAGAGACTACTTTCTCAGACCTACCCCCTCTCCAACCACTCTTGGAAAAGGTTATTTCATACGGTAGCTCACTCAAAGTAGCCCAAGAAGAAACAAATTTATGCTGAACCATGAAATTGAGATCAAGTCTCTCTATGGGGAACTGAAAGTCTGAATGATGACGCTCTAAACCATGAAAAGCTAGCAAACAAGAGGCAATGAGACCTCCACAAATTCCTCCTTTCTCGCGGTTAGTAGCAAGACGGAAAGCTATCAAAGCACCCAAGTTATAAGTTCTATCCCTATTCAAGGCAGCTGAGATAAAAGCTAGATCAAATGAAGATAATTTTCTAGCAGTCTTCCTAGCAAGAACGCACTTGGCAATGAAATAGGCAAAATATCTAATGGATGGGAACTGGATGTTTCGAATTTTACCACTTCCCTTTAAGAAGTCGCAACCTTGGAAAATTTCAGCATATAAGTCCATGAGTGGCTTAGGCCTCTCTCTAATCTTCCCACATGAACCCCACTGTGGCACTCTGATAGCTGCACAAAAATCATCGAAAGGGAGGTTGACAGCTATATCCATGAGATTAGACAATGACCAACTAAACCGAAAGTCCTGCACCACAGACAGGAAATAAAGACTACAAAAGTAAGATAAGTAGAAAGGGGGAGAATGATCGCCTGGAAAACACTGCCGAAGGTTCATCTGAAGATCGTTTCGACACTCGCATTAACTCATCGGCCTAATTCATGAAGAAGCAAAACACTAGAAGAAATACTGGATACACTAATTAATATTACGGTAGAAGATCAGGCATAATGCATGTATGATGCATGACATAGCAATGGTGTGATGTAATTAGGCATTATTAAGCGGAATCGGGGTCCTAGAAATTGATTAGTTGGCTTATATT
Source organism: Avena sativa (assembly GCA_916181665.1). NCBI lineage: Eukaryota > Viridiplantae > Streptophyta > Magnoliopsida > Poales > Poaceae > Avena > Avena sativa. The sequence continues at coordinate 212,340,582 of OV702293.1, forward strand.
GTTTATATACCCCGCAATTTAAATGTTGTCTTAACAAGGAAAAATTATGTCATCGGTTCCCTACACAAATTTTAATGGAGGCAATATAAAGCTAGATTATCCCACATACGATCTCCATATTTAATTTAGGTGAACCATCCAAATACCCCCAAACATCCATAATATGCATGCGAAATGAACAATTTGTATGCGACATATATATATATATATCATATATTATAAAAATATTGGTCTCGGGAAAGGGGTCATACATCTCGGATCGCAGATCTTGGTCTTCGAGGGTTCGAGGGATCGGTATTCAGGTTCTGGGAGGAAGAGATTGGCGTGTCGAGGTTCGGTATCAGGGTCCCTGACGGAGGTCTTGTTGACCCATGAGGTGGGGATCGAGAGTGAGGTGGCGATCGGCATGGTACATGCGGTTGGGATGGGAAGCGTGCGTGCCAGACAGCTGTGCGAGTGTGTGTGTGCGTTTGGTGTTGTGTGCGCGCGTGTGGCGTCGGGTAGGGATAGCTAGGGTTTGGGGTTAACACAGGGAGGGTTAGGGTTTTGGATAGGATAGATGGGGTTGTAGGCTGCTGCCGGCTGGGCCTGGCCGGTGGCGGCCTCCCTTAGGGTTTTAGAAAATGTTTTTATTATTTGTTTTCAAAACAAAACATTTTGTAAGTAGTTTTTAGACAATAAAAATATCTGAAACGACCAGGGTTGCAGTTTGAATAATAGGGAGCGGACTAATATATAAAACAAAATAGGGCTTTTAGCAAAATAGTTTTAGGCAAATTATATGCATGCAGACATAAAGATGCTCAAATGCAATATGGCATGATGTCATGAGCATGTAGTTATGAAGATGCACAAACAACGAGCAATTTTATAGTAGTGGTTTACCCGGGGTGCTACAGGAGCCTAGTGTATGATCTAGCCACGAGAATCCACAGACACCTACGGTCTACGCTGCCAGCTGGGCTCTATGCCCACGAGAATACACGTCTTCTACGTCTACTCTAACAAAATGCATGGGATTATGGTGACATGTGGGCCTTTTGTGGCCCCTACGTCCACGAGAAACCGCATCTAACATGGGCTCACGACACCACGTCGCCTCTTGGTGAACCCCATTACCGCGAGAAACCTATGGGCTGAGGGCGCCATGTCGGCTCTCGGCGGACCACAACGGTGCTGGGAACGCCTCTCATTGAGCGCGGTACTGCCCGCGAACGCTGACGGCAGGCCCAGGGCACACGCGATCCACCATGCGCCTCTCACCAAGCGCGATACTGCTCGCGTATGATGATAGCAGGCCCAAGGCACGCACGCCTCTCACCGGATGTTGTACTACCCGCGTATGCTGATAGTGGGCCCATGTCTCGCGCGTGGTCCACCAAACGGCAAGCAAGGGTCATGTGAGGCCCACCAGTCTACGGCTCCAATCGCGCTTCTGGGTCAAAAATGGATGCCAAATATTACCGGACACGGGATTATAGTAAAATTTCGGGTACTGGAAACTGTTTTCAGCCGTCGATCGGGCGATGTGGATAGCAGTTTCGGCTAAAACAATCTAGATATATTATTTACTCTGATAGTTGGATCTATTTGATGGAATTCAAATGGCTTTAGTTTTATTAGATTTCATATATTTATTAATTTATGATTTGATTAAGAAGAATTGATCTAGAAGGATAAGTTTTGGTCAATAGTATTAGAGGATTTACTTGTTACATGACTCTTGTCAATCACAAGTGATGATAGATAAGATGATGATAAAGATAAAATACAGTAAGATAAGATAACTAGATAAGAGTAGATTTGATCTTGTTTTGGTCGAGTGATGATGTGCTAAGGATTATTCATCACATGTCTTAATAAGGTTTAGAGAAGATAAGTTAAGCATTGAGTTATTATTTGTTTATTCAAGTGTCTTATGTGTTGATTCACTTTTATTCACGAGTCTTACATCTACCATTCCTAACATAGAGGTTTACCAAATATTATTTCAAAGTTTTAACACTTAGCATGATGAACCTATCCTAAATCATCAGCTCAAGTGTAACTTCAATCATTTTGACAAGCTCTATAAAAAAGGTTTTAGTTCACCTGGATTTTATATACATGGATGCATTGCACACAGCTATACTCTACCCATTTTCAATTCTCTCAATTTTACATGTGATTACAGGATTCCTAACCATGGACATGTAATGTCACTTGATAACGGGTCATACCATTATAAGAATGATATGATGGACAGACCCAATAATAAGCATAACATGTGATCGTATCACTTAGTTTATTGATATTGCTTTTGTATATGTCAAGTATTGTTTCCTTAGACCATGAGATGAGTTATTCCTTCTATCGGAGGGATACTTTGTGGACATCAAACATCACTTCATAATTGGGTGATTATAAATATGGCTTTCAGGTATCTCCAATGGTACTTGTTGGGTTGCATGAATAAATATTGGGATTTGTCCCTCCAAGTGACGAAGATATATCTCCAGGCCCTCTCGGTAGCGTAGCATCATAAAGCTTGCAAGCATGTGACTAATGTGTTTAGTCACGGGGATCATAAAGCTTACTGATACGTCCAATTTGCATCACCATTCTACATCATAAATTGCTTCTATTCACTGATATATTTCATATTAAGAGGTGTTACTTATGTCTTTTAATTTGTTTTTGCATGATGGATGATTCTTGGAGGATGAACTGCCGGAGTCATGATTCTGATGGAAAAAGCGGTGTTTTGATGCAATTTCGCAAAGATCAGAAAAATACTAGAAAAACTACAGAAAATTATATTTTCCTAGAAGACGAAGGATGCCAGAAGGGGAGGCGGAGTTGGTCCTGTTGGAGATATGCCCCAGAGGCAATAATAAATGTAGTTATTATTATATCTTTGTGTTTATGATAAATATTTACATTCATGCTATATGTATTAACAAGAAACATTAATACTTGTGTGATTTGTAAACTAAATTAGAGTCCCTAGTAAAGCCTCTTCTTAATACTAGATTGTTAATTAATAGATGATCATGGTTTCTTGATCATGAACATTTGAGATGTTGTTAATAACAAGATCATATCATTAGGAGAATGGTATGGTGGACATACTCTTATAGATAAGCGTAGCATAAAGATCAAGTCATTTTAATAGTTCAATTGCTATAAGCCTTCTCATACATAGTAACCTATTTCCTTCGACCATGAGATCATGCTTATCACCATCACCGGAAGGATGCTTTGATGACATCAAACACCACACCGTAACTAGGTGGCTATAAAGGTGGCGTTGAGTGTTCGGAAAGTATGGGTTGAGACACATGGATCAAGAGTGGGATTTGTCCATCCATATGACAGATAGATATACTCTGGGCCCTCTCGATGGAATGTCATCCAATTAGCTTGAAAGCATGTGACTGGATCACAAGGGATCACATACCATGGGAACGAGAAAATAGTACTTATCGGTAACGAGGTTGAACTAGGTATGCAGAGATATCGACGATCAAAACCTCGGATAAGTAAACTATCGTGAGACAAAGGGAAATTGGTATCGTATGTAAGTGGTTCATTCGATCGCAAAGTAATCGTAGAAATATGTGGGAGCCATATGAATTGCTAGATTCCTCTATTGGTTATTGTTCGGAGAAGTGTCTCGATCATGTCTGCATAATTCATGAACAGTAGGGAGACACACTTAAGGATTCGATGTTGTTGAGTAGTTATGGAGTGATGAGTAAGAGACTGAATGTTGTTCGGAGTCTCAGATGGGATCCGGGATATCATGAGGAGATCCGGAATGGTTCGAAGAATAAGATTCATATCAGGAAAGTCCTGTTTCGGAGTTGGGGAATGATTCCGGTGTTTTCATCGGGAATGTTCTAGAAGGTTCCGGAAGGTCCGGCACTCCGGAGGGGAAGGGTACATGAATGTGTCATGACAATGTGGAATGGTTGAATCATGTACTAGGTATCATGGCTGAGCAAAATAAAGGTATAAATCAAATCCTAGTTTGAAAAGTCAAACGCCAATTTGAAAAAGTCAAACGACAGTTTTGCTTGGTGGAGGGAGAGGAGGAAACCTACTTGGGGAGGAGTTCCTCTCCCTCCACCCGCCGGCCAAGGAGGCCGACTTGGGGGAGGACTCCCTCCCCTTGGCTGGTGCCCTCCCACCTATAAAAGAAGGGGCAGGGGTGCCCCCTCTAGTACACACCTCTCTCCACCAAAACCCTAGCCCTAGCCGCCGGCCACCACAAGTCGCCGCCGCCCTAGGGTTTGCCCTAGCCACCGAGTTGGGGCTCTCCCCAAGCCCTAGCCGCCGGCCTAGCCTCCTCCCTTGGTGCCTCTAGACCCTAGATCTCCAAGGCCTCTCTCAAAGTCCACCATACTCAGCTCAGGCTTAAGGCAAAGCCCTACGAGATCTCCCCTCTACTTCCGGTACCACGCTGTCGTGCTGCCGGAATCGCGAGGAGAGTGCTACAACCTCCGCTGCCTGCTAGAACAAGGGATAGGAAGGTCTTCATCGAGTACCGAACGTGTGACCGACTGCGGAAGCGTTGCCGGAACGCAGCGCCGGAAGGATCGTCTACACGATCTTGAGATCGGCAAGAGTACGACTATATCACCCACGAGAATCTGCTCTCGTTAAACACTTTGGAATCTTCGAGGGTGAGTTCCTCTATCGACTCGTTGCTACAATCTAGTAGATAGATCTTGGCTTGTTTGTTTGTATGCGATAGAATTTTTTTGTTTTCCATGCTACGAACCCCTACAGTGGTATTAGAGCCGTGTCTATATGTAGATTTGTTGCACGAGTAGAACACAATGGTCATTGTGGGCGGTGGTGCTTTTATTATCAATTGCTTCTTGTATACTTTGCATCTTGCGGTATGATGGGATGAAGCGGCCCGGGCTAACCTTACATGACATCGTTCATGAGACTTGCTCCACGCTCAACATGCAACTTGTATTGCATAAGTGGCTTTGCGGGTGTCTGTCTCTCCCATTATAGTATAGATCCAATTTACAACGGGTACTTGATAGTTCAAACATCAACGTTGTGGTTCTTGTTCATAAGTTAGTAAAATATGCAAAGAAAATTAGAGGCGTCTAACTTTGTTTTGCAGGGGTGTGCTGTGATGTGATATGGCCATGATTGTGATTATATTTGATGTATGCAATGTTCCTTATTGTAAGTTGGCAACCGGCAGGTAGCACTATAAGACCCGCGTGTTTTGTAGGAGCCATATGGTTGTCTTTAAATTCTGTTAAGACCCGCGTGTCTATTCAAAGTAGTTGTAATAGTTGGAGCTGGTGGACGACAACCATGAAACGGCGCCATTGACCTTGACGCTATGCCGGTGATGATGGAGATCATGTTCGTGCTTGAAGATGGAGATCGGAAGCACAAGAAGAAAGGCCATATCATATCACATATTATGAATTGCATGTGATGTTAATCATTTATGCATATTGTATTGCTTAGTTAATGACGGTAGCATTATAAGATGATCCCTCATGCACATTAATTTCAAGTTTTAAAGTGTTCATCCTTAGTAAGCACCGTTGCTAAAGCTTATTGTTTCGAAGCACCACGTGATGATCGGGTGTGTTAGATTCTGCAAGTGTATACAACGTGAGCAAGCTAGATTTGCTCATGCGGAAGCTAAGGTTTGATCTTGACGAGCCTAGCATGTACAGACATGGTCTTGGAACACGGATCACCAAAAGGTAAAGCATGAATCATATAGTAGATATGATGAACATGTCGATTGTTCGCCATTGAAGCTACATCAACTCTCGTGATGATCGGTTTTGATGTGGTGGATTTGGTTCGTGTGATCACTAAAACAATGTGAGGGATATTGTTTTGAGTGGGAGTTTACCTAGATTAATTTAGCTATTAATTAGAAGTCAATTTGTCATAAACTTAGTCTAAACTATTGCAAATATGTTGTAGATCAATGGCGGCCCCTACCATCAATTTTAATGCGTTCCTAGAGAAAGAAAAGTTGAAAAACAATGGAAGCAACTTCGCGGATTGGTTCCGCAATTTGAGGATTGTCCTCAATGCTGGCAATTTTACCTATGTGGTGGATGCACCGCTGGGTGACCCGCCTGTAGCTGATGCTACCGATGAAGTAAAGAATGTTTACCTCGCTCGGAAGAATCAGTACTCTACAGTTCAGTGTGCTATCTTGTATGGTTTGGAATCGGAGCTTCAGAAAAGGTTTGAGAACCATGACCCACATGATATTGTCCGTGAACTCAAATTGATATTTGAGACTCACGCGGCAGTTGAGAGTTATGAGGCTTCTGAAAAGTTCTTTAACTGCAAGATGGAAGAGGGCAGCTCCATCAGTGAGCACGTGCTTAAGATGTCTGGGCACGCAAACAAACTCCAAAGGTTGGGTATAGTGATTCCTAATGCTTTGGGGATTTACCGTGTCCTCCAATCACTGCCACCAAGTTACAAGAACTTTGTGATGAACTACAATATGCAAAGCATGAACAAGACGTTGCCAGAACTCTTCTCCATGTTGAAATCAGCAGAAGTGGAGATCAAGAAAGAGCATCAAGTGTTGTTGGTCAATAAGACCACATAATTCAAGAAAGGCAAGTCTAAGCAAAAGGGAAACTTCAAGAAGGGTGGTAAGAAAGTTGCCGCACCGGCGAAGAAGACCAAAGCTGGACCTAAGCCTGATATTGAATGCTTTTACTACAAGGAAGAGGGTCACTGGAAGCGGAATTGCCCAAAGTACTTGGCGGATTTTAAGAACGGCAACATCAAGAAGAAAGGTATATCCGATATACATGTTATTGATGTGTATCTCACTAGTACTCATAGTAGTGCCTGGGTATTTGATACTGGTTCGGTTGCTCATATTTGTAACTCGAAACAGGTGTTGCGGAATAAACGGAAGCTAGCGAAGAACGAGGTGACGATGCGCGTTGGAAATGGATCAAAGGTTGATGTGATCGCGGTCGGCACGCTACCTCTTCATCTACCATCGGGATTAGTCTTATACTTAAATAATTGTTATTTGGTGCCTGCGTTGAGCATGAACATTATATCAGAATCGTGTTTATTGCGAGACGGTTACTTGTTTAAGTCCAAGAATAATGGTTGTTCGGTTTATATGAGTAATATGTTTTATGCACATGCACCTTTGATAGATGGTCTATTCTTATTGAATCTCGATAGTGGAAATACACATATTAATAACATTGAAGCTAAACGTTTGAAATTGAGCGATAACTCGACCTATATGTGGCACTGTCGTCTTGGTCACATTGGAGTGAAGCGTATGAAGAAACTCCATTCCGATGGACTTCTTGAATCACTTGATTTCGAATCACTTGAAAGATGCGAAGCATGTCTGATGGGTAAAATGACTAAGACTCCATTTTCTGGTATGATGGAGCGAGCTACGGACTTATTGGAAATCATACATACCGATGTGTGTGGTCCAATGAGTGTAGCATCGCGCGGTGGTTATCGTTATGTTCTTACCTTCACGGATGACTTGAGTAGATATGGGTATATCTATTTCATGAAACATAAGTCCGAAACTTTCGAGAAGTTTAAGGAATTTCAAAGTGAGGTAGAGAATCAACGTAACAAGAAGATTAAATTTCTATGTTCTGATCGTGGAGGTGAATATCTAAGTTACGAGTTTGGCGAGCATTTGAAGAAATGCGGAATACTTTCACAATTGACACCGCCGGGAACACCATAGAGTAATGGTATGTCCGAACGTCGTAATCGAACTCTCTTAGATATGGTTCGTTCTATGATGTCACTTACAGATTTACCGCTATCATTTTGGGGTTATGCATTAAAAATAGCCGCATTCACTTTAAATAGGGCACCATCTAAATCCGTTGAAACGACATCGTATGAATTATGGTTTGGGAAGAAACCTAAATTATCGTTCCTTAAAGTTTGGGGTTGCGAAGCCTATGTAAAGAAGTTACAACCGGACAAGCTTGAACCCAAAGCGGAAAAATGCGTCTTCATAGGATATCCGAAGGAAACTATTGGGTATACCTTCTATCATAGATCCGAAGGCAAAATCTTCGTTGCAAAGAATGGATCCTTTCTAGAGAAGGAATTTCTCTCGAAAGAAGTGACTGGAAGGAAAGTAGAACTCGAGGAGGTTGTTGAACCTTCTCTCGAACTTGCGAGTAGTGCAGCACCGGAAGTAGTTCCTGTGGCGCCTACACCAATAAGAGAGGAAGCTAATGATGATAATCATGAAACTTCGGTTGAAGTTTCTACAGAACCTCGTAGGTCAACGAGAACTCGTACCACTCCTGATTGGTATGATCCCGTTATGAGTGTCATGTTGGTGGACAAGACCGATGACCCTGCGACATATGAGGAAGCGATGATGAGCCAGGTTCCAATAAATGGCAAGACGCCATGAAATCCAAAATTGGATCCATGTACGAAAACCAAGTATGGACTTTGGTGGACTTACCGGATGGCCGGAAGGCTGTCGAGAACAAATGGATTTTCAAGAAGAAAACAAATGCTGATGGTAATGTTACTGTCTTTAAAGCTCGACTTGTCGCAAAAGGGTTTCGACAAATTCAAGGAGTTGACTATGATGAGACTTTCTCACCAGTAGCGAAGCTAAAGTCTGTGAGGATTATGTTAGCAATCGCTGCATATTATGATTATGAGATATGGCAGATGGATGTCAAAACAGCGTTCCTCAATGGAGACATTGATGAAGAGTTGTATATGATGCAACCCAAAGGTTTTGTCGATCCTAAAGATGCTAACAAGGTATGCAAACTTCAACGGTCCATATATGGGTTGAAGCAAGCATCCCGAAGTTGGAATCAATGTTTTGATAAGGTTATCAAAAGTTTTGGTTTTATACAAACTTATGGAGAAGCTTGTATTTACAAGAAAGTGAGTGGGAGCTCTGTATCATTCTTAATACTATATGTAGATGACATATTGTTGATTGGGAATGATGTAGACCTTATTAATAGTGTCAAGGAATATTTGAATAATAGTTTTTCAATGAAAGATCTTGGCGAAGCAGCTTACATATTAGGCATAAAGATTTATAGAGATAGATCGAGACGCCTAATATCATTGTCACAAAGTACATATTTGGACAAAGTTCTAAAGAGGTTTGGAATGGAAGATAGCAAGAAAGGGTTCTTGCCCATGTTGCCCAATACGACCTTGAGTAAAACTCAAAGTCTAGGAACGGCAGAAGATAGAGAAAGGATGAGTAAGACTCCCTATGCCTCAGCCATAGGATCTCTAATGTATGCCATGCTATGTACTAGACCCGACATTGCATATGCTGTTAGTTTGACTAGCAGATATCAAAGTGATCCAGGAGTGGATCATTGGACAGCGGTCAAAAACATCCTTAAGTACTTAAGAAGAACTAAGGATATGGTTCTTTCTTATGGAGGTGATGAACAACTCGTTGTTAATGGTTACACCGATGCTAGTTGGAACACCGATCCGGATGATTCTAAATCACAATCTGGATACATATTTACTTTGAATGGTGCAGCAGTTATTTGGAGGAGTGCAAAGCAAAGCGTTGTGGCGAGATCTTCAACTGAATTGGAATACATAGCTGCTTCGGAGGCTTCACAAGAAGCGATATAGATGAAGGAGTTCATTACAGAGCTCGGTGTGGTTCCAAGTGCGCTGGACCCAATGTCTATCTACTGTGATAACATGGGCGCCATAGAGAATGCGCAAGAACCAAGGTCACACAAGAAGCTGAAGCACATCAAGCTACATTTTCACGCTATTCGAGAACATGTCCAAGATGGTGACATAAAGATTTGCAAAGTACACACAGATCTGAATGTGGCGGATCCGTTGACTAAACCTCTCCCGAGGGCAAAACATGACCAAAACCAAACTACCATGGGTGTTCGGTATATTACCATGTAATCTAGATTAGTTGACTCTAGTGCAAGTGGGAGACTGTTGGAGATATGCCCTAGAGGCAATAATAAATGTAGTTATTATTATATCTTTGTGTTTATGATAAATGTTTACATTCATGCTATAATAGTATTAACAAGAAACATTAATACTTGTGTGATTTGTAAACTAAATTAGAGTCCCTAGTAAAGCCTCTTCTTAATACTAGCTTGTTGATTAATAGATGATCATGGTTTCTTGATCATGAACATTTGAGATGTTGTTAATAACAAGATCATATCATTAGGAGAATGGTATGGTGGACATACCCCTATAGATAAGCGTAGCATAAAGATCAAGTCATTTTAATAGTTCAATTGCTATAAGCTTTCTGATACATAGTAACCTAATTCCTTCGACCATGAGATCATGCTTATCACCATCATCGGAAGGATGCTTTGATGACATCAAACACCACACCGTAACTGGGTGGCTATAAAGGTGGCATTGAGTGTTCGGAAACTATGGGTTGAGACACATGGATCAAGAGTGGGATTTGTCCATCCATATGACGGATAGATATACTCTGGGCCCTCTCGGTGGAATGTCATACAATTAGCTTACAAGCATGTGACTGGATCACAAGGAATCACATACCACGGGAACGAGAAAAGAGTACTTATCGGTAACGAGGTTGAACTAGGTATGCAGAGATACCGACGATCAAAACCTCGGATAAGTAAACTATCGTGAGACAAAGGGAAATTGGTATCATATGTAAGTGGTTCATTTGATCTAAAGTAATCGTAGAAATATGTGGGAGCCATATGAATTTCCAGATTACTCTATTGGTTATTGTTCGGAGAAGTGTCTCGATCATGTCTGCATAATTCACGAACCATAGGGAGACACACTTAAGGATTCGATGTTGTTGAGTAGTTATGGAATGATGAGTAAGAGACTGAATGTTGTTCGGAGTCTCAGATGGGATCCGAGATATCACGAGGAGATCCGGAATGGTCCGGATAATAAGATTCATATAAGGAAAGTCCTGTTTCGGAGTTGGGAAATGATTCCGGTGTTTTCATCGGGAATGTTCTAGAAGGTTCCGGAAGGTCCGGCACTCCGGAGGGGAAGGGTACATGAATGTGTCATGACAATGTGGAATGGTTGCATCATGTACTAGGTATCATGGCTGAGCAAAATAAAGGGATAAATCAAATCCTAGTTTGAAAAGTCAAACGCCAATTTGAAAAAGTCAAACGGCAGGTTTGCTTGGTGGAGGGAGAGTAGGAAACCTACTTGGGGAGGAGTTCCTCTCCCTCCACCCGCCAGCCAAGGAGGCCTACTTGGGGGAGGACTCCCTCCCCTTGGCTGGCGCCCTCCCACCTATAAAAGAAGGGGTAGGGGTGCCCCCTCTAGTACACACCTCTCTCCACCAAAACCCTAGCCCTAGCCGCCGACCACCACAAGTCGCCGCCGCCCTAGGGTTTTGCCCTAGCCGCCAAGTTGGGGCTCTCCCCAAGCCCTAGATCGCCAAGGCCTCTCTCATAGTCCACCATACTCGCTCCGGCTTAAGGCGAAGCCCTGCGAGATCTCCCCTCTACTTCCGGTACCACGCCGTCGTGCTGCCGGAATCGCGAGGAGAGTGCTACAACCTCCGCTGCCTGCTGGAACAAGGGTGAGGAAGGTCTTCATCGAGTACCGAACGTGTGACCGACTGCGGAAGCGCTGCCGGAACGCAGCGCCGGAAGGATCGTCTACACGATCTTGAGATCGTCAAGAGTACGACTACATCACCCACGAGAATCTGCTCTCGTTAAACACTTTGGAATCTTCGAGGGTGAGTTCCTCTATCGACTCGTTACTACAATCTAGTAGATAGACCTTGGCTTGTTTGTTTGTATGCGGTAGAAATTTTTTGTTTTCCATGCTAGGAACCCCTACAGGGCCACAGGGGGCCCACACCCTCCTAGGCGCGGCCACCCTAGGTCACGCCTACAGGGGGTGTGGCCACCCTGGCCCACCTCTGGCTATGCCCTCTCGCCTATATCTTCTCCTCGAAACCCTAAAGTCGGGGAGCGACCACAAAAAGATTCCGCTGCCTCTGTGGGGCAGAAACCATCGAGAGAGAAAGAGCTCCCCGACAGACAGATTTCTGCCAGGGAAATTCCTTCCCAGAGAGGGGAGATCGTCGCCATCAACCCCATCATCAAGCTAGGCTTCATCGGGATCATCATCATCATCCACACCATCATCTCCACCAGCACCATCATCACCACTCCATCCCACTGTAACAATCGTGTTGAATCTTGAATAGTTCTTAAGGGAAACTTTCCTAGTGTTGATTACTATTGTAGTTGATGCTTGTGAGTGGAACCATTGAATTATTGTTTATGTTCAGATTGTTATCCATCATTATATCATCTCTGATCTTGATCCATATGATGTCTCGTGAGTAGTTCGTTTAGTTCTTGAGGATATGGGAGAAGTCATGTTGTTAGTAGTGGAATTGTGTTTAGGTATTATTCAATGGTTTAATATTTAAGTTGTGGTGCTATTCTTCTAGTGGTGTCATGTGAACATCGACTACATGATACTTAACCATTTATGGGCCTAGGGGATTGCATTGTGTACTTGAATACTAATTGTGGGGTTGCCGGAGTGACATAAACCTGAACCCCCGTTAGGAAACCTTTGCACAAGGGAGTGTAGGTGACGAGGTTTAATCTCGTCAATGCCCATTGTTATGAGCTTGGGTTTTGGAGAAGATGGGGGTGCTAGAGACCGCGGAACGGTTAACAGACAAGCAACCAGGGGACACGAGATTTGCCCAGGTTCAGGCCCCCAGAGGGAAAACCCTACTCCTGCTTGTCTGCTCTTGATTACAGCGGAACCGAAAATTACAGGGGTGCGTAGATGCAATCTGGCGTGGAGGTGTGTATGCGGTGAGGTGAGAGAGAGCCTCATCTTCGTTTCCTCCTAGCCTTTATATAGAGATAGGCAGGTCCCGGGCATAGATTGAGTCGGTTACAGGTTTAGGGTTTGCCCCTTTGAATATTCTATCTATTCTAGTCTTGCTCTCCAAGGATCCGTAGACGTCATGGGTTTGGACCATCCGAAAATCTTCATGGGCCGCGTATATTGTCGTGGGCCTTCCTTAGGCTGGACCAGGTATGCTAATGTCGTGTACCCTTAGGGTATAACCATGTCAGGAGGACTCTTTAATCTTTTGGGTGTGGCTGTTTCTGTTCATCAGTAAAAGAATGATTTTAGTGTGTAGGGATTGTTGATGCGTGCGCCTGACTCTCCTGATGGATTAGGGTCAGTTAACTGTCTTAGGACAAAACAACATGATATTCTTTAGATTCGAGTCCCTAGAATCAAACCCGGAACAGATGCCGGCATAATTCGACTCAGGCCGTCGAGGTCTTACATGATTCGAATCCCAGTAGTTTTCGAATGATGTACCCAACGCGTTCATCGGGATTTTCATCGCGCCTGTTGGCACAGATTTTCACTAGCAGAGCGCAGTCGGGTGCGTTACCAGGCCATCATACGGTATCTGTAGGTCTTATCTTTGCGTCGCAGACACAACATCCGAAATTTTATCACCGCGGAGGTGTTTCGGGTGGCCAAGGAGGATGTTACTCTCTTAGCGTTGGTTGGGGCAAAGTTGCCAAAAAGTTTTTGCATTTTAATCCGAAGGATCACAGTGGAAGAATTCATAGGGTGCACGACCAGCGCTCCCTATGGGAGTAGCCCTCGAGTGTCTGCTCGAGTCGACTCGAGCAGAGACTTTAATTCAGCCATTGTTTGCTTCAGGTCCGTAGGACACAATTTTTCGGATGCTTGAATCAATCCTCCCTATGGGAGTAGGCCCCGAGTCCATAGTGGAGTCGTAGACTCGACGTAGGACTCGAAGAATAGATCATTGGTGTAGTACCTTATTCATGCTTCGGGTGCACGGCCAGCGCTCCTGATAGGAGTAGCCCCCGAGTAGTTGCTCGAATCATAGATTCGAGTGAGTACTTTAGTTGTTTAGCCGAAGATTTGTAACCATTGCTAGTGTGGTTTTGATGACGTCAGTGCTGACGATCGGTGACCTCAATCGTCTACGGCGCCAGAGGTGACGTGACTGGACGAACGTGGGTCCCACTTTCTGACTTGGAGTTGACTAGTCATGCGCGACATGACAAGAATTACAACGTCTCCTCGGTTTCCGTGTGTAATGGTTCGATTCTGTGTTGACACATGGACGGTTGGATCTGGTTCTGGCGTTAGGGCTTCCAGATGAACGGTCCCTGTTCATCATCTTCGTCCTTATAACTATGGGGAAAAATTGTAGTTTGTTTTCACCGTAGCCACTTGCTTTCTACTGCTTCCATTTTCTTGAGATTTTCTCGCCACGCGCTGGAAGTTCTCCGATCGTTCCCTTCCTCTTTCCTGCGCTCGCACCGCCGGCTTCGTTGCACCGCGATGGGGAAATCGAAGAAGTCCTCCACATGAGCGGGCACTAGTGTTGCTGCTGGCGGCAAGAAAGGTACCGCCGCCGCTCGTGTCACTGATGGTGGGTGGCGCCGCACAGAGACACGGGAGGGTGACATGTGCAAGCTTCGTGAAGCGGGTTTAATCCCGCAGGACAAGGAGGCCGTCAAGATCCCCGGCGACGAGGTAATTCCCCGTCCGCCCGCAGGGTTTCGGGTCATGTTTGTTGCCTTTGTTCTTCGGGGTCTCTCGCTCCCAGTCCACGATTTTCTCCGTGGACTATTGTTCTTCTATGGTATCCAACTCCACCATCTCTCGCCCAATTCTCTTCTCCATATCTCCTGCTTCATCACTTTTTGCGAGTGCTGGCTCGGTATCAAGCCACACTTTGGCCTCTTTCGGAAGCTCTATTCCGTGAAGAGGTAGTCTGGCTCTGACGGAGTTTATCCGATCGGCGGCGGCGTCATTTCCCTTTGATCCACTTTTCTTTTCTTTTCTTTTTATATGTCTGAGTCTGTCCATTACTGGCAGAGGAAGTGGTTTTATATCCGCGACTCCACACTAGACGGGCAAAGAGATGGAGGGCGAGGTGGAGGAGATCTTGAAGAAGAGATCCTGGAAAAATCATATCCTGGAGGGCGAGGTGGAGGAGATAGAGGAGCTCTACCGTCGGGTGGAGGTCCTCCAGGTTGTTCCGGAGAAGGAGGTGAACAGTGTGGATATCATCCACACCTTCCTCAAACATCGGGTGCAGCCACTTCAGGCTAGGGCACATCCGATGTTCCTTTATTCTGGCCGCCACGACCCGACAAGAGTTGCGACTGAGGAGATCTCCAAGGGGGACCTCGACATAGTTCTTCGGCCGTTGCTTAAGTTCAAGACCGACGAGGACATTCCGGGGAAATCGCGGACCCCCCGTTCAGTGCTTCTCGACCGATTCCGCAGGTGTAGACCTGTGGCGTGTGCTTAGCGCTTTTTTTCGAGTGCTTTTCCTTGTAATTATCTGTTCTGAAACTCTGTTGTCATTGTGTAGGAGCTCAAGGTACCTGGCATGGTGCCTCCACTACCCGAACGGTTTTCGGATGCGCCAAACAACGAGGTTGTGGACTCCGAGTCCGAGCTTCTGCTGGCACAGTCGCCTACTGAGGAGGCTTCCGAGGCGAGCGAGGGGCAGACCCGAAAGTGGGCACAGAGCTCGAGCGAATCTTTGGATGCCTCGACTCCATCAATGCCTAGGGACCCACCGTTCTATATCCGCCATAGTGGAGGTGACGGTACTTCTTCCTTGCCAATCCCGGCCATTCCTGTGCGGGCTATAGCGCCGCAGCCGCCGGCGAAGAGGAAGAAGGAAGAGAAGAAAGGCAAGAGGGCCCTGCCTAGTTTTGACTTGAGCGACATGGACTCATAAGTGCTTTCAGATGCTTTTTTCTACTTTTCTTGTCTTCTTGCTTTTGACTAGTGCTTTCCGTTTGCAGCCACTCCTCTGAGGGCTCTTTTAGCGATGCCACTCAGGAGGCAGTAGGGGAGTCGAAGATGACGCCTCCTCCTTCTCAGACGGTGGCCACCTCTGGGGGCGCTGCTCCGAACCCCTCTCCGCAGGAGGCTCGAGTGATCATCTCCTAGAATACTGCACCGGGACCTTCGGAGTCTCCGTCTGAACATGTAAGTGTTTTCTCTCTTGCTGTGGGGGGAGCCCCCGAGCCTTATTTTCGGATGATCTTCTGATTTTTCCTCTTTTCTACATGTCTCGAGGGGATCCCCCGAGCATTATTCATGTGCTATATGTCTTTGCTCGTTTCTTGGGCGCAGCCCCCGAGCCCTTTTGTGATACTTTGTTTCTTCTTGCAGCCTTTTGTGCATGGTGCGAACCTGCTGGTGAAGCAGCACCTGGCGCTGGAGGCCAGCCTGCGGCAGCTTCAAGGTACATGCTTAATTAATCCTCTACTCTTTTGTCTGCTTGCTAGCTTGTTTGAGCTCATGTACGTTCTTGTTGCTTTTGTAGATGAGAATAATACTGCCCTCCGCGAGCTTGATGCTCTCAAAAAGAGCTTTGGGCGAGCGGAGAAGAAGGCCGAGGATGTTGTCGGGGCGAAGAAGCGCCTTGAACAGGAGTTGGCTGATGGCACAACGGCTAAGGAGCGCCTGCAGCGGGAAGCCACGGATCGCGAGTAGCAGCTCGCCACCGTTGCGGCTGCACGCGAGAAGGAGGTGGACGAAAAACCGATGGCTGCTGCCAAGGTTGTCTCTGGTGAGTGTTTTTGCCTTTCTTTGGTTTTTTTCGGCTGCCACGTCACTGTTTCCTTATTCGATTCTTACTGTTCCTTTCCTTTTCTCTAGATGCCGCAGGCATTGAGTTCAATCGCGGTGCCCTGGAGCATGGTAGTGCTTTGGATGATGCCGCTGCGGTGGTCGAAGACCGCTGCAGTACTGCGGTTGGCTCCCTTGCCAAGGCCAAGGAGATCCTCGGGCGCTTCTACAAGGAGATCGTTCCCAAGGGCGCTGCCCTTGAGGATGTCGATTCCTTGGCGGATGCGCTGTCCGCGGATGCACCTGCGGCCTACAAGCGCAAGCAAAAGGGGATTGGTGCTTCCATGGGCCTAGCCATGGCCATGGCGTCCGGGGCGGAGCTGGATCTTCACCAAGTCACCTCCCAAATGCCAACGGCTCCCGACGGTTCCGAGGTAGCCTTCGCTCTCTTCGCTGCTCGCTGTAAGAGCTATGGGCCGAAGCTTATTAACCTTCTGGCGGAGTATGCGGCGAAGCAGCAGGAGGAGGTCAAGAGCAGGCACTCTGGCTCCGAGGCCACTTAGGATGCAGTTGCTTAGGCTTTGTCTTTGTAGGATAGTTGTATTCTACTTTCGTTGTAATATCTTGATGAACAATTTCATGTGCCACGTAGTGGCTTTTTGTTGTATATAATGAGCCTTCGAGCTGTTGCTCAGTCGTGTGTTGTTCATATCCTTGTCTGTTTTCCTTTAGGGACCTGCGGGTGATGACCCCGTCGATACTTCGTCTGCTTCGCAGCCGCGACCATCCTTGGATGATGCATCACAACTTGTTTTTCTTCATGACCGCGTCCACAGTCTTGAGAAGGAGTTACTTGGCATCTGAGGCCATGCAGACGTTTGGAAGTCGAAGGCGGAGCGAGGTACCGCCAAAGAGGAATATCTGATGGGGGAGCTGTGATAGTTGGCCGAGCAGCTGCAGTGTAAGTTTCTTCGAGCTGCTGCTCATTTTCGGATGCGCCTCTTTTGCGGGTCATCTTACTTTATAGTTGTTGTAGGTGCCCACCTTGTTCCGAGGGAGGAGAAGGAGGGCGTTGCAGTTCGGATCAACTGCTTGACCCAACAGGATATGGAAGTCGGAGCCTTTTTCTGGATGGACTGCGACCGTGCCACGGTTCTTGCGACTGTGCAGGATCGTGTTCACCAAGTGTCGCGGGTGTTGTGGCGGGTGAAAATTTCCCTGGCGTCGATTGTGCATGTCATGTTCCCCCTTGATGAGGCGCCTTCAACTCTATGGGGTTTGCTGGCGAAATTTCGGGACGTGGGTCACGTCAGGGAGCTGGTGCGGCACCAGTTGGTTGCAGGGGTGAAGGCCGCCCTTTCCCTCGTGCGATTGCATCTTCCTGATGTTAACCTTGCGGCTGGGCCGCCTCCTCGGCCAGATGGTGTCCTATGGGACATGCGCCTGCACTATGCCGCTGTTAGGCAGTATGCCGAAGAAGTTGTAGATCTCTTTGAGCATCGTGCGCAGGTGATCCTTCAGAATAGGTAGCACCTGGAAAAAAGATAGATGTAAAACTTGTACGTCTGGGCGTGTTGTGCCCTTTGTTGTAAAGGTTAATTGTATTAGCACATGGTGCTTGGTTGTATGCATGCCATTTTCGTTAGCCTGATGTGATCAGCTACTCAGGTGTACATGCGTTATCCTCAGTCGACGAAGTCGTGAGGTGAGGGGGAGCCCCCGAGTGTGTTGTAGCATAAAGAAATGCGAGAAAAATATAAATTTTCAGGCAAGACACTTAGCTTTATTCATATCGTAATGAGCAGGTACATTTTTCGGCTGTAGCCTTATTGAAAGTAAAGGGGGATAGCTAGGGGTAGAAGTGTCGCAATTGTGCGATGTTCCATGGGTTGGAGTATGCGACTCCGGACTCCATGTGCTTGAGGCGGTAAGCGCCACCTAGGATGACTTTGGTGACGATGTATGGTCCTTCCCAGGGTGACTCGATCTTTTTTGGCCACTCTTGCTTGAGTCGTAAGACGAGGTCTCCTTTGACGAAGGGCCTTGGGCGCAGCCAGCGGCTGTGATAGTTGAGGAGGCTCTGCTGGTAGATCGCCAAGCGAGCCGCGATGATGTCACGTGCCTCATCGAGTGTGTCGACGGCGTCTTCGAGTGCGACCGTCGATTCGGCTTCACTGTAGGCGACGACCCGTGGGGCCTTATGGCGTACTTCCGCAGGCAACACAGCTTCGGCTCCGTGCACCATGAAGAAAGGCGTGCGCCAGTTGGGCTATTTGAAGTTGTGCGCAAGCTCTAGGTGACGGAGCGTAGCTCTTCTGCCCATGCTCTCGCAAGCCGCTCGAGTGGGATCAGTAGGCGTTTCTTGATGCCGCCGCCTACGAGGCCGTTGGCCTTTTCGACCTGCCCGTTGGTTTGCGGGTGTGCCTTGGAGGCATATGATATGTTGATCCTGAGGCCTTCACAGTAAGTCCTGGAATTCTTTGGAGATGAAGTTTGACCCGTTGTCCGTGATGATGTTGTGCGACACGCCAAACCTGTAGACTATGGATTCGAAGAATTTCACGGCTGTTTTACCCTTTTGGTTGGTAACGGGCATGGCTTCGATCCACTTGGTGAACTTGTCGACTGCGACCAGGAGGTAGACGTGGCCTCCTTTCGAGGACTTGGGCAGTTTGCCGATCATGTCGAGGCCCCATTGGGCAAAGGTCCAGGCCAAGGGAATGGGCATGAGCTCCGATCCTGGTGCGTGCGGTTTGTCTGCAAACCTCTGGCACCCGTTGCACCTTCGAACGATGTCCTTGGCATCGTTCATGGCCGTTGGCCAACAGAACCCAGATCGTAGAGCTTTGGCGACGAGGGCGCGGCTGCCCGCGTGATGGCCGCAGATGCCCTCGTGGATGTCTTGGAGGATGGTTTTGCCGTCACCGATGGTGACGCATCATTGGAGTACACCCGAAATGCTGAGCTTGTACAGATCACCATTGATGATGGTGAAGGCCTTGGACCAGCGAGATATGCGCCAGGCATCTGTCGGGTCATCAGGCAGTTCCCTGTTTACCAGGTACCGCATGTACGGTTGCGTCCATGTTTCCTTGATTGCCATGACCTGCATCAGGTTGACCATTGCGACTTCTGTGTCGAGATTTTCAGGTCCTTCCTGTCCTTCAGGTAGCCCAACCCCCGAGTGCTCTGCTTCTTCGGGTGATCCCTTGGGGAATTTCCTTTTGATGGAAGGCACGCAGATTTGTTCGAGGAACACACCTGGTGGCACCCATGCACAGGTGGAGCCGATATTGGCGAGTCTATCGGCTTCTTCGTTGCTTTCTCTTCCAATGTGCCTAAGCTCGTAGCCGTCGAAGTCTCCTTCGAGTGAGTTGTAGAGCGCGCGGTACACGATCATGTTGGCCGCTTGTGCGTCGCACTCGTTCATCGTCTACTGGACGACGAGGTTCGAGTCACCGTAGATGACTAGGCGCGTTGCGCCGCAGATCTTGGCTATCCTCATGCCGTGGATGAGGGCCTTGTATTTGACTTCGTTGTTGGAAGCTCGAAATTTCATTCGGAGGACGTACTTCATCTTGTCGCCCTGCGGGGATGTCAGTATGACCCCGACTCCTGCTCTAGCCTCGCGCTTGGAGCCATCAAAGTGCATCGTCCATGACTGTGCCATATCCGGGGTGTCCGGTAGCTGTAGCTCCATCTAGTGGACGAGGAAGTCCGGTAGGACCTGAGACTTGATCGCATGGCGCTTCTCATAGACTATGTCTAGAGGGGACAGCTTGATGCCCCACAGGGCCACGCGTCCTGTGGATTCCGGGTTGTTCAGGATGTTGTTCAGAGATGGCTCGTTGACGACCATCATCTGATGCTCGTGGAAGTAGTGGCTCAGCCAACGAGCCATCATGAACACGTCGTAGGCGAGTTTCTAGTAGTGAAGGTACCTCTGTTTTGTTGGCATCAATACCTCGTTGAGGTAGTAGATTGGGCGTTGGACCCCATGAGTCTTGCCATCTTCGGGTCGTTCGACCACGAGCATAGTGTTTACCACCTGATGTGCTGCTGTTATGTATAGCAGGAGAGGCTCGCGTTCATTTGGTGTAACCAGGACGGGCGAGGTGGAGAGCAGCCGCTTCAGATCTTCGAATGCGTCGTCCGCTTCAGGTGTCCACTCGAATTTGTATGCCTTGCGTAGCAGCTGATAGAAAGGCAGGGCCTTCTCACCCATGTGGCCGATGAATCTGCTCAGCGCCGCGATGCGTCCAGCGAGTTGCTGGACACCTTTGAGGTTCTTCGGTTTCTCCATGGCCATTATGGCCCGGATTTTCTTCGGGTTCGCCTCAATTCCTCGCTGGGAGATGAAGTAGCCAAAAAGTTGGCCAGATGGGACGCCGAAGGCACACTTTTCTGGGATCATCTTGATCTTGTAGTGATCAAGGTTGTCGAACGTCTCGCGGAGATCGTCGATCAATGTATTGGCCTCCCTTGTTTTGACTACTATGTCGTCGACATAGACCTGTATGTTGCGGCCGATCTGGCTCTTCAAGCATGCCTGCATGCACCGCTGGTACGTGGAACCTGCGTTCTTCAGGCCGAAGGGCATTGTGTTGTAGCAGAATACTCCAAACGACGTGATCAACGCCGTTTTCTCCTGGTCTTCAACCTTCAGTCGAATCTGATTGTAGCCTGAGTAGGCGTCGAGGAAGGAGAGTTTCTCGCATCCTGCAGCCGAATCGATAATCTGATCGATCCGTGGGAGAGGGAAGTGATCCTTCGGGCAGTGCTTATTCAGCGATGTGAAGTCTACGCACATCCACAGGATGTCCGTGTACTTTTTAGGGACCATCACGGTTTTGGCCAGCCACTAGCTTTCCTTGATCTCTGTGATGAAATCAGCGTCGAGCAGTCTGTTGACTTCGACTCTGATGGCTTCGGCCCGTGGCTCGGACAATCATCGGATGGACTATTTGATGGGCTTGGCATCTGGGAACACATTGAGTGTGTGCTCGGCGAATTCCCTGGGAACTCCTGGCATGTCCGCAGGACACCAAGCAAAGATTTCCTAGCGCTCACGGAGGAATTCGACAAGCGCGCTTTCCTATGCGGGGCTGAGGTCGTTGGCGATCAGCGCCGTCTTGGAGGCATCCGTCGGGTGGACCTGCACCTTCTTCATATTGACTGTTGAGTCGAATGATATGTCAGGTGCGTTTTGCCTCGAGACGGTGGGTGCCCCATTGTCTGTCACCTCTCGAAGCCTTGTGAGCTCCTCCTACATGCCGAATGACTGGGAGATTCTGTTGAAGTCCCTCTCGCAGTGGTCGGACCGGGTGAAGCTCACGTGGACCGTGATGACGCCCCTAGGTCCTGGCATCTTGAGTAGCAGGTACGCATAGTGCGGTACTGCCAGGAACCTTGCGAATGCCACGCGCCCGAGGATGGTGTGGTATTGTGATGGCCAGTCCACCACTTCGAACTTGAGTCGCTCGCACCGAAAGTTGTCGGGCTTGCCGAAGATGATATCGATACATATCTTTCCCAGGGGAAATATGCCCTTCCCTGGGACGATGCCGTGGAACGTTGTGTCAGATTGTTCCAGGCTGCACAGCGGGATCCGCATTGCTTCTAAGGTGCTAGCGAACATCAGGTTGATGCTGTTGCCACCATCCATGAAGATGCGGCTCATCTCGAACCCTTCGATCTGCGCTTCGAGCACTAGGGCAGCATGACCTGGGCGAGGGATCTGGCGGGGGTGATCCGAACGACTGAATGTGATGCAGGACTCCGAACCGCTGAAGTACTCAGGGATGGCGGGTGGAGCGGTCACGGCCAAGCTGACCTGGCGGGTGATCTTCTTCTGCACCCTATTTGTTGGGCACCCCTTTTGGATCATCAGTGACCCTTTCGGTGTAGGGTACCTGTGCCCACCATTATTCTGCGCGGGTGCGATTGGGTGGTTCGAAGGTCCCGCAGGTGGTGGTGGAGGAGCTCCGCGTGCGATCTCACCTGGTGTGGGTGCATTCCCGTACCCAGGGTTCGGGGCTTGTTGCCTCATCTGAGATATGCTATCGCTGAGTTTCTGGAACTCGCGGCAGTCCTTGAGCATATGGCTGGCCTTCTTTTTGCCATACTGCTTGTCGATGTAGAAGTGGATGGTGCATGGGCTCGACAACTTGTCATATGCCGAGGGCTCGTCGTCTCGGCCGCGGTGTTGCCATGTTTGTGTTGGGCGTCCTCCATCACGGAAGTTGTTTCCACGGTATCCACCGCTGCTACGGTTGCTTTCGTTGCGGCGGTCGACGTAGACAGCCGCGACCATGTCAGGTCCATCGCGATCATTGTAGACACTTGATCTTCGCTTTCTACGGCGCTCGTGTCGGTGGCCGTAGTCATCTTCCTCATCCGAGTGTGCTCGGTGGACGGAGTCCTCGCCATCTGCCCACCTGTTGGCGATATCCATGAGGTGGTCAAGTGTCTTGGGCTTGACGCGCCCAAGTTCTTCCTTGAGGTCCTGGCGCTTGACGCCATCTTTGAAGGCGTCGATTGTTCTCTCCTCGGAGATGTGTGCCGCGGAGTTCTTGATATTGGACCAGCGTAGTATGTACGAGCGAATGGATTCGCTTGTTCGTTGAGTGCAGGCCCGCAGCTCTTCAATCGAGGTTGGCCTCTTGCTGGTACCTTTAAAGTTTCGGATGAAACTGTAGGCCAGTTCCTCCTAGCTTCGGATGGAGCCTGAGGACAGGCTGCTGAGCCAGATCCGGGCTGTGCCTGTCAGCTGCAGCTGAAGGTACTTCAGAGCGGTGTTTTTGTTTCCGCCATGCAGTTTGACGGACGACAGATGGTCGCTGAGGCACGCCTTAGGGTCCTGCGTGCCTTCGGATGAGCACACGCATTTGGCGCACACGCCTTAGCTGCAGCTGAAGGTACTTCGGATGAGCACACGCATTTGGCGCGTGCCTTGTCGATCTTGCGATGAGCGAGTTCGCTTCGAGCATCGTAGTCGCGGCTGCGACATCGTGGACTCTTGTGTTGTCGAGGTAGGTCATGCTCATCCTCGTCCGATGAGGGTGTGGGGCTGTGGTTGAATCTGACCGCAGCTTTCTTTTTTGGCTCCGCAGGAGCCTCCTCGTGGAGCGCAGCTCCAATGAGTCCATGTCCGGCTAATGCGGACTTGTGCATGGCCCTCTTTGGGTCCCCCACCGGAGGTGGATGGGACGCAAGATATGTGGTGGTTGCCATGATCGCAGCTTGTGGCATCTTCGGGATGATGTTGCCGTTGGCGTCCATCTCCATGAAGGACGTGTTGAGGGTCGGGTCACCTCGCGATGTGCAGCGGGATCCATGTTCTCTACGCGAGAGCGATCTTGTTGGCATTGTTGCCATGCGAGATGGAGCCGCCAACGGCGGAGAGCGCAACTCGCCGTGCGCTAGACTCCGAGGCCGCTTGCTTGCGTTTGTCGAGTACCTCTTGCATATTCACCTGCTTTTTGTGCTCTTCGATGAGGAGCAGGTGGTATGTCATCAGTAGGTCCCGTGAGGCACCTACAAGCAGGATCTTGTTGCCCGCCATGGCTTCGCGTGCCTGGTTCCATCCTTCCTCGCTGAGGTGGATTACTCGATTGGCATCAGGGTCATCCTCGTTGGGCGGGGGGATGGTTTCCTCCTGTTTTCGCTGTTTCTACCCTGCGGGTTGGGTGGCGGTACGTGAGCACCCGAACCTGGTGGTTGTTGCTCGTTTTCGCTTTGGATGACCACGGTACATTGGTAGCGCCCGCGGACTAGATCGCTACTGCCGTAGCTTTCGGATCCAAAACCATAGGTCCCTTCATCCGACAGGGGATCACACAGATCTGAGTTGCAGCTACTGCTGTCATATAACTCATCTATCATTGTTGGCGTGTGTAGCATGCTAGGATGCGGGGCCTATGAGGCGGGCCTGGTCGATGGCAGAGGCACCTGCTCTGGGAGGCGGAGAGTGCCGGTCTGTCCCACCTGGAAGCAGAAGCTTCCGAACAGGATCTCGAGCCCGTCGCCTACGGGCTCAAAGTCCTTCAGGGTGGCTGGCGAGTGGGTGGTGAAGTCGAAAGCGCCAAAGAGGATATGGCTCTCCGTCGTAGAGGAGTTGTAGATTGCTTTGGTCGGTACCATCACGATCGCACAATAAGCGCCCCCGATTCCCACAAACGGCGCCAATTGACGAGGTTTAATCTTTTCAATGCCCATTGTTATGAGCTTGGGTTTTGGAGAAGATGGGGGTGCTGGATATCGCGAAAAGGTTAACAAACAAGCAACCAGGGGACACGATATTTACCCAGGTTCAGGCCCCCGGAGGGAAAATCCTACTCCTGCTTGTCTGCTCTTGATTACGGCGGAACCGAAAATTACAGGGGTGCGCGAAAATCTTCATGGGCCACGTATATTCTCATGGGCCTTCCTTGGGCTGGACCAGGTATGCTAATGTCGTCTACCCGTAGGGTATAACCATGTCAGTAGGATCTCAGAGTTTAAGGCTGTGGTTAGGTTTATATCTTAATTGCTTTCTTGTAGTTGCGGATGCTTGCAAGGGGTTTAACAACAAGTATGTATTTGTCCAAGTAAGGTCAGTACATTAGCACAGGTTCACCCACACAACACTTACAAAACCAAAGAAGATTAATCAACTATATGAAACGAAAGCACTTGACAGTATTCCCATGTGTCCTCGAGAACGTTTGGTCCTCATAAGTATTTCCTCCGGCTTGTCCTTTGCTAAGAAAGGATTGGGCCACTTGCTGCAATTATTTGATGTATTTATTTACTTGCACTTTATTTCCTTGCTTTATAAAAAAACCTAAAAATCCGTTTGCTAAGTATTTACAGAGAACTCTTGATCTAGTACTACTAGTCAGCACCTTCTGCTCCTCGTTGGGATCGACATTCCTAGTTATCGAAAGTACTACGATACACCCCCTATACTTGTGGGTCATCACTTACAGGCAGCTTCCGCTCCTCGTGGTTGGACCCATGTTCGTGTCAAGACTTCTCAAGTTGAACTCGGTGCAGTGCAGTGGCAAGCTTAGTCTTTGGTCCTAGAGGCAACCTAGTCATTGGTCCTTCCTTTTATCTAGGGTGAGCAATCATTGTCGACGGTTTGGTGCCTCGAGCCAGCGTGAGGTGGGTCCCCTTGGGTCAGGGAAGAGGATGGTTGTGAGATCATGGCACATGGCTTAATAAGATTGATAGGGTACCATACAAAAAAGTTTCAACTTATTTTCCAAGGGTCATATTCAAAGGAACTCTAGGTTAAGCGTGCTTAACCTGGAGTAATTTAAGGATGGATGACCGACTAGGAAGTTGTTCATCGGTTTGCATGGGTGATGAAAAAATGCGTAGAAAAAACTAGGATTGATAGGTGGGGCCAGTCTAGAATTCATAAAGAGCTGCCATGGATAATAGTCGCCTGGCCCAGGGTGGCTGGGACATTACAAGTGGTATACAAGCTGATCCTTGTGGTTACACGCGCATGTACGAGGGGCATGGACATGTGGCACATGGCGCATGTGGCCCGTTGTGGCACACAACAGGCGCATGTTCCGACACTAGATGCACATGTTTTAGTTCACCTGGATTTTATATACATGGATGCAATGCACATAGCTATATTATACCCATTTTCGATTCTATCAATTTTATGTGTCATTATAGATTTCCTAACCATGGACCTGTAATGTCACTTGATAACAAGATCATATCATTAGGAGAATGATGTGATGAACATACCCAATAATAAGCATAGCATATGATTGTGTCACTTTGTTGGAGATATGCTCAAGAGGCAATAATAAAGTGGTTATTATCATATATTTATGTTTATGATAAATGTTTACATCCCATGCTATAATTGTATTAACCGGAAACATTAATACTTGTGTGTTTTGTAAACATAAAAGAGTCCCTAATAAGCCTCTTGTTAAACTAGCTTGTTGATTAATAGATGATCATGGTTTCCTAATCATGGACATTAGATGTTATTAATAACAAGATCATATCATTAGGAGAATGATGTGATGGACACACTCCTATAGTTAGCATAGCATACGATCAAGTCATTAAAGTCTGTTTGCTACAAAGCTTTCAAATATATAGTAACCTAATCCTTCGACCATGAGATCATGTTAATCACCATCACCATATGGATGCTTTGATGACATTAAACACCACTTCGTAACTGGGTGGTTATAAAGGTGGTATTAGGTATTCTGAAAGTATGGATTGAAGCGCATGGATAAACAGTGGGATTTGTCCATCCATATGACAAAGAGATATACTCTGGGTCGGCCCTCTCGGTGGAGTGTCATCAAATTGGCTTGCAAGCATGTGACAAGGTCACAAGGGATGTCACATCACAGTACGAGTAAAGAGTACTTATCGGTAACGAGGTTGAACTAGGTATAGAGATACCGACGATCGAACCTCAGATAAGTAAACTATAGCACGACAGAGGAAATTGGTATCATATGTAAATGGTTCATTCGATCATGAAGTCATCGTTGAAATGTGTGGAGCCATATGGATTTACAGATCCCTCTATTGGTTATTGACCGGAGAAGTGTCTTGATCATGTCTGCATAGTTCGCGAACCATAGGGAGACACACTAAGGAATCGATGTTTTTTAAGTAGATATGGAATATGAGTTGGAGACCGAATGTTGTTCGGAGTCTCGGATCGGATCCAGGACATCACGAGGAGATCCAGAATGGTCCAGAGAATAAGATTCATATAAGGAAATTGGTTTTCCGGGGTTCGAAAAAGTTTTGGTGTTTGACTGGATACTTCTAGAATGTTCAAGACGAACAACCAGTGGTTCCACCACCCCGGGAGGGGGTCACTTGGGTTGTGTCATGACCTGGGGGCTAGCCGCACCAAACCCTAAAGGTCCAGTCGGCCAACACTTGTAAAATGGTTAAACTCTAGTTTGAATAGTCAAATCCTAGTTTGAAAAGTCAAACTCTAGTTTTGGTAAGAGGGACGAGGGAAAGTTCCCAACTCTTCCCTTGGTGGCCGAGTTGGGGGGGGGGGGGGGGGATGATGACTGCAAGTGCACCGATTTTTTGTAGCTAGTTTCGAAATAAAGATATCGATCCCACAGGGAGCGGGAGTTCTGAAGTCTAATAACTCTTGAATTGAGTACTAAAATAGTAATGCTAAATAACATTCTAAGTAACAAGATAAAATGTGAGTTTAATGTAAAACAGTATTTTTGGGTTTTTGTATACGAGAACAATAAGTAAAGTAAAACAAACTAAATGCAGAAAGTATATGTAAAAGAGATGTGAAACTGCAATGGGGAAAATCGTTCTCAGGGAGTAGCGGATACACCTCTAGTATTATGAAGGGTTTAAGGTAAAGATTATTATCATGAACATTCTCAACTATGTATGTGTGGGAGGAACTCCATAATTGGAAGAATAGACAGCAATCACTGCTCACATCATCCTCATAACCACAATATACAACAATGAACATCAATCGAAATACTGCTCTATTAAGGCACTTTATCACGTAGGATGTATCCCATGGCATGGACAATGTTCCATGAGTTTCCTAAGTTCCCAAGTTGATACGTAAGGGATGCCAACAACTTTATAGTCACCATAAGTGCTAGCATACCTCCGTCTACCAACAAGTAGTTCTCTCCATCAAGTCTCCACAAGAGGCAAATATTGAGAGGTCGACTTCTCCCAACATCAAGATGAATACAATCTAACACATGGTCACAACGATGAATATCAAAATAAAATTTATCTTATTTCAATCTCATGCTAGGGTTTCTCCATCTCCCCGAGAACTAATGATCTACTCAGACATGGAGGCAATCAACATCATGGAAAAGACAATGGAATCTATCATAGATGAATAGTACTTGTATAAATCTACAACGAGTATGAAAATTACAACAAGATCTAGACAAGATGTAGATGGGATGGATGGAGATGGTGGTGATGCAGTGGTTGATGATGAAGATCGATTCCTTAGCCTCCCCGGTTTGCGTAGGGTGAAGATGGGTCCCCGGTGGACGAGTTCCCCCTCCAGATCCCTTCCGAAGCTGAGGTT
Source organism: Avena sativa (assembly GCA_916181665.1). Classification (NCBI taxonomy): domain Eukaryota; kingdom Viridiplantae; phylum Streptophyta; class Magnoliopsida; order Poales; family Poaceae; genus Avena; species Avena sativa. The sequence continues at coordinate 212,369,317 of OV702293.1, forward strand.
TCTGCGATTCCTGGTTGTTTTGTATGTCGTCTCCCTGGTCCAATTGCACGGGGAAAAACTATTTGAGGAGACGGTGGCGGTGGAAACTATACAGCGGGAACTATACGGCCATAAAATCTATTCTCGCCGTATAGTTGGTCATTAAACCTTTTGCCTCTTGTGATTGCCGCGGGTTTTCTTCTGGTGTTATTGATATTTCCCAATTTGCGATTTACGCTGTTTTTGACTCCTTTTTGCTCCAGTACAACTGTTCCAAGAATTGTGTCCATCGTATCCATCATCTGTCCTGATCCTGGTGAAAATAGACATAAAATATGCGCGTGCACGCCGTAAAAGACCAAGATCCTACCACTACAATGCAAAATAATAATATAAAACATGATGCAAATATGCACTCATCAACTTCCCCAAGCTTAGACTCTTGCTCGTCCCGAGCAAAGTTAGCTTAATGGATGTGATCCTCATATTCATGAAGCTGAGTCGATAAAATAAATGAGACAGTTGCAGCATGTGTTTATCATATATGATACATAGGAATACGTTATGAATAATACCTTACTCGAACCATCCGAATAATATTAGCAGGCTTCCACACCTTAGCATTTAACAGTTCACAAAAGATTACTCTCAATATGATGTAAAAGTGTTTAGTTCGACCGAATGAGTTAGCGAGGTAGTCCCAAGTGTTTTTAGGATTTAGCATATTCACTTGGGATTTAAAATTTCAAATATTCCTTTGTCTCACCACTAGATAGTGGCATATGCCTATTTGCTCTTTGCATATTTTCTTTTCTTTTTCTATTCCTTTTTTATATGCTCACACTTTTTTTAAGTGTTGTGCAAAGGAGCTAGCCATACATTCCACTTCATGTAGGATCAAAATTTTAACGATCTTAATTATCAAATTCCAACTATATATGAAGCATCTTTATAGCTTGAATATCTACCTTGTCTTGTTCTCACTCTAAATTGATAGCACCTTTAATTTTCATTTGTGTTCAAGGTTTCTTTCTTAACTTAACTTATTAGATAATTTTTTCCTTTGTAAATTAAACCATGAACTTACAACATATTGACAAGTTATCTTTGTATGTTCCATTAATACCAATGGCGTGGAAGACTCCTATTTCTATCATCAAGTGCAAGTAAAATTATACTCAAGCCATTCATATATCTAATAAGACAAGCAAAAACTCAATAATGCTCCATATATGATAATAAACTCGGAATTTCATAAAAGGGATCGTCTATTCCCAAAGGGAATTCTAATGTTGCAAACTTTATTTCTAAGCTCAAACTAATGCAAAGCTAAAATAGTAATATAAAAACTTATAAGATAGATTACACAATGGAATCTATCATAGATGAATAGTACTTGTATAAATCTACAACGAGTACGAAAATTACAACAAGATCTAGACAAGATGTAGATGGGATGGATGGAGATGGTGGTGATGTAGTGGTTGATGATGAAGATCGATTCCTTATCCTCCCCGATTTGCGTAGGGTGAAGATGGGTCCCCGGTGGATGAGTTCCCCCTCCAGATCCCTTCCGAAGGAGGTTTCTGCGATTCCTAGTTGTTTTGTATGTCGTCTCCCCGGTCTAATTGCACGGGGCAAAACTATTTGAGGAGACGGTGGCGGTGGAAACTATACAACGAGAACTATACATCCATAAAATCTATTCTCGCCGTATAGTTGGTCATTAAACCTTTTGCCTCTTGTGATCGCCGTGGGTTTTCTTCTGGTGTTATTGATATTTCCCAATTTGCGATTTATGCTGTTTTTTACTCCTTTTTGCTCCAGTACAACTGTTCCAAGAATTGTGTCCATCGTATCATCATCTGTCATGATCCTGGTGAAAATAGACATAAAAGATGCGCGTGCACGCCGTAAAAGACCAAGATCCTACCATTACAATGCAAAATAATAATATAAAACATGATGCAAATATGAACTCATCAACTTCCCCAAGCTTAGACTCTTGCTCGTCCCGAGCAACGTTAGCTTAATGGATGTGATCCTCATATTCATGAAGCTGAGTCGATAAAATAAATGAGACAGTTGCAGCATGTGTTTATCATATATGATACATAGGAATAAGTTTATGAATAATACCTTACTCGAACCATCCGAATAATATTAGCAGGCTTCCACACCTTAGCATTTAACAGTTCACAAAAGATTACTCTCAATATGATGTAAAAGTGTTTAGTTCGACCGAATGAGTTAGCGAGATAGTCCCAAGTGTTTTTAGGATTTAGCATATTCACTTGGGATTTAAAATTTCAAATATTCCTTTGTCTCACCACTAGATAGTGGCATATGCCTATTTGCTCTTTGCACATTTTCTTTTCTCTTTCTATTCCTTTTTTATATGCTCACACTTTTGTTTAAGTGTTGAGCAAAGGAGCTAGCCATACATTCCACTTCATGTAGGATCAAAATTTTAACGATCTTAATTATCAAATTCCAACTGTATATGAAGCATCTTTATAGCTTGAATATATACCTTGTCTTGTTCTCACTCTAAATTGATAGCACCTTTAATTTTCATTTGTTCAAGGTTTCTTTCTTAACTTAACTAATTAGATAATTTTTTCCTTTGTAAATTAAACCATGAACTTACAACATATTGACAAGTTATCTTTGTATGTTCCATTAATACCAATGGCGTGGAAGACTCCTATTGCTATCATCAAGTGCAAGTAAAATTATACTCAAGCCATTCATATATATAATAAGATAAGCAAAAACTCAATAATGCTCCATATATGATAATAAAGTCGGAATTTCATAAAAGGGATCGTCTATTCCCAAAGGTAATTCTAATGATGCAAACTTTATTTCTAAGCTCAAACTAATCCAAAGCTAAAATAGTAATATAAAAACTTATAAGATAGATTACAAGGTCTTAAAGATCTCCCCAATCTTGGAATGAAGCCAGTCGGGATCAAATAATCTCTTGCGATTATGTGATACAGTGATTATTGTAGATCACTGTGGCTCCATGGCATGTAACATCGCAGTCTTCTCGTTGGAGTTGTCTCTTTTATAAATATCGTAGGGATTTCCAAAGTGGCTGAGTGGGTTAGCACTAGTCAAATGCTCAAACTCCATCATGTTGGTGGAAATATGTAACTCAAAACAAAACTTAGCAAGACTAAAATAAATAAGCAAGAACTAAAATACCTACAACGCTTAGCTCCCCGACAACGACGCCAGAAAATAGCTTGATGACTGCAAGTGCATAGATCGTTTGTAGCTAGTTTCGAAATAAAGATATCGATCCCACAGGGAGCGGGAGTTCTGAAGTCTAATAACTCTTGAATTAAATACTGAAATAGTAATGCTAAATAACGTTCTAAGTCACAAGATAAAATGCGAGTTTAATGTAAAAGGTATTTTTGGGTTTTTGTATACAAGAACAATAAGTAAAGTAAAACAAACTAAATGCAGAAAGTAAGTATCGCGTATGTAAAAGAGATGTGAAATTGCAATGGGGAAAAGCGTTCTCAAGGAGTAGTAGATACACCTCTAGCATTATGAAGGGTTTAAGGTAAAGATTATTATCATGAACATTCTCAACTATGTATATGTGGGGGGAACTCCGTAATTAGACGAATAGGCAGGAACCGTTGCTCATATCATCCTTATAACCATAGTAGACAACAATCGACATCAATTGAATTACTACGCTATTAAGGGACTTTACCCTGTAGGATGTATCCCATGGCATGGACAATGTTTCGTGAGTTTCCTCGGTTCCCAAGTTGATACGTAAGAGATGCCAACAACTTTATAGTCATCGTAAGTGACCTTGACGCCACGCTGGTGATGATGGAGATCATGTTCGTGCTTTGCATGTGATGTTAATCCTTTTTATGCATCTTGTATTGCTTAGATCGCAATGGTAGCACTATATGATGATCCCTCTCACCAAATATCAAGTAATAAAGTGTTCATCCTTAGTAGGCACCATTGCTAAGACTCGTCGTTTCGAAGCATCACGTGATGATCGGGTGTGATAGATTCTACGTGTGCATACAATAGGTGCAAGACAAATTTGCACATGTGGATACTAAGTTCAACCTTGACGAGCCTAGCATGTACAAACATGGTCTCAAAACACAGAATACCAAGAGGTAAAACATGAGTCATATGGATAATATGATGACCATTTTGATTGTTTGCCTTTGAAACTACATCTTCTCTCGTGATGATCGGACTTGGTGTAGTGGATTTGGTTCGTGTAATCACCAAAATGACTCAAGGGATGTTGTTTTGGATGGGAGTCCAAAAGTAATATGATTAAAAGTTGAACATAATTTATCATAAATTAAATCAAAGTGAATTTGCATAGTTGTTGTAGTCATTGGCATCTGTCACCACCTTAGTTTTAATTGAGATAGTAGAACTATAGAATTCTGGATATTTACTTTGCGAACTGGTATCGTATTGTTTTCAGTATCAATCTAAAGTTTAAAAAGTCCTATTGTAAACTTTTATCAAACTCTTCTTACTCCGTGAAGTTTAATAATTAGTGTTAAATCAAGAGTAACAATTCCGGTGTTAGTATCTAAGTGTCTTATTTGCCTCCATGATTCTTGATATTCAAAAGATTGTTTTAATATCAAGTTTATCTAGGAGATGAAATACATGTTTAAGAAACCATCATGTGTGGAAGAAATTGCGATATCTGAAACAAATGTTTTGGTTGTAACATGATAGAGTATAATATGGCAAAATTTGTGTTCTCATTTTTGATGAGAATTTGCGAAGGTTGGAGATGCTAGATGTCCTAATCCTCCAAAAGGCTCTGGAGAGTAACATTATACTCGCGATTCGCCGTTATAAGCTAAAGCAACTTGATCATGAAAAATTTCATGATAAGGATGAATAAAGATGTAGGTAAAATGTTTACTACACTAAAAGATTAATAAAGAATGGATTTCAAAAAAACACCAAACATTTGATGATGGTGCTCTACTTCAAAGTGCAAGTCCATAGATATTAGTATTTTACTATACATGCTTTGGAATATGTGTCATGTGTATGGCGCCACTATTGATGTTGAAAGATTCTTTTAAAAACGAAAAGGAAATGCTGAAAGAGAATCTATGAAATATTTGTCAGAAAAGAAAAAGACTGGAATTGTCCAGCATGGGTATATAGATGATATACATGTTATGGCTGTATTCTTTGCTCGTTAAACAATGAGGTTCTTAGGTATTTGATACCAAATTTGTTGGTATGAATTATCATACAGAACAACACAATTCATGAACTACAATGTCCTAAGTAACTAGCAAGAGAATATGTGATGATGCTCATCGAAACCAAACAAAGTGTTGTTGTGTTCCTCGTTGACATCAAAGCTTGCCTTCAAGATTTGTTTTAATAATTGTTATTTTGATCAGGTGTTATTATGAGAACAAAAGGTTGTTCAAATAATTTCCATATTCCATAATAGATGGATGATATACAAGTCTACTTGGAGAAATCACAATCATAAAACTAATGCTAAAAATGTCGCAAGACAATTGATTGAAAGATCACTTAAGAAGTGACATCGTTGTTTTAAATTATATTGGAAAGAAAACATGAATAAACTCCATGTTGATGAAATTTTGGAGTCTTTCAATTTTGACAAATGACACTTTTGAGACTTTCCTAGAGATAATTGAAACTCCGCTCATAGGCCAAACGGGAACAAATGACTAACTTATTGGAATTTGTACATATTGATGTGTGCAGTCCATTATGTGTAATCGTGAGCGATGGATTTAAACTTCATATACTTTCTTCGAATATTTGAGTGAATATATGTGTATATTTACTTAATGAGGATGAAGTATGAAACATTTGAAAATGTTTAAAGACTTTCAAGATGAAGTGGAAAATCATTGTAACAAGAAAATAAAGAGTTTATGATTGGATCATAAAGGAAGATATTTGAGTTACAAGTTTAGAAAAACACCTAAGATTTGACGAATTGTTCCATGGATTTACATTTCCAAAAACACCATAAGAGTATGGAGTGTTCGAGATATGTAATGAAACCTTGTTTGACATGGTAAGATCAAAGGTGTCACTTATAAAACTGCCATTATATTTTAAAGATTAAAAGCTTTAGAGATTACCGCTTTTACACTAAAAAGAGCTCCATCATGATCTGTTGAAATGACACCATATAAGTTATGGTTTGGGATAAGACCCAACTTGTCCTTTCTTAAATATTGGTATGCTAGGCATAAGTAAAATGTTTATAACCAAAATTGGATGAGCATGTCTTTGTAGGTTATTTCGAATAACCATTGAGTATTCCTCCATAACACCAAAGACAAAAGTGTTTGTCGCTTAGAACGTCGAGTTTCTTGAGAAGGAATTTTTCGTGAAAAGTTAAGTGGGAGGACAATAGAACTTTGATAAGGTTAATGAACCTTAGCTATGTATGGTGAGTTGTGCAGCGTTGGAAAGTGTTTCGGAGGCAACCACAATGCTCATGGATCGTGTGCCTCAAGGATTGTGGTCACGGAGATCTAAGTTCCTATTAAACCAAGTAGGTCTGGTAAACAATCAAATACCAAGATTGAGAGTTAAATCGTTATTGTTTGACAATGATGAACCGACTACATGCAAAGAAGCAATGATGGGACATGACTCCGTGAAATGGCTTGAAGCCATAAAATCTGTGATAGTTCCATACACCAGAAATCAAGTTTTTGAACTTGGAAGACCCTCCGGAAAGGTGTAAGACCTATCGGTCGTATTTGGATCTATTAATAGACATGGATGTTTCACATCTATGAATTTTTCGACATGTCGTTAAAGAGTTTACGACAATTTTCAAAAGTTGACTATGATAAGATTTGATCTCTCATAGCAATATTTGGTCTGGATGGATTAATGTAGAAACCACTACATATAATTTTGTTATATAATAGTTGAACAAACAAAATAAAGTTCTTCTAATAGAATAGTTACGATGACATGAACATGTCACGATCCAAAGGATTTTGTTAATTCAAAGGATTCTAAAAGAGCATGCAAACTTCAATGGTTGAAGTAAGCATCGCGGAGTTGGAACCTTCACCGAGATGAAACTGTTAAAAAGGTTTAATTTCATCAGAGACGATGAAGATGCTTATATTTGCAAGAAATTAAGTGGGAGCACTGAGACATATTTCTAATACATTATGTGAAAGACATATTGTTGATTGGATATGATGTATCTTTTATTGACACATGTTAAGAAATTTTATCTCGATGAAAGACTTTGGAAAAACCCGAATATTTGGCATCAATGTCTATATGAATAGATTGAGGCGCTAATATGGTTGTGCCAAAATGTACATAGATGAGATATTGAATGAGTTCAATATGTAAAATGACAAGAAATGTTCTTGATACACAGAAATGATTGAATCAAGATTCAGGTGTATTGACACTTGATAAGTGAAACGAGATTCAAGTGTTTTGACACTTGGTGATTGAAATCACAAGAATATTTGGATTAATCATACTGTGATATGTACTCATCAAGATATGACATATGCTCTAAATGTTATAAGCATATACTAGAATGACTCATAAGATAATCATTGGGCGATAGTAAGGATATTCTTATGATCTTTGGAAGAACTAAGAATATGTTATTTTGTAGAGGTGACAAATATATAGATAGTTCATTGTAAAGTGTTACGTTGATACTAGTTTTGTCAGAAGATACATATTAAGTTTATATCAATTTAAACTATGGGTGGCACAATGTAATGTAATGAGATTCCATAACGGATTTGGATGAGTTCCAAAGTTAAGACATTGTGACAAATACTACAACAAAAGGCTAAGTATATGACTATTATTGTAGCAGCAAAAGAGGGCATTTATGTCAAGTAGTTTGTTGTCAAACTAGGTGTGGTTTACGGTGGGCTAGTACTATGAAGATATATTGTACGACAATTGTATCTACATGTTTTAACCCCAAGGAACTAAAGGTATCACCAAAGGACCAAATTTATACAATGCCATCTCATTGGAGAATGAGTGATGCATAGAGACGCAAAGACATGCAAATACACACGGACCTGAAAGTGTCAGATCTGAAGATTATATTTACCACTAGCAATTGTGTATATACAGCACCATAAAGCCATAGGTGTTGAATGCACAAATTTTTTCAAACTGGATTATTGACTCTTGTGCAAGTGGGAGACTGTTGGAGATATGCTCAATGGGCAATAATAAAGTGATTATTATCATATCTTTATGTTTATGCTAATTTTTTACATCCCATGCTATAATTGTATTAACCGGAAACATTAATACTTGTGTGTTTTGTAAACATAACGGAGTACCTAATAATCCTCTTGTTAAACTAGCTTGTTGATTAATAGATGATCATGGTTTCCTGATCATGAACATTAGATGTTATTAATAACAAGATCATATCATTAGGAGAATAATGTGATGGACACACTCCTGTAGTTAGCATAGCATAATATCAAGTCATTAAAGTTCATTTGCTACAAAGCTTTTAAATACATAGTAACCTAATCCTTCGACCATGAGATCATGTTAATCACCATCACTAGATGGATGCTTTGATGACATCAAACACCACTTCGTAACTGGGTGGTTATAAAGGTGGCATTAGGTATTCTGAAAGTATGGATTGAAGCGCATGGATAAAGAGTGGGATTGATATACTCTGGGTCCTCTCGGTGGAGTGTCATCCAATTGGCTTGCAAGCATGCTACAAGGTCACAAGGGATGTCACATCACAGTACGAGTAAAGAGGACTTATCGGTAACGAGATTGAACTAGGTATAGAGATACGGGCGATCAAACCTCGAATAAGTAAAGTATCGCGCGACAAAGGGAATTATATCGTATGTAAATGGTTCATTCGATCATGAAGTCATCATTGAAATGTGTGGGAGCCATATGGATTTCCAGATCCCTCTATTGCTTATTCACTGAAGAAGTGTGTCGATCATGTCTGCATAGTTCGCGAACCGTAGGGAGACACACTTAAGGAATCGATGTTGTTTAAGTAGATATGGAATATGAATTGGAGACCAAATGTTGTTCGGAGACTTGGATTGGATCTAGGACATCACGAGGATATCCGGAATGGTCCGGACAATAATATTAATATAAGGAAAGTGGTTTCCCGGGGTTCAGAAAAGTTTCGGTGTTTTGACCGGATACTTCTATAATGTTCTAGAGGAACCACCAGTGGTTACACCAGCCCGGGAGGGGGTCACTTGGGCTGTGTCATGCCCTAGGGGCCAGCTGCACCAAACCCTAAAGGGCTAGCCGGCCAACACTAGTAAAAGGGTCAAACCCTAGTTTGAATAGTCAAATCCTAGTTTGAAAAGTCAAACTCTAGTTTTGGTAAGAGGGAAGAGGGAAAGTTCCCAACTCTTCCCTTGGTGGCTGAGTTGGGAGGACATGACTAGGGCTGGGAACCCTTGGTCGGCCGCCCCCACCTATATAATGAGGGGTGGGGGCGCACCCCCCACATACCTCTTGTCCCTTGGCGCCTAACCCTAGCCGTCGCCTCTCTTCTCTCTCGTCCACCGTCCTGCTTAGGCTTAGGCGAAGCCCTCCAGAAATCTCTCCTCCTCCACCACCACCGCCACACCTCGTGTTGTTGGGATTCCATGGATATATACTACCTCCATTGCACTGCTGGAACAAGGGAGAGGAAGGTCTTCATCGACTACCGTACATGTGACTGACTGCGGAAGCGCTGCCGAAACATGGTGTCAGATGGATCGTCTACACGACCTTGAGATCGGCAAGTGATCGACTACATCAACCATAAGAATCCGATCTCGTTAAACTCTTTGGATCTACGAGGGCTAGTTCTCCACAATCTTGTTGCACCGATATCGTAGATTAGATCTTGGCTTTTCCATAGATCGGATCTTGGTTTTATGTGTTCTTGTGGTAGATTTTTTTGTTTTACATGCAATGAACCCTATACACTTAGTTTGATTGGTATCACTTTTGTATAGGTCAAGTATTGTTTCCCTAAACCATGAGACTATCTTACTGTTGGAGATATGCCCAATAGGCAATAATAAAGTGGTTATTATCATATATTCATGCTTATGATAAATGTTTACATACCATGCCATAATTGTATTAACCGGAAACATTAATACTTGTGTGATTTGTAAACATAAAGAGTCCCTAGTAAAGCCTCTTGTTAAACTATCTTGTTGGTTAATATATGATCATGGTTTCCTGATCATGAACATTGAGATGTTATTAACAACAAGGTCATATAATTAGAAGAATGATGTGATGGGCATACTCCTATAGATAAGCGTAGCATAAAAATCAAGTCATCTAAATAGTTCATTTGCTATAAGCTTTCTAATACATAGTAACCTAATTCCTTCGACCATGAGATCATGCTAATCACCATCACCGGAAGGATGCTTTGATGACATCAAACACCACACCATAACTGGGTGGTTAAAAAGGTGGCATTGAGTGTTCGAAAAGTATGTGTTGAGGCACATGGATCAAGAGTGGGATTTGTACGTCCATATGACGGATAGATATACTCTAGGCCCTCTCGGTGGAATGTCATCCAATTAGCTTGCAAGCATGTGTCTGGCTCACAAGGGATCATATATCACGGGAACGAGAAAATAATACTTATCAGTAACGAGGTTGAACTAGGTATGCAGAGATACCGATGGTCAAACCTCGGATAAGTAAACTATCGTGAGACAAAGGGAAATTGGTATCTTATGTAAGTGGTTCATTCAATCGCAAATTAATCGTATAAATATGTGGGGGCCATATGAATTTCCAGATTCCTCTATTGGTTATTGATCGGAGAAGAGTCTCGGTCATGTCTGCATAATTCATGAACCGTAGGGAGACACACTTAAGGATTCGATGTTATTTAGTAGATATGGAATGTAAGTAGGGAGACCGAATGTTGTTCGGAGTCTCGGATGGGATGTGGGATATCACGAGGAGATCTGGAATGGTCTGGAGAATAAGATTCATATAAGGAAAGTCCAACTCCGGAGTTCGGAAATGATTCCGATGATTTCTTCGGAGAGGTTCTAGAAGGGTCTAGAAGGTTCACCGGACCGGAAGGGGAAGGGTACATGAATGTGTCATGGATAAGTGGAATGATTGGATCATGTCCTAGATCACTTGGTTGGGCATTTACAAGAGAGAAATTAAGCTCCAAATTGAAAGTCAAAAGGCAGGTTTGAAAAGTCAAACTGGGACAATGTTTCCTAGTGGAGGAAGGAAAGAATCCTTCTTTCCCTCCACCACAAGCCAACTAGGAGAGGGAGTTGGGGAAGGATTCAAACTCCCCTCTACCAAGCTGCCCTCCCTCTCATAAATAGAGGGGAGGGGTGCCCAAAGGACACACAACACCAGCCCGTCCCCACCTAGCACCGCCGCCGCGCCGCCCCCGCCCTAGCCACTGCCGACTCCACCTCCTCCTCTCCGGCCATCTAAACCCTAGATCGCCGGAAACCCTATATCCACCATAACCTGCTCCGGCTTAGGTGAAGCCCTGCAGGATTTTCCCTCTACTTCCGACACCACGCCGTCGTGGTGCCGAAATCGCGAGGGGAGAACTACAACCTCCGCTGCCTGTTGGAACAAGGGAGAGGAAGGTCTTCATCGAGTACCGAACGTGTGACCGACTGTGGAAGCGCTGCCGGAACGCAGCACCGGAAGGATCGTCTACGCGATCTTGAGATCGGGAAGTGTACAACTACATCACCCACGAGAATCTACTCTCGTTAACCGCTTTGGAATCTTCAAGGGTGAGTACTCTAATCGACTCGCTGCTACAATCTAGTAGATAGATCTTGGCTTGCTTGTGTGCATGCGGTAGAATTTTTTTGTTTTCCATGCTACGAACCTCTACAGTGGTATCCGAGCCGTGTCTATATGTAGATTTGTTGCACGAGTAGAACACAATGGTCATTGTGGGCGTTGATGCTTTTGTTGTCGATTGCTTATTACGTACTTTGCATCTTGCGGGATGGTGGGATGACGCGGCCCGGGCTAACCTTACATGACATCGTTCATGAGACATGCTCCACGCTTGACATGCAACTTGTATTGCATAAGTGGCTTTGCGGGTGCCTGTTTTCTCCAAACATAGTGAAGATTCAATTTACAACGGGTGATTGACAATACTAGTATCAACGTTGTGGTTCTTGTTCGTAAGTTAGAATGACACTTATTGAAAGCCCCAAACCACGTAAAACATGCAAAGAAAATTAGAGGCGTCTAACTTTGTTTTGCATGGGTGTGCTGTGATGTGATATGGCCATGATTGTGATTATATATGATGTATGCAATATTCCTTATTGTAAGTCGGCAACCGACAGGAGCCTTATGGTTGTCTTTTTAATTTTTTTAAGGACCTGCGTGTCTATTATTCAAAGTAGTTGTAATAGTTTATGCTGGTGGACGACAACCATGGAGCGGCGCCATTGACCTTGACGCCATGCCGGTGATGATGGAGATCATGTTTGTGCTTGAAGATGGAGATCAGAAGCACAAGAATAAAGGTCATATCATATCACATATTATGAATTGCATGTGATGTTAATCCTTTTATGCATCTTGTATTGCTTAGATCACAACGGTAGAATTATAAGATGATCCCTCTCACAAAATACCAAGTTATAAAGTGTTCATCCTTAGTAGGCACCGTTGCCAAGACTCGTTGTTTTGAAGCACCACGTGATGATCGGGTGTGTTAGATGCTGGGAGTGTATACAACGGGAGCAAGCCAGATTTTCTCATGTGGAAGCTAAGGTTTGATCTTGACGAGCCTAGCATGTACAGACATGGTCTCGGATCACGGAATACCGAAAGGTAAAGCATGAGTCATATAGATGATATGATGAACATGATGATTGTTCGCCTTTGAAACTACATCATGTCACGTGATGATCGGACTTGGTATAGTGGATTTGGTTCATGTAATCACTAAAACAATGTGAGGGATATTATTTTGAGTGGAAGTTCAATAGCAAATGATTAAAAGTTGAACACTATTTATCATAAATTAAATCAAAGTGAATTTGCATAGTTGTTAGAGTCATTGGCATCCGTTTACCACCTTGCGCTTAGTTATAATTGAGATAATAGAATTATAGAATTCTGGTTAGTTACTTTACGAACTGGTATCGTATTGTTTTGAAGTGTTAATCTAAAGTTTAAAAGTCCTATTGCAAACTTTCAGTAAGTTCCGGTTACTCCTTGAAGTTTAATAATTGGTATTAAATCAAGAGTAACAATTCTAGTGTTAGTAAATAAGTATCATGTTTATCTCCATGATTCTTGATATTCAAAAGATTGTTTTAATATCAAGGTTATCTAGGAACATCATATGTGGAAGATATTGTGATATCTGAAATGATGTTTTGATTAAAACATGATAGAGTATAATATGACAAAGTTTATGTTCTCATATTTGATGGGAATTTGCAAAAGGTTGGAGACACTAGTTGTCCTAATCCTCCAAAAGGTTTTGGAGAGCAACATTATACTCGCGATTCACCGTTATAAGCTAAAGTAGCTTGATCATGAATAATTCCATGATAAGGGTGAATATTTGATGTAGGTAAAATGTTTACTACACCAAGAGATTACCAAAGAATGGAATTTTAAAGAACACCAAACATTTGATGATGGTGATCTATTTCAAAGTGCAAGTCCAAAGACATTGGTATTTAACTATACATGCTTTGGACTATGTGTCATGTGTATGTCTCCACTATTGATGTTGATAGATTCTTTCAAACAGAAAAGGAAATACTGAAAGAGAATCTCATAAATATATGGTAGAAAAGAAGAGACTAGAATTGTTCAGCTTAGGTATATAGAGGATATACGTGTTATGACTGTATTCTTTGCTTGTTAAATAATGTGGTTCTTAAGTATTAGATACTGAATTTGTTGGTTTGAATCGTCATACGAAACAACACAATTCATGAACTACAATGGCCTAAGTAACTAGCAAGAGAATATGTGATGATGTTCATCGAGAACAAATAAAGTGTTGATGTGTTTCTCGCTAACATCAAAGCTTGCCTTCAAGATTTGTTTTATCAGGTATTATGAGAACAAAAGTGTTATTCAAATAATTGTCGTAATCCATAAAAGATGGATGATTTACAAATCTCGTTGGATAAATCACATCCATAAAACAAGTGCTAAAAATGTCGAAAGACAATTGATTGAAAGATCACTTAGGAAGTGACATCGCCGTTTAAATTATATTGGAAAGAAAAAATGAAGAAACTCCATGTGTATGGAATTTTGGAGTCCTTTGATTTTTGATCAAATGACGCTTGTGAAACTTTCCTAGAGATAATTAAAAGTTCGTTCATAGGCCAAAAGGAACGAATGACTAGCTTATTGGAACTTGTACATATTGTTGTATGAAGTCCATTATGTGTAGTCAAGAGCGATGGATTTCAACTTCATATGCTTTCTCCGAAAATTTGAGTGAATATATGAATATTTACTTAATAAGGATGAAGTGTGAAACATTGAAAAGTTCAAAGACTTTTAAAATGAAGTGCAAAATCAATGTAACAAGAAAATAAAGAATTCATGATAGGATCATAAAGGTAGATTTTTGAGTTACAAGTTTAGCATAACACCTAAGATTTGAGGAATCGTTCCGTGGATTTGCATTTCCTGAAACACCATAAGAGTATGGAGCGTTCGAGATATGTAATGAAATCTTGTTTGACATGGTAAGATCAAAGGTGTAATTCATAAAACCACCATTATATTTTAAAGATTAAAAGCTTTAGAGACTACCGTTTTTCCACTAAAAAGAGCTCCATCATGATCCGTTGAAATGACACCATATAAAGTTATGGTTTGGGATAAAACCCAATTTGTCCTTTCTTAAACATCGGTATGCATCAGTAAAATCTTTACAACCAAAGTCGGATGAGCATGTCTTTGTAGGTTATTTTGGATAATCGTTGGATACTCCTCCGTAACACCAAATACAAAAGTATTTGTCGCTTAGAACGTCAAGTTTCTTGAGAAGAAATTTTTTGTGAAGAGTTAAGTGGGAGGACAATAGAACTTTGATAAGGTTAAAAGAACCTTAGCTATATGTGCTGAGTTGCGCAACACCGGAAAGCGTTTCAGATGCAGCAACAATGCTCATGGCTCACATGCCTAAAAGGTTGTGGTCACGGAGGTCTAAGTTCCTATTGAACCTGGTAGGTCGGGTAAACAATCAAATACTAGGTTTTGAAAGTAAATCTTGTTGTTTGACAATGATGGACCGACTACATGCAAAGAAGCGATGATGGGCCCTGACTCCGTCAAATGGCTTGAAGCCATAAAATCCATGATAGTTCCATACACGAGAAATCAAGCTTTGAACTTGAAAGACCCTCTGGAAAGGTGTAAGACCTTACAGTCGTGTTTATATCTATAAAGAAATAGACATGGATGTTTCACATCTATGAAATAGTCGACATGTTGGGAAAAAGTTCACAACAATGTTTAAAGGTTGACTATGACAAGATTTGATCTTCCATAGTGATATTTAGTCTAGACGGATTAATGTAGAAACCACTACATATAATTTTGTTATGTGGTAGTTGAATAAACAAGTTCTTCTAATAGAATTGTTACCTAGGACGTGTGCATAACACGGTCCAAAGGGTTTTGTTAATTCAAGTGATGCTAAAAGCGTATGCAAACCTCAATGGTTGAAGTAAGCATCGAGGAGTTGGAATCTTCACCATGATGAAACCGTTAAAATGGTTTAAATTCATCAGAGACGATGAAGATGCTTGCATTTGCAAGAAATTAAGTGGGAGCGCTAAGACATATTTCTAATACATTATATGGAAGACATATTGTTGATTGGAAATGATGTATCTTTTATTAACACATGTTAAGAATTTCATCTCGATGAAAGACTTAGGCAAAACCCAAATATTTGGCATCAATATCTATATAGATAGATTGAGACGCTAATATGGTTGTGCCAAATGTACATAGATGAGATATTGAATGAGTTCAATATGGAAACTACAAGAAAGGTTCTTGTCACATAGAAAGGATTGAATCGAAATTCAAGTGTATTGACACTTGGTAAGTGAAACAAAGATTCAAGTATAGATTGATACTTGATGTATGAAATCACAAAGAGTATTTATATCAATCATACTGTGATATGTACAAATCCAGATATGTCCTATGCCCTAAATGTTATGAGCATATACCAGAATGATTCATAAGATGATCATTGGACGATAGTAAGGATATTCTTATGATCTTTTGGAAGAACTAAGAATATATTGTTTTTGTAGAGGTGACAAAAAGATGGTTAGTTCATTGTAAAAGTACTACATTGATACTAGTTTTGTCACAAAGTACAAATTAAGTTTATCTCAATCTAAACTAAGGGTGGCACAATATAATGGAAAGTAAGTTCCATAATGGATTTGAATGGGTTACAAAGTTAAGACACTGTGACAAATACTACAACAAAAGGCTAAGTATATGACTGCTATTATAGCAGCAAAAGAGGGCATTTGTGTCAAGTAGTTTGTTATCAAACTAGGTGTAGTCCATAGCAGGATAGTACTATGAATATATATTGTACGACAATATTGTCAACATTTTTTAACCCCAAGGAACTAAAGGTCTCACCAAAGGACCAAATTTATACAAAGCCATCTCATTAGAGAATGAGTGATGCGTAGAGACGCAAAGACATGCAATTACACACGGACCTGAAAGTGTCGGATCCGAAGATCGGTTGACCACTAGCAATCATGTACATACAACACCGGAAAGCCATAGGTGTTGAATACACAAAGATTTGAAACTAGATTATTGTCTCTAGTGCAAGTGGGAGACTGTTGGAGATATTCCCAAGAGGCAATAATAAAGTGGTTATTATCATATCTTCATGCTTATGATAAATGTTTACATACCATGCCATAATTTTATTAACCGGAAACATTAATACTTGTGTGATTTGTAAACATAGAGTCCCTAGTAAAGCCTCTTGTTAAACTAGCTTATTGGTTAATATATGATCATGGTTTCCTAATCATGAACATTGAGATGTTATTAACAACAAGGTCATATCATTAGAAGAATGATGTGATGGACATACTCCTATAGATAAGCGTAGCATGAAGATCAAGTCATTTCAATAGTTCATTTGCTATAAGCTTTCTGATACATAGTAACCTAATTCCTTCAACCATGAGATCATGCTAATCACCATAACCGGAAGGATGCTTTGATGACATAAAACACCACACGTTAACTGGGTGGTTAAAAAGTTGGCATTGAGTGTTCGGAAAGTATGTGTTGAGGCACATGGATCAAGAGTGGGATTTGTCCATCCATATGATGGATAGATATACTCTGGGCCCTCTCGGTGGAATGTCATCCAATTAGCTTGCAAGCATGTTACTGGCTCACAAGGGATCACATATCACGGGAACAAGAAAAGAATACTTATCGGTAACAAGGTTGAACTAGGTATGCAGAGATACCGACGATCAAACCTCGAATAAGTAAACTATCGCGAGACAAAGGGAAATTGGTATCGTATGTAAGTGGTTCATTCGATCGAAAAGTAATCATAGAAATATATGGGAGCCATATGAATTTATAGATTCCTCTATTGGTTATTGATCGGAGAAGAGTCTCGGTCATGTCTGCATAATTCACGAACCGTAGGGAGACACACTTAAGGATTCGATGTTGTTTAGTAGATATGGAATGTAAGTAGGGGGACCGAATGTTGTTCGGAGTCTCGGATGGGATCCGGGATATCACGAGGAGATCCGGAATGGTCCGAAGAATAAGATTCATATAAGGAAAGTCCAATTCCGGAGTTCGGAAATGATTCCGATGATTTCATCGGAGAGGTTCTAGAAGGGTCTAGAAGGTTCACCATACCGGAAGGGGAAGGGTACATGAATGTGTCATGGATAAGTGGAATGATTGGATCATGTCCTAGGTCACTTGGTTGAGCATTTATAAGAGAAAAATTAAGCTCCAAATTGAAAGTCAAAAGGCAGGTTGAAAAGTCAAACTAGGACAATGTTTCCTAGTGTAGGAAGGAAAGAATCCTTCTTTCCCTCCACCACAAGCCAACTAGGAGAGGGAGTTGGGGAAGGATTCAAACTCCCCTCTCCCAAGCTGCCCTCCCTCTCATAAATAGAGGGGAGGGGTACCCCAAGGACACAGAACACCAGCCCCTCCCCACCTAGCACCGCCACCGCCGCGCCGCCGCAGCCCTAGCCGCCGCCGACTCCACCTCCTACTCTCCGGCCCTCTAAACCCTAGATCACCAGAAACCCTAGATCCACCGTAACCTGCTCCGGCTTAGGCGAAGCCCTGCAGGATTTCCCCTCTACTTTTGAAACCACGCCGTCGTGCTGCTGGAATCGCGAGGGGAGGAGTACAACCTCCGCTGCCTGCTGGAACAAGGGAGAGGAAGGTCTTCATCGAGTACTGAATGTGTGACCAACTGCGGAAGCGCTGCTGGAACACAGCGCCGGAAGGATCGCCTATGCGATCTTGAGATCGGCAAGTGTACGACTACATCACCCACGAGAATCTACTCTCGTTAGCCGCTTTAGAATCTTCGAGGCTGAGTACTCAATCGACTCGTTGCTACAATCTAGTAGATAGATCTTGGCTTGTTTGTGTGCATGCGATAGATTTTTTTGTTTTCCATGCTACGAACCCCTACACTTACTCCCTTGTACCAGAGGAATACTTTGTGGACATCAAACATCACTTCATAATTGGGTGATTATAAATATGTCTTTCAGATATCTCCAATGGTACTTTTTGGGTTGCATTAATAAATATTGAGATTTTCCCCTCCAAGTGACTAAGATATATCCCTGGGCCCTCTCAGTAGTGTAGCATCCTAAATCTTGCAAGCATGTGACTAATGTGTTTAGTCACGGGGATCCTAAATCTTATAGGAAGCTTCTGCTCCTCGTGGTTGATACCATGATTATGGTAAGACTTCTTAGGTTTAACTTGGTGTAGTGTATTGGCAAGCTTAGTCTTTGGTCCTAGAGGCAACCTAGTCATTAGTCCTTCCTTTTCTCTAGGGTGAGCAATCATTGTCGATGGTTTGCTGCCCTCGAGCCAGGGTGAGGCGGGGTCCCCTTGGGTCATTGAAAAGGATGGTTGTGAGATCCTAGAGCATGACTTAACAAGACTGATAGGGAACCCATACAAACAAGTTGCAACTTATTTTCCAAGGCTCATATTCAAAGTAACTCTAGGTTAAGGGTGCTTGGCCTGGAGCAATACGAGGATGGGTGACTGACTTGGAAGTTGCTCATGTGTGACTGACCAGAAAGTTGTTCACGGGTGTGCATGAGTGATGAAAAAATGCTTAGAAAAAACTAGCGTTGATAGGTGGGGCGAGTCTAGAAATCTTAAAGAGCTACCATGGATAAAATTCGCTGGGACCGGGGTGTCCTGGACGTTACAAGTGGTATAAGAGTCGATCCTCGCGGTTACACGCGCATGTGCGAGGGGCACAGACATGTGGCACATGGCGTGTGTGGCCCATTGTGGCACACAACATGGCGCGTGTGCCGACACTAGATGCACACACAAGTGGAAAGAGAGGAAGTTCCTAGCCTAGGTTGTTAATCGATGTGGACATCAATCTTATAAGGGTGGGTATATGTGAGATCATGACACGTGGATTAATAGGATTCATATGGTACATACACATACATGTATCAACTTAATTTTGGGGGCTTCTCTAAAAAAACTCCAGGTTAATCGTGCTTGGCCTGGAGCAATCTGGGGATGGGTGACTAATCAGAAATTTTTCCCGCATGAGTGAGGATAAAGTGTGTAGAAAAGACTAGTGTTTGATAGAGAGTCAGTCACCGATCCTCAGATTGCTATAGGCCAAACACACTTAACCTAAAATTCCTTTGAAGACGAGTCCCATATAATAAGTTGCAACTTATTTGTATGCATACACTACAAATCCTATTAAGCCATGCACGAGGATGTCACAATGGTCAGGCGAAGACTCCCCTCATGGAGCAGTCTAAGGCTTGCTTCACCTCTCTTACAGTTCCTCCCGAAGGTTGTCTGCGTCGCTTTCGTGATCCTTCTTTCACAGTGGGAAGCTTCATCGATTTCAAGCTGATTTGTCTCATATTTTGTTTGTTTGTTGTTTTTGTGTTGTTGTAAGCTGTTTTAGCATCTTGTATCTACCATTGATGGTGGCCTTGCATAATCTCAGGCTGATTGATGGCTTCATTAATTCAAAGTTAGGATCCTATTGATCCTACTGCTCTAAAAATTCACTAGAGTTACCCCACTGAGATTAGTACTCCCGTACCATAAATCACATGCATCGTTATTAGCCTGCATGGTACATGTATATATATGTATTTTTATTTTCTATAGAACGCATTGTACATAAACCAACAATATACATATATGATCAACATCAGTAAATTTCTCCCACACTTATGTGCGTGTGTGAGTAGCCAGTTTTGTAATATCCCCCTAAATGACGGCACACTGAGTGTATTACATGACATAGGGCGCGTTCTAGCTCCGTCGGTCTCACGGTCTGAGACAATAATATTTTAGTTTTTTGTGATCTAGGAGCTAAACAAGCCGAGTAGCCAAACAAAACAATTTTTTTGTCGTCTCGTGGCAATCTTCCTCATTTCGTCAAGCATGTGCCCCAAACTAGCTTTCTCTGGCTGCCATCCCGCTACCACCCTCTTCCTCGATCTCACGGACCTTACCGCCACCCTGCCCCAACACGGATCCTCCAGGCTCACTGGTTGGACCCCCAAACCGTTAGAAGTCCTTACCGTATATGACATGGAATCTACTACAATGGTCGGTCGGTATGTTTTATTTTAATCATATAAGTAGTGTAATATATCCTTCAACTTCAAGGCAATTGGCTTCCTATATAACACGCAGACTAACGAGACAAAGAGACACGCTTCATAGAAAACGTACACCTAGCACCGCCACTAGATTTGGCAATGCATGGGGATCATTCATAGCTCGAAGATCAAGATTTTCTAGCATCTACCATGGACCCAGACTTTCTACCATGCACGGGTCTACCATGCCTGTTTCAACTATTGTTTGGTGCTTCAAGATTCGTGCTGAAAAGTTTCGTGAAGTATCGATATGTAAGGAAACCTACACGAATCTCTGTGCATGAAGTATCTGTCAGGAAAATAGCAACTTGTATTACAAGGAGGCAAAAGGCCTCATATATACATGTACATGTGGGAGCCAAAAGACTAATGTTTAGGAGGCAAAGGCCAACATAAATATATCACTAACACCCCCCTCAAACTCATGGTGGATCAACAACACTGGGTTTGGAGAGGTAAAATCAATGCTGCGCTCTAGTCAGAGCCTTCGTGAAGAAATCCGCCAACTATAACTAGAAAGGCACATACTGAATAGAAATGACCCGATCCTACACACCAGTGCCCACATAAGAAGCATCAACACCAATATGCTTGGTAAGCTCATGCTTCACAGGGTCATGCGCAATACCGGTAGAACTTGTACTGTCTGACAAGAGGGTAGTAGGTGTGGTAACAGAGACACCCAAATCCTCCAGTAACCATCATAACCAAGTCACCTCTGTTGTCAAAAGGGCCATAGCTCGCAACTCAGCCTCTGCACTCGAACGAGAAACTGTAGTCTATTTCTTCGTCTTCCAGGCAATAAGAGAACCACCAAGAAAAACATAGTAAACAGAAAGTGAACGGTGATCTGAAGGATCACTACCCCACGTAGCATCAAAATAGGCCTGGAGCTATAACGAGTTGGAACGGGCAAAGAAGAGGCAGTGAGAGATCATCCCGCGAAGATATCGTAGAACATGAAGGAGGTGACTATAGTAGACCGAAGTGGGAGCGGAAACAAACTAACTCAAAATATGGACATGATAAGAGATATCCGAACGAGTAGCAACAAGATAGACAAGACTCCCAACAAGATGACGATAACGCGTCAGATCAGATAAGGGATCACCATCACAAGCCCGAAGGTAAACATTGAGCTCCATGGGAGTCTCAACAATGCGCTCGTCACTAAGAGGAGCACGATCAAGAAGATCCTGACTATACTTTTCTTGGGAAATAAAAAATCAATCAGAGGTAGAGGAAACCTCAATCCCAAGAAAGTAACGAAGAGGACCAAATTCAGACATCAAAAACTACTCATTGATACGGGCCTTAACAAAGGCAATATATCCAGAGTCATCGTCAGTGATGATCATTTCATCAACGTATAGAAGAATAAGAGTCCGACCACGATCAGAAAGGTGGAAAATCAGCGTTGGATCATGAGCACTCGGCGAAAAACCAGCGACAGTCACCATAGAGGCGAAACGCTCAAACCAGGCATGAGGGGCTTGCTTAAGGCCATACAAAGAGCGACGAAGATGACAGACCATGCCATCTGGCACAGAATACCCAGGTGGTGGCTGCATATAAACCTCCTCATGCAGCTCACCATTAAGAAAGCATTCTTAACATCAAGTTGAGACATAGACCAATGTCGAACAGAAGCCACAACAAGAAGTGTGCGAACAGTTGTCATATGGGCCACACGAGCAAAAGTTTCATCATAGTCACGACCATGCTCCTGCTAAAAGCCACGAGCCACAAGACAAGCTTTGTAACGCTCAAGAGAACCATCCGATCGAGTCTTAATATCATAGACCCACTTACAAGTGATGGGACGAACATGAGGAGGAAGTGGAACCAAATCCCACGTGCCAGTGCGCACAAGCGCAATAATCTCCTCTGCCATCGCAAGCTGCCATTTAGAATGAACAACAACATCTCGATATGAAGTCAGCTCAAGGATAGCAGATATACCATAGCGGGTAAGAGAATATCGATCAGGTGGGCGGAAAGGCCGAGCACGGAGATTATAAGTCGGCTGGGAGGAGGAAGCCGGTGCACCATAAGTAGATGGTGTGTTAGTAGATTCATCCATAATATGTGGATGACGAGTATAATAAAAAGGAAAAGTAGGATGAGAAGGAAACACCAGAGGTGATCGAGATGGGGAAGACAACAGTGATAAAGGTGGAGAGTCATGTGACAAGGGAGGATAAGAAATTGTAGAAGACAGTGCCATATTGGTAATATTAAGATGAGGAGGAGTAGGAACACAAGGAACAACAGGAGGTGTATCAGGAAACATGAGAAAAGAGATGTACTCGGCTAAAAATGTCGAGGAGGATGGTCACGGGTAAAATGGGCGAGACTCATCAAAAGTCACATCCCAAGAAATACGCATCCGATGACCTACAGGATCCGAACACCTAGAAAACACATCAAAACCCTTATGCTCATCACTGTATCCTAGAAAACACATTCAACAGACTAACCTGTTAGTTTAGTGCATTCACGGGGGGCAAGTAAAATGTAGCAACCACAACCAAACAAACTAAGCATCGAATAATCAGAAGAGCAATCGGAAAGATGATCTAGAGGAATCCCACCGTGCAGAGCAGCCGAGGGCTGAATGTTGATGAGATAGGTGGATGTGGAGATAGCCTCAGCCCAACAGTGAGAAGAAAGAGAGGCGGTAATCATCATCGCACGAGCCGTCTCAAGAAGGTGACGATGCTTATGCTCAACCACGCCATTTTGAGTGTGAGCACCTAGACAAGAGAACTGAGCAAGAGTACCCTGCTCAACAAGGAAACCACACAACATCTTAGAGATGTACTCTCCTGCAGAATCAGCACGGAACACACGAATATGCATAGAGAACTGAGTGTGTACCATGACAGCAAAACGCTTATAAATATAGAGAACCTCACTACAAGAAGACATAAAATAAAGCCAGGTGTAGCGAGAGAAATCATCTATAAAGACAATATAGTATCGATGACCCCCTTTGAAGCGAAAGGGGCCAGACCCCACACATCATAATGAACTAAATCAAAAGGACGCTGAGACACTGACTCACTGGTAGGATAAGGTAACTGTATCTGCTTACTAAGCCTGCAACCCTGGCACCTCCCTAGACAGGCCCTAGGAGACCTCTCCCGAGACAGTCCCTAGGATACCTCGATGAAATAAATATGAAATACGAGAACCACATAGGTGACCAAGTCGATGATGCCACTGCTGGAAGGAGCTGGTAGCTAAAGCGATGAAAGCAGATGAACTTGCGGGTGTGGTGGCAATGGAAGGAACATGAAGCCAATCTATCTCCCAAAGCCCTTGAGAGTCATGGCGGCGAGGGCCAGCCCCAACCAGAGCCTTGGTGTGACGATCCTGGATAGAACAAGAATCAGCATCAAGAATGACGCGACAACCAGAATTAGTAAGTTGACCAGCAGAAAACAGGTTCAGGTAAGACGAGGAACATGCAAAACATCTAGAACAGAAAAAGAAGAAGTGGAAAGAGTGCCTCGACTAGCAATAGAAAGAGGAGTACCATCAGCGATAAGAACACTACTAGGAATATTGAGAGATCTAAGAGAGGATAGGGTGGAAGAATTAGAACACATATGAAATGAAGCTCCAGAATCCAGAACCCACGGGGATGTACCTGAATGTGTAGATGGTGGTCTCTCAGCACTAGAAGCACCAGTCACAGAGCCTACAGTACCCGTCGAAGAGCCCGAAGCAGCAAGTAGACGCTAAGTGATACAATATCCTGCTCACTCAGGGACATAGTAGATGGTGTCGGAGAAACATGGGTCCCACGAGAAGAAGTGTGCTCCCTATTGCGCATGTCATGCTTTTTTTAAGCAATCGGACTCAAGGTGACCATCTATGTCACAGTATGCACAATGAGTGCGAGCACGAGGGCACCCCCACCACCATATGGAGTGTGCGGTAGTGGCGAAGCACTTGAGCGAGAAAACACTTGTGTAGCAGGCGGAGTAGTAGGAGCTCGAGCAGTAGATGGAGTTGCAGGAGCTTGAGCAGCGAGCATAGAGGGAACCTATAGAAAACCAGCACCACGGAGGCAAGTCTCCTCTGCACGAAGGTCGGTAAGTACCTCGAAAATAGGAACACAACCACGAGAAAACAAATAAGCACGTCGAGGATCAAAGTCCTCATGGAGACGAGACAAGAACTCATGTGTGTGATGAAACTTCAAATCCGACCGCATAATCTGAAAACACGGGCAAGTACCACAGATAGCTGAGCGGAGAGTCAAGCTGGCGCCAAATTGCAGAACACTACCTGTAAAACTCATCAATAGTGGAATCACCCTGCTGAAGAGCATGCTCCTAACAGAGCACATACAGGTAGAGAGTATCACTAGAAGGCTGATAGCAACAACGAAGGTGAGTCCACATCTGAAAGGAAGTACCGAGGCTCATAAAATCAGAAGAAAACTAAGGTAAAATACTAGAACCGAGGACAATTGCAGCATGGGCATCCTCATCACACCACTGAGTGTAATCCGCCAGATCATCACGATAAACATAAAGCACATCAGAATAATTTGAGACCTGTTGGTTATAAGCAGCAATCGCATCATAATGAGCAATCGTGGCTGCATTCCTATCAGTCTCAGAAGCATCCGCGGCAAGAATTGATGGAGTCGGCGAGGTAGTAGCTACCGGAGGAACTGGACACGACGGACAAAGAACTTCGCTAGAAAGAACACCCCATAAAAGAATGCCACACATGTGAATGCGCATAAAGCCAATGAACTTGGCATAGTTTGACCCATCAAAGATGAGCAGACAACGAGCTACCACCACGTAGCCTGAAAACGGAGCCATTGCACCTTAGATAATCAAAACATGCCCAAACAACACCAGCCAGATAACAAAACAGCCCAGAAAGCTCACCAACCAACCTGATATCTCATATACTAATACTAAATCACCAGATTAGACTCAAACAAGAAAACTAGACCAGAATATAGAAGCTCACGCGCCGACCACACCAACCAATCTGATATCTTTTTTTTTTCTTTTGAGAATTGCCAATTTGATATCTGATACTAACACGCGAAGGGGATAGGAAAAACTACAGAGCATGGGCCGGTGTTGATGTGGCAGGCAGGGCATCGTTGGTGCAGCCTGAAGAGGATGCGCACACGCAGAATCAAGCTAGGAGACCACACGCGAAAGTTGGCCACAAATGGTCCTGGCAAACGAACCTGAAATTCGGCGGTAGCCACGACCAGCAAGATCAGGCCGGAATCAAGCTGGCGGAGGGCCGTGAACCGGCAAGGAAGACGGAGGTCCACGAGCCGGTGGAGGGCCACAAGGCTAGCAGGGGGCGGCGGGCGGCGACCTGGATCAGAAGGACGGCCACGACCATGACCTAGAGACTCCGGAATCAAGCCGGCGGAGGGCGGCAAGCCGACTAGAGGAACGGCGGGCGACGACCAAGGCCCACGGCAGGCTGGCAGTTGTGCCCGAATAAGCAGCTCCGTCAAGGATAATCAGTCGATACCTTGGAGAATTGATCTTCGACAAGGGAATCGGGAGGCAGACCAAGAAATCGGTCAGGGAGAGGATGAGTTGCACATCCAAATGATCGTGGGAAAAAAAACTTAGCTCATGATACCATGTCATAAGAATAGCAACTTGTATTACAAGAAGGCAAAAGGCCTCATATATACATGTATATGTGAGAGCTAAAAGGCTAATGTGTAAGAGGCCAAAGGCCAATGTGTAAGAGGCCAAAGGACAACATAAATATGTCACTAACAATATCGATATGTAAGGAACACATATTTATAATTGGTGCGCTCTTTGCATGACAACACCGTGAGAGGACACTCAGGATTTCACGCCACTTATGATCGAGTGAAGCGTCTATTTGCTTGGACTGGAATGAAGCAAACCATCTAGTATTTCGTGCACGAATGTGTTACCTGTCAGTAGGCCAAGACGGAACAATGTCCGACATCTAGGATCATGCAACCCTTGGACACTCCTGGTCAGCCATGGGAGGTGATAACTCTAGATTTTATCAAAGGCCTTCCCCTCTCAGCAAATCATGACAAAATCTTGGTCATCGTGGATAAATTCTCCAAATCCAGTCACTTCTTGGCACTGAAACACCCTTTCACAGCTCTCGACATGGCTAAAGCCTACTGGGAACATGTGTTTGCTATCCACGTCCTTCCCCAAGCAATAGTCTCTGACCGTGACCAAGTGTTCACTAGAAATCTTTGGCAGGAGATGTTTCGTCTCTCGCAAACTGAACCGAGACTCAGCTCCACGTATCACCCTCAAAACGACGGGCAAACCGAAGGCGTCAACCGGTGCTTGGAGGCGTATCTCCGTTGCGCCGTTCACGCTTGCACGGGCAATTGGTTCTACTGGCTTCATCTTACTCAATTCTCGTACAACACCTCAGTACACTCAGTTCTAGGCATGACACCGTTTAAGTCATTTGGTCGTCTACCTCATGAATTTGGCACTGCAAGTTGATCAATGTCAGATTCCGGACTTGGCAACTTGGCTCCACGAGCGGGAAATCATGAAGGATCTCCTGAAGCAGCAATTACCGTGTGCCCAACATTGGATGAAGCACATTCTGACAAGCACCACACGGAACGGGAATTCGCGGTTGGCGATAGTGTGTTCCTGAAGCTCCAACCATACATACAGGTATCTATCGCTCGTCGCCCCCATCAGAAGTTGGCTTCTCGCTACTTTGGACCATACAACATTCTCCAACGAGTTGGCTCTGTGGCGCACAAGCTTGATTTGCCGGCATCCAGCCAGATTCATCTTGAATGTTTCTCTTCTCAAGAAGGCTCTTCGTCCACATGTGCTGGTGAGTGCCCAGTTACCTCCAATAGTTGATGCGCAAAGGCCAGAGGTTACACCTGCATGTTCTCGTTCAATGGGAAGGGCTGCCGGCGCATCTCGCTACATGGGAATACGATGGTGAGCTGTGGCAACTCTACTCCATCTCTACGGCGTGTGGACACGCCGAAACACAAGAATGGGAGAATGTCACGACCAAGGTATACATAGTGGGAGCCAAGGAGGGAAGGGCGCGTGACTTCAGGCGAAGGCGCCCCCCCCAAAAAGACTATGAACGACCGCACTGCAAGGAAGAGTAACACCTTTATATAAAAGGGGGGCATTACTGTTGGAAATATAAGCAATAATCCATATGATTTAATCCGAATAATAAATGGATAAAGCATGATCATACAAAAGGTACTAAAACAAATTATGTAGATCAACAAAGTAGATGAACAGATTACATCTATATGAGATAAACCTATCACATCTACACCAAATGCTAGAACAAAGAACTCTAGCAAGATCCGAAAGAGAAAGATTGAAAACACATACGATGCAGTTGCGGCAGTAGCCGCGGCGGAGCTGTCTCCCATGTTGAGGTTGCTGAAGAGGTCGCTGACGTCCGGGAAGAAGTCGTCATTCGGAAACTCGTTGTCGGACGATGTCGTGGTTGCCAATATTCGCGCTTGAGCGCTCCCCAAAAACCTGATCGCCCCTCACCCATACAGGTTCACGAGAGGCGGGGTTCCGGAGGCCTACTGTCCCGATCTGCGGTGCACGCCGTAAGCCGGGATAGGGAAGACGAAAGCGGCGGCGCAAGGTTCTAGAGGTAGGCGCGTGTGTGGATTGATTCACCGATTAGGTTTAGCGTAGACGCTTATATAATGTAGGTTAGGGAGATCGTGGGCTCAGCCCACGTCCGATTCGGTAGCAGTCCATGTCCATAAAAACTAGAAACGACTGTAATTAACGCGTCCGTTAATGACTCATAATTAGTTTTCCCAACCAGCAAAATAAAGCTTGGCTCGGTGAGATTCCCGCAACCCGCCGCGCGTGCGCGTCGTGACGAGGCGAGGCGGGCGGCGTCGGAGGAGTGCGCGAGGGCTACTCTTCTTGTCACACCTTAGTGAGTGGTGTAACACTCTACTATATAAGGTGGTCCAACTCCCCTTCAACTAGCAATGTGGGACTAAACTTTATCACCACTACATAGCCATATGCTGCCATATACAAGTGGGCCAAAGAGAATTTCAGAATTTATCTAATGGGCAAACAGCCCAAAACTCACCAAATTCCAACAATCCCCCACAAAGTCTCATTAGCACATCACATCACTTTTCTTCCAGAACATTGTTTTATATACCGGTGTGTAGTGAAGACTGTTAAGTTGAACTTCCACGTTAAACTTCATGCTACACTAGCTATCAACTTGAATAGTGGACTATGCCTTGAACTACAAGTTTTCTGCGCGCTAGTTTCACACAAAATCTAGACCGGTACAGGGCTACCGTCGGCTTCCCCGTGGTTTGGAGCTTATGCGTCATACTCCAGGGCCTTTCATGAGTTTATTAGAGAGCACCCAACTCTCACGGACTGCGACGTTTGACAGTTAGACTCATATAGGTGTGTTCCTCAAGAGATGTTCTGTAGGACAACATCTCCGCTTATAAAAAGCCACTTGGAACACATTAAGATAAATATCAACCTGCCATGCAGATTAAGAGAGTATTGCATCTTTATGGAGATGTAAATATAATATGAGGATACTCTCCTCTCAGCTGACCAACAACTTGTCTCCCAGCTCTAATTCACGGGATCTCCGATCACATAGAGTGGGTTGCCACTGGGATCAACTCATAGCGTGGGTCTCAAACCCATCTCCCTCGATGCATTATCTATCACATTGCATGATAAACCCTTTGTGAAGGGATCTGCCAGATTCTTAGATGTTTGGATGTAAACCAACGCAATAACTCTGGAGTTTCTCAGTTTCCTAACGGATTTCAATCTCCTCTTCACATGCCTTGATGACTTCATATTATCCTTAGAACTGTTTACTTTGACGATCATAGTTTGATTATCGCAGTTCATCGGGATGGCGGGTATTGGTTTTTCAACCACAGGTAAGTGCATCAAGAGCTCACGAAGCCATTCTGCTTCAATAGTGGCTGTGTCTAACGCCGTGAGTTCTGCTTCCATAGTTGACCTCGTTAAGATGGTCTGCTTGCAAGACTTTCAGGAAACAGCGCCACCACCAAGTGTAAACAAATAACCACTTGTGGCCTTAATCTCATCAGCATCAGATATCCAGTTTGAATCACTATAACCTTCAAGTACCCGAGGATACCTAGTATAGTGAATACCATAACTCGCAGTGCCTTTCAAATAGTGCAAAACTCTTTCAAGGGCATGCCAATGATCATCTCCAGGATTTGACACAAATCGAATCAGTTTGCTTACAGCAAAGGAGATGTCAGGTCTAGTAGCGCTGGCTAAATACAAGAGCGAGCCAATAATTTGAGAATATCTCAATTGATCTTTAGCATTTCTTCGATTCTTTCGAAGTAGCACACTCGGATCATAAGGTGTTGGAGAAGAATTGCAGTCGCTATACCCGAAGCGACTCAATATATTTTCCACATAGTGAGACTGAAGCAGTGTAATCCCACCATTGTCATCCTTTAGTAGCTTGATGTTTAAAATTACATCAGCCACTCCCAAGTCCTCCATCTCAAAGCAGCGAGATAGGAACTCTTTGACCTCCTCGATAACAGCGAGGTTGGTCCCAAATATCAATATGTCATCAACATAGAGACACATAATAACTCCCTCGCCCCCACCATGGCGATAGTACACACATTTGTCAGCTTCATTTACAAAAAAGCCTTCAGCAGTTAAAGTTCTTTCAAACTTCTCGTGCCACTGCTTAGGAGCTTGCTTAAGACCATACAAAGACTTCACTAACTTACACACCTTTTATTCTTGACCATTTACTACAAATCCGTCAGGCTGCTCCATATAAATTTCCTCATCTAGCTCTCCATTTAGAAAAGTTGTCTTAACGTCCATTTGATGAACGAGAAGATCATGTGAGGCAGCCAAGGAAAGTAGTACTCTAATAGTGGTCAATCTGGCTACATGTGAGTAGGTATCGAAGAAGTCTTCACCTTCCTTTTGGGTATAACCCTTAGCCACAAGACGTGCCTTGTACTTTTCAATAGTACCATCAGGTCTAAGCTTTTTCTTGAACACCCATTTAGATCCCACAGGTTTACACCCATAAGGACGATCAGTGATTTCCCAAGTACCATTAGCTAAGATGGAGTCCATCTCGCTTCGGATAGCTTCCTTCCAGTAGTCAGCATCTTGAGATGCATAGGCTTCTGAAATGGAAGTGGGAGTATCATCCACAAGGTACACAATGAAATCATCACCAAAAGACTTTGCAGTCCTTTGTCTCTTGCTCCTTTTGGGAGCTTCATTGTCATCCTCCACAGGATCATCATGGTGTTCTATCGGCATAGTGGGTTCAGGAATTATAGTAAATTCCTGACAAGATGAACTAGTCATCTTCTGATTTGATGAGCTAGACATACCTTTCATAGGAAAGATGTCCTCAAATAAAGTTGCATCATTCGACTCCATAATTGTACCAACATGCATGTCGGATACCTCAGATTTTACTATCAAAAATCTATAGCCAATGCTATGAAAAACATATCCCAGAAAAACACAATCAACGGTTTTTGGTCCAAGCTTTCGCTTCTTAGGTATTGGAATATTGACTTTCACCAAACAACCCCAAGTTCGTAAGTAAGAGAGTTTAAGCCTTTTATTTTCCCATTCCTCAAATGGAGTCATGGTTTTATCCTTTACAGGAACACGGTTTAGGACATGACACGCAGTCATTAGCGTCTCCTCCCACCATTCCTTGGAAAGACCCGATGTATCTAACATGGCGTTAACCAAATCAGTTAGAGTGCGGTTCTTCCTTTCGGCCACCCCATTTGACTGAGGTGAGTAGGGACACTTCCTCTCATGTATAATACCATGTTCTATACAGAATAAATAAAATTCATTTGAAAAGTAGTCTCCACCATGATCCGACCTTAGCCGCTTGATTTTAAGATCAAGTTGGTTTTCTGCCTCAGCTTTATAGATTTTGAAGTAGTTCAAAGCTTCATCTTTAGATATCAGAACATAAACGCAGCAGTATCTAGTGGAGTCATCAATCAACGTCATAAAGTATCTTTTTCCACCTTTTGTCAACACACCATTCATCTCACAAAGATCTGAATGTATAAGTTCTAATGGTGCTAAGTTTCTCGGTTCCGCAGCCGTATGAGACTTGCGGGGGTTGCTTTTCTTGCACACAAACTTGGCACTTTGAACCTTTTACAATGGCAAATTTCGGAATTAAACTCATATTGGCTAGCCGCGTCATGCAACCAAAGTTAATATGACAGAGTTGTGAATGCCAAACATTGGACTCATTATCATTGCAAACATGATTAATAACTTTAGTACATGAGTCTAACAAAGATAAGCGGAACATACCTCTGCACTCATAACCCTTTCCAACAAATTGTACATACTTAGAAATTACAACTTTATTGGACTCAAAAACCAACTTAAAGCCATCTCGACTTAGAAGCGATCCGCTGACGAGATTCTTATTGATGGAGGGAACATGCTGCACATTCTTCAGTTGTACGGTTGTAACATCCCCAAAATACTAAACTTGGATCATCAAACTCTAATCATCAAAATTAGGGTTAACAAAAACTTTGCTAAATAAAAATATGAAAGCATGCATGGTGTATGCATTGCAATTTTGATTTCTTTTGAACCACCTTGTTTGTGTGTTCCTTTGCATGTAAATGGATGCTTAGGTGAAATAAACATCATCTGAACAATTCCCAAACTTTTCTCAAAGACAAATTAATCAAAACAAAGCTAAATGAGTGAATGGTCATTTTGACCAATTTAACTCCCATGCCTACTTTGGCTGTCACAAACTTTCAGAACTTAACAGAAACTTTTCTGGATCTTTGCACCCCTTGATTGTACTCATAACAAAGTATCAAGGCCCACTTTGTGATCATCCAAAAACATTTAAATGCCTAGTTTAAATGATAGTTCAAAATTGAATCTTTATTATATGGGAAGATCCCACTTTTTCAAAAACCACTCAAACAAGCTCAACTTCCAAAACCCAAGCATCTGCAGACTCACCAGCACCAACCTAGCACACCCACCAAAAATCTTTTCAAAATTCAAAACTTGAATTCTTGCGGCCATTTCATCAAACACCTTGCAGATACAAATCAAACAAAATCCAAACACTATTGTGAGCAGTGATTGAAGCCTAACTTGTTCCCTCTCTGGTTGCAACTAGGCTTTAGTAGATCATCTAGCTAGAGTGCAAACCTCTAGCATCACTGTAAGCTTGGCAATGCCATCAATGGTGAGCAGGCCGAGTGCACACTTGTCACCCCCATGTCGACAGGAAGCTAGGAGAAGAACCAAGCCTAGCCAACATGTCTGGGAGCAAGCCAACACCCCACCGCCACTCCCTGTCCACCGCTCGAACCTTGCCAACCCCTGGACCACATGCACGGACCATGCCAAGCTCGCCAGCAACCATGCCGAGAGTGCAGCCCGTGCGCCACGCTCGACCGAGCCCACAGACTGCGCGCCGCCCTTGCCGCGTGCATACGTGATCACCACCGTCCCAGTAACCCCGCAGACACGCTCGTTCGCCGCCGCGCGGACCATGCGTGCTGTGCGCCATTAAATCTTCCGTTGGGCACGCGCAGAGCACCGTCGCGTTCCGACCAAGCCACACCGCCCCACGTCTCGCCACCGTGTCGTTGAGCATCGCCAGGGAGCACCGCACCACCCCCTACCGTCTCCCACGCCGATAGCCGTCTGTACCGTCGACCACGACGAGCTCACCTTGTGCCCCGTCGGTCCCCTCGCTCCACTATAAATAGAGGCCACCCCCAGCCGAATTGAGCACACCATCTCACTCCCCTCTCCTCACTGATCGTGCCACCCCGTTCCAGGAGCAAGGC
The DNA here is from genome assembly GCA_916181665.1 of Avena sativa. Classification (NCBI taxonomy): domain Eukaryota; kingdom Viridiplantae; phylum Streptophyta; class Magnoliopsida; order Poales; family Poaceae; genus Avena; species Avena sativa. Next base: position 212,403,217 of record OV702293.1, read on the forward strand.
GAGCAGCACTTCGCCGGAATTTCACCGGAGCCCGCCGCTACTGGAGAAGAAGGGAGCCAGCGATTGGAGCCGCCCCAGGAGAAGCTACCGGTACCAGGAGGTTCGCCGTCGTCGACTTCGTCGTTCGCTTGCCTCGCCGACCCTCGCCTGAACCCCGATGAGCCCCAACGACCCCCACTGGCCGCGCTAGGTTTCTGTCTCGCCGGCGTTGCCCAACGTCGACGATGACTCTCAGCCGTTGGATTAGAACCAGATCGAACGCACCACATTGCCCCATACCGCTTCGCACCCCCTCGTCTCACTGACGCATCGGGACAACCACTTAACCAGCCCGCGTAAGCGCTGTGCTTAGCAGGTCGGCCCAGTATCGCTTCCCGCGCAGCCCAGCTATTTGAATTTAACCTTTTCCATTTTATTTCAAACACACTTCTGTACCCAGTTTAAAAAATCAACCCAGATCGATTCAATGCACCAAATCGAATGAAACTAATTTTGTTAGAAAGGACTGGAAGTGCTGAATCCAAGCCCGTTGGATTCAAGTCATTTGGATCTATAGATCATCCATGGTAAAAATAACAAGGGAGAAGCTTTTCTGCATTCAAACATTTTTCAAATTAAAACCATAATAGCTTTTGAGTTGATTCCAACTCTCAAAAATCACATTTAACCATACCTTTCAGAATATATAAAAATATATAGGTTTACTTGCAAAAATAATGTTCAAGTAATAAAAGAATGCCACATAGGCATTTCTAGTCACTTTATTTAATTAAAATAAAAGGGTAAAACCTTATTAAATTGTGACACCACTTTAAATCACATTCCCATGGACTAAAATATGTGGTGATGACATGTGTGAACATGATCCCATGTTTGGTTTGGAGAATATTAAATCTTAAGTAGTTTTTCAATGAGTAGAAATTACTTTTCTAAAAATAAAAGGAATTAAACCAAGCCTTAATCTTGTAATGTTAGAGATGATGTTAGATCATCTATAGGACCCTTTTTGTGTGATGAGTGCAAGTAGTTAAGTATTGTTTGGTGATTGTGTACATCGTATTTATTCATAGACGCTAGTACCGACCAAGGATACGAGGAGGAAGGAGGATTCTACGAAGAAGCCGAGGAGAACTTCAACCACTGCTCTGCACAAGGCAAGCTTTACTAACTAAGTGGACCAATGCAAGCTAACACTTGCAAGATACCCTACTAATGCAAGCTTATACTGATACTTATGCAAGCTAATACTTGCTTGTTACCATGACCACTATATGCTTTAAGCATATGTGATCATATCCACTTGATAAACCAATCCTAGTTTTACTTACAAGCTTTATACTTTATTTCTTTATCAAAGATAGTACTTAGAGCTTACTTAAGTAAATTTTAGATATTATAAAGATAATTGAAGGTTGCATAAAGAGCATAAAATTTGGCCTAAGCTAGATAATCTTGATGTCATCCTAAGGCATAAGATTAAACTTAGTTAAACTCCACTAGTTTACCACCCCTCATTAGTGCTTACCCCCACTTGTAGATGCTAGTGCTAAGCATAAAACTTGATCAACTTTATATGGGAATACCTGGTGGAAAAATGGTTATGAAAACCTTGGAATGATGGATCATTCTATTGAAATGTTTTGGATATGTGTTTCCGAACACCTAATGATTTTGGTGATGAAAATGATGAGGCATGAGCCTTATCCCTTTTTTAAAACTGATGGTTGTCTAGATGCGATACCATTCCAATTTTATCGTACAACCATAATACCCGAAGATTGGGTAGTGCTTGACTGGAAACTTATATACCTTAGTATTAGTTCCCTCACGGCCAAGGTCTGAGCTGAGGCTACCTTGTGAAGATTGTCCACCTGTGCAGTACCCAAGATGACAGTTGGTCATGGTTGGGAGGCCAAACTCATAGGAGAGGTGCTTATACTAGGGCGTGTAATTGAAAGGTTAGGATTGATTATCCGCATACTGAGTATGATGAATTCAGGATTTGTTCCTGACGGATGTATCGAATGTTGTGGTGAAAGTATACAATCTCTGTAGAGTGTCAAACTATTCGAATAGCCGCGTCCGCGGTTATGGACAGTTGGAGTGGCCATACTGTTCCCCCGTCAGACCTTTTCAAAAAGACTTGTGAAATGAATTGAGACTTTGGCTTGACCACAACAGGGTTGTCATATGAAATACAAGTTCCCACTTAGGTGTTATAAAACTTCAACTAGCATTCGTTGCTTCTAAACTTAGTAGATATAAATCTAGCTTTTGCAAAACAACCCTAGAGCCGAGTGTCCTATTATCAAAAACCCCTTTCACTTGTTAGTATTAGTTTGCGAGTACTTAAAGAGTACTCATGGCTTTGTCCCTAGCTATTCCCGTGGCCAGACTATGAAGAGGAGTACCTGGAGGATGGACCCCAGGAAGGTTACGACAACTAGGATCATCTCCCATCGTCAGCATTGCCTGTGACCCCGAGGATGGAGCTTCGCCTATGCTACCGTTATTATTACGTATTCCGCTGCTTGAAGTTGTATTAAGAACTGGATCAATGAGATCCCTATTTGTGTAAGACCTTATGTATGGTTTGTAATGGATGATGTACTGTGGTATCCAATTCTGTTATGTCTCGCAAAAATGATAATCCTGGGATTGCGATGTATGGCATAACAGGCATCTGGGATTAAAAATCCGGGTGTTGACAAGTTGGTATCAGAGCCATCTTGACCATAGGAGACCCTAGTTAGACTAGACGTTTGAATCAAAAACTTAGTTTCAAAACCAAAGAAAATAAATATTTACAAAAACTTATTCTCATTCTTATCCCTTTGATTCTTTCATGAAAATTCATGTTCCTCAAAAACTCTTGCAAAATATAAAATTCGACACACTTGATCACTCTACTAACTTACTCATCCTATATTCTTATAGATGGCCGTGAAGTACAACAAGTTTTATCAGTTGGGGAATGGAGGAGACCTTATCTTTGAGAGGGATTTGGACCAGCTTTCGAAACTTCTAGAGCGTCCGCACCCCGAGTTCTTCGGAGCTCAGCTCAATGATCAAGGAGGAGAAGATCTGCAGTGGCTAATTGTTGCAAGTCTGCGAGGAAATATTGAACCTCCCACTGCAGAAGGAATTCAGTTTACCTTATGAGAGAACAACTTGCTCGATGGACTTGCCAGGGCCATGCAGGAAGCTCTTTCCCGTCTGTGTGGGCAGAGTATCAACCAGATCAAGGGTACTCGCTTTGAGTTTTTCCCAAGGCATGATGCAAATGGACAACCACTGGAAGCCCCATATCACCCCGAGCTGAAGACCCAATTGGACCACCTTAGCTTCATGATGTACGATCATCAGCAGGAGTTGGATAACTACCGTGACTACTCCAACCACAAGTCTGCCATCATCAAGACGAAGGACCAAACCATCGCCATGCTAGCAAAGGATTGCAAGTCTCGCTGCCGTCACCTCGACAAGAAGGAGCGCATTATTGCCTGACTTCGCCACCGTATCTCATCTTTGGAGGAGACCATCCACGAGAGAGACATGCAGTTAGAGGAAAGGGAGAATGCCGGAGAGGATCTTCGTGGAGACCCCTACTCCTACCTCAGCGATGATGATGATTTTCTGGAGGATCAGGCTATGGACTTCTTCACCGATGAGGATGATTTCACCTTCATCAATGACGATGAAGATGACGAAGCCATAGATTCCGAGGAGTAGTAGAACTTGAGCACTAGCGTAGTGAGTAGTATTCGGTCCCACTGTATCATAGTTTTCAGAATGGTTCTTAAAACCATATGCTTTTCTTTGTTGTGGTGTGTGTTGTATCGTGTGCTATGAATGAATGAATGAATGAAAAATCAAGTTGCTAGAAAAATCTGAGTCAAACTTTAAAAACTTTTCAAAGACCCAAAACCTTATAAATTTCCCTCTTTTCTCATGATCTATCTCAATCTTCAGATGCCACGTGGAGGAAGTGGTTCATCCCCGGACCCGATGTTGCAGATTCTGCAAATATTGACTTCTGACCGCGAAGCTGAAAGAGCAGAACGTCAAGCCAACCTAGCCACCCTGCAACAGATAGCCCAGCTTGCCCAAAACAACCAAGGCCATGGAAATCAGGACAACCATGGACCTAAGATCAAGAATTTCCACAATACCAACCCACCTGTTTTCACTAAGTCAGAAGAACCCCTAGACGCCGATGATTGGCTGCAAACCATGGAAAATAACCTAGAAGTCGCCGGAGTGGAAGCCAACGAGAAAGTTCTGTTCGCCACCCACTATCTAGCCGGAGATGCCAGGGCATGGTGGAACAGTGTTCGCGCAATGACCGGAGGCCAGATGATGACCTGGGAGGAATTGAAGGTCAAGTTTACCAGAACCCATGTGCCACCGGGTTTGATCAAGAGAATGAGAGACGAGTTCAGAGAACTGAAGCAAGGACGAATGACTGTAGTGGAATACCGTGACAAATTCTTGTCATTAGCTAGGTATGCCCCGGATGAGATCGACACCGAAGCCAAGAAGAAAGAAAGATTCCTGAATGGTCTGCCTGATGAGATGCAGGCGGTATTAGTCAATATCCCCTTTGCTGATATTGAAGCCCTTGTCGACTCTGCTATCCAGATGGAAGGAAAGATCAATCAAGCCAATGAGAACCGCAAGCGTCGCATGGTGCATCATCCAGGAACCTATCAGACCCCAAAGTATCGCCCTAACCCATCTCCCGGATTTGCCCCAAGAACCAACAGACCCCCGATGAACCGTCCGACCTATCCCAACCGCGGAAACCCTAGGCCCGGAGGAAATCACAACAACCCCGGCAACTCTAGCAATTTCAACCGTGCCCCACCCAAGTTCAACAACAACAATGCTACCGCCAACACCAACACTGCCCCGAGAACTGGAAGCAATGCTATGCCTGTAGCAGCAAAGGACAAGTCGCAAGTGACTTGTTATGACTGTGGAAATAATGGCCACTATTCCAACGAGTGCCCCAACAAGAAGAATGCCACAACACCCAATGCCAATGCCCCAGCTCAGCAACAGCGTCGTGTTCAGCCATGAAGTAGATTTGCCCCAGGGAACTCGCTCAACCGCAATGGTCGTCTTTTCCTCATGCATGCTGAAGAAGCTCAGGAAGCGCCAGACGTCGTGCTGGGTATGTTTTCTGTTAATTCAGTACTTGCACGAGTGTTGTTTGATTCTGGTGCATCGCACTCATTTGTCACCGAAGAATTTGCATGCACTAGTAAAATTCAACCAACCAAACTGAAGCATGTTATGATTGTTCAAATTCCCGGATCAACCACCAAGGCTAGGCAAATTTGCAAAGTCGTCCCTATCCGAATCCATGGCATAAATTTTTATGCAAATCTGATAGTACTCGGAACTAAAGGTTTGGAAGTAGTACTAGGAATGGATTGGATGTCCAAACATAAAGGATTGATTGACTGTGCCAAGAAAGCCATAACCATGACCAGTACAGCCGGAATATCAGTTGAGCATATATCTGAAACCTTACCTCGTCAATTCAAATGCAACAAGAGTATAGCCCAACCTACCATTGACCAAGTCCGGATAGTCTGTGAATACCCCGATGTATTTCCAGATGTTTTGTCCGGTATGCCCCCAGATCAGGATATCGAGTTTATCATCGAACTAATCCCTAGAACCGGACCCATAGCCTAGAGACCCTATAGTATGAACCCTTCTGAGCTAGCAGAACTGAAGAAGCAACTGGATGCCATGCTGGAAATTGGATTGATTCAACCAAGTGTGTCACCATGGAGGTCACCTGTCTTGTTTGTGGACAAGAAGGATGGAGGTAACCGTTTGTGTACGGATTATCGGAAATTGAATGATGTCATTATCAAGAACAAATACCCCTTGCCCAAGTTAGAAGATTTGTTTGATCAGTTGACCGGTGCCAAAGTGTTTTCTAAGATTGATCTTAGAACTGGCTATCATCAACTCAAGATTTGTGCAGAAGATATTCCCAAGACTGCCTTTACCACCAGATATGGATTGTACGAGTATACAGTCATGTCTTTTGGATTAACCAATGCCCCCGCTTATTTCATGAATCTCATGAATAAGATTTTTATGGACTTCCTGGATAAGTTTGTCGTTGTTTTCATCGATGACATTCTGATTTATTCCAAATCAGAAGAAGAACATGAGCTACACCTAAGGACCATTCTTGGAACCCTTAGAGAGCATCAGCTGTATGCAAAGTTTAGCAAATGTGAATTCTGGTTACAAGAGGTAGGATTCCTCGGTCACATTGTATCAGCCGGAGGAATTGCCGTTGACCCTGCCAAAGTGAAAGATGTAGAAGATTGGCAAGCCCCAACCACTCAAACCCAAGTTCGTGCATTTCTCGGATTGGCGGGATATTACCGCAAGTTCGTAGAAGGATTCTCGAGTATCGCCAGACCCATGACCCAATTGCTGAAGAAGGACAAGAAGTTTGAATGGACCGACAAATGTGAAGCGAGTTTTCAAGAACTCAAGAGAAGATTAATTTCAGCCCCAATCTTGATCATGCCGGATATCACGAAGCCCTTCGATGTGTATTGTGATGCATCCAAGATCGGTCTCGGATGTGTGCTAATGCAAGAAGGCAAAGTTATATCTTATCTATCTCGACAACTGAAGCAACATGAGCAAAATTACCCAACCCATGACCTCGAACTCGCAACCGTAGTTCTAGCCCTGAAGACATGGAGGCATTACCTAATGGGAAACCGTTGTGAGATCTATACGGATCACAAGAGTATGAAGTATATATTCACTCACAAGGAGCTGAATATGAGACAGAGAAGATGGATTGAGCTAATCAAGGATTACGATCTGGACATTCACTATCACCCTGGTAAAGCCAATGTGGTAGCAGATGCCCTTAGCAGATTGCCGTGCCACTTGAACTCCATGATTTTGAAGGAGCAACCAAGTTTTCACAAAGAGATGGAAGATTTTCGAATGGAATTAGTAAGTGAAGGATTTTTGGCTAGCATAGAACTCCATCCGGCTTTGATCAGTCAGATTAAAGAGGCATAGAAGGGAAATGCTAGTATCGACGGAATCAAGCGTCGTATCGGTATAGGCAAAGTACCTGGATTCACCGAAGACGAAGAAGGAGTTATGTGGTACAAAGGACGCCTTTGTGTACCAGCAGATTCTGAGTTGAAAGAAGTTATTCTGAAGGAGGCTCATGATACTCTTTATTCTATCCATCCTGGAGGAACTAAGATATATCAAGATTTAAAAGAGCAATTTCGGTGGCATAAGATGAAGAGAGAAATCGGAAGCTATATCGCCAAGTGTGATATTTGTCAGCGAGTCAAGGCAGGATATCAAAGACCCGCTGGATTGTTGCAACCATTGCAGATTCCGGAATGGAAATGGGATTCCGTTGGAATAGACTTTATCACTGGACTGCCTACTTCTAGTAGGGGAAATGACTCTATCTGGGTCATAGTGGACCGATTGTCCAAAGTCGCCCATTTCTTGCCCGTCAAGACCACATATCAGAGTTCAAAGCTAGTAGAGTTGTACATCGCTAGAATAGTTAGTTTGCATGGAGTCCCCAAGAACATCGTATCGGATCGAGGAACTCAGTTTACCTCGAGATTCTGGAAGAAAGTCCAAGAAGGTTTAGGAACCCGCCTAGATTTCAGCACCGCGTATCACCCTCAGACCGATGGAAAACGGAGCGAGTAAACCAAATACTCGAAGATATTCTGAGAGCATGTGTGTTAGAATATGGATCCAAGTGGAAAGACTGTCTGCCGTTTGCAGAATTTTCATACAATAACAGTTATCAAGCCAGTTTGCAAATGGCCCCATTTGAATTCATGTACGGAAGAAAGTGTCGCACCCCTTTGAACTGGTCGGAAGTAGGAGAGAGTTAGATTTTCGGACCCGACATCCTACGAGAAGCAGAAGAGAAGGTTCACAAGATTCGTGAGCACCTCAAGACCGCCCAGTCCAGACAGAAGAGTTACGCCGACAAGAGACATAGAGACCTCGCCTTCAACATAGGAGATTTTGTTTATCTGAAGGTGTCGCCATTGAAGGGAATGCAGCGTTTCCAACTCAAAGGAAAGTTAGCTCCTAGATATATCGGACCCTTCAAGATCTTGAACCATCGAGGAGAAGTGTCGTATCAATTGGAACTACCTGAAGAGATGTCAGCCGTGCACAATGTGTTCCATATCTCATTACTTCGCAAGTGTCTCGAAGTCCCTGAGAAGACCGAAGTGTTCAAAAATATCGATCACCGGACCATAGAGATCAATGATGACCTGACCTATCCCAAAGTACCCATCCGTATTTTGGAAGAAGATTTTCGAACTACCCGAACCCGAAGCATAAAGTTTCTCAAGATTCAGTGGAGCAACCACACAGAAGAGGAAGCTACCTGGGAGCGCGAAGATCACATCAGGACAGAGTTTCCCGATCTCTTCAAATCCTAGGTAATCTTTTTCGTCCTTTTTCAAATCTCGGGACAAGATTTTGTTTAAGAGGGGGAAGGTTTGTAACATCCCAAAAATACTAAACTTGGATCATCAAATTGTAATCATCAAAATTAGGGTTAACAAAAACTTTGCTAAATAAAAATATGAAAGCATGCATGGTGTATGCATTCCAATTTTGATTTCTTTTGAACCACCTTGTTTGTGTGTTCCTTTGCTTGTAAATGGATGCTTAGGTGAAATAAACATCATCTAAACAATTCCCAAACTTTTCTCAAAGACAAATTAATCAAAACAAAGCTAAATGAGTGAATGGTCATTTTGACCAATTTAACTCCCATGCCTACTTTGGCTGTCTCAAACTTTCAGAACTTAACAGAAACTTTTCTGGATCTTTGCACCCCTTGATTGTACTCATAACAAAGTATCAAGGCCCACTTTGTGATCATCCAAAAACATTTAAATGCCTAGTTTAAATGACAGTTCAAAATTGAATCTTTATCATATGGGAAGATCCCACTTTTTCAAAAACCACTCAAACAAGCTCAATTTTCAAAACCCAAGCATCTGCAGACTCACCAGCACCAACCTAGCACACCCACCAAAAATCTTTTCAAAATTCAAAACTTGAATTCTTGCGGCCATTTCATTAAACACCTTGCAGATACAAATCAAACAAAATCCAAACACTATTGTGAGCAGTGATTGAAGCCTAACTTGTTCCTCTCTGGTTGCAACTAGGCTTTAGTAGATCATCTATCTCAAGTGCAAACCTCTAGAATCACTATAAGCTTGGCAATGCCATCAATGGTGAGCAGGCCGAGTGCACACTTGTCACCCCCATGTCGACAGGAAGCTAGGAGAAGAACCAAGCCTAGTCAACATGTCTGGGAGCAAGCCAACACCCCACCGCCACTCCCTGTCCACCGCTCGAACCTTGCCAACCCCTGGACCACATGCACGGACCATGCCAAGCTCGCCAGCAACCATGCCGAGAGTGCACCCCGTGCGCCACGCTCGACCGAGCCCACAGACCGCGTGCCGCCTTTGCCGCGTGCATACGTGATCATCACCGTCCCAGTAACCTCGCAGACACGCTCGTTCGCCGCCGCGCGGACCACGCGCGCTGCGCGCCATTAAATCTTCCGTCGGGCACGCACAGAGCACCGTCGCGTTCCGACCAAACCACACTGCCCCACGTCTCGCCACCGTGTCGTTGAGCATCGCCAGGGAGCACCGCACCGCCCCCTACCGTCGTCCACGCCGATAGCCGTCTGTACCGTCGACCACGAAGAGCTCACCTTGCGCCCTGTTGGTCCCCTCGCTCCACTATAAATAGAGGCCACCCCCAGCCGAATTGAGCACACCATCTCACTCCCCTCTCCTCACTGATCGTGCCACCCCGTTCCCGGAGCAAGGTGAGCAGCACTTTGCCGGAATTTCACCGGAGCCCGCCGCTACTGGAGAAGAAGGGAGCCAACGATTGGAGCCGCCCCATGAGAAGCTGCCGGTACCAGGAGGTTCGCCGTCGTCGACTTCGTCGTTCGCCCGTCTCGCCGACCCTCGCCTGAACCCCGGTGAGCCCCCAACAACCCCCACTGGCCGTGCTAGGTTTCTGTCTCGCCGGCGTTGCCCAACGTCGACGATGACTCTCAGCCGTTGGATTAGAACCAGATCAAACGCACCACATCGCCCCATACCGCTTCGCACCCCCTCGTCTCACTGACGCGTGGGGACAACCACTTAACCAGCCCGCGTAAGCGCTGTGCTTAGCAGGCTGGCCCAGTATCGCTTCCCGCGCAGCCCAGCTATTTGAATTTAACCTTTTCCATTTTATTTCAAACACACTTCTGTACCCAGTTTCAAAAATCAACCCAGGTCGATTCAATGCACCAAATCGAATGAAACTAATTTTGTTAGAAAGGTCTGGAAGTGCTGAATCCAAGCCCGTTGGATTCAATTCATTTGGATCTATAGATCATCCATGGTAAAAATAACAAGGCAGAAGCTTTTCTGCATTCAAACATTTTTCAAATTAAAACCATAATAGCTTTTGAGTTGATTCCAACTCTCAAAAATCACATTTAACCATACCTTTCAGAATATATAAAAATATATAGGTTTACTTGTAGAAATAATGTTCAAGTAATAAAAGAATGCCACATAGGCATTTCTAGTCACTTTATTTAATTAAAATAAAAGGGTAAAACCTTATTAAATTGTGACACCACTTTAAATCACATTCCCATGGACTAAAATATGTGGTGATGACATGTGTCAACATGATCCCATGTTTGGTTTAGAGAATATTAAATCTTAAGTAGTTTTTCAATGAGTAGAAATTACTTTTCTAAAAATAAAAGGAATTAAACCAAGTCTTAATCTTGTAATGTTAGAGATGATGTTAGATCATCTATAGGACCCTTTTTGTGTGATGAGTGCTAGTTAAGTATTGTTTGGTGATTGTGTACATCGTATTTATTCATAGACACTAGTACCGACCAAGGATACGAGGAGGAAGGAGGATTCTACGAAGAAGAAGCCGAGGAGAACTTCAACCACTGCTCTGTACAAGGCAAGCTTTACTAACTAAGTGGACCAATGCAAGCTAACACTTGCAAGATACCCTACTAATGCAAGCTTATACTGATACTTATGCAAGCTAATACTTGCTTGTTACCATGACCACTATATGCCTTAAGCATATGTGATCATATCCACTTGATAAACCAATCCTAGTTTTACTTACAAGCTTTATACTTTATTTCTTTATCAAAGCTAGTACTTAGAGCTTACTTAAGTAAATTGTAGATATTAGAAAGATAATTGAAGGTTGCATAAAGAGCATAAAATTTGGCCTAAGCTAGATAATCTCTATGTCATCCTAAGGCATAAGATTAAACTTAGTTAAACTCCACTAGTTTACCACCCCTCATTAGTGCTTACCCCCACTTGTAGATGCTAGTGCTAAGCATAAAACTTGATCAACTTTAGATGGGAATACCTGGTGGAAAAATGGTTATGAAAACCTTGGAATGATGGATCATTCTATTGAAATGTTTTGGACATGTGTTTCCGAACACCTGATGATTTTGGTGATGAAAATGATGAGGCATGAGCCTTAGCCCTTTTTAAAACTGATGGTTGTCTGGATGCGATACCATTCCAATTTTATCGTACAACCACAATACCCGAAGATTGGGTAGGTCTTGACTGGAAACTTATATACCTTAGTATTAGTTCCCTCACGGCCAAGGTCTGAGCTGAGGCTACCTTGTGAAGATTGTCCACCTGTGCAGTACCCAAGATGACAGTTGGTCATGGTTGGGAGGCCAAACTCACAGGAGAGATGCTTATACTAGGGCGTGTAATTGAAAGGTTAGGATTGATTATCCGCATACTGAGTATGGTGAATTCAAGATTTGTTCCTGACGGATGTATCGAATGTTGTGGTGAAAGTGTACAATCTCTGCAGAGTGTCAAACTATTCAAATAGCCGCGTCCGTGGTTATGGACAGTTGGAGTGGCCATACTGTTCCCCCGTCAGATGTTTTCAAAAGACTTGTGAAATGAATTGAGACTTTGACTTGACCACAGCAGGGTTGTGATATGAAATACAAGTTCCCACTTAGGTGTTTTAAAAATTCAACTAGCATTCGTTGCTTCTAAACTTAGTAGATATAAATCTGGCTTTTGCAAAACAACCCTAGAGCCGAGTGTCCTATTATCAAAAACCCCTTTCACTTGTTAGTATTAGTTTGCGAGTACTTAAAGAGTACTCATGGATTTGTCCCTGGCTATTCCCGTGGCCAGACTATGAAGAGGAGTACCTGGAGGATGGACCCCAGGAAGGTTACGACAACTAGGATCATCTCCCATCGTCAGCATTGCCTGTTTCCCCGAGGATGGAGCTTCTCCTACGCTACCGTTATTATTACGTATTCCGCTGCTTGAAGTTGTATTAAGAACTGGATCAATGAGATCCCTATTTGTGTAAGACCTTATGTATGGTTTGTAATGTATGATGTACTGTGGTATCCAATTCTGTTATGTCTCGCAAAAATGGTAATCCTGGGATTGCGATGTATGGCATAACAGGCATCTGGGATTAAAAATCCGGGTGTTGACAAGTTGGTATCAGAGCCATCTTGACCATAGGAGACCCTAGTTAGACTAGACGTTTGAATCAAAAACTTAGTTTCAAAACCAAAGAAAATAAATATTTACAAAAACTTATTCTCATTCTTATCCCTTTGATTCTTTCATGAAAATTCATGTTCCTCAAAAACTCTTGCAAAATATAAAATTCGACACACTTGATCACTCTACTAACTTACTCATCCTATATTCTTATAGATGGCCGTGAAGTACAACAAGTTTTATCAGTTGGGGAATGGAGGAGACCTTATCTTTGAGAGGGATTTGGACCAGCTTTCGAAACTTCTGGAGCGTCCGCACCCCGAGTTCTTCGGAGCTCAGCTCAATGATCAAGGAGGAGAAGATCTGCAGTGGCTAATTGTTGCAAGTCTGCGAGGAAATATTGAACCTCCCACTGCGGAAGGAATTCAGTTTACCTTATGAGAGAACAACTTGCTCGATGGACTTGCCAGGGCCATGCAGGAAGCTCTTTCCCGTCTGTGTGGGCAGAGTATCAACCAGATCAAGGGTACTCGCTTTGAGTTTTGCCCAAGGCATGATGCAAATGGACAACCACTGGAAGCCCCATATCACCCCGAGCTGAAGACCCAATTGGACCACCTTAGCTTCATGATGTACGATCGTCAGCAGGAGTTGGATAACTGCCGTGACTACTCCAACCACAAGTCTGCCATCATCAAGACGAAGGACCAAACCATCGCCATGCTAGCAAAGGATTGCAAGTCTCGCTGCCGTCACCTCGACAAGAAGGAGCGCATTATTGCCTGTCTTCGCCACCGTATCTCATCTTTGGAGGAGACCATCCACGAGAGAGACATGCAGTTAGAGGAAAGGGAGAATGCCGGAGAGGATCTTCGTGGAGACCCCTACTCCTACCTCAGCGATGATGATGATTTTCTGGAGGATCAGGCTATGGACTTCTTCAACGATGAGGATGATTTCACCTTCATCAATGACGATGAAGATGACGAAGCCACAGATTCCGAGGAGTAGTAGAACTTGAGCACTAGCGTAGTGAGTAGTATTCGGTCCCACTGTATCATAGTTTTCAGAATGGTTCTTAAAACCATCTGCTTTTCTTTGTTGTGGTGTGTGTTGTATCGTGTGCTATGAATGAATGAATGAATGAAAAATCAAGTTGCTAGAAAAATCTGAGTCAAACTTTAAAAACTTTTCAAAGACCCAAAACCTTAGAAATTTCCCTCTTTTCTCATGATCTATCTCAATCTTCAGATGCCACGTGGAGGAAGTGGTTCATCCCCGGACCCGATGTTGCAGATTCTGCAAATATTGACTTCTGACCGCGAAGCTGAAAGAGCAGAACGTCAAGCCAACCTAGCCACCCTGCAACAGATAGCCCAGCTTGCCCAAAACAACCAAGGCCATGGAAATCAGGACAACCATGGACCTAAGCTCAAGAATTTCCACAATACCAACCCACCTGTTTTCACTAAGTCAGAAGAACCCCTAGACGCCGATGATTGGCTGCAAACCATGGAAAATAACCTAGAAGTCGCCGGAGTGGAAGCCAATGAGAAAGTTCTGTTCGCCACCCACTATCTAGCCGGAGATGCCAGGGCATGGTGGAACAGTGTCCGCGCAATGACCGGAGGCCAGATGATGACCTGGGAGGAATTGAAGGTCAAGTTTAGCAGAACCCATGTGCCACCGGGTTTGATGAAGAGAATGAGAGACGAGTTCAGAGAACTGAAGCAAGGACGAATGACTGTAGTGGAATACCGTGACAAATTCTTGTCATTAGCTAGGTATGCCCCGGATGAGATCGACACCGAAGCCAAGAAGAAAGAAAGATTCCTGAATGGTCTGCCTGATGAGATGCAGACGGTATTAGTCAATATCCCCTTTGCTGATATTGAAGCCCTTGTCGACTCTGCTATCCAGATGGAAGGAAAGATCAATCAAGCCAATGAGAACCGCAAGCGTCGCATGGTGCATTAGCCAGGAACCTATCAGACCCCAAAGTATCGCCCTAACCCATCTCCCGGATTTGCCCCAAGAACCAACAGACCCCCGATGAACCGTCCGACATATCCCAACCGCGGAAACCCTAGGCCCGGAGGAAATCACAACAACCCCGGCAACTCTAGCAATTTCAACCGTGCCCCACCCAAGTTCAACAACAACAATGCTACCGCCAACACCAACACTGCCCCGAGAACTGGAAGCAATGCTGTGCCTGTATCAGCAAAGGACAAGTCGCAAGTGACTTGTTATGACTGTGGAAATAATGGCCACTATTCCAACGAGTGCCCCAACAAGAAGAATGCCACAGCACCCAATGCCAATGCCCCAGCTCAGCAACAGCGTCGTGTTCAGCCATGAAGTAGATTTGCCCCAGGGAACTCGCTCAACCGCAATGGCCGTCTTTTCCTCATGCATGCTGAAGAAGCTCAGGAAGCGCCAGACGTCGTGCTGGGTATGTTTTCTGTTAATTCAGTACTTGCACGAGTGTTGTTTGATTCTGGTGCATCGCACTCATTTGTCACCGAAGAATTTGCATGCACTAGTAAAATTCAACCAACCAAACTGAAGCATGTTATGATTGTTCAAATTCCCGGATCAACCACCAAGGCTAGGCAAATTTGCAAAGCCATCCCTATCCGAATCCATGGCATAAATTTTTATGCAAATCTGATAGTACTCGGAACTAAAGGTTTGGAAGTAGTACTAGGAATGGATTGGATGTCCAAACATAAAGGATTGATTGACTGTGCCAAGAAAGCCATAACCATGACCAGTACAGCCGGAATATCAGTCGAGCATATATCTGAAACCTTACCTCGTCAATTCAAATGCAACAAGAGTATAGCCCAACCTACCATTGACCAAGTCCGGATAGTCTGTGAATACCCCGATGTATTTCCAGATGTTTTGTCTGGTATGCCCCCAGATCAGGATATCGAGTTTATCATCGAACTAATCCCTAGAACCGGACCCATAGCCCAGAGACCCTATAGTATGAACCCTTCTGAGCTAGCAGAACTGAAGAAGCAACTGGATGCCATGCTGGAAATTGGATTGATTCAACCAAGTGCGTCACCATGGAGGTCACCTGTCTTGTTTGTGGACAAGAAGGATGGAGGTAACCGTTTGTGTACGGATTATCGGAAATTGAATGATGTCACTATCAAGGACAAATACCCCTTGCCCAAGATAGAAGATTTGTTTGATCAGTTGACCGGTGCCAAAGTGTTTTCTAAGATTGATCTTAGAACTGGCTATCATCAACTCAAGATTTGTGCAGAAGATATTCCCAAGACTGCCTTTACCACCAGATATGGATTGTACGAGTATACAGTCATGTCTTTTGGATTAACCAATGCCCCCGCTTATTTCATGAATCTCATGAATAAGATTTTTATGGACTTCCTGGATAAGTTTGTCATTGTTTTCATTGATGACATTCTGATTTATTCCAAATCAGAAGAAGAACATGAGCTACACCTAAGGACCATTCTTGGAACCCTTAGAGAGCATCAGCTGTATGCAAAGTTTAGCAAATGTGAATTCTGGTTACAAGAGGTAGGATTCCTCGGTCACATTGTATCAACCGGAGGAATTGCTGTTGACCCTGCCAAAGTGAAAGATGTAGAAGATTGGCAAGCCCCAACCACTCAAACCCAAGTTCGTGCATTTCTCGGATTGGCGGGATATTACCGCAAGTTCGTAGAAGGATTCTCGAGTATCGCCAGACCCATGACCCAATTGCTGAAGAAGGACAAGAAGTTTGAATGGACCGACAAATGTGAAGCGAGTTTTCAAGAACTCAAGAGAAGATTAATTTCAGCCCCAATCTTGATCATGCCGGATATCACGAAGCCCTTCGATGTGTATTGTGATGCATCCAAGATCGGTCTCGGATGTGTGCTAATGCAAGAAGGCAAAGTTATATCTTATCTATCTCGACAACTGAAGCAACATGAGCAAAATTACCCAACCCATGACCTCGAACTCGCAACCGTAGTTCTAGCCCTGAAGACATGGAGGCATTACCTAATGGGAAACCGTTGTGAGATCTATACGGATCACAAGAGTATGAAGTATATATTCACTCAGAAGGAGCTGAATATGAGACAGAGAAGATGGATTGAGCTAATCAAGGATTACGATCTGGACATTCACTATCACCCTGGTAAAGCCAATGTGGTAGCAGATGCCCTTAGCAGATTGCCGTGCCACTTGAACTCCATGATTTTGAAGGAGCAACCAAGTTTTCACAAAGAGATGGAAGATTTTCGAATGGAATTAGTAACTGAAGGATTTTTGGCTAGCATAGAACTCCATCCCACTTTGATCAGTCAGATTAAAGAGGCATAGAAGGGAAATGCTAGTATCGACGGAATCAAGCGTCGTATCGGTACAGGCAAAGTACCTGGATTCACTGAAGACGAAGAAGGAGTTCTGTGGTACAAAGGACGCCTTTGTGTACCAGCAGATTCTGAGTTGAAAGAAGTTATTCTGAAGGAGGCTCGTGATACTCTTTATTCTATCCATCCTGGAGGAACTAAGATATATCAAGATTTAAAAGAGCAATTTCGGTGGCATAAGATGAAGAGAGAAATCGGAAGCTATATCGCCAAGTGTGATATTTGTCAGCGAGTCAAGGCAGGACATCAAAGACCCGCTGGATTGTTGCAACCATTGCAGATTCCGGAATGGAAATGGGATTCTGTTGGAATAGACTTTATCACTGGACTGCCTACTTCTAGTAGGGGAAATGACTCTATCTGGGTCATAGTGGACCGATTGTCCAAAGTCGCCCATTTCTTGCCCGTCAAGACCACATATCAGAGTTCAAAGCTAGCAGAGTTGTACATCGCTAGAATAGTTAGTTTGCATGGAGTCCCCAAGAACATCGTATCGGATCGAGGAACTCAGTTTACCTCGAGATTCTGGAAGAAAGTCCAAGAAGGTTTAGGAACCCGCCTAGATTTCAGCACCGCGTATCACCCTCAGACCGATGGAAAATGGAGCGAGTAAACCAAATACTCGAAGATATTCTGAGAGCATGTGTGTTAGAATATGGATCCAAGTGGAAAGACCGTCTGCCGTTTGCAGAATTTTCATACAATAACAGTTATCAAGCCAGTTTGCAAATGGCCCCATTTGAATTCATGTACGGAAGAAAGTGTCGCACCCCTTTGAACTGGTCGGAAGTAGGAGAGAGTTAGATTTTCGGACCCGACATCCTACGAGAAGCAGAAGAGAAGGTTCACAAGATTCGTGAGCACCTCAAGACCGCCCAGTCCAGACAGAAGAGTTACGCCGACAAGAGACATAGAGACCTCGCCTTCAACATAGGAGATTTTGTTTATCTGAAGGTGTCGCCATTGAAGGGAATGTAGCGTTTCCAACTCAAAGGAAAGTTAGCTCCCAGATATATCGGACCCTTCAAGATCTTGAACCGTCGAGGAGAAGTGTCGTATCAATTGGAACTACCTGAAGAGATGTCAGCCATGCACAATGTGTTCCATATCTCATTACTTCGCAAGTGTCTCGAAGTCCCCGAGAAGACCGAAGTGTTCAAAAATATCGATCAACAGACCATAGAGATCAATGATGACCTGACCTATCCCAAAGTACCCATCCGTATTTTGGAAGAAGATTTTCGAACTACCTGAACCCGAAGCATAAAGTTTCTCAAGATTCAGTGGAGCAACCACACAGAAGAGGAAGCTACCTGGGAGCGCGAAGATCACATCAGGACAGAGTTTCCCGATCTCTTCAAATCCTAGGTAATCTTTTTCGTCCTTTTTCAAATCTCGGGACAAGATTTTGTTTAAGAGGGGGAAGGTTTGTAACATCCCAAAAATACTAAACTTGGATCATCAAATTGTAATCATCAAAATTAGGGTTAACAAAAACTTTGCTAAATAAAAATATGAAAGCATGCATGGTGTATGCATTCCAATTTTGATTTCTTTTGAACCACCTTGTTTGTGTGTTCCTTTGCTTGTAAATTGATGCTTAGGTGAAATAAACATCATCTAAACAATTCCCAAACTTTTCTCAAAGACAAATTAATCAAAACAAAGCTAAATGAGTGAATGGTCATTTTGACCAATTTAACTCCCATGCCTACTTTGGCTGTCTCAAACTTTCAGAACTTAACAGAAACTTTTCTGGATCTTTGCACCCCTTTATTGTACTCATAACAAAGTATCAAGGCCCACTTTGTGATCATCCAAAAACATTAAAATGCCTAGTTTAAATGACAGTTCAAAATTGAATCTTTATCATATGGGAAGATCCCACTTTTTCAAAAACCACTCAAACAAGCTCAATTTTCAAAACCCAAGCATCTGCAGACTCACCAGCACCAACCTAGCACACCCACCAAAAATCTTTTCAAAATTCAAAACTTGAATTCTTGCGGCCATTTCATTAAACACCTTGCAGATACAAATCAAACAAAATCCAAACACTATTGTGAGCAGTGATTGAAGCCTAACTTGTTCCTCTCTGGTTGCAACTAGGCTTTAGTAGATCATCTATCTCAAGTGCAAACCTCTAGAATCACTGTAAGCTTGGCAATGCCATCAATGGTGAGCAGGCCGAGTGCACACTTGTCACCCCCATGTCGACAGGAAGCTAGGAGAAGAACCAAGCCTAGCCAACATGTCTGGGAGCAAGCCAACACCCCACCGCCACTCCCTGTCCACCGCTCGAACCTTGCCAACCCCTGGACCACATGCACGGACCATGCCAAGCTCGCCAGCAACCATGCCGAGAGTGCACCCCGTGCGCCACGCTCGACCGAGCCCACAGACCGCGCGCCGCCCTTGCCGCGTGCATACGTGATCACCACCGTCCCAGTAACCTCGCAGACACGCTCGTTCGCCGCCGCGCAGACCACGCGCGCTGTGCGCCATTAAATCTTCCGTCGGGCACGCACAGAGCACCATCGCGTTCCGACCAAACCACACCGCCCCACGTCTTGCCACCGTGTCGTTGAGCATCGCCAGGGAGCACCGCACCGCCCCCTACTATCGCCCACGTCGATAGCCGTCTGTACCGTCGACCACGAAGAGCTCACCTTGCGCCCCGTCGGTCCCCTCGCTCCACTATAAATAGAGGCCACCCCCAGCCGAATTGAGAACACCATGTCACTCCCCTCTCCTCACTGATCGTGCCACCCCGTTCCCGGAGCAAGGCGAGCAGCACTTTGCCGGAATTTCACCGGAGCCCGCCGCTACTGTAGAAGAAGGGAGCCAACGATTGGAGCCGCCCCAGGAGAAGCTGCCGGTACCAGGAGGTTCGCCGTCGTCGACTTTGCCGTTCGCCCGTCTCGCCGACCCTAGCCTGAACCCCGGTGAGCCCCCAACAACCCCCACTGGCCGCGCTAGGTTTCTGTCTCGCCGGCGTTGCCCAACGTCGACGATGACTCTCAGCCGTTGGATTAGAACCAGATCGAACGCACCACATTGCCCCATACCGCTTCGCACCCCCTCGTCTCACTGACGCGTGGGGACAGCCACTTAACCAGCCCGCGTAAGCGTTGTGCTTAGCAGGCTGGCCCAGTATCGCTTCCCGCACAGCCTAGTTATTTGAATTTAACCTTTTCCATTTTATTTCAAACACACTTCTGTACCCAGTTTCAAAAATCAACCCAGGTCTATTCAATGCACCAAATCGAATGAAACTAATTTTGTTAGAAAGGACTGGAAGTGCTGAATCCAAGCCCGTTGGATTCAATTCATTTGGATCTATAGATCATCCATGGTAAAAATAACAAGGCAGAAGCTTTTCTGCATTCAAACATTTTTCGAATTAAAACCATAATAGCTTTTGAGTTGATTCCAACTCTCAAAAATCACATTTAACCATACCTTTCAGAATATATAAAAATATATAGGTTTACTTGCAGAAATAATGTTCAAGTAATAAAAGAATGCCACATAGGCATTTCTAGTCACTTTATTTAATTAAAACAAAAGGGTAAAACCTTATTAAATGTGACACCACTTTAAATCACATTCCCATGGACTAAAATATGTGGTGATGACATGTGTCAACATGATCCCATGTTTGGTTTAGAGAATATTAAATCTTAAGTAGTTTTTCAATGAGTAGAAATTACTTTTCTAAAAATAAAAGGAATTAAACCAAGCCTTAATCTTGTAATGTTAGAGATGATGTTAGATCATCTATAGGACCCTTTTTGTGTGATGAGTGCAAGTAGTTAAATATTGTTTGGTGATTGTGTACATCGTATTTATTCATAGACACTAGTACCGACCAAGGATACGAGGAGGAAGGAGGATTCTACGAAGAATAAGCCGAGGAGAACTTCAACCACTGCTCTGTACAAGGCAAGCTTTACTAACTAAGTGGACCAATGCAAGCTAACACTTGCAAGATACCCTACTAATGCAAGCTTATACTGATACTTATGCAAGCTAATACTTGCTTGTTACCATGACCACTATATGCCTTAAGCATATGTGATCATATCCACTTGATAAACCAATCCTAGTTTTACTTACAAGCTTTATACTTTATTTCTTTATCAAAGATAGTACTTAGAGCTTACTTAAGTAAATTGTAGATATTAGAAAGATAATTGAAGGTTGCATAAAGAGCATAAAATTTGGCCTAAGCTAGATAATCTTGATGTCATCCTAAGGCATAAGATTAAACTTAGTTAAACTCCACTAGTTTACCATCCCTCATTAGTGCTTACCCCCACTTGTAGATGCTAGTGCTAAGCATAAAACTTGATCAACTTTAGATGGGAATACCTGGTGGAAAAATGGTTATGAAAACCTTGGAATGATGGATCATTCTATTGAAATGTTTTGGACATGTGTTTCCGAACACCTGATGATTTTGGTGATGAAAATGATGAGGCATGAGCCTTAGCCCTTTTTAAAACTGATGGTTGTCTGGATGCGATACCATTCCAATTTTATCGTACAACCACAATACCCGAAGATTGGGTAGGTCTTGACTGGAAACTTATATACCTTAGTATTAGTTCCCTCACGGCCAAGGTCTGAGCTGAGGCTACCTTGTGAAGATTGTCCACCTGTGCAGTACCCAAGATGACAGTTGGTCATGGTTGGGAGGCCAAACTCACAGGAGAGATGCTTATACTAGGGCGTGTAATTGAAAGGTTAGGATTGATTATCCGCATACTGAGTATGGTGAATTCAAGATTTGTTCCTGACGGATGTATCGAATGTTGTGGTGAAAGTGTACAATCTCTGCAGAGTGTCAAACTATTCAAATAGCCGCGTCCGCGGTTATGGACAGTTGGAGTGGCCATACTGTTCCCCCGTCAGATGTTTTCAAAAGACTTGTGAAATGAATTGAGACTTTGACTTGACCACAGCAGGGTTGTGATATGAAATACAAGTTCCCACTTAGGTGTTTTAAAAATTCAACTAGCATTCGTTGCTTCTAAACTTAGTAGATATAAATCTGGCTTTTGCAAAACAACCCTAGAGCCGAGTGTCCTATTATCAAAAACCACTTTCACTTGTTAGTATTAGTTTGCGAGTACTTAAAGAGTACTCATGGCTTTGTCCCTGGCTATTCCCGTGGCCAGACTATGAAGAGGAGTACCTGGAGGATGGACCCCAGGAAGGTTACGACAACTAGGATCATCTCCCATCGTCAGCATTGCCTGTTTCCCCGAGGATGGAGCTTCTCCTACGCTACCGTTATTATTACGTATTCCGCTGCTTGAAGTTGTATTAAGAACTGGATCAATGAGATCCCTATTTGTGTAAGACCTTATGTATGGTTTGTAATGGATGATGTACTGTGGTATCCAATTCTGTTATGTCTCGCAAAAATGGTAATCCTGGGATTGCGATGTATGGCATAACAGGCATCTGGGATTAAAAATCTGGGTGTTGACAACGGTCTTCCCCGAAGTAAACTTCAGATTTACCGTACCAACACCATGAATAGAAGCACGTGAGCCATTTCCCATCAGCACGGAAGAGGTCCTTGAGACCTGATAAGAGGAAAACATGGAAATATCAGAACATACATGTGTATTAGCACACGTGTCTATCCACCAATCAGGAGAATGACATAATGAAAGGATAGTAGGTAAAATACCGTACCCAGCATCCTTCATCTCAGTATCGCTAATAACAACATTAGCGGCCTTGCCGCTGTTTCCATGTTGACGCTTGTCAAAGCGATTTGGACAGATAGGAGCCCAATGATCAGGATCACCACAGACGTGGCAAGAGCCTTTTCTTTTATCATTTTTCTTCTTGAAGTTGGTTGAGTGCGTGGCCTTGTTCTTGCCATCAAACTTCCCCTTTCCTTCAGTTTTGTTCTTATTCTTGAACTTATGGGATTGGAAGTTTTTCCTCTGCACCAAATTGGCAGTAGAACCTCCCTCAAATCCTCGAGCAGTTTTGTCCTTTGCTCTCGCCTTCTCTTCCACATGAAGAGACCCAATGAGATCCGTAACGGAAAACTCTTGTCTCTTATGTTTTAGAGAAGTAGCAAAGTTCCTCCACGAGGGAGGAAGCTTGGCAATAATGCCACCGGCCACAAATTTGTCCGGTAAGGAACACTTGAACTGCTCAAGTTCTTTGGCAAGTGATTGTATCTCATGAGCCTGCTCAACGACGGAGCGCTCATCAACCATCTTGTAGTCATAGAATTGCTCCATGACATACAACTCAGTGCCAGCGTCCGAGACCCCAAACTTGGCCTCGAGTGCTTCCCACGCGTCCTTGCCATTATCAAATGACATATACGGGTCAACAATGTTGTCCCCAAGAACACTGAATAAAGCCGCCATAAACATGGTATCGGCTTTCTTAAAGGTCGCTTCCTGCTCAGCAGAAAGATCTTCTTCAGGTTTACCAAGAGTGGCGCTATAGCAGTTTAGGTTTTCAAACCAGAGAACTGCTCTCTTGCGCTATCTCTTATAGTGCATGCCATCAAAAGGAGGCGGCCTAGTAGCCATGGCTACACCATTGGAATTCAGTTGCCTATAATCAAGTTTTTGGATTGTTGGAAATATAAGCAATAATCCATATGATTTAATCCGAATAATAAATTGATAAAGCATGATCATACAAACGGTACTAAAGCAGATCAACGAAGTAGATGAACAGATTACATCTATAGGAGATAAACCTATCACATCTACACCAAACGCTAGAACAAAGAACTCTAGCAAGATCCGAAAGAGAAAGATTGAAAACACATACGATGCAGTTGCGGTAGTAGCCGCGGCGGGGCTGTCTCCCATGTTGAGGTTGCTGACGTCCGGGAAGAAGTCGTCGTTCGGAAACTCGTCGTCGGACGACGTCGTGGTTGCCAGTAGTCGCGCTTGAGCGCTCCCAAAAAACCTGATCGCCCCTCACCCGTACAGGTTCACGAGAGGCGGGGTTCCGGAGGCCTACTGTCCCGATCTGCGGTGCACGCCGCAAGCCGGGATGGGGAAGACGAAAGCGGCGACGCAAGGTTCTGGAGGTAGGCGCGTGTGTGGATTGATTCACCGATTAGGTTTAGCGCAGACGCTTATATAATGCAGGTTAGGGAGATCGTGGGCTCAGCCCACGTCCGAGTCGGTAACAGTCCATGTCCATAAAAACTGGAAACGGCTGTAATTAACGCGTCCGTTAATGACTCATAATTAGTTTTCCAACCAGCAAAATAAAACTCGGCTCGGCGAGATTCCCGCGACCCGCGACCCGTGACCAGCGGCGAGGCGGGCGGCGTCGGAGGAGGAGTGCGCGAGGGCTACTCTTCTTGTCACACCTTAGTGAGTGGTGCAACACTCTACTATATAAGGTGGTCCAACTTCCCTTCAACTAGCAACGTGAGACTAAACTTTAGCACCACTACACAGCCATATGCTGCCATATACAAGTGGGCCAAAGAGAATTTCAGAATTTGTCTAATGGACCAACAGCCCAAAACTCACCAAATTCCAACAATTACTTTGTATTAGGCATCGATGATTAGACAGACGATCTGAACCGGGATCAAGCAGTGCTTCTGTCCTTGGGCTCTCATCGTCCTCCCCCCTTTCTCCCTAAATATAGTGAATCGAGAGTGAGGACCGTAACAGAACATTAGGGAGATGCAAAAGTTGAAAGAAAACACTACGTCTGAAGTTGCTGAATCAAGTCGTCCAATGCATTTGCAGTTTTGGCCCGCCCAAGACAGTTTATTATCACTATTACCAAATCAAAGCAAAAAGAACTAGTTTTACAGGCTTACACTGTGAGTCTCTGATCACTCCTGACTTAATTGGGCGCGCCAAAACGTGTCCTACAATTGTTTTGTTTTCCGTTTTTGGGCTGAGAAAGAGAAGCACAAAAATTCGTCACTTGATGCAGGTCACGATCGATCGAGATCCGAGCTCGAGACCTCGCCGATGGTCCGGCAAGACGGCGATTATGCGAGTCCAACGAGCTTCTCGCTGAGCTCCCAGACCTTCCTTGCCTTCTCGGTGTCGCTGGCCTCCTCGGAGAGCTGGTTCTCGAAGGACGCCGAGTTGTTGTTCCAGCTCCAGTAGACGCCGGACTTGGTGAGGCTGGGCTCGCTCACCACCTGCGCCAGCCTCTTGCCGGCCTCCTCCTCCGACACGTACCCCTTGGTGATGTACTTCTGGAACGGCGGGAAGAGGAGCCGGAACAGAGGGATGTGCTCCCGGAACAGGCCGGTGGTGGCGATGCATCCGGGGTAGAGCGACGCGAACGTTATCCCGGTCTCCTCGTGGTACCGCCGGTGGAACTCCTGCATCGTCAGCATGTTGCACACCTTGCTGTCCTTGTACGCCTTGGCGCCGTCGAACTCCGCACCGTCGATCATGGCGGCGCTGCCCGCGCCATTCAGCCCCGACGCCAGGCCCCGCAGGTCCCCCAGGTTCGCCTTCGGCGGCACGTTGCCCGCCAGCGTGTTCGTGTTCCCTGCGTGCGGAAATGACGGTTAGAGACGTCGGGCGTCGATCGGATGACAGCTCGCCAGAATCTGGAACCACGACAGAGAAACAGAGGGATCGCCGCATACCGGTGATGGAGCCGACGATGATGAGGCGCTTGGAGGGGTAATCGGATGCCTTGAGGTCCTCGAGGAGCTCGCGGGCGAGCAGGAAGTGGCCGAGGTGGTTGACGCCGACGCTCATCTCGAAGCCGTCGGCGGTGAAGGACGGCTCCTTGGCGGTGGGCTGGTACACGGCGGCGTTGCAGACCACGACGTCGATGGGCATGTCGAGCTGGCGCACATTGTTGACGAACTGGCGGACGCTGTCGAGGGAGGCCAGGTCGAGGTGGACGATGGTGTAGCTGCCCTTGGGCATGCCGGCCGCCCTGGCGGCGCGCGCGGTCTTGAGGTAGTCGCGGCAGGCCATGATGACGTGCCACTTGCCGGACTCCGCCAGGGCCTTCGCCGTGGCGAGGCCGAGGCCGGACGACGCGCCCGTGATGACCGCGGTGCCCGTGCGGAGGGTCTTCTTGCCGGCCGGGGACGCCGGGGTCGCGGTCGGCGCCGATACCGTCGACGCCTGCGCGCGAATGGCCACCGACGAGGTGTTCACCCTCTGCAGGTAGTTCGTGCCACGTAATTTTGGTCAATCAACTACTCGCGATGCACGAAATTGAGCAAACTAGGAAGGGACTTTCAGTAATTTTCACAGGATGGAACTTCCTTTAGCCAAGGACAACCAACTCAATTAGCCAGTTACCTATTACTCACCGACCGACTCTTAAAATTACTGATTACTCACAATCTAGCCCAAACACTACTCCATTACTCGATTACACTAGCTGCAATTCCCTAAATAATAATATGCAGTAACAGAGTGCAGGCACATGCATCAACATAAATAAAGATAAGTAAAAATGATTCAGGAAGCAGCAACAGTTGCCCACCTTGGTGCGCAGTCCCAGCGAGGTGGTGTCCAATTTGAGGCCATCAGCGAGACGAACGCCCAAGAACGCCGAATCCTTCACTGCTCCCTGCAAGCCAACGGCGGAACTATCAGCACCAAAGACGTGAAATCGCTGAGAAACTTGGAGGAACCGGCGGGAGCTCACCTCTTTGCGCGCGGAAAGCGCCGACGGGAGGAAGGAGGTGGCCGTCTGGAGAGCCATTTGAACCAGCGAGCAAGATTATCAGGTAGTAGTGCGGATGGGAGTGGGCTTTTCTCTCTGAAAGGCTCGGGAAAGCGAAGCAGCGGTGCCATTTAAGGGAGCGGAGGCGATAAGGCGATAGGGGGTGGCGGGCCGATGCCACATGGCGCCGACCTGGCACCGGCGCGGCCAATAGGGTTCCTCTGGCCGGATTCTCGTCACGGGCAGGCTTTTCCGATTTCCCGTTCCTTCGCTGCTGATATTGTATCTTCTGCTCTCGCTAAACGGAACCGTCCGATGTAAATGCTGGTCGCTGTTGGCGTCGATCGGGACGGTTCTAGACGAGTTCCAGTGATGAGTTGTGCGTGGATGGGCCGGTCTTGTTCCGTCCCGCCTCGCCTCGCCAGCAGGAGCAGGACCATGTTACTAGAACGGTTCAGATCAGGCTGATTGAGAATTTCCTTTTTCGATTTTGTTAGAGTATATTACGGTTAAGTGTAATCCAATTCTATCTCTAGTAGTCTTCTTGTCTCCTAAGTTTTTTAGTATACTATATAAACAACCTAAGGACTCATGTTGTAATCATCTCTTGCAATATCAATGCAATCTATACTTTCGCAATCTATCATGGTGTTCGTTCCGTCTAGGGTTTAGCCACCGCTTCCGCCGCGTCGTCCCCGGGGAGATCCTTCTCCGCCGGGGGCCGCGCAATAGTAGATTAGATCTTATTTCGCCAAAATTTTCTCGCCGGCCGCTTGGCCGATGTTTCTTCTTCTTTCGCCGATCATAGATCGGATTGCGTCGTCCACAGTCGCATGTCGTCATAACGCGCCTCTACTTCAACCTCGGCGTCGACTCATTCCGGCAAATCATCGCCAACGATCGTGCCAAGGAGGCTTCGCGTGGCGCCCCAAGGGACGCCTTCACGCGCTGCGTCGGCTTCTCCATCCTCACGTCGTCATCACGCCGGCCCGTCTTCGCCAACATCGACCGGGACGCCCGTTCCCGAGTACGCGCCTCGCCATAAAATACAAGGCTACACCTTCATCACCCGTGGTCATCATCGCCGACAACCATCTACACCAACAACATCGCCACATCGTCGCCGCCACCACCGATCGTGGTCATCGTCAACGCCAACAAGTTCTTCTTCTCCACGAGCGACGCCGCGCTCATATAAGCGGAAAATACGGTCTAATTCCCGAAATCGACTACCACAACAACTCAATCGTCATTGACATCTATCACCATCGTCTTCGTCCACCACGACCTTGCCGCCAGAGTCTGATAGGGCAAAGGTGTCCGATCTTTCGATGAGATGGTGATAGTCGATTTGGTGGAGTTCGGGCTTGACGATCCGACTACACGTGCGAGCACGAGCGCCAATGCAATCGCTAGGACAATCTCCTGGAGGTTACTGATCCTGCAGGAACACGATCAGCCTGACCAGCGAGGGTCTTAATTCCTACCTGGAATCGAGAACAAGTAAGAACTAATATTGCAATCAAGATATTACGGATTAAGATGAAAGCTTTATTGAAAAGGTGGAATCCTGTATAGGTGCGAAGTACAAGAGGCCTCTGCGACGCTCGAGCCTTGGCGAAGTTGCTATGATGGCTAACTTAATGTCTAAACAAAATCCGAGCCTATGGTGACGGTTAAGGGGAGTATTTAAGGAGGAAAAGGCGGGGTTTCGGCCAGCCATAGAAGTGGTGGCCGAATCCAACCCTAGAAGTTCTTTTCCCCTCAAATACGGACTCTAAAAAGTGGCTATTTAAAATCCTGCGAAAATTACATGGGCCTGGCCCAAAATAAAGGTGTCGCAGCACCATATTAAGCTATGGACAAATTTGTGAAGTATTAATCTTGAATATTTCGTCCAAGCCTTTTTCTTCATTATGGTGGCCTCAAAGTTCTGAAATCTTCATCCGTGGCCCTTTATTGAATCATCACATGCTTGCTGCCATCTCTATGCATGACCATGCTCCAATGCTTGTCCCTCTCATCCATGCTTGGTCCATCATTCCTAAGAGTAAGAAATACATCTGATTTAGGCAACATCATATTCTCATGTATGTGAGGAATAATTCCAAGAAACGAAAGTACCTGATAGTTAAGTTGTTTAGCACGAGATTGAGTGATAGGTCCTTGTATGTGTGTAGCTGTAGGTACAACGGTTGTATCAATAGATGAGATGTCCATATCATGCTCCCCTTCTTGAATTAAAGTCGTCCTCGACGTAATCTCATCTTCCTCACCAAAGTAAGGCTTTAAATCTGCAACGTTAAACGTAGGACTAACCGTACCAAAATCTGCAGACAACTCAAGTTTATATGCATTATCGTTTATTTTCTCTAACACCTTAAAGGGACCAGCAGCACACGACATTAACTTAGACTTGCGTAAATCAGGAAAACGATCTTTACGCAAATGTAACCAAACAAGATCTCCAACATAAAACATAACATGCTTTATCCCTTTATCCCCAGCAAGTTTATACTTAGCATTCATGTGTTCTATGTTATCTTTAGTAGTCTTATGAAAGTTTTATATCATTTCAGCGCGTTGTGTAGCATCCAAATTATTTTGCACCGAAGAAGGTAAAGGCAATAAATCAATAGGTGCACGAGGAATAAAACCATACACGATCTCAAACGGGCACATCTTTGTGGTAGAATGCAGCGAACGATTATAAGCAAATTCTATATGAGATAAACACTCTTCCCACAATTTTAAGTTCTTTTTTAAAACAACCACAACATAGTAGACAAAGTTCTATTTACTACTTCAGTTTGTCTATCAGTTTGGGGATGACATGTAGTACTAAACAACAATTTAGTCCCCAACTTAGCCCATAAACATCTCCAAAAGTGGCTAAGAAATTTAGTATCACGATCAGAAATAATAGTATTTAGCACACCATGTAAACGAAAAATTTCACGAAAGAACAAATCAGCAATATGCGCAGCATCATCCATTTTATGACAAGGAATAAAATGTGCCATCTTAGAAAACCGATCCACAACAACAAAAATACTATCCCTCCTCTTCTGTGTACGTGGCAATCCCAAAACAAAGTCCATAGAAATATCCTCTCAAGTAACACTAGGAATAGGAAGAGGCATATAAACCATGTGGATTAAGGCGAGACTTAGCTTTTTGACAAGTAGTGCAGCGTGCCAAAAATCTCTCAACATCTCGACGCATACGTGGCCAAAAGAAGTGTGCAGCAAGAACATCCTCCGTTTTCTTGACACCAAAGTGTCTCATCAATCCTCCTCCATGCGCCTCCTGTAACAACAAAAAACGAACAGAACTATCTGGAATCCATAGTTTGTTAGCACGGAACACAAATCCATCATTGAAGACGAACTTGTTCCATGTTCTACCATCTCTACAATTCTGCAACACATCTATAAATTCAGCATCATGCACATATTGTTCCTTAATAGTTTGCAATCCAAATATTTTGAAGTCAAGTTGAGATAACAAAGTATAACGACGCGATAAAGCATCAACAATAATATTATCTTTACCCTTTTTGTGTTTGATAACATAAGGAAAAGACTCAATAAATTCAACCCACTTTGCATGACGATGATTCAACTTAGCTTGACTACGAATATGCTTCAAAGATTCATGATCAGAATGTATAACAAATTCTTTAGGCCATAGATAATGTCACTGTTCAAAAACTAGGCCGAATCAGCG
This sequence comes from Avena sativa, assembly GCA_916181665.1. NCBI lineage: Eukaryota > Viridiplantae > Streptophyta > Magnoliopsida > Poales > Poaceae > Avena > Avena sativa. The sequence goes on from OV702293.1 coordinate 212,433,659, forward strand.
ATTACTAGGCCGATTAATCGCTACTAGGGACCTGACCGTGTCGATTACCATTAATCCTTTGTGTTAATCGTTTAGCCCGATTAATAGGTCTGACACTCCGATTACTAGGTATGTTCCTGATTAACCACTACACTTGGTCAAAAAAGTTGCAAAATTATCAACACATATCGCCCATCCATTCTAGCCCGCCCCAATGAAGTAGGTTTTGTGAAGCTCCCGTTCGATCCCTGCCTCCAGGAGCTTGATTTCTGCCATCACCAACTAGTTCCTTGTCGTTGTTGGCTAGTTCCTCGTAGTTGCCGACCAGACCTCAGATACAAGAGCTCGAGAGCCTTGAGGATCTCATCCGGGATCTTAAGGCTGAGGATTCATACGTGTTTTAGGTGCTAATTTTTGTAGGCTGCACCGATTAATAGCCGATCGATTAAATCAGTTAATCGTCCGAATTCCGATTAATTGCTACTCCCAAGCCAACCGAGCAGCTAACGATTTCCGATTTCCTTAACATTGGATAATGTTGCCAAGTTTCTAATGTCCGAACCAACGCATATAATTCTTTATCATAAGTAGAATAGTTCAGACTATCCCCACTCAATTTCTCACTAAAATATGCAACAGGTTTTCCCTCTTGTAATAACACACATCGCAAACCAATTCCACTAGCATCACATTCAAGCTCAAAAGTCTTATTAAAATCAGAAAGTTAGAGTAAGGGAGCATGTGTTAGCTTATCTTTCAATATGACGAAGGCCTGTTGTTGTGCATCGCCCCAAACAAAGGGCACATCCTTCTTGGTAAGTTCATTCAGCGGTGCGGCAATTGATCCAAAGTCTTTGACAAAGCGCCTATAAAAACCAGCGAGGCCAAGAAAACTCCTCACTTGTATGACCATCTTGGGCTGCGGCCAATTCTTAATAGCTTCAATCTTGGCTGGATCCACTTCAATACCCTGTGATGTAACAACATAGCCAAGAACCGCAACTCGATTGGTGCAAAAGGTGCACTTCTCAAGATTACCAAACAAACGTGCATCACGTAAAGCATTGAAAACAACACGTAAATGGTCCAAATGATCCTCTAAAGATTTTCTATAAATCAGAATATCATCAAAGTAGACTACCACAAAACATCCAATGAAAGCACATAAAACTTTGTTCATTAATCTCATGAAAGTGCTGGGTGCATTAGTTAAACCAAACGGCATTACTAACCACTCATATAAACCGAACTTAGTTTTAAATGATGTTTTTCACTCATTTCCCAATTTCATACGAATCGGGTGGTAACCACTACGCAAATCAACTTTAGAAAACATGGTAGAGCCACTCAATTCATCAAGCATGTCATCCAAACATGGAATAGGATGATGATATCGAATAGTAATATTATTGATAGCTCTACAATTAGTACACATGCGCGAAGAACCATCTTTCTTAGGTACCAAAATAATAGGAACAACACAGGGGCTAAGGGACTCACGAATATGATCTCTGTCGAGTAGTTCCTGAATTTGGCGTTGTATCTCCTTTGTCTCCTCTAGATTGGTTCTATATGGCGCGCGGTTGGGCAACGTAGCACCAGGAATTAGATCAATTTGGTGCTCAATTCCTCTAATAGGAGGTAGTCCTGGTGGCAGCTCAGCGGGAAAAACGTCCTCATATTCCTGCAAAAAGTTAGCAATAGCGTGTGGCAAAGAAGGAGGCATATCCTCAAATGAAAACAAAACCTCTTTGCAGATAATTGCATAATATTGAGTATTGTTTACATCTAGTTCAGCAATATCAATTTTATTTGCAAGCATACATGAAATCTTCAAACGAATTTCAGTAGCATGTTTAGAATCAGATTTAGTGTTCTTTGGTGGTACAAAATCTGCAGCAACAATCTGATTCTCACTTTCATTTTTCTCCTCAATTTTAGCTCTACTAGCTCTAGCAAGATCATCTTTTAAAATCTGTTCGGGAGTCATAGGTTTTAGACCAATTTTCTTTCCATCATGCATAAGAGAATAGTGATTAGTTTTGTCATTATGAACAGATTCTCTATCAAATTGCCATGGTCTACCAAGTAACAAAGAACAAGCTTGCATAGGTACAACATCACAATCAACAAAATCAGAATATGTACCAATAGTAAAATGCACGCGTACCGTTCTTGTTACCTTGATCTTGCGAGAACTCTCAAACCATTGGATGTAATATGAATGTCTGTGTTGTCTTGTTGGAAGTGCAAGCTTCTCTACCATGCCAACACTAGCCAGATTATTACAACTCCCACCATCAATGATGATCCTTATATCTCTTTCCTTGACAACACCACGTGTTTGGAACAAGTTGTGGCGTTGATCATGCTCAGATTTGCTTAATTGCACACTCAACACACGTTGTGTAATTAAGCTCTTGTATTGATCAGCAGTTCCAACTCCCATTACCTCTGTCTCTTCATCAGAATCAGACTTGTCTCCATCTCTAGCAGAAATAAGAGCTAATATATCTTCGTCAAAGTCACTCGCTGAATCATATTGACCATCATCACGCACCATCATAACACGTTGTGTTATGCACTATCTCTCAATATGACCAAAACCCCAGCACCTGCGGCATTGTATATCCTTTGTTTTACCCGTGGAAGCCATAGAAGATGCACTACGAGCATGAGCATTGGAAGACGGTGGAGGAGTAGCTGACGGAAATCTTGTGGTGGTCTTGGATGTGGTAGTAGCTGGTGGAGAATCACGAGAAGGAGGCGCTGATTGTCGGGATGTCCAAGTGGATGTGCGACCTGCAGAATTATTAGTCCTCCTCCATGGTGTTTGGCGATCCTGCACTTCACGTTCAGCTTTGCAAGCAAGATGAAACAAACGAGTGATGGAATTATATTCCTTATAGTCTAATATGTGTTGAATGTCCTTGTTTAATTCACCAAAGAAACGTGCAAGTATTTGTTCAGTAGATTCAACAAGATCACACCGAACCATCCCCGTTTGCAATTCCTGATAATACTCTTCTACATAATTTTTCCCTTCTTCCAAACGTGTCAGATCCTTTAGTAAATCACGTTGATAAGTGGGAGGCACAAAACAAACACGCATAGCAGTTTTTAAAGCAGTCCAAGTACGAGGAATAGTAGTAGGATTTAAACGACAATACTCATACCACTAAAGGAAAGCAAATTTAGTAAATTCACATGTAGCAGCACTAACACGCATATTCTCAGGATATTTTAAACATGCAAAACGTTGTTCTATTTCCATCTCCCATGTAAGATACGCATCAGGATTATATTTACCCTCAAAAGATGGAATATTTAATTTAAGCTTTGAAACATGATCATCATCACATACCGGTGGTCGAGCATTGCGGTGGTAGTGTCGGGGTCGGCCAACAGGGTGTGGAGGTTGTTCAATCTCCTCGTCAAACAGATCGTCGTCGTCGAGGTCGTAGTAGTACCCGTCATCGTCTGCCCCCAATGTCGCAGCAGCAGCCGCGGTGGAAGCCTGAGGTGCCTCAGTAGCAGCGGTAGCCGCCTAAGGTGCGGCGGCAGCTGAACCAGCAGTACGACCCGTAATCGGAATGCGCCGTGCGCCATGTCGAGGTGCCAATGGGGCGGGTGTGGGTGCCGGCAATCTGACCAAAACCTCCTTGAACCGAGCGTCAAGCTTGTCGTTGAAGGATTTCTCGAGTCCGTCGATCTTGTCCATGGCGTTGGTGAGCTTGGTGTCAAACTCCTCTAGTCGTGCATCCACATCTTCAGCGCGACCGACCAATAGCTCGGAGAAATGGGCATGTAGTTCTTGGTTTGTCATTCTGGCAGGGTTACACGAAGTATCTGTCATGGTTAGTCCTTTAAAAAGCACATGTATATATGCCTATTACTACGAAAATATGGTGAAAGGCACGCGTAATCCGTCAAGCAATATACGAAGCTCTTACAAGTTCTTACCAAACAGCAGGAAAAGGCGATGTGAAACCGCGAGAATCAGTGGGCCCAGAGATTGAACCGAGTGATTACCAGGAGTCGAGACACCGTACGTGGAGAAATCTATGGAGCTCTGGGAAGGCTTAGCAAAGGGGTTAGCAATTATCAAAACAGTAATGCAAATGTTGAAAGAATGCTCAATGACGGTACCGTGCTGGTCCTAGGCTAGACCGTACTAGAGACGCGAGCCTAGATCACCAACGATGTCACGACGCGACACAACAAGCAATGTATGATGATATGACACACTGACAAGCGAACCGAGATGTCGAAAATCACTATGATAGCGAGTGTCTAGAACTGATCGACGTGGTCTAGAAACAGGTTAGCCCAAATTTTTTTCGAAATCTTTGTATTATGCTTCGGAAAGCGCGCATGCGCCAAAAAAATATCGCTATAACGGCTGATGGAGAAAACTGATCCCCGGAGCCGAAAATCAGTATAGCCAGAATTTTTTTTGGAGGCGGTTCCAGACTTTTTTCTGCTCTCCTTCTAGACTTACAGCTGAACTCTTAGCTCGACACGAACTTTAGCTCAACACAAAAACAACAAGGAAGGAAAGTAAAAGGAAAAAAAAAACTAGGAAACAATAACTCAACTCAGACTCATGCCGCGGCAGGAAAGGTGATCGGATCCGTGTCGCCGTAGGAATGCGGTGGCGGAGTTTTAGGGTTTATGGTGGCTGGGTGTATGGCGGCGGAAGTTGGTGGCGCAATATGGTGGCGGTGATCTGCGTGTGTGGCGGTGACTACTGTGACCAGAACTCGAAAATCTAAGGTACAAGACACTAAGACCAGCAACTAGACGCGACGATGCAGCCACAAATTCAACAATGCAAAACTGAAAAGATAATGCAAGGCGTAGATTGGTGATGGGATGGATCTAAACTCTAACTGTGTTTTTGGCTTTTTCGTGGGTTATAGGTAAAACAGATCTAATCTACGAAAACAGTAAAATCTCACCGAGCAACCTGAAATCTGATACCACTTGATAGGGCAAAGGTGTCCGATCTTTCGATGAGATGGTGATAGTCGATTTGGTGGAGTTCGGGCTTGACAATCCGACTACACGTGCGAGCACGAGCGCCAATGCAATCGCTAGGCCAATCTCCTGGAGGTTATCGATCCTGCGGGAACACGATCAGCCTGACCAGCGAGGGTCTTAATTCCTACCTGAAATCGAGAACAAGTAAGAACTAATATTGCAATCAAGATATTGCGGATTAAGATGAAAGCTTTATGAAAAAGGTGGAATCCTGTATAGGTGCGAAGTACAAGAGGCCTCTGCGACGCTCGAGTCTTGGCAAAGTTGCTATGATGGCTAACTTAATGTCTAAACAAAATCCGAGTCTATGGTGACGGTTAAGGGGAGTATTTAAGGAGGAAAAGGCGGGGTTTCGGCCAGCCATAGAAGTGGTGGCCGAATCCAACCCTAGAAGTCCTTTTCCCCTCAAATATGGACTCTAAAAAGTGGCTATTTAAAATCTTGCGAAAATTACATGGGCCTGACCCAAAATAAAGGTGTCGCAGCACCATATTAAGCTATGGACGAATTTGTGAAGTATTAATTTTGAATATTTTGTCCAAGCCTTCTTTCTTCATTATGGTGGCCTCAAAGTTCTGAAATCTTCATCCGTGGCCCTTTCTTGAATCATCACATGATTGCTGCCATCTCTATGCATGACTATGCTCCAATGCTTGTCCCTCTCATCCATGCTTGGTCCATCATTCCTAAGAGTAAGAAATACATCTGATTTAGGCAGCATCATATTCTCATGTATGTGAGGAATAGTTCCAAGAAACGAAAGTACCTGATAGTTAAGTTGTTTGGCACGAGATCGAGTGATAGGTCCTTGTATGTATGTAGCTATACGTACAACGGTTGTATCAATAGATGAGATGTCCACATCAGAGTCGCAGTCTAATTTTTTTTTGCACAAGTTTGTGCTCAACTTTGTTCTTGCAGCCACTTCGTCTACTCTGACACGACGGACAACTTCTACACTGATCATTTATGGAAAATTTTCTTTGCTCCTCAATCCGGCTCTGGAACGCATGCTCATGATGGTCCCTATCTTCGCACGTCCGGTATCGGCAACACCGACGCGTGCCTTTGTCCTCGACAAGCTCCCGATTCTAGCAAGCTCGGCATTGCGGGTCGAGCTACTTCTCAAACTACGTCTACCTTAACCACTATGGAGGATTCTCCCGGCTCAACGACGACATCGACCACAACACAACAACATCATCGATTTCAATAACGGTGACAACTTCACCAACGGCACCATCGACCATGACTACAACGTCCCACTCTCGGCTACATCGACAACGGCAACAAGGGCTACCACCTCACCTCCGGCTTATGCTTCAGTCAGACCGTCCGTGTCACTACCGCTCTCTGACTGCGGGGGGGTGGGGGTGGGGGAGGGGTTAGAGTATATTACGGTTACGTTATATTTGGTTTAAGTGTAATCCAATTCTATCTCTAGTAGTCTTCTTGCCCCTCAAGTCTTCTAATACTATATAAACAGCCTAAGGGCTCACGTTGTAATCATCTCTTGCAATATCAATACAATCTATACTTCCGCAATCTATCAGATTTCATGACATTCGAATTTTAGTCGAAAAAAGTGGCACTAGCGCTTCCAATTTTTTTGGAAAATATATTGCTTAGACTCCCAAAAATCTGAAAACGAACGCGCACACATATACACACTCAGCATATATATATACAAAAAAATAGACAATTTTCTGACTAAAATTGATGTTTTTAGTCAATATACAGTCACACACAAAAAATAGCTCAAAATATAACACAATATCTACTGAAACTTCACATGAATATTCAAGGCATGTGTACAACCTGCGATACATAAATTTTCAAATTTGTCAAAAACGGGAACACTGGTGTCTCACTTTTCATTCCTTTTTTTAAGGAACCGTGCTCCTTTTGTTTTTGTACATTCTTCGTACTCCCAGTCCCTCGATGGTTTTTAGACTCCCAAGCACTAGTGCTTCTGTTTTTTTGGAAAATATGTTTGTCACTCTCAAAAATCTGAAAACAAACACACGTATATGGACACTCCGTGTATATGGTAGAAATAGTAGAAAATTTTCTGACAAAAATCGGAGTTTTTAGTCAATAAGTATATGGCCACAATTTTTTTAGCTCAAAATATAACGCAATTTCTACTAAAACATCACATGAATATTTAAGGAATGTGTAAACACTCACGGAATAAAACTTGTGAAATACCAAAGCATAATTCTCAAACTTGTCAAAAAAACGGCAGCACTAGTGTCGAGTGCTGCAAATCTGTTCTCACTTTCATTCCCTTTTAAATGAAATGTGCCCCTTCTAGTCCACCTAGCCATGGTTCTATTTTCACTGCTATGACCTCCATTGATGTCTTCTTGACAATGCTACGAGGTTTTTTTTGATAGAATGTGTGTGCTTTATTAATCAACCAACATAATGCCAATACAAATTGTCTCCTGGATACACTCCGGAGTCACACCATGCCACGCACGACAACCCTAGATTCACTTGAACGCACTGGTGGAAACAGGGCTATTGGTCCCGGTTGGTACGGGGCTTTAGTCCCGGTTTCTCAACCGGGACGGGGCAATCGGGACTAAAGCCCTAACCTTTAGTCCCGGTTGCCCCATCAACCGGAACAAAAGGGTGCACACGTGGCAGCAGCAGAGGGCGAGGGCGGCAGAGCATTAGTCCCAGTTCGTAACACGAACCGGGACTAATAACCTTCTACCGCGGCAGAGATTTGGTCCATTTCTCTGCCGCGGCAGAGAATTCATTTTGGCACATTTTGTTGCCGCGGCAGCATTTTCGCCACTTTTTGTGCCGCGGCAGAGAATTCATTTAGGTTGTTTTATTGTTTATTTAGTGTTTTGCACTTATCAATAAAGGAACCTTATATTACACAAGATCATCATGATAATATTACATTCAATACACGGATCGAGTTCATGTACTACATACAAAAGTTGCTATTCGATGCTACCGGCGAATTCCTTCAAAGTTGCTATTTTTACAATCCCTATTGTCTATACACAGCCGAATAGTATTCCCCTTTTGGGTTTAGGACTTCTGCATTCAAGAATCCCACCAATTCCTCCTGAATTGCTCGTACGCGATCTTTTGGCAGAAGACCGTACCGTAGACGTTCAATCTGATTTAAAAAAGGAGTCAGTCTATATGAATGAAACTAAACACAATTTGTTTGTAATTAAAAACTATAGAAATTGTTACGTGGAGTTGCTCTAAATTTCTGCCCTTCTCATCGCACGTCTGCCGGATGAACTCGCAAACATAGTATCCACATAGATTATTACCTGGTCCCTGCGTCAGGCACTTTACGAGAACATAGTTCAATCAAAATAATAATCAAGCATGATAATAACTGTATCAAAACTAGAATCAAAGAGATGCGCGGATATAGCTAGTGGTGCTTACATTTAGTGGTTGAAATGTAAGCTCCTCTTTCCAAACAGCCCTAGCCTTTTTGGTGAACCATTTCCAAGCACTGCTCGGCGAAGAAAACGAATAAAAGAAGTTATTAATTACTTGATATCATAAAATTCATGAACGTTACCGATATAGTGTCGTAATGATTAGAATTACCGCTGGAGAAGCATCTGCATGTCCTTCCACGTCTCAAGGGGTTTATGTTTCGAGTCCATGACTAGTACACGCCCTTTGTTAAGTTGAATGATTAACAGAATATAGTGGAAGCTGCAAATGCATAACTAATCAATTATATACTTAACATCGAGTAAGCGAAATAGAAAGTGTATACAAGACAATAACACTCACTCGAAGTTGTAAGGAAAAAGTATTTCCCTTCTGGTTTCTTGAAACCTTAACGCGTGTACTATATTATCCTCCGTATCCTGGGGGCTTATTTTGAGATTAGCTTCATGAACCCAATATGGGTCAATGAATCCAATGTCATAGATTTGTCCTCTGCTGCATTCGAGAATCTTCATTCTGCATATTACAGTATGATTATATACATGCAATAAACAAAGTGAGATAGCTGGAGACTAAATTAATTACAGAATTAGTACTTACAGACAATAGGCCCTGATGATCGATTTGTCCAAGGCGTCTTGATTGAATAATTGAAATAGTTCATCAAATTCAATGGATATCATGTCATCCTTTTCTTTCTCATGATGCTTTTTTGTAACCCTCAGCACTATCCAGTTAGCCCCGGCCTTTGTGGCATGCATGTACCAGTTATGCAATCTTCGCATTTTTGTTGGAAGATTGTTTACCTCCTCAGGTTTGACGAGATGTTTGCCGTACTGGTATTTTTATGCTACTTCACTCACGGGGAAGAACTCTAACTGGGATAAGTACTGGGCAATACTCATACCTTGAGCAGCGGCAGCTTCTCCGTATTGTGCAACTACCTCTAAATCATACTGATCTTCGGCCCCATATTTGCTCGACCCCACATTGGTTTGGGAAATCACCTTGAGAGGGGCGCAAGTCTGTTTTGCTTGTTCTCCGAGCTGGGCAACAGATTTCTCGCTTGCATCAGTACTGCTCTTCGAGGCTTTTTGTGCCGCATGTGACTTGAGAATAGAACGCTCATAGTCTGATGACAGCTTTGGCTCAGGTTGATGAAGAGTCTTTAGCATTTTCAACACTTTGGTTTTTTCTTCTTTGGTGCTGGGGAACTCTGGCTCTTTCGGCCGCCTCAGCTTAGCGAAAAACGTTGTCGTTTCCGCATCAATGATCGCCGCAGTCTCCTCTTCAGTACAGTCATAAGCTCCCTTGGGAGGAACCTTTGGTACTTTTGGAAGAGGCTCTTGTTTACGTTTCGGCGATCGCTTACCACGACGCACATTAGCGGTACGCTTACGCTTTTTATCCTGAGGCGCCAGCGATGGCTCCCGCGGTGATGGCTGCGCTGGAGATTGGTGAGGCGACGAAGACGGCTGCCGCGGCAGCGACGACCTCGCTGGAGACGGGTGAGGCGGCGGTGAAGATCGCCTTGGCGTGTGATTTCGAAGCACGATACATTCCTTCGGCCATAGAATGGTGACGTTTTTTGCGTCTCCCAGTACAGTCACATCCCCTTCACCTGCAGGGTAGTGAAGATCCAAAACTTCAAAGGTGGGCATGATTTCATCCACCCCGACAACAGCGTAGCCCTCTGGAACCGGACGACAGTGGTAAGTTGGTGTGGGTCCAATTGGTAAGGCATAGCCGACTGCCACCTTCATTGATATGTTCACAACTTTGACATGTAGCTCGCAGTGTGTCATCTCTGTGATATCATCCACTGGGTAGCCAACAGGAGCCATCGTCGGTGCACCATCGTCATCGCCATTACCATCACCCGGGACCTCGGTGGAAGCCACGCTGCTTTTTCGATTATCCGATAGGCCGGTAGCATCGAATGCAGTGTGCTGCTGAGATGGGCCGGTAGTACTTTGCTCTTTAAGTGCGTTAATTTCATCTTGTTGTTGCTTTAATCGTTCTTCAATTAAACGCATTCGCTCTTTCTGACTATCTGCTTCAACTTCCGCCCTGTCCTTTCTCCTCTGACGGCTTCTATCAGGATATTTCTTCCTCTCTTCGGGAAACCCAGTCCTCCATTGTTGGGAGCCTCTTGTGCCTCGTGTTCGTCCATCATGTTCCTTATTTCCAAGGGCGAGTGTGAGCTCATCATTCTCTCTATCGGGAATGAAGTCCCCATCTTTAACAGCCTTTACTGCTTTTCTCATCCTCTCGATTGGCAAGGGGTCTTCTTTATGTCGTATGTTATATATACACCTCCCTTCCGAGTCCAACGTGCCCCCATGCCCGTAAAACCAATTCCTTGCACGTTCTACCCAATCGTCTGTCTCTGGGGTGATCTTTTTATCACGCAGTTCATTCTCAAGTTTCTCCCACTTAGGAATGCCAGCCCTATAGCCACCTTGACCCATAGTATGGTGATACTTCTTGTTAGTAGCATTCAGCTTATTCGTTTCAGACATTTTCTTAGCTTTTTTTGATTTCTTGTATTCCACAAACTCAGCCCAGAATGGTTTTATCTTCTCAAACTGAATATTCTTGAAATCGGGAGTCTTCTTTTTCACGACATAGTCAAGGTGCAATCTTTTCTTCTACTTGGTGAAACACTGGGCCATCTTCTTCAAAGCCCACTCCCTGACCTTAGCCTCCATGGCTCTCCCATATTGTAAGGCGTCCTCAACTGGATCCTCCGCATTTGGATCCAGCTCTATCTTCGGTAGTTTGAAATTAACCATGAGCCTCTTCCATAGTAAATATTTGGTGTGGCTAGGGACAAATAAACATGTTCCCTGTTCATCCGCATTAGCAGGCCTATTCCAATTTCTAATGGTGATCGGGATTAAGTCCCTAACGATTACTCTGCATTGTGACAGAAATTTGGTTGCGACAACTTCGGGAGCCGTCGGTTTGCCGTCTTCAGCGACATCTTCGATCCTGAACCTCTCATGGTCTTGCAACTTTTTGGTTGGGCATCGTCTGCTCTTTTCAGTAGATTCCTTCGACCTGGAGGGCTAAAAGAAGAAATATCGTCGTTACTATTTCTATATAGATAGCAGATGATTAATTAATTAATTGATTATATTACATGCACCTCGCCGGAGCGGTCGTCTTCTCGATTACACAAGGCATCGCCTTCTCCCTCGCGGAAGGCAACACCTTCAACCTCAAACAAGTCGTCTATTCCGGTAAAAAGAGGATCACCCTCACCGGAGTTGTTCAGAAACGTTGATACGTCTAAATTTTCTTCCCCACGGATCACACCTTGGATCAACTCTTCCTTTTCTTTGTCTCTGACGTGTGGGTCCATATTTTCTGCATAGGTGGAAAAACGAATAAGTCAAAGCGGCTAAAGGAGAAAGTTAGGTACGGTGTTGAGAGATATAAACCCTAATTCAGAGAAACCCTAATATATACATACACAATAATAAAAATGAAGAGAAACCCTAAACCCTAAACCTAGCTACAAAAAGGAAACCGTGTAGTAGATAGGTAACTCTAGCTAAAATCAACTAAAATCAATATTCCGGAGTTCCGAGGGGTGTAAAACCTAGTTCGGAGAAACCTCGGATGCATATGAGAGGGGAACATGAGTAGGGATGTCAAACGGCGCCAGCGGCGCCACATATCGCCATATAATCTTATCATAGGCTTATTTTCTTCCGGATTAATTTCTACAATCATAAATCTATAACTAACAGCAAATAAGTGGCACTAAACGGGATGCCGTTTACATCCCTAAACATGAGTATAAGGCTACAAAAGGGAAACTATCCAGCAGATAGGTAACACTAGATACTAACAAAGTACCATATCTCGCAATGGTTTTGACCGCGCGACCCCTTCGCCCATGTCTCGCCCACGCGTGAGCGAACATGGGAACTCCCATCGGCGCCACCTCCTCCCCCCTCTCCTCACCTTCCCTGAGCAAACAGAGCTTCTGCCTCTCTCTTGCCACAATACACCCGCCCCACGCGTCCCTGCACGCCTCCCATGTCCTGCGGAACTGGCCACCGACATCCCCTTTTCCCGAGCCTTACAAACCCGACATGAGGGAGTATAAATCTATCATTGAGTAAATGTGATACTCCTATAGAAAACGAGGATAGTCCGATGATAAGGATGCGATTAGGGATGGCAATGGGGCCCCGAAACCCACAAACCCGATGGATACCCGCCTTAAATGGGGAGGGTTTGGTAAAAAGTTAGACCCTCCAAGTTTAATGGGGCGGGTATGGGGGTGGCAAACCCATACCCGTAGACCCGCAGACCCGCTCTAAGCCTTAATCCTATCCCTAATAATCATATGACTAACCACACGTCCACGCGGGCCATGCACGCAGACAACACACATCACATGCACACGCTGGAATATGGAGTCCTGAAGACAGGACACGCACGCACGCGTCCATTTTCACCAAACCCATCCTACTATCCCATTGTTTTCTTCCCGCATGCGTCAGCGTCGCTCCCGTCTCATGCGCTGGTGGGTACCCGCCGGGGCCCTGAACCCGGCCGGGTCACGGGTATGGTAAGAAATGAAACCCGACAACTTAAATGGGGCGGGTATGGGGGGACCGGACCCGGCCCCAAACCCGGCGGGTGTCATCCCTAGATGCGATGATGCACAACCTTTTTTTCAAACAGGGGCTAAAGCTTTCCCTGGGCCGAGGCCCATCTCCTCTCTTCCCTGCCTGCACGCGCGCAGCACCTAGCAGCAGCCGCCGCCCACCACCCGAAGCCCACCAGCAGCACCTAGCAGCAGCCGCCGCCGCCCACCAGCAACAGCAGAGGGAGGGGAAGGATAGAGGCAGGGAGGGGCGTACCTCTTCTGGAGGCGATGACGCGCGGCGGTGGGGGAAGGGCGCGGGCGGCGCGGTCGTCGGGGAAGGGCGCGGGCGGCGCGGTCGTCGGGGAAGGAGACGCGGGCGGCGGTGGCGGCCGGAGCGCGCGGCGGTGGCGGCCGGAGGCGGAGGCAGGGCGGCGCGATCGTCAGGGAAGGGCGCGGGCAGCCTGGGCGTCATCGATGAAACAGAGAAGCAGAGAAGAGTGAGATGGAGAAGAAGAGAAGTTATAAAGGGGAGGGAGTATACGTCCCGGTTGGTGGCTCCAACCGGGACTAAAGGGGCATACGTCCCGGTTGGAGCCACCAACCGGGACCTATACTCCAATTTTCAGCAGATGAAGGGGCGCGCGCGCAGGGGGTCTTTAGTCCTGGTTGGCGGGACATATTCCCCTATTTTCAAAAAATTTCAGGTATTTTCTCTCTGTTCCCGCCTTATTTTTTATTTTAGGGTTTAAATTTGTATTGTTTTTTAAATGATAATTCATTTGGAATTTAGAAAAACTTTAAACATAAAAAGTGTTTGGATTTGAATAAATAATTCAAAACCATTTTCTATTTTAAAAAATAATTAATGTAACCATTTAAAATATGAACCATTTAAAATTAAAAATGAATTAACTTATATTTTTTTAATATCAATTTGGAATTTAGAAAAACTTTAAACATAAAAAGTGTATGGATTTGAATAAATAATCCAAAACCATTTTCTATTTTTTAAAAATAATTAATGTAACCATTTAAAATTAAAAATGAATTAACTTATATTTTTTGAATATTAATTTGGAATTTAGAAAAACTTTAAACATAAAAAGTGTTTGGATTTGAATAAATAATTCAAAAACATTTTCTGTTTTAAAAAATAATTAATGTAACCATTTAAAATATGAACCATTTAAAATTAAAAATGAATTAACTTATATTTTTTTAATATCAATTTGGAATTTAGAAAAACTTCAAACATAAAAAGTGTTTGGATTTGAATAAGTAATTAATAATGGGCGGAAAGAAAATTTGATTAGGATAGAACTGGAATTAAAGTACATAATGCAACTAACACAAAGTTACATAGAAGAACTGAAAATTAAGATACATGGCCAGATTAAGCCACAATCGGCCGAACTTGTTTTGCAATGTTGGAATAATTCAGTCATGCTCCTGCCTACACCTGTAATACTCGCCACTGTAGTCGTCATACTCGCCGCGGCCGTCGTCGCTATCGTCGTCGGGGTCGCCGTAGTTGAACCTTGAAGGTTGAGTACGAGTGGGCTGGACTTGAGGGTAGCGCAGGCGGGGGCTAGATTCGGTGGTCGTGTCATAGGCCATGACGCTCTGGAGAGTCCGGCCGCGCCACCACAGCCGACGGCCGGCCTCGTTGAAGTTCGGAGGAGGTGGGCCCTCCTCCTCATGCCTGGCGAGTGCCCTCTCACGCCGATCCACGAAGAAGGCTTCCCAAGTCGGAAAATAGTCGGGATGCCATCTGGGATTCCTCCGCTGCTCCGGCGTGAGCTCGAAGTAGTAGTGGTTCATGATGGCCATCCGACGCGCCACACCTAGAGGGACAGGAGGAACCGGCATGCCTCCGGCGCTCAGCATCCAGCCGATGGGGACACAGTAGCCCGGCGGGCAGGGGTAGTTCGAGGCGCAAAGCGCCTCCGCCTCCCTGGAAGTTAGTGCTACGGTGGAAGCCATGGGAAAGAGTGATGAGGTTGCAGATATGAGTCTAGAGATGTGCAATGACAATGGAGGCCAACCCTACATATATATATAGTGAAGAACTGGCGGGAAGAACTGGAGGGAAGAACTGGCGGGAAGAAAAATGGCGGGAAAAATGGCGTGTCGACATTATGTCATGCGGCGTGTACCTTGTCCCGGATGGTGTCACCAAAAGGGACTAAAGATGAAAAATGGCGTGTCCACACACATGCATAATATGGGCACAACATCACAAACTATGCCGTGATTCAGCACATAACATCGGTCATTTGGACCGAAAGCCATGAAACCTCGAACATGATAGGTCATTTTGTGAAGGTTTTTTCGAAACATGATCAATATACCAAGTTTGATATTTTTCCTTTCAACTATGTAACATAATATGACACCACGCGAAGGATTTTCATTGTTCGGATTTTTTTTGAATTTATTATGCCCGTTTTGAATTATCTGAATTTCTAACTATGGTCGAACCGGTGTTCATGAAGATAGGGGACGAGCATCGTTAGAAATTGCATTGGATCTCTGAAGAAACCACATATTGCGAGTCTAAAAATGATTTTTTCAAAAAATCATGGGCGATAGATCATGTACCTGTAGTACAAACCGGACCCACTTCCTACCGATTCGGTAGACATTTGTCCTTTTTACCCGGGATGGACGAAAAGGTTTGAGATGTACCGGTTGGGAGATAGTCCATATAATGTGGTCTAGTATTTTAGGAAAATGGGACGGTAGCATTCTGAAACGGCATTTTGGTGGTTACTTCACAAAACGACCCGTTTTTTGCGCTCGGAAAATGGAAAAGGGCTTTTCCGTGCGACAAAAAGGAAAACTTCCTCCTGCAACATTGTTCTCCATACCAATGTCCACACACATGCATAATATGGGCACAACATCACAAACTATGCCGTGATTCAGCACATAACATCGGTCATTTGGACCGAAAGCCATGAAACCTCGAACATGATAGGTCATTTTGTGAAGGTTTTTTCGAAACATGATCAATATACCAAGTCTGGTATTTTTCCTTTCAACTATGTAACATAATATGACACCACGTGAAGGATTTTCATTGTTCGTATTTTTTTTGAATTTATTATGCCCGTTTTGAATTATCTGAATTTCTAACTATGGTCGAACCGGTGTGCATGAAGATAGGGGACGAGCATCGTTAGAACTTGCATTGGATCTCTGAAGAAACCACATATTGCGAGTCTAAAAATGATCTTTTCAAAAAATCACGGGCGATAGATCATGTACCTGTAGTACAAACCGGACCCACTTCCTGCCGATTCGGCAGACATTTGTCCTTTTTACCCGGGATGGACGAAAAGGTTTGAGATGTACCGGTTGGGAGATAGTCCATGTAATGTGGTCTAGTATTTTAGGAAAATGGGACGGTAGCATTCTGAAACGGCATTTTGGTGGTTACTTCACAAAACGACCCGTTTTTTGCGCTCGGAAAATGGAAAAGGGCTTTTCCGTGCGACAAAAAGGAAAACTTCCTCCTGCAACATTGTTCTCCATACCAATGTCCACACACATGCATAATATGGGCACAACATCACAAACTATGCCGTGATTCAGCACATAACATCGGTCATTTGGACCGAAAGCCATGAAACCTCGAAAATGATAGGTCATTTTGTGAAGGTTTTTCGAAACATGATCAATATACCAAGTCTGGTATTTTTTCTTTCAACTATGTAACATAATATGACACCACGTGAAGGATTTTCATTGTTCGGATTTTTTTTGAATTTATTATGCCTGTTTTGAATTATCTGAATTTCTAACTATGGTCGAACCGGTGTGCATGAAGATAGGGGACGAGCATCGTTAGAACTTGCATTGGATCTTTGAAGAAACCACATATTGCGAGTCTAAAAATGATCTTTTCAAAAAATCACGGGCGATAGTTCATGTACCTGTAGTACAAACCGGACCCACGACATTTGTCCTTTTTACCCGGGATGGACGATTTTGGCAGGCTGGGCCAGGCAGCACTAATGATAGGGGTAAGTGTCGACATTATGTCGTGCGGCGTGTACCTTGTACCGGATGGTGTCACCAACCGGGACTAAAGATCAACCTGTAGTCCCGGTTGGAGACACCAACCGGGACAAAACACGAGTCAGCACTAATGATAGGGGTGAGTGTCGACATTATTTCATAAGTGTTGACACTATGCTGAGCTGCTTGTACTACAAATAGGCATCCTTGCGAGTCCAGTCCTCCAGCCAGTTTGAGGCATCTCCAAGATGGTTTTCGAGAGCAGGGACACCACTACGGCCAGTTTCAGGGAGATGCCGACGGAGCCCAGTCCTCCGGCATCTCCGAGAAACTGGTCATAGAGGCACTCCCTAATATGTGAAATCAGTTAGCTCCGAGGCGTATTGATCTAGTTAGAGAAGTTACAAGCTGCAAGATGGTTTTCGAGAGCAGGGACACCACTGCGGCCAGTTTCAGGGAGATGCCGATGGAGCCCAGTCCTCCGGCATCTCCGAGAAACTGGTCATAGAGGCACTCCCTAATATGTGAAATTAGTTAGCTCCGAGGCGTATTGATCTAGTTAGAGAAGTTACAAGCTGCAAGATGATTTTCGAGAGCAGGGACACCACTACGACCAGTTTCAGGGAGATGCCGCCGGATCCCAGTCCTCCGGCATCTCCAAGAAACTGGTCATAGAGGCACTCCCTAATATGTGATTGCGCGCGTTTGGAGATAAGATCTTAATGGTAAGTACAAATCGGGACAACTTCTTCATAGTCCCGGTCCAGCCACAAAACGGGACTAACACTCAAGACATTTATTAATATTAAAAACTGAGACTACAAAACCGGGACTAAAGGCCACAAACCGCGAAAGATATCCTTCGGTCAAGCCACAAATCGCGAAAGACATGAACTAGAGTTACATAATATGAGCATGAACTTCTTGGCATATGTCCTTCCTTATGATCGCTTCAGACGTAACCATGGAGCATCTTCTTTACTTAACGGAATGCTTGGGTCAGTTTTCACTGTGAAGGGCGGAATTTCATCAAACTTATTATAATCTTCTGACATGTCTGTCTTGTCCTCGATTCCCACGATGTTTCTTTTCCCTGAAAGAACTATGTGACGCTTTGGCTCATCATATGATGTATTCGTTTGTATATTTTTTCTTTTTTTCGGTCTGGAGGACATGTCCTTCACATAGAAAACCTGAGACACATCATTGGCTAGGACGAATGGTTCATCTCTATAACCAAGATTGTTGAGATCCACTGTTGTCATTCCGTACAACTGGTCTATCTTTACCCCTTCCCCATTCAGGTTGACCCATTTGCAGTGAAACAAAGGGACCTTAAAAGAGACTCCATAGTCTAGTTCCCATATCTCCTCTATGTAACCATAATATGTGTCCTTTTGTCCATTCTCGTCTATTGCATCAAAGCGGACACCACTATTTTGGTTGGTGCTCTTTTTATCTTGGGCGATCGTGTAGAATGTATTCCCATTTATTTCGTACCCTTGGAAATTCAATACAGTAGAAGATGGTGACGCGGCCAACAAGTATAGCTAATCTCCAACAGTGGTGTCATTCAAGAGATGTGTCCGCATCCAACCACCGAAAGACTTCATGTGTTCATCTGTAATCCATGATTCAGGCTTCCCCGGGTTTTTGGAGCGTACAATATTCTTGTGTTCCTCGATATACGGAGCTGCCAAGGTGGAATTATGTAGAACTGTGTAGTGTGCTTTAGTGAAAGAATCCCCGTCCCTACATATCATTGCTTTCTTTCCCAGCGTGCCTTTTCCACTTAGTCTTCCCTCATGCCGCGAGTCAGAAACACCAATCGGCTTAAGGTCAGGAATAAAGTCAACACAAAACTCAATGACCTCCTCTGTTCCATATCCCTTGGAGATGCTTCCTTCTGGTCTAGCACGGTTATGAACATATTTCTTTAAGACTCCCATGAACCTCTCAAAGGGGAACATATTGTGCAGAAATAGCGGACCAAGAATGGCAATCTCTTCCACTAGATGAACCAGGAGATGCGTCATAATATTGAAGAAGGATGGTGGGAACACCAATTCAAAACTAACAAGACATTGTACCACATCCTTCTGTAACCTTGGCAGAATATCTGGATTGATTACCTTGTGAGATATTGCATTGAGGAATGCACACAGCTTCACAATGGGTACTCGAACATTTTCCGGTAGAAGCCCCCTCAATGCAATCGGAAGCAACTGCGTCATAATCACGTGAAAGTCATGAGACTTCAGGTTTTGGAACTTTTTCTATGCCATATTTATTATCCCCTTTATATTAGATGAGAAGCCCGACGACACCTTGATACTGTAAAGGACTTCAAAAAAGATTTCCTTTTCTGCTTTGGTAAGAGCATAGCTGGCACGACTTAAGTGACGCCCTTTATCCTTCTTGTTATGTGTATGCATGTTCTTTGGGTCTTTCATAATTTGTTGGTCCTCCCGTGCTTCAGGTGTATCTTTTGTCTTCCCATACACGCCTAGGAATACTAGCAGGTTCACGCAGAGATTCTTTGTCACATGCATCACGTCGATTGAAGAGCGGACACGCAGAATTTTCCAATATGGCAGCTCCCAAAATATAGATTTCTTCTTCCACATAGGTGCGTGTCCTGTAGCGACGTCGTTCGGAACTGATTGAACGCCGGGACCCTTTCCAAAGATTACTTCTATGTCCTTGACCATACCAAATACATCATCACCAGCAGGGAGTTCAGGCTTCTTCCGGTGATCTGCCTCACCTTTGAAATGCTTGCCTTTCTTTCTTACGGGATGATTGGTCGGAAGAAATCGTCGATTCGCCAGTACACAACCTTCTTGCATTTATGCAAATATGTACCTTCAGTCTTATCTAAACAGTGGGTGCATGCCTTATATCCCTTGTTTGTTTGTCCTGAAAGGTTACTAAGAGCAGACCAATCATTGATGGTTACGAATAACAACCCTCATAGATCAAATGGCTCCTGCTTGTTCTCATCCCACGCACGTACACCTGGTTCGCCCCACAACTGTAAGATTTCTTCAACTAATGGCCTAAGGTACACATCAATGTCGTTGCCCGGTTTCTTCGGGCCTTGGATGAGCACTGGCATCATAATGAACTTACGCTTCATGCACAACCAAGGAGGCAGGTTGTAGATACATAGAGTCACGGGCCAGGTGCTGTGACTGCAGCTCTGCTCCCCAAAAGGATTCATGCCATCCGTTCTTAGACCAAACCATAAGTTCCTTGCGTCACCTGCAAAGTCTGGGAAGTCTCTCTCGATTTTTCTCCACTGTGACCCATCAACAGGGTGTCTCAACTTCCCGTCTTTCTTACGGTCTTCTTTGTGCCATCGCAACAACCTGGCATGCTCTTTGTTTCTGAACATGCGTTTCAACCTTGGTATTATAGGAGCATACCACATAACCTTAGCAGGAACCCTCTTCCGGAGGGGCTCTCCCTCAACATCACCAGGGTCATCTCGTCTGAGCTTATACCGCAACGCATTACATACCGGGCATTTATCTAAATTCTCATACTCCTTACCGCGGTAGAGGATGCAGTCATTAATGCATGCATGTATCTTTTGCACATCTAATCCCAGAGGACAGAGAGTCTTCTTTGCTTCGTAGGTACTCTCGGGAAGTTCGTTATGTTTTGGAAACTTTGGCTTCATTATTTTCAGCATCTTTTCTGAGGAGTCAGTTAGACCACACTCTGCCTTCCATCGCAACAATTCCAGTGTGGTACCGAGCTTTGTGCTGCCATCTTCACAATTTGGGTACAACAATTTCTTGTGATCTTCTAACATGCCCTCTAACTTCAACTTCTCATTTTTTGTTTCATAGTCTCGCTTTGCATCAGAAATGACCCTACCAAGTTCATCAGCCGGCTCATGTGATGCCCGTTCTTCACCTCTTTCCTCTCCATTGTCTTCCATTGCAGTATCACTGTATTCAGGAAACATATGATGATAGTTGTTATCATCATCTTCTTCTTCACCATCTTCCATCATAACCCCTCTTTCCCCGTGCTTGGTCCAGCAATTATAGTTGGGCATGAAACCTTTCATAATCAGGTGGCCGCGAATGATTTTCGAGGAAGAGTACTCCTTGTTGTTCCGACATTGAACACATGGACAACGTATAAATCCATTCTCTTTGTTTGCCTTAGCCACATCGATAAATTTATCCACGCCTTTCATATACCCGGCTACGCGCCGGTCACCGTACATCCATTCCCGACCGTTCATCTGCATCATATAAGTAAGTTTATCAAAAAACAGGACATCATAAATAGTGAAATAACCAATTCACATCGACACATGAATTGTATCAATGACCTAGAAAAGATAAGATTGCTAACCTCGATCGAGGGAAATAAAGAGGAGAAAGCTCAAGTGCGTCTCGGACACCTTCTATATTTTTGTTCTATGAGAAATTCAACGGGATTATTCACTCAAACATTTCATCAAACACCTTCAATGCATGCATACAAGAAAAAAAACTAGCACACCCCTCACACCTTCCACCATTCGAAAAAACAGAGTGGAGGCAGAGGGGGCTGGGGCGTTGCATTTATAGAGGGCGGGAGAATACGTCCCGGTTGGAGCCAGCAACCGGGACTAAAGGTGCGTGCCACGCCACGTGGCTGTGGCCAAACCTTTAGTCCCGGTTGGTGGCTCCAACCGGGACGTTCCCCCTTACCAACCGGGATGCATGCCCCCTGGCCCCGTGCCCGCTTGAACCGGGACGCGTGCCAGCATTAGTCCCGGTTGGTGGTGCAACCGGGACTAATGCTCTGAGGGATCGCGAACGGATGACCCTTTTTTCACTAGTGATGAGCTAAGAGATGAGCGGAAAAATTCTGCTCGCGTCTAACACGAAAAACCTTACATTCAGAAACGAAAGAAGCAAGAGCTTTGATATCTTGGATCACCACGCTGCACATGGAGCGATCCTTTTTTCCCCGGCAATCCTTTGAACCACGGACATGCAATCAGTGGCGAGCCGTATATTATGGAGACCCTCATCTTTGGGGTGCCCAGAGCCAAGCGCACCACAAGGGAGGTAATCCCTTCAATATTATTGCTGCAAGCTACGACACACCTGCCCACATGGTCCATGATCACAATTCCTTCACCCATCTGACGAGAAGATCCAAAGAGAGCAGCATCAACATTGATCAAAACAGATCCTTCCGGTGGCGGAGACCAGGAGCCTGCCAAAGAGGGCTCACGCCTATGGTTGGGTTTTGACACATAGAGATGCTCCAGTATCAGCTCAATATATGCTTTAATTTTTGCAGCCAAAACTGATGGGGAGATAGCTTGTTGCTCTTCACAAAGCTTAGTCCTCGCGTCCCATAAGTTCCAGCAGGTGACCGCCAAAACAGTGGCCTAAATCGCACCCCCTACCCAAGAACTCGAACAACATGTTTTTGGCGAAGTGAAGCCCTTGCAGTTGAGGTGTAGATCATACTCATCTTTAACCTTAGACCAAGTTGCTTGGGAGAAGGGACAGAAAATCATCACATGCTCAACCGATTCATCCTTCGAGCAATGAACACACAGAGAAGAAGCAGGTATATGACGCCGCTGAAGCTACATACCCGAGGGCAAGCAGTCATGCGCGAACCTCCGTAGGGTAATCAGTATCTTCCCTGGAGCTTTGATAGCCCATAGCTTCTTCCACACTTTGGATTCCCCTTCAACATCTGAAATTATGCCTCGACCTTGCCGACTATGATCCAGAAAAGCCGATTCAGCTCGCGCCAAGTTGTAAGCCGAACGAACTGAGAAGATTCCTGAACGGGAATGAGGCCATGAGATAAAGTCATCGTCCCCAAACCTACTGATCGGAATTTGGAGCGCCTGATCAGCCACTTCTGTACTGAACATTGAACGAACCAGAGAGGTGTTCCAGGACATCTCATCATCATTAAAGAGGGAATCAACAGTTTGTCCAGCTGGCACCGGTTTCAAAACATGTAACATATCAGAAGTTGTCCCCGGAATCCAATTATCTTGCAGGATTCTTATCGTGGTACTGTTACCAACTCCCTAGTAAACCCCCCTTTTCACCAACTTCCTTCTGAATAGAATACCGCGCCATGTATAAGAGGCCGACCGCGGGCATTGGGCTTCCTAGAAATCGCAATTTGGAAAATATCTACCTTTCAGGACCCGGGAACACATGGACTTAGGGTCAGTGAGTATCCTCCAACACTGTTTCATAAGCATGGCATGATTGAAGATATTCATATCACGAAATCCCATCCCCTGATCGCCTTAGGGGAGGAAAGACATTCCCAGGAGCGCCAATGCAGCTTCCTCTTGCCATTCTTCAAACCCACCATTGGTTAGCACTTGCCTTGCACATATGTTCGCAAGTGGAAATAGGCAGTAGGAAACAACTCATAACATAGTTGGGTATTGCATGAATAACAACCTTTAACATCACCTCATTACCAAGTCTTGATAGGGGCTTATAAGACATACCATTGATGCGCTTCCACATTCTATGAAAGATATACCTAAAGGTTGCAGTGGGAGAGCGCCCAAACTCAAGGCATGCCAAGGTAGGAGTCTTGAAGCAACTCATTATGAACACCCAATCTCTGTTTCACTCTAGACTTCATATCCTCTCGACATCCCTTACCGAAGAAAATTGTAGATTTTTTCAAATTTATCTTCTCGCTAGAACCTTCACAATACAGAGAGAGGATACGATGCAAAGCATCCACGCTCTTATCATCGCTCTTAGCAAAGAAAATGTTGTCGTCTGTGAACGGTAAATGGGAGATAGCAGGTCCAAGGTGAGACACGACAATCCTTCTGTACATTTCACAAACTAATGGGACACACTGCATGATTGAGTCAATCCATGCACTAGCAAGGTTGCTTCTAAGGTCCTTGCTTCTAAGGTCCTTAGAAGCAACCTTGTAGAGAAAACGTTGACCTGTCAATCATGCAGTGTGTCCCATTCCTTTAATATTATCAACATCCTCACATATCGAACCATCATCACGGATTAGATTTGAAATTTTATTGGCCCTCTTACGAGCTGTCGCTCTAGCATGGAAAAAAACGTTGTATTTCGGTCCCCCTCACGCAGCCACTCCACCTAGAACGATGGCGTGCCATGACCTTCTCCCTTTCAAAGAGCTCACATAGAGATTTTTCGACTGTCCGTACATCAGCATTGCTCGTCGAAGAATCCCCCCTTAGACCCTTTAGCTTCCTCTCAAGCTTAAGAATATTCTTACGAATGGCCCCAAAAGAGTCACAACTCTATCTCTTTAGGGAACCCCCAGCTTGCAGAGACATAGGGCTATCCCAGCCTTTCTCCTAGGCCCTCTCCATCACCTCTCTGTAATCAGGAGCTCTCAGCCAAGCGGCCTCAAAACGAGACTGCTGTTGGATAGAGGAATTCCATCTTGCCTCCTCCAAATTGGCCAAGGTAATGGAAATGGCAAAATGGTCCGATGATGTGGTGATCACATTCTCCACTTTACTATCATTAAATATCTCCATACAGTCTCCGTTTGCCACCGCCCGATCGAGTTGGACACGAACCAGATCCTCCCCCACTTGTTTGTTGTTCCAGGTGTATTTGGGACCTGTAAAACCAAGGCCGACAAGCCCACATTCATCAAGGCAGTCTAGAAACAAACTCATTTGGGCCTCATATCGGTTAGAGAGACCAAGATGTTCATCACTGCACAGAACTTCGTTAAAGTCCCCGTAGCAAATCCATGGTCCTTTCCATTCCTTATGAATTCTATTCAACAATTTCTAGAATTCATGACTAAGTTCTCTCCTTGGCTCCCCATAAACAAATGTAGCACGCCAACTTGCACTCTAATCTTTGCTGATCACTATGTCAATATAGTGTGCATTATACCCTTTCAGCGATACAGAATATTGCTGGATCCAAAACAAAGTCAGCCCCCCACTTAGGCCAAACACTACTCACCGCAAAGCTCCCACTGTATCCCAAAGACCACATAAAGTTCTACACCCGTGAATCCTTCATCTTCGTCTTCGATAATAAAAGGAAGGTGAGTCGAAAGAACCTCACTAACCAGCGAAGTTCGCCAACTGTCGAGTCCGACCCCAATCCTCGACAGTTCCGGCATAACAAATTCATTACGTCTGGCAATGATGCTTCGCAGCCGCTGCTCCGTCCGTCGCAACCTCATCGATGGAGGCGCTTGTACCTTTGCTCGCGAAAGGCACTAAGGGCAGACGCGAGGAGTACACAAGCTCTAAACCAGGCTGGACCTTGGGGCGATATTCTTTTCTCTTCTGTCCACTGGTTCTATCGTTTCCTGATCTGTCGCCACCATAATTTTACCTTTACTCTGAATATCAGCCCTAGTCAGGGCCGATGCTTGTGCTCGCTTAGGTATTGTCTTCAGAGGTTTTTCGGGCAAATTCACAACGCCCACCTCATTACGCTCTGGCGACTTCGCCTAAGGAGCATTTGAAGGTCCATTCGGACAATTTTTTGGGTAATGCTGCTGATTAATAGAAAAGGAGC
Source organism: Avena sativa (assembly GCA_916181665.1). Lineage (NCBI taxonomy): Eukaryota > Viridiplantae > Streptophyta > Magnoliopsida > Poales > Poaceae > Avena > Avena sativa. Next base: position 212,459,312 of record OV702293.1, read on the forward strand.
TCTGACCCGATATTGTACCAGACATCTTCTTTTTCTCATCCGGGACACATAGTCTAGGACCATGGTATGGGAGGAGTCCATCAGCGTTCCTTTCTCCTGGCGTAGGGCAGAGAGTTGACGAGTGTCCAACAATTCCACAAGAGTAGCAGAACATCGGCAATCGCTCATACATCACCTGATATTGTTGGACCAAATCCGGCAGTACTTTCGCCGGAACGTTATGACGAGACGACCTGCAACAATCTCTGTAGACCGTCGAGTACTTTCCGACGAACAACACGAAGAATCTCCGGCGAGATGCACACAAGTACTAGCAGCTAATTAGCCAATATTAATCTCTACGTACGGCTAGTTCTTTCAGCCAAGCTACTTTGTCAGGTACCTAGCAGATCAAGTAGCAAACTAGCAGATTGGTACGTGTACGCGGAAACGCCTGGTTGCCAAAGGCTCGTGTCGAGCCTGTCTTTTTATTACTCAATCGCTCACGGTGTAGTTTACAAGTACCAGATACACACGTATATATATGCAAGGACCTATAGCTAACCGACTCTAGCTAGGAGTCCTAACCTGATACATGCATGTATAGTATTCGACTCGGACTCAACCACACATCCGTGTTCTACTAGAAACCTAGACGTATATGACTCATATTCGTATAGGCCGGAGCGCACGATACCGTGCCGGCATCTCACGTGCTTATTTCTAACAATCACCCCCCTAAGCACGATGTGCGCGTCGCTTCCACCTGGGTCTCAAACGCGCCAGCTGCTCCTCGCGGGCGTCATCCACGACATTGCTTTTGCCGCTCGCTTTCTCAGCACCCATGTCACCGACTTTGCTTTTGTCGGCCTCCTCCATGACTTCACGCCGATAACCTTTTTTGTCCGCGCCCTTCTCCATGCCTTCACGCTGACCGTCCTTTTTGTCCGCGCCTTGAGACATTATACTTGGTTCAATGAAGTACTTTCTCATCGATGCCTCGCATATTTGATCTACCGCTTGCCGGTGCTCTTGGATGCAATAGAACAAATATGTAGGAGGTAGTTCAAATTGGTTTTCTTCTAGCTTCTCTATACCACGTGAAAAGCATCTCGCCGGAGATTCTTCGTGTTGTTCGTCGGAAAGTACTCGACGGTCTACGGAGATTGTTGCAGGTCGTCTCATCATAACGTTCCGGCGAAAGTACTGCCGGATTTGATCCAACAGATACACCTTTGTCATGCATCGTTTCTGTGAAAAAACTAAGACACACTGCAGCAATGGCTCGGTTACTTTGATAGAAACTCTGAAACGCAGATAGTCACCCATGCACGACCTTTATCATCCACCTCCATTTTCTCGACCTCTCCCACGGTCATAGCCATACCTTCGTCGCATCCATCGTTCATCAGGACAAAGGGGAGATTGAGAATATGAGCCCACAGAGACAGCCGATCAAATTGTACCTCACCAGGCCTAAGCGCCAGATCAAAATCCTTGAGAAGGACCCCATGATTGCTTATCTTCCACGGCGAGCCTTCCTTGACTCGATCTTTGTCCACCTGTCTCTCAAACACAGCAACGAACAAGTTTGCACCCTGTGATTCAATCAACAGTCCTGTAGGGTTTCCCCATACAGGTCGCGGAACTGTGCGGGTCGTCGAGATGTGAAAGATGTTGGGGGCCAAGACCTTGCCCGCAAGAGCCCACTCAGGGCAACCAGGGTGTTCATCTTCCTTGTCATCTAGAACGAACGCCACGGATTCTTGCGACGTGAGGTTGAGCCGGCCCATCATCTCGGCCACGCTGTCGCTGGTCGTAGACGGACCAGTTGCCTTAGTTGACTTTCCCTTGACACTCGGATATGACGAGCGGACCGATAAATCCCGTTCAGGCGCCACCTCAGCCGCCGCAGCCTTAGATCCGACCATCCCGACATCCCGTCGAGAAAGATACCAGGTACGGCGAATGAAGGAAGACGGCAAGGGCAGGCAGACAAGGAGGAGGACGACGATCGTGGGGATCACCATCGATAAAAGGAGTCAGATCTCTAGGGTTTCATCACCGCCATGGAGGGGTGAGAGCCTAGGGTAACCGACATGGCATAGAGAAAAAGTTAGTCGTGATGCTACGAGGGTTTATGGCCAGGGCGAATTGATTCTGCATGAGTAAGTTTGGTACTACCTCCGTTTGGGATTATAAGTCCCGCGCGGATAACTAGGTTGCTAATTTGAACAACAAAATATAAATAATATAGCATAAAAATTATACCATTAGAAACTTTAGAGGTTATATTTTCTAATGATATAATTTTTATAATATATAAGTTATATTTTATTGGTCAAATTAACAACCTAAATATGCGCGTAGGACCTATAATTCCAAACAGAGGGAGTAGCTTGTATCCAGGTCAACCCGACCAATCGGATGCAGGCTTCAGACGTTCATTGCTAGTGCGGGTTTCAGGTGTTCAATGCGTGTGTGATGCCTCATATTTGACTAGTACGATTTGCTTGAAGCATCCTTCACCTAGGCCTGCTAGAGACGTACTACTCCCTCCGTTTCAAAATAGATGTATTAGATTTTTCAAAGTTTAAATAAATTAGTGTTCAATTTAAAAACCTAAGACATCTATTTTGAGACGTAGGGAGTACCATTGAAGTGTTTTCAATGACCTATGCTCGTCACAATTTAAAGGCATGTGACAGGTAAAGGTCACCTAGGAGGAAGCATTTTCCACTTGTCCAATATAGCACTGCAGTATTTTTTTTGACATAGAACACTCGTTTTCCATTAAGACACGGCATAATCGCCGATCACTAGACGGATTATGATAATATAGAAATCAGTTGTCCATATAGCATGGTCTTCATGAACTTCACCTACACCCAAAGCCGCAAGCCGGCTAATTACAAATTCTAGGAGCATACACCACTTTAACCTCTAAGAAATTCATACGAAGTCTGAATTTGATATCACTAATAAAGATGCCAATAGTGGAGGAGTAATCCGTTGACGCCATAGCATGCTTCAAATTGAGGCTGTATGTTTCAAAAATCACTCTATCCATGTCCATTTGCTCAGCGACGTACTCCCTCCGTTCTAAAATATAAGATGTTTTAGGTTTGTAAAAAAATGTATCTAGACTTGTTTTAGTGTGTAAATTTATTACAAACATGAATGAACCTATATATTAAAAGAAGTCTAGATACATTTGCTTTACGAAGCTAAAACATCTTATATTTTAAAATATAGGGAGTACATGGCATTAGAGAGAGCATGAGCTTCCGCGTGCATGACATTTGACATCATGCTCAGTGGTCCAGCTACTTCTACATGAATATCCATTGAGCTGTCCCTGGCAACGGCACCCCAACCACCACTTCTTGTATCTTCGTGGAAGGAAGCATCCACATTTACCTTGATAAATCAACCGATAGTGCCTCCTACCGCTCGAGAACCAAGGATCCTACCATATTCTCACCCTCGTTCCATCCCAAATCCGTCATATCATACATTCCTTGAAAACTTCAAAGCCTCTGAGAATGCTTCGCCATATATAGCTCATACCCACCACTAGTTTAGCTCCAAAGATATTTTCATCGGGATAGTACTTAGCACGAAGCATTTGGGCGCAAAGTGACTCGGGTGATTGGACCAGTCTCCGAGATTGATGAGCAAACATTGCCAAATTAACGTATGTAGATCCCTAAAACCCAAAGCCCCCTCCTTATTTTGATATCTTCATCTTCTCCTATCCCACCCAGTGCATTTTATTTTCATCGTCATTTTGTGCCCACCAGAACCGACAAACCAGCTGGCTTATCTCATCACATAGTAACTTAGATATATCAAAACATGCCATCACATAGATCAGGATTGTTTGGGCGACAGCCTTAACGATAATTTCCTTCACAGCAATAGACATCAAGCGTTCTTTCCACCTCTACAGTTTCTTCCAGATTCTCTCCTTTATATAGGCAACACACTTTGTACGAGACTGATGACGGGAAAATAGGACGACAAATATACCCGTGTCCACTTCATAGAGACAAATATAATTATAATTTAAAGTGTGTGCGTATATAAATGAAAAATACTCCCTCAGTTTAAAAATATAAGATGTTTTAGGTTTGTGAAACAAATGTATCTAGACTACTTTTAGTATGTAGGTTCACTAAGGTTTGGAGTAAATCTACACACTAAAACAAGTCTAGATACATTTTCTTTACAAATCTAAAACATCTTATATTTTAAAACGGAAGGAGTTTCAAGTATTGCGGTTCATACTTCTGGAACTCTTATATTTTATAAAAATTCCATTAATTACATCTCCAAAGAAAACCCTTGACTAAGAATTCCAATTTCTCTAATACATAGGATTACATCATGACTGTTACAAAAAAAAAGATAAAAGAAAAATCTTATCATCGATGATGAACTCCAGCTCCGAAAACTTGAAGTTTATCCACGCGCATATATATATAGAATGTTTTATATATAAATAACTATGTTCATATATTCACCACAACCAAAAAAGTTGACACAAGAATAAAATTTATGAGTCATTATAGTGTAAAAAACACCAAAAATATGTATTTTATGTCGAATTTTTTATGGCATGTAAACAAAAAAAATTATGTTATTTCTAAATTTTATTATGTACTTCTTGACTTACGAAATAATACAAAATTTACGTGATGTAAAAATAATATACGGTTCTAAAGATAAAGGGTGGGTGTAGAATAACTATTCTACATCCTGGGTGTCAAAGTGGGTGTAGAATAGTTGTTTGGCATATTTTTCTAGCATGCTTCATTTATTTCACTACCATATACGCATAGTGCAATAATGCAGATTTAATTTAGCTAGGCATGCTGATTTCATCCTACGTTTTGTGACATAAGACACATGCATGGATATGTATATTTTTACTTGCACTAGTATTAGCAGTACAAGGGGTATGCAAGTATGAAATATTCAATTTATTTAATGGGCTTCCAACATGGATTTTGACCACAAAAGATATTGATTAATAATTTGTGGGTTTGGTTAATTTTGATTAACCCACTGAGAGCATCCAGAACGATGCATGCAATTTTGGCCATATAACATGTAGGAGACCTTTCTACATACATTACACGGATTTAGCTTTTCATATTTCTTTTAGTACTAGTGGATATAGTACTGATTTATCTTGGGATAGATTGTATTTTGGATTATTCACACACCACCGAAAACATGCATATTTTGATATATCACTTGTATTACTACTAACATCGTGTAGCACCAATATGGTGTCCATGAGCAGCATAACCAACGAAATTCTATGATATAATTTAGTGATCTAGCCTATAATGAAAGATGAGGCAGAGTTTATTATGGTTTATTTCACTTGTATTACTATACTAACACCGTATAGCAAGGCCTGCGGGAAGTGTAACCAAGATGAAGTTTCCTTTTTTTATGTTTGTATTACTACTATTGTAGCATAAGATGCCCTCAGCGTAAGCGAACAGAAAGTATATGTTATAATTTAGTTAGTATATTCATATGCATATCTTCCACAAGCATACTTATTTTGGTGTGTATCCTACTTAAAGGAATAAACCAAGAATGATATTTTCCGAACTTGGTCGTATCCATATTGTGGGTACCGATCCAAGAGAATTTTCTAGTCTTTGTACCAATGTAATTCTCTAAATTTGTATCCATGTATAGGAACCAAACCAAGGAAAGAGGCTTAAGCACCCATTTCATCCTGGTTTGCATCGCTAAGGGAACCGAATTAAGAGAGGAACATCAACAACACATATTATGCAAACTCCATGATTTGTACCACAATGGCCGAACCAAGGACATGCGTTTTAGTAGATATAAGAGAGCTCTTTGGTTTGTACCAATGGCCGAACCAAGAACACGAGTTTTAGTACATATTAGATAGATCTTTTGGTTTGTACCAATGGCCAAACCAATAACATGAGTTTTAGTAAATATGATAGAGCTCGTTGGTTTGTACCAATGGCCAAACCAAGAGCTAAGAAAGATGGTGAATATGGAGGTCATTTGGTTTGTACCCATGGCCAAACCAAAGACTATGGGAGAGCCATGAATCCTACCTTGTCTTGAACTTCAAGTGCTCCTTCTGACTCCCTTCTTCCCTTTCTTCTTGATTGCCGTGTGTATTGTTGTGGTGTGGATTTATGGAGGAAATGGCAGATGTGATCAAATGATTCTGATGCGTGTGAGCGAATGAAAAAATGATGGATGGTCATGGGCGAGTGTCTGCCACTGGTACTTATTTATAGGTGAGGGAGGCAACGGTTCTTTGTTAATGCGGGGAGACGCTTCCACGATTGACTCATGGAGTTGAGGCAGCGGTTTGCAATTCTCTCCATTTCTTTTTGTTTATCAATTCCTCTTATTAATTGCTAATGGAAGGAATTCTTAATCGATTGTGGAGATGACCAAGTCCAATCACAACTTCTTTGGAGCAAAGCATAGATTTTTGGCCTTTTTGGCCTACTTGGGTCTCCGTCATGCATGAGGATTTAATAAATATTCCATCATTAGCTTCAGGACCCTTCCTTTGTTAACAAAAGGCTAAACATCATGCCTGGGATTTGGGCTAGATAATTAAGCTATTATAATATGTTAATTAGGCAACAGTGCCGCTTAATCTGTAGCACCCGGGTAAAACCACTACTAAAAAAATGCTTGGTCTTTTTGTTTTGTGCATCTCCATGATCACATCATCATGTCATCATGCCTTATTGCATTTGAGTATCGTCATGTATGCATGCATATTTAACCTTAAAACTACTTTGCTAAAAGCATAGTTTTGCTTTCCACAAATACCCCTCTGAAAGAGCATGTGGGCCTCCATATGTGTGGTTTTGGTAATTAATGACAATCTCTATGGACTAATGTGTGTATTATGTTACACTTGTTGGAAATGTCCATTGGCATCGCTTGGAGCATGTATTAGCTTCTAGGTAGAATAAATAAAGAAGAATATTAAAGAAAATAAGATCAAGTGTGTATGGAAGGAGAAAATGGAGTTCCTCATGTGTTTCTTCAAGATATCATCCAAATGGAGTTAGAAGAAATGTTGTGCAAGCTCAAAATGCGCCTTCTCTAGAAGATCTCATGTTTGATGCTTGCCATCCTCGATGATCATGGATCGATGAAGACAAGGTCAAAGAAGAGGTTTCCCCATGGTGTATGGGGGAGCAAGTTGCAAGTCTTTATCAAATGAGAGCAAGGAAGAGCAATCAAGAAAGGTGTCCATCTTGAGAAGGACAAGATTGTCTACATCGAGCTCAAGTGGAATGCTCAAGGCAAAGGTATAATCTTGATAGGTTTTCCCTTTGGCCGGTCTCATGATGTTAGTTGGGAGACCGGGTTTAGGATAGATAGCCGTGCTATCAAGAGGGGCTCTCGAGTGAGTAACTCGATCATATCTTTTAGAGAGATCTCAAACCTTTGCAAACTTGGAATCATCCTTCTTGATTCTTATTTGGTTCTTATCCATGAGAGGATTTAGAGCTTGTATTAATATCCATGACAAGCCCTAGTTCATTAAAATGGATTTCATATGCATTTTCTTTTGCGTTTTTGATGTTGGAGGTTTTATCGGTTTGACTCTTATAGATAGGTTAAACATTCATCATTTGGTTCTATCCTACCTTCTTGGACTATGATGGTTCCTTGCATAATCTTGTAGATATTATTGTCCTCTTTGAAACGAGCCCAATATCATCAAAATCGGAGTCCGGATGCAAACGTTATGGTCGTTTTGGTGTTGGTGTTTCTACCAGTTTTATGAGGGCCGGAGACTCCGGGGTTCGCACCCGGAGACTCCAGGGGCCGGAGAATTCGGCCCAAATTCTAGCCTAGACTCCGGGGGGGTGTACAAATAGCATATAGGGGATGCCCGGAGTCCTGGCCGGAGTCTGGACCCTGGAGACTCCGGTCCGGAAGGCTGGAAACTCCGGGATTAGTGATCCGCAACAGCTAGTTGACGTGGGAGGACCTATAAAAGGCCCCCTTCTTCCCCAAGGGACTGGCTACTTTCTCTCCCTCTCTCCTCCATTGTTTCTACCTTCTAGAGCTTGAAAATACTCTCAATCCCTCCCACATTTCTTGAATATTTTTGGGAGATTTGAAAGAGGAGATCTAGATCTACATCTCCACCAATCCATCTCTCTTCTGTGTGAGGGGAACATCTTCGGATCTAGATCTTCGGGTTTCTTTTGTGGATTTCCTCTTGTGTTCTTCCTCTCTTATTCCCCCAATATATTTTTTATCTTTGGTGGAATTTGAGAGTAAAGGACTTGCCATTGCATTAGGTGCATCGGTTTGAGTTCTCCTCGGAGGATTTGGTTGGTGAAATCAAGAAGCTTGTTTCCTCTTGGGTTCTTAGAACCCTAGACAGTTGTGTGGCCTTTTTGGTGTGTTCTTGGGGCCTCCAATTAAGTTGTGGAGCTATCCTCAAGCTAGTGGCCTTGGTGGCGTTTGTTGGGAGCCTCCAATTAAGTTTTGGAGATTGCCCCAATATTGTACATGTTTGGTGACCGCCCTCAAGTGTCCCATAGTGCAACGGGTGCTTGTCGTGCGGCGGGTGTTCGGGTGAATATTGTGAGGCCTCTTGTGGAGTTGGTGGTCTTAGTACCGCCCACCCCTCCAACGAGATGTACTTCCATGTTGGAAGGAACTCGGTAAAATATCGTTGTCCCCATGTGCCTCGGTTATCTCTATACCCGAGATCTTTACTTATGCACTTTACTTTGTGATAGCCTTCATGCTTGATGTTATCTATCTTTCTATCACATTGTTGCTTGTCTTGCTTAGCATAATTTTTTGGTGCACATAGGTGAACCTTATTATATATAGGCTTCGTGCTTAACAAAAGAAAACGATAGTTTTATTCCGCCTTTGTTAAGCCCATCTCGTAAAAAATTTTAACCGCCTATTCACCCTCCCCCTCTAGGCGGCATCCGTGACCATTCAATTGGTATCAGAGAAAGGTATCTCACTTTTAGGCTTCACCGCCTTGAGGGTAATGATGTCAACTAGGGGAGTAGTGCATGATTCCTTTGATATATTCGATGGCACAAATTATAAAGATTGGAAATGTCGCATGCTTAATTATTTCCGAGACATTCACCCATGTATTGAGGAAATTCTATATATGGGTTTCTCTTCTCCTATGGATCCCCAAAACGAATCTTTAGAGGAGAATATGAACTCTTATAGATGCTCAAGCTACTAAAATTATTTTACTTGTTATGAGCAATGTAGTTATTTCTTCTATCATGCCTTATTGGAGTGCTCATGAGATATGGACCAAGCTTCATGGTAAATATAGTGAGTCCAACATTATTGATGATGATTGTGTTCCCTCCACCTCCGGCCGTGATGAGTTCTCATCATCTACCACTTCACCAACATGTGATTTTTCACAAGGTAATGATATGGTGATAGAAATTGCAAGTTGGATAGTGTGCTTAATATTTGTAATCCTTCATCTCTATCTAGTTGCAATGATCTATATTTGGACCTTAACACTTCTAGCACTCAAAAATCCTTACATGCTAGTGTTGATAGTCCTTGCATATCATGTAGAAATGTCTTGAATAAATCTTATGATGATATGCTTGTGTTATCTTGTTGCCATGATAAAAATGCTTCTATTTCCTCTAGTGCTTGTGTTTCTAACCATGTAGAGGAAAATGAAGATTCCATGGGCCAATACAATGTCTTGAATAGAGCTACAGATGCAATATCATCATCACCTTCTTTCGGTTCTCACATTTTCCTTATGGCTAAGGGAACGAAGGTAACCTCTTTGGATCCCATTATTTCCCATGATGATGATGAGGTTGAAAATGATGATGATCATCTTGATGATTATGATATTGCCTCTATTCAAGAGATGGGAGATATTGTCTATTCCGCTCACCTTAAAAATAAAATTGCTTGCTCCAACTTTGTTGAAATTATGACTTGTGCTATTGAGGGCAAGAAACTTATTGAGGAGAAAGAAAATATTATTTCTCAAAACTATGAACATGAGAGTGAGTATGCACTTGAAATTGCATATCTAAAGGGCTCCCTTGAAGAAGAACAAACCACCAAAGAATCTCTTGAGACCTTTACCCTAGAACTATCTAGAGTAAAGGATAACCATAATAGAGAACTTGTGGTGGCAAATACTTTCAAAACTAAAAATGATGAAATTGTAGTTGCCCATGCTAAACTCCTTGAGGATTTGGAGCACCTCAATGATGGATCTAGGGTCATCAAGGGTGAGCTCATCAAACTCACCGAGTCACATGAGCAACTGATGCGGCTCAGATCACTATAGAGCTTCGTTGGGAAACCCCAAGAGGAAGGTATGATGAGCACAATAGTAAGTCTTCCCTCAGTATGAAACCAAGGTTATCAAACCAGTAGGAGGAAGGAAACGACTCAAAGGTGTTGCTAGCAACTTGAAATGCTGCACAACAAAAACTCAATACTTTGCACCTACAAACAGTGAGGTTGTCAATCTCACCGGTTTGCTGAAAACAAAGGATTAACCGTATGGTGTGGAAGGTAATGGTTGCTTGCAGAAAGTAAACAGTAACAATGGAAGATGTATCAATGGTAAAGATTGTACCGAGTTCCATAGTTCACTAGAGGTGTTCTCCTTAAGATAAATAACATAACATGCTGGGTAAACAAATTACATCGGCGCAATTGACAGGACGGAGCAAGGCATAACAATGCAATACTAGACATTCTTGATCCTATGATATTTGATTGGGCATTACAACAATATACATAGACCTCCATCCAACTACATCTATTACTAGTAATCCACCTTCAGGTTATCATCCGAACCCCCTCCAGTATTAAGTTGCAAGCAACGGATAACTGCTTTAAGCAATGTGTGTAAAGTAAACAATACAATTGTTCCATGAACAAGAGATTGTTGTTTTGTCCCTAGTAGCAACAACACATCTACAACCTTAGAGATTTCTGTCACTTCCCCAGATTCAATAGAGGCATGAACCCACTATCGAGCATAAATACTCCCTCTTCGAGTCACTAGCATCTACTTGGCCAAGATAGCTACTAGAAACGGAGAGCATGCAAGATCACAAACAACACAGACGTAATAGAATCAATAAGATAGAATCATTAATCAATCTGACATAGTAATCTCAATATCCATCGGCTCCCCGCAAACACAACATGCATGATTACAAATATATGATCTTGATCATGAACAGAGCTCACAAGATCTAAACATGGTAGCACAAAGGAGGAGAAACAACCATCTAGCTACTGTATGGACCCATAGTCCAAGGTGGAACTACTCATGCATCATACCGGAGGCTGGCATGGTGATGAAGAAGGCCTCCGGGATAATCTCTCCCCTCCGGCAGGGTGCCAAGAAGAGGTTCAGATCCCCTCGATCTAGGGACGATTGTGGCGGCGGCTATGGACTACTTCGTGGAGATCTGATCGGATACTTAGGGTTTAGGCATCAGGGGCTTCTTATAGGCGAAGGGGGAGACCGAGGTGGCCGCACCCCCCTAGGCGCGGCCAGGGGGTGTGGGCCCCTCGTGGCCCTCCTCTGTGTCGTCTTCTGGCTCCGTGTTCTCCTCGGTGAAATATTAACTTTGGCTTTCATCCCGTCCAATTCCGAGAATATTTATTTTTTGGCTTTTCTCGAACCAAAAATAGCAGAAAACAAGCAACTGGCACCGTGGCATCTTGTTAATAGGTTAGTTCTAGAAAATGTATAAAAATACCTCAAAGTGTAGACTAAGCAAAGAAAAGTGGATACTAAACAAGCATGGAACATCAAAAATTATAGATACGCTTACGACATATCAAGAATCCCCAAGCTTAACTCATGCTCGTCCTCGAGTAGGTAAGTGATAAAAAGAATAATTTTTGAGGTGACATGCACCATCACAATCAAGATCAAACCATTTGCAAGCATTGAAAGTTGGGATAAAAGTACCCTAAATATGAGCATGAAAGATGAAGTTCTAACAATAAGACATAGCAACTATGCTGCAACATGAAAGGATACAAACAAAGATTCATGAATAACAATGCATTGAAAGACGTTTGTTTGTTTCACATATAGAAAACATAGCATAGTGGCATTCAGCTTGTCCCTCATGGAGTAGCAAAACATAAATGCACAGGACACCTTCAAAGTTCATAAGGGTGACTAGATACAAATAGTTCAAGAACAAGCAATATCAACATTATGAATCAATCAATAAGTTTTGGGACAATGCACATAGAACTAAGAATGGCAACTATGCTCTCTTAATTGGTTCCTAAGGATAGAAGGTGGAGAATCAATATAATAGTGGAAGAAAGGCCCTTCAAAGGGAAGCATGGATTTCAAGTTTCAAAAAGAGCTTCCAAAAATTATGGTACTTGTTAGCTTTGAGCTCTCATTGCCCCTATCATAAGCATCTTCAAGTGATTAAGGTTAATGTGAACAAAATATGGAGTATATGCTTGAAAAAGTATAAGTTGGCAATCTCATGTCCCTTGAGTACGAGGGCCGCTCCTCATGATACTCAACTTTAGTTACCGGTAAATTCTTGTCATAGTAAGTACATGTGTATCATAGAGAACCGCCAACAGGTACCCCTTGCCCTATGATACAGGAGCTATCCCATATCAAAATGACAAGGCAAGTAGAAAATGAGCATCTCAGCAATCTTCTTATTTACCATGGGAAAATGGTGCTTTTTTCTCTCTTTCCTCTTTTCTCATCTTTTTTTCTTTTTCTCAATCTCTTTTTTTCCATCTCTCTCTCCTTTTTTATAAGAAGATTGCTTCATAGATTGCTCACTTTCCACCATGATTAGGAATGGCTTAGGCTAGTGGCCCAGACGTTTCTCTAACACATATACACAACTCCATGGACTTACAAGCTCCCCTTTTATTTCACACCGATGACATCCATAAAAAAAGAGCATGATATCAACTGGGTAGATATTTACAGGTGTTGAAAGCGTTCCCCGTGACAGCACGGTTTTGCTAATCCCAACTTATAAGTGCAAGCATATACAACATAGATGACACAATGGTTCAAGTTTATTAGGGGCAAGAAAAATAAAGTATGCCATCAAGTTTGTGAGATCTATAATCACTATTTTTCACATAACAAAGTGACTTTTTAATTGGACGGTAGATAAAAAAAGAATATAATTGGAATGGTGTAACACACCATGTATAGGAGTTTATAGTGGACACTTTGGAATAACTTGGTTTCTTAGGAGTTGGATGCATGAGTAGAGCTTACTCAATACAAGTGGAGGCTAGCAAAAGACTGGGAGCGACCAACTAAGAGAGCAATAATGGCCATTATCATGTAGAGCGACAAAACATTACTAATCAAAGCATAAAGTGGTACCACAAGTCAAAAACTAAATTATCATAGATGCTAAGGTGACTGGTTCATAGTCATAACATGGTGTGAGCATGTGCCAAGTCAACCCAAACAAAGCATCAAAGGAGAATACCACAATACTATGCTTTTGTATGCTAAAACAACGCATGATTCTTCAAGGCACATTAAGCAATACTAATTTTTTGGAACAAGTCATGCTATAGCAATAATCACTAAGCATAAGGTCAAAACAACATCTAGCATGACATGATAAAGTCCAAGTCACAGTCAAAGCAAGCTCCTTCTTGTACTACTAAGCAAGAACTTCTACTCCTTTCCAACACCAAGCAACTTATTTGAAACAACATAGTGAAAACAGGGGTCAAACTACTTTATTCAAGAAAACTAAGCAAACGAAAACCAAAAACTAAAACTAAGACGCTCCAAGAATAACACAACAATGCATGAAACAATAAAAACGAAGTTTCTACAAAGACCTGAGATTTTTATTGATGAAGAAGGGGATGCCTTGGGCATCCCCAAGATTTGACGCTTGTACCTCTTGAATATTTCTTTGGGTGACACGGGGTGGCATCCCCAAAAATTAATCGATAAAGAGGCAAATGAAAATAATGGCAGAAATCTGTCAAAACAGACCAGCAGGTAGGAACCGATTTTTTCAAAGATCTTATGTTGCTCAAATAAAAAAAGTGTTAAACTAACTGAAGTTAGCTAACAACCTGGGGGATTTATTCAGAAAATTACAGCTCAATCCGACATACAGAGATTTTTCACGAATTTGTACAGTGTAGCACAAAAATCTGTTTTGGGACAACAACTCCCCAAATCTTACTTCCCTCTCATTAGAGGTTATTATTGTCCCAAAAAGAAAATAAAAAAGATAAGGAGAGGTTATTACAGAAGTAATAACTTCCAAGACTCAAGAAAACTATTGGATTATCTCCCAAGAAGTTCCTTTCTTTAATGCCTTTAAGTTAGGCACAATAAGCAATAATCAAGTATTTTCAAATGAAGAAGCATTAACATCAAACTTTGCTTTCAAAGGAGGAGCAAAAGATAACTTATCTCTCATCATAGGGAAGTCTTCAATACCTTTCTTGAATGGAAATTGATATTTAATGGTGCCTTCTTTCATATCAATGATGGCACCAACAGTTCTAAGAAAAGGTCTTCAACATGTATTCAACATCCAAAACATAGAAATCAACATGGACATAGGCATTGTTAACCACAATAAGAACATCATTAACACTCCCCATGAGTTTCTTTTTAGCATTATCATCAAATGGTACATCCAAAAAGCAATCTTCCAAAGGTGGCATATCAAGCATTTCATAAATCTTTCTAGGCATAATAGAGACACTAGAACCAAGGTTACATGAATCTTTGAGATCGAAGTCATTCACTTGCATATTAATGATGGGTTCCCAACTATCTTCTACTTTCCTAGGAATATAAGCTTTGTGTTTCAATTTTTCTTCCTTAATTTTAATGAGAGCATCTGTAATGTGTTTTGCAAAAGCCATATTCATATCACTAGCATTAGGACTTCTAGCAAGCTTTTGTATGAACATAATCACTTTAGAGATATTGCAACCATCAAGATCAAAATCAAACTTAGCATCACAGGTAGTAGGCTTATTGGGTTTAGGCATTGTTGTAGGAGGAATAGGGACTTCTTGTTGTTTGCTAGCATCCATATTGGTGGTGGTAATAGTACAAACACTATTGTTTCTAGCAATTTCAGCTTCTCTTTCCCACTTAGCATGTAGTTTAGCTAACAGTCTAACATTTTCATCAATAGTAACTTGTATGGCATGAGTAGCAGCAAAGGTACTTTCCAAGGTTTGAGATTTAGCAGCCATTTTATTAATCAAAGAGGACTATACTTCAGAGAAAGATGAAATATTTTTCTCAACATTCAAAAGCTTTTACTCCACAGTTTTGTTGAAAGTAGTTTGTTTACTAATAAAGTCTTTAAGCACGACTTCAAGTTCAGAGGGGGCACTTCTAGTATTGTTGTAGGAATTTCCATAAGTATTACCATTATTGGGAGGATAGGGCCTATAATTATTGTTACCAAAATTATTCCTATAGGCATTGTTGTTGAAATTGTTGTTCCTTATGAAGTTCACATCAACTTGCTCTTCTTGAGCAACCAAAGAGGCTAAAGGAACATTATTTGGGACAATATGAGCTTTTCCAACAAGCATAGCCATGATAACATCAATTTTATCACTCAAGGAGGAGGTTTCTTCAACAGAATTTACCTTCTTACCATGTGGAGATCTCTCAGTGTGCCATTCAGAATACTTAACCATCATATTATCAAGGAGTTTTGTTGCATCACCCAAATTAATGGTCATAAAGGTACCTCCAGTAGCAGAATCAAATAGATTTCTTGAAGAGAAGTTTAACCCTGCATAAAAAGTCTAGATAATCATCTAAGCAGTAAGTCCATGAGTGGGACAATTCTTAACCAAAGATTTCATTCTTTCCCAAGCTTGAGAAACATGTTCATTATCAAGTTGTTTAAATTTCATTATTTCACTTCTCATAGATATAATCTAAGAAGGAGGATAGTATTTTCCAATAAAATCATCTTTTCACTTAATCCAATAATCAATACTATTTCTAGGCAAGGATAGCAACCATTCTTTAGCTTTTCCTCTCAAGGAGAAAGGAAACAATTTGAGATTAATAATATCTCCATCTACATCCTTATATTTTTGCATCACACAAAGTTCAACAAAGTTATTGAGGTGGGCAGTAGCATCATCAGAACTAGCACCAAAAAATTGCTCTTTCATCACAAGATTCAACAAAGCAGGCTTAATTTCATAAAAGGTAGCATCAGGAGCAGGTGGAGCAATATGTGTACTCAGGAAATCATTGTTGTTTGTGCTAGTGAAGTCACACAACTTGGTGTTCTCAGCAGAAATCATTTTTGCAAAGGTGGAGCAAACCAACATCAACTAGAGTAGGACCTAATTTTTTTGTGTGTTTTTGATAAGAAAAAGAAAACCAAATGAAACTATTTTTTTTGGAATTTTTGATATAAAGAGGCAAACAAAACAAAGAAAAATAAACTAAGCAAAACAAAAACAAAGTAAAGAGAAAGGCTGTGAAGGACTCCCCTTGTGAAGCCGTCCTTAACTCCCCAGCCACGGCGCCAGAAAACGTCTTGATGCAGTTCAGATCACTATAGAGCTTCGTTGGGAAACCCCAAGAGGAAGGTATGATGAGAGTAGCAGTAAGTCTTCCCTCAGTATGAAACCAAGGTTATCGAACCAGTAGGAGGAAGGAAATGACTCAAAGGTGTTGCTAGCAACTTGGAATCCTGCACAATACAAACTCAAGACTTTGCCCCAACAAACAGTGAGGTTGTCAACCTCACCGGTTTGCTGAAAACAAAGGATTAACCATATGGTGTGGAAGGTAATGGTTGTTTGCAGAAAGTAAATAGTAACGGTGGAAGATGTATCAATGGTAAATATTGGACCGGGGTCCATAGTTCACTAGAGGTCTTCTCCTTAAGATAAATAACATAACATGCTGGGTAAACAAATTACAACGGGCCAATTGACAGGACAGAGCAAGGCATAACAATGCAATACTAGACATTCATGATCCTATGAGATTTTATTGGGCATTACAACAATATACATAGACCACCATCCAACTGCATCAATGACTTGTAATCCACCTTTAGGTTATCATCCGAACCCCCTCCAGTATTAAGTTGCAAGCAACGGATAACTTCTTTAAGCAATGTGTGTAAAGTAAACAATACAATTGTTCCATGAACAAGAGATTGTTGTTTTGTCCCTAGTAGCAACAACACATCTGCAACCTTAGAGATTTTTGTCACTTCCCTAGATTCAATAGAGGCATGAACCCACTATCGAGAATAAATACTCCCTCTTGGTGTCACTAGCATCTACTTGGCCAAGATAGCTACTAGAAACGGAGAGCATGCAAGATCAGAAACAACACTGACATGATATAATCAATAAGATACAATCATTAATCAATCTGACATAGTAATCTCAATATCCATCGGATCCCCACAAACATAACATGCATGATTACAAATAGATGATCTTGATCATGAACGGAGCTCACAAGATCTAAACATGGTAGCACAAAGGAGGAGAAACAACCATATAGCTACTGTATGGACCCATAGTCAAAGGTGGAACTACTCACGCATCATCCTGAGGTTGGCATGGTGATGAAGAAGGCCTCTGGGATGATCTCTCCCCTTCGGCAGGGTGTCAGGAAGAGCTTCAGATCCCCTCGATCTAGGGACAATGGTGGCGGCGGCTATGGACTGCTTTGTGGAGATCTGATTGGGTACTTGGGGTTTAGGCATCGGGGGCTTCTTATAGGCGAAGGGGGAGACCAAGGGGTGCCCGAGGTGGCCACACCCCCCAGGCACGGCCAGGGGGTGTGGGCCCCTCGTGGTCCTCCTCCGTCTCGCCTTCTGGCTCTGTGTTCTCCTCGGTGAAATATTGACTTTGGCTTTCATCCCGTCCAATTCTGAGAATATTTATTTTCTGGCTTTTCTGGAACCAAAAATAGCAGAAAACAGGGAACTATCACTGTGGCATATTGTTAATAGGTTAGTTCCGGAAAACATATATAAATACCTCAAAGTGTAGACAAAGCAAAGCAAAGTGGATACTAAACAAGCATGGAACATCAAAAATTATAGATATGTTTATGACGTATCAACAACTTAAAGGTTCATACTCTAAAGAGCTTTCCAAGTTGCCCCCACCTCTTGCTAATAATGACGATGCTTTTGCTACTAATTCTATTTCTTATGAAGCATATATTTTGATGGAGAATGTTGAGCTAAAGGCTCAACTTGCTTTGCTAACTAGCAACTATGGGAAATTAGAAGAAATTCATGTTAAGCTCTCAAACTCGCATGAGGATCTTCTAGTCTCCAATGGTAGGCTAAAGTTAGCTCATGAGGCCATTGTATTAAAGGTAACATCTAGTGGGCCTCATGTGGACATTAGCACTATATCTACTCCAAATGTTATATTGCCATGTGCTAGTCCTTGTAATTCATCCAATCATGCCATTGCTACATCTTGTGATGAATTGCATCCCGTGCCTTGTTTCTCTAACAATATAGCATCTACTTTCTCTAGTATTGTTGTTCATACTAACCATGTATAGGAAATTAAAGAGCTCAAGGATCAAGTCACTTCTTTGAAGAATGACTTGAAAAAGGGTCATAAAGGGAAGGCCACACTCGACAAAATATTGAGTGTGAAAAAATCCCCCAATGAAAAGAGTGGGCTTGGATTCAACTCCAATGTCAAGAACAAGTACACTATCAAGTTGAAGCATAAGGGCAATAAGAAGAATGGCCAAGATCAAGTTAAGAATCTGACCAGCATTGTTTTATTCAAGTGCAAGGAAGAAGGGCATCATGTTAGATCTTGCCCATTGAATAAGACACCTCTTAGTGTGAATCAACAAGGGAAGAAGTCTCAAGCTTTAACTCAAGTTAGAGATGTGCCTCTTCCTAAGAGGACTACTCGAGCTCTTCCTCGTGTTGTGGATTCACCTAAGAAGAAAGATGGCAAGAGAAGAACTTGCTACATTTGCCACGAGAAAGGGCATATTTCTTCCTCATGCACTATTGGTATCTCCTCATCCAACCCTATCATGATTGATGATGCTTATTCTCTTTGTAAGGATTAGGTTGGCAGCGTGTTTGCCAAATTTGTTGGTGCCTAATGTGGTGTAAAGAAAAGAACCATTTGGGTTTCCAAGCCTATTGTGACTAACCTCTTAGGACCCAACTTGGTTGGGGACCAACAAGCCAAAACTTGATCAATATGTGTTTGTGGAGGGCATTGGATACTTGGATACATCATGAAGAATTGAGGTATCTTCATCTATTATATTTGTCAAGTCAATTCATGTGGATTATATTGCCTCTATCATATTTCCAATGTTCCTCCTTGCGGTAAAATGTGCTTAACTCATTACATTGAAAGTTACTCACCCCCTGTGCATGTGTTAGTTTTGTACCTTCCATGATTTTGTACATGTTGTGCTATCCACTTAATTATCTTGAGTTATGAAGTATATTTTTGTATGATTGGGTGGCACACCATGTATGTGTGTTTCTTGTGTTTGAGCCTTTCTTGATTATATTTGATATCTTATTTGGCTCTTGTGAGAGATTAATGGACTATCCCATTTTGGGGGAGTATTATGTTTAGGCATTCCACAATCCTAAAAATGTGTGTACATGAGGAATACCACCTAGTATTGATATTGCAATATTATCTAGTCTCTCTATGGTATGATTCCCATGAGAAATTTAAGTTCTATAATGTCTATTAATTATCTCTATTTGGATCCTTTTGCCTCGTGTTGATTTTCATAGTTGTATCACATTATGGGGGATTCATATGCTTAGTCCATATTACAATCCTAGAGAATGTGAAAATTCGAGGTTGTGCCACTTAGAATTGATATTGAGAATTATCTAGCTACTATGTGGCACATTAGCTCATACAAGTTCCAATTTGTTTGAATGGTTTTATTGCTCATATATTGGATCTTATATATGAGAGTGTTTCTTGGTATGTGTTTCCTCATATTTGGACATATATATCTTCATGGAAACCATTAGCTTCAAGTTACTCTAATCACTAGTGATCGTGTGACTATGGGAAACTACCAAGAATCTCTTTCGGAGCATCAAGATTATTTCTTATACTTTATTATATGCTTCTTTGTGTGAATATGATCTTGGATATCCGTATGAACTACCTCGGGAAGATTATTCCCAATACTTCTTGTCCTTGGATAATTAGAACTAGATTTATGGTAGAATTTATTGGTCATATTCGCTTTGGCCTTTGCTTAATTTTGTACTATCTCTTTCCAATATAATGTTTTGTGTTGTCTCCCATGTATTCCTTGCTTCTTTTGGATCTTCTTATTTTATTGGTATCCTCTTGTGTTTTATTTAATGTAGGTAGTAGTGATGATCACATTTATGTGCATTTTGCATTCAAAAGCAAAATTCTATATAATGTACTACTTATGGGCGAGCTCTCCTATATTATCTAGAACAATGCTTTATGCTTCGTTGTTTGATCCATATCGTGTTTTATGTACTTGGAAGTTCGATCTTTTCATTTTGGTATTTTGTGCCATCATGAAAAATTTGGAGAGTTTGATTTATTTGTTGGAACCTTGCTCTTTTTGGGAGTTATTTTTGTCTCATTCCTTGTTTCGCGTTTTGACCATTTTAGAATGAGATAAATCCTTGAGCATTTGTGCTTTTATCTATCTTTTGCTCTTTGGCTTTAGCCTAGTTCATTTGTTGAACTCGTGATCATTCATGTGTTGAATTGGTTCTTTGATACAATTTGGACACCTTTTGCCATGTCACACTCTTGTGTGTGCCATCTCAGTTTACTTGGTGTTTTTGTTTAAATTGTATATCCTTTTTGGTTCTTGAAAGCCTTGTGCATGCATATTTACTACATGTTTATATTATGGCATGCTTGCTTTCTTTGATCCAATATATAGGGGAAACTGCACCAAATCCGATCGACTAAGTTGTGCATAAAATTTAATTTCATATCAATATGCACATATTTATGTGGAGTCTCTCCTATGTATTGTATTTTCTCTAACTACTTGGGACCCAATATGTTTTGGGACCACTTTGTACTTAATGTGTTTTAGGTACATTGGAGATATATTGGATGCCTGTCTCTCTATTTTGAAGAAATGGTGCGTCCATGTAAATGGAAGGCAAGCTATAGGATGATCGACAAACTCATATATACTACATACTATCAATGATATCTTGGTAACAAGTATCTCTTTCTCATGCTCATATATCTTGCTTCCAACCGTTTGTCGATTGCCTTCTAGCATGAATTTTTGTATTTGTATTTGGTGTGATTCTGGCCTTGGTTTTAAGAGAACTCCCTATTGCAAATGTGTGTAAGTTGAGGTGAGTGCATATAATCTGGACTATACAAAATTAGGCATATGATTCACCAATCCCAAATATGTCAATCTAGCAATTTTATTGCCTATCGTTTCCTTAACGCGGACTTTTGGCTCTCGGGTGCTACACACCCCCATACCTGAAAAAATAGAAAAAAAGGTTAATTTTTTTTGAACTTTTTTTGACATCAAAGTTGATCAGGTATTGTACTCGTATAAAAATATTTGTAAAGGAAATGATTCACATGGTCTTCAAGAAAAAAAAAATATGACGAATCAAATGTGAATAGTACCTGGTCATGGGGCGTTTCGAATTTGTTTTTTTACCCAGGATGCAATGAAAGTAATTCCCTAGGGAAATATTTTTATACATGTAGCATACCTGATCATCTTTGATTTCCAAAAAAGTTCAATTTTTATAACCTTTTTAAATTATTTTTTAATTTTTCCAGGTATGGGGGTGTGTAGAACCCTGGAGCCACACTGTAATTCTCATCTTTTGCTCAACTTCTCTCATGTGCACTAGTGAGATTTTGCTAGTTGATTTTCCCCTTTGTGATACTTGTTGCCTTTCACCATGTATTCCAACTATCTCCTTTTCCCTTGGTGATAGTTGTAATGTGTGTGGTGTGTTGGTGTTTGAAGCTCATTAATGAACAATAAGATAAAATTGTGCCTTTGGCCATGCTTTGAAGCAAAAATATCATTGGTATATGTCATGACTTCATTTTGCTTTTCATATGCTTTCTTGTAAATCTTCTTTGTGTGTGCTTGTCTCTTTATGGGCATATGTCTTTGTGATGTTATCCACTTAGAAACTTATACACATAAGAGAAGATAACTTGTCAGTTGATATAATATTCCTTGGATACCGCCTCTTATTCCTTTTTGATTCTTCAGTGGCTTCCAAATTTATTTGCCTATGAGTGCTTGTTCCTTTTGTCTGCATCTTCGGGCACTCATATTTGTTCTCTCATTCCTTGTATTGTTAAATGAATTTGGATGAGTGAGGATTCCTTGATTATGCACTTTGTTCCCAAATGCAATTACCACATGGTGCATAATCCTTGGGGAGCTCCTCTAATTTATTTAATAATGCTTATTTTCCTTCTTGTTCACCCTGTATGTCTTTAATGCTTATGGGGGAGTGAGGATTCCATATTTGTGCATGTTGTATTGAAATGCAACTATTCTAAGGTGTGAACAAATCTTGGGGAGCTTCTCTATTTAATTTAGGCATTTATTTGATCTTTCATTTGCTATGTTTTAAATGCTTATGGGGAAGCGAAGATTCCATGTTTGTGCATTGTGTATTCTAATGCAATTATTCTAATATTTGCACAAATCTTGGGGAGCTTCTCTATATTCATTTAAAACACTTTTTTTCTCATATCATAATATATTGTTGTTTCTAATTGGTCTCATTTGTAGTTTTCAATTGGTTTGTCGAATCTTGTGATTGCTTGAATCGTTTGTTGATTCTTCTTTCGTTCTATTTCTTTGGCAATATTTGGGTCCTCAATACAGTTTTACTTCTTTCTAAGTATTCATCATTGGATTTGTGCTAATGCACACCTTTGGAGGAATTATCACTATATTGTCCTTCTAGAACTTGTCACCCATTTCGGCAATCGATGCCAATGGGGGAGAAGTTTTAGAGGGCAAAAGGGAAGATGGTTTATGCTTTGAGTTTGTTCTTAAGAATTTGCCTTTCATTCTCTTGCATCTTTGTTGTTGCTTATCATGTGGTATATATATAGGAAACTCCACCAATTATAATGATTGGCCATATATGCAATGAAATTCAAGTTCATCACTCATGCATAGTATTCTGGGGGATTTTGCTCTATATATGGTGGTGGTACCAATATCACATACTTGTGTAGTATTTGATATTGGTGTTACCATTTTATTCGTTAAAATTCCTTATATAAACCCTCTCAAAGGGATTGTCATCAATTACCAAAATGGGGGAGATTGAAAGAGCATGTGGGCCCCATGTGTTGTTTTGGTAATTAATGACAATATCTATGGACTAATGCGTGTATTAAGTTGCACTTGTAGGAAATGTCCATTAGCATTGGTTGGAGCATGTGTTAGCTTCCAGGTAGAAGAAATGAAGAAGACGATTAAAGAAAATAAGATCAAGTGTGTCTTAAAGGATAAAATGGAGTTCCTCATGTGTTTCTTCAAGATATCATCCAAATGGAGTTAGAAGAAATGATGTGCAAGCTCAAAATTCGCCTTCTCTAGAAGATCTCATGTTTGATGCTTGCCATCCTAGGTGATCATGGATCGATGAAGACAAGGTCAAAGAAGAGGTTTCCCCATGGTGTATGGGAGAGCAAGTTGCAAGTCTTCATCAAGCGAGAGCAATGAAGAGAAATCAAGAAAGGTGTCCATCTTGAGAAGGACAAGATTGTCTACATCGAGCTCAAGTGGAATGATCAAGGAAAAGGTATAATCTTGATATGTTTTCCCTTTTTTCGGTCTTATGATGTTAGTTGGGATACCGGATTTAGGATAGATAGCCGTACTATCAAGATGGGATCTCGAGTGAGTAACTCGATCATATCTTTCGGAGAGAGCTCAACCCTTTGCATACTTGGCATCATCCTTCTCGGTTCTTATTTGGTTCTTATCCATGAGAGGATTTATAGCTTGTATTAATATCCATGACAAGCCCTAGTTCATTAAAAACGGATTTCATATGCATTTTCTTTTGCGTTTTTGATGTTGGAGGTTTTATCGGTTTGCCTCTTATAGATAGGTTAAACATTTCATCATTTGGTTCTATCCGACCTTGTTGTACTATGATGGTTCCCTGGATAATCTTGTAGAGCTTATTGTCCTCTTCTAAACAAGCCCAAGATCATCAAAATTGGAGTCCGAATGCAAAAGTTATGGCCGTTTTGGTGTTGGTGTTTCTGCCAATTTTATGAGGGCCGGAGACTCCCCGGAGTCTCCGGCCAAAATTCTGGCCCAGACTCCGGGGGGTGTACAGAGAGCATCTGGAGGCTGCCCGGAGTCCTGGCCAAAGGCTGGACCCCAGAGACTCCAGTCCTGGGGGCCAGAGACTCCAGTCCGGAAGGCCGGAAACTCCGGGATTAGTGATCTGCAACGGCTAGTTGACGTGGGAGGACCTATAAAAGGCCCCTTCTTCCCCAAGGGGTTGGATGCTTGCTCTCCCTCTCTCCTCCATTGTTTCTACCTTCTAGAGCTTGCAAATACTCTTAATCCCTCCCATATTTCTTGAATATTTTTGGGGTATTTGAAAGAGGAGATCTAGATCTACATCTCCACCAATCCATCTCTCTTCTATGTGAGGGGAATATCTTGGGATCTAGATCTTGGGGTTTCTTTTTTTGATTTACTCTTGTGTTCTTCCTCTCTTATTTCCCCAATATATTTTGTAGCTTTGGTGGAATTTGAGAGTGAAGGACTTGCCATTTCATTAGGTGCATCACTTTGAGTTCTCCTCGGAGGATTTGGTTGGTGAAATCAAGAAGCTTGTTTCTCTTTGGTTCTTGGAACCCTAGATGGTTGTGTGGCCTTTGTGGTGTGTTCTTGGGGCCTCCAATTAAGTTGTGGAGCTATCCTTAAGCTAGTGGCCTTGGTGGTGTTTTTTGGGAGCCTCCAATTAAGTTGTGGAGATTGCCCCAATCTTGTACGGGTTTGGTGACCGCCCTCAAGTGTCCCATAGTGTAACGGGTGTGTGCCGTGTGGCGGGTGCTTAGGATAATAGGGTGAGGCCTCTTGTGGTGTTGGTGGTCTTAGTACTACCCACCCCTCCAATGAGACATACTTCCATGTTGGAAGGAACAGGGTAAAATATCGTCGTCCCTGCGTGCCTCGGTTATCTCTATACCCGAGCTCTTTACTTATGCACTTTACTTTGTGATAGCCTTCGTGCTTGATGTTATCTATCTTGCTATCACATTGTTGCTTGTCTTTCTTAGCATAAGTTGTTGGTGCACATAGATGAACCTTAGTATATATAGGCTTTGTGCTTAACAAAAGAAAATGATAGTTTTATTTTGCCTTTGTTAATCCCATCTCATAAAAGTTTTTAACC
Organism: Avena sativa; assembly: GCA_916181665.1. Lineage (NCBI taxonomy): Eukaryota > Viridiplantae > Streptophyta > Magnoliopsida > Poales > Poaceae > Avena > Avena sativa. The sequence continues at coordinate 212,484,805 of OV702293.1, forward strand.
GCCTATTCACCCCCCTCTAGGCAGCATCCGTGATCTTTCACCATCTCTTTATTCAAATAAAAAACTGGTCTTTCCGGATATTTTTATTTATATAAAACTAATTGCAAAAGTGTTTTGTTTCAAAACTAAATAAAATAAAATATTTAAAAAATGTAAAGGAGACGCAGTCCAGCTGGCCAGGCCCAAGTCCCAACCGGCTGGACCACCTACCACCAAAACCCCTAAAAAATCAACTTAACCTCTCCCTCCAAACCCTATCCACCACCCCCACCCACTCCCCAGCGTGTACTACACCCGCGAGCTACACCTGCCCGCTGCATGCCCACACCTGACCCAACGCTACACGCTCCACATGCCCTGCCCGTTTTCCCTGGCCACACCCCATTCTCGGGCCCGCGAAACCACCCCCGCGTGGTCATGTTCCAACACACATGCTTCCACCTGACCCAACCCGTCGCCACTCCACCATCGGACCCAACCTTATGTCGCGCCACACACCTACCATGCGTTGCAGCGACACATAGCACATTCCCTCACATCTCTGGATTGATGGAACCAATCCCCACCAACCCTGCTGGCGTTTTTGCGATGTCCACCCCGCCACCACTTTTACCCTCACGATCCGGTCCTCCCTACCTAACCATCGTCCTCCTCTGCTCGCTTCCCTACAGAGAGGCGCGCCCGATGGGAGCCCCATCTCCCTCTTGCTCGCGCCCCCACCGTCCTCACGCGAGAACCGCTAGCACCGGTGCCTCGCACCTCCCCTGATCATCGTCGCCCACGAGATCCTCCTTCGCCTCCATGTCCGTGGCTGCCTCACCGACCGCTGTTCGCCGCCCTATGATCTCCGGCCAACGTGTGTCACCAGTGACGCCCTGCTTGCCCTGCTGCCATGTCTGCCTCCGTGTCGCCACCTCGCCACGGCCCCCTCGCCCTGGCGCCCTCTCGCCTACCGCCCCTTCCTCCCTAGCTTGTGCGGCCGGCCCCTGCTTCACCCCCAGCTTTTATTGCCTTGCCCCATTGCCGTGAGCCACCCCGTGGTTCCCCCCTGTCGCCTCGACCTCAGGTGCTCGCGCCCTCCGCCACATGCATGGCCGCTGTGGTCGCCTTTCCCCGTAGTGCCGTTGGTCGCCTCTCCTCGGCAGAACTTCTCCGGCACCCTCCGTCGCCCCTCCTCTCCCGCGCGAGCGCCTTCCGTCTACCGGGCAGATCCCCAGCACCCTTCCTCACCCTTGCACTGACCCTCTTCGACAAAGGTTGCTGCTAGGTGATGCAGCCAAGCCATGTTTGTGCTTGTGTAGTTGGGGCACACCAGGTATGCCGCCGAAGCCATGTTTGTGATTGTGTAGTTGGGGCGAGTGTGTAACATCCCAGCATTTAGGACCTAACAAAGGGTAGATTAAGGAATATGGAATGTTGCATGCATCTATTTGTGAAAATGTGGGTAAAATTTTCGCCAAATAAAAACCTAAGTGATCAATGTTTCTTTCATACTTTGAGATTAGGTTTAGTCTTAAAGGATGATTGTTATAAACTTTGAGATGATCTTAAGGAGTTATGTGTTTTCAAATGGATTTGAAATATTAGAATTGAGTGTTTGAATTATAATTCAAATGAATTAGATATAAGTTTTGAATCTTAATTCAATTAAGAGATAAATATTACAACTTGAATTCTATCCAAAGAAAAAAATGAATATAAAGTTTATTTCTTATCATCATTATATATATAATCAAGTTATAAAATTATAACTTATTTGAATCATCCACATAACATACAAAAGTAAATATACAAAGAATAGGAATATTCTTTATTAATAATAATATAATCTTTATTACAATTGAATAAAATAAAGATTACAAGAATAATAAAAGAAAATTACAAAAGAATAAGAAAATTACATTGGAATATTTACTAACTATCCTATATCTAAATCTAAACTAAATCTTCATCTTTATCTTTGTACCTGCAAAATAAAGACTAAATAAAAACAAAAGAATATTAGTGTTAGTATTATTTCTCTCAGATATGTCAGTGAAGTGCACTTGACAAATTCATGATTGAGACATTTAAAAAAGGGGAAAGTTTCACCAATATGAAGGAATCCATCTTTCATAAATTCAAATCCAGAAGTCAAATGACAGCCAAGAGGGACAAATTCACCAGCCAGGTGAAAGTAATCTGGTAAGAGTAAGTTCAAAAATTCTGAACATATCCACAAGTGCATAGCAAGCACACAGGCAGGACACACACCAGCATGCATGTGGTGTGTTGTCAAGCTCACAGAGCAACTTAATCTCACAAAACCACAAGCACAGCCGTGGGAGGCACTAGTGCATCACTCCACTGCACAACACACAAGAACAGCCAGTGTAGATAGCAGCTAAACCAAGCACCACAGCTAGCAACCAAACCAACTAAGGATCAATCAAACATCACCAGGATGGTGACATAAGGAGGGGGATTGTAAGATCCCTCCTTTGTAAAGGAAAAGATCCCTGTGATTGCAATGCTAGTCCCTGGATCAATGCTAGCATCCACAGTTTAAGATGAAGTACACAGATACAAAGGTCGTTTATTACAGTTATTCCAGAGATAAAACATAGTATTTTACAACTCATGGCCAAAGGCCTAATACAAGAGTTTATGGAATAAGTAAATAAACATAAGTCTTCATCTTCATGTGCCACAGGCAAGCATGTTGAGTGTAGACTCATGACTCCTAATCATCATCAGAGTAACCTGCAACATCATAAGTTACAGCCACAAGGGTCAATACTTTGGAATAGTATTGGCAAGTGATACCTTAGTATATTTTAAGTGGACTATAATACTATATGCATTTGGCTGGTGGAGCTTAGGCTTGCATTGCTCAAAATAGATTTTTCCTTAACTTTTTGAAAACACTAAGTTTTTGTAAGGCACAAAACTCCCAAGGTATCTACCAATCAAGGACTGAAGATCCACTCATGGCATCTACCAATCAAAGACTGAAGATCCTTTAACCCTTGTTCACCCACAAGTTTTATTTAGAAATTGGAGTGATGAGATTCTTGAAGTTTCCATGTCTTGATGCTCAAATTGTCCTTTACCAGGGACATGGCTAAGTACTTAGATTTTACACTCTGCAGAGGTGGTGCACTTTACCCACAAGCCTTGGTTTCCCAAGACATGATCCTTCAGTAGCCTTTCCTTAGTCAAATAGACGCGCTCCAACCTATCATCCCATCTACCACCCACTGTCCAAAAGACTAAGTTCTAGCATCCTAAGATCATGGCAGAGCCCATATTACCAAGTGGTTGCACTTGAAGCTTCTCAACATTAGACATCTCAAATCTCTTTGTTTCCTGGGTGGCCATCCACAAGTGAGATACACAAGCCAAGTCCATGGCCTTGTGAACCACTCAACATAAGCCATTCCTTCCATTCCACCCAGGTGGTTCATTAACTTAGTTGTTTTATTTTACAAAAACATAAGTCCTTAGACTTAGAAATTTTCCATAGTGAATAGATAAACCACCCTTGTTTTCTAGTAGCTAGGCTAAGCATGTTAGTAATAGGAATCTTGACTTAGGTAATTTTCACTAAGGTTTCACCTAATAGGTTTTCCCAAGAATAGCTTGTACTTAGCAAAAACCATGCAAGTCCTATACTTAGAAAATACTACTAATGCATAAATAAAATATAGGAATGGAATATTCATGATGATATCACTTGCCTTGGTAGTGTGGAGAGTAGCACTCGTCACAATCACAATCACTAGCAAAATCTACACACAAAGTGGTAGCACACAATTACACACAAATATATACAAACAAGAAATAATATGAATGCATGCATGCATGAATCTACCAAGTGATGATTTTTGAAAACTCAACCAAGCAAGTGCATGAATACAGAAACTTAGCAAGTCATTAGTTTACCATCTAAACAAAATTTAACCCTAAACAAAAATACTAAACTAAATCTATACTTAAAAAGGCCTCAAACAAGTCTCTGCAATTTTAGCACATCTAATGGTTACTATTTGCTAAACAAATTGGATAGGCAGAAAGGTCTTGTTTTTCTGAATCCAACGGTATAAAGTTTGCAAAATTCCAACGTGGAAATCAAAAGATATAGGCATTTGAAATCTGGATCAAAATCTGTTTTTAAATTCTATTTTCAGATCAGCTCCTAGCCACGCGTCATGTTCTTATTCGCCCGTACCGGTTCGTCTGGATCGAGCGATACAGACCGCTGGATCTAAATGAAATCTGGCGGCTCAGATCGCGTACCGCTTCGGGGTTAAGTGGATCTATCCTAGCGCTACGATGCAGATCTAACGGTTGTTATCGACCTGGCCAGAAACTGGCGGCGGAGAGGCGGCTACCGGCGGCGGAACTGTCGGTCGATGACGTTGCCGACGATGCAGGAGGTAAGTGAGATCGAGGAGTAGCTCACCGGGCTCAGGAGGTCACGGCGAAGCTCGTCGTACTTGCGGTTGGTCAAGGGGTGCTCGGGGCTGTCCTAGATTGCTCGCCGGAGTTGCTGTGGGTGGCGGTTGCGTCGGGTGGTCGTCGTGGACGTCGCTGTGAATCACCCCGAGGCAAGGCGAGGACACGGTTAGATTCGCAGAGTCGAGACAGAGCTATGTGCGTGAACTAGAAAGCGCGGGGTGGTCTGGACTTACCACTGGAGTTCGCCGGAGTTCGTGCAGACGTCGGTGGCGACTAGTCGACGATGTTGCCGGAGCTACGGTCCATGCGAGAGTAAACGAAATGTGTTAAAAGAAGCGCAGAGGCTCACTGAATCAGTTTGCAAGATCGAGAGGCAGAGAGGAGCTCTGGACTCACCGGAATTCGCCGGCGCAGTCGTCGGAGACGGCGGGGCTACAGAGAGCAATACACGCAGCCTGGTGGCGCTCTGGGTTCGGGGTTTGAGGGAGAAGAGAGAGGAGACAGAGGGGATTCTTATAGCCTAGTCACGAGCGAGAATTACTCGGCCAATAAATCGAATTGACACCGTGAATTAAACACAGAAACGCCCGCGTTGATTTGGGGATGAACGGGTCGTGCGGGTGGAGAAGACGGTGACGTGGAGAAGGCCCGCTTGTCAGCGTGGTACGCGGAGTGCAGGTGGGGTCGGGCTGTCAGCGTCTGTCTGCGTGTGCTCGCGCGTGTGAGAAGGGAAAGGAGATCCCCGGGTGGGCTTGCTGGGCTCGATTTGCTGCTGGGCCAGATTCTTGCCGCTCGGCCTTTTTCTTTTGTTTAAGCTTTTCTTTTTCCAATTCTATTTTCTGGATAGAATTTGATATGAATTCAAATCCATTTGAATTCAAACTTCTTTGGGGATTTTTGCAGGGTTCTGTAGGTTCAAAAACAAGTCAGATGACCATGTGGTTACTAGCAAGGCTTGGTCAAGCTTGGATCTTTGAAATAAACAGAGACTTTGTCTCTTTGCCTCTAGTTTGAAATAGGGTTTAGAAAATATTTCTAAATTTTGAATCTTGGGTTAAAAGCTTCACCTAGTCTTTCCAACCATGGAGGCAAGCAAACAAGATCATGGACAAACAAATCCCAAAGGGTGATGGCCAATTGAGATAAATTGCCCACATGAAATCATAGCCAAAGTTTGTGCTTCTAAATGATTTTGAGAAAAACCCTATATGAATGAATGATGCAAAGATGATATGAATGAGTTTTGAAACATGATTTTTAGGGATGTTACAATCTAACCCCCTTAAAAATGAATCTCGCCCTCGAGATTCGGATTGGCTAGCAAAATAGGTGAGGGTGGTCTTTCCGAAGATCATCTTCTCTTTCCCAAGTTGCTTCCTCTTCGGAATGATGATTCCATTGAACTTTGCAAAATTTGATAGTCTTTGTCCTTGTGACTCTTTCTGCGGTCTCAAGTATCTTGACAGGCTTTTCTTCATAGGTGAGATCACTTTCTAGTTGAACTTCCTCCAAAGGTATGGTATCCTTCAAAGATGTTTCTTCCATTTCTGGGTGACATTTCTTAAGTTGGCTTACATGAAAAACATTATGGACTGCTGATAGAGATGCTGGCAATTCAATTTCATATGCAACTTCTCCCTTGCGACTTAGAATGTTAAATGGTCCTACATATCTGGGTGCCAACTTTCCTTTGACTCCAAATCTTTTTACTCCACGAAGTGGTGATACTCTAAGATAAGCTTTATCCCCAACTTCGTAGGTGATTTCCCTACGTTTAACATCTGCGTAGCTTTTCTGTCGAGACTGTGCTATCTTCAATCTGTCTCTAACCAATTTGACCTTTTCTTCGGCGTCTTTGATAAGATCTGGTCCAAACAAACTTCTTTCTCCCACACCATTCCATAGCAACGGGGTGGTACACTTTCTTCCGTATAGAAATTCAAATGGTGCCATCCCAATACTAGATTGGTGACTGTTGTTGTAAGAGAACTCTGCGTAAGGCAGACTTTCATCCCAACTTGCTCTATAGTCTAGGGCACATGCCCTCAACATGTCTTCAAGAATTTGATTAGTCCTTTCTGTTTGTCCATCAGTTTCAGGATGAAAAGCAGTGCTGAATTCCAATCTCGTCCCTAAAGATTCATGAAGCTGTCTCCAAAAGTGAGAAGTGAACTGAGTTCCTCTATCAGACACAATACTCTTAGGTACACCGTGAAGGCATACAATTTTGCTCATGTAGATTTTGGCTAACTTGGCACTAGTATAAGTTGTCTTTACGAGTATAAAATGAGCCACTTTAGTTAGGCGATCCACTACTACCCATATGGAATCATACACTGACCTGGTCCTTGGTAATCCGGTAATAAAATCCATACCAATATTTTCCCACTTCCATTCAGGAATAGGCATTGGTTGAAGCAATCCTGCTGGTTTCTGATGTTCCGCTTTCACTCTACTACACACATCACACAAAGCAATGTGTTCGGCAATGTCCCTTTTGAGATTGTTCCACCAAAATCTTTCTTTCATATCCATGTACATTTTGGTGTTTCCCGGGTGAATAGAATACGGAGAGTTATGGGCTTCTTGCAGAATCAGTTTCCGTAATTCCGGATCTTGTGGAACACAAATACGTTTCTCGTGCCATAAAGTACCTTGTTCGTCCATATGGAAACTTTTAGCTTTCCCTTGGCTAATCTTTTCCTTAATCTCTTCGATTTCTTTATCCGTCTTTTGGGCTTCTTTAATCTTATCCAACAGAGTGGGTTGAACATCCAAAGACATAAGATGTCCTTCTGGCACAATCTCCAACCTGAGTTCCTTGAATTGCTTACACAAATCATCTGGCAATTCACCTTTGGTAAGACTATTTACAAACGCTTTACGACTTAGAGCATCTGCTACTACATTTGCTTTACCGGGGTGGTATTGCAAATTCAAGTCGTAATCCTTGATAAGTTCTAGCCACCTTCTTTGCCTCATATTGATCTCCTTCTGGGTGAAGATATACTTCAAGCTCTTATGGTCGGTGAATACTTCACAACGTTTTCCCAAAAGGTAGTGTCTCCATGTTTTGAGTGCATGGACGACAGCGGCTAACTCTAAATCATGAGTAGGATAATTTACTTCATGAGTTTTGAGTTGTCTCGAGGCATAAGCCACAACTTTTCTGCCTTGCATAAGTACGGCTCCTAATCCTTGATGCGAAGCATCACAATACACTTGGAAATCCTTTTCCAGATCTGGTAGGCACAGTACTGGTGCTGACACAAGTCTCTTCTTTAATTCTTGAAAACTGAGTTCACATCCCTCAGACCAAGCAAATTTCTTTTCTTTCTTTAACAATTCTGTCATTGGTTTAGCAACCTTTGAAAAATTTTCAATGAATCTTCTGTAGTAACCTGCTAAACCAAGAAAACTACGAACCTCTTTTACATTCTTAGGAGATTCCCATTCTGTCACAGCTGAAACTTTAGCAGGATCAACTGCTACACCATCCTTTGTCATAACATGACCAAGAAATCCAACTTCCTCTAACCAAAACTCACACTTGCTGAATTTGGCATAAAGCTTATGTTCCCTTAGTTTCTCAAGTATCAAGCGTAGATGTCTTTCATGTTCTTCCTTGCTCTTGGAGTAGACTCAGATGTCATCGATGAAAATGACAACAAACTTGTCAAGAAATTCCATGAACACTTTGTTCATCATATTCATGAAGTATGCTGGAGCGTTGGTTAATCCAAAAGGCATCACCGTGTACTCATACAATCCATACCTTGTGGTGAAAGCTGTTTTAGGTATGTCTTGCTCTCTTATCTTGAGTTGAAAATAGCCTGACCGAAGATCAATCTTTGAGAATATACAAGCTCCTTCTAGCTGATCAAACAAGTCATTTATTCTTGGCAAAGGATACTTGTTCTTGATGGTTACCTCGTTGAGAGAACGGTAATCTATGCATAATCTTTGAGTTCTATCTCTCTTTTCTACGAACAAAACTGGAGCTCCCCAAGATGAAGAACTTGGCTGGATGAATCCTTTCTGCAATTGTTCTCCAAGTTGTTTCTTGAGTTCCTTAAGTTCGTCAACTGACATTTTATAGGGCCTCTTTGCCCTTGGTCCAGAACCTGGTACCAAATCTATTATAAACTCCACATCTCTATCTGGTGGCATTCCTGGTAATTCTTCCGGAAACACATTCGGATATTCACACACAATTGGCACACTGTCCATGCTAACCCCCTTAAGAGAATTCAGCTTACTCCCTTTAGATCTAAAGTTGGACTTGAATATTATCCTCTTACCTTCAGGGGTTGTGAGTGAAATTGTACGATTTGCACAATCTAGTACTCCCTCATATTTAGCCATCCAATCCATTCCCAAAATTACATCCAATCCTTGGGAATTTAGGATTATTAGGTTTACTGGAAACTTATGTTTTCCGATCTCTATGACTAGATCCCGGCATCCAAGACTCACTATCATATCTCCTCCTGGAGAGCTAACTTTTATCGGACACCCAATGTTTTCAGATGCAAACCCATTTCTATCAACAAATGCTTTTGATATGAATGAATGAGATGCACCAGTGTCAAAGAGTACAAATGCTAAGATGGAATTTAGTCTGAACTTACCAGCAACGGCATCAGGCTCTTCATAGACCTCCTCCACATTGATGTGGTTAACCTGTCCTTTCTGAAAAGGATTTGGCTTGTTAGGTCCTTCAACTTTCTTCTCAGGACACTCATTAGCATAATGTCCCAGCTTCTTGCATTTGAAGCATTCAACCTGACTGTTGTCCGTCTTAGGCTGACTTCTACTTCCACTTCCACCTCCACTATGGTGGCCCTTATATCCACTCTTGTGGTTCTTGTACTTATCATTGTCATGACTGCGATGATGCTTGTTGTCATGACGGTTGTGGTTGTGGTGCTTGTTAAACTTCCCATGCTTGTGGGATCCTGAGCTGACACTATCATCATAGTGAGATCGTTTATGAGACGATCCCGAGCTATGCTTGTCGGAGTGTTTCCTCTTTCTACTCTCGACTTGCTTCATTTTATTCTCCACAATAACAGCCTTGTCACACAGCGACTGATAAGTTGGCACATATGCCACAGACAACTGTAGATTCAGTTCGTCATTCAAGCCTTCCAGAAACTTTTCCTTCCTTTTGGCATCAGTGTCAACCTCATCCGGTGCATAGCGCGCCAGATTGTTGAACTCTTCAATATATTCAGCCACGCTGTGGTGGCGCTGCTTCAGGTTGTGAAATTCCTTCTTTTTCAGGCTCATCATACCTGGTGAGATATGAGTAGTACGAAAACCATCTTCAAAGATAGCCCAAGTCACCTCATCAATAGGCGTGGTAATCTGAAAGTTGTCCCACCATGCGGCGGCTGGTCCTTCCAACAGATGTGCTGCGAGCCTGACCTTTTCAGCATCTGTGCATCCCACGGTCACTAAGTCTTTGTTCACTGAACGTAGCCAATCATTGGCCACCATGGGATCAGTCGTTCCCGAAAACTTAGCTGGCCTCAGACGCAGAAATCTGGTGAGCATATCAAAACCTGGAGGGTTGTTGTTGTTATTGTTGTTGTTATTGGGGTTGTTGTTGTTGTTGTTGTTCTGGTTCTGGATGAATGTCGTCATCATTTGCATGAGCTGGGTTTGCGCATTCATCATTTGTTGCATTTCCGGGGTAATGTTGGGGTTGGGGTTGGTGTTTGCGCGACGGGGAGGCATCTGTGGTTTATTCATATAGAGATAAGAATGAGATACCCTTACATGATTTATGCACAATACATTACTCAAACAAACACATAGCAAGCAATATTAGGATAAAAGCTCAACAACAAGATAACAAAAGTCTCAAATACACACAAGTGGCAAGCCATCCACATGTCGGATGGTCCAAATATTAAGTTCACAAATAACAAGTGCGGTAAATAAAGATAACTGAGTAGTCAAATCTACTCGTCGGCATCAATCTCCTCCTCGACAAAGGTAAGACCTGCGTTCTCCATTGCGGTCTTGTTCTCCTCGATGGTAGTGGTCAAAGAGTCGATCTTGGCCTTGAGAGCCCTCTTCTGGGAACGAAGCCTCTCAATCACTGTCTGCTGCTGCTCTAACTCGAAGTCCTTGGACTGCAGTTCCTCGGTCATATCACGAATCCTCTTGTTCCTATCCTGGACACGCTTCTCTTGACTCTTGAACTTACGGTCTTGGGTCTCGAACTTTGCCTCCATCTCCTTGACTATCTCGTCCTGCTGCGCGAAGAGCTTGTCCTTCTCGCGAAGCTGCACCTGGAGCTCGTCATTACTAAGCATGACGTTGGTCCTATCGGTATCCACGTGCCTAATAAGAGTCTCTAAGTCCTGGAGGTACAAGCGTATCGGCTCTGCTGTGACCCTCGAGTCGTCCTCAAAGTCGATGGACTCTCCGTCATCATCCCGCCTTCCGAAGGCGTGGAAGTGAGTGCCTCTAACCTGTCGGGAGTGACGGCCTAAGAGTCGTCCTATCAGATCCTGCATGACAACCTCCACGCCTCTCTCCCTGTCATCGTGCATGAGCTTGAAGACGATGGCCTCCGTAGTAGGCTCAGTCTGGTGTCACGGCTGGTTCACCTTGAAGCCCCAAAGGTCCTTCCTCTCAAACTTGGTGAGTGGGTGCACCGTAATGATAGGAAGAGGGAGATCGAGTAAAGTAGTAAGCTCTATGATACGAGGACCAAAACGGGTAGCCTGGAACTCCTCAACAGTGCTGATGGCAATAGGCATCTATTTATAAGATTGAAAAGTTAGAACAACACAAATTTAAATTTAACAAGACAAACATTCAAGCATAACCATGGAACACAAAAAAAAAAATCACACAAGTCATGCATACATAAATCCATTACATCAACCAAGGTTCAAACTTTTAGGGTATCATTTTGGAAAATAAGGTGATAGGTGGTGGTCCAACTAATGAAGTGCGCTTACAATCCTATCTCATTGGATCTGGTGGCTAACACAATGTTCCTAGTGGCAATCACCCTATCTTGTTCACATGCTTCTATCACTAAGTCTATGATATCTCCTCTTAAGGATTGGTTGGTGACTTCCAACTCTTGGGTATGTTCCTTCTCTTTCTCTAAGTCTTTTTGAAGGTTGAGCATCTTGCACTTGACTCTAGCACTTAGTTCCTTGATAGTCTTCCAAGCTGCTTCTTTTGCTGACTCAAAGAATGTGGTGTGCATAAAAGTGTTGGTGTACATGCAGAAGCCCTTTTCTTTGTGGTTGTCTTCCTTATTCTTGTATAAGTGAAGTTGCACCCACCAATACTCCACTCCATCCTCCATCACTGGAAAGCCCTTGTACACAGCTGCACCATGTACTCCCATGGTCTCCATGAGATCCTTGAGAATCTTGGGAAACTCAGTCTCACACTCCAAGGTCATGGTCATGAGTGGTCCTTTCTTCACGGCTTCGTTGACGGAGTTCATCTACAAATAGAGATGAGAATGAGAAGATTAGAAAAGTTTACGAGAAGAATAGACAAGTGTAGAAGAAGTTAAAATTTTTCCTTAGTGGTTTCCAATCCTAGGGTCATAATCCTACAGGCAACACAGTGCTCTGATACCATCTGTAAGATCCCTCCTTTGTAAAGGAAAAGATCCCTGTGATTGCAATGCTAGTCCCTGGATCAATGCTAGCATCCACAGTTTAAGATGAAGTACACAGATACAAAGGTCGTTTATTACAGTTATTCCAGAGATAAAACATAGTCTTTTACAACTCATGGCCAAAGTCCTAATACAAGAGTTTATGGAATAAGTAAATAAACATAAGTCTTCATCTTCATGTGCCACAGGCAAGCATGTTGAGTGTAGACTCATGACTCCTAATCATCATCAGAGTAACCTGCAACATCATAAGTTACAGCCACAAGGGTCAATACTTTGGAATAGTATTTGCAAGTGATACCTTAGTATATTTTAAGTGGACTATAATACTATATGCATTTGGCTGGTGGAGCTTAGGCTTGCATTGCTCAAAATAGATTTTTCCTTAACTTTTTGAAAACACTAAGTTTTTGTAAGGCACAAAACTCCCAAGGTATCTACCAATCAAGGACTGAAGATCCACTCATGGCATCTACCAATCAAAGACTGAAGATCCTTTAACCCTTGTTCACCCACAAGTTTTATTTAGAAATTGGAGTGATGAGATTCTTGAAGTTTCCATGTCTTGATGCTCAAATTGTCCTTTACCAGGGACATGGCTAAGTACTTAGATTTTACACTCTGCAGAGGTGGTGCACTTTACCCACAAGCCTTGGTTTCCCAAGACATGATCCTTCAGTAGCCTTTCCTTAGTCAAATGGACGCGCTCCAACCTATCATCCCATCTACCACCCACTGTCCAAAAGACTAAGTTCTAGCATACTAAGATCATGGCAGAGCCCATATTACCAAGTGGTTGCACTTGAAGCTTCTCAACATTAGACATCTCAAATCTCTTTGTTTCCTGGGTGGCCATCCACAAGTGAGATACACAAGCCAAGTCCATGGCCTTGTGAACCACTCAACATAAGCCATTCCTTCCATTCCACCCAGGTGGTTCATTAACTTAGTTGTTTTATTTTACAAAAACATAAGTCCTTAGACTTAGAAATTTTCCATAGTGAATAGATAAACCACCCTTGTTTTCTAGTAGCTAGGCTAAGCATGTTAGTAATAGGAATCTTGACTTAGGTAATTTTCACTAAGGTTTCACCTAATAGGTTTTCCCAAGAATAGCTTGTACTTAGCAAAAACCATGCAAGTCCTATACTTAGAAAATACTACTAATGCATAAATAAAATATAGGAATGGAATATTCATGATGATATCACTTGCCTTGGTAGTGTGGAGAGTAGCACTCGTCACAATCACAATCACTAGCAAAATCTACACACAAAGTGGTAGCACACAATTACACACAAATATATACAAACAAGAAATAATATGAATGCATGCATGCATGAATCTACCAAGTGATGATTTTTGAAAAATCAACCAAGCAAGTGCATGAATACAGAAACTTAGCAAGTCATTAGTTTACCATCTAAACAAAATTTAACCCTAAACAAAAATACTAAACTAAATCTATACTTAAAAAGGCCTCAAACAAGTCTCTGCAATTTTAGCACATCTAATGGTTACTATTTGCTAAACAAATTGGATAGGCAGAAAGGTCTTGTTTTTATGAATCCAACGGTATAAAGTTTGCAAAATTCCAACGTGGAAATCAAAAGATATAGGCATTTGAAATCTGGATCAAAATCTGTTTTTAAATTCTATTTTCAGATCAGCTCCTAGCCACGCGTCATGTTCTTATTCGCCCGTACCGGTTCGTCTGGATCGAGCGATACAGACCGCTGGATCTAAATGAAATCTGGCGGCTCAGATCGCGTACCGCTTCGGGGTTAAGTGGATCTATCCTAGCGCTACGATGCAGATCTAACGGTTGTTATCGACCTGGCCAGAAACTGGCGGCGGAGCGGCGGCTACCGGCGGCGGAACTATCGGTCGATGACGTTGCCGACGATGCAGGAGGTAAGTGAGATCGAGGAGTAGCTCACCGGGCTCAGGAGGTCACGGCGAAGCTCGTCGTACTTGCGGTTGGTCAAGGGGTGCTCGGGGCTGTCCTAGATTGCTCGCCGGAGTTGCTGTGGGTGGCGGTTGCGTCGGGTGGTCGTCATGGACGTCGCTGTGAATCACGCCGAGGCAAGGCGAGGACACGGTTAGATTCACAGAGTCGAGACAGAGCTATGTGCGTGAACTAGAAAGCGCGGGGTGGTCTGGACTTACCAGTGGAGTTCGCCGGAGTTCGTGCAGACGTCGGTGGCGACTAGTCGACGATGTTGCCGGAGCTACGGTCCATGCGAGAGTAAACGAAATGTGTTAAAAGAAGCGCAGAGGCTCACTGAATCAGTTTGCAAGATCGAGAGGCAGAGAGGAGCTCTGGACTCACCGGAATTCGCCGGCGCAGTCGTCGGAGACGGCGGGGCTACAGAGAGCAATACACGCAGCCTGGTGGCGCTCTGGGTTCGGGGTTTGAGCGAGAAGAGAGAGGAGACAGAGGGGATTCTTATAGCCTGGTCACGAGCGAGAATTACTTGGCCAATAAATCGAATTGACACCGTGAATTAAACACAGAAACGCCCGCGTTGATTTGGGGATGAACGGGTCGTGCGGGTGGAGACGACGGTGACGTGGAGAAGGCCCGCTTGTCAGCGTGGTACGCGGAGTGCAGGTGGGGTCGGGCTGTCAGCGTCTGTCTGCGTGTGCTCACGCGTGTGAGAAGGGAAAGGAGATCCCCGGGTGGGCTTGCTGGGCTCGATTTGCTGCTGGGCCAGATTCTTGCCGCTCGGCCTTTTTCTTTTGTTTAAGCTTTTCTTTTTCCAATTCTATTTTCTGGATAGAATTTGATATGAATTCAAATCCATTTGAATTCAAACTTCTTTGGGGATTTTTGCAGGGTTCTGTAGGTTCAAAAACAAGTCAGATGACCATGTGGTTACTAGCAAGGCTTGGTCAAGCTTGGATCTTTGAAATAAACAGAGACTTTGTCTCTTTGCCTCTAGTTTGAAATAGGGTTTAGAAAATATTTCTAAATTTTGAATCTTGGGTTAAAAGCTTCACCTAGTCTTTCCAACCATGGAGGCAAGCAAACAAGATCATGGACAAACAAATCCCAAAGGGTGATGGCCAATTGAGATAAATTGCCCACATGAAATCATAGCCAAAGTTTGTGCTTCTAAATGATTTTGAGAAAAACCCTATATGAATGAATGATGCAAAGATGATATGAATGAGTTTTGAAACATGATTTTTAGGGATGTTACAGGGATGGATCAGGTGGATAGCAAGATCAAGCCAGGAGCTAGGAGGAGCAGGGTCAGCTCAAGATCAAGCACAGGAATCCAGCAAAACCAGATCAAGATCATCATCACCAACTTACTACACCATCATCAGATTTTGTGGTGAGTTTCATAAAACCTTCACATGATCTAATCATCTTATTCTAAGAGAAACATGTGTTGTTTTATAAAAAAAACCTCAGAAAACACCCAAGTGGGGTGAATCCATCATAGGGATTTTTAAAACTCTAAAGGAAAAAAGCACAATACCAGGATACAACTAGAGCTCAGAGCAACATCCTTGCTCTGGTTGTAAAACTTTATTTTAGTATTCAATCATGCATATACCTATGATCTATTCCTAGGCACATCCCTAAAGGAAGGGTAGAACCTTAAGAACAAATCCTTAGGGTCCATAACATGATCAAGCTCACTATTATTTTTCCAAGCTTTGATTCAATCAAGAATAACTGGTACCACTACCAGGACTATCTAGACGAACCAATTAGATAAGATCTAAATCCCTAAGCCTCAGACCAACATCATTGGTCTTATGGAATTCAGATAAAAGAATTTCTATTTATCTTTCAAAGCCAAGATTGTCTTAAACATAAACTAACCAAATCCATGGTTTAGAATCAAACTTGTGTGCCATACCATGATGGTGTCACAAGAACATTCAAATATGAATCAAGAAAGACAGTAAATCATCATAGATTCAGACAATCAACTAACTAATCATCTTCCCGTTAGCACATGAATCATAACCAGGAGATTCCTATGTTACACTTCACTATTTGAGATCATGATGATCTCAAAGCACATGTTAATTTCCAAGATAACAGCAATAAGACAATAGCTGTATCTTATCATCATCATGACCAAGAATCATATAAACAGTGGTAAGCTACCAAGTCATTGGCTTTACCAAGCATGCTTCCCAAACAACAATATCATCTGAATCAGATGCAGTCTAAGCATCAAGTCATCTAGTAAGCCACCAGGAACATCATCTATCATTTTAAGCAACAAGCCTTAGGACAATAATCATTTAGCATGAATACAGATCAACTAAACATGATTCAAATCATCCAATACATGATCAATCACATAACAGGAACCCTCAATGTATAATCATCCTAAACTAAATCAGACAATAGACAAAGAGGACACTACGAGCCTCTAGCATCAAATCAACAAGCATAGAAAGCACCAGGGGAAAGGAATCAAACTCACCGTAGGTCCTCGCTGAAGAAATTGAAGAGGAAGCAAATTGGCCGACGAACCCGCGGAGGCATAGGGAGCACCCAGGGGGCGCTGCAACCTGCACCAGCCACGGCGGCGGCCACAACAACACACGAATCCACCACACCACCACAGGCGAGACCACGACGGCGGCGGCAGCACTTGAAGACATGCCAAACCCCAAACCCTAGGGTTCAGAGAGGCATCGATCCATTGCAGGAGAGCCCCAGGCTCAAATCCAATTGGATGAAACGAACGAGCGTCGTCGACAACCCCTAGTTGCACCACGGCGGCGACCAGAACGGCCGACGGCAGCGGGAATCGACGGTGGCGGCATCGCCGGCCACGGGGTCGGGGTGAGAGGAGAGGATAAGATCGAGGGAGAGAGAGAGGCAGTAAGGAGTGGGCCGAGCTGGGCCAAACCCTTTGGAGTTGTCCTTTTGTCTAAAACTAAATGGGCCACTAGGGCCCAATAAGAATAATCAGCCCAGAAACAATTTCAGGCCTGTTTTAATAAAGAGGAAACGACCAAAATACCCCTAGACTTAAATAAATTATAGAAAATAAAATATAAGTCCAAAAATTATAAATTAAATACTTTTAGATTCACAATAATCCACTCTATCCAAAAAATAAGATATAAAATTTTGGACATTTAAATTTTTATAAGAATTTTGTAATTTATATATTCCTTATGGAATTTTACAAAATTATTGAAAGATGATAAAAATAAATAAAAATCACTTTCATTATCTATTAATATTAGAGTATTTTTGAAAAATACTAAATATATATTTAATAACAATTTTTAATGTATAATTGATAATTATTAAAAAGAATTATTAAATCAATAAAAGTCAAATAAAAAGGAAATAAAATAAACTAATTCAATATATGTTATAAATATTATAAAGTAATATTTATAAATATTTATTAAAAGGCACCTTATATAGGGAAAATGCATATAGAATTAGATAATGCATTACATTACTTGCATAATCATTTTGCTTCTTTAAATATTGTCCTTACCGGGCAATAATGATGTTTTTGTAGAACTAGAAGCTCAAGGTCCAGTGCAAGCATCAGACTTCACTACCTTGCCATCACAAGGCAAGTTCATCACTTGCTCATGTCCTTTGAAGAGTCTTTATCAAAGTATTTGAAAATTGTGTGTTATCATATATGCTATAAAAGAAAGAAAATATTATTTTCACAAATAAAGAAATTATAGATATCATCCTAAGTGGTGATATGATGGAGCAATAGAACTTAGAGTTCTAATTGCAATGATGATAATCAAGTAGGGACTTAATAACCCCTGACATCAGTGATTCTAGCGCCGTATATTACGCGTTAGCCATGAGATTTGGAATGGGACAGAGAAGTCAGCTGTATCTTCTTCCTCTCGCATGAAGCCGGATGTGCAGGTCATGGCTGTTATCCTTGTAGCGTGCATATTAATTGGTAATTCGTAGAGGATATGCAGCATATGGGTGGGAACCCTCATTTGCCCGTGATAGTTCTGGCATCTAACGGTTTGTACAAACCATTGCCGTAATTCATTATCACTACAAGAAATGTGGCAAACTATGACCTTATGATAGTGACCGTGAACAAAATCATCATAGATCTATGACGATTTTGCACCAGAAAGTCATGAGCCGTTCGAAGGGGTCAAAACCTTGAAAAATTAAGACGTTTTGACTCCAAAACGTCATATTTGCATTAGCTAAAATCGTAATAATATGACGGATTTAGCCTACGACATTTATTATAGCTAATTACGACGATTTATATTGGTCATAACATCCAAAATAGAATAAAGTTGAAATGAGTAAGCATTTGCCCCAGAATTTTCATCTATGTGGCATGCCTATGTATTATTTTTTGCATATGTGGCATACCTATGTGTCAGGCCCCACAAACTGACCTCGTGCGCGCCTCTGAAATAATAAGAAAGGCCCAATGGGGGACTCAAACCTGAGACCTCTCCACGGATATAAGGAACCCAACCACCATACCAACACATCTTAGTTGATACATATTAGCGCTAACGTCATTTAACTACAACCCGCGATTGAAAATGGGCCTGGAGCCCATGTTACTCCTAATGGGCCTTGCTAAGAAGGTATATTTGGGCTATCTTTCACCTTGGGGAACAGTAGATTAGGTCCGGTTAGTTTTTTTTTGTTTTTTTGTGTTTTCATAATTCTTGTGTATCTTTCTCATAAGAACTCCAAAATAATTGATTTTTGTCTCTAAATTTTTATAAATTTCATTAGATCATACTAGGATGTTAATTATGAATATTATGATTACTTTAAATGGTAGATCTACTAATCCCATATTACTCCATAGTAGGGACAACATCATAATTCAAAATATGTTTTTGAAACTAGGGTTTTGAAGGTTCTTAGCTAGAGGATGAGACTCAATAAACTTGTATTGGATTTATAAAGAAACATCATATTGTGAGTCTAAAAATGATTTTTTCGAAAATTCATGGGCATCAGATAATGTACCTGTAGTTCAAACCGGACCCACTTCCTGCCGATTCAGCAGGAATTTGTCTTTTTCGCCATGGGTGGACGGAATGGTTTGAGATATCCCGGTTCATATATTGTCTATTTAAGGTGGTCTGTTATTTTTGAATAATGCGGTGGTAGCATTTTGAATGAGCATTTTGGTGGTTGCTTCACAAAAAACCCGTTTTTTGCGCTCGGAAAATGGAAAATGGATTTTCCGTGTGTCAAAAAGGAAAACTTCCTCCTGCAACATTGTTATCCATCCCAAGATGCACACGTGTGCATAATACGGGTACATTATCACAAACTATGCCCTGATTCTAGCCATAACATTGGCCATTTGACCCGGAAGCCATGAAACCTCACACATGATAGGTAATTTTGTGAAGGTTTTATTGAGACATACCCGATTTACTAAGTTTGGTATTTTTCCTTGCAACTATGCAACATAATATGACACCACATGAAGGATTTACATTGTTCGGGCCGTTTTTGAATTTCTTATGCCCGTTTCAAAATATGGTCAAAACGGCGGGAGTGAAGGTTCTTAGCTAGGGGATAGTCCTAGCTAAACTTGCATTGGATCACTGAAGAAACATCATATTGTGAGTCTAAAAATCATTTTTTCCAAAAATCAGGAGCATCGAATCATGTACCTGTAGTTCAAACCAGACCCACTTCCTACTGATTCGGCAGGAATTTGTCTTTTTTGCCAGGGGTGAACGGAAAGGTTTGAGATATCCCGGTTGGGAAGTTGTCTATTTAAGGTGGTCTAATATTTTTACAAAATGTGGTGGTACCATTATAAAACTGTCATTTGGTGGTTGCTTCACAAAACGCCCCGTTTTTTACGCTCAGAAAATGGAAAATGGTTTTTCCGTGCGTCAAAAAGGAAAAATTTCTCCTGCAACATTGTTCGACATCCCATGATACATATGTGTGCACAATATGGGCACATTATCACAAACTATGCCCTGATTCTAGCCATAACATTGGTCATTTGGTCCGAAAGCCATGAAACCTCGGACATGATAGGTCATTTCTGAGAAGGTTTTTTCGAGACACTTGCAATATACCAAGGTTGGTATTTTTTCTTGCAACTATTTCATATAAGAAGACACCACGCGAAGGATTTGCATTGATCAGACCGTTTTTGAATTTTTTATGCCCGTTTCAAACTATGGTCAAAACGGCGGGCACGAAGGTTCTTAGATAGGGGCCGAGACTCGCTAAACTTGCATTGGATCTCTGAATAAAAAGCATATTATGAGTCTAAAAATCATTTTTGCCAAAAATCAGGAGCATCAGATCATGTACCTATAGTTCAAACCGGACCCACTTCATGCCGATTTGGCAGGAATTTGTCTTTTTTGCCAGGGGTGAACGAAAAGGTTTGAGATATCCCGGTTGGGACATTGTCTATGTAAGGTGGTCTAATATTTTTACAAAATGTGGTGGTACCATTCTAAAACTTTCATTTGGTGGTTGCTTCACAAAATGCTCCGGTTTTTTGTGCTTGGAAAATATAAAATGGTTTTTTTCCGTGCATCAAAAAGGAAAACTTTCTCTTGCAACATTGTTCACCATCCCATGATACAGATGCGTGCACAATATGGGCACATTATCACAAACTATGCCATGATTCTAGCCATAACATTGGTCGTTTGGTCCGAAAGCCATGAAACCTCAGACATGATAGGTCATTTCTGAGAAGGTTTTTTCGAGACACTTGCAATATACCAAGGTTGGTATTTTTTCTTGCAACTATTTCATATAAGAAGACACCACGCGAAGGATTTGCATTGATCGGACCATTTTTGAATTTTTTATGCCCGTTTCAAACTATGGTCAAAACGGCGGGCACAGAGGTTCTTAGCTAGGGGCTGAGACTCGCTAAAATTGCATTGGATCTCTAAAGAAACAGCATATTGTGAGTCTAAAAATCATTTTTGCCAAAAATCAGGAGCATCGTATCATGTACCTGTAGTTCAAACCGGACCCACTTCCTACCGATTCGGCAGGAATTTGTCTTTTTCGCCAGGGGTGAACGGAAAGGTTTGAGATATCCCGGTTGGTATATTGTCTATGTAAGGTGGTCTAGTATTTTTACAAAATGTGGTGGTACCATTCTAAAACTTTCATTTGGTGTTTGCTTCACAAAACGCTCCTTTTTTTGCGCTCGGAAAATATAAAATGGTTTTTCCATGCGTCAAAAAGGAAAACTTTCTCCTGCAACATTGTTCTCCATCCCATGATACATATGTGTGCACAATATGGGCACATTATCACAAACTATGCCCTGATTCTAGCCATAACATTGGTCGTTTGGTCTGAAAGCCATGAAACCTCGGACATGATAGGTCATTTCTGAGAAGGTTTTTTTGAGACACTTGCAATATACCAAGGTTAGTATTTTTTCTTGCAACTATTTCATATAAGAAGACACCACGCGAAGGATTTGCATTGATCAGACCGTTTTTGAATTTTTTATGCCCGTTTCAAACTATGGTCAAAACGGCGGGCACGGAGGTTCTTAGCTAGGGGCTGAGACTCGCTAAACTTGCATTAGATCTCTGAAGAAACAGCATATTGTGAGTCTAAAAATCATTTTTCTCAAAAATCAGGAGCATCGGATCATGTACCTGTAGTTCAAACCGGACCCACTTTCTAACGATTCGGCAGGAATTTGTCTTTTTTGCCAGGGGTGAACGGAAAGGTTTGAGATTTCCCGGTTGGGACATTGTCTATGTAAGATGGTCTAATATTTTTACAAAATGTGGTGGTACAATTCTAAAACTTTCATTTTGTGGTTGCCTCACAAAACGCTCCATTTTTTTGCGCTCAGAAAATATAAAAAAGGTGTTTTATGAACCGACCAATCAAATCACAGAAAATTGCCTCCCATAGATCATCCATATCAACCTGATCTGAACCGTTCAGTTTCGATCCAACGTCTGTCCTCTCACCCGAAGAAGCACACCCTACTCCCAGTCCCCACCACACCCACGGCCCAACTCGATCCCCTCTTCCTTCCCCGACGCAACCCTAACCGATCGAACCCTATCCTCTTCTGCTCGGACGCGAGCCACTCCCCTCCCCTACCCAAACACCGGCGCCGCCCCATCTCTCCTGCCCTGGACCTCCTCCCTTCCGCCACTCCCCTTCCCGAACCTAACACCGGCGCCGCCCTATCTCCCCCTGCCCTGGACCTCCTCCCTTCTGCCCTCCCCGACCCAAACCCTAACACTGGCGCCGCCCCGTCTCCCCGAAGAATATCACCAACCACAACGCAGCAGATCTTCTCCCCTCACCGCCACCACCACCACCACACACCTCCTCTCTTTCCTTCCTCTCGCGTCAGATCGACCGCGAGGCCTCCCGAGCCAGATCCCCATCAATCAGAAGCCCTTGAGAGCCTCCCTTCTCCTTCCAACCCCGCATCGACCAGAGCCCTCCCGAGCCAGATCCCCACCTCTCTTCGTCAGGGGGCTAGCCGCCACAGACGCTCCTCCTTTGCCCTATGCTGCCGCCGGGAGCCTCATCGTCGAGTACGCGGGGCCTGGAGCGTCCACTTCGAGTACCTCACCTACTTCGAGGCCCGCGTCATGGGGGTGGGGTGGGTGGGGGGTTGCTCCGCTACGGCTCCCTCACCGAGACCGAGGACGCAGATCAGGCGTAACTAGTGCACCGAAAACTCCTGGCTCGAGCTCCGTGTCGCAGGTTCCTACCCCACCACCGCCAATCCTGGTAACCCGACCGCCCTCTTCGCTCCCCCTTCCAGAATTCCGAATCTCAGTGATTCTTGCCTGGGAATTCCTGCGATTGCTGGTAGACCAGCATAGGGGCTCGTCAGACTGGATACTGTTTTAGGATTTGTAGATATTTGTAGAGCCCTGCTGGATATTGTGAAGGTCTTCTAGACTAGTGGATGCTCTATCTGCTTGTCCAAACTAAAATTGCAAGAGAAATCTCGAGTCCCTAACAATTTCCTCACCTCGAGTGCCCTGTTGGATCTCTTGGTGTCCCTTAGTCCGGACATATTGATGCTTGGTGTCCCTTAGTCCCTTATTGGTGTGTTCTATTCAGTATATGCAAATGATATGCTACTAATAGCTATTTGAGTTGCTCATGCAGTCTTTTATTCACAACTGATGATCATGGCTATGTATTGTGTGACTTTGACATCATAGATAGCATGGCTGTTGATGCATTTAGATAGTAGTCATTGGATATGATTTGTATAAGAGAAATTCATGAGTTAATGGCATTATGTCACTCCTATTCATTCTGTGGTGAGCAAGATAGAGTTATGTTTATGTCTTTGACATCATAGATAGCATTGCTTTGTTGCTTGTGCTTTGGAAAACATATAAACTGATTTTAATATATTACCCATGTAGTGGAAGTTGATATAGTCGTTTTGGAAATTTTGGCTCGATCGTATTTCTAGATAGACATGTGTGGCTATATATAAACTGATTATATATTTTGGCTCGATCTGATCTCATTTTACTCTGTGATTGACTATGCGCATAATTGGTTTCTATTTGAAAAGGAAAACATGGTCCTTGTTTTGTAGGAACAGTTTCATAGACTCGTTGTTTTGTATATGTCCCTATGTATAGACGCTTGATTGGTCATATTATTCATTAAGAAACTAAACAAAACAGAATGGACGCAAGGCTTAATGTTTCTCTTACAAAATTGAAGGGGGGAAATTGTATCACCTACTGACCTAGAAATGAGTTATACATACTTGAACCAGTGCTCATTTGCATAAGGTGAGATGAATCTGTTGTGATCATTGATAGTACTATCCTGATATAACTATGTACATTACTTGATTTCCTATTTGATGCTGAAGCAGCAGCATCCTTGATGCTTACTGACAACTACTTTGCTTGGTTGTTCTCACAGGTTGACCTAGTTCTGCTGTGGCGTGACGTCGCGGGCGGAGGAATTCGCTGGGCTCGAGACGCGCTGGCCAACCTCTGATGGAGTCTACCGGAGCTCGCGCTTTGGCCACGTCCGCTTAACTTCTAGAGGTGAGTTGATTACCAACCTGTTCATCAATCTAAGCTTCTAAACCTTCTCCTTCTCTGGCTTTTTCAGATGCTTTGGATGAGTACCATATTTTTAGATAGTTGGGATTGCATCACTACAGGTTATAATGTATGTACAGACTGTCTTTATTTTGCAAACAATACCTGCAGCTTGTTGTGCTCTTGTTTAGCATTTACTTGAATGTGATGATTGAAGTTCTTATTTGTGCATCTAAATCTGCCACTGTAGTTCTTATTTATCCTATTTTTGTCTTGTCATGTACCAACCTGTTCAACTATTTGTGTAAATTTAGGTGGTTCATATAGTTTCTACTTTCTATCATGAATAGCTTGTAGCAATTTCATCTAATATTTGCTATGCTATGCTCTAGTTTTTTCTTCGAAATGCTATGCTTCAGGTTGTTGTATAATCTATCGATGCTTTTTACAATCCTTTCATAGATATATGTTTAGAGTACTATACTGTACTTCTCTATTACTAGCTGGCAATACTTTACATCTATTTATTTTTCTAGCCGATCTATGTTATTTTTACAAGATATTGCTTTCTTTTCCAACTAACAGCCATTACCACACTTTCATTTCTTTTACAGGAGCTCCAGGATGAAGGTAAAAGAAGTAGAAGCTTCATAGTCAGCAAAGAGTTGATGCTAGTTGTAACTTCCTGGGAGTTTATGGCTAGTTGTATGTTTGTGGGTGTTTTGTACTATGGAATAGTTGTATTCTTGGGTTTTGTTAATTCTGTCTGATTGTATAGTTGTATCTAAATTTTACTTTTGTAGCTGTTTTGTATTCCTGGTTTATATTTGATTGTAATATAATGAATGTGATCTGGGCCATGCTTATCGAACTATCGATTATTTAATGCCTGTACTTTAGAAATGATCTGAATGTCAGTTGGGCTCTAAAAAGGCCACGACCCAAAAAAAATAGTGGACTGGAGCAGCGAGCAATACTACAAAAATGGTTGAAATAAAAAAATAACTGAAAGCTAAAAAGGCCTTGCCCATGAAAATAAAAGGGCCATAATATTGGGCTTGGCCCAAGCAGCAAACGGGAATTGCCAAGAAGAAATTAATGGACTTAATTTTGGGCTTGGCCCATGTAAACGATTGAAATGGATCGGGCTGATTCTGTGCCACGTAGGATCTTCCATGTAGGATCTGACGTGTCTAGGATAGATGTCCCATGACGATATTGGATCGTCATAGAGGTTATGACGTTGCGAAATCGTCAGAGACGTTTATGAAGATTTCGCAAAAATCGTCGTTATAGTTCATTTGCGACGCCCAGCTTTCGACGATCTCAAAATCGTCATAAAATCGTCATAAACGGACTACTATGATGATTTTGTGACGAAAATGGAGGGTCATATATAGACAGATTCCTTGTAGTGCATGTGGGCATGGTGTACACCAAGGAGGCATGCGGGGTCACGAAGGGGGCAGTGATTGGCTTGGACCAACTACTGGGCCCCAAATCATGGAATTGTGGACAGGAAAGTACGGCCGATTGTGCAACAAGGAGTTGATCTCTCATGGATAAAGTAACGCACCTCTGCAGAGTGTAAGAACTGTAACTTGTTACTCCCTGTTCCGGGAAGGAGCTACGAACGCGGCAGGAAAGTAACTCCATGAAAGTTCTGGTCAACCTGTGAAGGCTGATGGTCATAGATTTTCATAATAAAATCAATCTTGGAAGAAAGATTTACAAAAATTGCATAGTGCCAAGGATTCATAATCTGAGGTGGTAGTTAGATCATCAAACTTCCCACCTTGCATATAATGAGCTTGTTGGGTAACGCTGTTACTCATTCTTTCCTTTGATCCCTTGCTTAGACTCTGAGGATTCTGAAGACGTGCCAATGTATGCAGCCGAATGCCAAGAAGATGTGTTCTACGAGGAACCTGATCTGTCCGGAGGAGTTGAAGGAGTGGATTACGAGATCCTCTACGGTGTCGAGGAGAACGAGTCCAACTAAGTACCTAGTTAGTAGTAACTAACGGAGCCGAGCAGCATGAGCGCTATAGAATAAGCTGCTAATCTCAACTGCTAGTCGGAGTTGTTACTTTTAAATTTCGCTGAACACTTTATATTTTGGTTTGTAAGTTGGATCTTTTGGAAGTCTCGAACTTCCGGTATTGTAATAAGAATAATTTGTGTCTTTTGTAATATGGACCCGCAATGTTTCTGTTTTACCACTCTGAGGGATGTGATATTTACGGAACGGTGTTCTGTGGATGTCATGTCAACGACTATAGTGTACTACACATGCAGTGGTATGGTGGGTCACCGCAGAGTGCCAACCCAATCTTCGGATGAACCTTCGGCATTGTTTCCAGGAAAGCATTCTCCCCCTTTCTACCTATTTTACATTTATAGTCTTTACTTCCTCCTGTTGATCTATTGCTATCTGTGTTGTGATGCTTTAGATTCCATACCACTTTATATCCCTTGCAACCTATATTTCCATGGACACCTCCTATTACTTGTTGATTGGTAGATAGTCGGCCTTGCGAGTCGTAGTTGCTTGCACAGCTATTGTTTCACGCCGTCGCTATTCCATGGTTGTTGTAAGGTTGCCACATGCTTTATGTTGGAGATGATCATGAATCGAATTACATCTTGATTTTAAAATGCTGGGAATAGTTATAACTAATGCAGAAGCACTAGTGGGAAATAGATGTTATTTGGTTTTTAACCGCCCACTCGTGTCCCTTAGGCCCCGAGTACTTGATACATGTTCCTTGACTATCACACTATCCGCATGTGAGACCATGAATCCCCTTAGTGAGATCTTGATTCATTTCTTATTTCTTGGGGCCACAAACTAGTTTGGGCGTTATTACTATCCTATACTTATTCCATGCTTTACTGCTTTATTTACTACTGTTGCTCGTGGAGAGCATTTACTACTATACTATTTAGGAATCCTATGCCATGATTTTGTGGTATCAACAAGCTCAGTCACACTTTCAGGTTCCTAGTCATTTATGGCCATTGTCACAAACCTATAGGTCCGTCTCGGAGCCATCCAACTTCGTCATGGGTAGCTTAGTGGGGTGGCCCCCTAAAATATTTTATGAATCTCGTGATTGCTTTGTCGAATGCCTCGTTGGGTTTTCATTTTGTTTTACGAGGTTGGTCATGCGTGTGTTGCTATTTGTGCCCCTGCAGGGTAAATCTTTCAGAAAGCCGTGTCCACGGTTATGGACGACTTGGAGCACACTATCTCGATCATAGACAACTTTAACTAAAGTAGTGCTATAAATTTGAATTTGGAATGACTAGTAATCAGCTTCACTACAACGGAATGGCTAAATAGAAGTACCAACAACTGCTAGAATTCGGATGCCTCATGATATATGTATCTGACTAGTAAGTATTGCAACTACAACGGAATGGTTAACTAGAATTGCCCACTTCTTATGATATCAGTATGACTCATGATCACCATACCTGACTAGTAATAGCTTGATACGTCGTAAACGTATCTATAATTTTTTATGTTCCATGCTTGTTTAGTATCAACTTTTATATGTTTTGTCTACACTTTGAGGTATTTTTATACATTTTCTGAGACTAACCTATTAACAAGATACCGTAGTGCCAGTTGCCTGTTTTCTACTATTTTTGGTTTCAGAAAAGCTAGTAAGGAAATATTCTCGGAATTGGACGGACAAAAGCCAAAGTCAATATTTTACCGAAGAGAACACAGAGACCGAAGGGCAGCCGAAGGGGGGCCACGAGGTGGCCACACCCTAGGGCCGTGCGGCCTAGGGGGGCACGCCGCCACCTGGTGTGGGCCCCTCGGGCGGCTCCATGCCTCGCCTCTTCTCCAATAAAGTCACCCCAATGCAAAAACCCTAAGAACCCGATCAGATCTCCATGAAGCAATCCGTATCCACCACCATCGTCCCTAGATCAGGGGGTCTGAAGCTCTTCCCGACACCCTGCCGGAGGGGAGATATCATCTCGGAGGCCTTCTTCATCACCATGCCAGCCTCCGGTATGAAGCGTGAGTAGTTCACCCTTGGACTATGGGTCCATACGGTAGCTAGATGGTTGTTTCTCCTCCTTTGTGCTATCATGTTTAGATCTTGTGAGATCCATTCATGTTCAAGATCATCTATTTGTAATCATACATGTTGTGTTTGGGAGGATCCGATGGAAATTGAGATACTATGTCAGATTGATTATTGATTCTATCATGTCTGTGTTATTTGTGATCTTGCATGCTCTTCGTTGCTAGTAGCTATCTTGGCCAAGTAGATGCTTGTGACTCCAAGAGGGAGTATTTATGCTCGATAGTAGGTTCATGCGTCTAGTAATCTGGGGAAGTCACAGAAATCTCTAAGGTTGTAGATGTGATGTTTCTACTAGGGAGAGATCAACAATCTTTTGTTCATCGAACAATTGTATTGTTTACTTTACACACATTGCTTAATGCAGTTATCCGTTGCTTGCAACTTAATACTAGAAGGGGTTCGGATGATAACCTGAAGGTGGATTTTTAGTCATAGATGCAGTTGGATTATGGTCTATTTATATTGTTGTAATGCCCAATCAAATCTCATAGGAGTCATGATGTCTAGTATACACATTGTTATGCTTTCTCAATCTGTCAATTGCCCCACTGTAATTTGTTCACCCAGCATGTTATCTATCTTAAGGAGAACACCTCTAGTGAATTGTGGACCCAGGTCCAATCTTTATCATTGATACATCATCTAATGTTACCGTTTACTTTCTACAAGCAACTACTATCTTCCACACTATATGTTTAATCCTTTGTTTTCAGCAAACGGTAAGATTGACAACCTCACTGTGCGTTGGGGCAATGTCTTGAGTTTGTGTTGTGCAGATTCCAAGTTGTTAGCAACACCTTGGAATTGTTTCCTTCCTCCTACTGGTTTGATAACCTTTGTTTCATAACTGAGGGAAAACTTATCGTTGTGCTCTTCACACCTTCCTCTTCGGGTATCCCAATGAAGCTCTATAGTGATCTGAGCCGCATCAAGACGTTTTCTGGCGCCTGATGGTTATTGACGTGGAGCACTTTGTTGGAAACACCAAGAGCAAGGTGTGATGAGCACATCGGCAAGTATTCCCTCTGAGAGACCGAGGTTATCAAACCGGAAGGAGGAAGGAAATGTCACACAGGTGTTGCAAGCAACACGGAGACCTGCACAACACAAACTCAAGACTTTGCCCCAACGAATCAGTGAGGTTGTCAAGCTCACCGGTTTGCTATAACAAAGGATTAAACATATGGTGTGGAAGGTAATGGTTTGCATCAAGTAAACAAGTAACAATAGAAGATGTATCAATGGTAAAGACTGGACCGGATCCATAGTTCACTAGAGGTGCTCTCCTTAGATAAACAACATGGCAAGAAGGGTAAACAAATTACAGCAGGACAATTGACAGGAACTGAGCAAGGCATAACAATGCAATACTAGTCAGAAAGATCCTATGAGATTCGATTGGGCAATACAACAAGATACAAAGACCGTCATCCAACTGCATCTATGACTAGAAGTCCACCTTCAGGTTATCATCTGAACCCCCTCCAGTATTAAGTTGCAAGCAACAGATAACTGCTTTAAGCAAAGTGTCTAAGGTAAACAATCCACTTGTTCCATGAACAAGAGACCGTTGTTTTCTCCCTAGTAGCAACAACATGTCTACAACCGAAGATATTTCTATCACTTCCCTTCGAAACTAGAGGCATGAACCCACTATCGAGCATAAATACCCCCTCTTGGAGTCACTAGCAACTACTCAGCCAAGATAGCTACTAACAACCGAGAGCATGCAAGATCACAAACAACACAGACATGATAGAATCATAAAGACAAAACCATTAATCAAACTGACATAATAATCTCAATATCCATCGGATCCCTGCAAACACAACATGCATGATTACAAATAGATTAGATCTTGATCATGAATGGAGCTCACAAGATCTATACATGAAAGCAAAAGGAGGAGATACAACCATCTAGCTACTACATGGATCCATAGTCCAAGGTGCAACTACTCACGGATCATACCGGAGAGAAGGCCTCCAGGATGATCTACCCTCCCGCAGGGTGCCAGGAAGAACTTCAGATCCCCCCGATCTAGGGACGACGGTGGCGGCGGCTACAGAAGGTTTCATGGAATATTGATCGGGTTCCTAGGGTTTCTGCATCGGGGGATTCTTATAGGCGAAGAGGGATGCCGAGGGGGGTGCCCGAGGCGGCTACACCCCCTAGGCGCGGGGTGGGCCCACCCGCGTGGCCAGGGGGTGTGGCCCCCTCGAGGACCTCCTCCATCTCTCCTCTGGACTTCGTGTTCCCCACAAAAAGATATTGACTTTGGCTTTTGTCCCGTCCAATGCCGAGAATATTGATTTTCTGCCTTTCTGGAACCAAAAATAGAAGAAAACAGGCAACTGGTAATGTGGCAACTTGTTAATAGGTTAGTTTCAGAAAAGATATAAAAACACCTCAAAGTGTAGACAAAGCAAAGCAAAGTAGATACTAAACAAGCATGGAACATAAAAAATTATAGATACGTTCCCGATGTATCAAGCATCCCCAAGCTTAACTCCTGCTCTTCCTCAAGTAGGTAAGTGATAAAAAGAATAATTTTTGAGGTGACATGCACCTTCACAATAAATATGAAAACATTTGCAAGCATTGAAAGCTGGGATCGAAGAACTCTAAACATGTGCATGAAAGATGGAGTTCTAACAGTAGGACATAGTAACTATGCATGCAACATGAAAGGCTACAAAAAAAAGATCATGGATAACATGCATTGAAAAATGTTTGTTTGTTTCACATACAGAAAACATGGCATAGTGGCAATCAGCTTGTCCCTCATAGAGTAGCAAATAGATGTATAGAACACCTTCAAAGTTCACAAGGGTGACTAGAAACAAATAGCACAAGGACAAGTAATATCACAATATGCATTAATAATAAGCTTTGGGACACTGCACACATAATGGAAACTATGCTCTCTTAAAGGTGCCTAAAGGTCGAAGGTGGAGACTTAATATAGTGGAAGAAAGGCCTTTTGATAAAGGGAAGCAGGGATTTCAAGTTTCAAAAAGAGCTTCAAAATGGTACTTGTTAGCTTTCAGCCCTCATTGCCCCTATCATAAGCATCTTGAAGTGATTAAGGTTAAAGTGAACAAACTATGGAGTATATGCTTGACAAAGTATAAGTTGGCAATCTCAAGTCCCTTGAATACGAGGGCCACACCTCATGCTACTCAACTTCAGTCACATGTAAGTTCTTGTCATTATAAGTACTTGCATATCATAGAGAACCGCCAACGGGGTACCCATTGCACATGGTACATGAGCTATGCTATAACCAAAATGACAAGGCAAGCAGACAATGAGCATCTTAGCGATCTTTTTATTTACTATATGCAAAGCTTTTTTATTGAGGATGCTTCATAGATAGCTCACTATGGTGATGCTGCAAGTTTCCACCATGATTAGGCATGTCTTAGGCTACCGGCCTAGGCGTTTCTCTAACACAAAATACAAACTCCATGGATTTACAAGCTCCCTTTTTATTTCACACCGGTGATATCCATAGACAAAAGAGCATGATATCAACTGAGTACAAAGTACAAGTGCAATGTTGAAAACGTTCCCATGACAACATGGTTCTGCTAATTCCAACGTATAAGTGCAAGAATATACAACATAGACGACACAATGGTTCAAGTTTATTAGGGGCAAAGAATATAAAGTGTGCCATCAAGTTTGTGAGGGCTTTAATCACTAAGTTTTCACATAATAAAATAGTTTTAATTGGAAGATAGCTGAAAACAAGAATATAATTGGAATGGTGTAACACACCATGCATAGGAATTTATAGTGGACACTTTGGAATAACTTGGTTTCTTAGGAGTTGGAAGCATGAGTAGAGCTTACTCATACAAGTGGAGGCTAGAAAAAGACTGGGAGCAACCAACTAAGAGAGCATAATGGCCATAATCATGCAGAGCAACAAAGCATTACTGATCAAAGCATAAAGTGGTACTACAAGTCATGGACTAAATGATCACAGAGGCTACGATGACTTGTTCATAGTCATAACATGGTGTGAGCATGTGCCAAGTCAACCCAAACAAAGCATCAAAGGAGAATACCACAATACTATGCTTTTGCATGCTAAAACAACGCATAGTTTCTTCAAGGCACACTAATCAATCCAAATTGTTTGGAACAAGACATGATACAACAATAATCACTACGCATAAGGTCAAAACAATACCTAGCATGTCATGCTAAAGTCTAAGTCACAGTCAATGCAAGCTCCTCTTGCACGTTCAAGCAAGAACTTCCTACTCCTTTCCAACACCAACCAACTTATTTGCAAAACAACACAGCGAGAACGGGGGTCCAAACTACTTTATTCAAGCAAACTAAAAAACCTAAGCAAAGCAAACAAAAGCTAAGACGCTCCAAGAACAACACAACAGTGCATGAAACAATAAAAACGAAGTGTCTAGACAGACCTAAGCTTTTATTGATGAAGAAGGGGATGCCTTGGGCATCCCCAAGCTTTGACGCTTGTACCTCTTGGATATTTCTTGGGGTGACACCATGGTGGCATCCCCAATCTTGAGCTTTTGTCCATTCTTCATCTCATTACATCATTATCTCTCTACACCTGAAAGTTTTTCCTTCATACAAAACTTCACACAATCTTCATTAGCAACATTAGTTTATTCAAAAGATATTAGTCCCTTGGAAAAGATTTGGAACAGCAAGAATTTTCACTAAAAACACAAGATACTATAGTAAATCCTTCAAAAAGCTCAATTCCCCAAAAGAGAAATAAAAAAGGAATCAATATGAAGCAAATGCAAATAATGGCAGAAATCTGTCAAAACAGACCAGAAGGTAAAAACCGATTTTTTCGAGCATCTTCTGTTGCTCAAATCAAAAAGTGTTGAACTAACGAAAGTTAGCTAACATACTGGGGGATTTATTTGTACATTTTCAGCTCAATCCGATTTAGAAAGACTCCTCACAAATTTTTATGGTGGAGGACAGAAATCTGTTTCGGGACAACAACTCCCCAAATCTTACTTCCCTCTCATTAGAGGTCATTCTTGGCACCAAAAAGCAAACAAAAAGGATAAGGAGAGATCATTACTGAAGTAATAACTTCCAAAACGGAAGGAAACTCTTGGGTTATCTCCCAACAAGTACTTTTCTTTAACGCCTTTAAGTTAGGCACAAGAAGGAAGAAGAATCAAGTATTTTCAAATGATGAACCAACTTTCTTTCCTTTCTTACCTTTCTTCTTCTCTTTAGGGAAAATATGGTTGCTCACTGGAGGAGCAAAATGCATAATGCCTTTTCCCACATCTATTACCGCTCCAAGGTGTTTCAGTAGGGATAATAGTAGACACCATTTTCCCTGAGATTTTTGTAAACACATCTTAAGCTATTCAAAAGGGTAATAAGGTGCCATTATTAGTAAGAGAGATTTCCTATCCTCCTTCAGAAAGCCCCCAAAGACACAAAGAATCATAAATATATTTAGGCATGAGACAAAATACAGACATGATATCACAGCGAGCATCAAAAAGTGTAGTATTTATAGAGACTTTGATTGTGGGAAACCACTTTGAAGGCTCAGAGTTTATGGGAACATAATCATGGTAAGCCCTAAGCGTGTGATAGCAACTATTCATAGAAGCAATACTAGTCTCAAGAGTGTTCAACCTAGCAAAAATATTTGTGAAAGAGTAATCAGACTTGCCAGGTGTATTATAAATTGCAATCATCTTCTTTATGGCATCAAAAGCTTCATCCTCAGTACATTGAAAAATATCTTTCTCAGCCACAACATCCAAAGCATATCTATAAGAAAGAGCAATACCGTGGTAGAAACTATTGATAACCATGCTAAGACTCATCTTAGGCTCATTTTCCCTTTGTAAAGCAGTGATTCTAGACCAAGCTTCTTTAAAACTCTCTTCACTTTTTGCTTAAAAGTAAAGATATCTTCCAAAGGTGTAATAGAGAATGGCCCCAAACCAGACATGGTAGCAACTAGGGTAGGAACTAATTTTTTTGTGTTTTTGAATAAAGAAAGCAAACCAAACTAGACTAATTTTTTTGGGTTTTTCTAAAAAGAGGCAAACAAAACCAAGAAAAAGAAACTAAGCAAACTAAAAACAAAGTAAAGAGAAAGGAAGTGAAGGACTCCCCTTGTGAAGACGTCCTTAGCCTCCCCGGCAATGACGCCATAAAACTTGTTGATGGTGCTTGACGTGGAGCACTTTGTTCGAAACCCCAAGAGCAAGGTATGATGAGAACAGCAGCAAGTCTTCCCTCAGTAGAGACCGAGGTTATCGAACCAGAAGGAGGAAGGAAACGTCACACATGTGTTGCAAGCAACACAGAGACCTGCACAACACAAACTCAAGACTTTGCCCTAATGAATCAGTGAGGTTGTCAATCTCACCGGTTTGCTGTAACAAAGGATTAAACGTATGGTGTGGAAGGTAGTGGTTTGCAGCAAGTAAACAAGTAACAGTGGAAGATGTATCAATGGTAAAGATTGGACCGGGGTCCATAGTTCACTAGAGGTGCTCTCCTTAGATAAACAACATGGCATGAAGGGTAAACAAATTACAACATGGCAATTGATAGGAACTGAGCAAGGCATAACAATGAAATACTAGTCATAAAGATCCTATGAGATTCGATTGGGCAATACAACAAGATACATAGACCGCCATCCAACTACATCTATGACTAGAAGTCCACCTTCAGGTTATCATCCGAACCCCCTCCAGTATTAAGTTGCAAGCAACAAATAACTGCTTTAAGCAAAGTGTGTAAGGTAAACAATCCACTTGTTCCATGAACAAGAGACCGTTGTTTTCTCCCTAGTAGCAACAACATATCTACAACCGAAGAGATTTCTATCACTTCCCTTGGAAACTAGAGTCATGAACCCACTATCGAGCATAAATACCCCCTCTTGGAGTCACTAGCAACTACTCGGCCAAGATAGCTAATAACAACGGAGAGCATGCAAGATCACAAACAACATAGACATGATAGAATCATAAAGACAAAACCATTAATCAAACTGACATAATAATCTCAATATCCATCGGATCCCCGCAAACACAACATGCATGATTACAAATAGATTAGATCTTGATCATGAATGGAGCTCACAAGATCTTTACATGAAAGCACAAGGAGGAGATACAACCATCTAGCTACTACATGGACCCATAGTCCAAGGTGGAACTACTCACGCATCATACCGAAGAGAAGGCCTCCGGGATGATCTCCCCTCCGGCAGGGTGCTGGGAAGAACTTCAGATCCCCCCGATCTAGGGACGACGGTGGTGGCGGCTACAGAAGGTTTCGTGGAATATTGATCAGGTGCCTAGGTTTTATGCATCAGGGGCTTCTTATAGGCGAAGAGGGAGGCCGAGGGGGTGCCCGAGGCGGCTGCACCCCCCAGGCGCGAGGTGGGCCCACCCGCGCGGCCAGGGGGTGTGGCCCCCTGGAGGCCCTCCTCCGTCTCTCCTCTGGACTTCGTGTTCCCCAGGGAAAGATATTGACTTTGGCTTTTGTCCCGTACAATTCCGAGAATATTGGTTTTCTACCTTTGTGGAACCAAAACCATAAGAAAACAGGCAACTGGCACTGTGGAAACTTGTTAATAGGTTAGTTTCAGAAAAGATATAAAAACATCTCAAAGTGCAGACAAAGCAAAGCAAAGTAGATACTAAACAAGCATGGAACATAAAAAAAATATAGATACGTTTCCGACGTATCAGCGCCGTTGCCAGGGAGTTAAGGATAGCTTTGCAAGGGGAGTCTCTCACAACTAATCTCTTTACTTTGTTTTTATTTTGATTAGTTTCTTTTACTTTGTTTTGCTTTTTTCTTTCTTTCAAAAATACAAAAAAAATAGTTTTGTTTGGTTTGCTTTTTCTTATAAAAAAGACAAAAAATTATTTCCTACTTTAGTTGCTACTGCTGTTGGCTTGCCTCACTTTTGCAAAAATGAAGACTCCTGAGAACACCAAGTTGTGTGACTTCACTAGCACAAACAACAATGATTTCCTTTGCACACATATTGCTCCACCTGCTCCTGATGCTACCTTTTATGAAATTAAACCTGCTTTGTTGAATCTTGTTATGAAAGAGCAATTTTCTGGTGCTAGTTCTAATGATGCTGCTTCTCACCTTAATAACTTTGTTGAACTTTGTGAGATGCAAAAATATAAGGATGTAGATGGAGATATTATTAAGCTCAAATTGTTTCCTTCTCTTTGAGAGGAAAAGCTAAAGAATGGTTGCTATCCTTGCCTAGAAATAGTACCGATTCTTGGATTAAATGCAAATATGCTTTTATTGGAAAATACTATCCTCCTGCTAAGATTATATCTATGAGAAGTGAAATAATCAAATTTAAAAAACTTGATAATGAACATGTTTCTCAAGCTTGGGAAAGAATGAAATCTTTGATAAAGAATTGTCCCACTCATGGATTGACTGCTTGGATGATTATCCAAACTTTTTATGCAGGGCTAAAATTTTCTTCAAGAAATATGTTGGATTCTGCTGATGGAGGAACCTTTATGACCATTACTTTGGGAGCTGCAACAAAGCTTCTTGATAATATGATGGTTAACTATTCTAAATGGCACACTGAGAGAGCTCCACATGGTAAGAAGGTAAATTATGTTGAATAAACCTCCTCCTTGAGTGATAAAATTGATATTATTATGTCTATGCTTGTTAATGGAAAAGCTCATATTAATCCAAATAATGTTCCTTTAGCCTCTTTGGTTGCTCAATAAGAACAAGTTGATGTGAACTTCATTAGAAATAACAATTTCAGCAACCTATAGGAATAATTTTGGTAATAATAATTATAGGCCTTATCCTCCCAATAATGGTAATGCTTATGGAAATTCTTACAACAACAATAGGAGTGCGCCCTCTGAACTTGAAGTCATGCTTAAAGACTTTATTAGTAAGCAAACCTACTTTCAAAAAGACTATGGAAGAAAAGCTTTTGAATGTTGAGAAAAATATTTCATCTTTGTTTGAAGCACAATCCTCTTTGATTAATAAAATGGCTGCTAAACCTAAAACCATGGAAAATATCTTTGCTGCTACTCATGCTATACAAGTTACAATTGATGAAAATGTTAGACTGTTAGCTAAATTGCATGCTAAGTGGGAAAGATAAGATGAAATTGCTAGAAACAATAGTATGTACTATTACTACCACCAATGTTGATGCTAGCCAACCACAAGAAGTCCCCATTCGTTCTACAACAATGCCTAAACCCAATAAGAATGCTAAAAATTTTCAAACTATGGGAAACAATAAGTCTACTACCTGTGATGCTAAGTTTGATTTTGATCTTGATGGTTGCAATATTTCCGAAGTGATTATGTTCCTACAAAAGCATGCTAGAAGTCCTAATGCTAGTGCTATGAATATGGCTTTCACAAAACACATTATAGATGCTCTCATTAAAATTAAGGAAGAAAAATTGAAACATAAAGCTTCTATTCCTAGGAAGTTAGAAGATGGTTGGGAACCCATCATTAATATGCAAGTGAATGATTTTGATCTCAAAGCTTCATGTGACCTTGGTTCTAGTCTCTATTATGCCTCGAAAGATATATGAAATGCTTGATTTGCCACCTTTGGAAGAATGCTATTTAGGTGTCCCACTTGATGATAATGCTAAAAAGAAACTTATGGGGAGTATTAATGATGTTCTTAATATGGTTAACAATGCCTATGACCCTGTTGATTTCTATGTTTTTGGATGTTGAATGCAATGCTTCCTGTCCTATCACTTTGGGAAGACCTTTTCTTAGAACTGTTGGTGCCATTATTGATATGAAAGAAGGCACCATTAAATATAAATTCTCATTCAAGAAAGGTATAGATCACTTACCTATAAGGAGGGATAAGTTACCTTTTGCTCCTCCTATTAAAGCAAAATTTGATGCCAATGCTTCTTCATTTGAAAATACTTGATTC
Organism: Avena sativa; assembly: GCA_916181665.1. Classification (NCBI taxonomy): domain Eukaryota; kingdom Viridiplantae; phylum Streptophyta; class Magnoliopsida; order Poales; family Poaceae; genus Avena; species Avena sativa. The sequence continues at coordinate 212,523,032 of OV702293.1, forward strand.
TTGCTTCTTATGCCTAACTTAAAGGCGTTAAAGAAAAGTACTTTTTGGGAGATAACCCAATAATTTTATTGAGTCTTGGAAGTTATTACTTCTGTAATAACCTCTCCTTATCCTTTTTGTGTGGTTTTTATGCCAAGAATAACCTCTAATGAGAGAGAAGTAAGATTTGGGAAAGTTGTTGTTGTCCCAAAACAGATTTTTATGCTTCACTGTAAAAAATTGTGAAAAAACCATGTATGTCGGATTGATCTATAATTTTCTTAGCTTATGCCCCAGGTTGTTATCTAACTTTCGTTAGTTCAACACTTTTCTGTTTGAGCAACAGAATGTCTTCGAAAAAATCTGTTTTTACCTGCTGGTCTGTTTTGACAGATTTCTGCCATTATTTGCATTTTTGCCTCTTATCGGTTTATTTTTGAGTTCTCTTTGATCACTTGAGCTTTTAAAAGGAATTGCTACAGTAGATTGTGTTTTAATGAAAGTTTTACTTGTGTTGAAACTAATCCCAAAGGCCTATTATTTTGAATACACTAATGTTGCTAATGAAGATTGTGTGAAGTTTTGTATGAATGAAATTTTCCAGTGTAGGAGAAGAATGATGTGATGAGATTAAGAATGGACAAAATCTCAAGCTTGGGGATGCCACTCGGTGTCACCCCAAGAAATATCCAAGAGGTACAAGCGTCAAAGCTTGGGGATGCCCAAGGCATCCCCTTCTTCATCAATAAAAATCTCAAGTCTCTTTCTAGACACTTCATTTTTATTGTTTCATGCACTGTTGTGTTGTTCTTGGAGCGTCTTAGTTTTTGTTTTTAGTTTTCGTTTGTCTACTTTGCTTGAATAAATTAGTTGTACCCCCACATTCTCTCTTTTGTTTCAAATAAGTTGATTGGTGTTGGAAAAGAGTAGAGAGTTTCATGCTTAAGTGTTACAAAAAGGAGCATTGTTTTGACTGTGGCTTAGACTTTATCATGTCATGCTAGATGTTGCTTTGACCATATGCTTAGTGATTATTGCTATAGAATGACTTGTTCCAAACAACTGAGATTGCTTAATGTGCCTTGAAAGAATCATGCGTTGTTTTAGCATACAGAAGCATAATATTGTGGTATTCTCCTTTGATGCTCTGTTTGGGTTGACTTGGCACATGCTCACACCATGTTATGACTATGAACCATTCACATTAGCCTCTATGATAATTTAGTTTTTGACTTGTGATACCACTTTATGCTTTGATTGATAATGTTTTGTCGCTCTGCATGATTATGGCCATTATTGCTCTCTTAGTTGGTCGCTCCCAGTCTTTTTCTAGCCTCCACTTGTATTGAGTAAGCTCTACTCATGCATCCAACTCCCAATAAACCAAGTTATTCCAAATATTCCACTATAGATTCCTATGCATGGTGTGTTACACCATTCCAAATATATTCTTGTTTTATCTATCTTCCAAATTAAACTTGTTATGAGAAAATTAGTGATTAAAGCTCTCACAAACTTGATGGCACACTTTACTTTCTTGCCCCTAGTAAAGTTGAACCATTGTGTCATATATGTTGTATATGCTTGCACTTATAAGTTGGGAATTAGCAGAACCATGCTGTCATTTGGGAACGCTTTCAACACCTGTACATATTACCCAGTTGATATCATGATCTTTTGTTTATGGATGTCGACAGTGTGAAATAAAAGGGGAGCCTGTAAGTTCATGGAGTATTATATATGTGTTAGAGAAACGCCTGGGTGGCTAGCCTAAGCCATGCCTAATCATGGTGGAAACTTGCAGCATCACCATAGTGGCAATCCATGGAGCATCTTCAGAAAAAAATATAGAAAAAAAGAGAGAAAAATAAAAAAATAGCACCATACCCATGGTAAATAAGAAGATTGTTGAGATGCTCATTGTCTGTTGCCTTGTCATTTTTATATGGGATAGCTCCCGTGTCATGGGGCAAGGGGTACCCCGTTGGCGGTTCTCTATGATACACATATACTTACAATGACAAGAACTTGCTTGTGACTAAAGTTGAGTAGCATGAGGAACAACCCTCGTACTCAAGGGACATGAGATTGCCAACTTATGATTTGTCAAGAATATACTCCATATTTGTTTCACTTTAACCTTAATCACTTCAAGATGCTTATGATAGGGGAAATGAGAGCTGAAATCTAATAAGTACCATAATTTTTGGAGGCTCTTTATGAAACTTGAAATCCCTGCTTCCCTTTATGAAGGGCCTTTCTTCCTACTTTTATGTTGAGTCTCCACCTTCTATCTTTATGGACCAATTAAGAGAGCAGAGTTGTCATTCTTAGTTTTATGTGCATTGTCCCAAAACTTATTGATTGATTCATAATGTTGATATTGCTTGTTCTTGAACTATTTGTATCTAGTCACCCTTATGAACTTTGAAGGTGTCCTATGCATTTATGTTTTGCTACTACATGAGGGACAAGCTGAATGCCACTATGCTATGTTTTCTATATGTGAAACAAACAAACGTCTTTCAATGCATTGTTATTCATGAATCTTTGTTATTCATGACCTTTGTTTGTACCTTTTCATGTTGCAACATGGTTTCTATGTCTTATTGTTAGAACTACATCTTTCATGCTCATGTTTAGAGTACTTTGATCCCAGCTTTCAATGCTTTACAATGGTTTGATCAAGATTGTGATAGTGCATGTCACCTCAAAAATTATTCTTTTTATCACTTACCTACTCAAGGACGAGCAAGAGTTAAGCTTGGGGATGCTTGATACGTCATAAACGTATCGATAATTTTTGATGTTCCATGCTTGTTTAGTATCAACTTTGCTATGTTTTGTCTTTACTTTGAGGTATTTTTATACATTTTCTGGGACTAACCAATTAACAAGATGTCGCATTACCATATGCCCGTTTTCTGATATTTTTGGTTTCAGAAAAGCTAGTAAGGAAATATTCTCGGAATTGGACAGGTCAAAAGCCAAAGTCAATATTTTACCGGAGAGAACACAGAGACCGAAGGGCAGCCAAAGGGGGGCCATGAGGTGGCCACACCCTAGGGCCGCGTGGCCCAGGGGGGCTCGCCGCCACCTGGTGTGGGCCCCTCAGGCGTCCCCTGCCTCGCCTCTTCACCTATAAAGTCACCCCAATGCAGAAACCCTAAGCACCCGATTAGATCTCCATGAAACAGTCGGTAGCCGCCGCCACCATCGTCCCTAGATTGGGGGGGGGGGATCTAAAGCTCTTCCTGACACCCTGCCGAAGGGGAGAGATCATCTCGGAGGCCTTCTTCATCACCATGCCAGCCTCCGGTATGAAGCGTGAGTAGTTCACCCTTGGATTATGGGTCCATACAGTAGCTAGATGGTTGTTTCTCCTCCTTTGTGCTATCATGTTTAGATCTTGTGAGCTCCGTTCATGATCAAGATCATCTATTTGTAATCATACATGTTGTGTTTGCGGGTATCCGATGGATATTGAGATACTATGTCAGATTGATTATTGATTCTATCATGTCTGTGTTATTTGTGATCCTGCATGCTCTCCTTTGCTAGTAGGTATCTTGGCCAAGTAGATGCTTGTGACTCCAAGAGGGAGTATTTATGCTCGATAGTAGGTTCATGCCTCTAGTAATCTAGGGAAGTGACAGAAATCTCTAAGGTTGTAGATGTGCTGTTGCTACTAGGGAGAAAACAACAATCTTTTGTTAATGGAACAATTGTATTGTTTACTTTACACACATTGCTTAATGCAGTTATCAGTTGCTTGCACCTTAATACTGGGCGGGGTTCGGATGATAACCTGAAGGTGGATTATTAGTTGTAGATGCAGTTGGATTACGGTCTATGTATATTGTTGTAATGCCCAATCAAATCTCACAGGAGTCATGATGTCTAGTATATACATTGTTATGCTTTCTCAATCTGTCAATTGCCCTGCTGTAATTTGTTCACCCAGCATGTTATGTATCTTAAGGAGAACACCTCTAGTGAACCGTGGACCCCGGTCCAATCTTTATCATTGATACATCATCTATTGTTACCAATTACTTTCTACAAGCAACTACTATCTTCGACACTATACGTTTAATCCTTTGTTTTCAGCAAACCAGTGAGATTGACAACCTCACTGTACGTTGGGGAAAAGTCTTGAGTTTGTGTTGTGCATGTTCCAAGTTGTTAGAAACACCTTGGAGTTGTTTCCTTCCTCATACTGGTTCGATAACCTTTGGTTTCATAACCGAGGGAAAACTTACTGCTGTGCTCTTCACACCTTCCTCTTGGGGTATCCCAACGAAGCTCTACAGTGATTTGAGCCGCATCATCGCTGCAACTATAATAGAATGAATAAAATTGCCAACTGTGTGGGTTTCCTCGGTATGACTTCTTGGTTTGGTCTCGAAGGTGGAATATCAGGATGGGTATGTTTGGTGTTATTATCAGGTTGGTTCCGATTAGGTCTCTCTTATCCCCCCTCTGATAGTCGTCAGTTGTATCGAGTATCTATAGGGTGTTTAGTACATGTTGCGCTTCCGCTTCAATCCACCATACCTATGTAGGGAGATCCATCGAATTCTAAGTCTCGCCATGTACTGGTCTCAGTACTGACTGCTCTATTTTTCCTTTGTCCTTTGTTGGCACCCCTTTTGTTTTAGAAGGTTTAAGATCGATGTCGTTAGCAGGGTTACCCTTCCGGCATGGCCTGGGCAGGGTTATGGACGCCATTGGTTATTCTTCTGGGCTCTTAGCCCAATTTGCACCTTATCCATACTCGGACGTGTATCTTTTTTGAGGTGATTTGGATATTTGTACTGTATATCTGTATTCTCGACTCATCAAGTCACTGTTGCATATATATATTCTATGGGTTCCATCATGGACTATTGTGTAAGGATATTACTTTGTTTTCCACCCACATGAAAGTGGCTGGTGGGCACCTTTGAACTGTTTCTATGTGGCTTTGGGGGGAATCGGTAAAACTTGCATAGGATAGATCCGAGGGTGTTATAAAGTGGTATTATAGCTCAGTAGTTGCAATACCCCACTGGTCTAGCTTGTAGGATAACCTAGCTAACAAACGTCGTAGAGTGTCAAAGCTATTTTTGAAAATCAATTGGATAGATCTGACTAGGTATGCTTTTACTCCTTACCCTGTTTTGAATACGCCCTCTTATCTTTTCTTCGAGTCCAGGAATTCTCATGGTTGGGTTTCCATCATACCTTCAGGGTTTTGCTCCCATCCTCTAGTAACGGTGCTTCGACATATGGTCTTCATGCTATCTGAGTAATCTTCCATTGTTGTACCTTCTAGTGGACCAAAAATTCACAAAAAATTTCTTTATATCTTTCGGTGTTTTATGATGCAATAACATCATCTATGTCAGAACCGATGAACATCCTGCATCACTCCTTTGGCTCCGAACTTTTCTCGTCGAGATCTTTAGTCTAAATTCTGATAGTTGGTTGCATAATTCTCCTATTCACGTGCAGAGTAATGTTTTGGGTGCGCGATGGACTGATCACCATCCGACTACTTTTATCATCCGCTCTTGTACATCGAATAGGTGGATCAAGCAATTTTACTCCTTCCCCTTCGTTATTTGTTCTCTGGAGCGTTCTCTCAACGAACGTGAGCAATGACCCTTGTTGGTGGTCTCGCCGATTACAAGATGGAGAAACAACCCTTGTTAGTGGTGTCGCGAGTACCTACATGAAGTGATAAGATTCTCGTCGACCTTATTCCCCGTACCACGAGGTGGATCTCGAGGGCAAGATCCATTATTATTGGTGTTGAATTGTAGCACCACGGATAAAACCACTACTAGAAAATCGCATGGTCTTTTTGTTTTGTGCATCTCCATGATCGCATGCTCATGTCATCATGCCTCATTACATTTGAGCATCGTCATGTCTTCATGCATATTTAACCTTAAAACTATTTTGCTAAAATCCTAGTTTTTCTTTCTACAAATACCTGTCACTTTATTCAAAACAAAATCCGGCCTTTCCGGATTTTTTTATCTAAAACTAACTATTTTGCTAAAGTGTTTTGTTTTAAAACCAAATAAATTAAAATGTTTTAAAAAAATTAGGAGAGGCAGTCCAGCTGTCTGGGCCCAAAGGCCCAACCGACCGGACCACCTACCACCCAAACCATAAAAATCCAACTACCCACTCCCTCTAAACCATAGTTGCCATCCCCACCCACTCCCCAGCGCATGTTACACCCGCGAGCTGCACTTGCCCACTGCACGCCCGCACCTGACCCAATGCCACACGCTCCACACACCTTGCCCGTTTTTCCTGGCCACACCCCATTCCCGTTCCCGGCCCCGCGAACCCACCCCGCGCATGGTCAATTTCCAACATGCACGCTTCCACATGACCCAACCCGTCACCACTCCACCCATCGGACCCAACCTTGTGCCGTAGTGCAAACCTACCATGCGTTGCAATGGCACATAGCGCATGCCCTCATGTCTTTGGATCAATGGAACCAATCCCCACCAACCCCGCTGGATTTTTTTGCAATGTCCACCCTGCCACCACTTTTACCCTCATGATCCGGACTTCCCACCTAACCATCTTCCTCCTCTGATTGCATCCCTGCAGATAGGCGCACCCGACGTGTCGGGGGGATGACCCCCAGATGGGGCAAGCTAGACCTAAGCAGGCCGGATCTAGAAGCTATTGGCCGGCTGGCCGCTAAACAAAAGAACTACACCCGGATGGCTGGTCCTATCCGGTTGGAGGTTAAAGCTTTCCCGGCTGGCTGATACGTTGCAAATGTATCTATAGTTTTTGATGCCCCATGCTTGTTTTGCACCAACTATCTTATGTTTTGTCTACACTTTGTGGAATTTTTATGAATTTTTTGGAACTAACATATTAACAAGTGCCACCGAGCCAGTTTCCTGTTTTCTGCTGTTTTTGGTTTCAGAAAAACTAGTAAAGAAATATTCTCATAATTGGACGAAACAAAAGCCGAAGTTCCAATTTTTCCTGGCACGACACGGAGTCCAAAGCAGAGACGGAGGAGGGCACCGAGGAGGCCACACCATAGGGTGGCACGGGCCCACCCTGGGTCGCCCTGGCTATGGTGTGGGCCCCTCGGGCTGCCATCGACCTTGCCTATTCTCCTATATAATCCCTCGAGAGTAAAACCCTAAGTACGAGATCAGAATTCCACAAAAAGTTCGCATCACCGCTACCCCTGAAGATGAGATTCGAGGGACAAAAGTCTCTGTTCTGGCGCCCTGCCGGGATGGGGAATTGCTCCCGGAGCCATCTCCATCGACTCCACCGCCATCTCCATCTCCGTTGCTGACTCCCATGATGATGAGGGAGTAGTTCTTCCCTGAGGTTAAGGGCTCTACCGGTAGCTATGTGTTCATATCTCTCCAATGGTGTGCTCTTTACGTGATCATGAGCTTTGTAATCTAGTTGAATAAGTAGATGTTACTCTTTTTCTATTATGCTACTCAAGTAATTTTATTGATGTGATCTCCGGAGACACCTTGTCCCACGTGTGTGAAGGTGATAGTGTGCGCACCGTGTGTGGCTCTTAGGCTAAAGATGACATAAATACTTATCATAAGTTATAATTTGAGTTAGATGTCTCTATGAAATTGTGGTGTTTGTCTGGAACCATCTAGCGCTCAAGGTGACAGTGTGGGGTTACCTAGATGGGGAATGCGAACTTTAAGGTGTGATTTTATAGCCCTACGCGGTGAATTGGTGTTTGTTATCCAACCTAAGAGTAGTTCAGGGTACCATAGTGGAGAGAAGATATTTATGTGTTCAATTATGTTATCATTGTTGAGAGTGTGCACTAGTGAAAGTATGATCCCTAGGCCTTGTTTCTAAGCATTAAAACACTATTTACAACCAGTTCTGCTACATGTTTGCTTGCGGCATTATTATTTCATATTACAATTACCACTTATAATCATCCATATTACTTGTATTTCACTATCTCTTTGCCGAACTAGTGCACATATACACCTGACAAGTGTATTGGGTGTGTTGGGGACACAAGAGACTTCTTGTATCCTAGCAGGGTTGCTTGAGAGGGATATATTTGACCTCTTCCTCCCTAAGTTCGATAAACCTTGGATGATCCACTTAAGGGAAACTTGCTGCTATTCTACAAACGTCTGCACTTGGAGGACCAACACTGTCTACAAGAATAGAAGCGTGCGTAGACATCAAGCTCTTTTCTGGCGCCGTTGCCGGGGAGGTATGGTAAAAGGTACTCACATCCTCTGGCTACTAAGCTATCTTCTAGTATTGTTGCTGGTGTGTGAGTGCTCGAAGTTATTTCCTTTAGATTCTGCAATTATATCTTTTTATTATTATTTTCATTAGTTAGGCTTAATGGAAAACAACAACAAAATTAGAGAGCTTTATAGTATTTATCTTGAGTTAGGACATGAAGTGTTTGAAGAGAAAATAAAAAACCCATGGAACTTTATTTGTATGATAATAGCAATGTTATTAGTATGAATTCTATGAACACCATTATTGCTAATGATATGGAAATGTCTAAGCTTGAGGAAGCTAGTTTTTATGAGAATGATATTTTTAGTTCCCCAGCTTTAGAGGAGAAAATTTGCTATGATGATACTATACATCCAATATACGATGATTACAATGATGAATATGATATTTTCAGTCCACCTACTATTGAGGAGAAAATTAATTATGATTACAATATGCCTCCTATATTTGATTATTATGGTGATGAGAATAATAATGATAGCTATTTTGTTGAATTTGCTCCCACTACAATTAATAAGAATGACTATGCATATGTGGAGAGTAATAAATATTATATGCATGTGGCTCATGATAAGAATGTTTTATGTGATAGATATATTATTAATTTTATTCATGATGCTACTGAAAGTTATTATGAGAGAGGGAAACATGTTTTTATGTATCTCAACAATATTAAGTTTCCCCTCTTTATGTTGAAAATTTTGAAGTTGCACATGTTTTGCTTTCCTATGCTAATTGCTTTGTGCTTTCATGACTTGTTTATTTACAAGATTATTTTTCATAGGAAGTGGGTTAGACTTAAATTTGTTTTATATTTGCTTCTTGATTCTCTCTTTTACTTAAAATTCATATTTCTTATGTGAGCATCATCGAAATTATCACGTCTACCTTAATGTCTATAAAGAAAGAGCTTTTGGGAGACAACCCATTATATTTTTTCTTTCAGTTTATTTTTGGTTTATTTGAGTCTTGGAAGTTGTTACCTCTGTAGCAACCTCTCCTTATACTTTTATTTAGTTTTTGTGCCAAGAGTATCCTCTAATAGGAAGAAGTAAGATTTGGGGAAGTTGCTGTCCCGAAACAGATTTCTGTGCTTCGCTGCAAAAAATTGTGAAAAATCCCAGAACGTTGTATTGATCTGCAATTTGTTGTGTGCATGCCCCTGGTATTTACCCAACTTTTGTTAGTTTTGCACTTTTAGGTTTGAGCAACATAAGATTTTTGAACAAATCGGTCTTTACCTACAGGTCTGTTTTAACAGATTACTGCCATTATTTGCATTTGCCTCTTAATCGATTTCTTTTTGAGTTCGTGTGATCACTTGAGTTTTAAAAGGAGTTGCTACAGTATCTTATGTTTTAATGCATTATTTACTTGAGTTGAAACTGAACCAAAAGTGGATCTACTATCTTGCATATGCTAATGTTGCTAATGAGAATTGTGTGAAGTTTTGTATGAAGGAAGTTTCCAAGTGTAGGAAAAGGAGAATGATGTGATGAGATGAAGTATGGACAAAAGATCAAGCTTGGGGATTCCAGCCATGTCACCCCAAGAAATATTCAAGAGGTACAAGCCTCAAGGCTTGGGGATGCCCAAGGCATCCCCTTCTTCATCAACAAAAATCTCAAGTCTTCTTTCAAGATACTATATTTTTTGCTTCATGCACTATGTGTTGTTCTTGGAGCATCTTTGTTTTATTTTTTATTTTTTTTGTGATGTTTGCTGCAATAAGTTGGTTGGATCTCAGCACACTTCTTTTGGAGAAGTCACACCCCGTTCTTCATTGCCTAGAACACTCTAGTTTTCACTCTTAATGTTCTATGAGTGTTCTCCTTTGCTAGCACTGCGTTTAGCTTTAGTTTTTTTCTTCTTTTTGCTTTGAACTTTTTAGTTATTCTTTGTAGTTAGGTGAGACAAGCTCTCTGGTCTTTATTGATTATTATCTTTGTGATTTGTTTCAAATAAGTTGATTGGTGTTGGAAAAGAGTACAATGTTTCATGCTTATGGTGGTACAAAAAGAAGCTTGTTTTGACTGTGAATTAGACTTTATCATGTCATGTTAGATGTTGCTTTTACCATATGCTTAGTTATTATTTTTGTAGCATGACTTGTTTCAAACAATTGAGATTACTTAATGTGCCATGAATGAATCATGTGTTGTTTTAGCATACAAAAGCATAATATTGTGGTATTCTCTTTTGATGCTTTATTTGGGTTGACTTGGCACATGCTTACACCATGTTATGACTATGAACCAGTCACCTTAGACTATGTGATTATTTAGTTTTTTACTTGTAATATCACTTTATGCTTTGATTAATAATATTTTGTCGCTCTGCATGATTATGGCCATTATTGCTCTCTTAGTTGGTCGCTCCCAGTCTTTTGCTAGCCTCCACCTATACTGAGTATGAGCTCCACTCGTGCATACAACTCCCAAGAAACCAGTTATTCCAAAGAGTCCACTATAAATTCCAATGCATGGTGTGTTACACCATTCCAAGTATATTCATGTTTTTATATATCTTCCAAATTAAATTTTTGTTATGTGAAAATTAGTGATTAAAGCTCTCACGAACTTGAAGGCACATTTTATTTCTTGCACTTAATAAACCTAAACAATTGTGACTATCTTATGATGCTTATATGCTTGCAAATTATAAGTTGGGAGTTAGCAAAACCATGCCGTCATGGGGAACGCTTTCAACATTGCACTTATTTATTCAGTTGATATCATGTTATTTTATTTATGGATGCCGTCGGCGTGAAATAAGATGGGAGCTTGCATGTCCATGGAGTTTGTATATGTTTTAGAGAAATGCCTGGGCGGCTAGCCTAAGCCATGCCTAATCATGGTGGAAACTTGCAGCAAAACCATAGTGGCATTCTATGAAGCATCCTCAATAAAAAACTATGCAAATAGCAAATAAAAAGATCATTGAGATGCTCACTGTCTCTTGCCTTGTCATTTTGATATGGGATAGCTCCTGTGTCATGGGGCAAGGGGTACCCCGTTGGCGGTTCTCTATGATACACATATACTTACAATGATAAGAACTTGCCTGGGATCGAAGTTGAGTAGCATGATTTCTCGGTACTCGTACTCAAGGGGAATGAGATTTCCAACTTGTGATTTGTCAAGCATATAACTCATATTTGCCCTCACCTTAACCTTAATCACTTCAAGATGCTTATGATAGGGGCAATGAGAGCTCAAAGCTAATAAGTACCATAATTTTTGGAAGCTTTATAAAACCATTTAATCCCACTTCCCTCTATGAAGGGCCTTTCTTTTTACTTTTTGTTGAGTCTCCATCTTCTATCTTTATTCACCAGCTAAGAGAACATAGTTGTCATCCTGAGTTCAATGTGCATTGTCCCAAAACTTGTTGATTGATTCATAATTCTGCTATTGCTTGTTCTAAAATTATTTGTATCTAGTCACCCTTATGAACTTTGAAGGTGTCCTATGCATTTATGTTTTTCTATTCCACGAAGGACAAGCTGAATATCACTCTTGCTATGTTTTTATATGTGAAACAAACAAATATCTTTCAAAGCATTATTCATGATCTTTTGTTTGTGTTATCTGTCATGTCGCAACATAGTTGCTATGTCTTATTGTTAGAAATATATCTTTCATGCTTATGTTTAGAGTATTTTGGTCCCAGCTATCAATGCTTTGCAATACCTTGATCAAGATTGTGATGGTGCATGTCACCTCAAAAATTATTCTTTTTATCACTTACCTACTCGAGGATGAGCAGGAGTTAAGCATGGGGATGTTGATACATTGCAAACATATCTATAATTTTTGATGATCCATGCTTGTTTTGCACCAACTATCTTATGTTTTGTCTACACTTTGTGGCATTTTTATGAATTTTCTAGAACTAACATATTAATAAGTGCCATAGAGCCAGTTTCTTGTTTTCTGCTGTTTTTGGTTTCAAAAAAACTAGTAAAGAAATATTCTCGGAATTGTATGAAACAAAAGCCAAAGTTCCTATTGTTCTCGGCACGACACGGAGTCCAAAGTAGAGATTGAGGAGGGTACCGAGGCGGCCACACTATAGGGTGGCGTGGGCCCACCCTAGGCCACGCCTGGCTATGGTGTGGGCCCCTCGGGTGTCCACTGACCTTGCCTCTTTGCCTATATAATCCCCCCGAGACGAAAACCCTAAGTACGAGATCAGAATTCCATGAAAAGTTCCGCAACACCGCTACGACCGAAGATGAGATTCGGGGACAAAAGTCTCTGTTCCGGCACCCTGCCGGGACGGGGAATTTCCCCCGGAGCCATCCCCATCGACTCCACCGCCATCTCCATCGCCGTTGCTGACTACCATGATGAGGAGGGAGTAGTTTTCCCTCGAGGTTAAGGGCTCTATCGATAGCTATGTGTTCATATCTCTCCCATGGTGTGATCTTTATGTGATCATGAGATTTGTAATCTAGTTGAATAAGTAGATGCTAATCTTTGTATATTATGCTACTCAAGTGCTTTTATTAATGTGATCTCCGGAGACACCTTGTCCCACGTGTGTGAAGGTGACAGTGTGCACACCGTGTGTGGCTCTTAGGCTAAAGATTATAGAAATACTTATCATGAGTTATAATTTGAGTTGGATGTCTCTATGAAATTGTGGTGTTTGTCTAGAACCATATAACGCTCAAGGTGATAGTGTGGGGTTACCTAGATGGGGAATGCGAACTTTAAGGTGTGATTTTATAGTCCTACACGGTGAATTGGTGTTCGTTATCCAACCAGAGAGTAGTTCAAGGTAGCATAGTGAAGAGAAGATATTTATGTGTTTGATGGTGGCTTAGTTGATGTAGAACATGTTAGGAAACCCCAAGAGCAAGGTATGATGTGCACAGCTGCAAGTTTTCCCTCAGTTGTGAAACTAAGGTTATTGAACCAGTAGGAGAAAGAAACAGCTTCCGAAGGTGTTGCTAGCAACGTGGAACCTGCACAACACAACCAAAATACTTTGCCCCAACTTATAGTGAGGTTGTCAAGCTCACTGGTTTTGCTGAAAACAAAGGATTAAATGTATAGTGTGGAAGATAGTAATTGCTTGTAGTAATTGCATAAAGTAAACAATATATAGTAGATTGAATATCATTGGGAAGGAATGGACCGGGGTCCACAGTTCACTAGAGGTGTTTCTCCATAAGATAAATAACATGTTGGGTGAGCAAATTATAGTTGGGAAATTGACAGATGGAGAATGCATGTACATGACATGATGATCACTATGAGATTCATTTGGGCATTACAACATAATAATAGACCATAATCCAACTGCATCTATGACTAATAATCCACCTTCGGGATATCATCCGAACAACCCTCGGGTATTAAGTTACAAGCAACAGATAATTGAATTAAGCAAAGTGTGTAAAGTAAACAATATAATTGCCCTTGTACAAAGGATTGTTGTTTTATCCCTAGTAGCAACAACACATCTACGACCTTAGAGGTTTTTGTCACTCCCCCAGATTACTAGAGGCATGAACCTACTATCGAGCATAAATACTCCCTCTTGGAGTCACAAGCAAATACTTGGCCAAAGTAACTACTAGCAACGGAGAGAATGCAAGATCACAAATAACATAGACATGATAAAATCAATAATCAATCTTGACATAGTACTCAATATCCACTGGATCCCAACAAACACAACATGTAGGATTACAAATAGATGATCTTGATCATGATAGGTAGCTAACAAGATCTAAACATGATAGCACAAAGAGGAGAAACAACCATCTAGCTACTACTATGGACCCATAGTCCAAAGTTGAACTACTCATGCATCACTCCGGAGGCTGGCATGGTGATGAAGAAGGCCTTCAGGATGATCTCCCCTCTCCGGCAGGGTGCCGGGAAGAGCTTCAGATCCCTCCCAATCTAGGGATGATGGTGGCGGCGGCTATAGACTTTTTTGTGGAATTCTGATCGAGTACTTAGGGTTTTCTCCTCAGGGGGTTTATATAGATGAAGGGGCAAGGCCGATGGAGGTTGAGGGGGGCACACCATAGGGCAGCGTGCCCCCTGGCCGCATCGGGCCCAGATGTGGCCGCCCTGGGGTGTGCCTCCCTCTGGCCTCTGGACTCCGTCTTCGCCTCTGAAAAATAGGAAGTTTGGCTTTTGTTTCATCCAATTCTGAGAATATTCCTTTACTAGCTTTTCTAAAACCAAAAACAGCAGAAAACAGGAACTGGCACTATGGCATCCTGCTAATGGATTAGTTCCAGAAAATGTATAAAAATGCCTCAAAGTGTAGACAAAACATAAGATAGTTGGTATAAAACAAGCATGGAGCATAAAAAATTATAGATACGTTTACGACATATCAAGCATCCCCAAGCTTAACTCCTGCTCATCCTCGAGTAGGTAAGTGATAAAAAGAATAATTTTTGAGATGACATGCACCATCACAATCTTGATCAAGGTATTGTAACGCATTGATAACTAGGATCAAAGTACTCTAAACATGAACATGAAAGATATATTTATAACAATAAGACATAGCAACTATGTTGGAACATGAAAGGCAACATAAACAAAAGATCATGAATGATGCTTTGAAAGACATTTGTTTGTTTCACATATAGAAAACATAGCAAGAGTGGTAATCAGCTTGTCCTTCATGGAATAGCAAAACATAAATGCATAGGACACCTTCAAAGTTTATAAGGGTGATTAGATACAAGTAATTTAAGAACAAGCAATACCATAATTATGAATCAATCAACAAGTTTTGGGACAATGCACATTGAACTAAGAATGACAACTATGCTCTCTTAATTGGTGCATAAAGATAGAATATGGAGACTAAAAAAAAGTAAAAAAGAAAGGCCCTTCGCAGAGGGAAGTAGAGATTTCAAGTTTCATAAAGAGCTTCCACAAATTATGGTACTTACTAGCTTTGAGCTCTCATTGCCCCGATCATAAGCATATTGAAGTGATTAAGGTTAAATTGATACAAATATGAGTTATATGCTTGACAAATCACAAGTTGAAAATATCATGCCCCTTGAGTACGAGTATCGTTCCTCATGCTACTCAATTTAGTCACAAGCAAGTTCTTGTCATTGTAAGTATATGTGTATCATAGAGAACCTCCAACGTGGTACCCCTTGCCCCATGACACAGGAGCTATTCCATATCAAAATGACAAGGAAACAGACAATGAGCATCTCATCGATCTTTTTATTTACCATGAGCATGGTTTTTTTCTTTTTTTCTATTTTTTTGAAGATGCTTCATAGAATGATCATTATGGTTATGCTGCAAGTTTCCACCATGATTAGGCATGGCTTAGGCTAGCCATCCATGCGTTTCTCTAACACATATACAAATGCCATGTACTTACAAGCTCCCCTTTTATTTTACACCACCGGCATCCATAAACAAAAGAACTCAACTGAATAGATATGTACAATGTTGAATGCGTGCCCCATGACAACATGGTTCTACTAACTCCCAACTTATAATTTGCAAGCATATAAGCAACATAGATGGGCACAATGGTTCAAGTTTATTAAGTGCAAGAAAATAAAGTGTGCCATCAAGTTCATGAGATCTTTAATCACTAATTTTCACATAACAAAAATTTAATTTGGAAGATAGATAAAAACATGAATATACTTGGAATGGTGTAACACACCATGCATATGAGTTTATGGTGGACTCTTTGGGATAACTTCGTTTCTTCGTAGTTGGATGCACGAGTAGAGCTCATACTCAGTATAGGTGGAGGCTAGCAAAAGACTAGGAGCGACCAACTAAGAGAGCAATAATGGCCATAATCATGCAGAGCGACAAAACATTATTAATCAAAGCATAAAGTGATATCACAAGTCAAAAACTAAATGATTATAGAGGCTAAGGTGACTGGTTCATAGTCTTAACATGGTGTAAGCATGTGCCAAGTCAACCCAAATAAAGCATCAAAGGAGAATACCACAATATTATGCTTCTGTATGCTAAAAAACACATTAAGCAATCTCAATTGTTTGAAACAATTCATGCTACAACAATAATCACTAAGCATATGGTCGAAGCAACATATAACATGACATGATAAAGTCTAAGCCACAGTCAAAACAAGCTTCCTTTTGTACCACTATAAGCATGAAACACTCTACTCTTTTCCAACACCAATCGAATTATTTGAAACTCATAAAGATAATAATTATTAAAGATCAGAGAGCTTGTCTCACCTAACTACAAAGAAGAACTAAAAAGTTCTAAGAAAAAAGAAGAAGAAAACTAAAGCTAAACGCAGTGCTAGCAGAAGAGAACACTCACAAAACAATAAGAGTTGAGTGTTCTAGGAAATGAAGAACTAGGTGTGACTTCCCCAAAATAGGTGTGTTGGGTTCCAACTAACTTATTGCAGCAAACAAAGCAAAATAAAACTAAAAGCAAAAACAAAGACGCTCCAAGAACAACATATAGTGCATGAATCAATTAAAATAAAGTGTCTTGAAAGAAGACCTGAGATTTTTATTGATGAAGAAGGGGATGCCTTAGGCATCCCCAAGCTTTGACGCTTGTACCTCTTGGATATTTCTTGGCGTGACACGGGTGGCATCCCCAATCTTGAGCTTTTGTCCATACTTCATCTCATCACATCATTCTTTTTGCGAGACATAACAGATTGGATATCACAGTACATCATCCATTACAAACCATACATAAGGTCTTACAACAAATAGAGGATCTCATGATCCACTCTTAATACAATCATAGCAGCGGAATAACATAATAATAATTATAGTGTAGGCGAGACTCCATCTTCATGGTCACAAGCAATGCTGACGATGGGAGATGATCCTAGTTGTCGTAACCTTCCCGAGGTCCATCCTCCTGATAGTCCTCTTCATAGTCTGGCCACGGGAATAGCCAGGGAAAAAGCCATGAGTACTCTTTAAGTACTCGCAAACTAATACTAACAAGTGAAGTGGTTTTGAATAGGAAGTACTAGGCTCTAGGTTTTTTTGCAAAAAGCCAGATTTATCTCTACTGAGTTCAGAAGCAAAGAAAGCTAGTTGAAAGTTTTGTAACACCAAAGTGGGAACTTGAATTTCATATCACAACTCTGCTGTGGTCAAGTCAAGTCATAAATCATTTCACAAGTCATTTTGAAAACATCTGACAACGGAACAGTATGGCCACTCCAACTGTCCATAACCGCAGACACGGCTATTCGAATAGTTTGACACTCTACAGAGGTGGTACACTTTCACCACAATATTTGATACATCCATCAGGAACAATCTTGAATTCACCATACTCAGTAGGTGGATAATCAATCCTAACCTTTCAATTACACGCCCTCGTATAAGCACCTCACCTGTGAGTTTGGCCTCCCAACCATGACCAACTGTCATCTTGGGAACTACACAGGTGGACAATCTTCACAAGGTAGCCTCAGCTCAAACCTTGGCCGCAAGGGAACCCATACTAAGGTATATAAATTTCCAGTCAAGTCCTACCCAAATTTCGGGTATTGTGGTTGTACGGTAAAATTGGAATGGTATCGCATCTAGACAACCATCAGTTTTATAAGGGCTAAGGCTCATGCCTCAACATTTTCATCATCAAAATCATCTGGTGTTCAAGAACACATGTCAAAACATTTCATTAGAATGACTCATCATTCTAAGGTTTTCATAACCATTTTCACCAAGTATTCCCAACTAAAGTGATCAAGTTTTATTCTTAGCACTAGAATCTACAAGTGGGGTTAAATACTAATGAGGGGTGGTAAACAAGTGTATCTTATCTAAGATCAATCTCATGCCTCAAGATGACATCAAGATTATCTAACTTAGGCCAAGTTTTATGCTCTTTATGCTACCTTTAAATAATCCTTCTAAGCTCTAAAAGTCACTAAGTAAACTCTAATTGTAAGCTTTGATAAAGAAATAAAATAATTAAGCTTGCAAGTAAAACTGGGATTTGGTATCATCAAGTGGGTATAATCACATATGCTTAAGGCATCTAGTTTGCATAGTTGTCATGCAAGGGTTAACTTGCAAAGTCAATAGCTTGCCAAGTCAACTGGTAGTATTAGGCTTGCATAATTTCAAGTATAAGCTTGCCTTCTTCCTCATAGTATTCTCCTTCCTCCTCGTATCCTTGGTCGGTACTAGCATCTATAAATAAATACGAGGTACACAATCACCAAACAATACTTAACTACTTTTACGTATTACACCAAGGTTTTCACTAGATGATCTAGCATCATCACAAATATTACAATCATTAGGGCAAGGTTTGGATTATTTTATTTTATAAAAGTAATTTCTACTCATTGAAAAACTACTTAAGATTTAATATTCTCCCACTAAAACATGGGATCTTGTTGACACATGTCATCACCACATATTTCAGTACATGGGAATGTGGTTTAAAGTGGTGTCATAATTTAATAAGATTTAACCTTTTTATTTTAATTACTTAAAGTGACTAGAAATGCCTATGATAAATTCTTTTATTACTTGTCCATTATTTCTGCAAGTAACCTAGATATTTTTATATATTCAGAAAGGTCTTGTTAAATGTGATTTTTGAGAGTTAGAGTCAACTCGAAAGCTTTTGTGGTTGAATTTTGAAAAATGTTTGAATGCAGAAAAGTTTCTGCCTTGTTATTTTTACTATAGGCGATCTACAAATCTAATTGGTTTGAATCCAACGGGCGTGGATTAAGAATTTCAGTACCTTTCTAAAAGAATTGGTTTCGTGCAATTTGGTTTAGTGAATCGACCTGGGTTGATTTTTGAATTTGGATACAGAACTATGTTTGAAACTAAATGAATAAACCTAAATTCAAACTACTAGGTCACATGGGAATGAAAATGGGCCGGCCCACGGTGCACAGCGCACGCGCGAGTGGGTTTAAGTGGATGACCCCACCACTCAGTGTGACAGGGGGTGCAAACGGGTACGGGGTGATCTAGACCGCACGATCAAACTCTAATCGAACGACCATGACCTATCGTCTCCGTCGGGCAACTCCGGCAAGACTAAACCATAGTGTGGCCAGTGGGGGTCTATAGGGGCTCATCGGGGCTCAGGCGAGGGTCGGCGATGGGTGCGAATGAGGAAGTCGACAACGACAAACCTCCTGGTACCGGTGGCTTCTGCTAGGGTGGCTCCAATCGCTAGCTCCTCTCCTCCTCCTCCGCGGCAGACTCCGGCCAAATTCTGGCGATGTGCTGCTCGCCTTGCTCTGGAAATGAGTGGGGGTGGTTCTGAGAGAGAGGGTAGTGAGATGGTGTGCTGAATTCGAACGGGGGTGGCCTCTATTTATAGTGCCAAGAGGGGACCAACGGGCGCATGTGGAGATCGTCGTGGTCGTTGGCACAATGGGCTAATGACATGGGCGATGGTAGGGGGTGGTGCTGTGCTCCCTGGCGAAGCTCAATGGCATGGTTACGTGGAATGGGGCGGTGTTAGACGGTCGGAATGCTGCGGTGCTCTGAGCGGGTCCGATGGGAAGTTTTATGACGCACCGCGGCTACGGGTCACGAGGCGGCAAACGGGGTTGTCTGGCGGTCTCCTGGGACGGTGGTGATCACGCTTGCACGCTGCGAGGGCGGCGCGCGGTCTGTGGGCGTGTGTTGCGTGCGGCGTGCTGGTGCGCTCTCGGCATGGCGCAGAGGCATAGGGCACAGCATTTCTAGAGTGGTCCAGTGGCTCGCTAGTCGTTGGCGTTGGACAGGGGGTGGCGGTGGACGGTGGTGAGTGTCCTAGTCAAGGTGGCTAGGCTTGGTGCTGCTCCTAGCTTGCTGTCGACTGAGGGGTGGCAAGGTGAGCTCGGCATGGTCACCATGGATGACAATGGCAAGCCCACAGTGGTGCTAGATCTTGTTAACTAAGCTAGATGATCTACTAAATGTCTGTTGTGAGCTAGAGAGGGGACAAGTTAGGACAAATCACTGCTCACAATAATGTTTGATGTTTGTTTGTTTTGTGTTTGCAAGGTGTTTGATGAAATGGCCGAAAGAGATTTGAATTTGAATTTTTGATTTAGACTTTGTGGGTGTACTAGTTACATACTCAGTAGTCTCTGGTTAGTTGGAAAGGTCAAGGGGAATTGGTTTGGTTGGTTTTTGAGAATTGGGTGATCTTCCCATATGAACCAGATTCAATTTTGAATTGTCATTTGAATCAAGTTGCCAAATGTTTCTATAAGTTTGAAAGGTGGGCTTGGGTTCACTTCTACTTGGTCTAGAAAGGGGTGAAAAGAAATAGAATTGTTTCTGTTTGAAATCTTGGACTAGAAACACTCAAAGTGCTCTAGTGAGCAAGATTGGAAAAAATGACCATTTCCTTATTTGATTTTTTTTGAATTTCTCTTGATTTGTTTCTGCTTGGAAATGTTTTAGATGATGTTGTTTTCATCTTTAAACCATTCCTTGCTATTTAGAACAATCACACAAGTCCATTCATGCATTCATACAATCATCACATACACACATGCATTCATATTGATTTTGATTAACAAAAGTTTTTGTTAACCCTAATTTTGGTGATTGGAATTTGATAATCATTGTTCAATATTTTTGGGATGTTATAAACCATCCCTCCTTAAACAAAATCTCGTCCCGAGATTTGAGAAATAAGAAATAAGAAAACTAGGATATAAAAGATCGGGAAACTCCGTCTTGATGTGATCTTCTCTTTCCCAGGTAGCTTCTTCTTCAGTGTGGTTACCCCACTGAATCTTGAGAAACTTGATGCTTCGGGTCCTGGTGGTCCTGAAATCTTCCTCCAAAATACGGATGGCTTCAGGATACGTCAGGCCATCATTGATCTCTATGGTGTGGTGATCAATGTTCTTGAAAACTCCAGTCTTCTCCGGGGCTTCAAGGCATTTGCGAAGTAACGATATATGGAACACATTATGCACTGCTGACATCTCCTCTGGCAGTTCCAGTTGATATGATACTTCTCCTCTATGATTCAGAATCTTGAAAGGTCTGATATATCTGGGGCTAACTTTCCTTTGAGCTGGAAATGTTGCATTCCCTTCAAAGGCGACACTTTGAGATACACAAAATCTCCGATATTGAAAGCAAGGTCTCGACGTCTTTTGTCGTCTTAACTCTTCTGTCTGGATTGGGCGGTCTTGAGGTGCTCACGGATCTTGTGAACCTTCTCTTCTGCTTCTCGTAGGATGTCGGGTCCAAAAATCTGACTCTCTCCTACTTACGACCAATTCAAAGGGGTACGACACTTCCTTCCATACATGAATTCAAATGGGGCCATTTGCAAACTAGCTTGATAACTGTTGTTGTAAGAAAATTCTGTGAAAGGCAGACAGTCTTCCCATTTAGATCCATACTCTAGCACACAGGCTCTAAACATATCTTTGAGTATTTGATTTACTCGCTTTGTTTGTCCATCTGTCTGAGGGTGATACGCTGTGCTGAAATCTAGTCTTGTTCCTAATCCTTCTTGGACTTTCTTCCAAAATCTCGAGGTAAACTGAGTTCCTCGATCTGATACGATGTTCTTGGGACTCCGTGCAAACTGACAATTCTAGCGATGTATAACTCTACTAGCTTCGATCTCTGGTAGGTGGTCTTGACGGGTAAGGAATGAGCGACTTTGGACAACCTATCAACTATGACCCAAATAGAGTCATTTCCCCTACTAGATGTAGGCAATCCGGTGACAAAGTCCATTCCAACTGAATCCCATTTCCATTCCGGAATCTGCAATAGTTGCAATAGTCCTGCGGGTCTTTGATGTCCCGCCTTAACTCTCTAACAGATATCACACTTGGTGATATATATTCCTATTTCTCTCTTCACTTATGCCAGCAAAATTGCTCCTTTAAATCTTGATACATCTTCGTTCCTCTGGGATGGATAGAATAAAGAGTATCATGGGCTTCTTTCAAAATATCCCGCTTCAATTCTGAGTCTGCTGGTACCCCGAGACGTCCTTTGTACCACAGAACTCCTTCTTCATCCTCGGTGAATCCGGGTACTTTGCATGTACCGATGCGACGTTTGATTCCGTCGATACTAGCATTTCCTTTCTGCGCCTCCTTGATCCTACTAATCAAAGTGGGTTGAAGTTCTATGCTAGCCAAAAATCCTTCACTTATTAATTCCATTCTAAAATATTCCATCTCCATGTGCAAACTTGGTTGCTCCTTCAAAATCATGGAGTTCAAGCAGCACGACAATCTGCTAAGGGCATCTGCTACCACATTGGCTTTTCCGGGGTGATAGTGGATGTCCAGATCATAGTCCTTGATTAGCTTGATCCATCTTCTCTGCCTCATATTCAGCTCCTTCTGAGTGAATATGTACTTTAGGCTTTTGTGATCCGAATAAATCTCACAACGATTACCCATAAGGTAATGCCGCCATGTCTTCAGGGCTAGAACTACGGCTGCTAGTTCAAGATCATGAGTAGGATAATTCTGCTCATGTTGCTTCAGTTGTCGGGACATATAAGATATTACTTTGCCTTCTTGCATCAACACACATCTGAGACCGATCTTGGATGCGTCACAATACACATCAAAGGGCTTCGTAATATCCGGCATGATCAAGATTGGGAAATCAATCTCCTCTTGAGTTCTTGAAAACCCGCTTCACATTTGTTTGTCCATTCAAACTTCCTGTCTTTCTTCAACAATTGGGTCATGGGTCTTGCGATACTCGAGAATCCTTCTACGAACTTGCGGCAGTATCCCGCTAATTCGAGAAATGCACGAACTTGGGTTTGAGTGGTTGGGGCTTGCCAATCTTCAACATCCTTCACCTTTGCAGGGTCAACGGCAATTCCTTCGGCTGATACTATATGTCCGAGGAATCTTACCTCCTGTAACCATAATTCACATTTGCTAAACTTGACATACAACTAATGCTCCCTAAGGGTTCCAAGGATGGTCCTTAGGTGTAGCTCATGTTCTTCTTCTGATTTGGAATAGATCAGAATGTCATCGATGAAAACAACGACAAACTTATCTAGGAAGTCCATAGAAATCTTATTCATGAGGTTCATGAAATAAGCGGGGGCATTGGTTAATCCAAAAGACATGACAGTGTACTCATACAATGCATATCTGGTGGTAAAGGCAGTCTTTGAAATATCCTCTGCTCGAATCTTGAGTTGATGATAGCCAGTTCTAAGATCAATCTTAGAAAACACTTTGGCACCAGTCAACTGGTCAAACAGGTCTTCTATCTTTGGCAACGGGTATTTGTTCTTGATGGTGACATCATTCAACTTCCGATAATCCGTACACAAACAGTTACCTCCATCCTTCTTATCCACAAACAAGACAGGTGATCTCCATGGTGACGCACTTGGTTGGATCAATCCTATCTCCAGCATAGCATACAGTTGCTTCTTCAGCTCCACTAATTCAGACGGGTTCAGACTATATGGTCTCTGGGCTATGGGTCCAGTTCCAGGGATTAGTTCAATGATAAACTCGATATCCCGATCTGGGGGCATACCGGGCAAAACATCTAGAAATACATCGGGGTATTCACAGACTATCCTAACTTGGTCAATGGTTGGCAGGGCTATACTCTTGTTGCACTTGAATTTATGGGGCCAGGTTTCAGATACATGCTCTACTGATATTCCAGCCGTACTGGTCATGGTTATGGCTTTCTTGGAACAGTCGATTAATCCTTTATGTTTTGACATCCAATCCATTCCTAGTACTACTTCCAAACCTTTAGTTCCAAGTACTATTAGATTAGCATAAAAGTCTATGCCATGGATTCGTATAGGTACGGCCTTGCAAATTTGTCTAGCTTTGGTGGTTGAACCAGGTATTTGAACTATCATAACATGCTTAAATTTGGTGGGTTGAATCTTACTAGTGCATGCAAATTATTCTGTAAAAAACGAGTGCGACGCTCCAGAACTGAACAACACTCTTGCAAGTACTGAGTTAACAGAAAACATACCCAACACGACATCTGGCGCTTCTTGGGATTCTTCAACATGCATGAGAAAGAGACGGCCGTTGCGGTTGAGCGAATTCCCTTGGGCAAACCTTCTTCCGGGCTGAACACGACACTGCTTCTGAGCTGGGGCATTTGCAATGGGGGCTGCGGCAATCTTCTTGGGGCACTCATTGGAATAGTGACCCTTGGTTCCACATTCATAACAAGTCACATGAGACTTGTCCTTTGCTGCAACAGGCACATCATTTCTTCCAGTCCTCGGGGCAGTGTTGGTGTTGGTGGAGACATTGTTGTTATTGAACTTGGGCGGGGCACGGTTGAAATTGCTGGGGTTTCCGGGGTTGTTGTTGTTTCCTCCGGGCCTTGGATTTCCACGGTTGGGATAAGTTGGACGGTTCATCGGGGGTCTCTTGTTTCTTGGGGCAAATCCTGGAGATGGGTTGGGGTGATATTTTGGGGTATGATGGGTTCCTGGTTGATGCATCAAACGACACTTGCGGTTCTCATTGGCTTGGTTGATCTTGCCTTCCATCTGAATGTCATAGTCCACTAAGGCTTCAATGTCAGCAAATGGGATATTCACTAACACTGTCTGCATCTCATCATGCAGACAATTCAGGAATCTCTCCTTCTTCTTGGCTTCGGTATCTATCTCGTCCGGTGCATACCTAGCCAATGACAAAAATTTGCCACAGTACTCAACTACTGTCATTCTCCCTTGCTTCAGTTCTCTGAATTCATCTCTCATCCTCTTGATCAAACCCGGTGGTACATGGGTTCTTCTAAACTTGACTTTGAATTCCTCCCAAGTCATCATTTGACCTCCATTCATGGCACGGACGCTGTTCCACCATGCTCTTGCATCTCCTACTAGATAGTGGGTGGCAAACAGTACCTTCTCGTTAGCTTCCACTCCGATAACTTCTAGGTTGTTCTCCATGGTTTGCAGCCAATCAACGGCATCTACGGGCTCTTCAGACTTAGGGAAGATAGGTGGATTGGTGTTCTGGAAATTCTTGATCTTGGATCCTTGGTTGTCCTGATTTCCATGGCCTTGGTTGTTGTTGTTGGCCATCTGAGCGATGTGCTGAAGGGTGGCTAAGTTGGCTTGACATTCGGCTCTTTCAGCTTCGCGGTCAGAAACCAACATTTGCAAGATTTGCAACATTGTATCCGGGGATGAATTGCTTCCTCCGCGAGGCATCTGAAGATTGAGATAGATCATGAGAAAAGAGGGAAATTTCTAAGGTTCAAGGTTTTGTAAAGTTTTTGAAGTTTGACTCGGATTTTTCTAGCAACTTGCTTTTCAGTCATTCATTCATTCATTCATAGCACACAATACAAGACAGACCACAACAAGGAAAAACAGATGGTTTTAAGAACCATTCTGTGAAACTACGATACAGTGGGACCGAATACAACTCACTAACGCTAGTGCTCAAGTGCTAATACTCCTCGGAATCGGTGGCTTCATCCTCACCATCCTCATCATCATCATCATCATCATCAATGAAGGTGAATTCATCCTCATCGGTGAAAATGTCCATGGCCTGATCCTCCAGAAAGTCATCATCGTCACTTAGATAGGAGTAGGGGTCTCCACGAAGGTCTTCCCCTACATTCTCCCTCTCCTCAAGCTGCATGTCTCTCTCGTGGATGGTCTCCTCCAAGTCGGTGATCCGGTGGCAAAGACGGGCAATGATACGCTGCTTCTTGTCAAGCTGACGGCGATGAGACTGGCGATCCTTCACTAGCATGGCAATGGTCTGATCCTTCTTGGCAGCGATGGCGTACTTATGGTTGGTGTAGGAGCGGGCATTGTCTAACTCCTTCTGACGGTCATACATCATGAAGCCGAGGAGGTCCAATTGAGTCTTCAGCTCATGGTGATATGGTGCCTCCAGTGGCTGTCCCATAACATCACGCCTTGGATAGAACTCAAAGCGGGTACCCTTGATCTGATTGATACTCTGCCCACACAGACGAGCAAGAGCTTCCTGCATGGCCCTGGAAAGTCCATCTAGCCAGTTGTACTCTCTCAAGGTGAACTGAATTTCCTCTGAGGTGGGGGCTTCAATCTTTCCTCGGAGACTTATAACAACCAGCCATTGCAATTCCTCTCCTTCCTGATCGTTGAGCTAAGCTCCGAAGAACTCGAGGTGCGGACGCTCTAGCATTTCTGAAAGTTGGTCTAGGTCACGCTCAAAGATGAGGTCTCCTCCATTCCCCAACTGATAGAACTTGCTATACTTCACGTCCATCTATAAAATATAGGATGAGTAAGTTAGTAGAGTGATCAAGTGTGTCAAATTTTATGTAAGTTTGCAATAATTTTTGAGGAACATGAATTTTCATGAAAGAGGCTAAGTGATAAGAATGAGAATAAGTTTTCATAAATACTCACTTCCTTGGTTTTGAAACTAAGTTTTTGATTCAAACATCCATTCTAAACTAGGGTCTCCTATGGTCAGGATAGTTCTGATAACAACTTGTCAACACCTGGATTTTTAATCCCAGATGCCTGTTATGCCATACATCGCAATCCCAGGATTACCATTTTTGCGAGACATAACATATTGGACATCCATTACAAACCATACATAAGGTCTTACAACAAATAAATGATCTCATGATCCAGTCTTAATAAAATCATAGTAGCAGAATAACGTAATAATAACGATAGCATATGCGAGACTTCATCTTCATGGACACAGGCAATGCTGACGATGGGAGATGATCCTAGTTGTCGTAACCTTCCCGAGGTCCATCCTCCTGATAGTCCTCTTCATAGTCTGGCCACGGGAATAGCTAGGGACAAAGCCATGAGTACTCTTTAAGTACTCGCAAACTAACACTAACAGGTTAAGGGTTTTTTGTAGTAGGATACTAAGTTATAAGGTTGTTTTGCAAAAAGCCAGATTTATCTCTACTGAGTTCAGAAGCAAAGAAAGCTAGTTGAAAGTTTTGTAACACCGAAGTGGGAACATGAATTTCATATCACAACTCTGTTGTGGTCAAGTCAAGTCATAAATCATTTCACAAGTTATTTTGAAAACATCTGACAACGGAACAGTATGGCCACTCCAACCGTCCATAACCGCGGACACGGATATTCGAATAGTTTGACACTCTGCAGAGGTGGTACACTTTCACCACAATATTTGATACATCCGTCAGGAACAATCCTGAATTCACCATACTTAGTATGTGGATAATCAATCCTAACCTTTCAATTACACGCCCTAGTATAACCAACTCTCCTATGAGTTTGGCCTCCCAACCATGACCAACTGTCATCTTGGGAACTGCACAGGTGGACAATCTTCACAAGGTAGCCTCAGCTCAAACCTTGGCCGCAAGGGAACCCATACTAAGGTATATAAATTTCCAGTCAAGCCCTACCCAAATTTCGGGTATTGTGGTTATACGGTAAAATTGGAATGGTATCGCATCCACACAACCATCAGTTTTATAAGGGCTAAGGCTCATGCCTCAACATTTTCATCATCAAAATCATCTGGTGTTCAAGAACACATGTCAAAACATTTCATTAGAATGACTCATCTTTCTAAGGTTTTCATAACCATTTTCACCAAGTATTCCCAACTAAAGTGATCAAGTTTTATGCTTAGCACTAGCATCTACAAGTGGGGGTAAATACTAATGAGGGGTGGTAAACAAGTGTATCTTATCTAAGTTCAATATCATGCCTCAGGATGACATCAAGATTGTCTAACTTAGGCCAAGTTTTATGCTATTTATGCTACCTTTAAATAATCCTTCTAATCTCTAGAAGTCACTAAGTAAACTCTAATTGTAAGCTTTGATAAAGAAATAAAATAATTAAGCTTGCAAGTAAAACTGGGATTTGGTATCATCAAGTGGGTATAATCACATATGCTTAAGGCATCTAGTTTGCATAGTTGTCATGCAAGGGTTAACTTGCAAAGTCAATAGCTTGCCAAGTCAACTGGTAGTATTAGGCTTGGATAATTTCAAGCATAAGCTTGCCTTGTGCAGAGCAGTGGTTGAAGTTCTCCTTGGCTTCTTCCTCAGAGTATTCTCCTTCCTCCTCGTATCCTTTGTCGGTACTAACGTCTATAAATAAATACGAGGTACACAATCACCAAACAATACTTAACTACTTTTACTTATTACACCAAGGTTTTCACTAGATGATCTAGCATCATCACAAATATTACAATCATTAGGGCAAGGTTTGGATTATTTTATTTTATAAAATTAATTTCTACTCATTGAAAAACTACTTAAGATTTAATATTCTCCCACTAAAACATGGGATCTTGTTGACACATGTCATCACCACATATTTCAGTACATGGGAATGTGATTTAAAGTGGTGTCATAATTTAATAAGGTTTAACCTTTTTATTTTAATTACTTAAAGTGACTAGAAATGCCTATGATAAATTCTTTTATTACTTGTCCATTATTTCTGCAAGTAACCTAGATATTTTTATATATTCAGAAAGGTCTTGTTAAATGTGATTTTTGAGAGTTAGAGTCAACTCGAAAGCTTTTGTGGTTGAATTTTGAAAAATGTTTGAATGCAGAAAAGTTTCTGCCTTGTTATTTTTACTATAGGCGATCTACAAATCTAATTGGTTTGAATCCAACGGGCGTGGATTAAGAATTTCAGTACCTTTCTAAAAGAATTGGTTTCGTGCAATTTGGTTTAGTGAATCGACCTGGGTTGATTTTTGAATTTGGGTACAGAACTATGTTTGAAACTAAATGAATAAACCTAAATTCAATCTACTAGGTCATGCGGGAATGAAAATGGGCTGGCCCACGGCGCACAGCGCACACGCGGGTGGGTTTAAGTGGATGACCCCACCAGTCAGTGAGATAGGGGGTGCGAAGTGGTACGGGGTGATCTAGACCGCACGATCAAACTCTAATCGAACGACCACGATCTATCGTCTCTGTCGGGCAACTCCGGCGAGACTAAACCCTAGCGCAGCTAGTGGGGGTCTACGGGGGATCAACGAGGCTCAGGCGAGGGTCAGTGATGGGTGCGAACGACGAAGTCGACGACGGCAAACCTCCTAGTACCGGCGGCTTCTCCTGGCACGACTCCAATCGCTGGCTCCTCTCCTCCTCCTACGTGGCAGACTCTGGCCAAATTCCGGTGATGTGCTGCTCGCCTTGCTCCGGGAATGAGTGGGGGTGGTTCTGAGAGAGGGAAGTGAGATGGTGTGCTGAATTCGAACGGGGGTGGCCTCTATTTATAGTGCCAAGAGGGGACCGACGGGCGCGGGTGGAGCTCATCGTGGTCATTGGCACAGTGGGCTAATGGCATGGGCGACAATAGGGGGGCGGTGTTGTGCTCCCTGGCGAAGCTCAACCGCGTGGTTACAAGGCGTGGGGCTGTGCGAGACGGTCGGAACGCTGCGGTGCTCTGAGCGGGTCCGACGGGAAGTTTTCTGGCGCACCGCGGCTATGGGTCGCGCGGCGGCGAATGGGGTTGTCTGGCGTTCTCCTGGGACGATGGTGATCACGCTTGCACGCGGCGAGGGCGGCACGCGGTCTGTGGGCGTGTGTTGTGTGCGGCGCGCTAGAGCGCTCTCAGCATCGCGCAGAGGCATAGGGCGCGACGTTTCTAGAGTGGTCCAGTGGCTTGCTGGTCTTTGGCATTGGACAGGGGGTGGCAGTGGACGGTGGTGAGTGTCTCAGACAAGGTGGCTAGGCTTGGTGCTGCTCCTAGCTTGCTGTCGACTGAGGGGTGGCAAGGTGAGCTCGGCATGGTCACCATTGATGACAATGGCAAGCTCAAGGTGGTGCTAGAGCTTGTTAACTAAGCTAGATGATCTACTAAATGTCTGCTGTCAGCTAGAGAGGGGACAAATTAGGCCAAATCACTGCTCACAATAGTGTTTAATGTTTGTTTGTTATGTGTTTGCGAGGTGTTTGATGAAATGGCCGAAAGAGATTTAAATTTTAATTTTTGATTCAAACTTTGTGGGTGTACTAGTTACATACTCAGTAGTCTCTGGTTAGTTGCAAAGGTCAAGGGGAATTGGTTTGGTTGGTTTTTGAGAATTGGGTGATCTTCCCATATGAACCAGATTCAATTTTGAATTGTCATTTGAATCAAGTTGCCAAATGTTTCTGTAAGTTTGAAAGGTGGGTTTGGGTTCACTTTTACTTGGTCTAGGAAGGGGTGAAAAGAAATAGAATTGTTTCTGTTTGAAATCTTGGACTAGAAACACTCAAAGTGGTCTAGTGAGCAAGATTGGCAAAAATGATCATTTGCTTATTTGATTTGTTTTTGAATTTCTCTTGATTTGTTTCTTCTTGGAAATGTTTTAGATGATGTTGTTTTCATCTTTAAACCATTCCTTGCTAGTTAGAACAATAACACAAGTCCATTCATGCAATCATACAATCATCACATACACACAGGCATTCATATTGATTTTGATTAACAAAAGTTTTTGTTAACCCTAATTTTGGTGATTGGAATTTGATAATCATTGTTCAATATTTTTGGGATGTTACAATTACTGTATTCAAAATAATAAACCTTTGGGTTCAGTTTCAACTCAAGTAAATCATCCATTAAAACATAAGCTATTGTATCAACTCCTTTTAAAAGCTCAAGTGACCAAAGAGAACTTAAGAAGAAACTGATTAAGAGGCAAATGTAAATAATGGAAGAAATCTGTCAAAACAGACCAGCAGGTAAAGACCAATTTTTTTGAAAATCTTCTGTTGCTCAAATCGAAAAGTGCAAATCTAAGGAAAGTTGGGTAAATACCAGGGGAATGCACACAAAAAATTACAGCTCAATCTGACATACTAGGATTTTCACGATTTTTTACTGTGAAGCACAAAAATCTGTTTCGGGACAGCAACTTCCCCAAATCTTACTTCCCTCTCATTAGAGGATATTCTTAGCACAAAATCCAAACAAAAATGATACCTAGCCAATGACAAAAATTTGTCACAGTACTCAACTACTGTCATTCTCCCTTGCTTCAGTTCTCTGAATTCATCTCTCATCCTTTTGATCAAACCCGGTGGTACATGGGTTCTGCTAAACTTGACATTGAATTCCTCCCAAGTCATCATTTGACCTCCATTCATGGCACGGACGCTGTTCCACCATGCTCTTGCATCTCCTTCTAGATAGTGGGTGGAAAACAGTACCTTCTCGTTAGCTTCCACTCCGATAACTTCTAAGTTGTTCTCCATGGTTTGCAGCCAATCAACGGCATCTAGGGGCTCTTCAGACTTATGGAAGATAGGTGGATTGGTGTTCTGGAAATTCTTGATCTTGGATCCTTGGTTGTCCTGATTTCCATGGCCTTGGTTGTTGTTGTTGGCCATCTGAGCGATGTGCTGAAGGGTGGCTAAGTTGGCTTGACATTCGTCTCTTTCAGCTCTGCGGTCAGAAACCAACATTTGCAAGATTTGCAACATCGTATCCGAGGATGAATTGCTTCCTCCGCGAGGTATCTGAAGATTGAGATAGATCATGAGAAAAGAGGGAAATTTCTAAGGTTCAAGGTTTTGTAAAGTTTTTGAAGTTTGACTCGGATTTTTCTAGCAACTTGCTTTTCATTCATCCATTCATAGCACACAATACAACACACACCACAACAAGGAAAAACAGATGGTTTTAAGAACCATTCTGTGAAACTACGATACAGTGGGACCGAATACAACTCACTAACGCTAGTGCTCAAGTGCTAATACTCCTCGGAATCGGTGGCTTCATCCTCACCATCCTCATCATCATCATCATCATCATCATCAATGAAGGCGAAGTCATCCTCATCGGTGAAAATGTCCATGGCCTGATCCTCCAGAAAGTCATCATCGTCACTGAGATAGGAGTAGGGGTCTCCACGAAGGTCTTCCCCTGCATTCTCCCTCTCCTCAAGCTGCATGTATCTCTCATGGATGGTCTCCTCCAAGTCGGTGATCCGGTGGCGAAGACGGGCAATGATACACTGCTTCTTGTCAAGCTGACAGCGACGAGACTGGCGATCCTTCACTAGCATGGCAATGGTATGATCCTTCTTGGCAGTGATGGCGTACTTGTGGTTGGCGTAGGAGCGGGCATTGTCTAACTCCTTCTGACGGTCATACATCATGAAGCCGAGGAGGTCCAATTGAGTCTTCAGCTCATGGTGATATGGTGCCTCCAGTGGCTGTCCCATAACATCACGCCTTGGATAGAACTCAAAGAGGGTACCCTTGATCTGATTGATACTCTGCCCACACAGACGAGCAAGAGCTTCCTGCATGGCCCTGGAAAGTCCATCTAGCCAGTTGTTCTCTCTCAAGGTGAATTGAATTCCCTCTGAGGTGGGGGCTTCAATCTTTCCTCGGAGACTTATAACAACCAGCCATTGCAATTCCTCTCCTTCCTGATCGTTGAGCTAAGCTCCGAAGAACTCGGGGTGCGGACGCTCTAGCATTTCTGAAAGTTGGTCCAGGTCACGCTCAAAGATGAGGTCTCCTCCATTCCCCAACTGATAGAACTTGCTATACTTCACGTCCATCTATAAGAATATAGGTGAGTAAGTTAGTAGAGTGATCAAGTGTGTCAAATTTTATGTAAGTTTGCAATAATTTTTGAGGAACATGAATTTTCATGAAAGAGGCTAAGTGATAAGAATGAGAATAAGTTTTCATAAATACTCACTTCCTTGGTTTTGAAACTAAGTTTTTGATTCAAACATCCATTCTAAACTAGGGTCTCC
This sequence comes from Avena sativa, assembly GCA_916181665.1. Taxonomy (NCBI): domain Eukaryota; kingdom Viridiplantae; phylum Streptophyta; class Magnoliopsida; order Poales; family Poaceae; genus Avena; species Avena sativa. The sequence continues at coordinate 212,556,002 of OV702293.1, forward strand.
TATGGTCAGGATAGCTCTGATAACAACTTGTCAACACCCAGATTTTTAATCCCAGATGCCTGTTATGCCATACATCGCAATCCCAGGATTACCATTTTTGCGAGATATAACATACTGGATATCATAGTACATCATCCATTACAAACCATACATAAGGTCTTACAACAAATAAATGATCTCATGATCCAGTCTTAATAAAATCATAGTAGCAGAATAACGTTATAATAACGATAGCATATGCGAGACTTCATCTTCATGGACACAGGCAATGCTGACGATGGGAGATGATCCTAGTTGTCGTAACCTTCCCGCGGTCCATCCTCCTGATAGTCCTCTTCATAGTCTGGCCACGGGAATAGCTAGGGACAAAGCCATGAGTACTCTTTAAGTACTCGCAAACTAATACTAACAAGTGAAGTGGTTTTGAATAGGAAGTACTAGGCTCTAGGTTGTTTTGAAAAAAGCCAGATTTATTTCTACTGAGTTCAGAAGCAAAGAAAGCTAGTTGAAAGTTTTGTAACACCAAAGTGTGAACTTGAATTTCATATCACAACTCTGTTGTGGTCAAGTCAAGTCATAAATCATTTCACAAGTCATTTTGAAAACATCTGACAACGGAACAGTATGGCCACTCCAACTGTCCATAACCGCGGACACGGATATTCGAATAGTTTGACACTCTGCAGAGGTGGTACACTTTCACCACAATATTCGATACATCTGTCAGGAACAATCCTGAATTCACCATACTTAGTATGTGGATAATCAATCCTAACCTTTGAATTACATGCCCTAGTATAACCAACTCTCCTATGAGTTTGGCCTCCCAACCATGACCAACTGTCATCTTGGGAACTGCACAGGTGGATAATCTTCACAAGGTAGCCTCGGCTCAAACCTTGGCCGCAAGGGAACCCATACTAAGGTATATAAATTTCCAGTCAAGCCCTACCCAAATTTTGGGTATTGTGGTTATACGGTAAAATTGGAATGGTATCGCATCCACACAACCATCAGTTTTATAAGGGCTAAGGCTCATGCCTCAACATTTTCATCATCAAAATCATCTGGTGTTCAAGAACACATGTCAAAACATTTCATTAGAATGACTCATCTTTCTAAGGTTTTCATAACCATTTTCACCAAGTATTCCCAACTAAAGTGATCAAGTTTTATGCTTAGCACTAGCATCTACAAGTGGGGGTAAATACTAATGAGGGGTGGTAAACAAGTGTATCTTATCTAAGTTCAATATCATGCCTCAGGATGACATCAAGATTATCTAACTTAGGCCATGTTTTATGCTATTTATGCTACCTTTAAATAATCCTTCTAATCTCTACAAGTCACTAAGTAAACTCTAATTGAAAGCTTTGATAAAGAAATAAAATTATTAAGCTTGCAAGTAAAATTGGGATTTGGTATCATCAAGTGGGTATAATCACATATGCTTAAGGCATCTAGTTTGCATAGTTGTCATGCAAGGGTTAACTTGCAAAGTCAATAGCTTGCCAAGTCAACTGGTAGTATTAAGCTTGCATAATTTCAAGCATAAGCTTGCCTTGTGCAGAGCAGTGGTTGAAGTTCTCCTTGGCTTCTTCCTCATAGTATTCTCCTTCCTCCTCGTATCCTTGGTCGGTACTAGCGTCTATAAATAAATACGAGGTACACAGTCACCAAACAATACTTAACTACTTTTACTTATTACACCAAGATTTTCACTAGATGATCTAGCATCATCACAAATATTACAATCATTAGGGCAAGGTTTGGATTATTTTATTTTAGAAAAGTAATTTCTACTCATTGAAAAACTACTTAATATTTAATATTCTCCCACTAAAACATGGGATCATGTTGACACATGTCATCACCACATATTTCAGTACATGGGAATGTGATTTAAAGTGGTGTCATAATTTAATAAGGTTTAACCTTTTTATTTTAATTACTTAAAGTGACTAGAAATGCCTATGATAAATTCTTTTATTACTTGTCCATTATTTCTGCAAGTAACCTAGATATTTTTATATATTCAGAAAGGTCTTGTTAAATGTGATTTTTGAGAGTTGGAATCAACTCGAAAGCTTTTGTGGTTGAATTTTTAAAAATGTTTGAATGTAGAAAAGATGCTGCCTTGTTATTTTTACTATAGGCGATCTACAAATCTAATTGGTTTGAATCCAACGGGCGTGGATTAAGAATTTCAGTACCTTTCTAAAAGAATTGGTTTCGTGCAATTTGGTTTAGTGAATCGACCTGGGTTGATTTTTGAATTTGGGTACAGAACTATGTTTGAAACTAAATGAATAAACCTAAATTCAAACTACTAGGTCACGCGGGAATGAAAATGGGCTGGCCAACGGCGGACAGCGCACGCGCGGGTGGGTTTAAGTGGATGACCCCACCAGTCAGTGAGACAGGGGGTGCGAAGGGGTATGGGGTGATCTAGACCGCACGATCAAACTCTAATCGAACGACCACGACCTATCGTCTCCGTCAGGCAAATCCGGCGAGACTAAACCCTAGAGTGGCTAGTGGGGGTCTACGGGGGCTCACCGAGGCTCAGGCGAGGGTCGGTGATGGGTGAGAACGACGAAGTCGACGACGGCAAACCTCCTGGTACCAGCGGCTTCTCCTGGGGTGGCTCCAATCGCTGGCTCCTCTCCTCCTCCTACGCGGTAGACTCCGGCCAAATTCCGGTGATGTGCTGCTCGCCTTGCTCCGAGAATGAGTGGGGGTGGTTCTGAGAGAGGGAAGTGAGATGGTGTGCTGAATTCGAACGGGGGTGGCCTCTATTTATAGTGCCAAGAGGGGACCGACGGGCGCGGGTGGAGCTCGTCGTGGTCATTGGCACAGTGGGCTAATGGCATGGGCGACGATAGGGGGCGGTGTTGTGCTCCCTGGCGAAGCTCAACAGCGTGGTTACAAGGCGTGGGGCTATGCGAGACGGTCGGAACACTGCGGTTCTCTGAGCGGGTCCGACGGGAAGTTTTCTGGCGCACCGTGGCTACGGGTCGTGCGGAGGCGAACGGGGTTGTCTGGCGGTGTCCTGGGACGATGGTGATCACGCTTGCACGCGGTGAGGGCGACACGCGGTCTGTGTGCGTGTGTTGCGTGCGCCGCGCTGGCGCGCTCTCGGCATCACGCAGAGGCATAGGGCGCGACGTTTCTAGAGTGGTCCAGTGGCTTGCTGGTCTTTGGCATTGGACTAGGGGTGGCAGTGGACGGTGGTGAGTGTCCCAGACAAGGTGGCTAGGCTTGGTGCTGCTCCTAGCTTGGTGTCGACTGAGGGGTGGCAAGGTGAGCTCGGCATGGTCACCATTGATGACAATGGCAAGCTCACGGTGGTGCTAGAGCTTGTTAACTAAGCTAGATGATCTACTAAATGTCTGCTGTGAGCTAGAGAGGGGACAAGTTAGGCCAAATCACTGCTCACAATAGTGTTTAATGTTTGTTTGTTATGTGTTTGCAAGGTGTTTGATGAAATGGCCGAAAGAGATTTAAATTTGAATTTTTGATTCAAACTTTGTGGGTGTACTAGTTACATACTCATTAGTCTCTGGTTAGTTGCAAAGGTCAAGGGGAATTGGTTTGGTTCGTTTTTGAGAATTGGATGATCTTCCCATATGAACCAGATTCAATTTTGAATTGTCATTTGAATCAAGTTGCCAAATGTTTCTGTAAGTTTGAAAGGTGGGCTTGGGTTCACTTTTACTTGGTCTAGGAAGGGATGAAAAGAAATAGAATTGTTTCTGTTTGAAATCTTGTACTAGAAACACTCAAATTGGTCTAGTGAGCAAGATTGGCAAAAATGACCATTTGCTTATTTGATTTGTTTTTGAATTTCTCTTGATTTGTTTCTGCTTGGAAATGTTTTAGATGATGTTGTTTTCATCTTTAAACCATTCCTTGCTAGTTAGAACAATCACACAAGTCCATTCATGCAATCATACAATCATCACATACACACAGGCATTCATATTGATTTTGATTAACAAAAGTTTTTGTTAACCCTAATTTTGGTGATTGGAATTTGATAATCATTGTTCAATATTTTTGGGATGTTACAATTAGTGTATTCAAAATAATAAGCCTTTGGGTTCAGTTTCAACTCAAGTAAATCATCCATTAAAACATAAGCTATTATATCAACTCCTTTTAAAAGCTCAAGTGATTAAAGAGAACTTAAAAAGAAACTGATTAAGAGGCAAATGCAAATAATGGCAGAAATCTGTCAAAACAGACCAGCAGGTAAAGACCAATTTTTTTTTGAAAATCTTCTGTTGCTCAAATCGAAAAGTGCAAATCTAAGGAAAGTTGGGTAAATACCAGGGGAATGCACACAAAAAATTACAGCTCAATCTGACGTACTAGGATTTTCACGATTTTTTACAGTGAAGCACAGCAATCTGTTTTGGGACAGCAACTTCCCCAAATCTTACTTCCCTCTCATTAGAGGATATTCTTAGCACAAAATCCAAACAAAAAGGATAAGGAGAGGTTATTATAGAGGCAATAATTTCCAAGACTCAACAAAAGATAAACTCACTGAAATAAAAATTGGGTTATCTCGCAAGAGTGCTTTTCTTTAACGTCTTTCAGCTAGGCACAGAAAGCAAGAATCAAGTATTTACAAATGAAGAAGCATCAAGATCAATATTTGTTCCAATAAGAGAATCAACATATAGCTTATCTCTTTTTCTAGGGAAGTTTTCTATACCTTTCTTAAGTGGGAATTGATATTTAATTGTGCCTTCCTTCATATTAATAACGACACCAATAGTTCTAAGAAAAGGTGTTCCCAAAATAATAGGACAAGAAACATTGCATTCAACATCCAAAACATAGAAATCAACAGGGACAAAGGTATTCTTAACCCTAATAAGAACATCATTAATTCTCCCCATAAATTTCTTTTTAGCATTATCATCAAGATGGACATCCAAATAACAATCGTCCATTGGTGGTAAATCAAGCATTTCATAAATTTTTCTAGGCATAATAGAGACACTAGTACCAAGATCACATACAACTTTGAAGTCAAAATCATTCACTTTCATATTAATGATGGGCTCCCAACCATCTTCTAATTTCATAGGAATAGAAGCTTTATGTTTCAATTTTCTTCTTTAATGTTCATGAGAGCATTTGTAATATGTTTTGTAAAGGTCATATTCATAGCACTGGCATTATGACTTCTAGAACACTTTTGCAAGAACATGATTACTTCAGAAATATTTCAAGCATCAAGATCAAAATCAATATTATCATTCAAAGTAGTAGAAATATTGTCTCCCATATTTCAAAAAATTTCAGCATTTTTATTGGAAAAGGTTCCATTGGGTTTAGGCAATGTTGCAAAAGGAATGGGGAATTTAGGTGGTTTTGCTAGCATCAACATTACTAGTGGTGATAATGGTACAAATTTAGTCATACTATTATTTCTAGCAATTTCATCTTCTCTCTCCCACCTGGCATGCAATTCAGCTAACAGCCTAACATTTTCATCAATTCTAACTTGAATGGAATTCAATGTCTTGCTTTATTTAACATCATGAGGCATAATATTTAATTTAATAAGTTCAACATCATGGGCAAGGCTATCAACTTTAGAAGCAAGATCATCAATTTTTCCAAGCTTTTCCTCAATAGTTTTATTGAAACCAGTTTGTTTAATAATAAAATCCTTAAGCATGACTTCAAGTTTAGAGGATGCACTTCTATTGTTGTTGTAGGAATTTCCATAATAATTTCCATAAATACTCTCATGAACCTACTGTCGAGCATAAATACTCCCTCTTGGAGTCACAAGCAAATACTTGGCCAAAGTAACTACTAGCAACGGAGAGCATGCAAGTCACAAATAACATAGACATGATAATAATCAATCTTGACATAGTACTCAGTATCCATCGGATCCCAACAAACACAACATGTAGGATTACAAATAGATGATTTTGATCATGATAAGCAGCTCACAAGATCTAAACATGATAGCACAAAGAGGAGAAACAACCATATAGCTACTGCTATGGACCCATAGTCCAAGGATGAACTACTCACGCATCACTCCAGAGGCTGGCATGGTGATGAAGAAGGCCTCCAGGATGATCTCCCCTATCCATCAGGGTGTTAGGAAGAGCTTCAGATCCCTCCCGATCTAGGGACGATGGTGGCGGCTATGGACTTTTTCATGGAATTCTGATCGGGTACTTAGGGTTTTCTCCTCGGGGGGTTTATATAGGCAAAGGGGCAAGGTCGATAGAGGTCCAGGGGCACACCCTAGGGCGGCGCGCGCCCCTGGCCACGCCGGGCCCAGGTGTGGCCACCCTAGGGTGCGCCTCCCTCTGGCCTCTGGACTTCGTCTTTGCCTCTGAAAAATAGTAAGTTAGGCTTTTGTTTCGTCCAATTCCAAGAATATTTCTTTACTAGCTTTTCTGAAACCAAAAATAGAAGAAAACAGGAACTGGAACTATGGCATCTTGTAAATAGGTTAGTTCCAGAAAATGTATAAAAATGCCTCAAAGTGTAGACAAAACATAATATAATTGGTACAAAACAAGCTTGGAGGATAAAAAATTATAGATACGTTTGTGACGTATCAGTGTTCAATTATGTTATCATTGTTGAGAGTGTCCACTAGTGAAAGCATGATCCCTAGGCCTTGTTTCTAAGCATTAAAACACTATTTACAACCAATCATGCTGCATGTTTGCTTGCTGCATTTTTATTTCAGATTGCAATTACCACTTATAATCATGCATATTACTTGTATTTCACTATCTCTTCGCCGAACTAATGCACCTATACTCCTGACAAGTGTATTGGGTGTGTGGGGGACACAAGAGACTTCTTGTACCTTAATTGCAGGGTTGCTTTAGAGGAATATATTTGACCTCTTCCTCCCTGAGTATGATAAACCTTGGGTGATCCACTTAAGGGAAACTTGCTGCTATTCTACAAACCTTTGCACTTGACGGCCCAACACTATCTACAAGAATAGAAGCATGCGTAGACATCACTGGCCCATCTATCCGGATAGCCAGAAGAACTGGTTGGGTGGCTGTTTCCACCCGGCCCGCCTCGGATTCGATGGAGGATGCAGAGGGGTGACACTCCTTGCGGGGTGCGCCTCTGGTCCCTCCAGTCACCAGACAGGCTGGCGCACCGCCCTGACTGGCGCTACTAGACAAATATAAAGCGAAGCTATCGGCTGATCGCTAAAGAAGCCACGGGAGACCGTTAAAGCAGAGAGTGATGCCCAAAGGAGGGCATTGGGCCACTGTAGCGCCGTCCACCAATGTACTGGAGGCTGACTGGGTCCTGGTACACCGGCTAGGGCCCTGCATCCGTCCCTCTTTGTAAATCCGAAGTCCAAATGGTAAACCCTAGAGCCCAAATTGTAACCTACCTCTCCCAGCCAGTATATAAGGGAGGGTGGTTCTAGGGTTCTAGCTAGGTGAAGTTAAGATACACATTCAGTAGAGTCCCCCTCCAGGTCATCTTCTTCCTCTAGCTTCCAATAGTTGCTAAGGAAACAGCTCCAGGAGCACTTGTATTGGGCATTCACCCCCCATATAGTGGATCTTGCAAGACTAGGGGTTTTACCTCACAACGAGGGCCTCGAACCTGGGTATGTCATTATGTTTGCAGTTCATCATGCCCAACCCGTTGTGTTATGCACCGATTGCATCCTGAGTGTCCCTCTTAAGCCATCCCTGATGGCACTGCCATGTTCCACACCACGACAGTTGGTGCACACCGTGGGGCACAACGCTTCGGCTGGGATCATCTTTCGCACGGGACTGCTGATCGTCGCTAGTGAGCACGTGGCCTCCAGCCTCGTCCCCATGTTTGGCACCTTCGACTGCGTCACCGACAACGCTTCGTGCTTCGCTGGGGACACGTTTCTCGTTGATGGCTCCATCCCGCACTTCAGAGGCCATCACGTCTACGTCGCCACCATCGTCGAGGCCTTCCCTAGCAGGGTCGACATTGTCTCCAGCGTGCCTCTCAGTCGTGCCGCTGATGACCCAAAAGTATAGGGGAACACAACAGTATTCGAGGTAAGTAAAGCCCAAATTTATTGATTCAACACAATGAGAGCAAAAGAATATTTATAAGCCTTAACAGTTGAGTTGTCAATTCAGCTGCACCTGGAAACAATTTTGCTCACAATAATTTATCAGTAGCAACAGTTTTGTAATAGAAGTAGCAAAATAATAACAGTAGTAAAATAAGGACATCGGTAACAATTGTAATAAACAGCAGGATTAAAATGTGGTAGGCATAGGGATGGACGGGCGGGCGTTGCATGGACACGATAATTCATGTAATAATCAAGACAAAGGCATTTGTAGATAATAAAGATAAAGCATCCAAGTACTAAATAACCATAGGCATGTGTTTCGTATATAGTCGTGCGTGCTCGCAATGAGAAACTTGCACAACATGTTTCGTCCTGCCAGCCTGTTTGCAGCGGGGCCTCAAGGGAATCTACGGGCAATTAAGGTTCTCCTTTTAATAGAGCACCAGAGCAAAGTATTAACACTCCGTGAACACACGTGATCCTCACATCACAGCCATCCCCTTCGGTTATCCCAATTGCTGGCACTTTTGGACCTCGGGTTTCGGACAACAATATGTGTAAACAACTTGCAGGTAAGATAAAAAACAATAATATCATCATGAATCAATAACATTTTCAGATCTGAGATCATGGCACTCGGGCCCTAGTGGCAAGCATTAAGCACAACAAGTTGCAACAATGTCAAAAAGCACTAACAATAGATACTAGGAACCATGCCCTAACAATCTTATGCAATTACATGAGTGATCTCATCCAATCCATACCATCCCCATAACCTACTACAGGGATTACTCACACATGGATGGGGGAATAATGGATGGTTGATGGAGAGGCGTCAGTGATGATGATGGCAATGATCTCCTCCAATTCCGTGTCCCGGCAGGGTGCTAGAACGGAGTTTCTGGTTCGGAATCGTGGTTTCTGGTGGTGGCGGTGTAGCGGAACTCTATTTGGAAAAATTTCAAAACTCCCTGTGTTTTAGGTCAGAGGGTATATGTAGGCGAAAGGAGAGGTCGAGTCGGAGTCCGAGGCGGCCACACCATGCCCAGGCGTGGCTAGGCCTAGCCCGCGCCTGGGGGTGGTGTGGGCCCCTCAGGTCTTTTCTCCCCTCCGTCTTATGGATCCGTGAGTCTTCTGGAAAAATAGGGTTTTGGTATATTTTTTGGAATTTTTCCTGAAAGTTGATTTTCTGCACAAAACGAGACACCAGAGCAATTCTGCCGAGAACAACGTTAGTCCATGTTAGTTATATCCAAATCACACAAATTAGAGGAGAAACAATAGAAAAAGTGATAGGGAAAGTAGAAACGTTTTGGACGTATCAACTCCCCCAAGCTTAGCTTATTGCTTGTCCTCAAGCAATTCAGTTGGAATCTGAGTGCGATAAAAGAAACTTTCACAAACACATTTGCTTCATAAGATGTAAATATTCTCAATATATGAAAAAGTACTTAGGTAATTCATAATACGGAGTATGCAAATAAGTCTACCCAATAGTCATGCAAGCTATGAAGATATTCCAACATAATAATAATAAGCAACATGAAACATAAGCATATGCAAGATTGTAATTCTCATAAGAAGATATGATAAAGTGGCATCTCGGTTGCCTTTCTTTTTGGGAGCAAAAAATAAATGCCAAGGCACCTCTGAAGTTCAAGTGAAGACGAGAAGTAAAAATATCAAAGATTCAAGTATCAAAGTTATGTCACAATTAACCGTGTTCTGGGACAAGCACATTACACTAAGAATGACAGCTATGCTCTGAGGAAGGTGCTCATAGAATAAATGGTGACTCGACATAAAGGTGGAAGAAAAGATTAAAAAGTTTGAAAGGCTTCCAAAAATGCTTGAAAGTATGGTACTCATTAGCTTTCATCTCTCATTGCCCCTATCATAAGCATCTTTAAATGGTTAAGGTTAATGTGAGGGAAAATATGAGTTATATGCTTGACAAATTATAAGTTGAAAATCTCACGCCCCTTGAGTATGAATATCGAGACCTCATGCTACTCAAACTTGGTCCCAAGCAAGTTCTTATCATTGTAAGTATATGTGTATCATAGAGAACCGCCAACGTGGTACCCCTTGCCCCATGATACAGGAGCTATCCCATATCAAAATGACAAGGCAACAGACAGTGAGCATCTCATCAATATTTTTATTTGCTATTTGCATAGTTTTTATTGAGGATGCTTCATAGAATGCCACTATTGGCCTCAGTTCATGTATTTTGTAGTTTGATACCTCACTTGGTGAGAATCCAGAAGACCTCCAAGAACAAACTCGCAACAAGATATAAAGGGGAGATCTAATATTGATGAACAAGAGCTCGTTATGGAGATTAACACAAGCTCTATATCGTCACATGGATAAGACCAAATAACAACCAAATACGATGATGCAAGTATGCAAAGGTTTGAGCTCCCTCCGAATGATATGATCGAGTTACTCATTCGAGAGCCCCTCTTGATAGTATGACTATCTATCCTAAAACGATCTCCCACTAACAACATGAGACCGGCAAAAGGGAAAACCTATCAAGATTGTACCTTTGCCTTGAGCATTCCACTTGAGCTCGATGTATAAGATCTTGCCCTTCTGAAGACGGAGCGCCTTTCTTGATTCCTCATCATCGATCCATGATCACCGAGGATGGCAAGAATCAAACAAGAGATCTTCTATAGATGGCGCATTTTGAGATTGCACAACACATATTTTTCTCATTTCATTGACCTTGAAGCCAACACATGCTCCAAGCGATGCCAATGGACAAATCCTACAAGTGCAACTTAATATACACATTAGTACATAAAGATTGTCATTAATTACCAAAACCACACATGGGGTCCCACATGCATTTTCAAAGCACCAGCACACATCTTCGCTTGACGGCACCGGACAAAACAGCCGTCCGCGTGGTGGGTAGGTCAACCATAGTCACCGCAATCATGATGCCGCCGTCACCAGCGTTAGACGCACACCAGCTAATGGAGTCGAGCGAGGAAAGAAGATCCGCGCGCCGAAAGAAGGAGTTGGTGGGAACAAAGATCCTCCTGCAGGCCGTCTCTCAGGACGGCTCGGTCCTCACGAGTCGGCTGACTCATGCGAGCGCATCAACCTCCTGGTCCAGTTGCACATGGTGGAAGAAGAAAGTCCGGCTGGCCTGAAATGTTTTGGCCCACGCATCCGGAATGAGCCATTTCCAAAGGGATTTTCTCTCCCAGAGACACACCAAAGTACAACGGCACCGTCAAGCCGAAGGACTGGTTGGTGGACTACACCACCGCAGTAGGCATCGCAAACGGAAACCTCCGCTTAGCCATCCGTTATGTTCCCCTCATGCTCGTCGACTCAGCAAGAACATGGCTCAACAGCCTCCTCGAAAACAGCATCAACACCTGGCTGGACTTCGAGGAGGCGGACCGAGGGACCGCCGGCCCCGCACACCCAGGCACTGACGTGCCACACCCGGAGACTGTCACACCACACCCGAAGACTGCCAAACCTGTCCTGGGGACTGCCGACTTCGAGCTTCCACCCGGCAGGCCTCTAGAAGTGCCAGACCCAGCAGTCTGGGAGGAGATCAAGATCATCAGGCAAGCAGTGCACGCTATCCGGGTAACTCCCAACTGGGCCAAGCCATTCATGGATTTTATGGTCAAAGGAAAGCTACCCGAGGAGGAGGTAGTAGTGATACAAGTAAGAAGCAGGGTAAGCGCATACACCATCATCAATAATGAGCTATACAAGCACAACGTCGGAGGAATTTATTAGTGATGCGTAAGCCAGGAAGAAGGAGCCAAGCTTCTGATCGAAATCCACCAAGGCGAGTGTGGCCACCACGCCTCATCAAGAGACATAGCAGCCAACGCACTTCGCCATGGTTTCTATTGGCCAACTGCTTTAAAGGACGCCGAGGATATGGTCAAGGCATGCAATGGTTGCCATCGTTTCATCCCGTTAAAGCACACACCGTCTGCACTGATACGTCTGAAACATATCTATAATTTTTGATGCTCCATGCTTGTTTAGTATCTACTTTGCTTTACTTGTCTACACTTTGAGGTGCTTTTTACATGTTTTCTGGTACTAACCAATTAACAAGTTACAACAGTGCCAGATGCCTGTTTTCTGCTGTTTTTGGTTTCAGAAAAGTTAGTAAAGAAATATTCTCGGAATTGGACGGGACAAATTTCAAAGTCAATTACTTTCGTGGGGAACAAGAATTCCAGAGGGGAGCCGGAGAGGCCAGCCAGGGCGGCCAGACCCACCCTACGCGCGGGTGGGCCCTGCCCCGCGCCTGGGAGGGGTGTGGGGCCCCTGGCCACCGCCTCGCCTCCCCCTTTGCCTATAAGAAGCCCCCGATGCAGAAACCCTAAGCACCCGATCAAATATCCACAGAACCGTCTGTAGACGCCGCCACCATCGTCCCTAGATCGGGGGGATCTAAAGTTCTTCCCGGCACCCTGTCAGAGGGGAGATCATCCCGGAGTCCTTCTCTCCGGTATGATGCATGAGTAGTTCCACCTTGGACTATGGGTCCATGTAGTAGCTAGATGGTTGTATCTCATCCTTTATGCTTTCATGTATAGATCTTGTGAGCTCCGTTCATGATCAAGATCTAATCTATTTGTAATCATGCATGTTGTGTTTGCAGGGATCCGACGGATATTGAGATTATTATGTTAGTTTGATTAATGGTTTTGTCTTTATGATTCTATCATGTCTTTGTTGTTTGTGATCTTGCATGCTCTCCGTTGTTAGTACCCATCTTGGCCAAGTAGTTTCTAGTGACTCCAAGAGGGGGAACTTATGCTCGATAGTGGGTTCATGCCTCTAGTTTCCAAGGGAAGTGACAATAATCTCTTTGGTTGTAGATGTGTTGTTGCTACTAGGGAGAAAACAACGGTCTCTTGTTCATGGAACATGTGGACTGTTTACCTTACACACTTTGCTTAAAGCAGTTTTTTGTTGCTTGCAACTTAATACTGAAGGGGGTTCGGATGATAACCTGAAGGTGGACTTCTAGTCATAGATGCAGTTGGATGACGGTCTATGTATCTTGTTGTATTGCCCAATCGAATCTCATAGGATTTTTCTGACTAGTAATTGCATTGTTATGCCTTTCTCAATTCCTGTCAATTGCCTGGCCGTAATTTGTTTACCTGCATGCTATGTTGTTTATCTAAGGTGAGCACCTCTAGTGAACTATGGAACCCGGTCCAATCTTTACCATTGATACATCTTCCACTGTTACTTGTTTACTTGCTGCAAACCATTACCTTCCACCATATGTTTAATCCTTTGGTACAGCAAACCAGTAAGCTTGACAACCTCACTGATTCGTTGGGGCAAAGTCTTGAGTTTGTGTTGTGCAGGTCTCCGCGTTGCTTGCAACACCTGTGTGACATTTCCTTCCTCCTTCTAGTTCGATAACCCCGGTCTCAACTGAGGGAAAACTTGCTGCTTGCTCTTCACACCCTACGCTTGGGGTTACCAACGAAGTGCCATGTCGAGCATCATCAAGGCTTTTCTGGCGCCATTGCCGGGGAGGCTAAGGACGTCTTCACAAGGGGAGTCCTTCACTTCCTTTCTCTTTTCTTTGTTTTTAGTTTGCTTTGTTTCTTTTTCTTTGTTTTGTTTGCCTCTTTTCAAAAAGCATAAAAAATTTAGTTCCTACTCTAGTTGCCACCTTGTTCTAGCTCACCATGTTGTTCCCCAAGTTCGCCCTGAAAGATATTGCAATAGGTAGTGGCTCCATAATTGGGAAAGATAATATTGAAGAATTCTTTAATTATGTTAGAAAGCATGATGACATTGAGGATAAATCTATAGAAGAGCTTGCTCCTAATTATGAGATTTCTGCAGCTTCTTTAGTTCATATGTTGGAGGCTAGGTTTGTTAGCCTTAACCCCTTCATACAATTCTTGTTCCTAAAACTAAAAGAAGAAAAGAATGCTGAAAAGAGAGAATTCATCCTTGAAACTTTATCAAAATAATTTCATGATGTTGCTAGGGAAGCCAAAAAGGTCTTTGAGCGTTCCAATATGCTAGTCTCAAGTGTATATGTTGTGGGTACTTCTGATGAAACTAATCCTAGAGAAGATTTTAAGATACCCATACCCTTTAAGCTTGTTGGAATGCATGAAGCCTTTGAAAAGAATTTTTATTGGATTGCTCCTGAAAATCTGTTTGATGAAAGTAGTAGACCAAAGAGAGATGAGAAGGGATCCTCCAAAACCCATTTGGATGAGATACCTTTCATAGTTGAATATTGTGCAAGTATTGATGTTAATGCTTCTTCATTTGAAAATACTTGATTCTTCTTGCTTCTTGTGCCTAACTTAAAGGAGTTAAAGAAAAGTACTTGTTGGGAGATAACCCAAGAGTTTCCTTGAGTCTTGGAAGTTATTAATTCAGTAATGACCTCTCCTTATCCTTTTTGTTTGCTTTTTGTGCCAAGGATGACCTCTAATGAGAGGGAAGTAAGATTTGGGGAGTTGCTGTCCCGAAACAGATTTCTGTCCTCCACCAAAAATATTCATGAGGCGTCTCTGTAACTCGGATTGAGATCAAAATTTACGAATAAATCCCCCAGTATGTTATCTAACTTCCTTTAGTTCAGCACTTTTTGATTTGAGCAACAAAAGATGTTCAAAAAAATCGGTTTCTGCCTGCTTGTCTGTTTTGACAGATTTCTGCCATTATTTGTATTTGCTTCTTATTGATTCCTTTTTGAGTTCTCTTTAGGTGAATTGAGTTTTTTGAAGGAGTTGCTACAGTATCCTGTGTTTTTAGTGAAAAGTCTTGCTGTTCCAAAGCTTTGCCAGAAGTCTAATATCTTTTGAATAAACTAATGTTGCTAATGAAGATTGTGTGAAGTTTTGTATGAAGGAAAAATTTCAGGTGTAGAGAGAGAATGATGCAATAAGATGAAGAATGGACAAAAGCTCAAGCTTGGGTATGCCACCACGGTGTCACCCCAAGAAATATCCAAGAGTTACAAGCGTCAAAGCTTGGGGATGCCCATGGCATCCCTTTCTTCATCAATAAAAAGCTCAGGTCTGTCTAGACACTTCGGTTTTATTGTTTCATGCACAGTTGTGTTGTTCTTGGAGCGTCTTAGTTTTCGTTTGTTTTTCTTAGATTGTTTAGTTTTCATTTGTTTTTCTTAGATTGTTTAGTTTGCTTGAATAAAGTAGTTTGGAGCCCCGTTCTCGCTGTGTTGTTTTGCAAATAAGTTTGCTTGGTGTTGGAAAGGAGTAGTAAGTTCTTGCTTGAAGTGCAAGAGGAGCTTGCATTGACTGTGACTTAGACATTAGCATGACATGCTATGTGTTGTTTTAGCATTATGCTTAGTGATTATTGATGTGGCATGTCTTGTTCCAAACAACTGGAATTCTTAGTTTGCCTTGAAGAAATTATGTGTTGTTTTAGCATGCAAAAGCATAGTATAGTAGTATTATCCTTTGATGCTTTGCTTGGGTTGACTTGGCACATGCTTATACCATGTATGACTATGACAAGTCACCATTAGCCTCTATGATCATTTAGTCCTTGACTTGTTGTACCACTCTTTGCTTTGATTAGTATGCTTTGTTGCTCTGTATGATTATGGCCATTATGCTCTCTTAGTTGGTTGCTCCCAGTCCTTTGCTAGCCTCCACTTGTATGAGTAAGTTCTACTCATGCTTCCAACTCCCAAGAAACCAAGTTTTTCCAAAGTGTCCACTATAAACTCCTATGCATGGTGTGTTACACCATTCCAAGTATATTCTTGGTTTCAGCTATCTTCCAATTAAAAACTATTTTGTTATGTGAAAACTTAGTGATTAAAGCCCTCACGAACTTGATGGCACACTTTATTCCTTGCCCCTAATAAACTTGAACCATTGTGACAACTCTGTTGTATATGCTTGCACTTATAAGTTGGAATTAGCAGAACCGTGCTACCACGGGGAACATTTTCGACATTGCACTTGTACTTTGTACTCAGTTGATATCATGATCTTTTGTCTATGTATGTCACCGGTGTGAAATAAAGAGGGAACTTGTAAGTCCATGGAGTAAGTATTATGTGTTATAGAAACTCCTAGGTCGCTAGCCTAAGCCATGACTAATCATGGTGGAAACTTGCAGCATCACCATAGTGAGATATCTATGAAGCATCCTCAATAAAAAGCTATGCATATGGTAAATAAAAAGATTACTAAGATGCTCATTGTCTGCTTGCCTTGTCATTTTGGTTATGGGAAAGCTCCTGTACCATGTGCAAGGGGTACCCCCTTGGCGGTTCTCAATGATATGCAACTACTTACAATGACAAGAACTTACCTGTGCTCAGAGTTGAGTATGCATGAGGTGTGGCCCTCATATTCAAGTGACTTGAGATTTCCAACTTATACTTCGTCAAGCATATACTCCATCTTTGCCACTTTAACCTTAACCACTTCAGGATGCTTATGATAGGGGTAATGAGGGCTGAAAGCTAACAAGTACCATAATTTTTGGAAGCTCTTTTTGAAACTTGTAATCCCTACTTCCTTTACAAAAATTCCTTTCTTCCACCACTATTGAGTCTCCACCTTCTACCTTTAGGCACCATTAAGAGAGCATAGTTGTCATTCTGTGTGCAGTGTTCCAAAGCTTATTAATTGATGCATATTGTGATATTACTTGTTCTTGTGCTACTTGTTTATAGTCACCCTTGTGAACTTTGAAGGTGTCCTATGCATCTATTTGCTACTCTATGAGGGACAAGCTGATTGCCACTATGCTATGTTTTCTATATGTAAAACAAACAAATGTTTTTCAATGCATGTTATTCTTGATCTTTGTTTGTAGCCTTTCATGTTGCATGCATAGTTACTTTGTCCTATTGTTAGAACTCCATCTTTCATGCACATGTTTAGAGTTCTTTGATCCCAGCTTTCAATGCTTGCAAATAGTTGGATCTTTATTGTGAGGGTGCATGACACCTCAAAAATTATTCTGTTTATCACTTACCTACTCGAGGACGAGCAGGAGTTAAACTTGGGGATGTTGATACGTCGAAAACGTATCTATAATTATTGATGCTCCATGCTTGTTTAGTATCTACTTTGCTTTACTTGTCTACACTTTGAGGTGCTTTTTACATGTTTTCTGGTACTAACCAATTAACAAGTTGCAACAGTTCCAGATGCCTGTTTTCTGCTGTTTTTGGTTTCAGAAAAGTTAGTAAACAAATATTTTCGGAATTGCACGGGACAAACGTCAAAGTCAATTACTTTCCGTGGGGAACAAGAAGTCCAGCGGGGAGCCGGAGAGGTCGGCCAGGGTGGCCAGACCCACCCTAGGCATGGGTGGGCCCCGCCCCGCGCCTGGGAGGGGTGTCGAGCCCCTGGCCGCTGCCTCGGCCTTCCCCTTCGCCTATAAGAAGCCCCCGATGTAGAAACCCTAAGCACCCGATCAAATATCCACGATACCGTCTATAGCCACCGCCACCATCGTCCCTAGATTGGGGGGATCTGAAGTTCTTCCCGGCGCCCTGACAGAGGGGAGATCATCCCGGAGGCCTTCTCTCCGGTATGATGCGTGAATAGTTCCAGCTTGGACTATGGGTTCATGTAGTATCTAGATGGTTGTATCTCCTCCTTTGTGCTTTCATGTATAGATCTTGTGAGCTCCGTTCATGATCAAGATCTAATCTATTTGTAATCTTGCATGTTGTGTTTGCGGGGATTCGATGGATATTGAGATTATTATGTTGGTTTGATTAATGGTTTTGTCTTTATGATTCTATCATGTTTGTGATGTTTGTGATCTTGCATGCTTTTCGTTGTTAGTAGCTATCTTGGACAAGTAGTTGCTAGTGACTCCAATAGGGGGTATTTATGCTCGATAGTGGGTTCATGCCTCTAGTTTCCAAGGGAAGTGACAATAATCTGTTCGGTTGTAGACGTGCTGTTGCTGCTAGGGAGAAAACAACAGTCTCTTGTTCATGGAACATGTGGACTGTTTACCTTACACACTTTGCTTAAAGCAGTTGTCTGTTGCCTGCAACTTAATACTGGAGGGGGTTCGGATGATAACCTGAAGGTGGACTTCTAGTCATAGATGTAGTTGGATGACGGTCTATGTATCTTGTTGTATTGCCCAATCAAATCTCATAGGATCTTTCTGACTAGTAATTGCATTGTTATGCATTGCTCAATTCCTGTCAATTTCCCTGCTGTAATTTGTTTACCCTGCATGCTATGTTTTTTATCTAAGGAGAGGACCTCTAGTGAACTATGGACCCCGGTCCAATCTTTACCATTGATACATCTTCCACTGTTACTTGTTTACTTGCTGCAAACCATTACCTTCCACATGATACGTTTAATCCTTTGTTACAGCAAACCGGTGAGCTTGACAACCTCACTGATTCGTTGGGGCAAAGTCTTGAGTTTGTGTTGTGCAGGTCTCCGCATTGCTTGCAATGCCTGTGTGACGTTTCCTTCCTCCTTCTGGTTCGATAACCTCGGTCTCAACTAAGGGAAAACTTTCTTCTTGCTCTTCACACCCTACGCTTGGGGTTACCAACGAAGTGCCGCGTCAAGCATCATCAAGCACTCAAGACAATACCAATCGCCTAGCCATTCATAGTCTAGGGGCTGGACATGGTTGGACCATTCAAGAAAGCCTGATTCGGCATGGCGCACCTTCTGGTGGAGGTAGACAAGTTCACCAAATGGATAGAGGCAAAACCCACAAAGAAGTTGGATGGGGAAACTATGATCAAGTTTTTCACAGACATCATCATACGCTTCGGCTATCCTCACAACATCATCACCAACAATGGCACGAACTTCACCAAGGGAGCATTCGCTCGCTTCTACGGAGAGAAGGGCGTCCGCCTGGACTTGACGTCTGTCACGCACCACAAGTCAAAGATGCAGTGCGAACACACAAACGTCCTAGTTCTAGTCGGAATCAAACCAAGACTGATCGAGCCGCTCATAAGGTCTCCTGGATGCTGGATAGAAGAGTTGCTGGCTGTGCTATAGAGCCTACGCACCATGCCCAACCGGTCAACCGGCTTCACGCCATTCTTCCTCGTCTATGATGCAGAAGCAGTCCTCCCCACTGACATCCAGTTCGACACGCCCCGCAAGCTGCTCTACACGGAGCAAGAGGCCAAAGAAGCGCACGAAGACAGTGTGGACCTTCTCGAAGAAGCACGCGAGATGGCTTTGTCCAAATTCGCTATCTACCAGCAATACTTGCGCCGCTACCATGCCAGCCGGATTCAGCCTACCTCATTTTGCGAGGGCGACCTGGTGCTACGACTGGTGCAGAGATGAAGGGAATGCACAAGTTGTCCCCGCCTTGGGAAGGGCCGTTCATCATTAGCCGAGCGCTGCACAACAACTCATACTACCTCATCGACGCCCAACAACCGGCAAAGAACAAGATCGACAACTCCAACAAAGAAACCGAGAACCCTTGGAACGCAAACCCGCTCCGTCCATTTTACACTTGAGCAAGAAGTGTATGTATCTTACTTTAGCAAGAAGTGTATGTATCTTCGCCTATAAGAAGCCCCCGATGCAGAAACCGTAGGCACCCGATCAAAACTCCACGAAACCATCTGTAGCCGCTGCCACCATCATCCCTAGATCGGGGGGATCTGAAGTTCTTCCTGGCACCCTGTGGAGGGGAGATCATCCTGGAGGCCTTCTTCTTTGGTATGAAGCGTGAGTAGTTCCACCTTGGACTACAGGTCCATGTAGTAGATAGATGGTTGTATCTCCTCCTTGTGCTTTCATGTATAGATCTTGTGAGCTCCGTTCATGATCAAGATCTAATCTATTTGTAATCATGCATGTTGTGTTTGCGGGGATCCGATGGATATTGAGATCACTATGTCAAATTGATTAATGGTTTTTTCTTATTGATTCTATCATTTCTGTGTTGTTTGTGATCTTGCATGCTCTCCGTTGTTAGTAGCTATCTTGGCCAAGTAGTTGCTAGTGACTCCAAGAGGGGGTATTTATGCTCGATAGTGGGTTCATGCCTCTAGTTTCCAAGGGAAGTGATAAAGGGGGTATTTTTGCTTGGTTTTGTTTACCTCTTTTTATCAAAAACTCCAAAAAAATAGTTTAGTTTGGTTTGCTTTCTCTATTCAAAAACACACAAAAATTAGTTCCTTCCCTAGTTGCCACCTTGCTCTAGCTCACCATGTTGTTCCCCAAGTTCGCCCTAAAGGATCTTGCAATAGGTAGTGGCTCCATAATTGGGAAAGATAATATTGAAGAATTCTTTAATCATGTTAACAAGCATTAGGATATTGAGGATAGATCTATAGTAGAACTTGCTCTTAATTATGAGATTGCTGCAGCTTCTTTAGTTCATATGTTGGAGGCTAGGTTTGTTATCCTTAACCCCATGATTCAAATTTTGTTCCTAAAACTAAAAGAAGAAAAGAATGCTAAAAAGAGATAATTTATTCTTGAAACTTTACTCAAAGAGTTCCATGATGTTGCTAAGGAAGCCAAAAAGGTCTTTGAGCGTTTCAATATGCTAGGCTCATGTGTAGATGTTGTGGGTACTTCAGATAAAACCAAACCTAGAGAGGAATTCAAGATACCCATACCCTTTAAGCTTGTTGGAATGCATGAAGACTTTGAAAATAATTCTGATTGGATTGCTCCTGAAAATATTTTTGATGAAAGTAGTAAACCAAAGAGAAATGAGAAGGGATCCTCCAAAACCCATTTGGATGAGATACCTTTCATAGTTGAAGACTTTGCAAGTATTGATGTTAATGCTTTATTTGAAAATACTTGATTTATTGCTTCTTGTGCCTAACTTAAATGCGTTAAAGAAACGTACTTCTTGGGAGATAAACCAAGAGTTTTCTTGAGTCTTGGAAGTTATTACTTCAGTAATGATCGCTCCTTATCCTTTTTATTTGCTTATTGTGCCAAGAATGACCTCTAATGAGAGGGAAGTAAGATTTGGGGAGTTGCTGTCCCGAAACAGATTTTTATCCTCCACCATAAAAAACCACGAGGAGTATCTGTAAGTCAGATTAAGCTGACAATTTAAGAATAAATCCCCCAGTATGTTATCTAACTTCCGTTAGTTCAACACTTTTTTATTTGAGCAATAGAAGATTTTCAAAAAAATCGGTTTCTACCTGCTGGTCAGTTTTGACAGATTTCTGCCACTATTTGCATTTGCTTCTTATTGATTCCTTTTTGAGTTCTCTTTTGGGGAATCGAGCTTTTTGAAGGAGTTGCAATAGTAGCTTGTGTTTTTAGTGAAAACTTTTGCTGTTCCAAAGCTAAGCCTAAAGGTCTATTATCTTTTGAATACACTAATGTTGCTAATGAAGATTGTGTGAAGTTTTGTATGAAGGAAAAATTTCAGGTGTAGAGAGAGAATGATGTAATGAGATGAAGAATGTACAAAAGCTCAAGCTTGGGGATGCCACCCCGGTGTCACCCCAAGAAATATCCAAGAGGTACAAGCGTCAAATCTTGGGGATGCCCAAGGCATCCCCTTCTTCATCAATAAAAAGCTCAGGTCTGTCTAGACATTTCGTTTTTATTGTTTCATGCACTGTTGTGTTGTTCTTGGAGCGTCTTAGTTTTTGTTTTCTTTGCTTAGTTTGTTTAGTTTGCTTGAATAAAGTATTTTGGACCCCCGTTCTCGCTGTGTTGTTTCAAATAAGTCGTTTGGTGTTGGAAAGGAGTAGAAAGTCCTTGCTTGGAAGTGCAAGAGGAGCTTGCATTGACTATGACTTAGACTTTAGCATGACATGCTAGGTGTTGTTTTAACCGTATTCCTAGTGATTATTGCTGTAGCTTGTATTGTTCCAAACACTTGGGATTGCTTAGTGTGCCTTGAAGAAATTATGTGTTGTTTTAGCATACAAAAGCATAGTATTGTGGTATTCTCCTTTAATGTTTTGTTTGGGTTGACTTGGCACATGCTCACACCATGTTATGACTATGAACAAGTCACCATAGCATCTATGATCATTTAGTCCTTTACTTGTAGTACCACTCTATGCTTTGATTAGTAATGTTTTGTCGCTCTACATGATTATGGCCATTATTGCTCTCTTAGTTGGTTGCTCCTAGTCTTTTGCTAGCCTAAACTTCTATGAGTAAGCTCTACTCATGCTTCCAACTCCCAAGAAACCAATTTATTCCAAAGTATCCACTATAAATTCCTATGCATGGTGTGTTACACCATTCCAAGTATATTCTTGTTTTCAGCTATCTTCCAATTAAAAAGTATTTTGTTATGTGAAAACTTAGTGATTAAAGCTCTCACAAACTTGATGTCATACTTTATATTCTTTGCCCCTACAAAACTTGAACCATTGTGTCGTCTATGTTGTATTTGCTTGCACTTATACGTTGGAATTAGCAGAACCATGTTGTCATGGGGAACGTTTTCAACATTGCACTTGTACTTTGTACACAGTTGATATCATGCTCTTTTGTCTATGGATGTAACCTGTGTGAAATAAAGAGGGAGCTTTTAAGGCCATGGAGTTATGTATTTTGTGTTAGAGAAACGCCTGGGCCGCTAGCCAAAGCCATGCCTAATCATGGTGGAAACTTGCAGCATCACCATAATGTAACATCCTAGCATTTAGGACCTAACGAAGGGTAGAATAAGGAATATGGAATGTTGCATGCATCTATTTGTGAAAATGTGGGTAAAATTTTCGCCAAATAAAAACCTAAGTGATCAATGTTTCTTTCATACTTTGAGATTAGGTTTAGTCTTAAAGGATGATTGTTATAAATTTTGAGATGATCTTAAGGAGTTATGTGTTTTCAAATGGATTTGAAATATTAGACTTGAGTGTTTGAATTATTATTCAAATGAATTCGATATAAGTTTTGAATCTTAATTCAATTAAGAGATAAATATTACAACTTGAATTCTATCCAAAGAAAAACAATAATGAATATAAAGTTTATTTCTTATCATCAATATATATAATCAAGTTATAAAATTATAACTTATTTGAATCATCCACATAACTTACAAAAGTAAATATACAAAGAATAGGAATATTCTTTATTAATAATAATATAATATTTATTATAATTGAATAAAATAAATATTACAAGAATAATAAAAGAAAATTACAAAAGAATAAGAAAATTACATTGGAATATTTACTAACTATCCTATATCTAAATCTAAACAAAATCTTCATCTTTATCTTTGTACCTGCAAAACAAAGACTAAATAAAAACAAAAGAAGATTAGTGTTAGTATTATTTCTCTCAGATATGTCAGTGAAATGCACTTGACAAATTCATCATTGAGACATTTAAAACTCTAAAGGCAAAAAGCACAATATCAGGATACAACCAGAGCTCAGAGCAACATCCTTGCTCTGGTTGTCAAACTTTATTTTACTATTCAATCATGCATATACCTATGATCTATTCCTAGGCACATCCCTAAAGGAAGGGTAGCACCTTAAGAACAAATCCTTAGGTTCCATAACATGATCAAGCTCACTATTATTTTTCCAAGCTTTGATTCAATCAAGAATAACTGGTACCACTACCAGGACTATCTAGATGAACCAATTAGATAAGATCTAAATCCCTAAGCCTCAGACAAACATCATTGGTCTTAGGGAATTCAGATAAAAGAATTTCTATTTATCTTTCAAAGCCAAGATTGTCTTAAACATAAACTAACCAAATCCATGGTTTAGAATCAAACTTGTGTGCCATACCATGATGGTGTCACAAGAACAGTCAAATATGAATCAGGAAAGACAGTAAACCATCATAGATTCAGACAATCAACTAACTAATCATCTTCCTGTTAGCACATGAATCATAACTAGGAGATTCCTATGTTACACTTCACTGTTTGAGATCGTGATGATCTCAAACCACATGTTAATTTCCAAGCTAACAACACTAAGACAGTAGCTGTATCTTATCATCATCATGACCAAGAATCAAATAAACAGTGGTAAGCTACCAAGTCATTGGCTTTACCAAGCATGCTTCCCAAACAACAATATCATCTGAATCAGATGCAATCTAAGCATCAAATCATCTAGTAAGCCACCAGGAACATCATCTATCATTTTAAGCAACACGCCTCAGGCCAATAATCATTTAGCATGAATACAGATCAACCAAACATGATTCAAATCATCCAATACATGATCAATCACATAACAGGAACCCTCAATGGATAATCATCCTAAACTGAATCAGACAATAGACAAAGAGGATACTGCCAGCCTCTAGCATCAAATCAACAAGCACAGAAAGCACCAGTGGGAAGGAATCAAACTCACCGTAGGTCCTTGCTGAAGAAATTGAAGAGGAAGCAGATTGGCCGATGAACCCGCGGCGGCACAGGGAGCACCCAAGGGCGCTGAACCTGCACCAGCCACGGCGGCAACCACAGCAGCACACGAATCCACCACACCACCACAGGCGAGACCACGACGGCGGCGGCAGCACTTGAACACATGCCAAACCCCAAACCCTAGGGTTCAGAGAGGCATCGATCCATTGTAGGAGAGCCCTAGGCTCAAATCCAATTGGATGGAACGAACGAGTGTCATCGATAACCCCCAGGCGGCGACCAAAACGGTCTACGATGGCGGGAATCGACGGTGGCGGCATCGCCGGCCACGGGGTCGAGGTTAGAGGAGGAGAGGATAAGATCGAGGGAGAGAGAGAGAGGTAGTGAGGAGTGGGCTGAGCTGGGCCAAACCCTTCAGGGTGGTCGTTTTGTCTAAAACTAAATGGGCCACTAGGGCCCAATAAGAATAATCAGCCCACAAACAATTCCAGGCTTTTTTAATAAACAGGAAAAGACCAAAATACCCCTAGACTTAAATAAATTCTAGAAAATAAAATATAAGTCCAAAAATTATAAATTAAATACTTTTAGATTCACAATAATCCACTCTATCCAAAAAAATAAGATATAAAATTTTGGACATTTAAATTTTTATAAGAATTTTGTAATTTATATATTCCTTATGGAATTTTACAAAATTATTGAAAGATGATAAAAATAAATAAAAATCACTTTCATTATCTATTAATATTATAGTATTTTTGGAAAATACTAAATATATATTTAATAGCAATTTTTAATGTATAATTGATAATTCTTAAAAAGAATTATTAAATCAATAAAAGTCAAATAAAAAGGAAATAAAATAAACTAATTCAATATATGTTATAAATATTATCAAGTAATATTTATAAATACTTTATTAAAAGTCACCTTATATAGGTAAAATGCATATAGAATTAAATAATGCATTACATTACTTGCATAATCATTTTGCTTCTTTAAATATTGTCCTTACCGGGCAATAATGATGTTTTTTGTAGAACTAGAAGCTCAAGGTCCAGTGCAACCATCAGACTTCACTATCTTGCCATCACAAGGCAAGTTCATCACTTGCTCATGTCCCTTGAAGAGTCTTTATCAAAGTATTTGCAAATTGTGTGTTATCAAAGTTCATTACTTGCATAATCATTTTGCTTCGAGGAACACACCTGGCGGCACCCGTGTGCAGGTGGAGCCGATGTTGGCGAGTCTGTCGGCCTCCTCGTTGCTTTCTCTTCCAACGTGCCGAAGCTCGCAGCCGTCAAAGTCTCCTTCGAGTGCGTTGTAGAGTGCGCGGTACGCAATCATGTTTGCGGCGTGCGCGTTGCACTCGTTCATCGTCTGTTGGACGACAAGGTTGGAGTCACCGTAGATGACCAGGCGCGTTGCGCCGCAGATTTTTGCCATCCTCATGTCGTGGATGACGGCTTCGTATTCTGCTTCATTGTTGGAAGCTCGAAACTTCATCCAGAGGACGTACTTCATCTTATCGCCCTGCGGGGAGGTCAGTATGACTCCAGCTCCCGCTCCGGCTTCGCTCTTGGAGCCGTTGAAATGCATCGTCCATGACTGCGGCATGTCTGGGGTGTCTGGCAGCTGCAGCTCCATCCAGTGTACAAGGAAGTCCGGGAGGACTTGGGACTTGATCGCGTGGCGTTTCTCATAGGTGATGTCGAGAGGTGATAGTTCGATGCCCCATAGGGCCACACGTCCTGTGGCATCTGGGTTGTTCAGGATGTTATTCAGGGGCGCCTCATTGACGACCATTACCTGGTGCTCCTGGAAGTAATGGCTCAGCCGACGAGCCATCATGAACATGCCGTAGGCGAGTTTTTGGTAGTGAGGGTACCTCTGCTTTATTGGTGTCAATACCTCGCTAAGGTAGTAGATTGGGCGTTGGACCCCATGGGTCTTGCCCTCTTCGGGTCGCTTGACCACCAGTACGGTGCTTACCACCTGGTGTGTAGCTGCTATGTACAGCAGTAGGGGCTCGCTCTCCTTTGGAGTGACCAAGACGGGCGAGGTAGAAAGTAGCCTCTTTAGATCTTCGAATGCGTCGTCCGCCTCAGGCGTCCACTCGAATTTGTCTGCCTTGCGCAGCTGTTGGTAGAATGGCAATGCTTTCTCGCCCATGCGGCTGATGAACCTGCTTAATGCCGCTATTCATCCTGCGAGCTGTTGGATTCCCTTGAGGTTTTTTTGGCTTCTCCATGGCCATTATGGCCCGTATTTTCTTCGGGTTCGCCTCGATCCCTTGCTAGGAGATGAAGTAACCAAGCAGCTGACCCGATTGGACGCCGAAGGTGCATTTTTCGGGGTTAAGCTTGATCCTGTAGCGGTCGAGATTATCGAACGTCTCGTGGAGATCGTCGATGAGCGTTCTCGCCTCCCTGGTTTTGATGACTATGTCATCGGCATAGACTTGGACATTGCGACCGATCTAGTCCTTGAGGCATGCCTGCATGCACCGCTGGTACGTAGCACCTGCGTTCTTTAGCCCGAAGGGCATTGTGTTGTAGCAGAACACTCCGAACGGCGTGATGAACGCCATTTTCTCCTGATCTTCGACTTTGAGTCGAATCTGGTTGTATCCTGAGTAGGCGTCAAGGAAGGAGAGTTTCTCGCATCCTGTAGTCGAGTCGATGATCTGATCGATCCGAGGGAGAGGGAGGTCGTCCTTCGGGCAGTGCTTGTTCAGCGACGTGAAGTCCAGGCACATCTGCAGGATGTCCGTGTCCTTTTTGGAGACCATCACAGTATTGGCGAGCCACTCGCTTTCCTTGATCTCCCTGATGAAGTTTGTAGCGAGTAGTCTGTTGACTTCAATCCCTATGGCTTTGGCCCGAGGCTCGGACAGCCTCCGGATGGACTGCGTGACGGGCTTGGTGTCTGAAAAGACGTTGAGTGTGTGCTCGGCAAATTCCCTAGGAACTCCTGGCATGTCCGCAGGACACCGGGCGAAGATTTCCCGGCGCTCACGGAGGAATTCGACGAGCGCGCTTTCCTATGCGGGGGTGAGACCGTTGGCGATCAGCGCCGTCTTGCAGGCATCCGTTGGGTGGACCTGCACCTTTTTTGTGTTGACGGTGGAGTCGAAGGACATATCGGGTGCGTTTTGCCGTGCGACTGGGGGTGCCCCATTGCCCGTCACCTCACGGAGCCTTACGAGCTCCTCTTGCATGCCGAATGACTGGGAGATTCTGTTGAAGTCCCTGTCGCAGTGGTCCGATCGGGTGAAGCTCCCGTGTACCGTGATGACGCCCCTGGGTCCTGGCATCTTGAGTAGCAGGTACGCGTAGTGTGGTACTGCCAGGAATCTTGCGAATGCTACACGCCCGAGGATGGTGTGGTATTGTGATGGCCAGTCCACCACTTCGAACTCGAGCCGCTCGCATCGGAAGTTGTCCAGTTTGCCGAAGATGACGTCGAGACATATCTTTCCCAGGGGGAATATGCCCTTTCCTGGAACGATGTCGTGGAACGTTGTGTCTGACTATTCCAGGCTGCACAGTGGGATCCGCATTGCTGCTAGGGTGCTTGCGAACATCAGGTTGATGCCACTGCCACCGTCCATGAAGATGCGGCTCATTTTGAAACCTCCGATCTGCGCCTCAAGCACCAGGGCATCATGACCTAGGCGAGGTACCTGGAAAGGGTGATCCAGACGGCTGAACGTGATGCAGGACTCCGATCTGCTGAGGTACTTGGATGGCAGGTGGAGCTGTCATGGCTAGGTTGATCTGATGGGTGATTTTCTTTTGCACCCTATTCGTTGGGCGCCCCTTCTGGATCATCAGTGCTCCTTTCGGTGGGGGGTACCCGTGCCCACCGTTATTCTGTGCGGGTGCTACTTGGTGGTTCGGGCCGCCTACAGGTGGTGGTGGAGGAGCTCCATGCGCTATCGCGCCTGGTGCGGGCGCGTTCCCGAATCCAGGGTTTGGGGCTTGCTGCCTCATCTGAGCCATGCTTTCACTGAGTTTCTGGAACTCGCAGCAGTCCTTGAGCATGTGCCTTGCCTTCTTCTTACCATCCTGCTTGTCGATGTAGAAGTGGATGGTGCATGGACCCGACAGTCTTTCGTATGCTAAGGGTCCATCGTCGTGACCGCGGCGCTGCCACGATTGTGCTGGTCGTCCTCCATCGCGGAAATTACCTCCGCGGTATCCGCCGCTATTGCGGTTGGCATCGCTGCGGCGGTCGGCGTAGCCAGCCGCGACCATGTCAGGTCCATCGCGATCGTCGTAGACGCGCGGTCTCCTCTTGCTACGACGTTCTCGCCGTCTGCCGTAGTCGTCCTCTTCCTCCGAGTGTGCTCGGTGGACGGAGTCCTCGCCGTCAGCCCATCTGTTGGCGATGTCCATGAGGTGGTCGAGTGTCTTGGGCTTGACACGCCCAAGTTCTTCCTTGAAGTCCTGGCGCTTGACACCGTCCTTGAAGGCCTCGATGGCCCTTTCTTCGGAGATGTGCATCGCGGAGTTCTTGGTGTTGGACCAACGCAGTATGTACGAGCGAATGGATTCACCCATTCGTTGGGTGCAGGCTCGCAACTCCTCGATCGAGGCAGGCCTCTTGCTGGTGCCTTTTAAGTTTCGGACGAAACTGTACGCCAGCTCCTCCCAACTTCGGATGGACCCTGATGATAGGCTACTTAGCCAGATCCGAGCTGCGCCTGTCAGCTGCAGCTGAAGGCATTGCATGTGTAGGGTTCGCAGCATATAAAACAAAAAATTTCCTACGATGGGAACTACGTACCAAGATCTATCTACTAGATACAAACAACGGGCGGATGTATATCCGTAGAGAACATACCCTTGAAGACCGATAAAGCTTAACGAGTTCAACTCGTGGTTGATGTAGACGATCTCTTGCCAATCTCAAGATCGAGAGGAAGTCCTAGCGCCGCAAATCAGCAGCGCATCCGTGCTCGCACACACGTTCGAGGCACCGAGCAACCTCCGCCTCCTCGCTCCAGCGATGCAGCGGAAGCACAACTCTTTTTTTGTCGAATATCCACCGGGAACATGTATCTCGCTAGTCCGAGACCATGGGGGATAAATTCTGTCACATCCCAAATTTTAGATTTGGTTCTGCATATCATTCATTCCATTGCATCATACTCTTCCATGCAAAACCATCGATTGAAAGGATTCGGCAAAACACTATTTTTTAAACCCTACTCTATTTTACTACGAGGCTCCTGCGGGAGGTTTTAGTAGGACTTGTGTTGTCCACCCTTGTAGCCTAGTGGTTTCACTCATCCTTTGACCCTAGGTTGTTCCCCTTGATTTTACAAAAATTTAGGAACAAGAATCGCCCGATTCGGAGTTCGTATGAAGGAGTTACGGAGGTTTTACTAAAATGCAAAAAGGGAAAAAGAAAGGATAAAAAAAAACGGCGCCAGCCTGCTGGGTGCGCCGGCCCAGCCGGCCAGCACCGCGCCGCCCGCGCGGCGGATAGTATCCGTCGCCGCCCAGCGACGTCCCACCGACAGGTGGGGCCGTATCCGGATAGGACCCCGCGTGGGGGGCCCCACATAAGCGCGGACCCCACCCGCGTGCCTCTCTCTCCCTACCCCACCGCCTGCCTCGATCCGCGCGCCGCCTGCCTCGGGAGCCGCGCCGCCGCCGCCTCGCACCGTGCCGCCCGCGCACGCACGCCCTCGCGCCGCCGCCGCCGCCGCGCTGACCCGCCACCGTCCCGCGCTGACCGCCTCTCCTTTCGCGCAGGACCCCGCCGCCGCCGGAGCCGCTCGCAGCCGCCGCCCTGAGCTCGCCGCCGCCATCCCTCATGGCCATTGGATCTCCGATCCACGGCCCAGATCGACCGGAGACCGCGCAGTTGACTGGTCAACGGCCAGTCAACCCGCGCTGAGTCAGCAGAGAATATTCCCGGAATATTCCCTTTTGATTTAAATCGTTTTAGAAATTGCAGATTCTTGTAGAAACTTGTAAATTGCGTAGAAATTAATCCGCTGGGCCAAAAATTGAAAATAAAATATGTGTAGATTCAGTAAGTTGTGTAGAATCTTGCTGTACCATTGTTTTACACTTTTGCAGCAAGATTTAGTACAGTTTAATCAATTGAGTTAATGGCCTTTTTGGAGTAATTAAGTCATAGAAAAAGATCTGTAACTCCAAAAATTGCGTATAATATGTCCCTGGATTCAGTAGAACGAGGGGAATCTCATCGTGAATTAAAAGGATAGGCTTACAGTAAAAACTTCTGCAGAAACTGTCTAGTGGCTTTCTGCAGTGTTTTAATTATTCAGGGAGTTTTATAATTCCTTTTTGAGTAATTCCAATTGGTACTGTTCCTAAATAGCAATGCCTATGCGGTAGAATTTTCCCAAGATTTTACAAACAATATAATACCGGTAGTGAATTAATTGGGTTCTAGCTCTAGATTGGATTATTATATTTTGCATATTAGTTTTCCTTGCGCTAAAACTATTTTCCATGCATGCAATCAGTAGCTTTATTGAAAGGGTTATGTGGTGCAGCTGTAGCACCAATTCACTTGTCATGCATACATTCATGCATCATCTTTGTTGCATATGCTTGTGGATTGTTTGTTTATGATTGCAATTGTGTCGTGTAGATTGTGACGAGTGTAACGCTTGCTCGTGTGTGGATTGTTCTTATGACCGCTACAACCAAGGCAAGTAGATGCTACTTTGTTCATGATATTGTCCTACTATTTTCTATGCATTGTCGTGTATTTTGTAGACGCATGTGTAGGATGATACTATCGCTATGCTATGTCCTATTATGTGGTAGGGCCTTCTTTGTAGATGAACCACCGTTGGTAGATGTGCTTAGCCATGCTATAATGTACGAGAGCTGGGTTACGTCACTGAGACTTGTTTCTAAAAGTATTGGTTTGTGAAAACTAAAACAACTTAATTAATGAATCTCCTGGGTGTGATGGTATTGATAATTTTGGTGGTTTCATTGCGGAAAGGCACCCAGGTATCGAGAGAAATTGATTGGCTTCTTTATTTTTGTAGCTTACGTGTATAACTATATGCCAATAATGAAATGGGCGGTTGGTTGGACTTAGTAGGTTGTGGTAACTCAAACCCGCGTATCCAGAGATGTAGAATTTTGGTAGGTTGGACCGGTGCGCGTCGGGATTAGGGAGCTACTTCCCGAACAGTCTCTTCTTGGACTTCTCCCTATCATCACCCAAAATGAGAGTGATGGTACGAGCTGGGCTGGCCAAGTCACATGGGTAAAGTGTACTAACCCATGCAGGGTGTATAATCTAATCGATTAGCCGTGTCCCCGGTTATGGACAACTGAGTTGCTTGATATTGATTCCATGACATGTTTCTCGCTCATTCCAATTTCGTAATTGTTTTAATATTGTTGGGTTAACTTAATTGGGATCTTTTCAAAGAAAATCAAAAACTATTTATGAAGGTAGGACAAAGGTATTTGCAAATGCAAGCCAGACACAGCTCCACTTGCCAAATATGCATGTAGATGTTAGTACTATTGTCTCCATTACTAGCTCTACTTGCCATACATTCCATGTATTGACCCTTCGGGGCTGCTACGTTTCATGTTGCAGGTTATTCCGATTCTGAGTAATCGATATGGGCCAAGGTACTCCACTCGGCACTTGTTCAGTTGTGGGCAATTTGAAGAATGGAGGGTTTACTTTATTTATGTTGCTACCTGAATAATTTGAGCTAGCCTTGAGCTAAGATTTTATTGTAATAATTGTACTCTGGATCTTCGTTATTTATGATACACGGATATTTTGCTATGTTATTCATCTTATTCTATTGTGGGCCAATGAACCGATCCAGGGATTGGCATGTCACATAGAACCACGGTCTTTTCAGAACCGTGGTGTTACAAATTCTAGAGGGGGAGATAGATCCTTCACGAGGAGGTGTAAGAGACAAGTGAGGAGGGGGGCTCCTTTTATAGGAGGAGGTGGGCACCCAAGGGGGTGGCCGTCGGCCATGGGGGCTGCCCCCTCCCCTCCTTCATTCATGTGGGTGGACACTCCACTCACAAAATGCCCTTTAAATTCCCTCCACTCAAAAGTCCACTCAAATTCCCATTAAATTTCCACCAAATTTAATGCAAACTCTCATTAAACAAAACTCTTTTATTTTATTCAGAATTTTGTCAATTACTTTAATGAAAAACATTCACAAATAACCCCTTGCTAGAATTCCATTTCACATGCATAACCACTTTATGCAATTTCACCCGAAAACCCGTTTCGGTATCTAGTGAAATAAATTCCTGCGCTTGTTCATTCTTTCGGCATGAAACTTTTGCTCCAGTTGGATGTCGGTGTCTCTTAAGTGTTTCACCCTACGGTTCGTGAATAATGCGGACATGATCGAGACCCTTCTCGGATCAATAATCAGAAGCGGGATCTGGAGACCCATACTGACTCCCACACATTCAACGATGACTTTCTTGTGATCGTCGGAAACTTTTACGCTAGTATCTTAATCCCTTTGTTTCACGATACATTACATGTCCGAGATTCGATCATCGGTATCTCCATACCTAGTTTGATCTCGTTACCGACATGCACTCTTTTCTCGTTCCCATGATATAACATTCTGGTGATCAAATCACTTGCTTGCAAGCTAATCAATGTGATATCACCGAGAGGGCCCAGAGTATATCTATCCGTCATCGGGATGAACAAATTCCACTCTCGATCCATGAGCCTCAACATAACACTTTATTAGTTCTGAATCCATCTTTATAATCACCCTGTTACGGTGTGACGTTTGATGTTATCAAGAAACTCTTCCGGTGTTAGTGATTGACATGATCTCATGGTCTAAGGATTAGGATCACTTCGTAAGTTGTTATAGCAATATAAACTCAATGACTTTGATTGTAATGCTATACTTCGGATGAATGTTCATCACACCATTACACTAATGTTGTGATCCCGTTATTAACAACATCCAATGTCCATGATCAGGAAACCTTGATCATCTTGTTAATCAACGAGCTAGTTTATGAGAGAGGCATAACTAGGAACTTTCTGTTTGTTTATTAAACACACATGTATTAACATTTCCGTATTAATACAATTATAGCATGCAAAATAAACATCTATCATATACTTGGAATACACATAATAAACACTTTATTATTGCCTCTCAGGGCATATTCCCTTTAGTCTCTCACTTGCACTAGAGACAATAATCTAGTTACATAGTGATAAATCTAACACCCATTGAGTTCTGGTGTTGATCATGTTTTGCTCTAGGGAGAGTTTTAGTCAACGGATCTGCTACATTGAGATCCGTATGTACTTTACAAATCTTTATATCTCCATCCTTGACATGCTCGCGGATGGAGTGAAACCGGCGCTTAATATGCTTGGAATGCTTGTGAGACCTTGGCTCTTTGGCATTGGCAATGGCACCATTGTTGTCACAATAGATCACCATTGGGTCCAACGCGTTTGCCACCACTCCTAGTTCGGATATGAACTCCTTCATCCAAACTGCTTCTTGAGCTGCTTCTGAAGCAGCAACATATTCGGCCTCCGTTGTTGATCCCGCTACCACAGGTTGTTTGGAGCTCCTCCAACTAACCGCTCCGCCATTCATGAGAAATACATATCCGGATTGAGACTTAGAGTCATCCGGATCGGTGTCAAAGCTAGCGTCAACATAACACTTAGCGACGAGCTCTTCTTCACCTCCGTATACAAGAAACATATCCTTAGTTCTTCGTAAGTACTTAAGGATATTCTTGACCGCTATCCAGTGTTCCGAACCTAGATCCGATTGGTACCTACTAGTCAAACTAATAGCATGTGCCACATCCGGTCTTGTACATAGCATGGCGTACATTATAGAGCCTATGGCTGAAGCATAGGGGACTTTGTCCATTATCTCTCTTTCATCCGCCGAAGCCGGACTTTGAGTCTTACTCAATGACTTGCCTTGCAACATAGGTAAGAACCCCTTCTTACTTCGGTCCATTTTAAACTTCTTTAAAATCTTATCAAGGTATGTACTTTGTGATATCCCTATTAGGCGCCTAGATCTATCTCTATAGATCTTTATGCCTAATATGTATGACGCTTCACCTAGGTCCTTCATTGAAAATTTGCTGTTTAATAACTTTTAACATTGTTTAAAAGATCTATATCATTTCCGATCAATAATATGTCATCCACATATAATATCAGAAATGCCACATTGCTCCCACTCACTTTCTTGTAAATACAAGCTTCTCCATAAGTTTGGACAAATCCAAACTCTTTGATCACCTCATCAAAGCGGAGATTCCAACTTCATGATGCTTGCTTCAATCCATAGATGGATCGTTGAAGCTTACACACCTTGTTAGCATCCTTAGGATCGACAAAACCCTTTGGTTGTATCATGTACAACTCTTCCTCAATATTACCATTGAGAAACACGGTTTTTACATCCATCTGCCATATCTCATAATCGAAATATGCAGCAATTGCTAACATAATCCTAACTAACTTTAGCATCGCTACAGAAGAGAATGTCTCATCGTAGTCAACTCCTTGAATTTGTCGAAACCCCTTTGCGACAAGTCGAGCTTTATAGACGGTCACATTACCATCAGCATCAGTTTTTCTTTTGAAAATCCATTTGTTCTCCACGGCCTTTCGATCGTGAGGTAAGTCCACCAAGTTCCAAACTTGATTTTCATACATGGATTCCATCTCGGATTTCATGGCTTCTAACCATTTGTTGGAATCCGGGCTCATCATCGCTTCTTCATACGTCGCAGGGTCATCATTTTCATCAACCATGAAATTCATGACAGGATTTCCGTACAGCTCGGGAGCTGCACGCGTCCTGCTTGACCTGCGAGGTTTGGTAGTACTCTCTTTTAGAGTTTCATGATCATTATCATTAGTTCCCTCTTCAACAGGTGGAGCCAACTCCGGAACAACTTCCGGCGCTGCGCTACTCGCCATACTTTGAAGAGAAGGTTCAATAACCTCTTCGAGTTCTACCTTCCGACTACTCACACCTTTCGCGAGAAACTCTTTCTCTAGAAAGGATCCATTATTGGCAACAAAAACCTTGCCCTCGGATCTGTGATAGAAGGAATACCCAATAGTTTCCTTAGGGTATCCTATGAAGACGCATTTTTCCGCTTTGGGTTCGAGTTTATCCGGTTGAAGTTTCTTCACATAAACATCGCATCCCCAAACTTTAAGAAATGATAGCTTAGGTTTGTTTCCAAACCACAATTCATACGGTGTCTTTTCAACGGATTTAGATGGTGCCCGATTTAAAGTGAATGCAGCAGTTTCTAGTGCATAACCCCAAAATGACAACGGCAAGTCCGTCAGAGACATCATAGATCGAACCATATCTAATAAAGTACGATTATGATGTTCCGACACACCATTTCTCTGTGGTGTTCCGGCAGGTGTGAGTTGTGAAACAATTCCACACTCTTTCATGTGAGTGCTAAACTCGTAACTTAGATACTCACCTCCACGGTCGGACCGTAGAAATTTGATCTTTCTATTACGATGATTTTCCACTTCATTCTGAAATTCCTTGAACTTTTCAAAGGTTTCAGACTTGTGTTTCATCAAGTAGATATAACCGTATCTACTCAAATCATCCGTGAAAGTAACAAAATAACGATATCCACCTCGCGCCGACACACTCATTGGACCACATACATCAGAATGTATGATTTCCAATAAATCTGTCGCCCGTTCCATTGAACCGGAAAACAGCGTTCTAGTCATCTTGCCCATAAGGCATGGCTCACATGTATCAAATGATTAATAATCAAGTGATTCCAAAAGTCCATCCGAATGGAGCTTCTTCATGCGTTTAACGCCAATATGACCTAGACGGCAGTGCCACATATATGCGGATATATCATCATTTAGTTTAATCCTTTTAGCATCAACATTATGAATATGTGTAACATTATCATCGAGATCTAATAGAAATAAACCATTCATCATTGGTGCATGACCATAAAAGATTTCATTCATATAAATGGAACAACCATTGTTCTCGGATTTAAATGAATAACCACTTCGCGTCAAACACGATCCAGATACAATGTTCATGCTCAGTGCAGGCACCAGATAACAATTATTCAAGTTTATAACTAATCCCGACGGCAAGTGGAGAGTTAGCGTTCCGACGGCGATCACATCAACGCTTGATCCATTGCGGACACGCATCTTGACCTCACCCCTTGCTAGCGGTTGCTTGTTCCGCAGCCCCTGATTCGAGTTACAAATATTAGCAACTGAACCGGTATCAAATACCCAGGTGCTACTACGAGCACTAGTCAAGTACACATCAATAACATGTATATCATATATACCTTTGTTTGCCTTGCCGGCCTTCTTGTCTGCCAGATACTTGGGGCAGTTGCACTTCCAGTGGCCAGTCCCCTTACAATAGTAGCACTCGGTATCAGACTTAGGTACAACTCGGGGTTTCTTTTCAGGCACGGCAACAGGTTTTCCGCCCTTACTTCCCTTCCGTTTTCCCTTCTTGTCTTTCTTGAAACCAGTGTTCCTATTGATCATCAACACTTGATGTTCCTTTTTGATCTCCACTTCTGCAGTTTTAAGCATTGAGAGAAGCTCGGGGAGAGACTTCTTCATGCCTTGCATATTATAGTTCATCACGAAGCTCTTATAGCTAGGTGGCAGAGACTGCAGAACATGATGGATGCCTAAGTCAATGGGAATCGATATTCCCAAGGACACAAGCTTATCGGTGTAACCCGACATCTTGAGTACATGCTCACTAACGGAGCTGTGCTCTTCCATCATGCAGCTAACGAACTTTTCTGAAGCGTTGTAGCTCTCTACAGCAGCATGTGTGTCGAAAATCATTTTCAAATCACCCATTGTATCAAATGCATTGCCGTTTTCGAAACGCTTTCGAAGTTCCGGCTCTAGCCCATACAATATGCCGCAATGAACTAAGTTGCGGTCCTCCTGACGAGTCTGATAGACATTCTTCTCCTCGTCAGGGGCATCATCAAAAGGTGGGGGGCCTAACGGCGCTTCTAGCACGTATTGCTTTTGTGCAGCAGAGAGGAGAATCCTCAAATTCATGGCCCATTCGGTAAAGTTGCTATCGTTCGTTGCTAGTTTCTCTTTCTCCATGAACACATTGAAATTAAAAGCAGGTGGTGCCATCTACAACAGAATTTGTAAAGTTTAGACTAAGTGTATGATAGATTGAGTTCAACTAATCCATATTACGAATGAACTCCCACTCAAAAACGACATCCCTCGTGCCTTTTTGGTGATTACATGAACCAAATCCACTATACCAAGTCCGATCATCACGTGAGTCGGTATAGCTTCAAAGGCGAGCATCAAATGGGCATCATATCAACTATATGACTCATGCTTAACCTTTCGGTCCGTGTTCCGAGGCCATGTTTGTACATGCTAGGCTCGCCAAGTTAGAACCTTAGTATTCGCGTGTGTAACTGTTTTACACCCAAAATATGGTCGTGGATCCAAGAACACCCGATCATCACGTGATGTCTTGGAGCGACGAAACATAATCGGTGCATACTAAAGGAAGAACACATTCTTATCTTGATATTTAAAAGAGGGATCATCTTATTATGCTAACAAAGCGCTAAACAAGCAATATAAGATGCTATCAAACATCATATGTTTATTAGTGAAATGATATGGTTCCCGCAGATGATCTCTATCATGTGCACCGTGGTATGATCACTATCATACCTATATGTGTAAATCCAAGGTCTATGGAGTTTACACGCTATGTGTGTTGTAAGAGTATCATCTCATACTTCTACTTACAACACTACCATATCATAACACAAGCCCAGCAACAATCTAAACTAGATGCCTCTAATTTATCCATTGCAAGTTTTACGTGGCTTAGGGCTTTCGAGATAGAACCGTTCTTACCTACGAACATGAACCACAACGAGGATAATCAAATTGTTGACAACTCGCTTGCAAAATAGATATTGACTATAGTAGGAGAGACAGACACCCGCTAGCCACTTATGCAAACTAGTTGCATGTCAAGCGTGGAACAGGTCTCATGTGCGAGGACATGTAAAGTTTGTCCGGGCCGCTTCATCCCACTATGCCACCAATATCCAAAATTACAACAGAGGAGCAACAACATGATCATCATCGCCCACATACTCATATGTGTACTACCCGTTCAAAGTATCTACGCATAGATCCGGCTCTGATACCACTGTAGGGTTCGCAGCATAGAAAACAAAAAATTTCCTACGATGGGAACTACGTACCAAGATCTATCTACTAGATACAAACAACGGGCGGATGTATATCCGTAGAGAACATACCCTTGAAGACCGACAAAGCTTAACGATTTCAACTCGTGGTTGATGTAGACGATCTCTTGCCGATCTCAAGATCGAGAGGAAGTCCTAGCGCCGCAAATCAGCAGCGCATCCGTGCTCGCACACATGTTCGAGGCACCGAGCAACCTCCGCCTCCTCGCTCCAGCGATGCAGTGGAAGCACAACTCTTTTTTTGCCGAATAGCCACCGGGAACATGTATCTCGCTAGTCCGAGACCATGGGGGATAAATTCTAGAGGGGGAGAGAGATCCTTCACGAGGAGGTGTAAGAGACAAGTGAGGAGGGGGGCTCCTTTTATAGGAGGAGGGGGGCACCCAAGGGGGTGGCCGCCGGCCATGGGGGCTGCCCCCTCCACTCCTTCATTCATGTGGGTGGACACTCCACTCACAAAATTCCCTTTAAACTCCCTCCACTCAAAAGTCCACTCAAATTCCCATTAAATTTCCACCAAATTTAATGCAAACTCTCATTAAATAAAACTCTTTTATTTTATTCAGAATTTTGTCAATTACTTTAATGACAAACATTCACAAATAACCCTTGCTAGAATTCCATTTCACATGCAGAACCACTTTATGCCATTTCAGCCGAAAACCCGTTTCGGTATCTAGTGAAATAAATTCCTGCGCTTGTTCATTCTTTCGGCATGAAACTTTTGCTCCAGTTGGATGTCGGTGTCTCTTAAGTGTGTCACCCTATGGTTCGTGAATAATGCGGACATGATCAAGACCCTTCTCGGATCAATAATCAGAAGCGGGATCTGGAGACCCATACTGACTCCCACACATTCAACGATGACTTTCTTGTGATCGTCGGAACCTTTTATGCTAGTATCTTAATCCCTTTGTTTCACGATACATTACATGTCCGAGATTCGATCATCGGTATCTCCATACCTAGTTTGATCTCGTTACCGACATGCACTCTTTTCTCGTTCCCGTGATATAACATTCTAGTGATCAAATCACTTGCTTGCAAGCTAATCAATGTGATATCACCGAGAGGGCCCAGAGTATATCTATCCGTCATCGGGATGAACAAATTCCACTCTCGATCCATGAGCCTCAACATAACACTTTATTAGTTCTGAATCCATCTTTATAATCACCCTGTTACGGTGTGACGTTTGATGTTATCAAGAAACTCTTCCGGTGTTAGTGATTGACATGATCTCATGATCTAAGGATTAGGATCACTTCGTAAGTTGTTATAGCAATATAAACTCAATGACTTTGATCGTAATGCTATACTTCGTATGAATGTTCATCACACCATTACACTAATGTTGTGATCCCGTTATTAACAACATCCAATGTCCATGATCAGGAAACCTTGATCATCTTGTTCATCAACGAGCTAGTTTATGAGAGAGGCATAACTAGGAACTTTCTGTTTGTTTATTAAACACAGATGTATTAACGTTTCTGTATTAATACAATTATAGCATGCAAAATAAACATCTATCATATACTTGGAATACACATAATAAACACTTTATTATTGCCTCTCAGGGCATATTCCCATCAGCATGTCGGTTTCCCTGCTTCCGCCGTGCAGCTTGACGGACGACAAGTGGTCGATGAGCCACGCCTTGGGATCCTGTGTGCCGTCGAATTTCGGAGTGTCCGAAGGGATCTTGAAGTTTCGCGGCATCTTTGTCAGTCGGACAGATCTGCTGAACAATCGAGCTTCGCAAAGTTCTCCTTCGTCTTTGTCCATCTCGGATTCAGACGAGCATACGCGCTTGGCGTGTGCCTTGTCGATCTTGCGCTGCGTTAGCTTGTTATGAAGGTGTGGGGCTGCGGTTGAATTTGACTGTAGCCTTCTTTTTCGGCTCCGCAGGAGCTTCTCCGTGGAGCGCAGCTCCGACGAGTCCGAGCTCGGTAAGTGCGGACTTGTGCATGGCCCTCTTCAGGTTCCCCTCCGGAGGTGGGTGGGACGCGAGGTACGTGGTGGCTGCCATGATCGCAGCTTGCAGCATTTTTGGGATGACGTTGCCGTCGGCGTCCATCTCCATGAAGGACGCGTTGAGGGCTCAGGTCACCTCGCGGCGCTCTTTCGGGTCCATGTTATCCATCCGAGAACGGTGCTTGTTCCCGTTGTTGCCATGTGAGCTGGAGCTGATGCCCATGGCAGAGAGTGCAGCTCGCCGCGCGCTGGACTCCGAAGCTGCCTGCTTGCGCTTGTCCAACACTTACTGCATCTTGATCTGCTTCTTGTGCTCCTCGATGAGGAGCATGTGGTAGGCCATCAATAGATATCATGAGGCATCGGCGGGCAGGATCTTGTTGCCTGCCACAGCGTCGCGTGCTTGAGCCCATCCCTCCTCGTCGAGGTGGATGACTCGATTGTTGTTTTCCCCGTTGGGTGGGGGGACTGACTTCTTCTGTTTCCACCGTTTCTACCCTGCGGGTTGGGTGGCGGATTGTGTTCTTGATCCTGGATGACCACGGTGCACTGGTAGCGCTCGTAGATTGGTCTGCTGCTGCCGCAGCTTTCTGATCTGGAACCGTAGGTCCCTTCGTCCGATGGCGGGTCGCACAGATCGAAGTTGCAGCTGCTGCTGTCATAGGACTCGTCTATTGACGATGTGGTGCGTAGCACAGGGTGTGGAGCCCATGAAGCGGGTCTGATTGATGGCAAGGGAACCCTCTCTAGGAGGCGGAGGGTGCCGGTTTGTCCCACCTGGAAGCAGAAACTCCCGAATAGGATCTCGAGTCCGTCGCCTACGGGCTCGAAGTCCTTCATGGTGGCCGGTGAGTGGGCGGTGAAGTCGAAGGCGCCGAAGAGGAGATGACTCTCCGTCGCTGCGGAGTTGTAGATCGTTCGGGTTGGGACCATCACGATTGCACAATCAGCGTCCCCAGTTCCCACAGACGGCGCCAATTGACGAGGTTTAATCTCGTCAATGCCCATTGTTATGAGCTTGGGTTTTGGAGAAGATGGGGATGCTGGAGATCGCGGAATGGTTAGCAAACAAGCAACACGGGGACACAAGGTTTACCCAGGTTCAGGCCCCCGGAGGGAAAACCCTACTCCTGCTTGTCTGCTCTTGATTACGGCGGAACCGAAGATTATAGGGGTGCGCAGATGCGATCTGGCGTGGAGGTGTCTATGCGAAAGTATGAGGTCAGAGATCTAGGTCGTGCCCTCCTAGCCTTTCTATAGAGTTAGGCAGGTCCCAGGCACAGACCGAGTCGGTTACAGGTTTTAGGGTTTACCCCTTTGAATTTTCTATCTACTCTAGTCTTGCTCTCCAAGGTTCCAAAGGCGTCATGGGCCTTGGCCACCCGAAAGTCTTCATGGGTCGGCGTATATTTGCCGTGGGACTTCCTTGGGCTGGACCAGGTATGCTGAGATCGTGTACCCGCGGGGTATAACCATGTCAAAGTTCTTCCCGGCACCCTGCCGGAGGGGAGATCATCCCAGAGGCCTTCTTCTCCGGTATTGCGGTGACCCAGCATACCACTGCATGTGTAGTACACTATAGTCATTGACATGACATCCACAGAACACCGTTCCGTAAATATCACATCCCTCAGAGTGGTACAACAAAAACATTGCGGGTCCATATTACAAAAGTACACACATTATTCTTATTACAATACCGGAAGTTCGAGACTTCCAAACGATCCAACTTACAAACCAAAATATAAAGGGTTCAGCGGAATTTAAAAGTAACAACTCTGACTAGGAGTGGAGCTCAGCAGCTTATTCTATAGCGTTCATGCTGCTCGGCTCCGTTAGTTACTACTAACTAGGTACTTAGTTGGACTCGTTCTCCTCGACACTGTAGCGGATCTCGTAATCCACTCCTTCAACTCCTCCGGACAGATCAGGTTCCTCGTAGAACACATCTTCTTGGCATTCGGCTGCATACATTGGCACGTCTTCGGAATCCTCAGAGTCTAAGCAAGGGATCAAAGGAAATAATGAGTAATAGTGTTACCCAACAAGCTCATTATATGCAAGGTGGGAAGTTTGATGCTCTAACTACCACCTCGGATTATGAATCCTTGGCACTATGCAATTTTTTGTAAATCTTTCTTCAAAGATTGATTTTATTATGAAAATCTATGACCATCAGCCTTCACAGGTTGACCAGAACTTTCATGGAGTTCCTTTCCTGCCGCGTTCATAGCTCCTTCCCGAAACAGGGAGTAACAAGTTATAGTTCTTACACTCTGCAGAGGTGCGTTACTTTACCCATGAGAGATCAACTCCTTGTTGCACAACCGGGCGTACTTTCCCATCCACAGTTCCATGATGTGGGGCCCAGTAGTAGGTCCAAGCCAATCACTGCCCCCTTCGCAACCCCGCATGCCTCCTTGGTGTACACCATGCCCACATAATGAATTACGGCAATGGTTTACAAACCGTAAGATGCCAGAACTATCGTGGGACGATGAGGGTTCCCACCCATATGCTGCATATCCTCTACGAATTACCAATTAATATGCACGCTACGAGGATAACAGCCACGACCTGCACATCCGGCTTCATGCGAGAGGAAGAAGATACAGCTGACTTCTCTGTCCCATTCCAAATCTCATGGCTAACGCGTAATATACAGCGCTAGAATGACTGATGTGAGGGGTTATTAAGTCCCTACTTGATTATCATCATTTCAATTAGAACTCTAAGTTCTATTGCTCCATCATATCACCACTTTGATAAAGAATATATGATATCTATAATTTCTTTATTTGTGAAAATAATATTTTCTTTCTTTTATAGCATATATGATAACACACAATTTGCAAATACTTTGATAAAGACTCTTCAAAGGACATGAGCAAGTGATGAACTTTCCTTGTGATGGCAAGGTAGTGAAGTCTGATGCTTGCACTGGACCTTGAGCTTCTAGTTCTACAAAAACATCATTATTGCCCGGTAAGGACAATATTTAAAGAAGCAAAATGATTATGCAAGTAATGTAATGCATTATTTAATTCTATATGCATTTTCCCTATATAAGGTGCCTTTTAATAAAGTATTTATAAATATTACTTTATAATAATATTTATAACATATATTGAATTAGTTTATTTTATTTCCTTTTTATTTGACTTTTATTGATTTAATAATTCTTTTTAAGAATTATCAATTATACATTAAAAATTGTTATTAAATATATATTTAGTATTTTATATCTTATTTTTTTGGACAGAGTGGATTATTGTGAATCTAAAAGTATTTAATTTATAATTTTTGGACTTATATTTTATTTTCTAGAATTTATTTAAGTCTAGGGGTATTTTGGTCTTTTCCTGTTTATTAAAACAGGCCTGGAATTGTTTCTGGGCTGATTATTCTTATTGGGCCCTAGTGGCCCATTTAGTTTTAGACAAAAGGACCACCCCGAAGGGTTTGGCCCAGCTCGGCCCACTCCTCACTACCTCTCTCTCTCCCTCAATCGTATCCTCTCCTCCTCTGACCCCGACCCCGTGGCCGGCGATGCCGCCACCGTCGATTCCCGCCACCGTCGGCCGTTCTGGTCGCCGCCGTGGTGCAATTGGGGGTTATCAGCGACGCTCGTTCATTCCATCCAATTGGATTAGAGCCTGGGGCTCTCCTGCAATGGATCGATGCCTCTCTGAACCCTAGGGTTTGGGGTTTGGCATGTGTTCAAGTGCCGCCGCCGCCGTCGTGGTCTCACCTGTGGTGGTGTGGTGGATTCGTGTGCTGCTATGGCCGCCGCCGTGGCTGGTGCAGGTTGCAGCGCCCCCTGGGTGCTCCCTGTGCCGCAGCGGGTTCGTCAGCCAATCTGCTTCCTCTTCAATTTCTTCAGCGAGGACCTACGGTGAGTTTGATTCCTTCCCCCTGGTGCTTTCGTTGCTTATTGATTCGATGCTAGAGGCTGGCAGTGTCCTCTTTGTCTATTGTCTGATTCAGTTTAGGATGATTATCCATTGAGGGTTCCTGTTATGTGATTGATCATGTATTGGATTATTTGAATAATGTTTGGTTGATCTGTATTCATGCTAAATGATTATTGGCCTGAGGCTTGTTGCTTAAAATGATAGATTATGTTCTTGGTGGCTTACTAGATGATTTGATGCTTAGATTGCATCTGATTCAGATGATATTGTTGTTTGGGAAGCATGCTTGGTAAAGCCAATGACTTGGTAGCT
Organism: Avena sativa; assembly: GCA_916181665.1. Classification (NCBI taxonomy): domain Eukaryota; kingdom Viridiplantae; phylum Streptophyta; class Magnoliopsida; order Poales; family Poaceae; genus Avena; species Avena sativa. Next base: position 212,600,968 of record OV702293.1, read on the forward strand.
TACCACTGTTTATTTGATTCTTGGTCATGATGATGATAACATACAGCTACTGTCTTAGTGCTGTTAGCTTGGAAATTAACATGTGGTTTGAGATCATCATGATCTCAAATAGTGAAGTGTAACATAGGAATCTCCTAGTTATGATTCCTGTGCTAACAGGAAGATGATTAGTTAGTTGATTGCTGAATCTATGATGATTTACTGTCTTTCCTGATTCATATTTGACTGTTCTTGTGACACCATCATGGTATGGCACACAAGTTTGATTCTAAACCATGGATTTGGTTAGTTTATGTTTAAGACAATCTTGGCTTTGAAAGATAAATAGAAATTCTTTTACCTGAATTCCCTAAGACCAATGATGTTGGTCTGAGGCTTAGGGATTTAGATCTTATCTAATTGGTTCATCTAGATAGTCCTGGTAGTGGTACCAGTTATTCTTGATTGAATCAAAGCTTGGAAAAATGATAGTGATCTTGATCATGTTATGGACCCTAAGGATTTGTTCGTAAGGTGCTACCCTTCCTTTAGGGATGTGCCTAGGAATAGATCATAGGTATATGCATGATTGAATACTAAAATAAAGTTTGACAACCAGAACAAGGATGTTGCTCTAAGCTCTGGTTGTATCCTGGTATTTTGCTTTTTGCCTTTAGAGTTTTAAAAATTCCTATGATGGATTCACCCCACTTGGGTGTTTTCTGAGGTTTTGTTTTATAAAACAACACATGTTTCTCTGTGAATAAGATGATTAGATCATGTGAAGGTTTTATGAAACTCACCACAAAATCTGATGATGGTGTAGTAAGTTGGTGATGATGATCTTGATCTGGTTTTGCTGGATTCCTGTGCTTGATCTTGAGCTGATCCTGCTCCTCCTAGCTCCTAGCTTGATCTTGCTATCCACCTGATCCATCCCCCTCCTTATGTCACCATCCTAGTGATGTTTGATTGATCCTTAGTTGGTTTGGTTGCTAGCTGTGGTGCTTGGTTTAGCTGCTGTCTACACTGGCTGTTCTTGTGTGTTGTGCAGTGGAGTGATGCACTAGTGCCTCCCACGGCTCTGCTTGTGGTTTTGTGAGATTGAGTTGCTCTGTGAGCTTGACAACACACCACATGCATGCTGGTGTGTGTCCTGCCTGTGTGCTTGCTATGCACTTGGGGATATGTTCAAAAAATTTGAACTTACTCTTACCAGATTACTTTCACCTGGCTGGTGAATTTGTCCCTCTTGGCTGTCATTTGACTTCTGGCTTTGAATTTATGAAAGATGGATTCTTTCATATTGGTGAAACTTGCCCCTTTTTCTAAATGTCTGAATGATGAATTTGTCAAGTGCATTTCACTAACATATCTGAGAGAAATAATACTAACACTAATCTTATTTTGTTTTTATTTATTCTTTGTTTTGCAGGTACAAAGATAAAGATGAAGATTTAGTTTAGATTTAGATATAGGATAGTTAGTAAATATTCCAATGTAATTTTCTTATTCTTTTGTAATTTTCTTTTATTATTCTTGTAATCTTTATTTCATTCAATTGTAATAAAGATTATATTATTATTAATAAAGAATATTCCTATTCTTTGTATATTTACTTTTGTAAGTTATGTGGATGATTCAAATAAGTTATAATTTTATAACTTGATTATATATATTGATGATAAGAAATAAACTTTATATTCATTATTGTTTTTCTTTGGATAGAATTCAAGTTGTAATATTTATCTCTTAATTGAATTAAGATTCAAAACTTATATCTAATTCATTTGAATTATAATTCAAACACTCAAGTCTAATATTTCAAATCCATTTGAAAACACATAACTCCTTAAGATCATCTCAAAGTTTATAACAATCATCCAGACTAAACCTAATCTCAAAGTATGAAAGAAAGATTAATCACTTAGGTTTTTATTTGGCGAAAATTTGACCCACATTTTCACAAATAGATGCATGCAACATTCCATATTCCTTAATCTACCCTTCGTTAGGTCCTAAATGCTGGGATATTATAGGTATGAAGCGTGAGTAGTTCCACCTTGGACTACGGGTCCATGTAGTAGCTAGATGGTTGTATCTCCTCCTTGTGCTTTCATGTATATATCTTGTGAGCTCCGTTCATGATCAAGATCTAATCTATCTGTAATCAGGCATGTTGTGTTTGTGGGGATCCGATGGATATTGAGATCACTATGTCAGATTGATTAATGGTTTTGTCTTATTGATTCTATGATGTATGTGTTGTTTATAATCTTGCATGCTCTACGTTGTTAGTAGCTATCTTAGCCAAGTAGTTGCTAGTGACTCCAAGAGGGGGTATTTATGCTCGATAGTGGGTTCATGCCTCTAGTTTCCAAGGGAAGTGACAGAAATCTCTTCGGTCATAGATGTGTTGTTGCCACTAGGGAGAAAACAACGGTCTCTTGTTCATGGAACAAGTGGATTGTTTACCTTACACACTTTGCTTAAAGAGGTTTTCTGTTGCTTGCAACTTAATACTAGAGGGGGTTCGGATGATAACCTGAAGGTGGACTTCTAGTCATAGATGCAGTTGGATGGCGGTCTATGTATATTGTTGTATTGCCCAATCGAATATCATAGGATCTTTTTGTCTAGTATTGCATTGTTATGCCTTGCTCGGTCCTGTCAATTGCCTTGCTGTAATTTGTTTACCTTCATGCCATGATGTTTATCTAAGGAGAGCACCTCTAGTGAACTATGGACCCCGGTCCAATCTTTACCATTGATACATCTTCCACTGTTTACTTGCTGCAAACCATTCATCACCTTCCACACCATACATTTAATCCTTTGTTATAGCAAACTGGTGAGCTTGACAACCTCACTGATTCGTTGGGGCAAAGTCTTGAGTTTGTTTTGTGCAGGTTTCCATGTTTCTTGCAACACTTGTGTGACATTTCCTTCCTCCTATTGGTTCGATAACCTCGATTTCTTACTGAGGGAAGGCTTGCTGTTGTGATCTTCACACCTTGATCTTGGGGTTTCCAACGAAGAGCTCCTACATCAACCCAGCGCTCCATCAACAAGCTGAGGAGCCTCGACACAGTCTCAGGGACTCCGTGTTTATCTTATGTCTCCAGTTGTTTTCATCTTCTATCCGGACTCCGACAGTCTCTACAAAATACTCGTCGGCTGGCCTAGACGCATGTGTCTTTCCCGAACGGTTAAGTATTGTACGCGACACCTAGGGTCCACTCTTCGATTCCAGCTTCAGAACGCAAACTGGTTGTCGTCCCGGCAAGAGGAAAAGCCTGAAGTTCTCTTACAAGATACGATCTAAAGGAAAGGCAAAGATGCCTGGACAATCCGTCTGCGCCTGGTCGACCTAAGCTAATAACAACAACCTGAAGTATCGTGCAGTATGCTAACCTAGCTACCCCTTCTATTTCGGCTACAGACCGCAACCTGGCTCGCAGCTGGCAAGGTCATAGCTTAAAAGTACAATGCTTACTGAGAAAAGGACTAAGTTGTCGCCCTAGTTCGAAAGGGCATCTTTTCCAAGTTCTCGCATAACCATAAACATATCCACCCTTGTGTGCAACTAACGCAGGAAGCGTTGTGTTTATTTTTGCACGAGCTACAAACGGCAAGGCAGCAGGCAGAAAAGAGCTTCGACCTTGCTAGCTACTCCATCTGGTGATGTCTATGCACTTCTATTCTTGTAGACAGTTGTTGGGCCTCCAAGTGCAGAGGTTTGTAGAACAGCAGCAAGTTTCCCTTAAGTGGATTACCCAAGGTTTATCGAACTCAGGGAGGAAGTGGTCAAAGGTATCCCTCTAAAGCAACCCTGCAATCAAGATACAAGAAGTCTCTTGTGTCCCCAACACACCCAATACACTTGTCAGGTGTATAGGTCACTACTAGGAAAATGGATATAGGTAATCAGCACATCCGTGGCTCACATGGTTGAAGTGCCCCATGGCTAAAACAGGTGTGGCTCACCTATGGGCAGTGCCCTACTAGTAACTAGAACAACCGTGGCGCACATGACCATAGTGCGCCACAGATATGTGTGGGCCAGGGCCCTGTTGGCCGCATGCCAGATATCTGTAGCGCACATAGCGTAGGTGCGCTACGCATGTTGGTGTTATCCATGGTGCACGTTGGGGGGTGCGCTACGCCTAAGCGCATGCCCCTCTGCTCTGTAAAACGGTCAGACACATCTGTGGCGCACTATGGCATGTGTGCCACGGATGTTACTAATCCCTGTGGCGCACTAGGGCCGAGTGCGCCACGGATGTGGCGACCTTTTTTTGGCAGCTCCACTTGTGCACATGTGTGATCATCCACCACCCCATACTTCACTTTCCCCTTCTTCTTCCTCCTTAGATCTAGTCGGGATCCTTCTCCTTCCCACCTCAATTTATCCACTCATTCACCATTTTTAGCATGTAGAACTTGCCTTGGATGTTACATAAGTAATATAGGAAGGTCTCCGGTCTCTCATCTCCTTCTCCGGTCTCACGCGCACCTCTCCTTTACATCTTTCTCGCGATTGGTCTCTCATCTCGGTAGTTGTCCATGTAAGGATGTGTTCATGTGTATATGGATGATATGCTCATATGTATGTAGATGATCGATGCTCATGATGTGTGTATGAGAGGATCGATGGTCATATGTGTGTGTATATGGAGAGTATCGATGATGCTCATGCATGTGTGTATGGAGAGGATAATGATATGTTCATGTGTGTATGGATCGGTCTCTCTCTCTCTTTTGTTTGTATGTGAACAAGTTGCCATTTGTTTTGCCAAAATGTTGATTCATTTCCATTTTGGCAAGACTTTGGCATTTCGCAAAGGTCTTAATTTTAGGATAGGTCATGCCGAAATTTTCTATCGACCATTGCATGCATGCATTGATTATGTGGTTCTAATAGACTTCTAATTGTACCGTGTACACAGTGCAGGCAAAAATGGTGCTCATAATGAGTGAAGACATTGTGGCTAGATTTTTGAAATGTGCGACGGCCAACATGATACGAAATAACAAGACGGAGATAAGATGTTCATGCAGAAGATGCAAACTCAACTGGGTGATCGACCCAGATTCTGGGAATCTGCAGGCGCACCTGCTCCGCCATGGTTTCATGGATGGATACACTCGTTGGATAAGCGATGACGAAGACGATGGAGACGGTGAAGGTGGGCAACATGACGATGATCATCATCACAGCGAGAACGGGCGAGATGATGAAGAGTCTCCTGGAGATGGTGAAGGTGCGGAAGCAGACCGCGATGATGATGATCTAGATGCCGGAGGAGAAGACGACGATGGAACAACGTCAGGCTGGGTGCGGGACCCTTATGTGCAAGAGCTGCTTCTCAAGCAGACGAGTAACGCCAGGGCTTCCGCTAGAGAGAAAGCCAAGCTTGCGCAACTTGAGAAAGACGCGGTTACTCCATCGTATGAAGGATGCAGGCCCGATGATACCCGGTTGAATGTAACGCTCAAGGATATGGAGATGAAGGCAAAACACAAATTGAGCGACGCAAGCTTCGACGATATGATGGCATTCTAGCACGATCGTCTCCCGGAGGGGAACACATGTCCACCTAGTATCGAGGACGCCAAGAAAATTGTCTGTCCTCTCGATCTACCGCACGTTAGATATCACGTATGCATCAATGATTGCATCATTTATCGGGGCGAGGACGTGGATAAAACCATATGTCCGGTGTGCGGCGTGAGTCGATACAAGAAAGGGAAGAAAGCACCTCAAAAAGTGGTATGGTACTTTCCTATCACTCCTCGTCTGCAGCGCTATTTCACGGACCCTAAGGAAGCGAAGCTCATGCGATGGCATGCGGAAAGGAAGAAGCTAGGAGATGACGATGATGACCCCGAAAAGGATGAGCTGGTGATGCACCCTTCAGATGCTAGCCAGTGGAAAGCATTGGACCTCGAATTCCTAGAATTCGGTGGAGATTCGAGGAACATCAGGCTTGGTGCGAGCACCGATGGACTCAATCCGTTCGGTAGCCAGAGCAGCACGCACAGCACTTGGCCCGTGTTTGTATGGATGTACAACCTCCCTCCATGGTTGTGCATGAAGAAGAAGTACATACAAATGAGTATGCTAATTCAAGGGTCGAAACAACCTGGTACCAACATCAATCTGTATCTCGAGCTGTTGAAAGAGGAGCTAGCCACGTTATGGGAATCTGGAGCCAATACTTACGACGCCGTCACACAAGATTATTTCACTATGAGAGCCGCGTTGGTCACTACGGTGCAAGACTATCCAGGTTGCGGGTATATCTCGGGGCAGGTTATCCAAGGATTCTGCGCATGCGTTAGGTTCATGGATAACACAAGCTATCTCCAACTAGAGAAAGATCCAGGGTCATCGAAAACCGTGTTCATGGCGCACCGGAGGTGGCTCGGCAAGAATGATCCATGGAGAAAACGTGGAGACCTGTTCGATGGCAAATCCGAGACCCGAGGAATACCAGAGCGTAGGAGCAGCGAAGAAGTGGAAGAGTTGCTGAAAAACTGGAAAGATTGTCCTAAGCCTGGAAAGAAGCGAAAGAGGCAGCAACAAGACAAGCCGTTGATGAAGGTATGGAAAACAAGGTCTGTTTTCTGGGAGTTGCCATACTGGAAGTTTCTCCGCACGCCTCATAGCCTCGACATCATGCATATCACGAAAAACGTGTGCGAGAGTCTGGTCGCCACCATAATCAACATGCCAGATAGGACGAAAGATGGTTCGAAAGCAAGGCACGACCTGATATGCTTGGGTACCCGGAAGGAGCTTCATGGAGGATGCACTACTCCTGATGATCAGGAAGATGACGATGATCATGAGTCGGAGACGACACAAGGTCGTCGGAAGGGTAAAAAGTTCAAGAAGAACGAATATTACTTCCCTACTTCTTGCTTCACTCTAAGCCAGGATGAGATCAAACAGTTTTTCAAGTGCCTTCTAGGAGTCAAATTTCCTTACGGCTACGCGGGGAAGATAAGCAGATACCTAGACGAGGCGAAGCAGAGGTTCAGTGGCATGAAGTCTCACGACTGTGCCATGCTAATGACGCAGGTACTTCCGGACGCATTAAGAGGGATAATGGACGAGCACGTCCGTGAAACATTATTTGGCCTCTGCAAGTTTTTCGACGTCATCTCTAGGAAGTCGATTGGCGTGAATCAGCTCGGGAGGCTACAGGAGGAGATCGTGGTGATACTATGCGAGCTTGAGGTCTACTTCCCACCCGCATTCTTCGACATTATGGTGCATGTGCTGGTCCATGTAGTGGAGGACATCGTCCAACTCGGGCCGATGTTCCTCCGCAGCATGATGGCGTTCGAAAGGATGAACGGACACATCAAAGGATACGTTCGCAATAGGTCCCGTCCAGATGGAAGCATAGCCAAGGGCTTTCTGGCCGAAGGGTGCATCGCTTTCTGCACGAATTATCTAGACATCGAGAACCCTGTTGGTCTTCCAGTCAACAGGCACCTTGGCAAGCTCGACGGATCTGGTCACCGAGAGGGTCGTCGCATAATGCATGCAGACTTTGATTTTCGACGCGCAGCCTTTGATCGAGCAAACCTTGTCGTGCTACAGCATTTAGAACTGGTCGATCCTTGGGTACAGAAGGACAAAAGGTTAATCGAGAAGAAGTACAGTGACTGGGGCATACAGAGGATGCAGGGAGAAATAATCAAAGAGCACAACTCAGATTTCACGCGTTGGTTTAGGCGGATGCTCCTTGATAATCCCCCGCGATCGCATTCTTCTGACACGGAAAAGATCATATTCACCTTGTCGCAGGGACCAATGCAAAACCTGGTGACCTATCAGGCGTATGATATCAACGGCTACACATTCTACATGGAGGAAAAGGACAACAAGTGTGATTATCAGAACTCAGGCGTAACGTCGGAATTCTACACCGATGACAACGTGAAGGAAAGATTCTACGGAAGAATCGAGGAGATCTGGGAGCTCGACTACTGTGGAGAAAAGGTGCCGATGTTCCGTGTCAGATGGGCAAAGAGCGTCGAAAGAGAAGACCGGTATTTCACAACCATGGTTATACCCGAAGCAGCCAAATCCAAGGCCGCCGGTGCGAACGTGGCCGCTAAAAATGAATCGTGGATACTGGCTACCAAAGTGGACCAATGTTTTTTCATTACCGACCGGACAAAGCCTAGCCGTGTTGTCGTGAGGAGAGGAAAAAGAAACATCATCGGAATGGATGGAGTCACCAACGAGCAAGACTTCGACTACTACGGCGATCCAAAGATTGAAGATGACGACGACTATGATGCAGCAACATACATCACAAGAAGAAAAAGGATAACCCTACCCAAAAAAGGTAGCACGTTCGAAAGAAGAAACATTAAAGTGTCGGGGCTAAATTATTCAACCGCGACAAAGAAGGGAATAAAGATTGTAAAACGCTAGCTCAAAAAATATTGTAAAACGCGTGGTCGAAAAAGATTGTAATATTCATGGACAAATTATTATGACATATTTGTATCATGGACAAATTATTATGACATATTTGAATCATATTTAATTTGTACCACTTTTATGACATATATTATCACTTTTGGGCATTTTTGGAATATTTAAAAGTATTTTAAAAACAAAACAAAACTTCACCACTTTTGGGCATTTTTTGGAACATTTAAAAATATTTTTAAAATAAAAATAAAAAAGGTGGGCACCAGGATTCGAACCTGGGTGCTCACAGGTTTAGATTAGAGCAGTGGGTGGAACCAGTGGGATAAGGCGTGCTAGTGGTAACTATGGGGGTGGCAACCCTCTTATCTGACTAGTCCTACCCACTTATCCGTAGCGCACTTGGCCAGGGTGCGCTACGGTTATCCGTAGCGCACTTGTCCAGGGTGCGCTACGCCTAAGTGGGTAGGACTAGTCACCGTGAGCCAGGCCCTCCCCATCGTCGTCCTCAGACACATCGTCCCCATCCCCATCCCCATCCCCGCATCGTCCCCATCCCCATCGACGCGCCGCCGTTGCCGCATCCCAAGAGGAGGAGGCCGCCACGCCAGGAGGAGGAGGCCGCCATGCTAGGAGGAGGAGGAGGAGGCCGCCTTGCCCGCGCGCTCGTTCCATGGAGGAGGAGGTCGGTGGCGGCGAGGTTCCTGCAGAGTCGGCTCCGCTCCTCCAGCGGCAAGGTGCTCTGCCGCTCCCTCCCCCTCGTTACCTCGTCCGCCAGCCCTCGTCGTCCTCATCTCAGAGGTGAGCGCCTCCCCTCCCCTCTCTCCTTCTCTCCCTCTCTCCTCGAGCAATGGTTAGGGTTAGCACCTGATGATTTAATTGATGCCTCTAACAGTGATCAAATTATGTTCTATATGTACTAGATGGTTAGGGTTTGACAGTGATCAAATTGATGCCTCTGATAGTGATCAAATTATGCCTCTGATAGTGATTCATTTTAGCAATGTACTAGATGGTTAGGGTTTGACAGTGAGCAAATTATGCCTCTGGCAGTGATTCATTTTAGCAATGTACTAGATGGTTAGGGTTTAATAGTGAGTAAATTATGTTATCTTTCACAAGTAGATAAATGACCCATGATCTAAGACACATGTTACTGTCGAGGCAATGTAGATGCTACTGTCATAAAATTTGGCCAAATTTAAGGCACATGTAGATGCTACTGCCAATGTAGATGCCTCTGACAGTGATCATCTCATGGACAGTCTATGTACAAGAAGATAGCTAGGGTTCACCCCCTAGCATCTGGTTTTGCACTCCTGGGTACACCCCCTAGCTTCCCATGCCTAGAAGCAACAACAAGTTCTGTAGTGGCTGATACAAGTTCTTCCTAGCATCTGGTTTTGCACTCCTGGATTTGTTTAGCTTGATTCATTGTAGTGGATGTAGTAGCTTGCAGTTAGCTTGTAGTTGCTGTAGTAGGTTAGTGTTAGCAAATTTTATTGTAGTTGCTATAGTAGTTGCCTAGCATATGGTTTTGCACTCCTGGATTTTAGTGTTGTTTGTGGCTAGGAGATATATGATCCTAGTTATACAAATTTGTGTATATACTGATACAGCAACTACAAACAATGTGTATATACTGATCCTAGTTATGCTGATGATGATCCTAGTTTGTGGCTGATCCTAGTTTAGTGCTGATCTAAAATGCTCCTGGTGATGGTCTAGTAGTGCTGAAAAGGCACTATTGTATTTTGTTTAAGGTAATGCGATTTGCTGTTCTTGGTGATTTTATTTTGAAAATACATGGTGAAAACTTGCTGTCATATAATCTGACCATATTTGCTGTCATATAAGTTATTTGTTGTCATATAAGTTACTTGTTGTCATATAAGTTACTTGTTGTCATATAAACTTGTATTTGCTTGCTGTCATATAATGACAGGTGCTATAATCTGCATGTATTTGCTTGCTATCATCAATGACAGGTGATATAATCTGTGGTGATATAATTGTAGCACTTGAAATTGTGCTTGTGCTTGTATGAGGCACTTTATTACGTCGTGTATGCAGGTTCTTGTATGAAATGAGTCCCGATTTTTGCCGGAATGTTGATTAACTTCCGTTTCGGCAGAAATCGGGCACTCCTAGTTTAAGAAAATTAGCAAAGGTCATGCCGGATTTTTCCGTGCATTTAACCAATTATTTGTTTTTTATTAGTGCAAAGATGTGTGACAACGAAGAGGCTGGATGTTCTAAGCGCATCAGCGCTGAAGGAGAACTCAGACCTCCGAATAAACAATTGACATTCTGGGAGGCGGCCTACGTAACACCCTCAGAATCGGCCCTATGCAAGTTTTAGCGAAACCCGCCAAACCCGCATAGAAACGATTCAAAGGTGCCCACCAGGCACTTGCGTGCGGGTGGAAAACGAAGTAATAACATTACACAACAGTCCTCGATGGGACCCACAGAACAGATATATATACAACAACGACTCAATGAGTCAAGGATACAGATACAATATACAAAGATCCAAATCACCTTGAAAATGATAGAGCGTCCGACTACGGACAAGATGCAAATGGGGCTAAGAGCCCTGAAGAATAACCAATGGCGTCCATAACCCTGCCCAGGCCAAGCCGGAAGGGTAACCCTGCTAACGACGTCGATCTCAAAACCTGCTTAAACAAAAGGGGTGCCAACAAAGGGCAAAGGAAAAAGAGGAGCGTCAGTACTGAGGCCAGTACACGGTGAGGCTAGAATTCGGCGGTCCTCGCCTACATAGGTATGGTGGACTGAAGCGGCAGCGGCAGCATGCGCTAAACCACCTATAGAGACTCGATACAACTAGCGGCTATCAGAGAGGGGTAAGAAAGACCTATGCGGATCCAACCTGATGCGACCACCAAACATACCCATCCTGGTATTTCCCCCCTCGAGACCAAACGAGGAAGTCAACCGAGGAACTCACACAGTTGGCAGTTTTATTTATTCCGTTATCGTTGCAGCAATTACTAGACAGATATAGATAATCATCCGGATAAAATAAGCAGTGGGCAGTTTTATTTAACCATTCCGTTGTAGTTGCAACACTTACTAGTCAAATACAATTAGCATGAGATATCCCAAAACCCAGCAGTTGTTGGTACTTTTATTTAGCCATTCCGTTGTAGTTGAGCTGATTACTAGTCACATCGGATACAAGTCAAATTATAACAGTAAACTTTAGTTATAGTTGTCTATGATCGAGAACTGTGCTCCAAGTTGTCCATAACCGCGGACACGGCTTTTCGAAAATATTTAACCCTGCAGGGGTGCACCAAAGTATCCACACGCGATTAGCATGAGATATCCACACGCACTTCGACCCTTTTTGCCAGATCAATTAACATACACCCATCGGTATGTCGGCGGGGCCTAAGTCATGACGTTTCCCAGACCCAAAGTAAGTACATGGGGGCCACCCCACTAAGTCGAACCCGCAACGAAGTCGGCCGGTCTCCGAGACGGATTTAGGGTTTGTGGAGCCGGCTGTAAACGACTGGGAACCCGAAACTCTCGGGCTTGTCGATACAGCGAAAACGGGTCACGATCCTAAACAGTACAGTGTGCTATCCATCGCACAATTTAAATAAAGCAGTAAAACATGGCATAAGTACAGAATAGTAATAAAGCCCCAAACTACTTGTGGCCCCCAGTACAATACTTTGAAATCAGGTACTAATCGATGGGGGGCCCATATCTCCCCACCTGTGGTTAGCGCGCTCGATCTCGGAACAGGTGTCAAGAACTCGGGGTCCTACGGGACACAAGTGGACGGTTAACAACCAAATAACATCTATTGCCCACCTGTGCCTCTGCTTACCTATTTCAATTTTAGTTGTTAAACAGTAATTGAATTAAACGATAATTAGAGCCATGATCATCTCCAACATTAAACATGCGTCAAGACTCAAACAACTGTGGTACTTGACGACACGCAACAGCACTTGACCAAGCGACTACGACGCGCAAGTCCAACTATCTACCAAACAACAGGTAATAGGATGTGTCCAAGGCAATATGAGGCTGCAAGGGATATCACGGGTACGAAAACTAGAGCAACGCAACACAGATAGCAATAGATCAACAGGAGGGAATAAATACTATAAAAGTAAGATAGGTAGAAAGGGGGAAATGCTCGCCTGAAAACATTGCCGAAGGTTCAACCGAAGATCGGGGCGAAGCTCACATCAACTCAACGGCCTTATCCGCGAGGAAGCAAAACACTAGAATAAACACCGGATGCAATATTTAATACTACGGCAGAAGGTCGGGCATGATGCATGTATGATGCATGACATGGCAAAGATGCGATGCGATTAGGCCATATTAAGCGGAACCGGGGTCCCGGCAATTAATTAGGTGGTTCATGTTATTTATCTACCCCGCAAATTAAATATTGTAATAACATGGCAAAAGATAGCACCGGTTCGCTACACCAATTTAACTGAGGCCAATATGAGACTAGATTTGCCTGCATATGGGCCCCATATTTAATTATGAGGTGAATCGGCATAAGGCCCCCAAACCACATGATATGCATGCGAGTATGACAATTTAATATGCAACAGGTATATATCATTTAATAAAATAAGGTCTCGGGTTTGGGTTCACACATTAGGGGGGTCTCGACGAACTTGGGGTTCCGGGGGGTTCGGGGTTCGGCAGGGGCTCAGGGTTCGACGGAAGCGGTCTCGGCGGAGCAGCATCCGGGAAGGAGGACTTGGTTCGGTGTCGGGGCGCATCGGACCCGCTCTGGTCGGTGTCGATCTTGTCGTCGCGGAGATCTTGTCGGTACCGCGTACCGGTCGGTCTTGGCGTTCGGGATGCAGAACTTGGTGTCCGGGACGGAGAACTTGACGTCATTCGGTTCCATGTCGACGGTCTTGGTGTCCTGGAAGGCGAACTTGTGGTTTGGCTTCGAGGGCCGTGATCGATCTTCGGTTTCCCATGAAGAAGTCCTCCCATGAAGAAGTCCTTGACATCCGGCTTCGTCTTCGGACGGCGCAGAAACTCAGTGTCACCCGGTCTCAGAACATATTACCGAGGAGTGGTAGCCGGGAAGATCTTGTCGGCAAGATAGGCTTGGCTCGCGAGGAGAAGCACTTGAACAGTGTCGCGGTGGGGAGGTCACGCCGGCACACATGTCCAACTAGGACACACATGGGTTGGGGAAGACCCGATTTACACCTTGTCTTCATCGATCTTCTCAACACAGGAACCACAACAACACAGGAGTTTCAGGCTTAGATACTCTGCAGGAAGAAACCACTTGGAGTAACGAGGTCGCTGGGACGGACGCGCACCACAGGGGCTGCCGGAGGGAAGGAAGGGGCGGCCGGACGCGGCAGGACGAGCTCGGGCGGGCCGACGCGGCAGAGGCGGGAGGCACGGGCCAAACAGAGAGGGAGCGGGACGAGCGAGACGGCGCCCGGCGAGGTCGAGCTGGAGAGGCGAGGCCGGCGATGCAGAGAGGCGGCCGGGCGGTGGAGGAAGGCGAGGGCGACGGCGGGTGCTAGCTAGAGGCCGACGACGGCGGTCCTTGGGCGGAGCGGCCGCGGGGTCGACGGAGCTCGCCGGGAGGCGCGCAGGACGGCGGGGAGCCTGGACGCGGCGGCCGGGGCGACGCCGTGGTGGAGCGGCCCGGCGCGGGCTCGGACGGCCGGGAGAAGGACGGCAGGGGCGGCCACGGGAGGAGACGGAGCCGCGGAGGGGAACGGCGGCGAGGCAGCCGCGGGCCCTGGCGGCGGAGGGTGGGGTCCTGGCGGCGGCTTGCGGAGGGGGGCCATGGGGAGGCGCGGACGACGAGGGAAACGGAGGCGGTCGGCGGCACGGACCACGCGGCGGAGCGGGGCGAAGGGGTGATGGAGGCGGGGCGGAGCTTGTCGACGGGGAGGTGGCGACGGAGAGGGAGCCGGAGGCGGGGCTCCTGGGAGGCGGAGCGACGGACGGGCGGTGGCGGCTGAAGGAGAAGCGGCGGCGGAGGTGAGCGAGAGGAGGCAGAGCGGGGGAGGACGCGGTCGCGCGTGAGGGAGAGGGAGGATGGGGACAGGCGGGGTCGGTGGGGGTGGGGCCAGGGAGGGAGTGTGGGGCCGGGTGGGGTCCAGGCGGGGGAGAGGAAGGTGACCAGGGGGAGAGAGGAGGTGACTGAGGGATGGGGCCAGGCGTGGGTGGGTCCGGCCGGTCAGGGAGAGGAGTGGGGAGTGGGTCGCGTGGGGGCGAGTGGGATGGGGTGGCCAGGCTGTGTGGGTGGGGTTTGGGGAGGTTGACCAGGGGGAGAGAGGGAGTGGGGTGGCTGATGTGGCAGGGGGTGATTGGGTGGTGGAGAGAGGAGAGGTGAGGTGGCGAGAGGGCATTGGTGTGGGTGAGGTGGAGGGGAGGGCTGGGTAGGCTATCTGGTAGCAAAAGGGTTTAGGTTAGGTAGATTTTTATCTGGAGGTGGCCGGCTGGGCTTTCGGGCCTGGCTGGCTGCCTCCCTAAAATAATTTAAATGATTTCATTATTCAAAACGGGACTTTTGAAAACCATTGCCAGACGAAACAAGATAATCCGGAGACCCGGGTTTGTTTTGAAATAAGACGAGGGGATTAATATAGAAAACCAAAATAGGGTTTTTAGCAAAATAGTTTTAAACATATAGATGCATGCTGATGTCATGATGATGCACAAAGACAAGACATGCGAATATGATAATGCAATGCACAAAACAACGCGATTTTCTAGTAGTGGTTTTGCGGGATGCCACAGCCTAGCGGCTAGAAGACGATGAAGAATACCATCCTTCGGAGAGCGAGGATGATGAGATGGAAGACGCGGAGGAAGAAGCCGAAGGAACGGCGGACGATGAAACCACTGATGGCGGCGAGGGCACAGGGAGTGGTAGAAATCCTCCTAAGAAGAAGAAGAAGCCGAAGGAACGGCGCCCGAACACGGTCGGCACGGTCAGGGAGGAAATTACCAAAGTGAGCCCATCAGGGGTTCCTTTGGAGCCCGACCTTGTCGTCAGAGGGTACGGTGGGCAAGTGCCGGCGATCACCCGGACAACCATCTCGATCAACACCGAGAATCTCCGGCATAAAGATAATGGCCACTTGCGTACACTCCTCTTTGAGAAGCTGCACACAAGATACAAGTTCCCCGCTAAGTATCAGAACACAAATTATCATGGGAACGAAGTAAACAAATCTGCCCTCACAAAGATGAGCACCGCCCTGGCCAGCTGGAGAACCCGGATAAATAAGAAGATCTATAAAGAAGGCAAAAGTCTCGAGGAGATCCAGAAGATTGACCCGCAGATCACCGAAGATCATTTTCGGGAGTTCAAGGAGAGGTGTGAATCCGAAAGAGCCCTGGCCAATAGTAATCGGGGAAAGGAGCTGCAGGCGATGAATATAGGTCATCACCATCTCGGATCTGGTGGATACAGAACCGCGGAGGCCAAATGGAATAAGGAGGACGAAGAGTATAGATCCAAGGGGATAGAAAACCCCTTTGCGAAATTCGAACCCGGGCAGGTTCGAAACTTCATCAGGGCCCGTTACCATGTGGACCCAACAACCAAGAAACTCACCGCGGATCCTACGGTGAAGGAATTCGAGGATATTGTGGTAAGTATAATCTAATTACCACGGATCAACTCGATTGCATTCTAATCGATGATCTAAACGATTGACTGTTACTTCTTCTGCAGCAGGAGGAAATTGTTGCTAGTCATGGATCCCAGGGTTCCTCATCCCAGGGGTCGACGGCGGCCACCCGGTGGGATAACCCTTTTAACAGGGCGATGAACCGGGCCAAGAAAATAGAGCTGGTTACGAAGAAGCCATCGTCGGCTGGCCGTCTGGCCGGACTCGGGGGTAAGAATTGGGTGGATCATTTTGGTCAACCGCCGAGGACGCATGTGGCGCCGTCGGGGAGGAGCGAGGAGGAAAACCGCGAGGTTCAAGAACTTAAGGAACAAGTGGCGCGGATCCCGCAGATCGTCCAAGACAACCTGGCAATCACCCTCACGTCTTTCCTGCCTACCTTGGTGGAGTCAATAGCGAACTGGAGTGCGGGTGGTCGAGTAGGGCCGTGCCCGATTCCAAGCATGGTCAGCAGCCACTCGAACAATGCGGCACCGACGAATCAGGCGAACTACGTGTTCGTGACTCCGCCCGCTAGCACCGCAGCGCCGCAAGTGTTGGTGACTCCCCCTGCCATCACCGCGGCGCCCGAGTACATGTTGGTGCCCCCCTCCCCCGCCATCGTCGCGGCGGCACTGGAGCTCCAAGCACCCGGCGGTAGGGAGAATACACCGGCGGCCAGCACCGCGCCATCAAGCTGCCCTTCCGTCTCTTGCACGCCCGTCGCCGTATGCGGTGCGTCGACATTAGCCGATCTCGACGCCATCACGGTAAACAAATTGCTTTACCCCCTTTCACGCCATCTATTACTCTTATGGCATCTCTGACGATGCCATACATGTTTTCCGCAGACGGATGTTCCTTGCACTCTCTTATGCTACGTGAACAACGAGCTGAGGGATGTTGCCAAGGGTACCATCGTTCAACCCTTGCAGCGCACGTTCCACTCAAGGCCGATGCCAGATAGCGTGCACAGGGTTAAAATTAGTCGGGTGCTAAGGGGCTGCGACGACCTGGAACCTCCCATTCAACCCCCAGGAGCGGATGAAGAAGAGTCGGCTGTCCTCAAAACTTGCTTCGGCTTATTCTTGCAATGGCCAAAGAGCATGATCCGTTTGGGGACGGCGGGGGCCATCACGCCACAGATAACACAACCGCCTATCGTGCCAGCGGCAAGCGGTGGCAAGGCCCCCTTACCGCCCTCGCCGTCACCCCCACGCGGTGGGTCGGATGATCATGTTGATGATATGCACATGGCACAGGATTCGGACAAGGACGACGAAGACTGGAATGATCACTTCTTCAACACTCAGTTTAGCAACGAAGACCAAGCTGGTGGCCCCGCAGAGAAAGCCACTATCACCAAGCGTCTATTTGGTTCTCAGGAGACGCCTCCAGCTTGCGCCTTTATAGAGCCAGCTGATACAACCAACCGGCCCTTTATTCTAAGTCCTGACACACTACATAGGGCGGCCGGTGCTAAGATTGCGGTGCCTGCCCGCTCTCCAAAAGGAAAAAGGGCAGGAAAAGAAAATCTAGCAGCTTGAGCCAGCCAGTGGCGTCAACAACTGTGAATCCGATCAGGTTTCGGGACGGGACACCAAGACCCGAGGGTATTATGTGGAGGATTCATGTGGCGGGTGAGCCCATGCTACCTAAGAATTTGCGGAGGCTCGCCAGTTCGGAACTGTAGAGTGTGCATGATGGTGTGCTGACGATAGAGAGACGCCTTCTATCGGAGAAAGATCCCTCGCGCCCGGTATTCGTGGTTAAGGTGCCACCAGGCTTGGGCTTCGTCGACAATGCCCCCGCGGATCTATTCTTCCTACGGTTTGACGACATCTTCAATATGTTCCACCTATACCCGCTGCACTATACCATGGTCCGTCTGTTTTCTCTCAGCCTGGCCATGCAGATCATTAGAGAGAACACACCGGGCATAGCTATAGTGGACCCCTACTATATGCGTGACGGCTGCTTGGGTTCCCCCGCCGAACGACGTATCGTGGCCTCGTACCTAAAAAGAATCCTCGTGGCGAACAAGACAAAGGAATACATTCTCGTGCCTTACTTTCCCGAGTAAGTCGTTATTCACTCGCCACCGTTGATTGGCTTTATTAGATTATCATCATTCTTTTTCCAACACATTCCATTTGAATTTTTTGCGCAGAGATGAACACTGCACGCTCATCTCCTTATCGCCAAAGCATTCCCACGCCACGTATTTCGACTCGGGGAGTCTAGAAAATAAGAAAAACTACGACAAGATCAAGGAAGTTCTAGATGATGCTCTCACTGGCTTTGCCTCGACGGAAGGCACCACCTTCGTGCGTACGAAGGTCAAGTTCGGAAGGCACGTCTTCAACCACGTAACGGAGTTCCCCTGCGTGAAGCAGCCGGAAAACAGTAAGAAGGAAGCCTACTACGCACTCCATCACATGAGGGCGTTCCTACTTGACTAGCAGAATTCTACGCTGCCAGATCATCTCAAACAGTGGGCCGAAGCAAAGGCCAAGATCACTGATTCAGATATTAGACAAGAGATGTATCGCATCCATCAGCAGTTTGGGGCAATCATCTTTCGTGATGTCATGACTTCGGGGGGGGGGGGATCTTCTACGGAGGAAATATCCCGAATAACCGTGAATAGAAGATCTCCTAGAGATGCAGGGTGACTATAGGAAGTTCATGACGAGACAAGGCGTCCTCCCGTTCCCTAAGTCGAGCCAGAAGGCTTGATGTTGTCCTAGTTGTAGTTACAAACTATAGATGACCTTTGTGTGTATGTGGACAAGTGTACATGGTACTATACTTATCTTATTAGGTTTATGAATCATCGCTTACTTCTTTTGCTTATTATTATTATATATCAATCAATGATTGGTTTTTTTGCTTACTCTTTGGTCCTTTGATCACTTTGGTCCTTCTTTTTTTTCCTTGCTTTATTAGTCTTTTTTTGAGAATAATGCCGATGATTGAAATGTCGTGGCACAATATATATGTGAATGTGCTACGACGGGATTGTGAGCCTTGTGATATGCACAAGTCCAGGTCTTGTGCATCCTACTTGTCTCACGGTTCCGTCGTAGCATATTCCTGTGTCCAACGACCTATATATATGAGGCATTCTTTTTTATTTACTTTGGTCTTTTTCGAGAATAATGCCGATGATTGAAATCTCGTGGCACAATATATATGTGAATGTGCTACGACGGGATTGTAAGCCTTGTGTTATGCACAAGTCTAGATGTTGTGCATCCTACTTGGCTTACGGTTCCATCATAGCATATTCTTGTGTCCAACGACCTATGTATATATATATGAGGCATTCTTTTTGATTTACTTTGGTCTTTTTCGAGAATAATGCCGATGATTGAAATGTCGTGGCACACTATATATGTGAATGTGCTGCGATGGAATTGTTTGCCTTGTGCTATGCACAGGTCCAGGTGTTGTGCATCCTATTTGGCGAACAGTTTCGTCGTAGCATATTCCTGTGTCCAACGACCTAGCTAGTTATATATGAGGCATGCTTTTTGAGTTACTTTGGTCTTTTTCGAGAATAATGCCGATGATTGAAATGTCGTGGCACACTATATGTGAATGTGCTGCGATGGGATTGTCCGCCTTGTGCTAGGCACAGGACTAGGTGTTGTGCATCCTACTTGGCATACAGTTCCATCATAGCATATTCCTGTGTCGAACAACCTAGTTATATATGAGGCATGCTTTTTGAGTTTGGTCTTTTTGATTTACGAGTACTTTCTATAAGTGTATCTTCATATGCGACTTTAATTATACATCTTTTTTTCAATCACCGGTTAATTATTATTGTCAACTTGTAGATGGCGTGGTACGTCGTGTACAAGGGACGGGTTCCCGGAGTCTACAATGATTGGGAAGACTGCCGGAGACAGGTGCACCGTTTCAGCGGCAATATCTACAAAGGGTACAACACTATGGCGGAGGAGGAAGCTAGATACACGCGCTATCTAGCGGGAGTTAGGACGAGGAACCGGATGAAGACCTACACCTTCGTCGCGACGGTGATCATGCTTATCTTCTTTGGTTGTTTATCCCGCGCTTGTGTCTAGCTAGTTTAGATGTGTAGGCGAGCTTCTGAGCTCTAACTTGTTCGATCGACACATGTATTCGCATGTCACAAACTACTTTGTAACTTGATCGAAACAATGTAACTTATACTATGTATTCATGTATGAGACTTATCTATATGTATTTGTTTCAATCTTGTTTTGCAAATTGTGTATTTTTATATATAATTGTATATCTTGTATCTGTGTGTGTATATCTGCCTGTAATATTGTATATAATCTGTATTGTATATCATCTGGCTCTGAAATTAAAAAAAACAAAAAAAACACCTGTGGTGCACATGACCTAGCTTTTGTGGCGCACTACATCTAAAGCGCACCTAAGCAGCTTAGTGGCGCACTGCGACGTGCGCCACAGAAGATCCAACGCGTAGCGCACCTGCCCACATAGCCGTGGCGCACTAGTGCGCCACGGATGGCCATTCCATGTGCACCACAAACATGCATTTTCCTAGTAGTGGGTGCACTAGTTCTGCGAAGAGATATTAAAATACAAGTAGTATGGATGATTATAAGAGAACGGTGCCAGAAAAGACTTTGATGGCATGTAAGAGACTAAAGGCAATCTGAAATAAAGATGGAAGCAAGCAAACATGTAGCCGGACTAGTTGTAAATGGTGTTTCAATGCTTAGAAACAGGCCTAGGGATCATACTTTCACTAGTGGACACTCACATATAAATATCTTCTCTTCATGATACTACTCTGAACTACTCTCCGGTTGGACAACTCTAATCCACGGTAGGGCTATAACAACACTCCTTAAAGTATGCAATCCCCATCTAGATAACCTCACACTGTCACCTTGAGCGCTAGATGGTTCCTTCAAACACCACAATTTCATAGAGACATCCAACTCCAAATATAACTCATGACAAGTATTTCTATAATCTTTAGCCTAAGTTCCACACGGTGTGCTGTCACTTTCACACATGTGGGGATAGCCGAAGATTGGTTTAAGCACTTGAGTAGCAGAGTAGATCTACTTGGTTACAAATCTCATGATCACAATAAGATCATGCATAGAGAGAGATGAACACATAGCTACAGGTAGAGCCCTTAGCCTTGAGGAAGAACTACTCCCTCCTCATCATGGGAATCAGCAAAAACAATGGAGATGGTGGTGGAGTCGATAGAGATGGCTCCGAGGGCAATTCCCCATCCCGACAGGGTGCCAGAACAGAGACTTTTCTCCTCGAATCTCCCCTTCGATTGCAGCAGCGCTGCAGAACTTTTCATGGATGGAGGCTGGTTGTTTTAGGGTTTTTGCATCGGAGGCTTCTTATAGGCAAAGAGGTGAGGCGAGGAGGTAGCCAGGGTGGCCACACCTGGTGGTGGCGTCACCAGGGGGTACCCGCGCCACCCTAGGGTGTGCCCACCCTGGTGTCCCCTTTGTCTCTGCTTCGCGTTTCTGTATTGCTCCAGGGAAAATATGCATATTGGCTTTTGTCCCATCTAATTTCGAGAATATTCATTTTTTAGCTTTTCTGAAACCAAAAACAGCAGAAAACATGCAACTGGCACTGTGGCATCTTGTCAATTGGTTAGTTCCAGAAAGTGTATAAAAATACCTCAAAGTGTAGACAAAACATAAGAGAAATGATATAAAACAAGCCTGGAGCATCAAAAATTATAGATACGTTTACGACGTATCAGCCGGATCGAACCTCGGGGACTACACCCAGTGGGCGCGCTCCCGTGCACCCACAAAACAACATCAAGGTGGAAAAGAGCTTCGTCCCGGCTGGCTACTCAAGTCGGCCTGAACCTCGGGGACTACGCCTAATGGGCGCGCTCCCGCGCACCCACACAAAAACGCAAAGGACCAGAACGTCCAGAAGGACAAGAACAAAAAAATCCAAGGCGAAGCAAAAGAAGCATCTGATAGATCAGCGAAAGAAGAACCTTCCGACCTAGTTAACATTACATAAGTTGTTTACCAAAGAACTGCCAGTCATGGCTGACGCAAGCACCAACCTCATCAACAGCCATTTCATTTCCAGCTATGCCAATCGATCGCTGCCTTCGTTGTTTACACCCAGTGGGCAGCCACTGACTCCATAGCCGGTCAAATCTAGCCGGAAAGCATGAGCCAGAAGCTGCATCCGGATTTCACCATCAACAACTTCAACCCAACCAACGGGAAAAGTCCTAACGCGCTCGGGGACTAGTGTCGGGTGGATGACCCCTGGATGGGGCAAGCCAGGCCTAAGCAGGCCGGCTCCAGAAGCTACCAGCCGGCTGGCCGCTAAACAGAAGAACTCCAGTAGGATGGCCAGTCCTATCCGGGTGGAGCTTAAAGCTTTCCCGGCTGGCCCGTCTAGCCAGATAGCCAGAAGAACCGGCTGGGTGGCCATTTACACCCGGCGAGCCTCGGATTCGATGGAGGATGCAGAGGTGTGACGCTCCTTGTGGGTACGCCTCTTGTCCCTCCTGTTACCAAATAGGATGGCGCACCTCCCTGACCGGTGCTACTAGACAAAGATAAAGCGAAGCTACCGGATGATCTCTAAAGAAGCCCGGGTGACCGTTAAAGCGGAGGGTGACGCCCAAAGGAGGGCGTTGGGCCACCGTAGCACTGTCCACCAATGTACTAGAGGCTGACTGGGTCCCGTTCCACCGTCTAGGGCCCTATAGCCGGCCCGCTTTGTAAACCCAAAGTGCAAACAGTAAACCCTAGAGCCCACATTGTAACCTACCTCTCCCAGCAAGTATATAAGGGAGGGTGGATCTAGGGTTCTAGGTAGGTGAAGTTAAGCTACACATTTAGTAGATGCCCCCTCTAGGTCATCTTCTTCCTCTAGTTTCCGATAGTTGCTAAGGAAACATCTCCAGGAGCACTTATATTGGGAATTCGCCCCCCATATAGTGGATCTTGCATGAGTAGGGGTTTTACCTCACAGCAAGGGCCCCGAACCTGGGTACTTCGCTGTGTTTGTAGTTCATCGTGCCCAACCCGTTGCGTTAGCCACCGATTGCATCTGGAGTGTACTTCTTAATCCATCCCTGATGGCACTACCGTGTTCCACACCACGACACGATGGGAGCCCCATCTCCCTCTTACTCATGACCCCGCCGTCCTCGCGCGAGCACCGCTAACATCGATGCCTCGCGCCTACCCTACTCATTGTTGCCAATGAGATCCTCCTTCGCTGCCATGTTCGTGGCTGCCTCACCGACCGTCGTCTGCAGACCTGTGATCTCCGGCCAACATGCGTCACCAGCGACGCCCTGCTCGCCCTACCTCCATGTCCGCATCCACGTCACCACCTCGCCGCGGCCCCCTCGCCCTGGCACCATCTCACCTACCACCCATTCATTCCTGGCTTGCGCGGTAGCCCCTACTTCACGCCCACGTGTAATTTCCTTGCCCCGTCGCTGTCAGCCACCCCGTGGTTCACAGTTGTTGCCTTGACCTCATGTGCTCGAGCCCTCCTCCACATTCATGGCCGCCGTGATCGCCTTTCCCCGCAGCACTGCTGGTCGCCTCTCCTCGGCAACACTTCTCTAGCCCCCTTCGTCAACCCTCCGCTCCTGCGCGAGCACCTTCCGTCTGCCGGGAAGATCCCCAGCGCCCTTCCTTGCCCCTGTGCTAATCCGCTCCAGCAGAGGTTGCTGCTAGATGATGCAGCCAAGTCATGTTTCTACTTGTGTATTTGGGGTACTCCAGGTATGCGGATGAGCATGCCTCCGCATCGACAAGACTGCCACGAAGACATTCCAAACACAAACCCAATAAGTCATCGAGGTCGTTGCAAGTTCACCACCACACGGATCATGCCGACAAGATCTCTAGCCCTTCGTGAGACCGAGACCTCGAAGGACCGCATAAGACCACCAACTTTGTCTTCCTCCTCTTTGACTGAAGACCGAACTCTCGGCACGCCAAGTCCTCCTCCCCGAAAATACCATGACCTTCGTCACAGATCCGATGGCCGAGACCCCATCGAGCCCGAACCCCGAACCAAGATCGTCGAGCCCCCATGTGTGACTCTTTCTCCAAGACCCCTATTTTGATGAATATAATATATACCTTGTTGCATATTGAATCTTGCATGTTCACATACATATTGTGAATGTTGGGGGTATTTTGATGATTCACCTAAATTAATAGGCAGATCATATGCGGGCTAATCCAGTCTTATGTTGCCTCCATTTAAATACATAGCGAACTGATTCCATGTTTTCCCTTGTTAAGACAACATCTAAATTGCGGGGTATCTAAACAACATAAACCATCTACTTGATTGTTGGGACCCCGGTTCTGCTTAATATTGCCTAATTGCATCGCACCTTTGCCATGTCATGCATCATATGTGCATCATGCCTAATCTTCTGATGTAGTATTAAATAGTGCATCTGGTGTTTCTGTTAGTGCTTTTCTTCTTCATGGATTAGGCTGATGAGTTGATGCGAGTGCCGACCCGATATTCGTATGAACCTTCAGTAGTGTTTCCAAGCGAGCATTCTCCCCCTTTATACCTATTTTACATTTATAGTATTTACTGTCTCATGTTGATCTATTGTTATCTATGTTGCGATTCTTTAGATTATGTACCACTTTATATCCCTTGTAGCCTTTATTGCCATGGACACCTCCGAATACCGGTTGATTAGTAGATAGTCGTCCCTGCGAGTCGTAGTTGCTTGCACAGGCGTTGTTTCGTGTCGTCGCTGTTCCATAGTTATTGGAAGGTTGCCACATGATTTATGTTGGAGATGATCATGACTCGAATTACAACTTAATGTTAAAATGCTAGGAATAGTTATAACTAATGCAGAGGCACCGGTGGGTAATATATGTTATTTGGTTTTTAATCGCCCACTTGTGTCCCGTAGTCCCCGAGTACTTGATACCTGTTCCTTGACTATTGCACTATCTGCATGTGGGATCATGAATCCCCTTAGCCAGAGCTTGATTCATTTCTTATTTCTTGGGGCTACAAACTAGTTTGGGGCATTATTACTATCTTGTACTTATCACATGCTTTACTTGTTTATTTACTATTATTGCTCATGGAGAGCGTTTACTACTATACTGTTTTGGAACCCTGTGCCATGATTCCGCGGTATCGACAAGCTCAGCCACACTTTCGGGTTCTCAGTCATTTACAGTCGTTGTCACGAACCTATAGGTACGTCTCGGAGCCGGCCAACTTCGTCGCGGGTAGCTTAGTGGGGTGGCCCCTTGAAATATTCTATGAATCTGGTGATTGCTTTGTCGTGATGCCTTGTTGGGTTTTAATTTAATTTTTTGAGGTTGATCGTGCGTGTGTTGCTATTTATGCCCCTGTAGGGTAAATCTTTCTAGAAGCCATGTTCGTGGTTATGGACGACTTGGAGCACAATATCTCGATCATAGACAACTATAACTAAAATAGTGCTATAAATTTGACTTTGAAATGACTAGTAGTCAGCTTCACTACAACAGAATGGATAAATAAAAGTACCAACAACTGCTGGAATTGGGATGCCTCATGCTATATGTATCTAACTAGTAAGTATTGCAACTACAACGGAATGGATAACTAAAATTTCCTACTGCTTATGATATCAGGATAACTCATGATCATCATACCTGACTAGTAATCGCTGCAACTATAACATAATGAATAAAATTGCCAACTGTGTGAGTTTCCTCGGTATGACTTCTTCGTTTGGTCTCGAAGTGGGAATACCAGGATGGGTATGTTTGGTGTTAGTACCAAGTTGGTTCCGAATAGGTCTCTCTTATCCCCCTCTGATAGCCGTCAGTTGTATCGAGTCTCTATTGGTTGTTTAGTGCATGTTGTGCAGCTGCATTAGTCCACCATACCTATGTAGGCGAGAGCCACCGAATTCTAAGTATCATCGTGTACTGTCCTTAGTACTGACCGCTCTGTTTTTCATTTGCCCTTTGCTAGCACCCCTTTTGTTTTAGCCTATTTGAGATCGACGTCATTAACAGTATTACCCTTCCGGCTTGGCCTGGGCAGGGTTATGGACGCCATTGGTTATTCTTCAAAGCTATTAGCCCAATTTGCATCTTATCCGTACTTGGATGTGTATCGTTTTTTAGGTGATTTGGATCTATGTACTGTATATCTGTATTCTCAACTCATTGGGTAATGATATAACTTCGTTTCCACCCGCACGCAAGTGCCTGGTGGACACCTTTGTATCATTTCTATGTAGGTTTGGCGGGAATTGCTAAAACTTGCATATGAACAATTCAAGGGTGTTACATAATCCATGCATGATTCATGCACGTAACGTCGCATATGGTTGTTTTCGTATGTACTATGGCCCAATAGCACATGAGTTGGCTACCATGATGACTTCTAGCTTATATGGCTAGCAAATATTAATTTCTATATGCATTGTAAAATTTAATTTGATAAAATATCTGTCCAAAATATTTCCATTTATTATAAAACAACGCAACCGTATTTCATAGGCTTTTAATTCCGCGGTAGAATATTTAACGACTCGTGACTTTGTAACTTTGGTTGATATTAGACCACCTCTATCGGTGGAGGCACATTGTCTAATTTGTTTTTTTACATATAGGATTTTTAAGCAAGGCCTCTTTTTTTGATTTATTTGATTATTTTACCATATTTTCTAGTCGCTCGTCTTATTTTAAAGGGATTTCTATTTTTGTGTCCTTGGTTCGTTAGTTGTACTCGCTTTTCCCCAGTCACTTAATTTTTCCTCACTTTTCCCCTTTCTCTATTCTAAAACCCTTGCAGGCGCTCGGATGGAGGGATGCTGTCAGGTCAAAGACTTGATCATTATATGCTGACCGGTGGGACCATGTTGAGACGGGTCCTGCCGTGGTCATTACATGCTGATGGGCGGGGTCAGGATACACGTCGGACCAGCCATCCATCTCTCACTGACTTATGGGCCACTTTATTTCCTGATTGTGTGGCCGGTGCAGCCAATGACAAATGGGGCTGTTTTGAGGGGGGGATTTGCATATTTGCCATGTTTTACTGTGCAACTTGCATATTTGCCATTTTGTCTTACTGACATGTGGTGTTCATGTGGCAAATATGAAAATTTTAGAGAAAAAGTTTGGCAAATATGCAAAAATACCAGAGCATCTACTCCCCCAAACATTGATAGGTGGGGTCATGTATGACACGTGAGGTCGGCTCTCTCTCTCATTCGCTCCCAGCCCTTAGCCCCGAGAAGCTCCTATCCCACCGGTAGATAGAGTAGCCATCCTCAACGCGTCAGCGTGTCGCCGACTCCGTCCTACTGGAACGGCGGACGCACTGTCGCGTTGCACCTCAACCACAGCTCCAGCACCTGTTTCATCCGCATTCATTGTACGTTGAGGCAGTACCGACCGTAGGAAGGTCCGTCGCTCATGACGACCGGGATTTTGTTCCGCCGCCATAGCTCGACGAATGGTCGCAGAAATTGCTAGTAGTGCTTGGTAAGACCTTCGCTCCTGCTGCACCCACCCTAATCGAATCATTTCCTGTAATTTCCTCGATATTGCATGTGCAAATTAGTCCTCAATGTTTGGTCATAGCAGGTACACCGGCGAGGGTGGGGATTCGATCATTTTGTGGCCACATTCTCCTTCTCCTACCACTTCGAAAGTGCAGGTAGCTCCTTCTCTCTGTACTACCATTAAATTTTAAATGCCGCCATGGCATGTCGGACTGAGTTCAATTGGGTTGTTTGGGATTGCTATAGTGTGCTATGCATGCCGATGATCCATGGTACATTACATACCAAGATGAATCAACCCAGTGGTCTAGACAGAGCATGGATTTGGAGGAGATGGTTGCCAATTTATGTGATTAATTGGCCAGTAAAAACATGTTGATATTCGAGATAAAGCATACTATCAAGGAAGAAAATAAGAATTCAAAGCTTATAAACAAGGATAAGTTGACACTTGAGGTTGATCTTGTCGTATCTGATCAAGTGGTAGAAAATCTAAAATATGAAATTCAAGTGAAGGAGGAGGAAAATAGTAGATTCATGCAGGCAGTTTTAGTAGTTTTCATCCCTGTCCTAGCAGTTACAGTATGAGATTGTGATGAAAGGTGGCACATGTAATGATTAGTTGAATAGATAGCTAATTTAGAGAGTAGAATTTTTATTCAATGGATGGTTGCGATTTCCTGCTAATTTAGTCACTTTGCGGTCCCAAAGTTTTCGAGAGAATGCATTGGGGGCCCCGAGTTGCTTGCCATTGGATCTAGCTGCCCATAGTTTACGTGCCAAATTCCTAGAGGGTCAAGTTGGGCCCCTATAAGTTTTCATTGTTCTGTCGCTCCAATCGTGGTTGCATGTAGACTTGCAGCATTGGCGGCCGCATCCATTCCTCGTTCTTCTTGATGCCGCATTCTTCTTCTCCAGAGCGGCGATCTGTGGTCGTGGACAGGGGGAGCTGGGACGCTAATTCCTTGGACTCACGGTTCAAGAGTACATATCAATTTTTATTCCAATCATACATATTTCTATCAAATTTATACAAGCCCGTTGGAGATTGTCAAAGAAAGTACTACTCCCTCCGACCCAAATTAGTTGACTCAAATTCATCAAGATACACATGAATCTAATACTAATTCATGTCAAGCTACAATCGAATCTAGACAAATCTAAATCAATAAATATGGGTTGGAGGGATTACTACTTATGAATTAGCTTTAGAGCATATATACCGTCCTCACAGCTCAAATAGATATCAATTTTGATTCAAATCATACATATTTCGATCAAATTTATACAAACCCACCGGAGATTGTCAAAGCAAGTAGTACTTATGAATCAGATTTAGAGCATATCCACCGGCCTCACGACTCAAATACATATCAAATTTTTTCAAATCATACATATATTTTAAGTCACGGAATTTTGGTTCAAATTGGGCTCAAATTTGTCCCAATCTCAAAATTTTCCCAATCTTAAGTGGACAGTGAGATAGCTGCCCTCCCCGTCGTATGTGTACTCTAAGAAGTACGGGCAAACTACTCCTATCTGGCCATGAGGTACATCTGTACTTCACCATCGGAGTGCACCTCGACGTGCTAGCCACGGTCGCGGCGTGCCTCCCACAGCATTGTTTCACGAGGTCTTGATATGCGACATCATAGTGATGTTTTGGATGATGGATTCAATCGTCATTGCATTGATGACCACTATCGGCACCACCACCGTCACAGTGATGTTGCAGATGTTGGCTTCAATTGTTGTCGCATCGATGACCACTGTCGGCACCACCGTTGTCGCACTGATGTTGCAGATGATGGCTTCAATCATTATCACATCGATGACCCCTATCTTCACCACCACCTCAGTGTCTTTCATCCATAATGGATATAAGGAGGTGAACAGAAGCGAGACAGACAGAGACGTTACAGAAATTTTAGATGCTTAGATGCTCACTTCCGCACGCCATTCTAGCCGCCATGCTTAGATCCGTGTTGCCGCAAGCCATTCCGACCCCCATGCTTAGGTCTACGCCGTCACACTCTGTTCCGACCGCCACACTTAGGTACACGCCGCTGCACGACGTTCAGACTGTCGCGCTTAGATCTACGCCTCTCCTCGCTGCTCGGACCGCCACACATAGATCCGTGCCGCTACACGTCGTTCGTACGATAATGCTTAGGTCTGCGCTATCACACGGCATTCGGACAGCTATGCTTAGGTCTACGCCACCGCACGACATTCAGACTGCCGCGTCGTCGTACGTCGATAGGAGGGAAGGAAGATGTGGCTGGTATACGTGCGGTAGGGAAAGGGAGGGAGAGACATCCAGCCTATCGGGCTCTCTTCTCTGTACAGGGTAGGTGCGCCCATCGGGAGAGAGAGACCTCCAGCCCGTCGTATCATGATGTATCCAACGGTGGTTGGACAAGATCCGTGTGACATACTGATGGCGCCTGAGAGCGCTTAGTCGGGAAACCCTACGAGCAAGGTGTGAAGAGCACAATAGCAATTCTTCCCTCAGTAAGAACCGAGGTTATCGAACCAGTAGGAGGAAGGAAACGCCTCAAAGGTGTTGCAAGGAACTTGGAGACCTACATAACACAAAAGCAAGACTTTGCCCCAACAAACAGTGAGGTTGTTAATCTCACTGGTTGCTGTAACAAAGGATTAACTGTATAGTGTGGAAGGTACTAGTGGTTTGCAGAAAGTAAATAGTAACAGTGGAAGATGTATCAATGGTAAATATTGGACCGGGT
The DNA here is from genome assembly GCA_916181665.1 of Avena sativa. Lineage (NCBI taxonomy): Eukaryota > Viridiplantae > Streptophyta > Magnoliopsida > Poales > Poaceae > Avena > Avena sativa. Next base: position 212,631,382 of record OV702293.1, read on the forward strand.
TCCATAGTTCACTAGAGGTGTTCTCCTTAGATAAACAAACATGGCATGCTGGGTAAACAAATTACAGCAGGGCAATTGATAGGACTGAGCAAGGCATGACAATGCAATACTAGACATCAAGATCCTATGAGATTCGATTGGGCAATACAACCAGATACATAGACCGCCATCCACTACATCTATGACTAGAAGTCCACCTTTGGGTTATCATCCGAACCCCCTCCAGTATTAAGTTGCAAGCAACAGACAACTGCTTTATGCAAAGTGTGTAAGGTAAACAATCCACTTGCTCCATGAACAAGAGGCCGTTGTTTTCTCCCTAGTGGCAACATCACATCTACAACCTTAGAGATTTCTATCACTTCCCTTAGATTAAATATAGGCATGAACCCACTATCGAGCATAAATACCCCCTCTTGGGGTCACTAGCAACTACTTGGCCAAGATAGCTACTAACAACGGAGAGCATGCAAGATCACAAACAACATAGACATGATAGAATCAATTAGACAAAACCATTAATCAGTCTGACATAGTAATCTCAATATCCATCGGATCCCCACAAACACAACATGCATGATTACAAATAGATGAGATCATGATCATGAACGGATCCCACAAGATCTAGACATGAAAGAACAAAGGAGGAGATACAACCATCTAGCTACTACATGGACCCATAGTCCAAGGTGGAACTACTCACGCTTCACACCGGAGGCTGGCATGATGAAGAAGAAGGCCTCTGGGGTGATCTCCCCTCCGACAGGGTGCCGGGAAGAGCTTCATATCCCCCGATCTAGGGACGATGGTGGCGGCGGCTATAGATGGTTTCGTGGAATATTTATCGAGTACTCAGGGTTTAGGCATCGGGGCTTCTTATAGGCAAAGAGGCGAGACAAGAGGGTGGCCAGGGGGCCCACACCCTGCCCAGGCGAGGCCTAGGGTGGGCCCGTGCCCGGGGGCGTGCGGCCGTCCAGTGGCTCCCCTCCGTCTCTCCTCTGTACTCTGTGTTCTCCTCGGTAAAATATTAACTTTGGCTTTTGTCCCGTTCAATTTAGAGAATATTTCCTTACTAGCTTTTCTGGAACCAAAAATAGAAGAAAACAGGCAACTGGCACCGTGGCATCTTGTTAATAGGTTAGTACCAGAAACCATATAAAAAGCACCTCAAAGTGTAGACAAAGCAAAACAAAGTAGATACTAAACAAGCATGGAACATCAAAAATTATAGATACGTTTCCGACGTATCAAGCATCCCCAAGCTTAACTCCTGCTCGTCCTCGAGTAGGTAAGTGATAAAAGAATAATTTTTGAGGTGACATGCACCATCAAAATCAAGATCAAACCATTTGCAAGCATTAAAATCTGGGATCAAAGAACTCTATAAATGTGCATGAAATATGGAGTTCTAACAGTAAGACAAAACAACTATGCATGCAACATGAAAGGCTACAAACAAAGATCATGAATAACATGCATTGAAAAATGTTTGTTTGTTTCACATACAAAAAACATAGCATAGTGACAATCAACTTGTCCCTCATAGATTAGAAAATAGATGCATAGGACACCTTCAAATTTCATAAGAGTGACTAGATACAAATAGCACAAGAACAAGAAATAACAACTATGCTCTCTTAACTGGTGCCTAAAGGTAGAAGGTGAAGATTCAATATAATGGTGGAAGAAAGGCCCTTCATAAAAGGGAAGCATGGATTTCAAGTCTCAAAAAGAGCTTCCAACAATTATGGTAATTGTTAGCTTTCAGCCCTCATTGCCCCTATCATAAGCATCTTGAAGTGATTAAGGTTAAAGTGAACAAACTAAGGAGTATATGCTTGACAAAGTATAAGTGGGCAATCTCATGTCCCTTGAATACGAGGGCCGCTCCTCATGCTACTCAAGTTTAGTTACATGGAAATTCTTGCCATAGTAAGTACACGTGTATCATAGAGAACTGCCAACGGGTACCCCTTGCACATGGTATAGGAGCTATCTCAAAACCAAAATGACAAGGAAAGTAGAGAATGAGCATCTCAGCATTCTTCTTATTTACCATGGGAATATGGTGCTATTTTATCTCTTTACTCTTTTCTCAATATGTCTCTTTTTTATAAAAAGAATGCTTCATAGATGTCACTATGGTGATGCTGCAAGTTTCCACCATGATTAGGCATGGCTTAGGCTAGCGTCCTAGGCATTTCTCTAACACACATACATAACTCCATGGACTTACAAGCTCCCCTTTCATTTCACACCGATGACATCCATAGACAAAAGAGCATGATATCAACTGTGTACAAAGTACAAGTGCAATGTTGAAAGCGTTCCCCATGACAACATGGTTCTGCTAATTCCAACGTATATGTGCAAGCATATACAACATAGATGACACAATGGTTCAAGTTTATTAGGGGCAAGAAATATAAAGTGTGCCATCAAGTTCGTGAGATCTTTAATCACTAAGTTTTCACATAACAAAATACTTTTTAATTGGAAGATAGATGAAAACAAGAATATACTTGGAATGGTGTAGCACACCATGCATAGGAATTTATAGTGGTCACTTTGGAATAACTTGGTTTCTTGGGAGTTAAAAGCATGACTAGAGCTTACTCATACAAGTGGAGGCTAGCAAAAGACTGGGAGCGACCAACTAAGAGAGCAATAATGGCCATAATCATGCAGAGCGATAAAAAATTACTAATCAAAGCATAGAGTGGTACTACAAGTCAAGTACTAAATGATCATATAGGCTATGGTGACTTGTTCATATTCATAACATGGTATGAGCATGTGACAAGTCAACCCAAACAAATCATCAAAGGAGAATACCACAATATTATACTTTTGTATGCTAAAACAACGCATGATTCTTTCAAGGCACACTAAGCAATCCAAATTGTTTGGAACAAGTCATGCTACAGCAATAATCACTAAGCATAAGGTCAAAACAACACCATGCATGACATGCTAAAGTCTAAGTCACAGTCAAACCAAGCTCCTCTTGCAGTATTCAAGCAAGAACTTTCTACTCCTTTCCAACACCAATCAACTTATTTGAAACAACACAGCGAGAACGGGGGTCCAAACTACTTTATTCAAGCAAACTAAACAAACTAAGCAAAGCAAACAAAAAACTAAGACACTCCAAGAACAACACAACAGTGCATGAAACAATAAAAACGAAGTGTCTAGAACGACCTGAGCTTTTATTGATGAAGAAGGGGATGCCTTGGGCATCCCCAAGCTTTGACGCTTGTACCTCTTGAACTTTTCTTGGGGTGACACCGGGGTGGCATCCCCAAGATTGAGCTTTTGTCCATTCTTCATCTCATTACATCATTCTCTCTCTACACCTGAAATTTTTCCTTCATACAAAACTTGACACAATCTTCATTATCAACATTAGTGTATTCAAAAGATAATATACCCTTGGGTTTATCTTTAGAACGAAAAAACTTTTCACTAAAAACACAAGATACTGCAGCAATTCCCTAAAAAATCTCAATTTCCCAAAAAGAACCCAAAAAAGGAATCAATAAGAAGCAAATGCAAATAATGGCAAAAATATGTCAAAACAGACCAGCAGGTAGAAACCGATTTTTTCGAAGACCTTATGCTGGTTAAATCGAAACGTGTTGAGCTAACGAAAGTTAGCTAAAATACTAGGGGATTTATTCATAAATTATCAGCTCTATCCGACTTACAGAGATTCCTCACGAATGTTTATGGTGGAGCATAAAAAATATGTTTCGGGACAGCAACTCCCCAAATCTTACTTCCCTCTCATTAGAGGTTATTCTTGGCACAAAAAGCAAACAAAAAGGATAAGGAGAGCTAATTACTGAAGTAATAACTTCCAATACTCAAGAAAACTCTTGGGTTATCTCCCAACAAGTACTTTTATTTAACGCCTTTAAGTTAGGCACAAGAAGCAAGAATCAAGTATTTTGAAATGAAGAAGCATTAACATCAAACCTTGCTTTCAAAGGAGGAGCAAAAAGCAAGTTCTCTCTCCTCATATCAATGATGGCACCAATCAACTTATTTGAAACAACACAGCGAGAACGGGGGTCCAAACTACTTTATTCAAGCAAACTAAACAAACTAAGCAAAGCAAACAAAAAACTAAGACGCTCCAAGAACAACACAACAGTGCATGAAACAATAAAAATGAAGTGTCTAGAACGACCTGAGCTTTTATTGATGAAGAAGGGGATGCCTTGGGCATCCCCAAGCTTTGACGCTTGTACCTCTTGAACTTTTCTTGGGGTGACACCGGGGTGGCATCCCCAAGCTTGAGCTTTTGTCCATTCTTCATCTCATTACATCATTCTCTCTCTACACCTAAAATTTTTCCTTCATACAAAACTTGACACAATCTTCATTATCAACATTAGTGTATTCAAAAGATAATATACCCTTGGGTTTATATTTAGAACAGAAAAAAATTTCACTAAAAACACAAGATATTGCAGCAATTCCCTAAAAAAGCTCAATTTCCCAAAAAGAACCCAAAAAAGGAATCAATAAGAAGCAAATGCAAATAATGGCAAAAATATGTCAAAACAGACCAGCAGGTAGAAACCGATTTTTTCGAAGACCTTATGTTGGTCAAATCGAAACGTGTTGAGCTAACTAAAGTTAGCTAACATACTAGGGGATTTATTCATAAATTATCAGCTCTATCCGACTTACATAGATTCCTCACGAATGTTTATGGTGGAGCACAAAAAATCTGTTTCGGGACAGCAACTCCCCAAATCTTACTTCCCTCTCATTAGAGGTTATTCTTGGCCCAAAAAGCAAACAAAAAGGATAAGGAGAGCTAATTACTGAAGTAATAACTTCCAATACTCAAGAAAACTCTTGGGTTATCTCCCAACAAGTACTTTTCTTTAACGCCTTTAAGTTAGGCACAAGAAGCAAGAATCAAGTATTTTGAAATGAAGAAGCATTAACATCAAACCTTGCTTTCAAAGGAGGAGCAAAAAGCAACTTCTCTCTCCTCATATCAATGATGTCACCAACAGTTCTAAGAAAAGGTCTTCCCAAAGTAATAGGACAAGAAGCATTGTATTCGACATCCAAAACATAGAAATCAACAGGGACATAAGCATTGTTAAACATAATGAGAACATCATTAACACTCCCCATGAGTTTCTTTTTAGCATTATCATTAAGTGGGACATCCAAATAACAATCTTCCAAAGGTGGCAAATCAACCATTTCATTAATCTTCCTAGGCATAATAGAGACACTAGAACCAAGATCACATGAAGCTTTGAGATCAAAGTCATTCACTTGCATATTAATAATAGGTTCCCAACTATATTCTACTTTCCTAGGAATAGAAGCTTTGTGTTTCAACTTCTCTTACTTAATTTTAACAAGAGCATCTGTAATGTGTTTGGTGAAAGCTACATGCAAATCACTAGCATCAGGACTTCTAGCAAGATTTTGTAGGAACATAATCACTTCAGAAATATTGCAACCATCAAGATTAAAATCAAACTTAGCATCACTAGTAGTAGACTCATTGGGCTTAGGCATTGTAGGAGGAGGAATAGGGACTTCTTGTGGTTTAGTGGCATCCATATTGGTGGTGGTAATGGTGCACACACTATTGTTTATAGCAATTTCATCTCCCCTTTCCCACTTAGCATGAAGTTGGGCTAACAGTCTAACATTTTCATCAATAGTAACTTGTATGGCATGAGTAGCAGCAAAGGTACTTTCCATGGTTTCAGGTTTAGCAGCCATTTTATTAGTCAAAGAGGACTATGCTTTAGACAAAGAGGAAATATTTTTCTCAGCACTCAAAATTTTTGACTGTAAACTAGGTTTTTCTCTATTCAAATTCTCAAGCTGATGACTAATATTTTTCAAGATAGCATATTGTTCTTCCATAGTTTTAGTGAATATATTGTTTTTCTTATATTGCATTTGCATAAAGTTTTTAGTGGCTCTTTCCACTTCTAGAATCCTATCTTCACTAGGCATTCCAGATCTACCATGATAAGTATTTCCATTATTAGGAGGATAAGGCCTATAGTTATTACCATAAGCATTGTTGCCAAAATTATTATTCCTAATGAAGTTCACATCAACTTGCTCTTCTTGAGCAACCAAAGAAGGTAAGGGAACATTATTTGGATCTAAAGGAGCTTTCCCATTAACAAGCATAGCCATGATAACATCAATCTTATCACTCAAAGAGGAGGTTTCTTTAGCAGAATTTACCTTCTTACCATGTGGAGCTCTCTTAGTGTGCCATTTAGAATAATTAACCATCATATTATCAAGGTGTTTTGTTGCAACACCCAAGGTGATGGTCATAAAGGTACCTCCAGCAGCTGAATCCAACAGGTTTCTTGAGGAGAAGTTCAAACCTGCATAAAAAGTCTTGTGAAGATGTCCGCACCATCCCCGGCAACGGCGCCAGAAAACTTGTTGATGGCGCCTGAGAGCGCTTCATCAGGAAACCCCAAGATCAAGGTGTGAAGAGAACAGCAGCAAGTCTTCTCTCAGTAAGAAACCGAGGTTATCGAACCAGTAGGAGGAAGGAAACGTCTCAAAAGTGTTGCAAGCAACTTGGAGTACACAACACAAACTCAAGACTTTGCCCCAACTAACAGTGAGGTTGTCAATCTCACCGGTTGCTGTAACAAAGGATTAATTTTATGGTGTGTAAGGTAATACTGTTTTGCAGAAAGTAAACAGTAATAGTGGAAGATGTATCAATGGTAAATATTGAACCGGGGTCCATAGTTCACTAGAGGTGTTCTCCTTAGATAAACAAACATGGCATGCTGGGTAAACAAATTACAGCAGGGCAATTGATAGGTGATACGTCGGAAACGTATCTATAATTTTTGATGCTCCATGCTTGTTTAGTATCTACTTTGCTTTGCTTTGTCTACACTTTGAGGTGTTTTTATATCTTTCCTGGAACTAACCTATTAACAAGTTACCATAGTGCCAATTGCCTGTTTTCTTCTGTTTTTGGTTCCAAAAAGGCAGAAAATCAATATTCTCGGAATTGGAAGGGACAAAAGCCAAAGTCAATATTTTACCGTGGGCGACACGAAATCCAGAGGAGAGACGAAGAAGTGAACCAGGGCAGCCAAACCCCCCTAGGCGTGGCCAGGGGTGGGCCTGCGCCTAGGCAGGGTGTGGCCCCCTGGTCCCCTCCCAGCCTCGGCTCTTCGCCTATAAGAAGACCCCGATGCAGAAACCCTAGGCACCCGATCAAAACTCCATGAAACTGTCTGTAGCCGCCGCCACCATCATCCCTAGATCGGGGGGATATGAAGTTCTTCCCGGCACCCTACCGAAGGGGAGATCATCCCGGAGGCCTTCTTCTACAGTATGATGCGTGAGTAGTTCCACCTTGGACTATGGGTCCATGTAGTAGCTAGATGGTTGTATCTCCTCCTTGTGCTTTCATGTATAGATCTTGTGAGCTTCGTTCATGATCAAGATCTAATCTATTTGTAATCATGCATGTTGTGTTTGCGGGGATCCAATGGATATTTAGATTACTATGTCAGATTGATTAATGGTTTTGTCTTTATGATTCTATCATGTCTGTGTTGTTTGTGATCTTGCATGCTCTCCGTTGTTAGTAGCTATCTTGGCCAAGTAGTTGCTAGTGACTCCAAGAGGGGGTATTTATGCTCGATAGTGGGTTCATGCCTCTAGTTTCCAAGCGAAGTGATAGAAATATCTTTGGTTGTAGATGTGTTGTTGCCACTAGGGACAAAACAACAGTCTCTTGTTCATAGAACAAGTGGATTTTTACCTTACACACTTTGCTTAAAGCAGTTGTCTGTTGCTTGCAACTTAATACTGGAGGGGGTTCAGATGATAACCTGAAGGTGGACTTCTAGTCATAGACGCAGTTGGATGGCGGTCTATGTATATTTTTGTATTGCCCAATCGAATATCATAGGATCTTTTTGTCTGGTATTGCATTGTTATGCCTTGCTCAGTTCCTGCAAATTGCCCTGTTGTAATTTGTTTACCCTTCATGCCATGTTGTTTATCTAAGGAGAGCACCTCTAGTGAACTATGGACCCTGATCCAATCTTTACCATTGATACATCTTCCACTGTTACCTGTTTACTTGATGCAAACCATTACCTTCCACACCATACATTTAATCTTTTGTTACAGCAAACCGGTGAGCTTGACAACCTCACTATTCATTGGGACAAAGTCTTGAGTTTGTGTTCTGCAGGTCTCAGCGTTGCTTGCAACACCTGTGTGACGTTTCCTTCCTCCTTCTGGTTCGATAACCTCGGTCTCTACTGAGGGAAGACTTGCTGCTATGCTCATCACACCTTGCTCTTGGGATTTCCAACAAAGTGCTCCATGTCAAGCACCAACAAGTTTTCTGGCGCCGTTGTCGGGGAGGCCAAGGACGTCTTCACAAGGGGATTCCTCCACTTCCTTTATCTTTACTTTGTTTTTAGTTTGCTTAGTTTCTTTTGCTTGGTTTTGTTTGCCTCTTTTCAAAAACACAAAAAATTAGTTCGTACTCTAGTTGCTAGTCTGTTATTTCCTTGCTTGGTCATGCTTTCTATCAATGGATGGTTTCTTTGAAACTATTTCTTATTGTCAAGGTGGGTTCACGGAAGAACAAAAGTATTATTATAAGGAATACCGTTTGTCACAAAAAGGGAAACACTTATGGGAACAAATTGATAAGTTGAATACTATTGCTAGAGACGTGTGCTCTACTTATAATGTTACGTATTGCTTTGATAAATCTTGTTGATGTAGGAGGTATAAACACCTTCCTTTTCAGTGTGAGTATAATGATAATGTTACCATATCTTATTATGTTAAAGGAAATTATGACTTTGATGATGTTTAACAAATTGAAGAATTTATTGCTTTCAAGGGTGCATTTGAACTTGCTAGTTTGCTTGAAAATACTGATGATACACCTTATGAACATGATGTTTATTAGATACTTAAATTCTGCTTTGATAATTACAAGGAAGAAAATAGCTATATTCTTGAATATTTTAATATATTCTTTCCAAACATGGAAGAGAATAATGCCTTGCAGGACCCTACGGAAGAAGAAATTGCTGAAACTGGAAGCTCATTAGATGAAAAAGAGGAGGAGAGTGATGATCAAAAGGAGGAAGAATGGATTAGTTACCCATGCCTACCTTCTAATGAGAGTAACTCTTTATCCCTTACATTATTTGACTGACCCCTTGCTTATCAAAGGAGGATGAATGTTATGTTCTTGTGGATTCTATTTAAATATCTACTTTGGGTAAAACCTATGAAGGTTTTAATCCCACTATTTTTGATCTTGATAGAAATTATGTGTTTGTAGATCATGAAAAGCATGATTTATGTGATACCTATACTGTTGAGTTTATTCATGAGGCTACTGCAAATTATTACGAGAGAGGAAACTATGGTTGTAGAAATTTTGATGGTATTGAAACACCTCTCTTTGTGCTAAAAGTTTTGAAGTTACACTTGTTTTGATTTCCTATGCTTGTTGCTTTGTGCTTTCATGACTTGTTTCTTTACAAGATTCCTATGCATAGTAAGTGGGTTAGACTTAAATATGTATTGAATTTCCTTCTTGATTCTCTCTTTTACTTCAATTCATATTTATTTTGTGAGCATCTTCTCAAACTATCATGCCTAACTTAAAGGCGTTAAAGAAAAGTACTTGTTGGGAGATAACCCAAGAGTTTACTTGAGTCTTGCAAGTTATTACTTCAGTAAAGACCTCTCCTTATCCTTTTTGTTTGCTTTATGTGCCAAGAATGACCTCTAATGAGAGGGAAGTAAGATTTGGGGAGTTGTTGTCCCGAAACAGATTCCTGTCCTCCAGCATAAAAATTTGTGAGGAGTCTCTCTAAGCCGGATTGAGCTGAAAATTTACAAATACATACCCCAGTATGTTAGATAACTTTCATTAGTTCAACAGTTTTTTATTTGAGCAACAGAAGAGTTTCAAAAAAATTGATTTCTACCTGCTAGTCTGTTTTGACAGATTTCTGCCATTATTTGCATTTGCTTCTTATTGATTCCTTTTTGAGTTCTCTTTTGGGGAATTGAGATTTTTGAAGGAGTTGTTACAGTAGCTTGTGTTTTTAATGAAAAGTTTTTTTGTTCCAAAGCTTTGCCTAAAGGTTTAATATCTTTTGAATACACTAATGTTGCTAATGAAGATTGTGTGAAGTTTTGTATGAAGGAAAAAAAATTCAGGTGTAGAGATAGAATGATGTAATGAGATGAAGAATGGACAAAAGCTCAAGCTTGGGGATGCCACCCCGGTGTCACCCCAAGAAATATCCAAGAGGTACAAGCATAAAAGCTTGGGGATGCCCAAGGCATCCCCTTCTTCATCAATAAAAAGCCTAGGTTTGTCTAGACACTTCGTTTTTATTGTTTCATGCACAGTTGTGTTGTTCTTAGAGCATCTTAGTTTTCGTTTGCTTTGCTTAGTTTGTTTAGTTTGCTTGAATAAAGTAGTTTTGACCCCTGTTCTCGCTGTGTTGTTTCAAACAAGTTGCTTGGTGTTGGAAAGGAGTAGGAACTTCCTTCTTGAAAGTGCAAGAGGAGCTTGCATTGACTGTGACTTAGACTTTAGCATGACATGCTAGGTGTTGTTTTGACCTTATGCTTAGTGATTATTGTTGTAGCATGTCTTGTTCCAAACAATTGGGATTGCTTAGTGTGCCTTGAAAAATTATGCGTTGTTTTAGCATGCAAAAGCATAGTATTGTGGTATTCTCCTTTGATGCTTTGTTTGGGTTGACTTGGCACATGCTCACACCATGTTATGACTATGAACAAGTCACCATAGCATCTATGATAATTTATTCCTTGACTTGTAGTACCACTTTATGCTTTGATCAGTAATGTTTTGTCGCTCTGCATGATTATGGCCATTATTGCTCTCTTAGTTGGTTGATCCCAGTCTTTTGCTAGCCTCCACTTTTATGAGTAAGTTCTACTCATGCTTCCAACTCCCAAGAAACCAAGTTATTCCAAAGTGTCAACTATAAACTCCTATGCATGGTGTGCTACACCATTCCAAGTATATTCTTGCTTTCAGCTATCTTCCAATTAAAAACTATTTTGTTATGTGAAAACTTAGTGATTAAAGCCCTCACAAACTTGATGGCACACTTTATATTCTTTGCATCTAATAAACTTGAACCATTGTGTCGTCTATGTTATATATGCTTGCACTTATACGTTGGAATTAGCAGAACCATGCTCTCATGTGGAACGTTTTCAAAATTACACTTGTACTTTGTACTCAGTTGATATCATGATCTTTTGTCTATGGATGTCACCGGTGTGAAATAAATAGGGAACTTGTAAGTCCATGGAGTTTGTATTTTGTGTTAGAGAAACGCCTGGGCCTCTAGCGTAAGCCATGCCTAATCATGGTGGAAACTTGCAGCATCACCATAGTGAGCTATCTATGAAGCATCCTCAATAAAAAGCTATGCACATAGTAAATCAAAAGATCGTTGAGATGCTCATTGTCTGCTTGCCTTGTCATTTTGGTTATGGGATAGCTCCTGTACCATGTGCACGGGGTACCCCGTTGGCGGTTTTCTCTGATACGCATGTGCTTACAATGACAAGAACTTACAGGTGTGGCCCTCGTATTCAAGGGACTTGAGATTGCCAACTTATACTTTATCAAGCATATACTCCATAGTTTGTTCACTTTAACCTTAATCACTTCAAGATGCTTATGATAGGGGCAATGAGGGTTGAAATCTAACAAGTACCATCATTTTTGGAACTTGAAATCCCTTCTTCCCTTATGAAGGTCCTTTCTTCCACTATTATTGAGTCTCTGATGGTGCTTGACGTGGAGCACTTTGTTGGAAACCCCAAGATCAAGGTGTGATGATCACAGCAGCAAGTCTTCCCTCAGTAGAGACCGAGGTTATCGAACCAGAAGGAGGAAGGAAACGTCACACAGGTGTTGCAAGAAACGCGGAGACCTTCACAACACAAACTCAAGATTAAACGTATGGTGTGGAAGGTAATGGTTTGCAGCAAGTAAACAAGTAATAGTGGAAGATGTATCAATGGTAAAGATTGGACCGGGGTCCATAGTTCACTAGAGGTGCTCTCCTTAGATAAACAACATGGCATGAAGGGTAAACAAATTACAGCAGGGTAATTGATAGGAACTGAGCAAGGCATAACAATGCAATACTAGTCAGAAAGATCCTATGAGATTCGATTGGGCAATACAACAAGATACATAGATGTCCATCCAACTGCATCTATGACTAGAAGCCCACCTTCAGGTTATCACCCGAACCCCCTCCAGTATTAAGTTCTAAGCAACAGACAACTGCTTTAAGCAAAGTGTGTAAGGTAAAAATCCACTTATTCCATGAACAAGAGACCGATGTTTTCTACCTAGTAGCAACAACACAACTACAATCGAAGAGATTTCTGTCACTTCCCTTGGAAACTAGAGGCATGAACCCACTATCGAGCATAAATACCCCCTCTGGGAGTCACTAGCAACTACTCAGCCAAGATAGCTACTAACAACGGAGAGCATGCAAGATCACAAACAACACAGACATGATAGAATCATAAATACAAAACCATTAACCAAACTGACATAATAATCTCAATATCCATTGGATCCCCGCAAACACAACATGCATGATTACAAATAGATTAGATCTTGGTCATGAACGGAGCTCACAAGATCTTTACATGAAAGCACAAGGAGGAGATACAACCATCTAGCTACTACATGGATCCATAGCCCAAGGTGGTACTACTCACGCATCATACCGGATAGAAGGCCTCCGGGATGATCTCCCCTCAGGCAGGGTGCTGGGAAGAACTTCAAATCCCCTTGATCTAGGGACGACGGTGGCGGCGGCTACAGAAGGTTTCATGGAATATTGATCGGGTTCCTAGGGTTTCTGCATTGGGGGTTTCTTATAGGCGAAGAGGGAGGCCGAGGGGCTGCCTGAGGTGGCTGCACCCCCCCCCCCCCCCCGCACCCCAGGCGTAGGGTGGGCCCACCCGCGCGGCCAGTGGGTGTGGCCCCCTCGAGGCCCTCCTCCGTCTCTCCTCTGGACTTCCTGTTCCCCACGGAAAGATATTGACTTTGGCTTTTGTCCCGTCCAATTCCGAGAATATTGATTTTCTGCCTTTCTAGATCCAAAAACAGAAGAAAATAGGCAATTGGCACTGTGGCAACTTGTTAATAGGTTAGTTCAAGAAAATATATAAAAACACCTCAAAGTGTAGACAAAGCAAAGCAAAGTAGATACTAAACAAGCATGGAACATCAAAAATTATAGATACGTTTCCGGCGTATCAAGCATCTCGAAGCTTAACTCCTGCTCGTCCTCGAGTAGGTAAGTCATAAAAACAATAATTTTTGAGGAGACATGCACCTTCACAATAAAGATCAAACCATTTGCAAGCATTGAAAGCTGGGATCAAAGAACTCTAAACATGTGCATGAAAGATGGAGTTCTAACCGTAGGACATAGTAACTATGCATGCAACATGAAAGGCTACAAACAAAGATCATGGATAACATGCATTGAAAAACTTTTGTTTGTTTCACATACAGAAAACATGGTATAGTGTCAATCAGCTTTTCCCTCATAGAGTAGCAAATAGATGCATAGGACACCTTCAAAGTTCACAAGGGTGACTAGAAACAAATAGAACAAGAACAAGTAATATCACAATATGCATCAATCAATCAGCTTTGGGACACTGCACACAGAATGGCAATTATGCTCTCTTAAAGGTGCCTAAAGGTAGAAGGTGGATACTCAATATAGTGGAAGAAAGGCCTTTTATAAAGGGAAGCAGGGATTTCAAGTTTCAAAAAGAGCTTCCAAAAATTATGGTACTTGTTAGCTTTCAGCCCTCATTGCCCCTATGATAAGCATCTTGAAGTGATTAAGGTTAAAGTGAACAAACTATGAAGTATATGCTTGACAAAGTATAAGTTGGCCATCTCAAGTCCCTTGAATACGAGGGCCACACCTCATGCTACTCAACTTCTGTCACCTGTAAGTTCTTGTCATTGTAAGTACTTGCATATCATAGAGAACCGCCAACAGGGTACCCCTTGCGCATGGTACAGGAGCTATCCCATAACCAAAATGACAAGGCAAGCAGACAATGAGTATCTCAGTGATCTTTTTATTTACTATATGCATAGCTTTTTATTGAGGATGCTTCATAGATAGCTCACTATGGTGATGCTGCAAGTTTCCACCATGATTATGCATGGCTTAGGCTAGTGGCCCAAGCGTTTCTCTAACACAAAATACAAACTCCATGGACTTACAAGCTCCCTCTTTATTTCACACCGGTGACATCCATAGACAAAAGAGCATGATATCAACTGAGTACAAAGTACAGGGCAATGTTGAAAACGTTCCCCATGATAGCATGGTTCTGCTAATTCCAACGTATAATTGCAAGAATATACAACATAGATGACACAATGGTTCAAGTTTATTAGGGGCAAAGAATGTAAAGTGTGCCATCAAGTTTGCGAGGGCTTTAATCACTAAGTTTTCACATAACAAAATAGTTTTAATTGGAAGATAGCTGAAAACAAGAATATACTTGGTATGGTGTAACACACCATGCATAGGAATTTATATACGACACTTTGGAATAACTTGGTTTCTTGGGATTTGGAAGCATGAGTAGAGCTTACTCATACAAGTGGAGGCTAGCAAAAGACCGGGAGCAACCAACTAAGAGAGCATAATGGCCATAATCATGCAGAGCAACAAAGCATTACTAATCAAAGCATAGAGTGGTACTACATGTCAAGGACTAAATTATCATAGAGTCTATGGTGACTTGTTCATATCCATAACATGGTGTGAGCAAATGCCAAGTCAACCCAAACAAAGCATCAAAGGATAATACGACAATACTTTGCTTTTGCATGCTAAAACAACGCATAATTTCTTCAAGGCACAGTAAGGAATCCCAATTGTTTGAAACAAGACATGCTACAGCAATAATCACTAAGCATAAGGTCAAAACAACACCTACCATGTCATGCTAAAGTCTAAGTCACAGTCAATGCAAGCTCCTCTTGCACTTTCAAGCAGGAACTTCCTACTCCTTTCCAACACCAAGCAACTTATTTGCAAAACAACACAGCGAGAACGGGGGTCCAAACTTCTTTATTCAAGCAAAATAAACAACCTAAGCAAAGCAAACAAAAACTAAGACGCTTCAATAACAACACAACAGTGCATGAAACAATTAAAATGAAGTGTCTAGACAGACCTGGGCTTTTTATTGATGAAGAAGGGGATGCCTTGGGCATCCCCAAGCTTTGACGCTTGTACCTCTTGGATATTTTTTTGGGTGACACCATAGTGGCATCCCCAAGCTTAAGCTTTTGTCCATTCTTCATCTCATTACATCATTCTCTCTCTACACCTGAAACTTTTTCCTTCATACAAAACTTCACACAATCTTCATTAGCAACATTAGTTTATTCAAAAGATATTAGACCTCTGGAAAAGCTTTGGAACAGCAAGACTTTTCATTAAAAACACAAGCTACTGTAGTAAATCCTTAAAAAATCTCAATTCCCCAAAATAGATCTCAAAAAGGAATCAATAAGAAGCAAATGCAAATAATGGCAGAAATCTGTTAAAACAGACCAGCAGGTAGAAACCGATTTTTTCGAACATCTTATGTTGATCAAATCAAAAAGTGTTGAACGAACTAAAGTTAGATAACATACTGGGAGATGTATTCGTAAATTTGCAGCTCATTCCGTGTTACAGAGGCTCCTCACGAATTTTTATGGTGGAGGACAGAAATATGTTTCGGGACAGCACTCCCCAAATCTTACTTCTCTCTCATTAGAGGTCATTCTTGGCACAAAAAGCAAACAAAAAGGATAAGGAGAGGTCATTACTGAATTAATAACTTACAAGACTCAAGGAAACTCTTGGGTTATCTCCCAATAAGTACTTTTCTTTAACGCCTTTAAATTAGGCACAAGAAGCAAGAAGAATCAAGTATTTTCAAATGAGGAAGCATTAACATCAATACTTGCAAAATCTTCAACTATGAAAGGTATCTCATCCAAATGGGTTTTGGGGGATCCCTTCTCATCTCTCTTTGGTCTACTACTTTCATCAAAAAAAATTCAGGAGCAATCCAATCAAAATTCTTTTCAAAGGCTTCATGCATTCCAACAAGCTTAAAGGGTATGGGTATTTTAAATTCTTCTCTAGGCTTAGCTTTATCAGAAATACCCACAACATCTACACTTGAGCCTAGCACATTGAAATGCTCAAAGACCTTTTGGCTTCCCTAGCAACATCATGGAATTCTTTTAATAAAGTTTCAAGGATGAATTCCCTCTTTTCAGCATTCTTTTCTTCTTTTAGTTTTAGGAACAAGAATTGTATGAAGGGGTTAAGGCTAACAAACCTAGCCTCCAACATACGAACTAAAGAAGCTGCAGCAATGTCATAATTGGGAGCAAGCTCTGCTATAGATTTATCCTGAATATCCTCATGCTTGCTAACATGATTAAAGAATTCTTCAATATTATATTTCCCAATTATGGAGCCACTACCTATCACAAGATCTTTCAGGGCGAACTTGGGGAAAAACATGGTGAGATAGAGCAAGGTGGCAACTAGAGTAGGAACTAACTTTTTTTGTGTTTTTGAATAAAGAAAGGAAACCAAACTAGACTGAACTTTTTGGGTTTTTTGAAAAGAGGCAAACAAAACCAAGAAAAGGAAATTAATCAAACTAAAAACAAAGTAAAGAGAAAGGAAGGGAAGGACTCCCCTTGTGAAGACGTCCTTATCCTCCGCGGCAACGGCGCCAGAAAACTTGTTGATGGTGCTTGACGTGGAGCACTTTGTTGGAAACCCCAATAGCAAGGTGTGATGAGCACAGCAGCAAGTCTTCCCTCAGTAGAGACCGAGGTCATCGAACCAGAAGGAGGAAGGAAACGTCACACAGGTGTTACAAGCAACGCAGAGACCTGCACAACACAAACTCAAGACTTTGCCCCAACGAATCAGTGAGGTTGTCAAGATCATCGGTTTATTGTAACAAAGGATTAAACGTATGGTGTGGAAGGTAATGGTTTGCAACAAGTAAACAAGTAACAGTGGAATATGTATCAATGGTAAAGATTGGACCGGGGTCCATAGTTCACTAGAGGTGCTCTCCTTAGATAAACAATATGGCATGAAGGGTAAAAAATTACAGCAGGGCAATTGACAGGAACTGAGCAAGGCATAACAATGCAATACTAGTCAGAAAGATCCTATGAGATTCGATTGGGCAATACAACAAGATACATAGACCGCCATCCAACTGCATCTATGACTAGAAGTCCACCTTCAGGTTATCATCCGAACCCCCTCCAGTATAAAGTTGCAAGCAACACACAACTACTTTAAGCAAAGTGTGTAAGGTAAACAATCCACTTGTTCCATGAACAAGAGATCGTTGTTTCCTAACTAGTAGCGACAACACATCTACAACCGAAGAGATTTTTGTCACTTCCCTTGGAAACTAGAGGCATGAACCCACTATCGAGCATAAATAACCCCTCTTGGAGTTACTAGCAACTACTCGGACAAGATAGCTACTAACAACGGAGAGCATGCAAGATCACAAACAACACAGACATGATTGAATCATAAATACAAAACCATTAACCAAACTGACATAATTATCTCAATATCCATCGGATCCCCGCACACAACATGCATGATTACAAATAGATTAGATCTTGATCATGAACGGAGCTCACAAGATCTATACATGAAAGCACAAGGAGGAGATACAACCATCTAGCTACTACATGGACCCATAGCCCAAGGTGGAACTACTCATGCATCATACCGGAGAGAAGGCCTCCGGGATGATCTCCCCTTCGACAGGGTGCTGGGAAGAACTTCGGACCCCCCCGCTCTAGGGACGACGGTGGCGGCAGCTACAGAAGGTTTCGTGGAATATTGATCGTATTCCTAGGGTTTCTACATCGGGGGCTTCTTATAGGCAAAGAGGGAGGCCGAGGGGGTGCCCGAGGCGGCTGCAACCCCCCTAGGCGCGGGGTGGGGGCACCCGCATGGCCAGGGGTGTGGCCCCCTCGAGGCCCTCCTCCTTCTCTCCTCTGGGCTTCGTGTACCCCATGGAAAGATATTGACTTTGGCTTTTGTCCCATCCAATTCCGAGAATATTGATTTTCTGCCTTTCTGGAACCAAAAACAGAAGAAAACAGGCAACTGGCACTATGGCATCTTGTTAATATGTTAATTCCAGAAAAGATATAAAAACACCTCAAAGTGTAGACAAAGCAAAGCAAAGTAGATAATAAACAAGCATGGAACATCAAAAATTATAGATATGTTTCCGACGTATCAGTCTCCACCTTCTACCTTTAGGCACCATTAAGAGAGCATAGTTGTCATTCTGTGTGCAGTGTCCCAAAACTTATTGATTGATGCATATTGTGATATTACTTTATCTTGTGCTATTTGTTTCTAGTCACCCTTGTGAACCTTGAAGGTGTCATATGCATCTATTTGCTACTCTATGAGGGAAAAGCTGATTGCCACTATGCCATGTTTTCTGTATGTGAAACAAACAAACGTTTTCCAATACATGTTATTCATGATCTTTGTTTGTATCCTTTCATGTTGCATGCATAGTTACTTTGTCTTAATGTTAGAACTCCATCTTTCATGCACATGTTTAGAGTTCTTTGATCCCAGCTTTTAATGCTTGCAAATGGATTAATCTTGGTTTTGATGGTGCATGTCACCTCAAAAATTCTTTTATCACTTACCTACTCGAGGACGAGCAGGAGTTAAGCTTGGGGATGCTTGATACATCGGAAACGTATCTATAATTTTTGATGCTCCATGCTTGTTTAGTATCTACTTTGCTTTGCTTTGTCTACACTTTGAGGTGTTTTTATATCTTTTCTAGAACTAACCTATTAACAAGTTGCCACAGTGCCAGTTGCCTGTTTTCTTCTGTTTTTGGTTCCAGAAAGGCAGAAAATCAATATTCTCAGAATTGGACAGGACAAAAGCCAAAGTCAATATTTTACCGTGGGCGACACGAAGTCCAGAGGAGAGACAGAGAAGCGAAACAGGGCAGCCAAACCCCCCTAGGCGCGGCCACTGGTGGGCCCGCGCCTAGGCGGGGTGTGGCCCCCTAGTCGTCTCCCAGCCTCGCCTCTTCGCCTATAAGAAGCCTGGATGCAGAAACCCTAGGCACCCAATCAAAACTCCACGAAACCATCTATAGCCGCCGCCACCATCGTCCCTAGATCAGGGGATCTGAAGTTCTTCCCGGCACCCTGCCGGAGGGGAGATTATCCCGGAGGCCTTCTTCTCTGGTATGATACATGAGTAGTTCCACCTTGGACTATGGGACCATGTAGTAGCTAGACGGTTGTATATCCTACTTGTGCTTTCATGTATAGATCTTATGAGCTCCGTTCATGATCAAGATCTAATCTATTTGTAATCATGCATGTTTTGTTTGTGGGGATCCAATGGATATTGAGATTACTATGTCAGATTGATGAATGGTTTTGTCTTTATGATTCTATCATGTCTGTGTTGTTTGTGATCTTGCATGCTCTCCGTTGTTAGTAGCTATCTTGGCCAAGTAGTTGCTAGTGACTCCAAGAGGGGGTATTTATGCTCTATAGTGGGTTCATACCTCTAGTTTCCAAGGTAAGTGACAGAAATCTCTTCGGTTGTAGATGTGATGTTGCCACTAGGGAGAAAACAACGGCCTCTTATTCATAGAACAAGTGGATTGTTTACCTTACACACTTTGCTTAAAGCAGTTGTATGTTCCTTGCAACTTAATACTAGAGGGGATTTGGATGATAACCTAAAGGTGGACTTCTAGTCATCGATGCAGTTGGATGGCGGTCTATGTATATTGTTGTATTGCCCAATCGAATCTCATAGGATCTTTTTGTCTGGTATTGCATTGTTATGCCTTGCTCAGTTCCTGTCAATTGCCCTGCTATAATTTGTTTACCCTTCATGCCATGTTGTTTATCCAAGGAGAGAACCTCTACTGAACTATGGACCCCTGTCCAATCTTTACCATTGATACATCTTCCACTGTTACATGTTTACTTGCTGCAAACCATTACCTTCCACACCATACGTTTAATCCTTTGTTGCAGCAGAGCTTGACAACCTCACTGTTCGTTGGGACAAAGTCTTGAGTTTGTGTTGTGCAGGTCTCTGTGTTGCTTGCAACACCTATGTGACATTTCCTTCCTCCTTCTGGTTCGATAACCTCGGTTTATACTGAGGGAAGACTTGCTGCTGTGCTCATCACACCTTTCTCTTTGGGTTTCCAACGAAGTGCTCCACGTAAAGCACCAATAGGACTGAGCAAGGCATAACAATGCAATACTAGATATCAAGATCCTGTGAGATTCGATTGGGCAATACAACAAGATATATAGACCGCCATCCAACTACATCTATGACTATAAGTCCACCTTTGGGTTATCATCCGAAACCCCTCCAGTATTAAGTTGCAAGCAACAAACAACTGCTTTAAGCAAAGTGTGTAAGGTAAACAATCCGCTTGTTCCATGAACAAGAGACCGTTGTTTTCTCCCTAGTGGCAACAGCACATCTACAACCTTAGAGATTTTTGTAACTTCCCTTAGATTAAATAGAGGCATGAACCCACTATCGAGCATAAATACCCCTCTTGGAGTCACTAGCAACTACTTGGCCAAGATAGCTACTAACAACGGAGAGCATGCAAGATCACAAACAACACAGACATGATAGAATCAATAAGACAAAACCATTAATCAATCTGACATAGTAATCTCAATATCCATCAGATCCTCGCAAACACAACATGCATGATTACAAATAGATGAGATCTTCATCATGAAAGGATCTCACAATATCTAGACATGAAAGAACAAAGGAGGAGATACAACCATCTAGCTACTACATGGACCCGTATTCCAAGGTGGAACTACTCACGCTTCATACTAGAGGCTAGCATGATGAAGAAGAAGGCCTCTGGGATGATCTCCCCTCCGACAGGGTGCCGGTAATATCTTCAGATCCCCCCGATCTAGGAACAATGGTGGCGGCGGCTACAAACGGTTTCATGGAATATTTATCGGGTACTTAGGGTTTAGGCATCGCGGGCTTCTTATAGGCGAAGAGGCAAGACAGGAGGGTGGCCATGGGGCCCACACCCTTCCTATGTGCGACCTAGGGTGGGCCCGTGCCTAGGGGGTGCGGCCGCCCCGTGGCTCCCCTCCGTCTCTCCTTTGGACTCCGTGTTCTCCTCGGTGAAATATTAACTTTGGCTTTTGTCCCGTCCAATTCTGAGAATATTTCCTTACTAGCTTTTTTGGAACCAAAAACAGAAGAGAACAGGCAACTGGCACTGTGGCATCTTGTTAATAGGTTAGTACTAGAAAACATATAAAAATACCTCAAAGTGTAGAAAAATCAAAGCAAAGTAGATACTAAACAAGCATGGAACATCAAAAAATATAGATACTTTCCGACGTATCACATACATCTCGACCAATCAGAGAGCACCCAAACTGAGCGCTAGTTGATGCGGTTAGTATACATGCGATAGGGAAAGGGAGGGAGAGACATCCATCTTGTCGGGCTCTCCTCTCCGTACAAGTTAGGTACGCCCATCGGAGAGAAAGAGAGACGTCCAGCCCGTGGGATCATGATGTATCCAACGGTTGTTGGACAAGATCCGTGTGACATACATCTTGACCAATCAGAGCGCAGCCAAATGAGAGCAAGTTGAGCTACTATGACGGTTTGAGACAGGGGAGATGGGAAAAGTGAGGAAAAGTTTAGCGGGAGGGGAAAACTGAGTAGAGGTAAGTAAAACAAGGGCACTCAAACTGATGGGGGAATACCAATCGGGGTATACCCACGAAGCGGATTCGCCAGCTGGATCGAGCCGACTGAAACCTATCCCTGAGCGGGTCGACTCGCCCAATTCGGCGACTGGCGCATGTTGGACCCAGACGAGTGGCGCCGACTGGAGGCCCAAGATGGCGACTTCAATACAAAGCCCACCAAATACTTGTAAACCCTAACTGGCTGCATATATAAAGCCACCAGAGGCACCCCCACAGGGGAGGCTCTCCCACAATAGATTAGATCTAGTCTCCCTCCGCCTACGGCGGCTCCCATGTAAACCAATCTATGATCATATACTGGATTGACAGCAGGACGTAGCGATCCTCCACCGAGGGGACGTGAACCTGGGTACATCGTGTGCCAATCTCGCTCCCGGATTCTCCTACGTCGCCTTGCTCCCTCTACGTAAGCTACCTCCAGTAGCATCTGTCGTGCAATACCACGACAGTTGGCGCCCACCGTGGGGCAAGCGGCGCTTGGAGGGTGATGATCCGGGCGAGATCCAAAAACATCAATGTCAAGCTCATCCGGGGCACTGAATCCCTTCATCGACATCAGGCGGCGGCCGATCTTATCTTCACCAACAACTTCAGACGTTCCATAGGCTGACCAGTTTGGTCCGGCCGCCAGGCACTCGCAAGTGCGGTAGTCGATCCTGAAAGTCACATGCGCGTGAAGACATGAGCGTACATCGATCGGTCGCATACATCTATCTCAGTTTTTAATTCAATATTTCTCTCACTGATTGTCAATTAATTATTTGAATTTAACCGTTGCATGCAAATTTTATGTACGCATGAAGAGTGGATAATTGTTTTCATGGAAACCAGCGATTGATCCACAACCAGGCACAGGCGTGCGCGATCCAGATGAGCTTTTTCCTATCTCCAACTCTCTCAACTATTTTTATGCCTATTGATTATTTTATTTGGATCTAATCTGCATGCACGTGGATCGTATGCACCTTGTGGAGTACTAACCATAAATGCAAGATTAGATCAGAGAAGGGTTCATGGGCACAATCTGTGGACTATCTCGACCTGCAGCAGCCGCAGCCTACAACATCAGTAGCAGCGCCGCGATGGACAGATTCACCATGATCAGTAGCGCCACGGTGTTGTCAACCTGAAGAATCACGCGCGCGTCCTCATCCACGATCAGCTCCATGGCGGCTCAGTTTTTTATTTGATTCCTCCTCTCGCTAGTTACTTTTTTAGTTGATTATTTTGTTTGGTTTAATCCCTTCTGTTCTATTGACATGCACGGATTCGCTTGGAGAATTGATCCTCCGTGCAGAACCAAACAAGAACATGGATCCTCCCGCCACGGACTCGCCACACTTGTGGATCCTCCCGCCACGGACTCACCATGCTCGTGGATCCTCCTGCTGCGGACGCCACGTCCGGCGACTCGTCCATCGCGGATTCGCCACGTCCAGCAACTCGTCCATCGCGGACTTGCCATGCTCCGGACCTTCGCCTAAACGTGGACACGCTTAAACGCGGACTCGCTAGGCTCGGGGACTCGCCCTCCACGGACTCGCCTGCCACGTCGACTTCGCCATAGCGCGACCTCCGTCCGCTGCGTCGACCCCGTGTCTGCCGCGTCAACTTCGCCACAGCGCGACCTCCGTCCGCCGCCTCGACCCCGTGTCCGCCGCGTCGACTTCGCCATAGCGCGACCTCCGTCCGCCGCGTCGACCCCGTGTCCTCCGTGTCGACATTGCCATAGCACGACCTCCGTCCGCCGCGTTGACCCCGTGTCCGCCGCGTCGACTTCGCCACAGCGCGACCTCCGTCCGCCGCGTCGACCCCGTGTCCGCCGCGTCGACTTTACCATAGCATAACCCACGTCCGCCGCGTCGACCCCGTGCCCGCCGCGTCGACTCCTTCCGGCTACGTCGAATGCGTACGCCGTGCCTGCTAAGGGACCTTCATCGTCCGAGTCGCTAGAGAGGGTCGCATGCCACGCTGCATGGACTCACCACTAGGCTTCTCTTCCCTCTGGGAAAAAATCAATTCGCCTTTGTCAACCTTTGAAAGAGTGACTCGCAATGGCCAAGTAGTGCGGACGAGGACTCGCAAACCGAGCTTCGGACCGTCCACGAAAAACGCTAACCGAGAGCCATCATTGGAGTCGTCTTGCTCGACTGGCCTTCCAGGCCAAGACAAATGGCAGTGCTACACAAACAGCACCATGTCCTCCTCAACCTTAGATAGCGCGACTCGCATGGCCAAGTACTGCGGACGAGGACTCGCAACCCGAGCCTCGGATCGTCCAGGAAGAACGCCAAGCCGATAGCCATCTTTGGAGTCGCCATGCGACTGGCCCCCCGGGCCAAGACGAGAGACTCGCTAACAAAAATAGCGCAATCAACATCATCGCGGACTCACAATCATCGCGGACTCGCCATACTCGGGGACATTCCCCTCGCGGACTCGTAATCATCGCGGACTCCCCACACTCGGGGACTCTCTCCTCGCGGACTCGCAATCATCGCGGACTCGCCACACTCGGGGACTCTCCCCTCGCGGACTCGCAATCATCGCGGACTCGCCATGCTCGGGGACTCTCCCCTCGCAGACTCGCTCAACCTCGCCACTCGCCATGCTCGGCAACAACCACTACTATTTTCAAAATATGAGCCTCAAGTCGCCTCTACAAGCCAACTTGAGCCTCGATGACTACTCCTAGGCATGCTGTGTGTACGCGTGGTTCCGCGAACGCGGTTCGCCCTCATCGAGTCGCCACCGCGGACTCTCCCTCGCGTACTCAACACGCTCGGGGACTCGCCCTCGCGTACTCGACACGCTCGGGGACTCGTCACCGCGGACTCGCCCTCGCGTACTCAACACGCTCGGGGACTCGTCACCGTGGACTCTCCCTCGCGTACTCGACACGCTCGGGGACTCGCCACCGCGGACTCGCCCTCGCGTACTCAACACGCTCGGGGACTCGTCATCGAGGACTCGCCCTCGCGTACTCAACACGCTCGGGGACTCACTGTCGTGGACTCGCCCTCGCGTACTCAACACGCTCGGGGACTCGTCACCGCAGACTCGCCCTCGCGTACTCGACACGCTCGGGGACTCGCCACCGCGGACTCGCCCTCGCGTACTCGACACGCTCGGGGACTCGCCACCGCGGACTCGCCCTCGCGTACTCAACACGCTCGGGGACTCATCATCGAGGACTCGCCCTCGCGTACTCAACACGCTCGGGGACTCACCGTCGTGGACTCGCCCTCGCGTACTCAACACGCTCGGGGACTCGTCACCGCGGACTCGCCCTCGCGTACTCGACACGCTCGGGGACTCGCCACCGCGGACTCGCCCTCGCGTACTCGACACGCTCGGGGACTCGCCACCGCGGACTCGCCCTCGCGTACTCAACACGCTCGGGGACTCATCACCACGGACTCGCTCTCGCGTACTCAACACGCTCGGGGACTCGTCGCCGTGGACTCGCCCTCGCGTACTCAACACGCTCGGGGACCCGCCCTCGCGTACTCAACGCGCTTCGGGACTCGTCGTGCCATAGACAGCGCCACTCGCCGGTCGCTCGACCTCACCACTCGTCGCGCTCGGGGATTCGGCACTCGCTGGTCGCTCGACCTCGCCACTCGCTGCGCTCGGGGCCTCGGCACGCTCCATGTTTGGGGACTCGCTGCAACTGGCGGCTTCACCGACACCCTGCTTCTTTCGCCAACTGGCCATCACCGACCGGCTCACGCCGACCGCCTCCCGCTTCACGGTTCTTTTCTCTGTTCAGGAGCTCGTCGCCGATTCGCTACGACCCATCGTCAAGACTCTCTGCACCCTGCCTCAAGCCCGCGTCGAATCGACAACGCGCTCGGGGACTACTGATGGGGGAATACCAATCGGGGTATGCCCACGAAGCGGATTCGCCAGCTGGATCGAGCCGACTGAAACCTATCCCTGAGCGGGTCGACTCGCCCAATTCGGCGACTAGCGCATGCTGGACCCAGACGAGTGGCGCCGACTAGAGGCCCAAGATGGCGAATTCAATACAAAGCCCACCAAATACTTGTAAACCCTAACTGGCTGCATATATAAAGCCACCAGAGGCACCCCCATAGGGGAGGCTCTCCCACAATAGATTAGATCTAGTCTCCCTCCGCCTACGGCGGCTCCCATGTAAACCAATCTATGATCATATACTGGATTGACAGCAGGACGTAGCGATCCTCCACCGAGGGGATGTGAACCTGGGTACATCGTGTGCCAATCTCGCTCCCGGATTCTCCTACGTCGCCTTGCTCCCTCTACGTAAGCTACCCCCAGTAGCATCTGCCGTGCAATACCACAACACAAACAAAAAATGAGTAAGGGAAATTCAAGCTTTTGGCATAAAAAATGGAAAATGTGTTATTTGAAGAAAATATTCCATCTTGGCTGGAATTATATTGTTTGCAACTCAAAGATACACAAGTGTTCCAAATTTGGCCTCATGTAGACAAAGTATGTTTTGGGATGGGTTATTTTGGAGGTGGATTG
Organism: Avena sativa; assembly: GCA_916181665.1. Taxonomy (NCBI): domain Eukaryota; kingdom Viridiplantae; phylum Streptophyta; class Magnoliopsida; order Poales; family Poaceae; genus Avena; species Avena sativa. The sequence continues at coordinate 212,657,891 of OV702293.1, forward strand.
AGTAGAAAGCCATGCATCTTCATAGCTAGTAGCTCATTCTAAGAAGGGACTATGAAGTGGTTTTGGGATGGGTTATTTAGAGTAAGAGTACTAAGAAGGGTCTAAGAAGTGTTATAAATTTGGCCTTATTTAGAAAAGATATGTTTTGGAATATGTTATTTGGAGGTGGATTGAGTAGAAAGCCATGCATCTTCATAACTAGTAGCTCATTCCAAGAAGGGTTTAAGAAGTGGTTTAGGGGATAAGTCCATTTCTATTTAGTTCCTTTTCCTTTATTATTTATGCTAGGTTGTAGGTAACATAACAAGACTCCATGCGAAGGTTGCAAGGCATCGCGGCGCACATGTGGCAGCTACCGCTCGAACCGTCGCCAGCACGCTCTCCACTACGCACGGAAATCGAGGATACATGGTTAAAATCGCGTAATTTAGACATGAATAGTCAAGTTCCAGTTAGAATGTGGGGCCCATGATCGTCTCATCCCATCAGCACTACCGTCACAGACGGACGAGGTCACCAATCGTCAATAATAACGTCAGTATCAATCGCAAAAGCAGAAGCAAAGCAATGGCTCCATGTCATTCGAATCAACAAACAGAGTACTTACTTGAGTATGCAACTCAATCAAATACTCGGGGGATACTCCTATCAGGAGCGCCGACCACACACCTAAAGAATCGGTTAGGTTCCGAGTCAATGTAGGGTTTGCAGCATAGAAAAACAAAAAAAATTCCTATGATGTGAACAACTATGTACTAGAAACAAGCAACGGGAGATATACATCCGTAGAGAACATACCCTTGAAGACTGGCAAAGCTTAACGAGGTTGTACTCATGGATGATGTAGACGGACGCTTGCCAATCTCAAGATCGAGAGGAAGTCCTAGCACCGCAAATCAGCGGTGCATCCGTGCTCGCACACATGTCCGAGCCACCGAGAAACCTCTGCCTCCTCACTCGAGTGATGCAGCGGAAGAAACAACTCTTTCTTGCCTAAAATCCACCGAGAACATGTATCTCGCTAGTCCGAGACCATGGGGAATAAACTAGAGGGGGAGAGAGATCCTTCACGAGCAGGTGTGAGTGTGAGAGAGGGAGAGGGGGATTTATATAGGAGGGAGGGGCACCCCAAGGGGGTGGCCGGCGCATGGGGGCTCCCCCTCCCCTCATCCATTCATGTGGGTGGAGCTCCCACTCACAAAATAGCCCCTTCATTTCTCCACTCAAAATTCCCATTAAATTTCCACCAAATTTAATGCAATCTCTCTTTAAATAGAACTCCTTTTATTTATTCAGAATTTTATCAATTACCTTAATGGACAAACATTCACATATAACCCCTTGCTAGTATTTCATTTCACATGCAGAAACACTTTGAGCAATTTCACCCGAAATGATTCTGGTGTCTAGTGAAATAAATTCCTGCGCTTTGTAAATCTTTTTAGCATGAAACTATTTGTTCCAAATGGTGTCGGTGTCTCTTAAGTGTGTCACCCTATGGTTCGCGAATAATGCGGACATGATCGAGACCCCTCTCGGATCATTAATCAGAAGCGGGACCTGGAGATCCATACTAACTCCCACACATTCAACGATGACTTTCTTGTGATCGTGAGAACCTTTTACGCTAGAATCTTAATCCCTTTGTCTCACGGTATATTACATGTCCGAGATTCGATCATCGGTATCTTCATACCTAGTTTGATCTCGTTACTGACATGTACTCTTTTCTCGTTCCCGTGATATAACATTCTAGCGATCAAATCACTTGCTTGCAAGCTCACCAATGTGATATCACCGAGAGGGCCCAGAGTATATCTATCCATCATCGGGATGAAAAAATTCCACTCTTGATCCATGGGCCTCAACATAACACCTTAGTATCACTGAACCCATCTTTATAATCACCCTATTACGGTGTGACGTTTGATGTTATCAAGATACTCTTCTGGTGTTATTGATTGGCATGATCTCATGGTCTAAGGATTAGGATTACTTCGTATGATGTTATAGCAATATAAACTCAATGATTTTGATCGTAATGCTATACTTCGGATGAATGTTCATCACACCATTCCAATAATGTTGTGATCTCATTATTAACAACATCTAATGTCCATGATCAGGAAACCTTGATCATCTTGTTAATCAATGAGCTAGTTTATAAGAGAGGCATAACTAGGAACTTTCTGTTTGTTTATTAAACACACATGTATTAATGTTTCTGTATTAATACAATTATAGCATGCAAAATAAACATCTATCATATACTTGGAATATACATAATAACCACTTTATTATTGCCTCTCAGGGCATATTCCCTTTAGTCTCCCGCTTGCACTAGAGACAATAATCTAGTTACATAGTGATAAATCTAACACCCATAGAGTTCTGGTGTTGATCATGTTTTGTTCTAGGGAGAGTTTTAGTCAACAGACCTGCTACATTGAGATCCGTGTGTACTTACAAATCTTTATATCTCCATCCTTGACATGCTCGCGGATGGAGTGAAACCGGTGCTTAATATGCTTGGAATTCTTGTGAGACCTTGGTTCTTTGGCATTGGCTATGGCTCCATTTTTGTTACAATAGGTCACCATTGGGTCCAACGCTCTCGCAACCACACCTAGTTTGGTTATGAATTCCTTCATCCAAACTGCTTCCAGAGATGCTTCCGCAGCAGCAACATATTCGGCCTCCATTGTTGATCCCGCCACCACGGGTTGTTTGGAACTCCTCCAACAAACCGCTCCACCATTCATGAGAAATACATATCCGGATTGAGACATAGAGTCATCCGGATCAGTGTTGAAGCTAGAATAGACATAACACTTAGCTACGGGCTCTTCTTCACCTCCGTACACTAGAAACATATCCTTAGTTCTTCTCAAGTACTTAAGGATATTATTGACCGTTGTCTAGTGTTCCGATCCTGGATCAGATTGGTATCTACTAGTTAAACTAATAGCATGTGCCACATCCGGTCTTGTACATAGCATGGCGTACATTATAGAGCCTATGGCTGAAGCATAGGGGACTTTGTCCATTATCTCTCTTTCTTCCGCCGTAGACGGATTTTGAGTCTTACTCAATGTCTTGCCTTGCAACATAGGTAAGAACCCTTTCTTACTTCCGTCCATTTTAAATTTCTTTAAAATATTATGAAGGTATGTACTTTACGATAGCCCTATTAGGCGCCTAGATTTATCCCTATAGATCTTTATGCCTAATATGTATGACGCTTCACCTAGGTCTTTCATTGAAAATTTGCTGTTTAGATAACTTTTAACAGTGTTTAAATGATCTATATCATTTCCGATCAGTAATATGTCATCCACATATCATATTAGAAATGCCACATCGCCCACTCACTTTCTTGTAAATACAAGCCTCTCCATAAGTTTGAATAAATCCAAACTCTTTGATCACCTCATCAAAGCGGAGATTCCAACTCTGGGATGCTTGCTTCAGTCCATAGATGGATCGATGAAGCTTGCATACATTGTCAGCATTCCTTAGGATCGACAAAACCCTTTGGTTGTACCATATACAACTATTCTTCAATGTTTCCATCAATGGTAAGGAAATCAGTAATCGTTAACTGCTCGGTTGTCTTGGGAGTGGCGACTAATCGGAATTCGGATGATTAACTGATTTAATCGGTCGGCTATTAATCGGTTCAACCTACAAAATTAGCACCTAAAACACATATTAATCCTCTTGCACCTCAACCACCTACCCTATTAAAGGCATCCTTGAGCTCCCAAATGAGATCCTCAAGGATCTTGAGCTCTTGTATCTTAGATCTGATCGGCAACTATGAGGAACTGGTCAACAACGACAAGGAACTGGCTGGTGATGGCAGAAATCGAGCTCCTGGAGGCAGGGATCGAGAGGGAGCTTCGAAAAACCTATTTCATTGGGACGGGCTAGCGGATGGATGGGTGATATGCGTTGATAATCTTGCAACTTTTTTGACCAAGTGTAGTAGTTAATCGGGAACATACCAAGTAATCGGAGTGTCAAAGCTATTAATCGGGCTAAATGATTAACACAAATGATTAGTGGTAATCGACACGGTCAGGTCCCTGGTAGCGATTAATCGGCCTATTAATCGTTGATTCGGCCTATTTTTTGAACAGTAGTTGCCATTGAGGAATGCAGTTTTGACATCCATCTGCCATATCTCATAGTCGAAATATGCAGAAATTGCTAACATAATCCTAACTTACTTTAGCATCACTACAGGAGAGAATGTCTCATCATAGTCAACTCTTTGAATTTGTTGAAACCCTTTTGCGACAAGTTGAGCTTAATAGACGGTTATGTTACCATTAGCATCAGTTTTCCTTTTGAAAATCCGTTTATTCTCCACGGCCTTTTGGTCGTGAGGTAAGTCCACCAAGGTCCAAACCTGGTTTTCATACATGGATTCCATCTCGGATTTCATGGCTTCTATCCATTTGTTGGAATCCGGGCTCATCATAACTTCTTCATACACCGCAGGGTCATCAATTTCATCGACCATGAAATGCATAACAGGATTTCTGTACAGCTCGGGAGCTGCACGCGTCCTGCTAGACCTGCGAGGTTCTTTAGTATTCTCTTTTGGAGCTTCATGATTGTTATCATTAGTTCCCTCTTCATTTGGTGAAGCCAACTCCGGAACGGCTTTCGGTGCTGCGCCACTCGCCATATTATGAAGAGAAGGTTCTACAACCTCTTCGAGTTCTACCTTCGGACTACGCACACCTTTCGCGAGAAACTCTTTCTCTAGAAAGGATCCATTCTTGGCAACGAAAACCTTACCCTCGGATCTTTGATAGAAGGAATACCCAGTAGTTTCCTCAGGGTATCCTATGAAGACGCATTTTTCCGCTTTGGGTTCAAGTTTATCCGGTTGAAGTTTCTTCACATAAATATCGCATGCCCAAACTTTAAGAAATGACAGCTTAGGTTTGTTTCCAAACCACAATTCATAAGTTGTCTTTTCAACGGATTTAGATGGTGCCTGATTTAAAGCGAATTCAGCAGTTTCTAGTGCCTAACGCCAAAATGACAGTTGCAAGTCCGTCAGAGATATTATAGATCGAACCATATCTAGTAAAGTACGATTGCGACGTTCCGACACACCATTTCATTGAGATGTTCCGGCAGGTGTGAGTTGTGAAACTATTCCACACTCTTTCATATGTGTGCTAAACTCGTAACTTAGATACTCACCTCCACGGTCAGACCATAGAAATTTGATCATTCTATTACGATGATTTTCCACTTCACTCTAAAATTCCTTGAATTTCTCAAAGGTTTCAGACTTGTGTTTCATTAAGTAGATATAATCGTATCTACTCAAATCATCCGTGAAAGTAACAAAATAACGATATCCACCTCACACTGACACACTCATTGGACCACACACATCAGGGTGTATGATTTCCAATAAATCTGTCGGTCTTTCAATTGAACCGGAAAACGACATTCTAGTCATCTTGCCCATAAGGCATGGCTCACATGTATCAAATGATTCAAAATCAAGTGATTCCAAAAGTCCATCTGAATGGAGCTTCTTCATGCGTTTAACGCCAATATGACCTAGACGGAATGCCACATATGTGCGGATATATCATCATTAAGTTTAATCCTTTTAGAATCAACATTATGAATATGTGTAACACTATTATTGAGATCCAACAGAAATAAACCATTCATCATTGGTGCATGACCATAAAAGATATCATTCATATAAATCGAACAACCATTATTTTTGGATTTAAATGAATAACCACTGTCCATCAAACATGATCCGGATACAATGTTCATGCTCAGTGCAAGCACCAAATAACAATTATTCAAGTTTATAACTAATCCCGATGGTAAGTGGAGAGGTAGTGTTCCGATGGCGATCACATCAACGCTTGATCCGTTGCCGACACGCATCTTGACCTCACCCCTTGCTAGCGGTCACTTGTTCCGCAGCCCCTGATTCGAGTTACAAATATTAGCAACCGATCTGGTATCAAATACCCAGGTGCTACTGCGAGTACTAGTCAAGTACACATCAATAACATGTATATCGTCCATACCTTTATTTGCCTTGCCGGCCTTCTTATCTGCCAAATACTTGGGGCATTTGCACTTCTAGTGGCCAGTCCCCTTGTAATAATAGCACTCGGTATCAGACTTAGGGCCAACTCGGGATTTATTTACAGGTATGGCAACCGGTTTTCCGCCCTTCTTTCCCTTCGGTTTACCCTTCCTGTCTTTCTTGAAATCGGTGGTCTTATTGATCATCAACACTTGATGTTCCTTCTTGATTTCCACCTCTACAGTCTTAAGTATTTATAGAAGCTCGGGGAGAGACTTCTTCATGCCCTGCATGTTATAGTTCATCACGAAGCTCTTGTAGATAGGTGGCAGAGATTGGAGAACATGATGTATGCCTAAGTCAATGGGAATCGATATTCCCAAGGACACAAGCTTATCAGCGTACCCCGGCATCTTGAGTATGTGCTCACTAATGGAGTTGTTCTCTTCCATCATGCAGCTAAAGAACTTTTCTGAAGCATTATAACTCTCTGCAGCAGAATGGGTGTCGAAAATCATTTTCAACTCACCCATTGTATCAAAGGCATTGCCATTTTCGAAATGCTTTCGAAGTTCTGGCTCTAGCCCATACAATATGCTGCAATAAACTAAGTTGTGGTCCTCCTGATGAGTCTAATAGGCATTGTTTTCCTCATCAGGGGCATCATCGAACGGTGGGAGGCCTAGCGGCGCTTCTAGCACATTTGCTTTTGTGCAGCAGAGAGGAGAATCCTCAAATTCATAGCCCATTCAGTATAGTTGCTACCATTCGTTGCAAGTTTATCTTTCTCCATGAACACATTGAAATTAAAAGCAGGTGGTGCCATCTACAACAGAATTTATAAAGATTAGACCAAGTTTATTATAGATCGAGTTCAACTAATCCAAAATTAAGAATGACCTCCCACTCAAAAACGACATCCCTCGTGCCTTTTTGGTGATTACATGAACCAAATCCACTACACCAAGTCCGATCATCACGTTAGTCGGTGTAGCTTCAAAGGCGAGCATCTATTGTTGGGTTCGCAGCATAGAAAACAAAAAAATTCCTACGATGGGAACCACTATGTACCAAGATCTATCTAATAGATACAAGGAATGCGCGGATGTATATCCGTAGAGAACATACCCTTGAAGACCGACAAAGCTTAATGAGTTAAACTCGTGGTTGATGTAGACGATCTCTTGCCGATCTCAAGATCGAGAGGAAGTCCTTAGCAGCGCAACTTAGCGGCGCATACGTGCTCGCACACACGTCCGAGGCACCGAGCAACCTCCACCTCCTCGCTCCACTGATACAACGGAAGCACAACTCTTTCTTGCCGAAAAGCCATCGGGAACATGTATCTCGCTAGTCCAAGACCATGGGGGATAAAAACTAGAGGGGGAGAGAGATCCTTCACGAGGAGGTGTGAGTGAGAGAGAGGGAGGGGGTTCCTTTTATAGGGAGAGGGGGGCTCCCAAGGGGCTATGCGCCCAGCCATGGGGCTGCCCCCTCCTCTTCTTTCATTCATGTGGGTGGACACTCCACTCACACAAATGCCTTTCAATTCCCTCCACTCAAAAAACCACTCAAACTCCCATTAAATTTCCACCAAATTTAATGCAAACTCTCATTAAATAAAACTCCTTTTATTTATTCAGAATTTTGTCAATTACTTTAATGAAAAATATTCTCATATAACCCCTTTCTAGTATTTCATTTCACATGCAAAAACACTTTCTGCAATTTCACCCGAAAACCCGTTTCGGTATCTAGTGAAATAAATTCATGTGCTTGTTATTCTTTCCAGCATGAAACTTTTGCTCCAAATGGATGTCGGTGTGTAACATCCCAGCATTTAGGACCTAACGAAGGGTAGATTAAGGAATATGGAATGTTGCATGCATCTATTTGTGAAAATGTGGGTAAAATTTTCGCCAAATAAAAACCTAAGTGATCAATGTTTATTTCATACTTTGAGATTAGGTTTAGTCTTAAAGGATGATTGTTATAAACTTTGAGATGATCTTAAGGAGTTATGTGTTTTCAAATGGATTTAAAATATTAGACTTGAGTGTTTGAATTATAATTCAAATGAATTAGATATAAGTTTTGAATCTTAATTCAATTAAGAGATAAATATTAGAACTTGAATTCTGTCCAAAGAAAAACAATAGTGAATATAAAGTTTATTTCTTATCATCAATATATATAATCAAGTTATAAAATTATAACTTATTTGAATCATCCACATAACATAAAAAAGTAAATATACAAAGAATAGGAATATTCTTTATTAATAATAATATAATCTTTATTACAATTGAATAAAATAAAGATTACAAGAATAATAAAAGAAAATTACAAAATAATAAGAAAATTACATTGGAATATTTACTAACTATCCTATATCTAAATCTAAACTAAATCTTCATCTTTATCTTTGTACCTGCAAAACAAAGACTAAATAAAAACAAAAGAAGATTATGTTAGTATTATTTCTCTCAGATATGTCAGTGAAATGCAATTGACAAATTCATCATTGAGACATTTAAAAAGGGGCAAGTTTCACTAATATGAAGGAATCCATCTTTCATAAATTCAAAGCCAGAAGTCAAATGACAGTCAAGAGGGACAAATTCACCAGCTAGGTGAAAGTAATCTGGTAAGAGTAAGTTCAAAAATTATGAACATATCCACAAGTGCATAACAAGCACACAGGCAGGACACACACCAGCATGCATGTGGTGTGTTGTCAAGCTCACAGAGCAACTCAATCTCACAAAACCACAAGCACAGCCGTGGGAGGCACTAGTGCATCACTCCACTTCACAACACACAAGAACAACCAGTGTAGACAACAGCTAAACGAAGCACCACGGCTAGCAACCAAACCAACTAAGGATCAATCACACATCACAAGGATGGTGACATAAGGAGGGGGTGGATCAGGTGGATAGCAAGATCAAGCCAGGAGCTAGGAGGAGCAGGGTCAGCTCAAGATCAAGCACAGGAATCCAGCAAAACCAGATCAAGATCATCATCACCAACGTACTACACCATCATCAGATTTTGTGGTGAGTTTCATAAAACCTTCACATGATCTAATCATCTTATTCAGAGAGAAACATGTGTTGTTTTATAAAACAAAACCTCAGAAAACACCCAAGTGGGGTGAATCCATCATAGGGATTTTTAAAACTCTAAAGGCAAAAAGCACAATACCAGGATACAACCAGAGCTCAGAGCAACATCCTTGCTCTGGTTGTCAAACTTTATTTTACTATTCAATCATGCATATACCTATGATCTATTCCTAGGCACATCCCTAAAGGAAGGGTAGCACCTTAAGAACAAATCCTTAGGGTCCATAACATGATCAAGCTCACTATCATTTTTCCAAGCTTTGATTCAATCAAGAATAACTGGTACCACTACCAGGACTATCTAGATGAACCAATTAGATAAGATCTAAATCCCTAAGCCTCATACCAACATCATTGGTCTTAGGGAATTCAGATAAAAGAATTTCTATTTATCTTTGAAAGCCAAGATTGTCTTAAACATAAACTAACCAAATCCATGGTTTAAAATCAAACTTGTGTGCCATACCATGAAGGTGTCACAAGAACACTCAAATATGAATCAAGAAAGACAGTAAATCATCATAGATTCAGACAATCAACTAACTAATCATCTTCCTGTTAGCACAGGAATCATAACTAGGAGATTCCTATGTTACACTTCACTGTTTGAGATCATGATGATCTCAAACCACATGTTAATTTCCAAGCTAATAGCACTAAGACAGTAGCTGTATCTTATCATCATCATGACCAAGAATCAAATAAACAGTGGTAAGCTACCAAGTCATTGGCTTTACCAAGCATGCTTCCCAAAGAACAATATCATCTGAATCAGATGCAATCTAAGCATCAAATCATCTAGTAAGCCACCAGGAACATCATCTATCATTTTAAGCAACAAGCCTCAGGCCAATAATCATTTAGCATGAATACAGATCAACCAAACATGATTCAAATCATCCAATACATCATAAATCACATAACAGGAACCCTCAATGGATAATCATCCTAAACTGAATCAGACAATAGACAAAGAGGACACTGCCAGCCTCTAGCATCGAATCAACAAGCACAGAAAGCACCAGGGGTAAGGAATCAAACTCACCGTAGGTCCTCGCTGAAGAAATTGAAGAGGAAGCAGATTGGCCGACGAACCCGCGGCGGCACAGGGAGCACCCAGGGGGCGCTGCAACCTGCACCAGCCATGGCGGTGGCCACAGCAGCACACGAATCCACCACACCACCACAGGCGAGACCACAACGGCGGCGGCAGCACTTGAACACATGCCAAACCCCAAACCCTAGGGTTTAGAGAGGCATCGATCCATTGCAGGAGAGCCCCAGGCTCAAATCCAATTGGATGGAACGAACAAGCGTCGTCAACAACCCCCAATTGCACCACGGCGGCGACCAGAACGACCGACGGTGGCAGGAATCGACGGTGGCGGCATCGCCGGCCACGGTGTCGGGGTCAGAGGAGGAGAGGATAAGATCGAGGGAGAGAGAGAGGTATTGAGGAGTGGGCCGAGCTGGGCCAAACCCTTCGGGGTGGTCCTTTTGTCTAAAACTAAATGGGCCACTAGGGCCCAATAAGAATAATCAGCCCAGAAACAATTCCAGGCCTGTTTTAATAAATAGGAAAAGACCAAAATACCCCTAGACTTAAATAAATTCTAGAAAATAAAATATAAGTCCAAAAATTATAAATTAAGTACTTTTAGATTCACAATAATCCACTCTATCCAAAAAAATATAAAATTTTGGACATTTAATTTTTTATAAGAATTTTGTAATTTATATATTCCTTATGGAATTTTACAAAATTATTGAAAGATGATAAAAATAAATAAAAATCACTTTCATTATCTATTAATATTATAGTATTTTTGAAAAATACTAAATATATAATTAATAACAATTTTTAATGTATAATTGATAATTCTTAAAAAGAATTATTAAATCAATAAAAGTCAAATAAAAAGGAAATAAAATAAACTGATTCAATATATGTTATAAATATTATAAAGTAATATTTATAAATACTTTATTAAAAGGCACCTTATATAGGGAAAATGCATATAGAATTAAATAATGCATTACATTACTTGCATCATCATTTTGCTTCTTTAAATATTGTCCTTACCGGGGAATAATGATGTTTTTGTAGAACTAGAAGCTCAAGGTCCAGTGCAAGCATCACTTGCTCATGTCCTTTGAAGAGTCTTTATCAAAGTATTTGCAAATTGTGTGTTATCATATATGCTATAAAAGAAAGAAAATATTATTTTCACAAATAAAGAAATTATAGATATCATCCTAAGTGGTGATATGATGGAGCAATAGAACTTAGAGTTATAATTGCAGTGATGATAATCAAGTAGGGACTTAATAACCCCTAACATCAGTGATTCTAGCGCCGTATATTATGCGTTAGCCATGAGATTTGGAATGGGACAGAGAAGTCAGCTGTATCTTCTTCCTCTTGCATGAAGCCGGATGTGCAGGTCGTGGCTGTTATCCTCGTAGCGTGCATAATAATTGGTAATTCGTAGAGGATATGCAGCATATGGGTGGGAACCCTCATCGTCCCACGATAGTTCTGGCATCTAACGGTTTGTACAAACCATTGCCGTAATTCATTATGTGGGCATGGTGTACACCAAGGAGGCATGCGGGGTCACGAAGGGGGCAGTGATTGGCTTGGACCAACTACTGAGCCCCACATCATGGAATTGTGGACGGGAAAGTACGCCCGGTTGTGCAACAAGGAGTTGATCTCTCATGGGTAAAGTAACGCACCTCTGCAGAGTGTAAGAACTGTAACTTGTTACTCCCTGTTCCGGGAAGGAGCTACGAACGCGGCAGGAAAGGAACTCCATGAAAGTTCTGGTCAACCTGTGAAGGCTGATGGTCATAGATTTTCATAATAAAATCAATCTTTGAAGAAAGATTTACAAAAATTGCATAGTGCCAAGGATTCATAATCTGAGGTGGTAGTTAGAGAATCAAACTTCCCACCTTGCATATAATGAGCTTGTTGGGTAACGTTGTTACTCATTCTTTCCTTTGATCCCTTGCTTAGACTCTGAGGATTCCGAAGACGTGCCAATGTATGCAGCCGAATGCCAAGAAGATGTGTTCTACGAGGAACCTGATCTGTCCGGAGGAGTTGAAGGAGTGGATTACGAGATCCGCTACGGTGTAGAGGAGAACGAGTCCAACTAAGTACCTAGTTAGTAGTAACTAACGGGCCGAGCAGCATGAACGCTATAGAATAAGCTGCTGAGCTCAACTCCTAGTCGGAGTTGTTACTTTTAAATTCCGCTGAACACTTTATATTTTGGTTTGTAAGTTGGATCTTTGGTAAGTCTCGAACTTTCGGTATTGTAATAAGAATAATGTGTGTACTTTTGTAATATGGACCCGCAATGTTTCTGTTGTACCACTCTGAGGGATGTGATATTTACGGAATGGTGTTCTGTGGATGTCATGTCAATGACTATAGTGTACTACACATGCAGTGGTATGCTGGGTCACCACAGTTGGTATCAGAGCAAATTGCTTTGACCTTAGGTTGGAAACCTAGTAAAGGGTATTACCTGTAGGAGAATTATCAACAATAAATAATTCTCTAAAAGTAATATAATGGGTATTCAAATGAGAATATTCCGTTATATATTTTAGTGCGATAATTCTTTGTTATGATGAAATATATCATTGGATACTAATCAAAATTATTTTTCTGATATACAGAGATATGGCACCAAAGTTTCCAAAACAGACTTTGGTAAAGAAAGAGGAGACTCTTGATGATTATCAAGGATCATTTATAGACCAAATTCGTCAACTTTTATAGCTCTTTAGTTGTCCAACTAGAATTTCAGTGAACACTATCACTTACCTTGATGGCCGGATGTTATCCAAGTACCGTGTGAGTATCCAAATTCTAGAGAAGCTTGGACTATATCACGATCTACCCATAGGAGAAGGTAGGAGTCATTTAGTAGCCTATCATGTTGTTGTTGTGGAGGCGATAGCTAATATCCGGGAGCAGAAAACCAAGGAGCTAGAAGGTAGCACATTCTCTGTGATACCTCATGATTCTATAGACTCGGAGCCTATACCGGATCATCTTACTTTGGTTAAGAAGCATCCTAAGTTATCTTCCAAGTTTATGGATAGATACCGAACACTCGTTGTGTCTTTTTATAAGACCCATCAAGTGATTGTCAAAGACAAAAATGATATGTTAGAGGATCTAACTGATCCGGAAAGGAGGAAGCAGTTAGCATTACAATTAGAGAAGGAAGCAAGTAGTAGTGCCACACCTATCTTTAAGGATATACCTATAGATCCTGAATCTTTTATACCATATCCTTATTCACCAAGACCTGAACCTATACATGATCCTACTATGGATATGCGGTATGCAGTACCACAAGGCTCAGAGGATGGTTCTAATTCAGAACTTCTATTGAGAATTCGGATGGTTGGAGAATGGGATCAGATGATGGATCTCATGAATACCAGATGTCCACAGATGGTTCTGACAGAAATGTTGGACAATATAGTTGGATGGGTGCAAGAATGAACCCTAATAATAGTAGTAGAAATACCATGTCAATAGATAATCAGGATGAAGAAGAAGATCCTGAGGAGAGAGTGTTTGAATCATCAACATCTTCTCAAAACCCAGGGAATATACATTATCCAGTGTTTAACTATCTTGCCCACGAGAGCACCTGGGAAGCAGCAGGATCTGCGTATCCTATTGACAACTCAAGAAATGAAGCTCGGGAGATGCAGGCTGGAGATATGTTGAATATGTTTCTGAAGACTTTTCAGCTGAGCTGGAGGGAGTTAATGCGCTCAAGTTGAGTAATGACTCAAGTCCTGACACTTCAGATACAGAGTATGTTCCTTCTGGAAGGCCATATGTTCCACAAACTGTGCGACGAACAACACGTCATCATGGTTGGACATCAGACATGTACGATGAGCGTAGTTACTACTAGAAGGAGGCAATTAGTTAGTAGTACCAAGTATTGTGTATTGTACTCAAGTAATAAGGTAGTTTTGTAAGATACCTATATGGTATATGTTGTAAGGACTTTGTATCATTATGATAGTATGTAAAATATGTGAAATGCATATTTGGATTTTTTTTTGGATCTTCATTGTGTGACTAGTTCTGTGTGTAAAGTCGAGCTCAGAACACATGTGCATGATGTAATTATGAGTATCCACTTTATGTTTCAGTACTAGAGGGTCATGGATACGGGTGTAGGAATGGAAACTAAACAGCAGCGGATGGAGCGAGAGGCCAAGGAAAAGGCCGATGCAGATGCAGCAAACCAAGAAGCATTACCACCACCACCAATGAGGCCGTTAATGGAACAAAATTTTATGCAATGCATGCAAATGATGCAAGAAACCCAGAACAAGTTCATGGAGGAGCTGCTGGGACGTGCAAATCAGAGGGCACCTGAAGATGGAGGAGTGAGTCTATCTGATTTCCAGAATGCAAGACCGTTACCTTTTGCATCAGCTCCTGAACCAATGGATGCGGAAGACTAGCTAGCAGATACTGAAAGGAAGTTGAAAACTATAGGTTGCAATGATGAGGAGAAATTGAGGTATGCAACTCATCTTTTGACTGGACCTGCAGCATCATGGTGGGAAAATCAGTTGGCCATGCAACAACCAGGAAGAGAGTTTACCTGGGAAGAGTTCAAGCAGAGATTCCGTGAATATCATGTTCCGGAAAGTGTCATGGAGTTGAAGCGGAGAGAATTTGAGGAGCTTCAGCAAGGATATACTAGCGTCATGAAGTACATCCGGGAGTTTAGTCAACTTTCTCGCTATGCTGAGGAGGATGTTAACACAGAAGAGAAGCGGAAGAAGCGTTTCCTACGTGGATTAAATCCATTTGTGAAGATGCAGCTAAGGTTAGCCAATAAGCAAACTTATCAGCAGTTGTTGGATGCATCCATTACTTTTGAAGATGACTACAAGAATGTCCAAGAGGACCGGAGGAAGAGAGCCAAGAAGGAGACCAAGAGAATTCAGGCAAACAAACCTAAACCCAACCTAGAGTTCAAACCTCGGAATAGGAATTATGGCAACAACAATAATAACAATAACAAGGGCAATGGTGGAAATCAACCCAATCCGAGAAGGAATGTTATCTGTAACAATTGTGGAATTCCAGGGCTTTTCCAGAGGGAATGCAAAAAGCCTATAGTGATCTGTTATGGTTGTGGTTAGAAGGGGCATATCAAGCCAGATTGTCCGAGCAAACCACCTAGAGTATGGACTACCAAGGGAGGAGGACAAGTCAATGGAGGAATTGGACAGCCCAATAAAGGAGGAAATAATGGCAAGAACAACAATGGCAAGAGGAACCGACCTACCGGGAAACCGAATTGTGCAACCCTCGAGGAGGTGGATAATTCGGAGCATGGAGTGATAGGTACGCTCAATATCCTTACCAATCCCGGCAAAGTTCTATTTGATACTGGTGCAACTACTTCATTCATTTCTGAAGAATTTTGTGATAAGTTCGGGATTAGAAGGGTAACGTTAGAAAGTCCTATGACCATAGTTACGACAGGAGGGAATGTGATTGTACACCACATAAAACAAGATCAGGTTATCTCGATCTGTGGTTGTACATATTTCACAGACCATTATGTGATTCCTTTGAAGGGAATTGCAGTAGTGCTGGGGATGGATTGGATGATGGAACACGGAGCTCAGATAAATTGTGAGAAGAAAACTATCTCAATCAAAACTCCAAGTGGAGCAAGGATAGTTTATCAAGTAGATAAGCATAGTCATATCATGGTGGATCTATAGTTGAACTCAATGAAAGAGGTCAAATTGGAAGATATTCCTGTAGTTAATGAATTCCAAGATGTTTATCCAACAGAGTTATCGGGAATTCCACTGGACCGGGAGATAGAGTTCACCATTGACCTAATACCTGGTACAGCACCAATAGCTCAAGCACCATATAAAATGGGACCCAAAGAGTTGAAAGAACTAAAAGAGCAAATTGATGAGTTAGTTAGAAAAGGATTTATTCAGGAAAGTGTATCTCCATGGGGAACACCAGTAATCTTTGTGGATAAAAGAGATGGTGGGAGACGGATGTGTGGTGATTATAGAAACCTAAACAACGTGACTATAAAGAACAAGTATCCTTTACCAAGAATTCAAAATTTGTTTCATCAAGTGAAAGGAGCTGGAGTATTTTCAAAGATCGATTTAAGATCTGGATACCATCAAATAAAAATCAAGCCGGAAGATGTTCCAAAAACAGCATTTGTCTCAAGATATGGACACCATGAGTATCTAGTAGTACCATTTGGATTGACCAATGCACCGGCAATATTCATGAATATGATGAACAAGATCTTCATGCCATATTTGGAAAAGTTTGTCATCGTCTTTATTGATGATATTTTGATATATTCCAAGGATAAGGAAGAGCATGCTGACCATTTGAGAATAGCATTGCAGACTTTATGAGAACACAAACTCTATAATAAGTTCAGTAAATGTGAATTTTGGCTTGATGAGGTAGAATTCCTCGGTCATGTGATCAGTAAAGTTGGAATTGCTGTGAATCCATCTAAAGTTCACTCGGTACTAGAATGGACTGCACCGACCAATGTGAAGCAAATTCGAGGTTTCTTAGGAAT
The DNA here is from genome assembly GCA_916181665.1 of Avena sativa. NCBI lineage: Eukaryota > Viridiplantae > Streptophyta > Magnoliopsida > Poales > Poaceae > Avena > Avena sativa. The sequence continues at coordinate 212,674,750 of OV702293.1, forward strand.
GGCTGGTTATTATCGGAGATTCATTGAAGGTTTCTCCAAAATAGCCGGACCAAATTATTAAGGAAGAATACACCATTCAAGTGGGATGATAAATGTGAAGCAAGTTTTCAAGAGTTGAAGACTAGATTAACCACAGCTCCAATCTTAGCAGTCCCTGAAACAGGGAAGGACTTCACAGTATACTGTGATGTGTCTAAAGAATTTTTGGGTTGTGTATTAATGCAAGATCGGGAAGTGATTGCTTATGGTTCAAGACAGCTGAAACCACATGAAGTCAACTATCCAACTCATGATTTAGAGTTAGCAGCAGTAGTTTTTGCACTAAAAGGATGGAGGCATTTTCTTTATGGAGCCAGATGTGAGTTATACACTGACCATAAAAGTCTCAAATATTTCTTCACTCAAAAGGAATTGAACATGAGGCAGAAGCGTTGGTTGGAATTAATCAAGGATTATGATTTAACAATCAATTACACCCCAGGAAAAGCAAATGTTGTAGCAGATGCTTTAAGCAGAAACAGTGCAGATATTCAGCCAAGCAATAGGGAGTTACCAAAAGAGTTACAAATTAACTTGGAAAGATTAGAACTTCAATTCATTAGAACAGAGGTTCTTGGAGGATTAGCTACTATGAAGGTAGTTGCAGAGCATGACAGTGATCTTAAGCAAGAAATTTTTAGACAACAAGAAGAAGATCCTTTTATTGCTGAGGAAATTCGGAGGATATCTCAAGGGCAAAAATCAGTTTTTCGCCTTGGAGATTATGGGTCTTTATGGTTCCAAGACCGTCTATGTGTTCCATATGTGACTGAGATTAGAAATGTCATACTCAAAGAAGCACATGATACATCATATTCTATACATCCAGGGAGTACTAAGATGTATATGGATTTGAAAGAACTATTATGGTGGAATAACATGAAACGGGACATTGCAAAATATGTATCAGAATGCCATACTTGTCAAAGGGTGAAGGCTGAACATCAAAGTCCAGCAGGACCATTACAACCCTTGGAAATTCCTGAATGGAAATGGGAGGAAATAGGTATGGACTTCATTACAGGATTGCCTATGACACCAAAAAGGAAGGATATGATATGGGTAATTATGGACAGACTCACTAAGAGTGCACATTTTATTCCGGTGAATCAAAAGGATAATGACGAGAAGTTAGTTGAAGTATATGTCAAAGAAATAATAAGTAAGCATGAAGTACCCAAAAAGATCGTAACGGATAGGGGATCAGTGTTTACTTCAGCATTTTGGAAGCAATTGCATGAAGCACTTGGTTGAAAGTTAGATTTCAGCACGGCATATCATCTGGAGACAGGAGGTCAAACTGAAAGAACAAATCAAATACTAGAAGACATGTTAAGGGCTTGTGCACTAGATTTTGGAGGAACATGGGAAGATCATCTACCATTAGCAGAATTTTATTATAATAATAGCTATCAGAGTAGTCTGAAGGCAGCTCCATATGAGGTTCTGTATGGAAGGAAGTGTAGATCACCAATATGTTGGTATGAACCTGGAAGCAACAAAGAATTTGCGCCAGATTATATCAAGGAGAGATAAGACATCATTGATAAGATCAGGGATAGACTGAAAACAGCCCAGAGCAGGCAGAAAAGTTATGCGGATCCAAGTCGAAGATCATGGCATCCAGAAGTAGGAGATATGGTCTATTTGAAAGTAAGTCCAATGAAAGGAGTAAAAAGATTCGGAGTTAAAGGGAAATTGAGTCCAAGATACATCGGACCATTCAAGATACAGAGTTAAAACAGAACTATAGCTTATGATTTAGAGTTACCATCAAGATTGGCTCAAGTGCATAATGTTTTCCATGTGTCACAACTTCGTAAATGTTTAAAAGTTCCAGATGATGCAATCACACATCAAGAGATAGAACTACAAGTAGACCTGACCTATATTGAAAAGCCCTGTAAGATTCTGGAAGAAAACTAGAAAAGATTAAGGAACAGAGCAATCAAATATTGCAAGGTACAGTGGGAACATCACCCTGAAAGGGAAGCCACATGGGAGAAGCAAGAGCATTTAAGAAAAGCTTATCTAGAACTATTCAGGTACATCTCCACAAACTTCGGGACGAAGTTTAATTTAAGGGGGGAAGTCTGTAACATCCCAGCATTTAGGACCTAATGAAGGGTAGATTAAGGAATATGGAATGTTGCATGCATCTATTTGTGAAAATGTGGGTAAAATTTTTGCCAAATAAAAACCTAAGTGATCAATTTTTCTTTCATACTTTGAGATTAGGTTTAGTCTTAAAGGATGATTGTTATAAACTTTGAGATTATCTTAAGGAGTTATGTGTTTTCAAAAGGATTTGAAATATTAGACTTGAGTGTTTGAATTATAATTCAAATGAATTAGATATAAGTTTTGAATCTTAATTCAATTAAGAGATAAACATTACAACTTGAATTCTATCCAAACAAAAACAATAATGAATATAAAGTTTATTTCTTATCATCAATAGATATAATCAAGTTATAAAATTATAACTTATTTGAATCATCCACATAACTTACAAAAGTAAATATACAAAGAATAGGAATATTCTTTATTAATAATAATATAATCTTTATTACAATTGAATAAAATAAAGATTACAAGAATAATAAAAGAAAATTACAAAAGAATAAGAAAATTACATTGGAATATTTACTAACTATCCTATATCTAAATCTAAACTAAATCTTCATCTTTATCTTTGTACCTGCAAAACAAAGACTAAATAAAAACAAAAGAAGATTAGTGTTAGTATTATTTCTCTCAGATATGTCAGTGAAATGCACTTGACAAATTCATCATTGAGACATTTAAAAAAGGGGCAAGTTTCACTAATATGAAGGAATCCATCTTTCATAAATTCAAAGCCAGAAGTCAAATGACAGCAAAGAGGGACAAATTCACCAGCCAGGTGAAAGTAATCTGGTAAGAGTAAGTTCAAAAATTCTGAACATATCCACAAGTGCATAGCAAGCACACAGGCAGGACACACACCAGCATGCATGTGGTGTGTTGTCAAGCTCACAGAGCAACTCAATCTCACAGAGCAACTCAATCTCACAAAACCACAAGCACAGCCGTGGGAGGCACTAGTGCATCACTCCACTTCACAACACACAAGAACAGCCAGTGTAGACAGCAGCTAAACCAAGCACCACAGCTAGCAACCAAGCCAACTAAGGATCAATCAAACATCACCAGGATGGTGACATAAGGAGGGGGATGGATCAGGTGGATAGAAAGATCAAGCCAGGAGCTAGGAGGAGCTGGGTCAGTTCAAGATCAAGCATAGGAATCCAGCAAAACGAGATCAAGATCATCATCACCAACTTACTACACCATCATCAGATTTTGTGGTGAGTTTCACAAAACCTTCACATGATCTAATCATCTTATTCAGAGAGAAACATGTGTAGTTTTATAAAACAAAACCTCAGAAAACACCCAAGTGGAGTGAATCCATCATAGGGATTTTGAAAACTCTAAAGGCAAAAAGCACAATACCAGGATACAACCAGAGATCAGAGCAACATCCTTGCTCTGGTTGTCAAACTTTATTTTACTATTCAATCATGCATATACCTATGATCTATTCCTAGGCACATCCCTAAAGGAAGGGTAGCACCTTAAGAACAAATCCTTAGGGTCCATAACATGATCAAGCTCACTATCATTTTTCCAAGCTTTGATTCAATCAAGAATAACTGGTACCACTACCAGGACTATCTAGATGAACCAATTAGATAAGATCTAAATCCCTAAGCCTCGGACCAACATCATTGGTCTTAGGGAATTTAGATAAAAGAATTTCTATTTATCTTTGAAAGCCAAGATTGTCTTAAACATAAACTAACCAAATCCATGGTTTAGAATCAAACTTGTGTGTCATACCATGAAGGTGTCACAAGAACAGTCAAATATGAATCAAGAAAGACAGTAAATCATCATAGATTCAGACAATCAACTAACTAATCATCTTCCTGTTAGCACAGGAATCATAACTAGGAGATTCCTATGTTACACTTCACTGTTTGAGATCATGATGATCTCAAACCACATGTTAATTTCCAAGCTAATAGCACTAAGACAGTAGCTGTATCTTATCATCATCATGACCAAGAATCAAATAAACAGTGGTAAGCTACCAAGTCATTGGCTTTACCAAGCATGCTTCCCAAACAACAATATCATCTGAATCAGATGCAATCTAAGCATCAAATCATCTAGTAAGCCACCAGGAACATCATCTATCATTTTAAGCAACAAGCCTCAGGCCAATAATCATTTAGCATGAATACAGATCAACCAAACATGATTCAAATCATCCAATACATGATCAATGACATAACAGGAACCCTCAATGGATAATCATCCTAAACTGAATCAGACAATAGACAAAGAGGACACTGCCAGCCTCTAGCATCGAATCAACAAGCACAGAAAGCACCAGGGGTAAGGAATCAAACTCACCGTAGGTCCTTGCTGAAGAAATTGAAGAGGAAGCAGATTGGCTGACGAACCCGCGGCGGCACAGGGAGCACCCAGGGGGCGCTGCAACCTGCACCAGCCATGGCGGTGGCCACAGCAGCACACGAATCCACCACACCACCACAGGCGAGACCATAACGGCGGCGGCAACACTTGAACACATGCCAAACCCCAAACCCTAGGGTTTAGAGAGGCATCGATCCATTGCAGGAGAGCCCCAGGCTCAAATCCAATTGGATGGAACGAACAAGCGTCGTCAACAACCCCCAATTGCACCACGGCGGCGACCAGAACGACCGACGGTGGCGGGAATCGACGGTGGCGGCATCGCCGGCCACGGTGTCGGGGTCAGAGGAGGAGAGGATAAGATCGAGGGAGAGAGAGGTAGTGAGGAGTGGGACGAGCTGGGCCAAACCCTTCGGGGTGGTCCTTTTGTCTAAAACTAAATGGGCCACTAGGGCCCAATAAGAATAATCAGCCCAGAAACAATTCCAGGCCTGTTTTAATAAATAGGAAAAGACCAAAATACCCCTAGACTTAAATAAATTCTAGAAAATAAAATATAAGTCCAAAAATTATAAATTAAATACTTTTAGATTCACAATAATCCACTCTATCCAAAAAAATAAGATATAAAATTTTGAACATTTAAATTTTTATAATAATTTTGTAATTTATATATTACTTATGGAATTTTAAAAAATTATTAAAAGATGATAAAAATATATAAAAATCACTTTCATTATCTATTAGTATTATAGTATTTTTGAAAAATACTAAATATATATTTAATAACAATATTTAATGTATAATTGATAATTCTTAAAAAGAATTATTAAATCAATAAAAGTCAAATAAAAAGGAAATAAAATAAACTAATTCAATATATGTTATAAATATTATAAAGTAATATTTATAAATATTTATTAAAAGGCACCTTATATACGGAAAATGCATATAGAATTAAATAATGCATTACATTACTTGCATAATCATTTTGCTTCTTTAAATATTGTCCTTACCGGGCAATAATGATGTTTTTGTAGAACTAGAAGATCATGGTCCAGTGCAAGCATCAGACATCACTACCTTGCCATCACAAGGCAAGTTCATCACTTGCGCATGTCCTTTGAATAGTCTTTATCAAAGTATTTGCAAATTGTGTGTTATCATATATGCTATAAAAGACAGAAAATATTATTTTCACAAATAAAGAAATTATAGATATCATCCTAAGTGGTGATATGATGGAGCAATAGAACTTAGAGTTCTAATTGCAATGATGATAATCAAGTAGGGAGTTAATAACCCCTGACATCAGTGATTCTAGTGCCATATATTACGCGTTAGCCATGAGATTTGGAATCGGACAGAGAAGTCAGCTGTATCTTCTTCCTCTCGCATGAAGCTGGATGTGTAGGTCGTGGCTGTTATCCTCGTAGCGTGCATATTAATTGGTAATTCGTAGAGGATATGCAGCATATGGTTGGGAACCCTCACCGTCCCACGATAGTTATGGCATCTAACGGTTTGTACAAACCATTGCCATAATTCATTATGTGGGCATGGTGTACACCAAGCAGGCATGCGGGGCCACGATGGAGGCAGTGATTGGCTTGGACCAACTACTAGGCCCCACATCATGGAATTGTGGACGAGAAAGTATGCCCGATTGTGCAACAAGGAGTTGATATCTCATGGGTAAAGTAACGCACCTCTGCAGAGTGTAAAAACTATAACTTGTTACTCCTTGTTCTGGGAAGGAGCTACGAACACGGTAGGAAAGGAACTCCATGAAAGTTCTGGTCAACCTGTGAAGGCTGATGGTCATAGATTTTCATAATAAAATCAATCTTTGAAGAAATATTTACGAGGAACCTGATCTGTCTGGAGGAGTTGAAGGAGTGGATTACGAGATCCGCTACGGTGTCAAGGAGAACGAGTCCAACTAAGTACCTAGTTAGTAGTAACTAACGGAGCCGAGTAGCATGAACGCTATAGAATAAGCTGCTGAGCTCAACTCCTAGTCGGAGTTGTTACTTTTAAATTCCGCTGAACACTTTATATTTTGGTTTGTAAGTTGGATCTTTTGGAAGTCTCGAACTTCCGCTATTGTAATAAGAATAATGTGTGTACTTTTTTAATATGGACCCGCAATGTTTCTGTTGTACTGTAACACCCTCAGAATCGACCCTATGCAAGTCTCGGCGATTCCCGCCAAACCCGCATAGAAACGATTCAAAGGTGCCCACCAGGCACTTGCGTGCGGGTGGAAAACGAAGTAATATCATTACACAATAGTCCACGATGGAACCCATAGAACATATATATACAACACGACTCCATGAGTCAAGAATACAGATATACAATACAAAGATCCAAATCACCTTGAAAACGATACAACGTCCGACTACGGACAAGATGCAAATGGGGCTAAGAGCCCTGAAGAATAACCAATGGCGTCCATAACCCTGCCCAGGCCAAGCCGGAAGGGTAACCCCACTAACGACGTCGATCTCAAAACCTGCTTAAACAAAAGGGGTGCCGACAAAGGGCAAAGGAAAAAGAGAGCGGTCAGTACTGAGGCCAGTACACGGCGAGACTAGAATTCGGCGTCCTCGCCTACATAGGTATGGTGGACTGAAGCGGCAGCGCAGCATGCACTAAACAACCTATAGAGACTCAATCCAACTGGCGACTATCAGATAGGGATAAGAAAGACCTATTCGGATCCAACCTGAAACTATCACCAAGCACACCCATCCTGATATTTCCCCCTCGAGACCAAACAAGGAAGTCAACCGAGGAACTCACACAGTTGGCCATTTTATTCATTTCGTTATAGTTGCAGCAATTACTAGTCAGATATAGATAGCATGAGTCATCCTGATATAATAAGCAGTGGGCAGTTTTAAATAACCATTCCGTTGTAGTTATAGTACTTACTAGTCAGATACATATAGCATGAGGCATCCCAAAACCCAACAGTTGTTGGTACTTTTATTTAGCCATTCCGTTGTAGTTGCAATACTTACTAGTCAGGTACAATGGTAACAGGCAACAACCCAAACCAGCAATTGTTGGCACTTTTATTTAGCCATTCCATTATAGTGAAGCTAATTACTAGTCATTATAAAGTCAGATTTATAGCACTACTTTAGTTATAGTTGTCTATGATCGAGATACTGTGCTCCAAGTCGTCCATAACCGCGGACACGGCTTTCAGAAAGTTTTACCCTGCAGGGGTGCACAAATAGCAACACACGCACGATCAACCTCGGAAAAACCCAATGAAAACCCAACGAGGCATCACGACAAAGCAATTGCAAGATTCATATAAATTTCAGGGGGCCACCCCACCAAGCTACCCGCGACGAAGTTGGCCGGCTCCGAAATGGACCCAGAGGTTTGTGTCAATGGCTGTAAACGACTGGGAACCCGAAAGTGTGGCTGGGCTTGTCGATACCGCGGAAACATTCCACTCACCTAAACAGTACAGGCGCTCCACGCGCAATCATAAATAAAGCGGTAAAGCATGGCATAAGTACAGGATAGTAATAAAGCCCCAAACTACTTTGTGGCCCCAAGAAATAAATATGACTCAAGCTCTGGCTAGGGGGATTCATGGTCCCACATGCGGATAGTGCGAATAGTCAAAGAACAGGTATCAAGTAATCGGGGTCCTACGGGACACAAGTGGACAGTTAAAAACCAAATAACATCTATTGCCCACCTGTGCCTCTGCATTATTTACCTACTTCAATTTTAGTTATTAAACGATAATTAAAGCCATGATCATCTCCAACATAAAGCATATGGCATTCTTCCAACAACTGTGGTACTTGACAACACGCAACAACACTTGAGAAAGTAACTACGACACGCAAGTCTAACTATCTACCAAACAATAGGTAATAGGATGTGTCCAAGGCAATATAAGGCTACAAGGGATACCACGGGTACGAAAACTAGAGCATCCCAACACAGATAGCAATAGATCAACAGGAGGAAATAAAGACTAGAAATGTAAAATAGGTAGAAAGGAGGAGAATGCTCGCCTGAAAACATTGCCGAAGGTTCATCCGAAGATCGGGTCGACACTCGCATCAACTCATCGGTCTAGTCCGTGAAGAAGCAAAACACTAACACAAACACCGGATGCACTATTTAATTCTATGACATAAGAATGGGCATGATGCATGTATGATGTATGACATGGCAAGAACACGATGCAATTCGGCAATATTAAGTGGAACCAGGGTCCCAACAATTAATTATAGGTTCTTGTTGCTTAGCCACCCGCAATTTAAATGTTATATTAACAAGACAAAACATGGCATCGGTTTGCTACACAAATTTAAATGGGGCCAATATGAGACTAGAAAAGCTCGCATATGGTCTTCATATTTAATTATGAGGTGAATCGGCATAAGAACCCAAACCACACAATATGTATGCAAGCATGACAATTTAATATGCAACAAGTGATAAATGTCATATATTATAAAAATATGGGTCTCGGAAAAGGGACACACTTTGGGGTTCGGCGAACTTGGGGTTCGACGAGAACGGGTTCGGCCTTCAGACACCGGAAAGGAGAACTTGACGCGGCACCGGGTATGAGAGTTGGTATTGAGGTTGACCGGGTGACCGGTCTTCGATGGGATCGGTCTTCGGGTCGGGGCTTCGGGGTGGCGATCTTGGGTGGGCACCGAGGGTTCATTGGATCTGCCTGGTCGATGTCGATCTTGGCGGTTACTTGGCCACGTTGTCGTTCTTGTCGAGTGGGTGGTCTGGTCGGCACAACTTGGGGAGAATATCAACCAACCATCTATGGGCTCTAGAATGCCCACAACACTCAAACACACAGGTGCATAGACACGCAGTGCAACAGCAGACTGGGTAAAGGCCACACCGATGAGCACAGGGCAACGACACCTCGAACGCGCGGAGGAGGAGGTCCCGCGGCCACGCACGGGCGACGACGCAGGACAGCCGGCTTCGGCGAGACAGGGCACAGGCGGCGGGTCGACGAGGTGGCCGAGGAAGGCAGCCTCCTAGGAGAAAGGGATAGACGGCAGGGCGGCGACCGGTCGACGTGGAACCACTCGCGGGAGGAGGAGGCGGTGGAGGGGCTCTAGAGGCGGCGCTCGATGCTGGAACGAGGGGAGGAGACGCCGACATCGGGCTGCAGCGGTTACTGGGGGACCAAGGGAGATCGAGCAGAGGCGGCGGCCTCAATAGGAAGGAGCGAAGCGGGGGCACGCAGGAGGGTCGCGTGGGGAGGACGCTGAGTCGGGGTGGGTCCCGCGGGGAGCGAGGATGCGTGGGTTCGACGCGGGGTGACGGGCGTGTCGAGAGCGGGCTATACACGGAAGAGAAGGGATTGAGTCGGGGACGTGGCATGGTCGGTGGTTTTTTCCTAGGGGTGGTCGCATCATGGGGTGGGGCCGCATGTGGGCGCGCTGCTGCTGGCTGTGCAGAGAGCTGGCGGCGGCGGCTAGGAGGAATAGGTTAGGGTTTGGGGTAGGGTTAGGGTTTCATTTTGGATAGGTTTGACGAGGGTTTCTTTTGGGCAGGGTAGTAGGTGGCCTGGCTCGAAAGGCTAGGCTGCCTCCCCGGAAACTTTTATAAACTCGCTTATTATTATTATTTATTTTAGACAAAACATTTTGCGATTAGTTTTAGACAAACAATATATTCCGGACAAGCCCGGGGTTTTGATTTGAGTTAAGAAGGGGTATTTGGGAAAACAAAATAGACCTTTGTAAAATAGTTTTTGACAAACAGATGCATGATGATGTCATGATGATGCACATAATAAAATTAATAGCGATTTCTAATAGTGGTTTTACCCGGGGTGCTACAATTCGACACCACTAACAATGGATCTCGCCCTCGAGATCCGCCTCATGGTACGGGGAAGAAGGTCGACGGTCTAAATCTTCTCGCTTCGTGTAGATCCTCGCGACACCACTAACAAAGATTCCTTCTCCATCTTGAAATCAGCGACACCACCAACAAGGGGTTTTGCTCACGTTCGTCGAGAGAGCACTCCGGATAAACAAAAGACGAAGGTAGAGGCATCAAAAGATAAGGCCACCTCTAACTTCGATAGGAGGAGAGAAAAGGTGCACTCTAATCCACTTCAATGTACAAGAGCGAATAGATTGAGTAGTCGGCATGGGGGCCAATCCATCACGCACCCAAACTATTACTTCGCACATGCAGTAGAAAATCACGCAACCCATTCTCGGAATTAGACTGAAGATCTCGACAAGCGACGTTCGGAATCAACGGAGGGATGGATATTCTCATCAGATCTAATGTAGATGACTTCATCGTATCGGAAAACATCGGAGGATAGAAAGAAAAAATTTAGTGAATTTTCGGTCCACTGAAAGGTACAACAAATGAAAGATTCATCAGATAGCGTGAAGGTCGAATGTCGAAGCACCGTTACAAGAGGAGCGAGTGAAATCCTGAAGGTACGACGGAAACCCAACCACGAGAATTCCTAGACTCGAAGAAAAGATAAGGGAGCAGATTCAAAACACGTCGAGGTAAGAGAAGAATAGCAAAGAGATAAGGAGTAAAAGCAGACCTAATCAGATCTATCCAACCGATTTTCCAAAATAGTTTTGACACTCTACAACGTCCGTTAGCTAGGTTATCCTACAGGATGGACCAGTGGGGTATCGTAACTGCTGAGCTCTGATACCACTCTGTAACACCCTCAGAATCGACCCTATGCAAGTCTTGGCGATTCCCGCCAAACCTGCATAGAAACGATTCAAAGGTGCCCACCAGGCACTTGCGTGCGGGTGGAAAACGAAGTAATATCATTACACAATAGTCCACGATGGAACCCACAGAACATATATATACAACACGACTCCATGAGTCAACAATACAGATATACAATACAAAGATCCAAATCACCTTGAAAACGATACAACGTCCGACTACGGACAAGATGCAAATGGGGCTAAGAGCCCTGAAGAATAACCAATGGCGTCCATAACCCTGCCCAGGCCAAGCCGGAAGGGTAACCCCGCTAACGACGTCGATCTCAAAACCTGCTTAAACAAAAGGGGTGCCGACAAAGGGCAAAGGAAAAAGAGAGCGGTCAGTACTGAGGCCAGTACACGGCGAGACTAGAATTCGTTGGTCCTCGCCTACATAGGTATGGTGGACTGAAGCGGCAGCGCAGCATGCACTAAAGAACCTATAGAGACTCAATCCAACTGGCGACTATCAGATAGGGATAAGAAAGACCTATTCGGATCCAACCTGAAACTATCACCAAGCAAACCCATCCTGATATTTCCCACTCGAGACCAAACGAGGAAGTCAACCGAGGAACTCACACAGTTGGCCGTTTTATTCATTTTGTTATAGTTGCGGCAATTACTAGTCAGATATAGATAGCATGAGTCATCCTGATATAATAAGCAGTGGGCAGTTTTAAATAACCATTCCGTTGTAGTTATAGTACTTACTAGTCAGATACATATAGCATGAGGCATCCCAAAACCCAACAGTTGTTGGTACTTTTATTTAGCCATTCCGTTGTAGTTGCAATACTTACTAGTCAGGTACAATGGTAACAGGAAACAACCCAAACCAGCAATTGTTGGCACTTTTATTTAGCCATTCCATTATAGTGAAGCTAATTACTAGTCATTATAAAGTCAGATTTATAGCACTACTTTAGTTATAGTTGTCTATGATCGAGATACTGTGCTCCAAGTCGTCCATAACCGCGGACACGGCTTTCAGAAAGTTTTACCATGCAGGGGTGCACAAATAGCAACACACGCACGATCAACCTCGGAAAAACCAAATGAAAACCCAACGAGGCATCACGACAAAGCAATTGCAAGATTCATAATTTCAGGGGGCCACCCCACCAAGCTACCCGCGACGAAGTTGGCCGGCTCCGAAACGGACCCAGAGGTTTGTGTCAATGGCTGTAAACGACTGGGAACCCGAAAGTGTGACTGGGCTTGTCGATACCGCGGAAACATTCCACTCACCTAAACAGTACAGGCGCTCCACGCGTAATCATAAATAAAGCGGTAAAGCATGGCATAAGTACAGGATAGTAATAAAGCCCCAAACTACTTTGTGGCCCCAAGAAATAAATATGACTCAAGCTCTGGCTAGGGGGATTCATGGTCCCACATGCGGATAGTGCGAATAGTCAAAGAACAGGTATCAAGTACTCGGGGTCCTACGGGACAAAAGTGGACAGTTAAAAACCAAATAATATCTATTGCCCACCTGTGCCTCTGCATTATTTACCTACTTCAATTTTAGTTATTAAACGATAATTAAAGCCATGATCATCTCCAACATAAAGCATATGGCATTCTTCCAACAACTGTGGTACTTGACAACACACAACAGCACTTGAGCAAGTAACTACAACACGCAAGTCCAACTATCTACCAAACAACAGGTAATAGGATGTGTCCAAGGCAATATAAGGCTGCAAGGGATACCACGGGTACGAAAACTAGAGCATCGCAACACAGATAGCAATAGATCAACAGGAGGAAATAAAGACTAGAAATGTAAAATAGGTAGAAAGGGGGAGAATGCTCGCCTGAAAACATTGCCGAAGGTTCATCCGAAGATCGGGTCGACACTCGCATCAACTCATCGGCCTAGTCCGTGAAGAAGCAAAACACTAACACAAACACCGGATGCACTATTTAATTCTATGACATAAGAACGGGCATGATGCATGTATGATGTATGACATGGCAAGAACACGATGCAATTCGTCAATATTAAGTGGAACCAAGGTACCAACAATTAATTATAGGTTCTTGTTGCTTAGCCACCCACAATTTAAATGTTATATTAACAAGACAAAACATGGCATCGGTTTGCTACACAAATTTAAATGGGGCCAATATGAGACTAGAAAAGCTCGCATATGGTCTTCATATTTAATTATGAGGTGAATCGGCATAAGAACCCAAACCACACAATATGTATGCAAGCATGACAATTTAATATGCAACAAGTGATAAATGTCATATATTATAAAAATATGGGTCTCGGAAAAGGGACACACTTTGGGGTTCGGCGAACTTGGGGTTCGACGAGAACGGGTTCGGCCTTCGGACACCGGAAAGGATAACTTGACGCGGCACCGGGTATGAGAGTTGGTCTTGAGGTTGACCGGGTGACCGGTCTTCGGGTCAGGGCTTCGGGGTGGCGATCTTGGGTGGGCACCGAGGGTTCATTGGATCTGCCTGGTCGATGTCGATCTTGGCGGTTACTTGGCCACGTTGTCGTTCTTGTCGAGTGGGTGGTCTAGTCGGCACAACTTGGGGAGAAGATCAACCAACCATCTATGGGCTCTAGAATGCCCACCACACTCAAACACACAGGTGCATAGACACGCAGTGCAACAGCAGACTGGGTAAAGGCCACACCGATGAGCACAGGGCAACGACACCTCGAATGCGCGGAGGAGGAGGTCCCGCGGCCACGCACAGGCGATGGCGCAGGATGGCCGGCTTCGGCGAGACAGGGCACAGGCGGCGGGTCGACGAGGTGGCCGAAGAAGGCAGCCTCCTAGGAGAAAGGGGTAGACGGCAGGGCGGCGGCCGGTCGACACGGAACCACTCGCGGGAGGAGGAGGCGGTGGAGGGGCTCTAGAGGCGGCGCTCGGTGCTGGCGCGAGGGGAGGAGACGCCGACAGCGGGCTGCAGCGGTTACTGGGGGACCAAGGGAGATCGAGCAGAGGCGGCGGCCTCGATAGGAAGGAGCGGAGCGGGGGCACGCAGGGGGGTCGCGTGGGGAGGACGCTGAGTCGGGGTGGGTCCCGCGGGGAGCAAGGATGCGTGGGTTCGACGCGGGGTGACGGGCGTGTCGAGAGCGGGCTATACACGGAAGAGAAGGGATTGAGTCGGGGACGTGGCATGGTCGGTGGTTTTTTCCCAGGGGTGGTCGCATGATGGGGTGGGGCCGCATGTGGGCGCGCTGCTGCTGGCTGTGCAGAGAGCTGGCGGCGGCGGCTAGGAGGAATAGGTTAGGGTTTGGGGTAGGGTTAGGGTTTCATTTTGGATAGGTTTGACGAGGGTTTCTTTTGGGCAGGGTAGTAGGTGGCCTGGCTCGAAAGGCTAGGCTGCCTCCCCGGAAACTTTTATAACTCGCTTATTATTATTATTATTTATTTTAGACAAAACATTTTGCGATTAGTTTTAGACAAACAATATATTCCGGACAAGCCCGGGGTTTTGATTTGAGTTAAGAAGGGGTATTTGGGAAAACAAAATAGACCTTTGTAAAATAGTTTTTGACAAACAGATGCATGATGATGTCATGATGATGCACATAATAAAATTAATAGCGATTTCTAATAGTGGTTTTACCCGGGGTGCTACATGTACCACTCTGAGGGATGTGATATTTACGGAATGGTGTTCTGTGGATGTCATGTCAACGACTATAGTGTACTACACATGCAGTGGTATGCTGAGTCACTGCACAGTGTCTCTTAAGTGTGTCACCCTATGGTTCGCGAATAATGCGGACATGATCGAGACCCCTCTCCAATCAATAATCAGAAGCGGGACCTGGAGATCCGTACTGACTCCCACACATTCAACGGTGACTTTCTTGTGATCGTGAGAACCTTTTACGCTAGTATCTTAATCCTTCTGTTTCGCGATATATGACATGTCCGAGATTCGATCATCGGTATCTCCATACCTAGTTTGATCTCTTTACTGACATGCACTCTTTTCTTGTTCCCGTGATATAACATTCTAGTGATCAAATCACTTGCTTGCAAGCTAATCAATGTGATATTACCGAGAGGGCCCAGAGCATATCTATCCGTCATAGGGATGAACAAATTCCACTCTCGATCCGTGGGCCTCAACATAACACTTTAGTAGTTCTGAACCCATCTTTATAATCACCCTGTTATGGTGTGATGTTTGATGTTATCAAGAAACTCTTCCGATATTAGTGATTGACATGATCTCATGGTCTAAGGATTAGGATCACTTCGTAAGTTGTTATAGCAATATAAACTCAATGACTTTGATTGTAATGCTATACTTCGGATGAATGTTCATCACACCATTACACTAATGTTGTGACCTTGTTATTAACATCCAATGTCCATGATCAGGAAACCTTGATCATCTTGTTAATCAATGAGCTAGTTTATAAGAGAGGCATAACTAGGAACTTCCTTTTGTTTATTAAACACACATGTATGAACGTTTCCGTATTAATACAATTATAGCATGTAAAATAAACATTTATCATAAACAAGGAATACGATAATAACCACTTTATTATTGTCTCTCGGGCATATTCCCTTCAGTCTCCCACTTGCACAAGAGACAATAATCTAGTTTGAAAACTTTCATATTGAACACCTATGGCTTTCTGGTGTTCAATATACGCGATTGCAAGTGTTTAACATAATCTACGGATCTAACACTTTCAGGTCCGTGTGTATTTGCATGTCTTTGCGTCTTCACGCATCACTCATTCTCCAATGAGATGGCATTGTATAAATTTGGTCTTTTGGTGAGACCTTTAGTTCCTTGGGGTTAAATCATGCCAATACTATTGTCGTACAATATATCTTTAGTGTTAACCTATTGCGAACCACACCTTAGTTTGATAACAAACTACTTGACACAAATGCCCTCCTTTGCTGCTACTATAGCAGTCGTATACTTAGCCTTTTTGTTGTAGTATCCGTCACAATGTCTTAACTTTGGAATTCATCTGAATCCATCATGGAAACTTTCTTTCCATTTCATTGTGCCACCCATAGTTTAAATTGAGATAAACTTAATTTGTATGTTGTGACAAAACTAGTATCAATGTAACACTTTACAATGAACTATTTGTAATTGTTTGTCACCTCTACACAAATATATTCTTAGTTCTTCCAAAAGATCATAAGGATATCCTTACTATTGTCCAATGATCATTTTTATGATTCATTCTGGTATATGCTCATAACACTTAGAGCATAGGACATATATGGATGTGTACATATCATGGTATGATTGATCAAAAACATTCTTGTGATTTCACTCATCAAGTGATCTTGTTTCACTTAAAAAGTGTCGATACACTTGAATCTTGATTCAATTATTTTCCATGCGACAAGAAACTTTTCTTGTCGTTTCTATATTGAACCCCTTCAATATCTCATATATGTACGTTTGGCACGACCATATTAGCGTCACTGTCTATCCATGTAGACATTCATGCTAAATATTCGGGTTTTGCCTAAGTCTTTCATCGAAATGAAATCATTAACCTTTGTCAATAAAAGATACATCATTTATAATCAACAAGATGTCCTCCACATAATGTATTAGAAATATGTATTAGCGCTCCCACTTAATTTCTTGCAAATTCAAGCATCTTCATCGTCTCCTGATGAAAAACTCCTTTTTCATCATGGTGAAGATTCCAACTCCGCGATGCTTACTTCAACCATTGAAGTTTGCATGCCCTTTTAGCATCCTTTGAATTTAACAAAACCGTTTGGACCGTGTCTTGTACACGTCCTAGGTAGCCATTCTATTAGAAGAATTTTGTTTTGTTTATTCATCTGTCATATACCAAATTATATGTAGTGGTTGCTACTTTAATCCGTCCAGACTAAATATTGCTATGAAAGATCAAATCTTGTCATAGTCAACTCCTTGAACATAGTCATAAAATACTTTACGACATGTCGACTATTTCATAGATGTGAAACATCCATGTCTATTTCTTTATAGATCCAAATACGACCGATAGGTTTTTACACCTTTCCAGAGGGTCTTCCAAGTTCAAAAAACTTGATTTCTCGTGTATGGAACTATCACGGATTTTATGGCTTCAAGCCATTTGACGGAGTCATGGCCCATCATCACTTCTTTGCATGTAGTCGGTTCATCATTGTCAAAAAATAATGATTTAGTCTCAAATCTCAGCATTTGATTGTTTATCCGGCCTACTTGGTTCAATAGGAACTTAGATCTCCATGACCACAACCTTTGAGGCACATAAGATATGAGCATTATAGCTGCCTCCGGAATGATTTCCGGCAATGCGCAACTTAGCACATTTAGCTAAGGTTCATTAACCTTATCAAAGTTCTATTGTCCTCCCACTTAACTTTTACGAAAAATTCCTTTTTCAAGAAATTTCATGTTTCAAGCGACAAACCCTTTTGTCCTCGGTGTTATGGAGGAATAACCAATTGTTATTCGAAATAACCTACAAAGACATGCTCATCTGACGTTGGTTGTAAACATCTTACTTATGCTTAGCATACCAAAATTTAAGAAAGGACAACTTGGATTTTACCCCAAACCATAACTCATATGGTGTCATTTCAACGGATCAAGATGGAGCTCTTTTCAGTGTAAAAGAGGTAGTCTCTAAAGCTTTAATCTTTTAAAACATAATGGCAGTTTTATAAATAGCACCTTTGATCCAACCATGTCAAACAAGGTTTCATTATAAATCTCAAACACTCCATATTCCTATGGTGTTTTGGGAGATGTAAATCTAGGTGTTTGTGCTAAACTTGTAACTCAAATAAATCCCTTTATGATAAAATCATAAATCATTTATTTTCTTGTTACACTTGCAACTCAAATAAATCCCTTATGATAAAATCATAAACCATTTATTTTCTTGTTACAATGATTTTCCACTTCATCTTGAAATTCTTTGAACATTTTCAAATATTTCATACTTCTCTCTCATTAAGTGAATATTCACTCAAATTTCCGGAGAAAGCATATGAAGTTGAAATCCATCGCTTACGACTATACATAATGGACTACATACATCGATATGTATAAACTCCAATATTTTAGTCATTCGTTCTTTTTTGGCCTTTGAACGAAGTTTTAATTATCTCGAGGAAAGTCTCACAAGCATCACTTGATCAAATCAAAGACTCCAAAAATCCATGAATATGGAGATTCTTCATGTTTTCTTTGCAATATAATTTAAACGGCGATTTCACTTCGTAAGTGATCTTTCAATCATTTGTCTTGCGACATTTTAGCATTAGTTTTTATGGATGTGATTTCCCCAACTAGATTTGTAAATCATCCATCTTATATGGAATACGGTAAGTATTTGAACAAACTTTGTTCTCATAATACCTGATTTAAATAACTTTTATTTCAAACAAATCTTGAAGGCAAGCTTTGATGTCAACGAGAAATACAAACAACGGTTTATTTGTTTTCGATGAACATCATCACATATTCTCTTGCTAGTTACTTAAGCCATTGTTGTTCATGAATTGTGTCGTTCTGTATGAAATTTCATACCAACCAATTCGGTATCCAATACCCAAGAACCACATTGTTTAACAAGCAAAGAATACAACCATAACATGTATATCATCTATATACCTAAACTGGATATTTCCAGTCTTTTCTTTTCTGCCAAATATATTTTATAGATTCTCTTTCAGCATTTCCTTTTCCTTTTTAAAAGAATCTATCAACATCAACACTGGTGCCATATACATGACACATAGTCCAAAGCGTGTATATTCAAATAATAATACCTTTGGACTTGCACTTTGAAGTAGATCACCATCATCAAATGATCGGCATTCTTTCAAAATCCATTCTTTAGTAATCTTTTAGTGTAGTAAACACTTTACATACATCTTCTATTCATCCTTATTATGACGACTTTCATGATCAAGCTAATGTAGCTTATGAAGGCGAATCTTGAGTATAATGTTACTTTCAAAAATCCTTTTTGGATGATTAGGATGTCTAGCATCTCCAACCTTTACAAATTCTTCTCCAATATGAGAACATATATTATACTCTATCATATTGCAACCAAAACATTGTTTCAGATCTCGTTATATCTACCACACGTGATGGTTTCTGAAACAATTCTTTTAGCTCCTAGATAATCTCGATATTTAAATTAAGAATCATGGAGGCAAACATGATACTTTAGATACTAACACTAGAATTGTCACTCTCGATTTAATACTAATTATTAAACTTCACGGAGTAAACAGAGTTTGCTGAAAGTTTGCAATAGGACTTTAAACTTTAGATTGACACTCAACACAATACGATACCAGTTCGTAAAGTATATATCCAGAATTCTATAGTTCTATTATCTCAGTTACAACTATGCATAAGGTGGTGAACGAATGCCAATGACTACAACAAATTATGCAAATTCACTTTGATTTAATTTATGATAAATTGAGTTTTACTAATCCAAATTAGAAATGAACTCCCACTCAAAAACGACATCCCTCGTGTCTTTTTGGTGATTACATGAACCAAATCCACTACACCAAGTCTGATCATCATGTGAGTCGGTGTAGCTTCAAAGGCGAGCATCAAATGGGCATCATATCTTCCATATGACTCATGCTTAACCTTTTGGTCCGTGTTCCGAGGCCATGTCTGTACATGCTAGGTTCGCCAAGTAAGAACCTTAGTATTCGCGTGTGTAACTGTCTTACACCCGAAATATGATCATGGATCCAAGAACACCCGATCATCACGTGATGTCTTGGAGCGACGAAACATAATCGATGCATACTTAAGGGAGAAAACATTTTTATCTTGATATCTAAATGAGGGATCATCTTATTATGCTAATAAAAATGCCAAACAAGCAATATAAGATGCAACAAACATCACATGTTAATAAGTGAAATGATATGGTTCTTGCACTTGATCTCCATCATGTGCATCATGGTATGATCGCCATCATACCTCTATGTGTAAGGCCAAGGTCTATGGAATTTACACATTATGTGTGTTGTAAGATTATCGACTTATCTTCTACTTAAAACATCACCATATCATGACACAAGCCCAGCAACAATCTAAACTAGACGCCTCTAATTTATCCATTGCAAGTTTTACGTGGATTTGGGCTTTCGAAGATAGAACCGTTCTTACCTATGAACATGGACCACAACGAGGATAAACAAATTATTGACAACTTGTTGCAAATTAGATATTGACTATAGTAGGATAGACAAACACCCGCTAGCCACTTCTGCAAAACTAGTTGCATGTCAAGCGTGGAACAGGTCTCATGTGCGAGGACATGTAAAATTTGTCTGGGCCGCTTCATCCCACTATGCCACCAATATCCAAAGTACAACTAAGAAGCAATAAAATGATCATCATTGCCCACATACTCATATGTGTACTACCCGTGCAAAGAATCTACGCTTAGATCCGGCTCTGATACCACCGTTGGGTTTGCAACATAAAAAACAAAAAAATTCCTATGATGGGAACAACTATGTACCAAGATCTATCTACTAGATACAAGCAACAGGCGGATGTATATCCGTAGAGAACATACCCTTGAAGACCGACAAATCTTAACGAGTTACACTCGTGGTTGATGTAGATGATCTCTTGCCGATCTCAAGATCAAGAGGAAGTCCTTAGCACCGCAACTTAGCGGCGTATCCGTGCTCGCACACATGTCCGAGGCACCGAGCAACCTCCGCCTCCTCGCTCCAACGATGCAGCGGAAGCACAACTCTTTCTTGCCAAAAAGCCACCGGGAACATGTCTCTCTCTAGTCCGAGACCATGGGGGATAAAAACTAGAGGGGGAGAGATATCCTTCACGAGGAGGTGTGAGTGAGAGAGAGGGAGGGGGCTCCTTTTATAGGGAGAGGTGGAGCACTCAAGGGGCTATGCGCCCAGACATGGGGCTGCCCCTCCCCTCCTTTCATTCATGTGGGTGGACACTCCACTCACACAAATGCCTTTCAAGTCCCTCCACTCAAAAACCCACTAAAATTCAAATTAAATTTCCATCAAATTTAATGCAAACTCTCATTAAATAAAACTCCTTTTATTTATTCATAATTTTGTCAATTACTTTAATGATAAACATTCTCATATAACCCCTTGCTAGTATGTCAACACTAGGATTTGTAATCCCAGATGCCTGTTATGCCATACATCGCAATCCCAGGATTACCATTTTTGCGAGACATAACAGATTTGGATATCACAGTACATCATCCATTACAAACCATACATAAGGTCTTACACAAATAAGGATCTCATGATCCAGTTCTTAATACAACTCAAGCAGCGGAATAATGTAATAGTAACGATAGTGTAGGCGAAGCTCCATCTTCAGGGTCACAGGCAATGCTGACGATGGGAGATGATCCTAGTTGTCGTAACCTTCCTATGGTCCATCATCCTGGTACCCCTCTTCATAGTCTGGCCATGGGAATAGCCAGGGACAAAGCCATGAGTACTCTTTAAGTACTCGCAAACTAATACTAACAAGTTAAGGGGTTTTTTGTAGTAGGACACTAATCTCTAGGGTTGTTTTGCAAAAAGCCAGATTTACCTCTACTAAATTCAGAAGAAAAGAAAACTAGTTGAAAGTTTTATAACACCTAAGTGGGAACTTGAATTTCATATCACAACCCTGTTGTGGTCAAGTCAAAGTCATAATTCGTTTCACAAGTCATTTTGAAAACATCTGACGGGGGAACAGTATGGCCACTCCAACTGTCCATAACCGCGGACGCAGCTATTCGAATAGTTTGACACTCTGCAGAGATTGTACACTTTCACCACAACATTCGATACATCCGTCAGGAACAATCCTGAATTCACCATACTCAGTATGCGGATAATCAATCCTAACCTTTCAATTACATGCCCTAGTATAGGCACCTCTCATGTGAGTTTGGCCTCCCAACCATGACTAACTGTCATCTTGGGTACTGCACAGGTGGACAATCTTCACAAGGTAGCCTCAGCTCAGACCTTGGCCGCTAGGGAACCCATACTAAGGTCTATAAATTTCCAATCAAGCCCTACCCAAATTTTCGGGTATTGTGGTTGCACGGTAAAATTGGAATGGTATCGCATCCAGACAACCATCAGTTTTATCAAGGGCTAAGGCTCATGCCTCAACATTTTAAGCATCAAAATCATCTAGTGTTTGAGAACACGTGTCAAAACATTTCAGTAGAATGACTCATCATTCTAAGGTTTTCATAACCCTTTTCACCAAGTATTCCCATCTAAAGTTGCTCAAGTTTTATTCTTAGCACTAGCATCTACAAGTGGGGGTAAGTACTAATGAGGGGTGGTAAACAAGTGGATATTAGTTAAGTTCAATCTCATGCCTTAGGATGACATCAAGATTATCTACTTATGCAAAATTTAATGCTCTTTATGCTACCTTCAATTATCTTTTTAGAATCTACAAGTCACTTAAGTAAACTCTAAGAGAAAGCTTTGATAAAGAAATAAGTATAAAGCTTGTAAGTAAAACTAGGATTGGGTATCATCAAATGTGTCTAACTAAGCATGCTTAATGCATTGCCTACGTTATCTAACTTTCATAGTTGCAAGTGTTAGCTTGCAAGGTTTTAAGTATTGGCTTGCCTTGAGCAGAGCAGTGGTTGAAGTTCACCTCGGCTTCTTCCTCGTAGTATCCTCCTTCCCCCTCGTACCCTTGGTCGGTACTAGCGTCTATAAATAGATACGAGGTACACAATCACCAAACAATACTTAACTATTTTCAATCATCACACAAAGGTGTACTATAGATGATCTAGCATCATCACTAACATTACAAGATTAAAGCATTTGTCTTATTTATTTTAATTTGAGAAAAGTAATTTCTTGTCAACACCTGGATTTTTAATCCCATATGTCGGTTATGCCATACATCGCAATCCCAGGATTACCATTTTTTCGAGACATAACAGATTTGGATACCACAGTACATCATCCATTACAAACCATACATACGGTCTTACACAAATAAGGATCTCATGATCCAGTTCTTAATACAACTCAAGCAGCGGAAATACGTAATAATAATAATAGCGTAGGCGAAGCTCCATCTTCGGGGTCATAGGCAATGCTGACGATTGGAGATGATCCTAGTTGTCGTAACCTTCCTGGGGTCCTTCGTCCTGGTACTCCTCTTCATAGTCTGGCCACAGGAATAGCCAGGGACAAAGCCATGAGTACTCTTTAAGTACTCGCAAACTAATACTAACAAGTGAAGGGGGTTTTTGTAGTAGGACACTAAGCTCTAGGGTTGTTTTGCAAAAAGCCAGATTTACCTCTACTAAGTTCAGAAGCAAGAAAAGCTAGTTGAAATTTTATAACACCTAAGAGGGAACTTGTATTTCATATCACAACTCTATTGTGGTCAAGTCAACTTCTCAATCCATTTCACAAGTCATTTTGAAAACATCTGACGGGGGAACTGTATGGCCACTCCAACTGTCCATAACCGCGGACGCGGCTATTCGAATAGTTTGACACTCTGCAGAGATTGTACACTTTCACCACCACATTCGATACATCCGTCAAGAACAAATCCTAAATTTACAATACTCAGTATGCGGATAATCAATCCTAACCTTTCAATTACACGCCATAGTATAAGCACCTCTCCTGTGAGTTTGGCCTCCCAACCATGACCAACTGTCATCTTGGGTACTGCACAGGTGGACAATCTTCACAAGGTAGCCTCAGCTTAGACCTTGGTCGTGAGGGAACCAATACTAAGGTATATAAATTTCCAGTCAAGCCCTACCCAATCTTCGGGTATTGTGGTTGTACGGTAAAATTGGAATGCTATCGCATCCAGACAACCATCAGTTTTATAATGGGCTAAGGCTCATGCCTTAACATTTTCATCACCAAAATCATTTGTTGTTCGGAAACACATGTCAAAACATCTCAATAGAATGATCCATCGTTCCAAGGTTTTCATAACCATTTTCCACCAAGTATTCCCATAAGTTGATCAAGTTTTATGCTTAGCACTAGCATCTACAAGTGGGGGTAAGTACTAATGAGGGGTGGTAAACTAGTGGAGTTTAACTAAGTTCAATCTCATGCCTTAGGATGACATCTAGATTATCTAGCTTAGGCCAAATTTAATGCTCTTTATGCAACCTTCAATTATCTTTCTAGTATCTACAATTTACTCAAGTAAACTCTAAGTAATGGCTTTGATAAAGAAATAAAGTAGAAAGCTTGCAAGTAAAACTAGGATTGGGTATCATCAAATATGTCTAACCAAGCATGCTTAGTGCATTGCATAGGTTATATAACTTTCATAATTGCAAGTGTTAGCTTGCTCAATCAACTAGTAGTATTCGTCTTGCATCAGTATCAGTATAAGCTTGCTAATTGCATAGCTTGCAAGTATTGGCTTGCCTTGTGCAGAGCAATGGTTGAAGTTCTCCTCGGCTTCTTCTTCGTAGTATCCTCCTTCCTCCTCGTATCCTTGGTCGGTACTAGCGTCTATGAATAAATACGAGGTACACAATCACCAAACAATACTTAACTACTTTCAATCATCACACAAAAGGGTTCTATAGATGATCTAGCATCATCACTAACATCACAAGAATAAAGCATTTATCTTATTTATTTATTTTTAGAAAAGTAATTTCTACTCATTGAAAAACTACTTAAGATTTAATATTCTCCAAACCAAACATGGGATCATGTTGACACATGTCATCACCACATATTTCAGTACATGGGAATGTGATTTAAAGTGGTGTCACAATTTAATAAGATTTAACCTTTTATTTCAAATAAAATAAATGACGAAATGCCTATGTGGCATTCTTTTATTACTTGAACATTATGTCTGTAAGTAAACCCATATATTTTTATATATTCTGAAAGGTATGATCAATTATGATTTTTGAGAGTTGGAATCAACTCAAAAGATATTATGGTTTAAATTTGAAAAATGTTTGAATGAAGAAAAGATTCTGACTTGTTATTTTTACCAAGGTTGATCTACAGATCCAAATGATTTGAATCCAACGGTCTTGGATTAAGCATTTCAATACCTTTCTGACAAAATTGGTTTCATTCAATTTGGTTCACTGAATCGATCTGGGTTGATTTTTGAAACTAGGTATAGAACTATGTTTGAACTTAAAAAGAAAAAGCGAAATTCAAATGAGTGGGCTATGCGGGAAGGGGTAATGGGCCGTCCTAGTGTCACTCCGCAGCGCGGGGCACAACTGACAGGGGGGTCTACTAGTCAGTGACTCTTTAAACGCGAAGCGGTATGGGGCGATGTGGTGTGTTGGATTAGAATGAAGATCGATGACTGAGGGTCGTCGTCGACGATGAACAGATCACCGGCGAGCTCAAACCCTAGCGGCTCAGTGAGGGTGCATAGGGGGCATACCGGGGCTCCAATGACGACGACGAGGCGGGAAAACTACGAAGTCGACGACGGCGAACTCAGGGATGGTCGCGGCAGCTCCTAGGGTGGACGAAATCAACGGCTCCCTTCTTCTCCAGAGGCGGCCTGCTCCGGCGCAATTCCGGCGATGCGCTGCTCGCCTTGCTCCGGCTAAGGGGTGGAAAGATCAGTGAGGTGAGGGGAGTGAGATGGTGTGCTTCAATAGGCTGGGGGTGGCCTCCTTTTATAGGCTCGACGGCGAGACCGAGAGGGATGGGCAGGCAACGGTGGCGACACGGCTACGGGCTGCTAGAGGCATGGCCGAGGGTGGCGATCGATCAGTGGTCTCCTGGCGATGCTCTAAGGTTTAAATGCACTTGTAGGGGCGGTGGAAAACGGTTGGGAACGCGCGGTGCTCTGCAAGGCAGAGGCGGCGAACTCTGCGGCGAGCGATGGCTGCAGGGTACGGGCGGTGAAATGGGCATGTCTGGCGGTCTCCTGGGACGGTGGGGTGCATGCTTGCGGGCGGCGAGAGCTCGAGGTGGTCGGGTTGCGTGGGAATGACGCGTGCTCTGCGGTGCGCGTCGGCATGGTCGACAGCGGCGCGGGCGCGGCTTTCCTGGCGGTTCTGGTTCCTGTCTGCGAGTCAGGGCTGGTCGAGAGGGGGCGGTGAGGCATGGGCTACCTCCCAGACAAGGTTGGCATGGCTAGTTCCTCTCCTAGCTTGATGTCCACACTGGGGTGACATGGGTGCTCTCGGGCTGTTCACCATTGATGACATTGGCGAGTTTATAGTGGGGCTAGATCTTAGTTAAGTTTGCTAGATGATCTACTGAGGCTAGTGTAACCAGAGAGGGAACAAGTTAGGCCCAAAACACTGCTCAACATAGTGTATTGATTTGTTTGATTTGCATCTGCAACCTGTTTGATGAAATGGCCGCATGAACTTAAGTTTTGAATTTTGAAAATATTTTTTGTGGGTGTGCTAGGCATGTGCTAGTGATACTGTGGATGCTTGGGTTTTGAAAATTGAGCTTGTTTGAGTGGTTTTTGGAATAGTGGGATCTTCTCATATGAAATAGATTCCATTTTAAACTGTCATTTAAACTATGCATTCAAATGTTTTTGGATGATCACAAAGTGGGCCTTGGTACCTTGTTATGAGTACTATCAAGGGGTGCAAAGATCCATACATGTTTCTGTTAAGTTCTGAAAGTTATAGATAGCCAAAGTAGGCATGGGAGTTAAATTGGCCAAAGTGACCATTCACTTAATTTGTTTGTTTTGATTTGTTTGTCTTTGGGAAAAGTTTGGGATTTGTTTAGATGATGTTTATTTCACCTAAGAATCATTTCACAAGCAAAGAAACACATAATCATGGCAATTCAAAAGAATCCAAATTTTGATACATACACATATGAATGTTTTCATATTTTAATTGGAAAAGTTTTTGTTAACCCTAATTTTGATGATTAGAGTTTGATGGTTCTAGTTTAATATTTTTGGGATGTTACATTTCTACTCATTGAAAAACTACTTAAGATTTAATATTCTCTAACTCAACATGGGATCATGTTGACACATGTTATCACCACATATTTCAGTCCATGGGAATGTGATTCAAAGTGGTGTCACAATTTAATAAGGTTTAACCTTTTATTTTAAATAAATAAAGTGACTAGAAATGCCTATGTGGCATTCTTTTATTACTTGAACATTATTTCTGTAAGTAAACCCATATGTTTTTATATATTCTGAAAGGTATGAACAAATGTGATTTTTGAGAGTTGGAATCAACTCAAAAGCTCTTATGGTTGAATTTTGAAAAATGTTTGAATGCAGAAAATCTTCTGCCTTTTTATTTATACCAAGGTTGATCTATAGATACAAATGATTTGAATCCAACGGGCTTGGATTAATCATTTCAGTACGTTTCTAGCAAAATTGGTTTCATGCATTTTGGTTCATAGAATCGAGTTAGGTTGAATTTTGAATCTATGTATAGAACTGTGTTGAAATTAAATGGAAAAATCTAAATTTAAACTGTTGGGTCGCGCGGGAGATGCTAATGGGCCGGCCCAGTGTCATTCCGCAGCGCGGGGTTCAGCTGACAGGGGGGTCTACCAGCCAGCGGCTCATAACGCGCGAAGCGGTACGGGGCTGTGTGGGACGTTGGATTAGAGTGGAGATCAACGGCTGGGGAACATCGTCGATGACGGACCTGTCGCCGGCGAGCTCTAACCCTAGCGGCTCGGTGGGGGTGCATAGGAGGCGTACCAGGGCTCCAGCGATGACGGAGAGGCGGGCAAACAAACTGATGGTCGACGGCGAGCTCAGGGACGGTCGAGGCAGCCCCGGGGGTGGTTGCAATCAGTGGCGCCCTTCTCCTCCAGAGGCGGCCTGCTCCGGTACAATTCTGGCGAGCTGCTGCTCCCCGTGCTCCGGCTAGAAGTGTGGGACGATCAGTGAGGTGAGGAGAGTGTAATGGTGTGCTGCAAACGGCTAGGGTTGGCCTCCTTTTATAGGCTCGACGGCGAGACCGAAAGGGATGGGCAGGCAACGGTGGCGACATGGCTATGGGCTTCTAGCGGCATGGATGAGGGTGGCGATCGACGCGCGGTCTCCTGGCGGTGCTCTAGGACTTCAATGCGGGCTTAGGGCGGTGGTAAGCGGTCGGACGAAGCTGGCGCTCTGAGCGGCAGAGGCGGCGTCTTCGACGGTGAGCGGTGGCTGTGGGGCGTTGGACTGCGAACGGGGGTGTCTGGCGTGCTCCCTGGGTCGTGGCGACGCGGTGGGCACGGGCTGCGGTCGAGTGGCGGCGTGTGCACGCGTGCCGGGTGCGGCGCTCTGGCACGTGCTCGGCATGTCGTTGTGGCACTGGGGGCGGGGTTTTCTTGGTGGTCCACGGCTGGGCTTGGCTCAGGGAGGGGACAGTGGGCGGCGGTGAGGTGCTGTCTAGCTCCCAGACATGGCGAGAGAGGGGGAGGTGGTCTGCTGCGGCGGCGACCAAGTTGGTCGGTGAGGTGGGCTCGGCTTGGCAATGGCCATGCTTCTAAGGGGGTAGGGGTGGGTTATTTAGGTTCCGGTTTGATCCAGAGGGGACAATGTGATCAATTGAATGCCAAATGAGAGACAAGTTTGGCCAGAACACTATTCAAAATAGTGAAATTGATTTGGTTTAAATTATGCCTGCCAAGTGTTTGATGAAATGGCTGCAAGAAACTTCTTTTTGAATTTTGAAAAGATTTTTGGTGGGTGTGATAGGCATAAGTTTGAGACTCTGTGGTTGCTTGGGTTTTGAAAATTGAGCTTGTTTGAGTCGTTTTTGAAATAGTGGGATCTTCCCATATGAGAGGGATTCAATTTTAAACTGTCATTTAAACTTAGCATTTGAATTTTTTGGAAGATCACAAAGTGGGCCTTGGTACCTCATTATGTGTACTAACAAGGGGTGTAAAGCTCCACAAATGTTTCTGTTATGTTTTGAGTGCTAGGAATAGCCAAAGTAGGCATGATAGTTAATTTGGCAAAAATGACCATTCACTTCATTTATTCATTTTGAGTTGTTTTTCTTTGAGAAAAGTGTGGGAATGATTTAGATGATGTTTATTTCACCTAAGAATCATTTTACAAGCAATGAATCACAGAACCATGGCAATTCAAAAGAACTCCTAATTTAAATACACATACATATGAATGCTTTCATATTTTGAGATGGGAAAGTTTTTCTTAACCCTAAATTTGATGATTAGAGTTTGATGATCCATGTTCAATATTTTTGGTATGTTACAGACCTTCCCCCCTTAAACAAAATCTCGTCCCGAGATTTGAAAAAGGACAAAAAAGATTACCTAGGATTTAAAGAGATCTGGGAACTCCGTCCTGAAGTGATCTTCTCGCTCCCAGGTAGCTTGTTCTTCCGTGTGGTTGCTCCACTGAATCTTGAGAAACTTGATGCTTCGGGTTCTGGTAGTTCTGAAAGCTTCTTCCAAAATACGGATGGGTACTTCGGGATAGGTCAGGTCATCGTTGATCTCTATGGTCCGGTGATCAATATTCTTGAAAACTTTAGTCTTCTCCGGAACTTCGAGGCATTTACGAAGTAATGAGATATGGAACACATTGTGCACGGCTGACATTTCTTCTGGCAGTTCCAATTGATATCATACTTCTCCTCAATGATTCAGAATCTTGAAGGGTCCGATATATCTGGGGGCTAACTTTCCTTTTAGCTGGAAATGCTGCATTCCTTTCAATGGCGACACTTTAAGATACACAAAATCTCTGATATTGAAAGCGAGGTCTCGACGTCTCTTGTCGGCATAACTCTTCTGTCTTGACTGGGCGTTCTTGAGGTGCTCACGAATCTTGTGAACTTTCTCTTCTGCTTCTCATAGGATGTCGGGTCCGAAAATCTGACTCTCTCCTACTTCCGACCAATTCAAAGGGGTTCGACACTTCCTTCCATACATGAATTCAAATGGGGGCATTTGCAAACTAGCTTGATAATTGTTGTTGTATGAAAATTCTGCGAACCGTAGACAGTCTTCCCATTTAGATCCATACTCTAACACACATGCTCTCAACATGTCTTCGAGTATTTGATTTACTCGCTTCATTTGTTCGTCGGTCTGAGGGTGATAAGCTGTGCTGAAATCTAGTCGGGTTCCTAAACCTTCTTGGACTTTCTTCCAGAATCTCCAGGTAAACTGAGTTCCTCGATCCGATACGATGTTCTTGGGGACTCCGTGCAAACTGAAGATTCTAGCGATGTACAACTCAGCTAGTTTCGAACTCTGGTAGGTGGTATTGACTGGTAAGAAATGGGCGACTTTGGACAATTTGTCAACTATGACCCAGATAGAGTCATTTCCCCTACTAGAAGTAGGCAATCCGGTGATAAAGTCCATTCCTACTGAATCCAATTTCCATTCTAGAATTTGTAGAGGTTGCAACAATCCAGCGGGTCTTTGATGTCCCTTCTTGACTCTCTGACATATATCACACTTGGTGATATAGCTTCCGATTTCTCTCTTCATCTTATGCCACCAAAATTGTTCCTTCAAATCCTGATACATCTTCGTTCCTCCGGGGTGGATAGAATAAAGAGTATCACGAGCTTCCTTCAGAATAACTTCTTTCAACTCTGAATCTGCTGGTACACAAAGACGTCCTTTGTACCACAGAACTCCTTCTTCGTCTTCGGTAAATCCAGGTACTTTGCATGTACCGATACGACGCTTGATTCCGTCAATGCTAGTATTTCCTTTCTGTGCCTCCTTGATCTGGCTGATCAAAGTGGGTTGAAGTTCTATGCTAGCCAAAAATCCTTCACTCACTAATTCCATTAGGAAATCCTCCATCTCCTTGTGCAAACTTGGTTGCTCCTTCAAAAACATGGAGTTCAAGCGGCACGGCAATCTGCTAAGGGCAGCTGCTACCACATTGGCTTTACCAGGGTGATAGTGAATGTCCAGGTCGTAATCCTTGATTAGCTCAATCCATCTTCTCTGTCTCATATTCAGCTCCTTCTGAGTGAATATATACTTCAGGCTCGTGTGATCCGAATAAATCTCACAACGGTTTCCCATGAGATAATGCCTCCAGGTCTTCAGGGCTAGAACTACGGCTGCAAGCTCGAGGTCATGGATTGGGTAGTTCTGTTCATGTTGCTTCAGTTGTCGGGATAGATAGGATATAACTTTTCCTTCTTGCATTAGCACATATCCGAGGCCGATCTTGGATGCGTCACAATACACGTCAAAGGGCTTCGTGATATCCGGCATGATCAAGATAGGGGCTAAAATCAATCTTATCTTGAGTTCCTGTAAACTCGCTTCACATTTGTCCGTCCATTCAAACTTCTTGTCCTTCTTCAGCAATTGGGTCATGGGTCTGGCGATACTTGAGAATCCTTCTACGAACTTGCGGTAATATCCCGCCAATCCGAGAAATACACGAACTTGGGTTTGAGTGGTTGGGGTTTGCCAATCTTCGACATCTTTCACCTTTGTAGGGTCAACGGCAATTCCTCCGGCTGATACAATGTGGCCGAGGAATCCTACCTCCTGTAACCATAATTCACATTTGCTAAACTTGGCATACAACTGATGCTCTCTAAGGGTTCCAAGAATGGTCCTTAGGTGTAGCTCGTGTTCTTCTTCTGACTTGGAATAAATCAGAATGTCATCGATGAAAACAACGACAAACTTATCTAGGAAGTCCATAAAAATCTTATTCATGAAATTCATGAAATAAGCGGGGGCATTGGTTAATCCAAAATACATGACAGTATACTCGTATAATCCATATCTAGTGGTAAAGGCAGTCTTTGGAATATCTTCTGCGCGAATCTTGAGTTGATGATAGCCAGTTCTAAGATCAATCTTAGAAAACACCTTGGCACTAGTCAACTGATCAAAGAAATCTTCTATCTTGGGCAATGGGTACTTGTTCTTGATAGTGACATCATTCAACTTCCGATAATCCGTACACAAACGGTTACCTCCATCTTTCTTATCCACGAACAAAACAGGTGATCTCTATGGTGATGCATTTGGTTGAATCAATCCAATTTCCAGCATGGCATCCAGCTGCTTCTTCAGTTCTGCTAGTTCAGACGGGTTCATACTGTATGGTCTCTGGGCTATGGGTCCTGTTCTAGGGATTAGTTCAATGATAAACTCGATGTCCCGATCTGGGGGCATACCGGGCAAAACATCTGGAAATACATCGGGGTATTCACAGACTATCCGGACTTGGTCAATGGTAGGTTGGGCTATACTCTTGTTGCACTTGAATTGATGAGGTAAGGTTTCAGATACATGCTCGACTGATACTCTAGCTGTACTAGTCATGGATATGGCTTTCTTGGCACAGTCAATTAACCCTTTATGTTTAGACATCCAATCCATTCCTAGTAATACTTCCAAACCTTTAGTTCCGAGTACTATCAGATTAGCATAAAAATCTATGCCATGGATTCGGATAGGGACGGCTTTGCAAATTTGCCTAGCTTTGGTGGTCTAACCGGGGATTTGAACAATCATAACATGCTTCAGTTTGGTTGGTTGAATCTTACTAGTGAATGCAAATTCTTCGGTGACAAATGAGTGCGATGCACCAGAATCAAACAACACTCTTGCAAGTACTGAGTTAACAGAAAACATACCCAGCACGACATCTGGCGCTTCCTGGGCTTCTTCAGCATGCATGAGAAAAAGACGGCCATTGCGGTTGAGCGAATTCCCTGTGGCAAACCTTCTTCCGGGCTGAACACGACGCTGCTGCTGAGCTAGGGCATTTGCACTTGGGGCTGCGGCATTCTTCTTGGGGCACTCATTGGAGTAGTGACCCTTGGTTCCACAGTCATAACAAGTCACTTGCGACTTGTCCTTTGCTGCAATAGGCACAGCATTGCTCCCAGTCCTTGGGGTAGTGTTTGTGTTGGTGGCGGCATTGTTGTTGTTGAACTTGGGTGGTGCACGGTTGAAATTGCTAGAGTTGCCGGGGTTGTTGTGGTTTCCTTCGGGCCTTGGGTTTCCACGGTTGGGATAGGTCGGACGGTTCATCGGGGGTCTGTTGGTTTTCGGGGCAAATCCTGGAGATGGGTTGGGGCGATACTTTGGGGTATGGTGGGTTCCTGGTTGATGCATCATGCGGCGCTTGCGGTTCTCATTGGATTGGTTGATCTTTCCTTCCATCTGAATGGCAGAGTCGACAAGGGCTTCAATATCATCAAAGGGGATATTGACCAACACTGTCTGTAG
This sequence comes from Avena sativa, assembly GCA_916181665.1. NCBI lineage: Eukaryota > Viridiplantae > Streptophyta > Magnoliopsida > Poales > Poaceae > Avena > Avena sativa. The sequence goes on from OV702293.1 coordinate 212,708,273, forward strand.
CTCATCATGCAAACCATTGAAGAATCTTTCTTTTTTCTTGGCTTCAGTGTCGATCTCATCCGGGGAATACCTAGCTAATGACAAGAATTTGTCACGGTATTCCACTACGTTCATCCTTCCTTGCTTCAGTTCTCTGAATTCATCTCTCATCCTCTTGATCAAACCCGGTGGCACATGGGTTCTGCTAAACTTGACCTTGAATTCATCACAGGTCATCATCTGACCTCCGGTCATTGCACGAACGTTGTTCCACCATGCTCTTGCATCTCCGGCTAGATAGTGGGTGGCGAACAGAACTTTCTCGTTAGCTTTCACTCCGGCGACTTCCAGATTATTCTCCATTGTTTGCAGCCAATAATCTGCATCTAGGGGTTCCTCTAACTTAGTGAAAACAGGTGGGTTGGTGTTCTGGAAATTCTTGATCTTAGATCCATAGTTGTCCTGGTTTCCTTGGCCTTGATTGTTGTTGGCCATTTGAGCTATGTGCTGAAGGGTGGCTAAGTTGGCTTGACGTTCTGCTCTTTCAGCTTCGCGGTCAGAAACCAACATTTGTAGGATCTGCAACATCGGGTCCAGGGATGAACCACTTCCTCCGCGAGGCATCTGAAGATTGAGATAGATCATGAGAAAAGAGGGAAATTTCTAAGGTTCCGGGACTTCAAAAAGTTTTTAAAGTTTGACTCAGATTTTCTAGCAACTTGCTTTTCATTCATTCATTCATAGCACACGATACAACACACACCACCACAAAGGAAAACAGATGGTTTTAAGAACCATTCTGGAAACTACGATACAGTGGGACCGAATACAATTCACTACGCTAGTGCTCAAGTGCTACTATTCCTTGGAGTCGGTGTACTCATCATCCTCATCATCATCGTCGTCATCGATGAAGGCGAAATCCTCCTCATCGATGAAGAAGTCCATGGCTTGATCCTCCAGAAAGTCATCATCATCGCTGATATAGGAGTAGGGATCTCCACGAAGGTCTTCTCCGGCATTCTCCCTTTCCTCCAACTGCATGTCTCTCTCGTGGATGGTCTCCTCCAGATCCGTGATATGGTGTCGAAGACGGGCAATGATGCGCTCCTTCTTGTCGAGCTGACGGCAACGAGACTTGCGATCCTTCACTAGCATGGCGAGGGTCTGATCCTTCTTCTTGGCGATGGCGGACTTGTGGTTGGAGTAGTCACGGGCATTGTCCAACTCCTGTTGATGATCATACATCATGAAGCTAAGGTGGTCCAACTGAGTCTTCAGCTCGGGGTGATGTGGGGCTTCCAAAGGCTGTCCCATAGCATCACGCCTTGGATAGAACTCAAAGCGGGTACCCTTGATCTGATTGATACTCTGCCCACATAGATGGGCAAGAGCTTCCTGCATGTCCCTGGCAAGTCCATCGAGCCAGTTGTTCTCTCTTAAGGTGAATTGAATTCCCTCGGCAGTGGGAGGTTCAATCTTTCCTCGAGGACTTGCAACAACTAGCCACTGCAGATCTTCTCCTTCCTGATCATTGAGCTGAGCTCCGAAGAACTCGGGGTGCGGACGCTCCAGAAGTTCCGAAAGATGGTCCAAGTCACGCTCAAAGATGAGTTCTCCTCCATTCCCCAACTGATAAAACTTGTTGTACTTCACGTCCATCTATAAGAATATAGGATGAGTAAGTTAGTAGAGTGATCAAGTGTGTCAAATTTTATGTATTTTGCAACAGTCTTTGAGGAACATGAATTTTCATGAAAGAATCCAAGTGATAAGAATGAGAATAAGTTTTTATAAATACTCGCTTCCTTTGGTTTTGAAACTAAGTTTTTGATTCAAACGTCCATTCTAACTAGGGTCTCCTATGGTCAGGATGGCTCTGATACCAACTTGTCAACATCCGGATTTTTAATCCCAGATGCCTGTTATGCCATACATCGCAATCCCAGGATTACCATTTTTGCGAGACATAACATATTTGGATATCACAGTACATCATCCATTACAAACCATACATAAGGTCTTACACAAATAAGGATCTCATGATCCAGTTCTTAATACAACTCAAGCAGCGGAATAACGTAATAGTAACGATAGCGTAGGCGAAGCTCCATCTTCAGGGTCACAGGCAATGCTGACGATGGGAGATGATCCTAGTTGTCGTAACCTTCCTGTGGTCCATCATCCTGGTACTCCTCTTCATAGTCTGGCCATGGGAATAGCCAGGGACAAAGCCATGAGTACTCTTTAAGTACTCGCAAACTAATACGAACAAGTTAAGGGGGTTTTTGTATTAGGACACTAAGCTCTAGGGTTGTTTTGCAAAAAGCTAGATTTACCTCTACTAAGTTCAGAAGCAAAGAAAACTAGTTGAAAGTTTTATAACACCTAAGTGGGAACTTGAATTTCATATCACAACCCTGTTGTGGTCAAGTCAAAGTCATAATTCATTTCACAAGACATCTTGAAAACATCTGACGGGGGAACAGTATGGCCACTCCAACTGTCCATAACCGCGGACACGGCAATTCGAATAGTTTGACACTCTGCAGAGATTGTACACTTTCACCACAACATTCGATACATCCGTCAGGAACAATCCTGAATTCACCATACTCAGTATGCGGATAATCAATCCTAACCTTTCAATTACACACCCTAGTATAGGAACCTCTCCTGTGATTTTGGCCTCCCAACCATGACCAACTATCATCTTGGGTACTGCACAGGTGGACAATCTTCACAAGGTAGCCTCAGCTCAGACCTTGGCCGCGAGGGAACCCATACTAAGGTATATAAATTTCCAGTCAAGCCCTACCCAAATTTTCGGGTATTGTGGTTGTATGGTAAAATTGGAATGGTATCGCATCCAGACAACAATCAGTTTTATCAAGGGCTAAGCCTCATTCCTCAACATTTTCATCATAAAAATCATCTGGTGTTCGAGAACACGTGTCAAAACATTTTAGTAGAATGAATCATCATTCTAAGGTTTTCATAACCCTTTTCACCAAGTATTCCCATCTAAAGTTGCTCAAGTTTTATGCTTAGCACTAGCATCTACAAGTGGGGGTAAGTACTAATGAGGGGTGGTAAACAAGTGGAGATTAGTTAAGTTCAATCTCATGCCTTAGGATGACATCAAGATTATCTACTTAGGCCAGATTTAATGATCTTTATGCTACCTTCAATTATCTTTTTAGAATCTACAAGTCACTTAAGTAAACTCTAAGAGAAAGCTTTGATAAAGAAATAAGTATAAAGCTTGTAAGTAAAACTAGGATTGGGTATCATCAAATGTGTCTAACTAAGCATGCTTAATGCATTGCCTAGGTTATGTAACTTTCATAGTTGCAAGTGTTAGCTTGCAAGGTTTTAAGTATTGGCTTGCCTTGAGCAGAGTAGTGGTTGAAGTTCACCTCGGCTTCTTCCTCGTAATATCCTTCTTCCTCCTCGTACCCTTGGTCTGTACTAGCATCTATAAATAGATACAAGGTACACAATCACCAAAAAATACTTAACTATTTTCAATCATCACACAAAGGTGTACTATAGATGATCTAGCATCATCACTAACATTACAAGATTAAAGCATTTGTCTTATTTATTTTAATTTGAGAAAAGTAATTTCTACTCATTGAAAAACTACTTAAGATTTAATATTCTCCAAATCAACATGGGATCATGTTGACACATGTCATCACCACATATTTCAGTCCATGGGAATGCGATTTAAAGTTGTGTCACAATTTAATAAGGTTTAACCTTTTATTTTAAATAAATAAAGTGACTAGAAATGCCTATGTGGCATTCTTTTATTACTTGAACATTATTTCTGTAAGTAAACCCATATGTTTTATATATTCTGAAAGGTATGAACAAATGTGATTTTTGAGAGTTGGAATCAACTCAAAAGCTCTTATGGTTGAATTTTGAAAAATGTTTGAATGCAGAAAAGCTTCTTCCTTGTTATTTTTACCAAGGTTGATCTATAGATCCAAATGATTTGAATCCAACAGGCTTGGATTAAGCATTTAAGTACCTTTCTAACAAAATTGGTTTCATGCATTTTGGTTCATAGCATCGAGCTGGGTTGAATTTTGAATCTATGTACATAACTATGTTGAAATTAAATGGAAAAATCTAAATTTAAACTGTTGGGTCGCGCGGGAGATGCTAATGGGCCAGCCCAGTGTCATTCCGCAGCACGGGGTTCAGCTGATAGGGGGTCTACCAGTCAACGGCTCATAACGCGTGAAGCGGTACGGGGCTGTGTGGGACGTTGGATTAGAGTGGAGATCAACGGCTGGGGATCGCCGGCGAGCTCTAACCCTAGCGGCTCGGTAGGGGTGCATAAGGGGCGTACCAGGGCTCCAGTGACGACGGTGAGGCGGGCAAACAAATTGGTGGTCAACGGCGAGCTCAGGGATGGTCGAGGAAGCTCCAGGGGTGGTCGCAATCAGCGGCGCCCTTCTCTTCTAGAGGCGGCCTGCTCCGGTACAATTCTGGCGAGCTGCTGCTCCCCGTGCTCCGGCTAGAGGTGTGGGACGATCAGTAAGGTGAGGGGAGTGGAATGGTGTGCTGCAAACGGATGGGGTTGGCCTCCTTTTATAGGCTCGACGGCGAGACCGAGAGGGATGGGCAGGCGACGGTGGCGACATGGCTACGGGCTGCTAGCGGCATGGCTGAGGGTGGCAATCGACGCGCGGTCTCCTGGCGGTGCTCTAGGACTTAAATGCGGGCTTAGGGGCGGTGGTAAGCGGTCGGACGAAGATGGCGCTCTGAGCGGCAGAGGCGGCGTCTTCAACGGCGAGCGGTGGCTGTGGGGCGTTGGACTGTGAACGGGGGTGTCTGGCGTGCTCCCTGGGTTGTGGCGACGCGGTGGGCACGGGCTGCGGTCGAGTGGCGGCATGTGCACGCGTGCCGGGGGCGGCACTCTGGCGCGTGCTCAGCATGTCGCTGTGGCACTGGGCGCGGGGTTTTCTCGGTGGTCCACGATTGGGCTTGGCTCGGGGAGGGGACAGTGGGCGGCGGTGAGGTGATGTCTAGCTCCTAGACATGCCAAGAGAGGGGGAGGCGGTTTGCTGCGGCGGCGACCAAGTTGGTCGGTGAGGTGGGCTTTGCTTGGCAATGGTCATGCTGCTAGGGGGTAGGGGTGGGTTAGTTAGGTCCTGGTTTGATCCAGAGGGGACAATGTGATCAATTGAGTGCCAAATGGGAGACAAGTTTGGACAGAACACTATTCAAAATAGTGAAATTGATTTGGTTTAAATTCTGCCTGCCAAGTGTTTGATGAAATGGCCGCAAGAAACTTCTTTTTGAATTTTGAAAAGATTTTTGGTGGGTGTGCTAGGCATAAGTTTGAGACTCTGTGGTTGCTTGGGTTTTGAAAATTGAGCTTGTTTGAGTGGTTTTTGAAATAGTGGGATCTTCCCATATGAGATAGATTCAATTTTAAACTGTCATTTAAACTTAGCATTTGAATTTTTTGGAAGATCACAAAGTGGGCCTTGGTACCTCATTATGTGTACTAACAAGGGTTGCAAAGCTCCACAAATGTTTCTATTAAGTTTTGAGTGCTAGGAATAGCCAAAGTAGGCATGATAGTTAATTTGGCAAAAATGACCATTTACTTCATTTATTCATTTTGAGTTGTTTTTCTTTGGGAAAAGTGTGGGAATGATTTAGTTGATGTTTATTTCACCTAATAATCATTTTACAAGCAATTAATCACAGAACCATGGCAATTCAAAAGAACTCCTAATTTTATTATACATACATATCAATGCTTTCATATTTTGAGATGGGAAAGTTTTTGTTAACCCTAAATTTGATGGTTAGAGTTTGATGATCCATGTTTAATATTTTTGGGATGTTACATAGTATTTCATTTCACATGCAAAAACACTTTCTGCAATTTCAACCGAAAACCTGTTTCGATATCCAGTGAAATAAATTCATGTGCTTGTTATTCTTTCTGGCATGAAACTTTTTCTCCAAATGGACCTCGTTATTAACAACATCCAATGTCCATGATCAGGAAACCTTGATCATCTTGTTAATCAATGAGCTAATTTATAAGAGAGGCATAACTAGGAACTTCCTTTTGTTTATTAAACACACATGTATTAACGTTTCTGTATTAATACAATTATAGCATGTAAAATAAACATTTATCATAAACAAGGAATACGATAATAACCACTTTATTATTGCCTCTCGGGCATATTCCCTTCATCTATTTGGGCATCATATCTTGATATGACACATGCTTAACCTTTCGGTCCGTGTTCCGAGTCCATATCTATACATGCTAGGCTCGCCAAGTAAGAAACTTAGTATTCGCGTATGTAAACTGTCTTACACCCAAAATATGATCATGGATCCAAGAACACCCGATCTCACATGATGTCTTGGAGCGGCGAAACATAATCGATGCATACTTAAGTGAGAACACAATTTTATCTTGATATCTAAATGAGGGATCATCTTATTATGCTAATAAAATGCCAAACAAGCAATATAAGATGCAGCAAACATCACATGTGAAAAGTGAAATGATATGGTTCTTGCACTTGATCATCATCACGTGCATCGTGGTATGATCTTTATCATTCCTTTATGTGCAAGGCCAAGGTCTATGGAACTTACACGTTATGTGTGTTGTGAGAGTATCGACTTATACTTTTACTTACAACATCACCATATCATCACACTAGCCGAACAACAATCTAAACTAGACACTGCTAATTTATCCATTGCAAGTTTTTTATGGCTTAGGGCTTTCGAAGATAGAACCGTTCTTACCTACGAACATGGAACCACAAAAAGGATAACCAAATTATTGACAACTCGTTGCAAATTAGATATTAACTATAGTAGAAGAGACAGACACCCGCTAGCCACTTATGCAAAACTAGTTGCATGTCAAGCATGGAACAGGTCTCATGTGCGAGGACATGTAAAGTTTGTTTGGGCCGCTTCAATCTTCATCCCACTATGCCACCAATATCCAAAGTACAAATAAGAAGCAATAACATGATCATCATCACCCACATACTCATATGTGTACTACCCGTGCAATGCATCTACGTATAGATCTTGCTCTGATACCACTGTAGGGTTCACAGCATAGAAAACAAAAAAATTCCTATGATGGGAACAACTATGTACCAAGATCTATCTACTAGATACAAGAAATGGGAGGATATACATCCGTAGAGAACATACCCTTGAAGACCGACAAAGCTTAACGAGTTTGTACTCGTGGATGATGTAGACAAACGCTTTCCGATCTCAAAATCAAGAGGAAGTCCTAGCATCACAAATCAGCGGCGCATCCGTTCTCGCACACACGTCCGAGCCACCAAGCAACCTCCGCCTCCTCTCTCCAGCGATGCAGCGGAAGCAACAACTCTTTCTTGCCAAAAATCCACCAGGAACATGTATCTCGCTAGTCCTAGACCATGGGGAATAAACTAGAGGGGGGAGAGATCCTTCATGAGGAGGTGTGAGTGTGAGAGAGGGAGAGGGTGCTTTATATAGGAGGGAGGGGCACCCCAAGGGGGTGGACGGCGCATGGGGGTTTCCCCCTCCCCTCCTCTATTCATGTGGGTGGAGCTCCCACTCACAAAATAGCCCCTTCATTTCTCCACTCAAAATACCACTCAAAATTCCCATTAAATTTCCACCAAATGTAATGCAATCTCTCTTTAAATAAAACTCCTTTTATTTATTCAAAAAATTGTCAATTACCTTAATGGAAAACATTAACATATAACCCCTTGCTAGTATTTCATTTCGCATGCAGAAACACTTTCAGCAATTTCACCCGAAACAATTCTGATGTCTATGAAATAAATTCCTGCGCTTTGTAAATCTTTTTTGCATGGAACTATTTGTTCCAAATGGTGTTGGTGTCTCTTAAGTGTGTCACCCTATGGTTCACGAATAATGCGGACATGATGGATACTCCTCTCGGATCATTAATCAGAAGCGGGACCTGGAGATCCATACTGACTCCCACACATTCAATGATGACTTTCTTATGATCGTGAGAACCTTTTACGCTAGAATCTTAATCCCTTTGTCTCGTGATATATTACATGTCTGAGATTCGATCATCGGTATCTTCATACCTAGTTTGATCTCGTTACTGACATGTACTCTTTTCTTGTTCCCGTGATATAGCATTCTAGTGATCAAATCACTTGCTTGCATGCTAACCAATGTGATATCACCGAGAGGGCCCAGAGTATATCTATCCATCATTGGGATGAACAAATTACACTCTTGATCCATGGGCCTCAACATAACACTTTAGTGTAGCACTGAACCCATCTTTATAATTACCTTGTTACGGTGTGACGTTTGATGTTATCAAGATACTCTTATAGTGTTAGTGATTGACATGATCTCATGGTTTATGGATTAGGATTACTTCGTATGATGTTATAGCAATATAAACACAATGACTTTGATCGTAATGCTATACTTCAGATGAATGTTCATCACACCATTCCAATAATGTTGTGATCTTGTTATTAACAACATCCAATGTCCATGATTCGGAAACCTTGATCATATTGTTAATCAACGAGCTAGTTTATAAGAGAGGCATAACTAGGAACTTTCTGTTTGTTTATTAAACACACATGTATTAACGTTTCCGTATTAATACAATTATAGCATGCAAAATCAACATCTATCATATACTTGGAATATACATAATAACCATTTTATTATTTCCTCTCAGGGCATATTCCCTTTAGTCATCCTAATATAACTTTCAGCAATACTTCACGCCTCGACTCCTTCTTTGAGTCAACAACTCGACTATGGACTCGGGGGCTACTCCCATTGGGAGCATGTCACATCCCAAAATTCTCCTAATTTTGGAATGTGAAATAAATAAATAAATAAGTTTGATTGATTGTTTGACTATGTTGAAAATTCTCAAAGAGAAAAAACTTTTTGAATAGAAAATCCTCTCAACCTTGAGTTCAAAATCTTATATTCTTTTGTTATGACCTAAGTAGCCATATAGGAAAAAGGGCATGGATTGATTATGGATTGTAGAATTGGTGTGCAAGATTTCAAAATGAAAATCATGAAGCATTCATAAGCATTTCATTACATCCATGCAAAGTTCTCATAAACTGAATCCAAATCCTGGTATCTAAATCCTATAGTTGATTCGCCCAAATGTTCCTAAGGGTAATTAAATTGACTTTATAAAACCCACTATTGCTAAGGCATAAATTATTGATAATTATAGCCTAAAAAGATCCAATTAATATTACAAAATTTTAGAGACAAAATTGAGCTCATTTGGAGCTGTTATGAAAAAGTTATGGAATAAATACAAACAAATAAAGATATAAATAAAATAGAATATACAAGGATTTATAAACCCACTACTTGAAAACTAGTAAAAATATTACAAATATGATCTTACAATGATCTATTCGATTTTAGAAAAATTTAGAAACAAGAATCGCGTCATTTGGAGTTCGTATGCAAAAGATATAAGGGAAACAAGTAAATAGAAAAAGAAAAAGAAAAAAAAGAAAAAAGAACTAACGGGCCGGCGGCCCAGACCGACCGAACCAGCCATTAGGTCAAGAACGGATCGATCCCAGTGCTTTAAAATTCGTGCAAAAACCTATTTTCTAGACCTATCTCTATTCAAACTCTCATAACTTTTTATCTACAACTCCGAATTGACTTTCGTTCATTTATACTTGTTCCCTACTCCAAAACCTATCTCCCCACCGTCCTAAACCTCCATATAAACTCGTGGAGCCACAGCTGTACGAGTTTTTCTTCACGAAATCCCGAATCTACACATGCTCGAATCTTATTTCGCTTTTTAACCCATCTAGACTTTGTTGTTTGCCTTCGGCCAAAAAATGAAAGTTGTAGAACGCGTCGAAATATTTCGGTCTCGACAAACCTCACCTCTTTTCATCCACCACAGCCGGATAATTTCGCATCGCAATATTTCAGATCTGACGGTGTAAATCCATACTCGCGCTCGTTTCTTCAAATCCAAATTCCTTTGGTGAGAAGGTAGGAATAATGATTCCCCACAACTTTCATGTTCTAAGTTTTTCAATTTGACCAACGGATTTGTCTTTCTAATGTAGATCTGTTTCTTGTCTATTCTGAGCCAAAATCGGGTCAATCTCTTCTTCTAGCCACCGGATCCTATCCAGACGGTCGAGAACCAATCAAACCGGTGCGTGCCATGTCGTCATCCCGGTCAGCTTTCTCATCAATGCCACGTCAACGTCAGGTCAACATCTAGTCCCAGTCAGCATGCAAAGTCAACCTGTCCAGTCAGCGGAATATTCTCTGGAATATTCCGTTTGAATTTAAAATTGCATATTATAGATCTAACTTGTAAAATTCATTAGAAATTCATACCACGTCCAAAAATTGCGTATAATATATCAAATTGAAGATAATTTTACATGGAATCATCTTATCAGAATAGATCCAACTTTTACTGTACGTGGTTACTGCAGTAATTTAATTGGTTTCAATGGTCTTTTGGGGTAATAAATTCATAAGAAATTATCTGTAACTCCGAAAAATATGAACAATATATCAAATTGAAGCTACTGTAATGTACATTAATAATATCTGGTTGGATCTAGCCTTTGCTGATTATTTAATCCGTAGCAGTTTAATTAGTTTTAATGGCTTTATAAATCATTAAATTCATAGTAAATTAATTGCTTGTCACAAAAATATAAATGATATACCGATGGAAAGCTGGTTCCATCTAGATCATCAATATGCAATTAGTTCAGCCTTTAACTATGAGGTTTTGCCGTGAAGATTTAAATGGTTTAATGGCCTATTTAGAGTAATAAATTCATAAGAAAATAAATATTGCTCAGAAAATTACAAATAATATGTCCCTGGAATCACAATTCCGTGGAGATTATAGATATAATTTTAGTTTGATTTGTAGGCAACCGAAACTATATGAATCATTTAAAACCCATTAAACACTATTTAAATAATACAAAAAGATCTATAACTCCGATTAGGGTGAATCCAACGCCTAATGGTTCATATTAATGTCCTCTATCCAGTAAACCCAAAAACCAAATTTAATTCGACAGTTAGAACAGGCGTTACAATAGAACTATTAAAAATCCTATATTGGCAAGTAATTATTAATAACAAGTACTCCATTGCATTAATTGGCCTCTTGCATGCATCATATACTTCAATATTGTTTAGAGAACTAAAGTAACAACCATTGTGACTTATTAAATTGGCATGCATGCATTTGTTGCATTTGTTTGATCTCTATGTGCTATTGTTTATGATTGTATGCAATTGTTTGCTCGATAGATTGCGAGTAGTGCAACTTGTGTGATTGCAACTACTATGATTGCAAGTATTGTGGTTATGATGAGAGCAACCATTATATCTATGAGAATTGTCAGGATTATCTAATCGACTACGTCTACAACAAAGGTAAGTGATGCTATCTTGGTCATAAATTTCCTACTGTTTTCCTATGCATTGTAGATGTTTTTGTAGAATTGCATATGTAGGAATTGATGTGTATATGCTATGCTATGTCCCATATTATTCCCTAGCATTCCTTGTTTATGAGCCACGTATTGGTAGATTGCTTAGCTATGCTATTTAGACGAGGAAGGGAATCATACTATGAAAAGTTATATGTTTTGAAAGGATTATATTTTGTTAAATGACAAACCAACATGATTTTAATGAACCACCTGGGCGAAATGGCATTAATTGGGTCATCGAGTGTGGATTATGGTGGGGAATGCCGCCCAGGACACTGAGAAAGGATTGGCTTCTTTGTTTGGTAGCTTTCATGTGCAACCATGTGCCAATAATGAAATGGGCGGTTGGTTGAACTCAGTAGGTTGTGGTAACTCGAACCCACGTATCCAGAGATGTAGATAGTGTAGGTTGGACCGGTGCGTGTCGGGTTTGGGGAGCTACTTCCCGAACGGTTCCTTCTTGGACTTCTCCCTATCATCACCCAATATGAGAGTGGTGGTACGAGCTGGGCTGGCCAAGTCACATGGGTAAAGTGTACAAACCCCTGCAGGGTGTATAAACTAAGTACTTAGCCGTGTCCCTGGTTATGGACAATTTGAGCGACCTGATACTGATGCTATGATATTTCTCGCTCATCCTTGTTTCTTAATTACTTAAAACTTGTTGGGTGAACATAATTGGGTAGGAGCACCTGGGAGTGAACCAGAGTGTCCTATTTATCGTATTGGAAAACTACTTTGTTACAAATGTTAGGATGAAACTGTTGCTTTATGCAAATGAGCCTGAACTCCACTTGGCCAAATAAGCATGTAGTTGATGAAAGAACATGTGTGCCCCCATGTGTGGTTTTGGTAATTAATGACAATGTTTTATGGACTTATGTTTGCATTGAGTTTTACTTGTAGGATTTGTCCATAGACAATGCTTGAACCATATGGTGGCTTCAAGGTTGGAATAAGAATAAAGTGAATAAGATCAAGTGTTGATCAAGGTTTCTTAAGATGATCTCAAGTGTATCGTTCCATCCTTATGGCGATCATGGATATGTGAAGATATGCCTAAAAGAGAGGCTCTTCCATAGTGGAATATGGGGGAGTATCTTCACCAAGCTAGTGCAATCAAGAAAGGTGCTCCATCCTGAGGTGTGGAATATACAAGGCAAAGGTTTGATATTGATAGGGTTTCTTTCTCACTGGTCTCGCGGTGTTAGTTGGAGAGACTGGTTTATAGATAGATAACCGTACTATCAAGAGGGGCTCTCAAGTGAGTAACTTGATCATATCCCTCGGTGAGAGCTCAAACCTTTGCATACTTGGCATCATATTTCTTGGTTCTTATTTGGTTCTTATCCATGAGAGGATTTAGATATTCTGTCAATCTCTATGACAAGCTTAAGTTCATCGAAAACGGATTTCATATGCATTCTCTATTGTGTTTTCGATATTGGAGGTTTTATCGGTTTGTCTTTTATAGATAGGTTAAACCTTTCATAATTTGGTTCTATCCTACCTTGCTGGACTATGATGGTTCCCTACATGATCTTGTAGAGCTCATTACTATCTTCGAAACGAGCCCAAGATCATCAAAATCGGAGTCTGAATGAAAAAGTTATGATGGTTTCAGTTTTGATGTTCCTGCCAGTTTTCAGGGGGGCGGATTATCCGGCCATGGGGGCGGATTATCCGGCCCAATTTTTGGAAAACGGCTAAGTACTTTGAGGCGTGGCTCCCAGTAATGGGGGCGGATTTTCTGGTCCTTCGGGGGCGGATTATCCGCCCCAAATATCCGCCCCTATACTGAGAGTCGCGCCGCGAAGTCCTTAGCCATTTTTTTTGGCCCGGGGAACCCGGAATATCCGGGGGAGGGGCGGATTATCCGGCCTGTAAGGTCCCAAACGGTCATATTTCGTTGGGGAGTGGTATAAATAGACCCCTTCTTCCTCCTTAGGCTTGTTGCTTGCATTCTGTCTCTCCTCCATTGTTTTGACCTTCAAGAGCTTGCAAATACTCTCAATCCGTCCCATATTTGTTGAATCTTTTGGGGGGATTTGGAAGGGGAGATCTAGATCTAAAACTCCACCAATCCATCTCTCCTCTATGTGAGGGGAACATATTGGGATCTAGATCTTGGGGTTTCTTTTGTGGATTTCCTCGTGTGTTCTTCCTCTCTTATTCTCCCACTAGCTTTTGTAGCTTTTGTGGAATTTGGGAGAGAAGGACTTGAGCACTTCCTGTGTTCTTGCCAGCGCATTTGGTGCATAGGTTTGAGTTCTTCTCGGAGGATTTGGTGAGTGAAAGTTGAGAAGCTTTTTACTCTTGGGTTCTTGGAACCCTACACGGTTTGTTGGTGTTGCAGGTTGTGGCCTTGGTGGCGTTTGTTGGGAGCCTCCTATTAAGTTGTGGAGAAGTGCCCCAACCTTGTGAGAGGTTCCGGTTGCCACCGACAAGTGCACCGATAGTGGAAGTGTGGATCGATTCCATTGGGGTGAGATTCACCAGAGAATAAGGGAGGCCTTTTGTGGCGTAGGTGGTTTGATACCACCCCCTCTCCAACGAGACGTACTCTCTTTATGGGAGGAACTCGATAATAAATCATCGTCTTCGCGTGCCTCGGTTATCTCTATACCCGAGCAATTTACTTATGCACTTTACTTTGTGATAGCCTTCGTGCTTGAATTATTATATCTAGCTATCACATAGTTGCTTGTTTTGCTTAGCATAAGTTGTTGGTGCACATAGGTGAACCGTAGTTTATATAGGTTTTGTGAATGACAAAGTAAACGCTAGTTTTATTCCGCCTTTGTTAAGCCCATCTCGTAAAAGTTTTAAACCGCCTATTCACCCCCCTCTAGGCGGCATCTGTATCCTTTTCAGTTGATAGATCTGTTGTTAACCACTTTAGCCTACTTGCCATACATTCAATGTATTGACCATTCGTGGCTGCAACGTTTCATGTTGCGGGTTATATCGTATCTGAGTGATCGTTCATAGGTCGCGAGACTCCACTCAACAATTGTTCACCTGTGGCACATTTGAAGGATGGAGATCTACCTTGTATTCGTTTTGCGCTGTGTACTTGAATAAATAATGTAAATTCTGGATCATATTCGTTGTATTTATGATGCACAGTTATATTTGGTATCATTTTGTACTGTGTGTGCCAGTGAACCGATCCAGGGATTGGCACTATACACAGGAACTCAGCCTTATCAGGCGAGGGTGTTACAGAGCATCAATTGTTACACAGTTAATTTTGGTTATCAATGACATTTGCAAGATTATAGTTTCTGCTCGAGTCTACGACTCGACTAGACACTCGGGGGCTACTCCCATAAGGAGCCCTAGTCGCACACCCTATGAATCAGTCAATTTTGACCTTCGGATCCTCTAAGACAACTATGTCGTAAGGTACTAACACACAATCGACATGCACGGCGACTCAACCTTAAAAATTTATGCTAAGAGATGACGTATCCTTGGCCACCCTAAGCGTCTATGCGATGACAAACATTCGGATGATATGTCTATGACACAAAGATAAGACCTACAAACACGGTCGAATGGCCTAGTAACGCACCCGAATGCGCTCTGCCAGTAATATTCCGTATCAACAGGCACGATGAAAAATCATGACGGATGCATTAGGTACATACTTAATATCATTGGAATTCGACTCATATAAGACCTCCACAGCCTGAGTTGAATCACGCCAGCAATTTTCTAGGTTTGAATCTAGGGACTCGAATCTGAGTAGATAGTGTTGTTTTGACCAAAGGCAGTTAACTGACCCCGATCCATCAACTGAGTCAGGCACGCATATCAACTATCCCTATGAACTAACACTATGACCTGCAAGCATGTTCGGATGAATGCACTCGAATACTTCACAGTTTCTAATCGAATCTATGATTTGACTGAACACTCGGGAGCTACTGACATAGGTATGCCCTACGGGTGCCCAATATTAGCCTATCCGGTTTGGCCCAGTAGAGGCACATGTAACGATCCACCCCTGATGACGAAGCCCAGGATGGATTTGGGTGGTCCGGATCCATGAAGGATGTGACTCCTTGGAGAACACGGCTAGCTTTAGATAGAAATTTTAAAGGGTGAAACCCTAATCTGTAACCGACTCGACCTAACCCCGGGACCTGGCCTCCCCATATAAAGGCCAGGAGGGCACGAAGAGGAGGATTACGAAACACCATAGCATACGCACCCGCTAGATTTCATCTGCGCACCCCTGTAACCCTTGGCTTTGCCATCAATCAAGAACAGATAAGCAAGAGTAAGGTTTCCCTCCGGGGCCTGAACCTAGGTAAATCTCGTGTCCTGTATTGCTTGTTTGTTAGACGTTTACGATCTCCAGTGCACCCCACTTCTCCAAAACCCAAGTCCATAACAATGGACATTGACGAGTCAAACCCTCATCAGATAGATCTTGACAATTGGTATACGCTAGTTAGAAAAATATTGCTTTCTACTGCAAACCCTTCAACTTCTAGATCGTGTCTTGGAGGCTTCGCTTGGTGAAATCGAGCGGTTTGAGATATCGGGGTATGGTGTGAAGGTTTTTTCAGGCAAAAGCTCACCTCTCTGGCGCCAGCAATGATGATGCCTTTGGGTGGCATATCCTTCTTGGAGGTGTCGGTGTGGTTACCTTCCCCACTAGGGCCCTGGGTAAAAACCCTTGGCCTTCTTGGTCTCGACGATGGTGGCATGATGCATCGTCACCCTCTTGGATCATTGTCGTGGAGTTCGGATACCTCTCGGTCTCGTTCTGCTATCATCGTTGGGAAATTTCGGATCCTGTGTCGAGGCACTTATGGTGGTGGTTGGGGACATTCTTGGCGACCTCCTATCTTATGCACGTGACTCTGTCTTCACCACTTGTTGTCCGCTCGCAGGATCGATGCTCTACGACCAGGAGTGAGAGGACAGTTGGCACTCTCTGGAGACAACTTGGTGGGTATGATGTGACTATGTTCGGTGGTTTCATATGAGGTGTGGTGGCACCTCTAGTTAGTATTCTTGGGGCTTCTTTGGAGTGTGGCCACCCCTATAGTTTTTATTTATCTTTGATGTTAGAGTATTGTACAGATAAAATTGTTATGGTAGTTTAGGATAGTTAGGATTCCAGCCTAACTTGACTTGTACTACAAGATGATTCTCTATACGCCTATATATACTCACCCATGAGTCTCAACAATACATCCATCGTATTCCGCCAAACTCCTACTCTTTCATGGTATTAGACTAAATCAGTCCAAACCCTAGCTGCCGACACGCTTTTATCGTGTCGCCCCTGGGGGATCGGTATCCATGATCTCCGTCGGGGTCCACGTGACCTATAGCAGGGTTCGTCTGCCGATCCGTGATCGGCTGCCCTCGTGAGTCTTTTCTGATCTCTAGATTGGTTTTTCTCTCTGCCGGTCGCTTGGCCAGTCTTCTTTTTTGGTTCACCGATCATATATCGGTTTGAGTCATCCACGACCATCGTCTTCGCACGCCTCTACTCCAACATCGGCATAGAAAATCCACACCGTGTGTGCCTCCCCCGCCGTCCCACCCGCCTCGGCAGGCTACTGCAGCCCCTACGATAGGCTGCGGCGCATCTCCGTCGGCTACCGCCTGCCTCGGCAGGTTGTCGTGGCTGCTCTGCTAGTTCTTCTTAGCCACCATTGATTTGGACTTCATCCACAACGTCTCCATCAACCTTGATATCCGCATCGTCATCCATGCCATTGAGCATACAACACCACAGTCGGTCTGATCAACCTATTGTGCGCACGTATAAGCCAAGCATGTACCCGAGGATTGATGTCTACGCACTTCTATTCTTCTAGATATTTGTTGGGCCTCCAAGTGCATAGGTTTGTAGAATAACAGAAAGTTTCTCTTAAGTGGATTACCCAAGGTTTATCAAACTCAGGGAGGAAGTGGTCAAAGGTATCCCTCTCAAGCAACCATGCAATCAAGATACAAGAAGTCTCGTGTGTCCCCAACACACCCAATACACTTATCATGTATAGGTGCACTAGTTCGGTGAAGATATAGTGAAATAAAAGTGGTATGGATGATTATAAGTGGTAACAGTGCCAAAAAAAGAGCTTCTGGCGGGGAATAAAAGACTAAAGGAAAAAATATGGAAGCAAGCAAACATGTAACAGATCTAGTTGCAAACGGTGTTTCAATGTTTAGAAACAAGGCCTAGGGATCATACTTTCACTAGTGAACACTCTCAATAAATATATTCTCTTCATGATACTACCCTAAACTACTCTCCGGTTGGACACTCTAATCCATGGTAGGGCTAGAACAACACTCCTCAAAGTCCGCATTCCCCATCTAAATAACCCCACACCGTCACCTTGAGCGCTAGATGGTTCCAACAAACACCACAATTTCATAGATACATCCAACTCCAAATATAACTCATAATAAGAATTCATGAACTCTAGCCTAAGTGCCACCACGGCATGTACGTTGTCACTTTCACACACGTGGGGAAAGCAGAGATCTATTGAAGCACTTGAGTATTTATGAACTCTAGCCTAAGTGCCACCACGGTATGCACCCTGTCACTTTCACACACGTGAGGAGAGCCGGAGATCTATTAAAGCACTTGAGTAATCGAGTAGATCTATTTGATTACAAAGCTCATGATCACAATAATATCATGCATAGAGAGAGAGATGAACACATAGCTACCGGTAGATCCCTCAGCCTCGAGGAAGAACTACTCCCTCCTCATCATGGGAATCACCAACGGTGATGGATATGGTGGTGGAGATCGATGGAGATGGTGGTGGAGATCGAAGGAGATGGATCCGGGGGCACTTCCCCGTCCCGGCAGGATGCCGAAACAGAGACTTCTATTCCTCGAATCTCCCCTTCAGTGGCGGTGGCGCTATGGAACTTTTCGTGGATGTATGATGGATTGTTTAGGGTTTTCTCATCGGGGGCTTCTTATAGGCGAAGACGGCAAGGTCGGTGGAGGCCTAGGGTCCCACAACCCCTGGTGGCGCGCCCAGGGAAGGCCCGCACCACCCTAGGGTGTGGCCACCCTGGTGCCCTACTCCGTCTTTGCTTCACGTTTCCGTATTGCACCGGGAAAATAGTAACTTTCGCTTTTGTCCCATCCAATTCCGAGAATAATCATTTTTTAGCTTTTGTGAAACCAAAAACAGCAGAAAACAGGCAACTGGCACTATGGCATCTTGCCAATAGGTTAGTTCCAGAAAGTGTATAAAAATACCTCAAAGTGTAGACAACACATAAGACAAATGATATAAAACAAGCATGGAGCATCAAAAATTATAGATATGTTTAAGACGTATCAAGCATCCCCAAGCTTAACTCCTGCTCGTCCTCGAGTAGGTAAGTGATAAAACGAATAATTTTTTAGGTGACACGCACCATCACAATCTTGATCAAACCATTGTAAAGCATTGAAAGCTGGGATCAAAGTACTCTAAACATGAGCATGAAAGATGTAGTT
The DNA here is from genome assembly GCA_916181665.1 of Avena sativa. Taxonomy (NCBI): domain Eukaryota; kingdom Viridiplantae; phylum Streptophyta; class Magnoliopsida; order Poales; family Poaceae; genus Avena; species Avena sativa. The sequence goes on from OV702293.1 coordinate 212,727,308, forward strand.
CTAACAATAAGACATAGTAACTATGTTGCAACATGAAAGGATACAAACAAAGATCATGAATAACAATGCATTGAAAGACATTTGTTTGTTTCACATATAGAAAACATAGCATAGTGGCATTCAGCTGGTCCCTCATGGAGTAGCAAAACATAAATGCATAGGACACCTTCAAAGTTCATAAGGGTGACTAGATACAAGTACTTCAAGAACAAGCAATATCAACATTATGAATCAATCAATAAGTTTTGGGATAATGCACATAGAACTAAGAATGGCAACTATGCTATCCTAGCTGGTGCATAAAGATAGAAGGTGGAGACTCAATATAAAAGTGGAATAAAGGCCCTTCACAGGGAAGCAGGGATTTCAAGTTTCGTAAAGAGCTTCTAAAAATTATAGTACTTGTTAGCTTTCAGATCTCATTGCACCTATCATAAGCATCTTGAAGTGATTAAGGTTAAAGTGAACAAAGTATGGAGTATATGCTTGACAAAGTATAACTTGGCAATCTCATGTCCCTTGAATACGAGGGCCGCTCCTCATGCTACTCAAGTTTAGTTACTTGCAAGTTCTTATCATAGTAAGTACATGTGTATCATAGAGAACCGCCAACGGGGTACCCCTTGCACATGGTACAGGAGCTATCCCATAACCAAAATGACAAGGCAAGCAGACAATGAGCATCTCAGCAATCTTCTTATTTACCATGGGAAAATGGTGTTTTTTTCTCTTCTTTCCTCTTTTTCTGTCTCTCTTTTTTTAGAAGAAGAAAGCTTCATCGATTGCTCACTATGGTGATGCTGCAAGTTTCCACCATGATTAGGCATGGCTTAGGCAAGCGGCCTAGGCGTTTCTCTAACACATATACATAACTCCATGGACTTACAAGATCCCCTTTTATTTGACACCGACAACATCCATAAACAAAAGAGCATGATATCAACTGGGTAGATATTTACAGGTGTTGAAAGCGTTCCCCATGACAGCACGGTTCTGCTAATTCCCAACGTATAAGTGCAAGAATATACAACATAGATGACAAAATGGTTCAAGTTTATTAGGGGCAAGAAAAATAAAGTGTGCCATCAAGTTTGCGAGAGCTTTAATCACTAATTTTCACATAACAAGTTTAATTTGGAAGATAGATAAAAACATGAATATACTTGGAATGGTGTAACACACCATGCATAGAAATTTATAGTGGAATCTTTGGAATAACTTGGTTTCTTGGGAGTTGGATACATGAATAGAGCTTACTCAATACAAGTGGAGGCTAGCAAAAGACTGGGAGCGACCAACTAAGAGAGCAATAATGGCCATAATCATGTAGAGCGACAAAACATTACTAATCAAAGCATAAAGTGGTACCACAAGTCAAAAACTAAATGATCATAGATGCTAAGGTGACTGGTTCATAGTCATAACATGGTTTGAGCATGTGCCAAGTCAACCCAAACAAAGCATCAAAGGAGAATACCACAATATTATGCTTTTGTATGCTAAAACAACGCATGGTTCTTTCAAGGCACATTAAGCAATCTCAATTGTTTGGAACAAGTCATGCTACAAGAATAATCACTAAGCATAAGGTTAAAACAACATCTAGCATGACATTATAGAGTCTAGGACACATTCAAAACAATCTCCCTTTGTACCACTATAAGCATGAAACTTTCTACTCTTTTCCAACACCAATCGACTTATTTGAAACAACTCACAAAGATAATAATCAACAAAGATCAGTGATCTTGTCTCACAAATCCACAAAGAAGAACTAAAAAGTTATAAGCTGAAAGAACAAGAAAACTAAGGCTAAACATAGTGCTAGCAAAAGAGAACACTCACAAGACAATAAGAATGAAAACTAGAGTGTTCTAGGCAATGAAAACAGAGTGTGTCTCTCTCCAAAAGAAATTTGCTGTAATCCAACCAACTTATTTAAGCAAACAAAGCAAAAAAACTAAAAGCAAAAACAAAGACGCTCCAAGAACAACACAATAGTGCATGAAGCAATAAAAATAAGGTGTTCTGAAAGAAAACCTGAGATTTTTATTGATGAAGAAGGGGATGCCTTGGGCATCCCCAAGCTTTGACACTTGTACCTCTTGAATATTTCTTGGGGTGAAATGGGGTGTCATCCCCAAGCTTGAGCTTTTGTCCATTCTTCATCTTATTACATCATTCTTTCCCTACACTTGAAAATTTCTGTCATACAAAACATCACACAATCTTCATTAACAACATTAGTGTATTCAAGATAATAGGCCTCTGGGTTCAGTTTCAACTCAATAAAAACTTTCATTAAAACACAAGCTATTGTAGAAATTCCCTTTAAAAATCTCAATTCACCAAAAAGAACTCAAAAAGAAACCGATAAGAGGCAAATGCAAATAATGGCAGAAATCTGTCAAAACAGAACAGCAGGTAGAAACCGATTTTTTCGAAGACCTTTTGTTGCTCAAATCGAAAAGTCTTGAACTAAGTTAGATAATAACCTGGAGCATTTACTCAGAAAATCACAGGTCAATCCTACATACAGAGATTTTTCAGAAAGTTTTACAGTAAATCACAAAAATCTGTTTCGGGACAACAACTTCCCCAAATCTTACTTCTCTCTCATTAGAGGCTATTATTGGCAGAAAAATCAAACAAAAATGATAAGGACAGGTTATTATAGAATTAATAACTTCCAAGACTCAAGAAAACTATTGGGTTATCTCCCAAGAAGTACTTTTCTTTAACGCCTTTAAGTTAGGCTTGATATTTTTGATGATGCTCACATAAGAAATATGAATTTGAAGTAAAAGAGAGCATCAGGAAGCAAATTAAAAACACATTTAAGTCTAACCCACTTCCTATGCATAGGAATATTGTAAAGAAACAAGTCATGAAAGCACAAAGCAATAAGCATAGGAAAGCAAAACAAGTGCAACTTCGAAACTTTCAACATAAAGAGGGGAACTTAATATTATTGAGATGCCTAAAACCATGTTTCCCTCTCTCATAATAACTTTTAGTAGCATCATGAATAAAATTAACAATATAACTATCACATAAAACATTCTTATCAAGAGCCACATGCATAAAATGATTATTACTCTCCACATAAGCATAGTCACTCTTATTAATTATAGTGGGAGAAAATTCAACAAAATAACTATAATTATTATTCTCACCACCATAGTCATCAAATATAGGAGGCATATTGTAATCATAATTAATTTTCTCCTCAATAGTAGGTGGACTGAAAATATCATATTCATCATTGTAATCATCATATATTGGAGGTAAAGTATCATCAAAGTAAATTTTCTCCTCCATGCTTGGGGGACTAAAAAGATCATTTTCATTAAAACTAGCTTCCCCAAGCTTAGATGTTTCCATAGCATTAGCAATGATGGTGTTCTAAGAATTCATTCTAATATCATTGCTATTAACATGCAAATAAAGTTCCATAGGTTTTCTAATTTTCTCTTCAAACACTTCATGTCCTAACTCGAGATAAATGTTATAAAGGTCTCTAATTTTGTTGTTGTTTTCCATTAAGCCTTACTAGTGAAAACAAGAAACAAAAAGACAAAATTGCAGAATCTAAAGGAAATAACTTCGAGCACTCACACCGGAGGATGTGAGTACCTTTTACCTTACCTCCCTGGCAACAGCGCCAGAAAAGACTTTGATGGCGTGTTGTTGATGAAAGAACATTTTATAATCCCTAGTGTTTTGTGTGTTAGATAACAATATCAAGAATTATTTAATGTGTGTTGAAGTGTTGCAGCCACCTATGAGAAAAAGGGAAAGGATTCTGTTTTTGGGGGGGCGGATAATCCTCCCCCACCAGGGGCGGATAATCCGCCCCTCCCTCTTCCCAAGTAGGCGCAAGCCCCAGAAGGGGGGCGGAATTTTGGCCGGATTTTCCGGCCCCGCCGGATAGTCCGCCCCCCTGCTCATCGCCAAGGCGCAAGCCCTAGAGATGGGGCGGAGTATTGGCTGGACTTTCCGGCCTGGCCGGATAATCCGCCCCTTAGGGGGGCCGGATTATCCGTCCCCCAAGATCTTCACCAAGCTTCACCAAGGCGCAAGCCCCAGAGAGGGGGCGGAGTTTTCCCCGGATAATCCGCCCTTGGGGGCGGAGTTTTCCCAGGGGGCGGATAATCCGCCCCCAAAGTTGTGCAACGGCCAGATCTAGGGAGGGGTATTTAAGCGAGCCTTCCCCCTCCTGCCAGAACTCTTGATTCATCTTGAAAAAGACCAGATCAGATCTGAAAGCTTCATCCAAGAGTGCTCCACCTAGATCCACCCAAAGGCCCCATCCCTTGGGGAATCAAAGGAGGAGAACTCGATCTTCATCATCAGCAATCAAGTGCTTCATCTCCTCTCCATTCATTTGGAGAACTCCCGATCTAGTATTTCTTGCAAATACCTAGATCCTTGTTTTTGTTTATATTGATAAACCTTGTTCTTGTGGAAGCTTGTTGTCATCTCGGGAGCCCCCAATTCGGTTGTGGGTGTGTGCCCCGATAGTGTTGTAAAAGGCACCGGTTCCCGCCTCGAAGGGATCCAATAGTGGAGAAGGTGGATCAGGCCTCTCGTGGCGAGATCCATCGGAGAATAGGGTGAGGCCTATTGTGGCGTGGTGGTCTTAGAACTGCCCACCCCTCCAACGCAGATGTACTTCCCTTAACAAGGAAGGAACTGCGGTAAAACAAATCCCTGTGTCTCCGCGTGCTCCACTACGGTTTCCTCGCTCCTCTTTTACGTGCTTAGTAGTTAGGGTTACATATAGGAAAATTCTCGTAGTTGCATATCTAGAGAATTTACTTTGTGTCAAGCCTAAAATTGAAAAAGTATTAAAAATTGGTTAGCACCTATTCACCCCCCTCTAGGTGCCCATACGATCCATTTCAATTGGTATCAGAGCCTCGGCTCTTATTTCTAGCTTAACCGCCTAAGAGAAGTATGGGTTCCAAGGTAGATGGGAGTGATGCTCCGGAGGTAGTCCCCATGAACGATCTCAAGACGTTGGAAACAACCTTGGTGAGTTCAATGGAGGCTAAGATGGAAGAGATGCGTCAATTGATAATGCGTCTCTCCACATCCGCAGCATCACCTCCATCTAACTCTGAGGATACCACTCCGCAATCCAAGGAAACGGGTAAAACTGTTTCCAAAGATAACGAAGTGGTTGGTGATGATACTAGCAAGAGATCCTCCTCGAAAAAGGATAGCGGTAAGGATGGATACAATGAGGTTTCTCATGTGTATTCCCCTGATCCACCTATCCCTCACCCAAATATACATAATAGGGGTGATCCACCCAAACTTTCTGCATCTACATTCTCTCAATGGCAATTTTTGATGAAATCTCATGTGTGCAGTTCCTCCATAGAGTTGTGGAAGATCATCGAAAATGGTCTTCATGTTGGAAACCCCAACAATCTCACAAGAAGAGAAGTGGTCGATAGCCAACTCAACGCTACAGCTCTACACATGATACAGCTTGGTGTGGGTGACAAAGACATGCCACACATTCAGCATCTTAGCACAGCTAAAGAAGCTTGGGATGCCCTCACCGAGCTCTTCATCGGAAATGAAAGTATGAGAAGGAATAGATATGATGCCTTGAGCAATGAAGCTGAAGGATTCTATATGCTGGATGGAGAAGACCACGAGGACATGTATAGGAGGCTCAAGGCAATAGCCACAACCTTCAGAAACCACGGTGCAGCTCATGTTGATGATGCTTGGATCAAGCGCAAGTATGTCAGTGCTCTTATGCCATTTGAGCCCACAGATTTGAAAAGTCTCCAAGGTAGGCATAACTATCACCTCATGTCATCCAATGAGGTAATGCAAGAAATGGCCGCTTTCAAAGTGGCTGCCAAGAATGCCGAAGATGCTTGTGCTCGAGCTATGGGGATGCAAAAGGGGGTCAACATGGCCTTGAAGACTAGTGTGATTGATCATGATGAATATGCGGTAGAAGGTCTGGACTGTCCCGAGGATATAAAAAGGATCCACGGACAATACTTGGCTCTTTATGCAAGAAACTTTTGGAAAGATCCAGCCAAGGCTAAAGCTGAACTAGATCGCAAGAGTGGAGCCTATGGAAGAAAAGAAAATGGTCCCAAGCTGAGAACATGCTTCAATTGTGGTGATCGGCTGCACTTCGTAGCTGAGTGTCCATATCAAAGTAGGGAGGATAATGGAGGAAGACTCATTTTCAAGGACAAATCAAAAGCTCCACGTAAGAAACAGTTTGTAAAGAAGAATGCTCCTTTCAAGAAGCAACCAAAGATTGTTCTAGTGGCTCAAGAAGAATATTCATCGGGGAGTGAAGATGAGGACGAGGACGATGGCTCTCAAGATGTGGCTGCTATAGCCACTACATCTACATCAACATCTCTCTTCGACTCTTCGAACGAAAACATCATCAACAAAAATGCTACTTGCCTCATGGCAAGAAGCTCCGAGGTAACTTCTTCTAACTCTTCTTTTCCTAAGGCTATGATTGACTTGGATGATCCTACTAGTCTTAAGGTTAAAGAAGAGATCATTGCTTTGGATTATTTCTACACTAACTTGCAAGGTGAGCACAAAGTTCGTTTTGAAGCTCTTATGGATCAGCTGGCCCAAAATGAAGCGCTCCTTGAGGAAAAGGGCAGAATTGAAAGGGAGGATGCAATGGAAATTGCATCCTTAAAAAATGCTCTTGAAGAGGAGGAAGAGGCTCAAGTCTCTCTTGAAGAGAGGCTTGAGTCTATTGAAGAGTCACATGATGAAATTGTGACTAAACTTGTTAAGGAACATGACAATGCTGTCACCAAAGCAAAGAAGTTAAAGAAGGAAAGGATTGACTTTGGGGCTGCTCACGATAGACTCACCGAGGAATTGGAGAAACTTGACAATGCTTACAAGGCATTGAAAAACAAGTTCTCTATTCTCAATGAGTCACATGATAAGCTTCAAAGTCGATTGGCCAAATACGATACTCCTAGCTCATCCAACTCAACATGTAGTAACAAAGAAAATACTAGTGTGGAAAAAGAAGTGATCAAGGACATCACTACCAAGGACAAAGGTGTGCTTGATGAAGTCCTTGGAAAGCAAAGGTCAAATCATGGTAAAGAGGGACTTGGGTATGTCACCAAGTCCAAGAATAAGAAAACCAAGAAGAACAAGACCAAGAATGTGAAATCAAAGATAAGCACCGCTGAGAAGAATGTCACAAAAGACAAGACTAATAATATTGGTTTTGCAGGGGCTCACAATCCGAATTATGAACTCTTTTGTGATGACTATGGCGATGTTTATGCTTATTATGTTGGTCCTTTTGATGAATATATTGCTTGGTCTATTTGGGTCCCAAAGACCCTTGTTACTAACATGAAAGGACCCATTGAAAAATGGGTACCTAAAACCAAGAAGTAATTTTCTTGCAGGGCTATGCTTCCGGTGGGTCAAAATGGGTGCTGGATAGTGGTTGCACTAGTCATATGACCGGAAGCAAGGAGATCATCACGGAGATGCGTCCAAATCATGATAATATCACAGTCTCCTATGGTGATAAATCTAAATCTCAGGTATTGGGTCTTGGCAAGGTTGTGGTTGCCCACGATATCTCTCTCGTGGACGTCATGCTTGTTGAGACCCTCGGTTACAACCTTCTTTCTGTACGTGCCCTTGGCAAGATGGGTTTTGCTGTTTTTATCGATGATGATTTGGTGGTACTCTTGTGGAGAAAGTCTCTAAAGGTCGCTTTCGTTGGATACGTCGAAAATGACCTGTATGTGGTGGACTTCTCGGGGAAAACCACTTCGGGTCCGATGTGTCTATTCTGAAATGCCGACGTGGGCTGGCTATGGCATCGCCGTTTAGCCCATGTCAACATGAGAACTTTGCAAAGTCTCCAGAAGGGTGGCCACATCCTTGGACTAAAAGACAATGTCTCTTTTGCCAAAGATCGTGTTTGCAGGGCTTGTGTAGAAGGAAAAATGCATGACTCTCCCCACAAGAGGAAGACTATTGTGTCATCAAAGAGGATCTTGGAATTACTTCATGTGGATTTATTTGGTCCTCCTTCTCATGCAAGTCTTGGTGGGAAGAAATATTACTTGGTCATTGTCGATGATTACTCAAGATATACATGGGTCTATTTCTTCAAGCTGAAAAGTGAGACTCAACAAACTATCATCGACTTTGCCAATGAAGTTCAACGTCAACACAATGTTCCTATCTTGGAAATTAGAAGTGACAACGGCTCCGAATTCAAGAACTACACTTTAAATGAGTTTCTTAGCGAAGAGGGGATTAGACATCAATATTCCGCTGCGTACACCCCTCAACAAAATGGTGTAGCCGAGAGGAAGAACCGGACTTTGATGGATATGGCAAGATCTATGCTAGCTGAATTCAAGTCTCCTTATAATTTTTGGGCTGAAGCCATATCCACTGCTTGTAACTCATCAAACCGGCTCTACCTTCAAAAGATTTTGTACAAGACTCCATATGAAATCCTTACCGGTAATAAGCCCAACATCTCATACTTCAGGGTATTCGGGTGTAAGTGTTTCTTTCTTATTAAAGGTGTCCGTTTGTCAAAATTTGAGTCCAAGGCTTTAGAAGGTATTTTTGTTGGTTACGGTGCCGAATCCCACACTTATAGAGTCTACAACAAGCTCACTGGGATTGTTGTAGAATCTTGTAGTGTGGAGTTCGATGAAAATAACGGCTCCTTTGTAGGGCAAGTTGATGTTTGTGATGCAGATGTTGAAATACCCCAAGATGCCATAAGAAGAATGGGCGTGGGATTTTTCCGCCCCATTGAGGAACCCCTTGTGGCGGATCGGGAAGGACAATGCTCCACACATGTGGAACCCTCATCTACACAAGATCAACAAGATCCTACTGTTGGAGAAAATCCTGCATCAACACCGCAATCTGCTGAAGATCAACTGTCCCCTGGACAAGTTGGTAGTCCCAGTCCGGACTATCCGCCCCCTCCAAGGGGCGGATAATCCGCCCCTAGCACTCCAACTCGTTCCAGTGGATCCGAAGGAGAAGTCAACAACTCTGAAGCTCCCAGGCCAGATTCTCCGGCCCCCGATGGCAGATTATCCAGCCCTGGGTCTCCAACTCCCGTCAGGCATTCTCAGGAAGATGGTTCTGGTACTTCACCTCCTAGGCCGGATAGTCCGGCCCCTCCAAGGGGCGGATTATCCGGGCCTGAAGAAAATGTTCAGCAACAATCTTCTGGCGTTAACGGAGACAAGGATACAACTATTGAATCAACTCCTCCTAGAAACAATAAGGACATTGAGGCTCGTCGCAAGGCTCGTGATGATCGGAACCTTGAACTAAGAGGTCACACTCTTGACAAGGTTGTTGGTGATCTACGACGAAGGGTATCCACTAGAAGAGAACTTGCAAGATTCTGTGATCATCAAGCTCACATTTCCATGGTTGAACCGAAGAAGGTTTTTGATGCTCTTGAAGACCCCGATTGGGTTGTTGCAATGCATCAAGAATTAAATAACTTCGAACGCAACAAAGTTTGGAAGCTCGTAGAAAAACCAAAGGATTGCCGCAATGTTATCGGCACCAAGTGGATCTTCAAGAATAAACAGGATGAAAGTGGCATTGTTGTGAGGAATAAAGCATGACTCGTGGCTCAAGGATTCTCTCAAGCGGAAGGAATTGATTTTGGAGAGACTTATGCTCCTGTGGCTCATCTTGAGTCCATCTGTATCCTTCTTGCATATGCAGCCCATTATAATTTTAAATTACAACAAATGGATGTTAAGAGCGCTTTCCTTAATGGTCCTCTACATGAGTTAGTATACGTCAAGCAGCCCCTGGGGTTTGAGGACCCCAAATTTCCGAACCATGTCTACAAACTCGGTAAGGCGCTCTATGGCCTTAAACAAGCCCCACGTGCGTGGTATGAGCACCTTAAAGAGCTTTTGCTAGACCGTGGATTCGAAGTTGGGCAAATCGATCCCACTCTTTTTACTAAGAAGGTTAATGAAGAGCTTTTTGTATGCCAACTTTATGTAGATGACATTATTTTTGGCTCTACTAACCAAGCTTTTAACGATGAATTTTCAAAGCTTATGACTGACAGGTTTGAGATGTCCATGATGGGTGAGATGAGGTTCTTTCTTGGATTTGAGATCAAACAACTTAGAGAGGGAACCTTTATTAATCAAGCTAAGTACATCCAAGACATGCTCAAAAGGTTCAAGATGACGGATCTCAATGGCGTTGCTACCCCAATGCAAACAAAGTGTCATCTTGAGCTCAATCCTAAGGGTAAAGACGTGGATCAAAAGGTATACCGATCCATGATTGGCTCTCTCCTTTACCTTTACGCATCTAGGCCCGATATCGTGTTAAGTGTAGGAGTGTGTGCAAGGTACCAAGCCGCTCCTAAAGAAAGCCACTTAGTGGCAGTCAAGCGAACCTTCCGATATTTGGTTCATTCCCCAAATTTTGGGTTATGGTATCCCAAGGGTTCAAGTTTTTCTCTATGTGGTTACACTGATTCAGATTGGGCTGGTGACAAATATGATAGGAAATCAACCTCTGGTGCATGCCAATTCTTGGGCAGGTCTCTAGTGTGTTGGTCATCAAAGAAACAGAATTGTATTTCACTCTCAACTGCCAAAGCTGAATATGTTGCTGCTGCAAGTGCTTGTACACAATTGTTATGGATGAGGCAAACTTTAACGGAATATGGTGTCAATTGTGACAAAGTGCCTCTATTATGCGACAATGAAAGTGCTATCAAAATTGCTTACAATCCCGTGCAACATACAAGAACAAAACATATAGAGATTCGCAACCACTTTATTCGGGATCATCTTGCTCATGGTGATATTGCTCTATCCTTTGTGAGCACGAAGAACCAACTTGCTGATATTTTCACGAAGCCTCTTGATGAAGCAAGATTTTGTTATTTGAGGAATGAGCTAAATATCATAGATTCAAGGAGATTGGCTTGACTACCCTTGCACACTCACTTGCTCTTATTCATGTATTTGGTTTAGATGCGGGCATAGGCATAGGGGGAGTGTGGTCCTAATTGATTGGGCCAACCCTCCCCCCATAATGCCGAAAGCAAGTAAAATCATTTCCCTTAATATCATTTTGTGATATGTGGGTCATCGATGAGCATTGGTTTTGAACTCAAGATACATCTTCGCGGTGTCATGCCATACGCTCCAACATGGTGGCTTCGGCCACCACCCTCTTCCTCGAGAAGAGTTGGTTTTTTCATGGGTCTCGTTGGATTTTCTTGCATATCTCATGTTCTTATGGAAAACACACTCAAATTTGGCTTTTGATTGCTTCGATTCTTGCAAATTTGGGTGTGTAGTACCATCTCAGTTTGATGCTCTCAACCCAAGCCTTTCTCTCCCTCCTTGAACCATCTATTCTTGCACACAAGTCCTCTAAAACACCATCAAGAGGTTTGCTAGGTTGCTCTGGCCTGATTCTGTATTCTACAGAATTTCTGGGGGGGCGGATTATCCGCCTTAAGTGGGGGGCGGATTATCCGCCCTGGGCGAAATCAGCCCCTTATAGGCTGGGTCGGGGAGGGCAGGCTCAAACAGAGCAGCCAGTCCTCCCCCAACCCTACCTCTGCCCCCAGCCGCCGCCGGAGCATCCGCCTCTCCCGGAGTCGATTCAACCACCGGATTCTCCGGGCTCTCCCCGGATCTTCTTCACCTCGCCTTCGGGTATCTTCTCCTCCGCAATTTTCCTCCAATGAGTGAGGGTAACTCCCTCATCTCTCTCCTTTTGTATGCGATGTATTTTATTTGGTGGAAATCTCGTTGTAGAAGGTCCTTGGTGTTGTTCCTTACATGCTAGAATCAGTAGAATTGCAACCCTAGTACCCGATCTGTTTTGCCATGGTAGATCTGAGCCAATCCAGAAAATTTCTGCGGGGGGCGGATTATCCGCCCCTGCCAGGGCCGGATAATCCGGCCCGGAGAGTAAAATCTGGTCCGCTTTGGTTCTGATTCTGCAATTACACATCACTGGTTATGGGTTGCATTGCTACTCTTTCTCCGTGTTTTTTCTCCTGGACTTGTGTGTATACTTATCTCCATGCTATCCCTCTAATGCTTTTCACAGGTGGTTCCAAGCCGACCAAGACCTTCGTCCATCGTCCCCGTGCCCGTTATCTCAAGCCCACTGCAGACGGGAAGTTCATTGACGAGACCGAGGTCAGCAGAGCAGCAAGAGAGGCTGAACGGATAGCAGAGGCAAGTAAGAAAACTAAGAGGACCGCATGTCGCAAGGGCAAACAGTCTCGGCCCAATTACAAGGCTATGGACAGTCTTTAGTATGCCACCATTCGTCAGACTGATTATTATGATGAGGCTGACAGCGATGGTCCCCCCGAGGACGAAATGTTTTGGAATGCCCACTTTCGGGCTATTCATGATGATGTCTATGCTACTCTCAAGATTCGCCCCATGCGTCCCATCAATTTGACTGAGGCTCAATCCAAGACAAGGCTCATTGAGGCACTAGATGTGGCCAACAAGATGGGGCTGCACCACCTCATGACTATCCAATGCAACTATGATTCCTCTGTGGTGTGGCAGTTCTTCTCAACTCTCGTGATTTGCGGTGATGAGCGCCGCACTATGAAGTGGATGACAGGGACAACCATGATTCAGTCAGACTTTCGCACCTTTGGGCAGGTTCTTGGTTATGCATTCCATGGCCATGACACTCCTTCGGGCCACCGAATCATTTCTCCTCTGAAGCCATCCAAGGATACTGCACTTGCTCCTTGCCTTTCCTCTGATGGGGTTGCTGGTACTTTCGCTGGTCTCTCTCCCTTGTATGCAGCCCTTGTTGGCATTTTTAGGGACTGCATCGCTCCTAGTGGTGGCAACAATGACAGGATCTGTGGCCACCTGGTTCCACTTCTTGCGTTTGCTCACGAGTGTGCCACTAACTCTGGATCAGCCACATGTTACAAACTGGATGTCATGGACTATATTTATCATGAGATGACGGATGCTATGATCAACAGGCTCTCTATTCCTTATGCTCCGTTCATAATGATGCTCATCAAGCATATGTTGCCACATGAAGATTTTGGCACTGCTCTGGATGGAATTCACAAGCCCAAGAAAATCTACAACAAGGCTCAGAAGACCCATCACCCTTCCACTGCCCCGGAGTCCTTCATGCGTGATGCTCGGGCTAGTGGTCGTCGTTCCACGGTGTCCCCAATGGCACGCGAGGTCAAGCAGCTTACTTGGTTCCAGCGGAACATTCTTTGCATGGGTATTGACACCTCAGGGTGCCACTGTCTCAGGTGCCACTGGCCATCCACCTCCTTCCACTGCTCCGGATCCGTATGCTCAGTGGAACACCTCAGGGATCAACTATGGCGAGCTCGAGAGTTGCCTCTTTCCTCCTCCACCGAGGGCACCCACTCCTCCAGCTGATGACGATGATGATGAGTATGATGAAGAGGAAGGGGACGGGAATGACTACGACGAGGATGAGGAGGAGTGATCTCCAGGGGCATTAGCATCGCTCTTCTTCCTTTTTGGCGTTTCGATGCCAAAGGGGGACAAGTAGTTCTATTAGGTCTCGTGGATTTGCAAGGGTCGGGCACAAGCTTTTCTCTTTTAGTCATTTTTATTTGCTTGCTTGTGCCTTTTCTAGCGTGAACTCTTTTGCTATTTGTGTTTGTCTATGTAAGACTATGTCGTACTCCACTATGTTTGGTACTATGTTTGGTATTCATGGAATTCTGGATTTATCTATTATGGACCTCATGGAATTCTGGAATTATGGAGCATATTTGATGGCATATGGATTCATGGGATTATCTATGTATGCTTTGGCTATATTCTCATCCCGGTGGTATGACGTTGTTTCCCAAACCACCTCGTTTCAATTATCTTGGTTATGGAAGTAGTGTTCTCCCTAGTGTGTGTATTTGTATTCAAATGCAAATCTTAAATATGCACACATCTAGGGGGAGCGTCTTTCATTATTTAAGGTGGCATTTGCCGGTTTTATTGCAAATCCTAATATTGTCATCTAACACCAAAAAGGGGGAGATTGAAAGAACATTTTATAATCCCTAGTGTTTTGTGTGTTAGATAATAATATCAAGGATTATTTAATGTGTGTCGAAGTGTTGCAGCCACCTATGAGAAAAAGGGAAAGGATTCTGTTTTGGGGGGGGGATAATCCGCCCCCACCAGGGGCGGATAATCCGCCCCTCCCTCTTCCCAATTAGGCGCAAGCCCCAGAAGGGGGCGGAATTTTGGCCGGATTTTCCGGCCCCGCCGGATAATCCGCCCCTCAGGGGGGGCGGATAGTCCGCCCCCTGCTCATCGCCAAGGCGCAAGCCCCAGAGATGGGGCGGAGTATTGGACGGACTTTCCGGCCTGGCCGGATAATCCGCCCCTCAGGGGGGCGGATTATTCGTCCCCCAAGATCTTCACCAAGCTTCACCAAGGCGCAAGCCCCAGAGAGGGGGCAGAGTTTTCCCCGGATAATCCGCCCTTGGGGCGGAGTTTTCCCAGGGGGCGGATAATCCGCCCCAAGTGGGGGGTGGATAATCCACCCCCAAAGTTGTGCAACGGCCAGATCTGGGGAGGGGGTATTTAAGCCAGCCTTCCCCCTCCTGCCAGAACTCTTGATTCATCTCGAAAAAGACCAGATCAGATATGAAAGCTTCATCCAAGAGTGCTCCACCTAGATCCACCCAAAGGCCCCATCCCTTGGGGAATCGAAGGAGGAGAACTCGATCTTCATCATCAGCAATTAAGCGCTTCATCTCCTCTCCATTCATTTGGAGAACCCCCGATCTAGTATTTCTTGCAAATACCTAGATCCTTGTTTTTGTTTATATTGATAAACCTTGTTCTTGTGGCAGCTTGTTGTCATCTCGGGAGCCCCCAATTCGGTTGTGGGTGTGTGCCCCGATAGTGTTGTAAAAGGCACCGGTTCCCGCCTCGAAGGGATCCAATAGTGGAGAAGGTGGATCAGGCCTCTCGTGGCGAGATCCATCGGAGAATAGGGTGAGGCCTATTGTGGTGTGGTGGTCTTAGAACCGCCCACACCTCCAACGCAAATGTACTTCCCTTAACAAGGAAGGAACTGCGGTAAAACAAATCCCTGTGTCTCCGCGTGCTCCACTACGGTTTCCTCGCTCCTCTTTTACGTGCTTAGTAGTTAGGGTTACATATAGGGAAATTCTCGTAGTTGCATATCTAGAGAATTTACTTTGTGTCAAACCTAAAATTGAAAACGTATTAAAAATTGGTTAGCACCTATTCACCCCCCCCTCTAGGTGCCCATACGATCCATTTCAGTTGATGGGGGAGCTTCTTCTTCTTTAATTCCCCGGCAACGGCGCCAAAAAGGAGCTTGATGTCTATGCACTTCTATTCTTGTATACAGTTGTTGGGACTCCAAGTATAGAGGTTTGTAGAACAGCAGCAAGTTTCCCTTAAGTGGATTACCCAAGGTTTATCGAACTCTGGGAGGAAGTGGTCAAAGGTATCTCTCTCAAGCAACCCTGCAATCAAGATACAAGAAGTCTCTTGTGTCCCCAACACACCCAATACACTTGTCAGGTGTATAGGTGCACTAGTTCGGTGAAGAGATAGTGAAATACAAGTGGTATGGATGATTATAAGTGGTAACGGTGCCAGAAAAGAGCTTCTGACGGGGAGGAAAAGACTAAAGGAAAAAAGATGGAAGCAAGCAAACATGTAACAGATCTAGTTGCAAATGGTGTTTCAATGTTTAGAAACAAGGCCTAGGGATCATACTTTTACTAGTGAAAACTCTCAATAAATACATTCTCTTCATGATACTACCCTAAACTACTCTCTGGTTGGACACTCTAATCCATGGTAGGGCTATAACATCCCTCCTCAAAGTCCGCCTTCCCCATCTAGATAACCCCACACTGTCACCTTGAGCGCTAGATGGTTCCAACAAACACCACAATTTCATAGAGACATCCAACTCCAAATATAACTCATAATAAGAATTTATTAACTCTAGCCTAAGTGCCACCATGGCGTGCACGCTGTCACTTTCACACACGTGGGGAGAGAAGAGATCTATTGAGGCACTTGAGTATTTATGAACTCTAGCCTAAGTGCCACCACGGTAGGCACGCTGTTACTTTCACACACGTGGGGAGAGCTGGAGATCTATTAAAGCACTTGAGTAACATAGTAGATCTACTTGATTATAAAGCTCACGATCACAATAAGATCATGCATAGAGAGAGATGAACACATAGCTACCGGTAGAGCCCTTAGCCTCGAGGAAGAACTACTCCCTCCTCATCATGGGAATCAACAACGGCGATGGAGATGGTGGTGGAGATCGATGGAGATGGCTCCGGGGGAATTCCCCGTCCCGGCAAGGTGTCGAAACAGAGACTTCTGTCCCCCGAATCTCCCCTTCGCTGGCGGCGGCACTATGGTACTTTTCGTGGATGTATGATGGATGTTTTAGAGTTTTATCATCGGGGGCTTCTTATAGGCGAAGAGGGCAAGGTCGGTGGAGGCCCAGGGGGCCCACACCCCCTGGTGGCGCGCCTAGGGTGGGCCCGCACCACCCTAGGGTGTGGCCACCCTGGTGCTTTACTCTCTGCTTCGCGTTTCCGTATTGCTCTAGGAAACCAATTCCGAGAATATTCATTTTTTAGCTTTTCTGAAACGAAAAACAGCAGAAAAGAGGCAACTGGAACTGTGGCATCTTGTCAATAGGTTAGTTCTAGAAAGTGTATAAAAATACCTCAAAGTGTAGACAAAACATAAGATAAATGATATAAAACAAGCATGGAGCATAAAAAATTATAGATACGTTTGAGACGTATCAAGGATTTCGCGCCTATGTCTGATCGAGCCACGGGCTACCGCTGCATCATCCTTTCGGGCCACAGAGCTAACGGCTACAAGTGCACAGATCATTTGTAGCTAGTTTTGAAATAAAGATATCGATCCCACAGGGAGCAGTAGGAGAAAGACTAAAATGCTTTTAACTAAAACTAAAAAAAGTACTTAAGGAGTAATTTTAAGATGCAAGAAAAGTAGAATTGTTTTGGGGTTTTTGATTGAGAAAGCAATAAAATGATCTAAAGTAAAACTTAATGCGGAAAGTAGGAATCACGTATGTAAGAAATCTTGGAACTGCAATAGGGAAAAAGGCGTTCTCAGGGAGTGGTGGATACACCGCTAGCAATTTAGACGGAGTAGTCAAGATTATCATAGCAAATATTCTCATGATATGTATGATGTGAGAGGAGCTCCATATATGGACGAATAGGCAGTAACCACTGCTCACATCATCCGTCATAACCACAGCTGATAGATAAACGACATCAATCGTATTACCTCGCTATTAAGGGATTTATCCCATGGCATGGACATGGCTTAATGAGTTCTCCTTGTTTCCCCAAGTTAGTACGTAAGGAATGACAATAGCTTTATAGTAACAGTAAGTGTTATCATCCCTCCGTCTACCAAAAAGTAATCCCCGTCATCAAGTCCGCATAAGAGGAAAATATTAAGGAGGTGCACAACTCCCAACATCAAGATGAAGACAATTAACACATACACATAATGATGTATAACATAATAATGTCTATCTTATCTCGGTCATATGCTAGGGTTTCTCCATCTCCCCAAGAACTAATGATCTACTCATCCATGGAGGAAAACAGCATCATGGCAATGATAATGGAAACAATCGTAGATGAATAGTTCTTGTATAAATTCACAACTAGTATGAGAATTACAACAAGATATAGATGGGGTGTAAATGGGATGGATGGAGATGATGTTGATGCAGCGGTTGATGAAGATGAAGATCAATGCCTTGTCCTCCCAGATATGCTTAGGGCGAAGATGGATCCCTTGGGAAAGTTCCCCCTCAAGATCCCTTCGGGAGGTGAGGTTTTTGGCAATTTCTGGTTGTGTTCTGTATGTCGTCTCTCCGATCCAGTTGCACGGGGTGAAACTATTTGAAGAGGCGGTGGTGGTGCCAACTATACAGCGGGAACTATACAACCGTAAAAAGTATTCCAGCCGTATAGTTGGTCGTTAAACCTTATGTATGCTTCAATCGCTTGAGGTTTTCTTTTGGTATTATTGATATTTCCCAAATTAGCGATTTTCGCAGTTTTTGACTCGTTTTTGCTCCAATACAACTGGTCCCATAATTGTGTCCATCGTATCCATCATTTGTCCTAATCCTCATGAAAATAGACAAAAATATGCGTGCGAGCGCCATAAAATACCAATATCCTACCACTATAGTGCAAAATAGTAATATAAAACATGATGCAAATATGCACTCATCAACTTCCGCAAGCTTAGACTATTGCTTGTCCCGAGCAAGGCTAACTTAATGAATGTGATCCTCGTATTCATGAAGCTGAGTCGATAAAATAAATGAGGCAGTTGTAGCATGTGTTTATCATATATGATACACAAGGATAAGTTCAGGAATAGTACCTTACTTGAACCATCCGAATAATATTAGCAGGCTCCCACACCTTAGCATTTAATAGTTCACAAAATATTACTCTCAATATGATGTAAAAGTGTTTCGGTTCAACCGAATGAGTTAGCGAGGTAGTACCAAGTGTTTTAGGATTAACATATTCACTTGGGATTTAAAATCTCAAACGTTCCTTTGTCTCACCACAAGATAGTGGTGTATGCCTATTTGCTCTTTGCACATTTTATTTTTCTTTCTCTTTTTTATATATATGCTCACACTATTGTTTAATTGTTTTGCAAAGGAGCTAGCCATACATTCCACTCCATGAGGGGATTCAAAGATTAACGATCTCAATTATCAAATTCCAATTGTATATGAAGCATATTTATGGCTTGGATACTCTACCTCATCTTGTTCTCACTCTAATATGATATCACTTTTTAATTTTCCTTTGTTCAAGGTTTCTTTCTCAACTTGACTAATTAGATTATTTTTTTCTTTTTTAAAATCAAACCATGAACTTACAACATATTGATTAAATTATCTTTGTATGTTCCATTAATACCAATGGTGTGGAAGATTCCCATTGCTATCATCGAGTGCAAGTAAAATCATACTCGAGTCATTCATATGTCTAATAAGACAAGCATAAACTCAATAATGCTCCAAATATGATAATAAACTCGGAATTTCATAAAAGGGATCTATTATTCTTGAAGGGAATTCTAATGATGCAAACTTTATTTCTAAGCTCAAACTACTACAAAACTAAAATAGTAATGTAAAACTTATAAGATAGATTACAAGGTATTAATGATCTCACCAAGCTTGGAATCAAGCCAGGCGGGATCAAATAACTCCTTGTTGGTACCTATTCTTCCTCATGGGTGAGAAGAGTCTTTCCTTCTTCCCCTGTGATTCAAACTTTAGCTCTGCTTGCAAGGTGGATACTGAGCCCGTCCATGTCGAATTGAAGCTTCAAAACTTTCTTCTAGAGGAATTTCTTCTCATCTGTTAACTCAAAAACAGTTTTAATCAAGAAACCAACACTACCATTGATCTCATTAACCTTTTGCTCAAGGTACTTGCTCATCATCCAGTAGGAGTCAATCCCTTCTCCAATAGTTTCAACACATGCTTTCGAAGCTTTTTCGAATTGATAGATCTTATCATGAATCTCATCTTTTTGCACCTTCTTAGGCTTAAGAAGTGACAGACCGAGAGGATGTTTATAATAAGATCCTATGTTGTGATGATAGGGATTAGGGAGATACTCATCCTTGCTCTTTATCTGCTCTGCTTGCCTTATCATCTCCATGCTCTACGGGAACATGTCCTCCCAATTTGGGAGAGGCATGATCTCTGAGCTGGATGACGATGATGCTTCTTTAGGTTCTACTTCTTTGATCCTCTTCACGGGCTTCTCTTCTTTCTTCCTCCAAATCTTGTTTACATGGAAAGGCCATATGGCTTCGCTGCACAGATATTGTTAGAAGGGGCTTGTATAGGGATGGCGATTATTTTTCGAGGCTGGAGGTTGTAGCTCTGCAAAAACTTAATGAAAAAGGTTAAATGCGATCAACTTTAAAAGGGGAGGTCGAAAACCCTAGCCGCCGTCCATAACGAGCAACTATACGGGAGCGATAGTTATGAAGCGACTTTAGATTTTACTTCTATGGAGGTACCAACTATATGGCCGAAACTATACATGCGAGAATTTTATTCTCGCCGTATAGTTGGTCGTTAAACCTTCTGTACCCTGCAATAAAATTTCAGAGATGGGGTGGATAACTATACGGCCAGAAATTTTATTCCCGCCATATAGTTGTTCATTAAATCTTCTGAAGCCACCAAAAATTACCTGCTTCTCCGAGAATTCTTTATTAATCTAAAACTTAATGAAATACCAAGTTTTGACAGAAAAAATGACAGCTTAAATTTTCGATGAACATTAACATCCATTGAATGGGATTTTAGCATTACCAAACTTCTTCTACTTCACTAGAGCTTTAAATGTTCCTTATTCAACATAAGCTTAACTAAAACTCAATTGAAAATTTTAAAACTTACTCAAACCTTTATTTCACATGGGTTGCCTCCCATGAAGCGCTCTTTAATGGTCAATAGCTTGACCGTGGTGTTGCTCATTTCGTCTCGATTTTATCCTTCTTGCAGTTGTCATTCCTTGTATATATTTGCTTAATCACCTCTTATGGGTGATCACGCGTATGGTGACTGCACTTATATCTTCTTTTGCTTGATAATGCTTCAAGCGTTGTCCATTCACCACCCATGAAATAGAGGGTGTTTTTCCCTGGAGCTTCACTGCTCCGATGAATAAGCTTCTTCAACTATATAAGGGCCTTCCCACTTTGATCTGAGCTTTCCTAGAAAAAACTTAAGACGATAATTATAGAGCAACACCTTGTCTACACTTTTAAAGATCTTATTTTCTATTTTTCTATCATGCCATCTTTTTACTTTTTCTTTAAACAATCTAGCATTTTCATATGCCTCACTTCTAAACTCATCTAAATCATGAATATCTAATGAACGTTTTTCTCCTGCTACTTTAAAATCATAGTTTAAGTTCTTGATCACCCAAAAAGCTTTGTATTCAAATTCTAAAGGTAAATGGCACACCTTAACGTAAACCATCTTATACGGTGTCATACCCATTGGATTTTTAAAAGCAGTACGGTATGCCCAATGAGTGTCATTTAACTTGTATGGCCAATCTTTTCTTGATTCGTCCACTATCTTCTCAAGTATGGTCTTTAATTCTCTATTGGAGAGTTCCACTTGACCACACGTTTGAGGATGATATGGTGAAGCAACACGGTGAGTTACTCTATATTTGTAGATGGTTTTCCTGAAAGTTCCTTTCATAAAATGAGAACTACCATCAGTGATTAAAAATGTAGGAACTCCAAACCTGGGGAATATGACATCCTTGATCATCTTCACTGAAGTAGCTGCATCTGCATGGCTTGTTGGAATAGCCTCAACCCATTTAGTGACATAATCGATAGCAACAAGAATATGACTGTAACCATTTGATTCTACAAAAGGTCCCATGTAATCCATTCCCCATACATCAAAGGGTTTAATTATAAGACTATAATTCATTGCCATCTCTTGTCTTCTACCTATATTACCCCTTTTATAGCAAGCATCACAATGTTCTACATACCTGTGTGTATTCTTGAACAAGGTGGGCCAATAGAATCCGGATTGAAGTACCTTTGCTGTAGTTCGCTTGCCTCCATGATGTCCTCCATACGGGCTGTCATGACAAGCTTGCAAAATTGCATTCATTTCACGGTTAGGAACACACTTCCAAATCATTCCATCAGGTCCATGATGATATAAATACGGATCATCCCAAAAGTAATATTTAAGATCATTAAATAATTTCAATCTTTGATTTCTTGTCATACCGGGAGGTATAAATTTTCCTGCAAGATAGTTAGCATAATCCGCAAACCAAGGATCGGCGATTTCAACATTTGCTAAATATTCTCCCATAAATGACTCATTTATAGGTACGGGGTCAGTAATTATTCCCTCTATCCTAGAGAGGTGATATGCTACCGGATTATCCTTACCCCTCATATCTACTAGTGGCAAATCATATTCATGCAGTAATAAAACCCACCTAATCAACCTGGGCTTCACATCCTTTTTCACAAGGAGGTGACGCAAAGCTTGGTGATCTGTATGAACTATGACCTTAGAATTAATGATGTAAGATCTAAATTTGTCACAAGCAAAATTATAGCTAGGAACTCCTTTTCTGTAGTAGCATAATTTTTCTGAATCTTATTAAGAGTTCTACTAGCGTAATGAATAACATTTAAATTCTTTCTGTCTCGCTGTCCTAACACAGCTCCTAAAGCATAGTCACTAGCATCACACATGATTTCGAAAGGTTCATCCCATTTTGGAGGTTGCATGATAGGTGTTGAAACTAATTTGTTTTTAAGGTTTTCAAAAGATGCAATGCAGTCATGATCTAAGTAGAACAGAGTATCTTTCTCAATAAGGTTAGTGAGATGCATAGCTATTTTAGCAAAATCTTTTATAAAACGCTTGTAAAAACCTGCATGTCCCAGAAACATTTTTAAGTTTTTTATGTCCTAAGGTATTGGAAGATTTTCTATTGCATTTATATTAGTCTTATATATTTCTATACCCTTTTCTGAAACCTTATGTCAAAAAACTTTACCTTCTCTTTCTATGAAACGACATTGCTCCCAATTAAAAACTAAATTTGATTGCCTGCATCTCTGAAAAACTTTGGTTAAATTGTAGAGATAGTTATCAAATGTTGTTCCACAAACAACGAAATCTTTTGTTAGAACTTCCATAGTCTTCTCAACAAGATCATCAAAGATTTTTAAAACACATTCTTGAAAAGTTGCAGCTGCATTACATAAGCCAAATGGAATTAATCTATAAGCATATGTGCCATAAGGACAAGTGAAAGTCGTTTTCTCTTGATCTTTTGGTTGTATAGCAATTTGAAAATAACCGGAATAACCATCAAGAAAATAGAAATAAGAATTATTACTAAGTCTTCCTAAAATTTTATCCATAAACGATATAGGTTTATGGTTTTTCCGTGCCTCACGGTTTAGTTTTCTAAAATCAATGCACATGCGATATCCAACAATAGGTCTTACAGGAACTAGCTCACCATCCTCAACAATAGGTCTTGGTATGCAATGAGCTGGGCTAACCCATTTACTGTCACAAATATGATATATTATGCTGACATCTAATAAGCGTATAACTTGTTTTCTTACTACTTCCTTCGTTTTTGGATTAAGCCTTCTCTGTGTGTCAACTACAGGTACAACATCAACAAGCATGGTAATCTTATGTGTTACAATAGATGGATCTATTCCTTTAATATCACTTAGAGTATATCCAAATGCTTCATGATGCTTGATCAAGATCGAAATGAGTTTATTTGTTTAATTTTCTGATAAATTTTTACTAATAATAACACGACATTTATTTTCATTATCTAAAAACTCATATCTCATATCGTCTGGAAGTCGTTTCAATTCAATTGGCGGAGTCTCCTTTTCTTACCAGTTCTTCATAGTCATGTGGATTTTGTGCTTCCGGAACTGAATCAGGGTAATCGTCCATGTCTTCTCTCTCATCATCATCTGGTACCTCCTCCCAATTAATTAGGCTCCTCTCTAATTCATCTTGTGAGTGCTGAAATGAATTGTCTACCAGCTCACAATCATTTTCCCTTCCTTGATATCTTCCTTTTCATATGGCCTCTTCTTTAGTTTGGCAAAATGAAATGTCATTTCCTCTTCTCCAAACATCATTGAAATAGTCTCTTTCTTATTATCAATTCGATATTTGGATATGGATACAAAAGGCCTGCCTAAAAAAATAGGACAAAAAGAATCTTGAGGCATATCAACAATATGAAAATCAAGGGGGGTACATGAGTGCTCCAATAAAGACATAGATATTTATAATAACACCTTCTGGTTTTATATTAGTTCTATTTGACAATTTAATAGTAGTGTCTAATGGTTCCACATCTGGATTATTTAAATTGTAGCGAAGTTCCTCATAAAGTGATGAAGGAATAATGTTTATAGTGGAGATCGTCTCACAAATTCCGTATGAGAAAGTTTCTCCGCAATATATAGGAGTCATAGGCTTAGAAGTTTCATTACCTCGTACCTTACCTTTGATGAATTCTGAAGTTTCAAGGTCTCGCGTAACCACTTCATTATCCATAGTTCGTGCTTCCATAAGATCCTTCAATATAACAATATTTGCATTGGTAGCATCGGGGTTCTTTTCTAGTTTATTTAATCTTCTTTTTATGTGTTCTTCTTCTCTGCACTTTTTCTTGATATTATCTTGAATAGGTTCAGAGGAAAACTCTGCCATTGGTGCACTTTCTCTTGCAAGCTTCTTTTCTTTGAGGGGTTTATAGGGTTTCCATTCTATAGGTACCTGTAGATGCCCTGCATAATTCTCAATAATTTTATTTACTGAGTAAGAATCAATACCAAGAGTTTTAATAATTGCACAAGTCCTTTCATCTGCAAGAAAATCGTTAACACAAGCATATTCAGAAGACCTATTCATAATGCTCTCCTCATTTTTAAGATTTTATGTTGTCTCCTTATTTTCATTATTAATTTCCAGGCTTCATCATAGGTATAAGATAGAAAACTACCATTAGAAGCGGTATCTAGGCTCGTTCTATTTTTATTATTAAGCCCTCCATAAAAAGTGTGAGTGATTAACCAATCAGGCAAATGATGATGGGGCAATTATCTAGATAGATTTTCTACCTTAGATAGCCTTCATATAAACTCTCATCAAGACTATTTTTGAAATTGATAATAGTACCTCTCATCCTATGAGTTTTGCTTTCTGAGTAATATTTTGATAGGAAATTGGCTGTCAATTCCGTCCAAGTCCTTGGTGCTTCTGCACAAAAATATCTATACTAGTTGCAAACATTATTTGAGAGTGTTTGTTTAAACAACTGGATTTAACCATATCAATATTACAGTTATCGAACATAAAGGAACCAAAAACATCTTCAAAGAATTGTAAGTGCCCATATGGACTCTCTTCATTGGTTCCTGCAAATTTCTTAGAGTGTAGTAGTTCAAATAATAAAGGATGGTTCTCAATACCATCCGGGTTTATGCTTTTGTTGAAAGCAATAAAAGTAGCCATGGCGAACCCATTTTCCTTACTACCTCAAGCTGGATTAAGTGCTGATTGTTGTCCATTGTTATGGTCCTACAACTTAAATCAAAGATTAGTACAACGAAAGTAAATAATTAAAAGTAAAGTGACTTATAGCGCTAAGCTCCCTGGCAACGGCACCAGAAAATAGCTTGATGACTGCAAGTGCACAGATCGTTTGTAGATAGTTTTGAAATAAAGAAAACGATCCCACGGGGAGCATTAGGTGAAGGACTCAAATGCTTTTAACTAAAACTAAATGAAGTACTTAAGGAATAATTTTAAGATGCAAGAAAAGTAGAATTGTTTTTGGGTTTTTGATTGAGCAAGCAATTAAACAATCTAAAGTAAAACTTAATGCATAAAGTAGGAATCGCGTATGTAAGAAAGCTTGGAACTGTAATTGGGAAAAAGGCATTCTCAAGGAGTGGTAGATACACCGCTAGCAATTTAGATGGAGTAGTCAAGATTATCATAGCAAATACTCTCATGATATGAATGTATATGGGAGGAGCTCCATATATGGATGAATTGGCAGCAACCATTGCTCACATCATCCATCATAACCACAACTGACAGATAAACTACATCAATCGTATTACCTCGCTATTAAGGGATTTCACTGGTGGCATGGACATGGCTTAGTGAGTTTTCCTTGTTTCCCCCAGTTAGTACGTAAGGAATGACAACAGCTTTATAGTCACAGTAAGTGTTATCATTCCTTCTCTACCAACAAGTAATCGCCTTCATCAAGTCCCCATAAGAGGCAAATATTAAGGAGGTGCACAACTCCCAACATCAAGATAAAGACAATTAACACATACACATAATGATGTATAACATAATAATCTCTATCTTATCTCAATCATATGCTAGGGTTTCTCCATCTCCCTAAGAACTAATGATCTACTCAGACATGAAGTCAAACAGCATCATGACAATGATAATGAAAACAATCATAGATAAATAGTTTTTGTATAAATTTACAACTAATACGAGAATTACAACAATATCTAGATGGGGTGTAGATGGGATGGATGGAGATGATGGTGATGCAGCCATTGATGAAGATAAAGATCGATGCCTTGGTCTCCTAGATCTGCTTAGGGCGAAGATGGATCCCTTGGACAAGTTCCCCCTCCAGATCCCTTCCGGAGGTGAGGTTTTCGTTGATTTCTGGGTGTTCTGTATGTCGTCTCTCCGATCTAGTTGCACGGTGTGAAACTATTTGAGGAGGCGGTGGCGGCGCCAACTATACGATAGGAACTATATGGTCGGAAAAAGTATTTCCGATGTATAGTTGGTCGTTAAACCTTCTGTATGCTTCGATCCCTTCGGGTTTTCTTCTGGTATTATTGATATTTCCTAAATTAGTGATTTACACTATTTTAACTCCTTTTCACTCCAATACAACTGGTCCAAGAAATGTGTCCATCGTATCCATCATCTGTTCTAATCCTGGTAAAAATAGACATAAAATATATGCGCGAGCGCCATAAAATACCAAGATCTTACTACTACAGTGCAAAATAATAATATAAAACATGATGCAAATATGCACTCATCACCGGCTTCTAACACACCTTCCTTAGCATGTACGTTGCTGGTGGACTTCAGTCGGTGCACCGACTCGCGCCCTGCAGCACTGCTCCGCCCCTCGGGTCATAGTGTTTCTGCACGTGGTCATCATCGTCGTTCCCGCGCAGCGACGTACTCGGATCCACCGCGCCACCTCCCACGGCACGGGTCTCCGACGTCTGTGCATGGTCTTCGTCACTGTATCACCCCCGGGATATTCCTACTTAAAAGTTTGCATGTTGTTTCTATTTTATGCATCATCATGCATATTTCTCCACTAAACTATTTTTCAAAAAGACCTATTTTGTTTTCTACATTATTCCCTCTTAATTCAAATTATAAAGCCCGGTCTTTTCGGATATTTTATTAGTCTATCAATTATCTAGAAAATATTTTAAATAAAACTAAATAAACTTATATTATTTTGGGAGGCAGCCAGCCAGGCCCAAAAGCCTAGCCAGCCACCTCCAAACCCTAGCCTGGAACTGAAACACACCCAGCCTAAACCCTAATGCCACCCACGCACATATCCAGTCACCACAAGTACACAACACGTGCGCGATGCTGCCTAACCGCCCCAACACTCTCTCTCTATCTCTCTCTCTCGTACACATCGACACGTCTCGCATCCCTGCACATTTCCCTTATCGATAACCAACGATCCTCGATTCCACCACGCCTCCCACCCCCGCTTCTCTCCTCCCTATGGAACCCGCTCCCTCTCACGACCTCTCTCACGTGTCGATCCCCCCACCTCGCGCCCCTCTCCCTGTAGTGCAACCGACCACGTCAAGTTGTTGCTCGCCCTCAGCTCCCTCTCCCCTCCTCTCTCTCTCCTGCTCGCTCGCCAGGCCGTGCAACCACCGATGCCGCTTCTCTGGTTCCCTCCCTGACGAGCCCCGCAGAGGCCGCTTCGCCGGCCTCCCGTCGCGCCCGCTCGCCGGCCACCCTCTGCAGCCCGGCCTACCGCCGTCGCCCTCCCGAGTTCCTCTTTGCCGCGACCTGGGCTTCCCCATCGCCGTGCCCTCTTCTTGTTGCGCGCCCCTCTCTGCGTGAGCGCCTCCCCGCAGCACCGTAGGTCCTACCGTCCTTGCCCCCATTATTCCCCGCCTCCCTGCCTCCCTATGACCGTCCCATCCCTGCTTGTCGGAGACCACCTCCTCGCCTGCCCCTGCACTTCTACCCCGAGATGGCCACCCAAGTGACATCCTCCCTGGCCGCCTCGATCCCCTCTGCACTGCCTCCTGCCGCGTCCTCGGTCGTGCCTCCTCTGTGCCGCTGTCTTCCAGGTGCTGTCTCGTGCCTCTTCCGCGAGCCGAGCCCCATGGCACCCACAGGTTTCCCTCTGCTTGCACGTGCCCGCCTCTGGTCTCCCTGCAGCAGCCACTGTTTTGCCCTCCACCGCTAGTTGTGGGCTCTGCAGCTTGGGCCTTCTCGTCCTCGTCCAGTCGCGGATGTGCACTGTGTTGTTTGGCCTTGCTGCTCCACACGCATCAAACTTTCTGGTTTAGGCAGTTGTTCCTTTACTTCATTGTAGACTACAGCTAGCGTATGGCTCCTCTTGTGTTGGCAAATTGTGTCTCCTTGTGTTCTTGTGGTTTGGGTATTTGACTACCTTGGCTACTTACGCCCTAATGTTGATCCAAGCTCACCATAGGAAATAGATCTGGAATTGCAAGATCCTCGACATGGAAACTGAATATGTGAATCCCAATCCCAAGGTTTCCTTCTCGGAACGCTATGACCTTCGCCACAGAACCTAAAGACCCCTAAACCCGAGTCCGAAGACTGAAGTGTAACACCCTCGGATCGGCCCTATGCAAGTTTCAGCGATTCCTGCCAAACCCGCATAGAAACAATTCAAATGCGCCCACCAGCCACTTTCGTGCAGGTGAAAAATGAAGTAATATCATTATACAATAGTCCTCGATGGAACCCATAGAACAGATATATATAACAACGACTCCATGAGTCAAGAATACAGATATACAATACAAAGATCCAAATCACCTTGAAAATGATACAACGTCCGACTACGGACAAGACGCAAATGGGGTTAAGAGCCCTGAAGAATAACCAATGGCGTCCATAACACTACCCAGGCCAAGCCGGAAGGGTAACCTTGCTAACAACGTCGATCTCAAAACCTGCTTAAACAAAAGGGGTGTCGACAAAGGGCAAAGGAAAAAAATGTCAGTACTGAGGCCAGTACATGGCGAGACTAGAATTCGGCGGCCCTCCCCTACATAGGTATGATGGACTGAAGCAGCAGCGCAGCATGCACTAAACAACATATAGAGACCCAATACAACTGGCGGCTATCAGATAGGGATAAGAAAGGCCTATCTGGATCCAACCTGAAACTATCACCAAGCATACCCATCCTGGTATTTCCCCTCGAGACCAAACGAGGAAGTCAATCGAGGAACTCACACAGTTGGCAGTTTTATTCATTCCGTTATAGTTGCGGCAATTACTAGTTAGATATAGATCCCATGAGTCATCCTGATAGTATAAACAGTGGGCAGTTTTAGTTAACCATTCCGCTGTAGTTGCAATACTTACTAGTCATACATATAGCATGAGGCATCCCAAAACCAGAAGTTGTTGGTACTTTTATTTAGCCATTTCGTTATAGTGAAGCTGATTACTAGTCATTATAAAGTCAAATTGATAGCACTACTTTAGTTATGGTTGTCTATGATTGAGATACTGTGCTCCAAGTCGTCCATAACCGCGGACACAGATTTCAGAAAGTTTTACCCTGCAGGGGGCACAAATAGCAACACACGCACGATCAACCTCGAGAAAAACCAAATGAAAACCCAACGAGGCATCACGACAGAACATTCGCAAGATTCATATTTGATTTCAGGGGGCCACCCCACCAAGCTACCCGCGACGAATTTGGTTGGCTCCGAGACGGACCCAGAGGTTTGTGCCAATGGCTGTAAACGACTGGGAACCCGAAAGTGTGACTAGGCTTGTCGATACCGCGAAAACATTCCACATTTGTTCCTAAACAGTACAGGCGCTCCACGCGCAATCGTAAATAAAGCAGTAAAGCATGGCATAAGTACAGAATAGTAATGAAACCCCAAACTAGTTTGTGGCCCCAAGGAATTAAATATGATTCAATCTAGGGTTAGGGGGATTCATGGTCCCACATGCGGATAGTGCGAATATTCAAAGAACATGTATCAAGTACTCGGGATCCTACGGGACACAAGTGGACGGTTAAAAACCAAATAACATCTATTGCCCACTTGTGCCTCTGCATTATTTACCTACTTCAATTTTAGTTATTAAACGGTAATTAAAGCCATCATCATATCCAACATAAAGCATATGGCAGTCTTCCAACAACTGTGGTACTTTACGACACGCAACAGCACTTAAGCAAGCGACTACGACATGCAAGTCCAACTATCTACCAAACAACAGGTAATAGGATGTGTCCAAGGTAATATAAGGGTTGCAGGGAAGTATAACGGGGTACGGAATCTATAGCATCGCAACACAGATAGCAATAGATCAACAGGAGGAAGTAAAGACTAGAAATGTAAAATAGGTAGAAAGGGGGAGAATGCTCGCCTGAAAAACATTGCCGAAGTTTCATCCGAAGATCGGGTCGACACTCACATCAACTCATCGGTCTAATCCGTGAAGAAGCAAAGCACTAGAAGAACACCGGATGCACTATTTAATACTACTGCAAAAGATCGAGCATGATGCATGTATGATGTATGGCATGGCAAAGATGCAATGCGATTAGGCAATATTAAGCGGAACCGGGGTCCCGACAATTTATTTATATGGTTCAAGTTATTTAGATACCCGCAATTTAAATGTTGTCTTATCAAGGCAAAAATATATCATCGGTTCGCTACACAAATTTAAATGGAGCCAATATTAGACTAGAAAAGCCCGCATTTAATCTCCATATTTAATTATGATGAGGTGAATCGACATAAGGCCCCCAAACCATAATATGTATGCGAGCATGACAATTGATGCAACAATTATATGTCATTATAAAATAGGAGACGCGAAAAAGGGGGTCACACATGGGGGCTGTCGTGGTATTGCCGACGAGTACGCCATGGAGGGGTCCTCCCGTGCGTGTTTAGAGACGTGGGGGAAGGCGGATGGTTGACGGGTATGAGGTAACACAGCTTACCCAGGTTCAAATCCCACGATGGTGGCGGAATCCTACTCCTGCTATAAATCACTATAAGGGCAATACGCCGAGTTACAGGGATTGGTTCGCTATGCGAGGTTGTATGAATCGATACTAGGTTGTCTGAGATTGTGCCCTAAAGGCTCCCATAGGCCCGACTTATATAGACGCCATGTCCTAGGGTTATAGGGAAAAGTCCTAGCCGGACAGGTTACAGAGTCCTACACCGTCTATTACTAGTCTTGTGTATCTTGCACTCCAGGGCTCCGGGTACGTCGGTGACTCCAACCGTAGCCTTCCTTTATCCTGCATGGGCCTCCCTTCCAGATCCATCTAACTGGGCCGCCCAGCAGGCCATAGGCCATGCTACCAACTGTGGGCCAGCCGGGTTATCCGGATAGGTGACATGCTATGAGGATACCCATATAGCATATCCCCAACAGTAGCCCCTGGAGAACTCCGAGATCCTGCGCCGTCTTGCCTCTTCGTGTGGAATGATCCGTCTAGATGGATGTCGGCAAATCGTCAAGCAATATCTTGTAGTCCTCCCAAAGAACCCTGCAAGGCTTTCTCCGTCTTCAATATCTAAGTCGGAGAAATGCTGAATCTTCCATCGTACTCTTTCGTAGCCGGATTGGATCCGTCCATGTCGGAATCTTCGATGTGACGGCTCATCTGCCTATGTCAGCTAGGGCGACATAGGTTTAGGTCAGCGACGCCTCGTAACTCATACATGCAGAGAACGAAATCATGTCCGATTTTCCCGCGCGAGCAATACGAACCGTTGGCTACGTGGCACGTTCGCGAACACGTCGTCTACGCGGCAACCGTCCGATCAAGCTGCATGAATCTTGACGCTGGAGATGATAAATAGTAACCGTGGTGGATTTCCACTTTTTACCTCATTCTCCTCGCATCGTCTTCTTCCTCTAGCGCGTGCCTCCTTGAGCTCTCTGTCAAAATTCTCGAAAAAACCCTAGCCCTAATTCGCACCAGTGACCTCCACACTCACTCCATGGCTAGCAGCAGCACTTCCCCTTCCATGGCGGCGCCGAGCAAAGCCGCGGCGAAGCTAGCGAGCTCCATCGTCGTACCCCCAGAGGGTTTGGTCATCCCCGTCTCGGCGGTGGTCGAATCCACCGGCAGCGACCATAATCTGGCGGCGCTGGAGCCATTGGAGGAGGAGCTGGACTCGCACAAGGGCGACTGGCGTGGCTCAGATATCACAGACCGTGATATCCAAGAGCTGATCGCCGAGGGCTATCTCCCTGCGACGGAGGGGCTCGCCTGGCGGGCGGCGCTGGCCGGCGAGGTGACACCTTCTCCCCAAGCCGGAGAAAATGTGTACCTCAAAGCCCAACTGGTACGCAGCGTCTCCATGCCCATCTCCAACTTCTTCCTCTCCGTCTTGAATCATTACAGAGTCCATCCCTAGAATCTTTCTCCCCATAGTATCTCAGTGCTTAGCAACTACGCGGCGCTCTGCAAGGGATACTTAGGGATAAAGCCTAGGCTAGACCTCTTCGTGTACTTCTTCACTGTTAAATGTGAAGCCGGAGCTAGTAAGGAAGAACTTAGGAACTGTGGCACCATAAGCTTCAAGATTCGACCTGGCCGGCGGTTCCTCGACATCGTCGGCCACGAGTCCTACAAAAATTGGCAACGGACGTACTTCTACGGCCCAGACATTCCTCTGGCTGGCCGACAAGTAACGTACCCAGACTTCGTTGATGAAGCCACCGCTAAAGCCTCGTCATGGAGATCCCAGGCCTCCCTTCCCTCCGATCTTCATGCTTCCCATGCCATAAGGCGGATAGAATGGTTCATAGAGACGGGTTTGACCGGCTTGGACCTAGCCATGTGCTAGTTCATCAGGCGAATCCAACCTCTGCAGCACCGCGCGAAGCTCATGCACGAGTATACCATCGACAGAAGGGATAGCCTCCGCATCTCCGTGGACAACTTCTCGAGCGACTCCGTCAAGCTCCGTCTTAAGGACATCGTCAAGGTGAAGGACAAGAAGCGTGGCTTTACCATTACCTACGACATGTTCGTAGACGGCAAGTTCCCAAAGGTAGGTATTTATTTTCCGTGTACGAAATATACTCCAGTTCTTCCGTCTTGCAAATGTCATCTCATCTAACACGGTGACTTCTCACTTAACATCTTAGCAATCTAGAGGAGGACAGCCTGGCTGCCCAAATCTACGATCCAAAGATGAAGGAAGTCACGATCGTGTCCGGCGACGATTCTCTGTTGGCGCGAAAGCGGAAGAGCTCCACCTCTGACGCTGCCGACGGAGGCAAGAAGAAGAAGACGGAGGGTGGAGCCTCCAAGAAGACTACCGCCGCCCTGGAGGCGAAAAAGAGAAAAGTTACTGGGATCCCCTTTGCCAAAGCACCCCCACTTGTGTAAGCTTTTCTTCCTCCGACATTGTCTATTTATCTGTCTTGCTCCTGTACTTATGCATTTTGCACGTTTCAGGAAGAAAGCCACGACCAGCCTCAAGAAGACCTCCAAACTGGTGGCTTCTAGAACCATCAAGGACATGCTGCATCGTGACGCATCTCCCGCCATCGCCCCTACCACTCCCTCTGTCAAGCCTTCGTCTGCCCCGACAATCTCACAAGCTAAGGAGGCATTTGTCCCTTCTGCCATGGAAGTGGACTCAGGTGCCTCTATCGAGGTTGCTGTTGTCGGCGAGCAGGCGACGCAGGAGAGTGCCGCCCACCAAATGGCTGAAGCTCCGACTAAGGATGCCATCGGTGGCGGTAAGGCGGTGGTGGAAGAAGGTACCTCTGTCGTTGGCGGCGCCCCTGCACCCAAGAAAACCATCGCCTATCCAAAGATAGTTTATCCGGTACTAACACTGGGTAGCACTGCTTTGGTCCCTGGTGCGGCGCCGACATCTCTGATGTGCGGTCTAGAGGAGCTACGCCGGCAAGCAGAAATCATGCAAGGAAACAGCGAATCCTTTGCCAAGCTGCTGGCCGAGAGTGCTACAAACCTCAAGATCATCGCACTTGTAAGTTTTATTGCCTTTTTTCATATGAGTATCCCACTGTAGCCCCCGAGGATGTAGACGGAAAACCCATAGGTCTTTGCATCTATATGCTCTAAGACTGACTAAGTTAGAAAAACTCTCACTGTAGCCCCCAAGCATGTAGGTGGAATGAAATGTTCCGACTAGATGCTTTAAGAGTAGCATACGCAGTGTTTATAATTTCAATATTGTAGCCCTCAAGCTTCTAGTTGTAGCTGAATTAGTTCCGAATAGATACTTAAAGAAAAGCTAAGCATATATCCGAGTTAAAAAACTTTATACTGTAGCCCCCAAGCTTCTAATCGAGAACTGAATTAGTTCCGACTAGATGCTTAAAGAAAAGCTAAGCATATTACTAAGTCAAAAAACTCTCGCTGTAGCCCCCGAGCGTCTAGGTGGAAAATTTCCGACTAGATGCTCCAACCAGAACAAACAACATTTTAATTTTGTCCTTTTTTCCACAGAACGAGAGTGCTCGGAGGGGTATGGCCAATGACAAGTACCAGAAGATGCGCGCAAAATTGGAAGCTGAAAAGGGTAAAACTGCCTTCTTGAAGGAACAGATCACCAAGAGCAAGCATATGTTTTCTTTTCCGCATACCGACTTGGTTTTGTGCCCATATTCTCCGAGTACTCACTGTGTACTTTACTTTCTCCGACTTGCAGAAACCATCGCCAAGGCCAAGAATATTGTCGAACAATCCAAGCACATTCAAGAGCTGGATAGCGAGAACAAGATTCTTAAGCAGGAGAGGAATGACATGCTGAAAATGCATGAGGAGTCGATGAAGGCCCTGCAGGACTCCACCACCGAGGAAATCAATCGCTTGAAGGAGGAGATTGCGATCTTAAAAGATCAGAAGCAAGCTGCCGATGAGCAAAATCAACGCCATAGCGAGGCATATAAGCTCCTCCAGCAAGAGAAAGAATCCTTGGAGGACACCCTCTGGCAAGCTGAGGCCAGCATCTTCAGTAAGTTTTCTCTGTCTTGGATTTCTGTAGTCTGGGTACTTTGAATTGTTGAACTCATGCGCTCCTTGTAGGATTTTGCAGCTCCTATGGGTTTAACCCGATCGCCTCCTCCAGCCAAGGAATGCATGGTTCCTGTCGGCAACTTTATCAACACCGCTATCACGCAAGCCAAGGAGATAGCCAAGCCTCTCCAGATAAACATCAAGGCATCAGACTCCATGGTGAAGTACTCGGAGATTCTGCGCCGAGCCCCCGAGCGTATCACAAGCTGGAAAGCTTCATGTGCACGGGCTGGCGCAAGGATGGCACTGTCAATGGTGAAGGCACACTATGAATATGCCGACATCGACACGGTGACCTCTGGCATTCCTAACGTAAACGACGATGGCAAGGAGATTAACCCTTAATCCATCTTGTCGTCGCTCGCGGGCTATGACACCAGAGTTGCCGAGTTGGTGGACGTCAACGTCTTCGTGCCCATGAGCATCATCGATAGCGACAACCAAGGTTCCTCTGAGTCCCACCACAGTGCCGACTTCGAGGGTGGTTCTCCGGCTGGTGATGATGCTGCTTCCAAGTCACCTGCGCCAAAGGAACGAAGAACAACTTTGTAATATTTGTTTCACCTTTGGTGCATATGCGGAAAAACTTGTTTATGTAACTTAAGACGGAAAACAATGGTTGGTATTTCCTGCTACTCAAGAACTAGTTTCCAGCATGTATATATGTTTAAGCAAGTGCTGGCTTATCCATTACTTTGGTTCTTATGCTTGACTTTTCGTGACTCGGAAGACTCGTTGTCGGAACCATGCACTCAGGTGATGATGCCCAATGGCACCCTCAATAACCTAAGCACAAAATCGCCGACAATAAGTGCCAAAAGTCACTACTCCAGAATCCACATAAAAAAACAAAGAACGTGTAGACCAGAAAACTTAAGCTAACGCCCGTAGGCGGAATTTTCACAAGTGCAATCGCAAAGCTTGTGCATAAAGGTTTTACATGATCCAAAAATGAACACTAAAGGAGGTAAAAGACTCAGAAATATGAGTGAACCAAAGAGCTTTATTTCATTGATCATATAAGAGGTACACAATTAGATAAAAAATGCTAAGTGTAAAAAGGACGTAGCTGTGCTATGTTCCATGGCCAATCAAGCTCCGGGTAGTCATCATCCGGATCACGTCGCTTACGCTTATGATCCTCGTTGGGTCTATCCTTCAGTTCACGATTGTCAACAAGGTAGTAAGACCCATTGAGTAGCGTCTTGCTTATGATGAACGGTCCTTCCCCTGGCGGGGATAATTTGTGTGACTTATTCTGCTTAAGTCAGAGCACCAAATCCCCCTCCTTAAACGAGCGATGCTGAATGCGGCGACTATGGTAGCTGCGTAGCTTCTGCTGGTAGATGGCGGACCTTTGGCATGCCAAAACGCGCTCCTCCTCGAGAAGGTCCACATCTAGGCGTCTGGATTCTTCAGCGTCATCTTCGTCATTGGCGGTAACTCTTGGTGCATCATGGAGGATGTCGGAGGGTAGGATAGCTTCTGCTCCATATACCATGAAGTAAGGGGTATAGTCGGTGGATCTGTTGGGTGTAGTTTGTAAACTCCACAGCACAGATGGCAATTCCTCCGCCCAGGCTCCAGCTGCTATATGTAGCGGTACCTCAAGACGCGGCTTGATTCCCTGCAGAATTAATCCATTAGCTCGCTCAACCTGACCATTGGACTGTGGATGTGCCACAGATGCAAGGTCAAGTCGAATGCCTTTATCCCAACAATAAGCCTCCGCTTCTCCGAGTGACAAATTGCTACCGTTGTCGGTGATAATGCTATGTGGGAGTCCAAATCTACCACTAGATCCCGGACAAACCTGAGGGCAGTTGCCCCATCAAGCTTTCTAATGGGTTTAGCTTCTATCCATTTAGTGAATTTATCAACTGCTACAAGAAGATGCGTAAACCCACAAGGTGCCGTCTGTAACGGTCCGACCATGTCTAGCCCCCAGACTGCAAACGGCCAAGTTATTGGTATTTTTCGCAATTCTTCGGCAGGAACATGTGGTTGTCGGGCATAATACTAGCATCCCATGCATGTCTCAACCAGCTTGTCGGCGTCCGCCTTCGCGGTCAACCAGTAGAATCCTTGCCGGAAGGCTTTCGCGACCAACGATCGAGGAGCGGCATGATGCCCGCAATCTCCGAGATGGATTTCGCGTAGGATTTCCATACCTTCTAGTTGGGAAACACAATTTAGGTATACACCAGTAGTGCTCCTTTTGTAGAGTTGCCCATTGATTATGGTATAACCCTTTGCTCGTAGTACTATTTGCCGTCTTTCGACCTTGTCGTTAGGCAAAGTTCCGTGTTCGAGATATTCCATGAACGGTTTTGTCCAAGCCGGAGGGACCTTGGTCACCATGTTGACGAAAGAGTCAGCTCTATCCGGGTTGTCGATGTCGGCTCCCTTCACAGATGGTGTGCGCAAGTGCTCTAGGAAAACTCCTGGCGGAATTCGCTTGCGCCCTGATCCTATCTTAGACAGCAGATCAGCCGCTTCATTTTGCTCCCTAGGCACATACTTGACTTCGTAGCCCAAGAAGCTTTTGGCTATCTTGTCCACTTTGTCTCGATATGCCGCCATCATAGGGTTCCGTGCATTCCAGGTTCCAGCCACCTGCTAGGCAACCAAGTCGGAATCTCCACAGCAAACTATGCGCTTGATGCCAATATCCTTGGCTACACGTAGTCCATGAATGAGTGCTTCATACTCCGCCATGTTGTTTGTAGCCTCGAAGTGGATCTGTAGAATGTAGTGTAGCTTGTCCCCTGTTGGTGACTGTAGCAATACACCAACCCCCGAGCCGTTGAGCAACTTTGATCCGTCAAAGTGCATCACCCAGTACTCTAGTTCCGGCAACGGAGTAGCATCTGGCATCTCCGTCCAATCTGCAACAAAATCCTCCAAGGCTTGTGACTTGATAGCGTCGCGTCTCTTGTAAGTGATCTCGAAGCGGCAAGTTCAATGCCCCACTTCGCGACTCTTCCTGTAGCGTCGCTGTTGTTGATTATGTCGGACAGTGGAGTCTTGCTCACCACTGTGATTGGGTGCTCCTGAAAGTAATGCCTCAGCTTCCGAGAAGCGAGGAATACTCCATAAGCTATCTTATGGTAGTGCGGGTAACGCTGCTTGGACTCCATCAAGACCTCGCTCACATGGTAAACTAGTCGTTGAATTCCTTGCTCATGGCCTGGTTCCTTCCGCTCTACCACGACGACGATGCTGATTACCCGGTTGGTTGCTGCCATGTAGATTAACAGGAGTTCTCCAGGCTCGGGTGCTGCAAGGATAGGCGCTGAGGAAAAAATCTCCTTGAGTTGCTTCAATGCTGCATCTGCTTCGTCCGTCCACGTGAATTTGTCCGCCTTCTTCAGCAACTTTTATAGCGGCAAAGCCTTCTCTCCAAGTCGGTTGACGAACCGACTAACTGCTGTAACACAACTTGTTAGTCGTTGAATGTCCTTTAGGCATGTCGGACGGTTTATGTTTAAGATGGCCTTGATTTTCTCCGGGTTGACCTCGATTCTGGGATGGGAAACGATGAAACCCAACAATTTGCCTGCTGGTACCCCGAAGACGCACTTCTTAGGGTTAAGCATCATGTTGTATTTCCGAAGATTATCAAAGGTTTCTTTTAAGTCGGAGATTAAGTCGTTTGACTTTTTAGACATCACCGTGATATCGTCCACATAGGCGTGAACGTTCCGACCAATTTGGTCATGAAGGCAACGTTGCATTATCCGCTGGTACGTAGCACCTGCGTTTTTTAGCCCAAAGAGCATCATAACATAGCAAAACGTGCCGTATGGAGTAGTGAGCGAAGTGGCCAATTGGTCCGACTTCATCATCTTGATCTGGTGGTATCCTGAGTATGCGTCGAGAAAACACAAAAGCTCCGATCCAGCCGTCGAGTCAATGACTTGGTCAATGTGAGGCAAAGCAAACGGATCTTTGGGACATGCTTTGTTCAAGCCGGTGTAATCAACACACATTCTTAATTCATTGGTTCCCTTTTTGGGGACAAGTACAGGATTGGCCACCCATTGGGTGTGAAGGACTTCTCGGATAAATATAGCCTTAAGTAACCTAGCTATCTCCTTGCCAATGGCGCGTCTCTTCTCATCTCCAAAGCGTCGTAGAGGTTGTTTCACTGGTTTGGATTTTGTATCAATGTTTAGGCTGTGCTCGGCAAGTTCCCTAGGTACACCTTTCATGTCGCCAGGCTGCCAGGCAAAGATGTCCCTATTCTCACGGAGGAACTCGACAAGCGCACTTTCCTTTTTGGGATCCAGGTTCGTCCCAATGGCGGTGACCTTGGAGGCATCGCCTACCACAAGTTCCACCAGCTTGGTCTCAATGGCGGCCTTGAATGCAGGAGCGGAGTCGGAGATCTGCTTCTTCGACGCGGGCATCTCTGAGTCATCGACCTTGCTCTGGATCTCTTTGAATTCTTTGTTGTAGAGGACAGCTTCTGCAATGTCTGCTTCATTGATCTTGCAGTCCCTTGCCTTGGTAAAGCTTCTGGATATGGTGATGACACCGTTTGGTCCGGGTATCTTGAGCTTGTTATAGACGAAGCATGGCTTGGCCATGAACATGTGGAATATGTCGCGGCCAAATATGACGTGGTACACGCTCTTGAAGGGGACCACATCAAAGGTCATGCGCTCTTGGCGATAATTGTTAACATCGCCGAAGGCAACCTGAAGTGTAATGCACCCAAGGGACCGAGCCTCCCGACCAGGAACTACGTCGTGGAAGATGGTGTTGGTCCACCTTAGGTTTGCCTCCGTCAAGTTCATCTTCTGCAGTGTATCCAGGTACATGATGTTGATGCTGCTTCCACTATCCACCATACACTTGGTGAATTCCATGCCGTCAATCAAGGGGTTGATGACCATGGTGTACTGGTTCTCCGTAGGTATAAGGTCTGGGTGGTCCGTCCTGTCCCAAGTGATTGGAACCTCCGACCAGTGCAGGAACTGGGGAACTGGGGGAAGAGTAGCCATCAGGATCCTCAGAGAGGTCTTCTGTTGTCGGATGATGGGGGTGCCAAGGAAAGTGTGGTAGACTGGAGCCTTCTTCACGAAGGGGTTCTTGCCCTTGTCGTCGCTCTTGGCGGCGTGCTTGGGGTCAACATCCTCATCCATGTCACTTGAATCCTTGGACTCCTCCTCCTTCTTCTTCCCCTTGCCCTTGCCTCGCGGTTTGTTCTTCCGACTTCGCTTGTAGCCGGACTCCGGGTCTTCTTTGAGGTCATTGACGAACTTGCAGTGTCGATTGGTATGGGTGGCCTTGCCATTGACGTCGAGGTGTACGAGGCACGGCATATCGCGGTACTCCTCGTAGTTTTGGGGAACGCGGAGCGGCGCCGAGGTGGTTTCACTTCCTCGCTGCTACCCA
This sequence comes from Avena sativa, assembly GCA_916181665.1. Classification (NCBI taxonomy): domain Eukaryota; kingdom Viridiplantae; phylum Streptophyta; class Magnoliopsida; order Poales; family Poaceae; genus Avena; species Avena sativa. The sequence continues at coordinate 212,767,809 of OV702293.1, forward strand.
CGACCAGCTTCCCTTCCTCGGCCATGTTGTCTGCCATCAACTCGTCCTGCAAAAGTCATAGCGACCATGTCGGTAGATTGCTTTTCTTCTGGAGCGGTTTTCCGCTTTGTGTTGCTGTTCCTCTGAGCTTGAGTTGGAACGGCCATTGTCGGCAAAGAGCCGCGAGCATCGTCGTCGGCAGTTGCGAACTCACTAGCCATCTGCATCATCTGATTCAAGTCAAGCTAGTGATTGTCCTGCAAGCGCTTCAGCTTATGTCGGAGCAACGTGCCCCTTTCCAACCCATTGATGAAGGCGGCCATGGCGGTCTGAGCGTGCACTCCTGCGCAAGAATTTTTCATGTCCAGCCAGCGGGATAGGTAGGCGCGAGATGTCTCGTCTTTCTCTTGCACGCACTGCTGTAGATCGCCCATAGTGCAGGGACGCTTGTATGTACCCTCAAAGTTTTTGGTGCACGCTTCTTGCATGTCCAGCCAGTTGTAGATAGATTTCTCCGGCAAGTCCTCGATCCATTGACGGGCCGTGCCCGCCAACATTAATGGGAGGTACTTGACGGTGACGTTGGGGTTGCCTCCGGCAATCTCCACCGCGTTGCCATAGTTCTGCAACCATGTGGCTGGCTTGGCGGTGCCAACATAGGGCTTGATGGTCTTGTCAATCCGAAAACCTTTGGGGTAAGTTGCGGGCCGCAGGTCCAAAGCAATGTGGTCCCAAGTATGGTCCATCCTGGGACTCGTGGATCTTATCGATCTGCGAATGTGCATCGTACGGCTCCGGGTTCTTCTTCTTCTTGTCAACAGGGGATGGGCTGCGTGAACGATGCGGGCCTCCTCCGCCATGGTGACTGCTGGGTGGTGATGGAGGCGGAGGTGGCGGTGGGTTAGTGTGGCGCCCCGCAAAACCACTACTAGAAAATCGCGTTGTTTTTGTGAATTGCATCATCATGACCGCATGCTCATGTCATCATGCCACATTGCATTTGAGCATCGTCATCATCATGCATCTGTTTGTCTAAAACTATTTTCGAAAGACTATCTTTGTTTTCGAAACGCCCCGTCTTTATTTCAAAGTAAAACCCGGGTCTCCGGATTATTTTTGTTTCGTCTACCAATGGATTTCAAAAGCCCCGTTTTAAATATTAAAATTATTTATTTTATTTTTAGGGGGCAGCCGTACCGGGCCGATCCGACCCAGTCGGCCACCCCCAGTACAAAAACCAGACTACCCGGTCCAAAGAAAAACCTAGTCAAAAATACCTAGTCCTAATCCTACCTACACCTAATCCTACCCAGCCCCCTCCACCTCACCCCGGCCTATCACCTGCCGCCACCTCACACCCGTTGCGCCGCACCACCCCCCTTTTTCCCGCCCACGCCAACCACCTGCTGGCCCCACTCCCTCACCCACCACACACACACAGCACGCACGCACTCCCACGCACGCGTCCCCACCCCCTGGTCTCTCCCCATCCCCACGCACCAAACCGCCCTGCCCACTTCCACCGCCGGTCCCACCACCTGGGGCAGCCCCGAGACCGACCCCGCCTCCCTCGATCCCCTCTCCCCCCCCCCCCCCCCGCGGGCCCGCCCTTGGCCTCGCCCCTCCCGCACCGTCCTCTCCCGCCTCTCTCCTCTCTCCCTTCCCCACCGACGCCTCCCGCTCTCCCGCGAGCGCCGCTCCCCTCGCCAGCACGTCTCCGACCGCGACCGCCCCCGCTCGGCCGCGGTTCCCGGCCGCCCTCCTCGCCTCTTCCTCCCCGCAGCAGGTCTCTCTCCTCGCACCTCTCGTCGAGCCCGGGCCGGCCGCCGCTCCGCCCACCCGAGCTCCGCCTCGGACCCGCTCCGCTCCGGCCGAGCCCGGCCTCCCCATCTCCGCCGCCGCCGCCGCCAGCGGTGCCTCCTCCCACTCGCGAGCCTAACCCTCCGTGGCCCCATCTTCCTCCTGCCTCGCGCCGCTCGCGTCCGTCGCCCCGAAGCCGAGCGCCTCCTCCGCAGCGCCCCCGTTTGCGATCCTCCTCGGCCGACCTCGCTCCACCAACCCCCGCCCCTCCCCTTCGGCTCTGCGCTGCCGCTGCAGACACTCCCCCTAGCAGCGACCTTCCTCCCCCTCCTCCGTTCTGTCCCCGCCGCCAAGTCCCGCCGAGCGTCGCCCCTGTCGCTGCTCCGGCCACCGCCGGCCACGGTACCTCGTCCGCGCCCTCGCCGTCCTCTCCCTGGACCTCCTCTCTGCGCCTCCGTCCGCGACCGCTTCCCCTCGACCGCCTCGGCCTCGCTGCGGCCCGGCCCACGCGTCTCCCGTGACGTTCCTTCTCTGGCCGCTTGTGCCAACTCGTCCTCCGGCGCGTCGGCCGCCCGTGACCTCCCCGAGTGCCGCCGTCCTCTGTGTCCCAGCGTCGCCGAGGTCCCTGCAGAGCCTCTGCCCTGTTCTAGCTGTGCTTCTCTGGGTCGCAGGTAGTGTCCATCGTGAGCTCCTCCCAGAGTTGTGTGCCCATGTGGCCCTCTAAAGGTTGTAGTACTGTCACCAAGAACGACAGATGCCAAGATAGTGGGAGGTCGAACAAGGGATACTCTGGTTCGGTGCGACCTAAGACCATCGGCTAACGATCCACGAACATCACCGACCGCAAGATCTTCAACATGGCCCCCGATGACAAGATTGATTCTGTCAAGTACCCGCAAGATCTTCTAGAGTCACTGCCGCTCGAAGGCCATCGACACAAGTTCCAGTTCATGAAACAACAAGTACTCCGTCATGGAACCCTGAAGACCCCGGTGTTGAGCCCCAAGTTCGCCACCGATGATCAGGATGGTACCCCAAGATCTCCTTCCCGGAATTCGACGCCTCGATCCTGCGGATCCGAAGACCAAGCCTGAACCCCATCGGACCCCCAAACCAAGATCGCCGATAACCGATGTGTGACCCCTTTCTTTGGACCCTATTTTATAATATATGATATTACTTGTTGCATATTAAATTGTCATCCTTGCATACATGTTGTGGGTTTGGGGGCATTATGCCGATTCACCTAAATTAAATATGGGGTCATATGCGGGAAAATCTAGTCTTATGTTGGCCTCATTTAAATTTGTGTAGCAAACCGGTGCCATGTTGTGTATTGTTAATACAACATTTAAATTTGCGGGGTAGATAAACAACTCGAACCTATTAATTAATTGTCGGGACCTCGGTTCCGCTTAATATTGCCTAATTGCACCGCATCTGCATCATAGCATAATCATGCCGGATCTTCTGCCGTAGGATTAAATAGTGCATCCGGTGTTTTCTTCTAGTGCTTTGTTTCTTCACGGATTAGGACGATGAGTTGATGCGAGTATCGGCCCGATCTTCGGATGAACCTTCGGCAACGTTTTTAGGCGAGCACCTCCCCCTTTTCTACCTATCTTACTTTTATAGTATTTATTCCCTCATGTTGATCTTTTGCTATCTGTGTTGCGATGCTCTAGTTTTCGTACCCGTGATATCCCTTGCAGCCTTATATTGCCTTGGACGCATCCTATTACCTGTTGATTGGTAGATAGTTGGCCTTGCACGTCGTAGTCGCTTGCTCAAGTGTTGTTGCGTGTCGTCAAGTACCACAGCTGTTGGAGTACGGCCGCATGTTTAATGTTGGAGATGATCATGGCTTTAATTATTGTTTAACAACTAAAAATTGAAGTAGGTAATGCAGAGGCACCGGTGGGTGATAGACAATATTTGGTTTTAACCACTCACTGGTGTCCTGTAGGACCCCGAGTTCTTGACACCTGTTCCGAGATCGAGCGCGCTAACCACAGGTGGGGTGTGTGGGCACCCCCATCGATTAGTACCTGATTCCAAGTATTGTACTGGGGGCCACAAGTAGTTTGGGGCTTTATTACTATCCTGTACTTATGCCATGCTTTACTGCTTTATTTAAATTGTGCGAGGTACTGCACACTGTACTGTTCAGGATTGCGGAGTGTTTTCGCGGTATCAACAAGCCCAGTCACACTTTCGGGTTCCCAGTCGTTTACCGCCATTGGCGCAAACCCTGAGTCCGTCTCGGAGACCGGCCGACTTCGTTGCGGGTAGCTTAGTGGGGTGGCCCCCATGTACTTGCTTTGGGTCTGGGAAACGTCATGACTTAGGCCCCGCCGACATACCGATGGGTGTATGTTAACTGATCTGGCAAACAGGGTCGAAGTGCGTTGGATACTTTGGTGCACCCCTGCAGGGTTAAATCTTTTCGAAAAGTCGTGTCCGCGGTTATGGACGACTTGGAGCACAGTTCTCGATCATAGACAACTATAACTAAAGTTTACTGTTATAAATTGACTTGTTTCCGATATGACTAGTAATCAGCTCCACTGCAACGGGATGGCTAAATATAAGTATCAACAACTGCTGGGTTTGGGATATCTCATGTATATTATATCTGACTAGTAAGTGTTGCAACTACAATGGAATGGTTAACTAAAAGTGCCCACTGCTTATTATATCAGGAGGACTATCTATACCTGACTAGTAATTGCTGCAACGATAACTGAATAAATAAAACTGCCAACTGTGTGATTTCCTCGGTTGACTTCCTCGTTTGGTCTCGAGGGGGAAATACCAGGATGGGTATGTTTGGTGGTAGCATCAGGTGGTTCCGAATAGGTCTTTCTTATCCCTCTCTGATAGCCGGCAGTTATATCAAGTCTCTATAGGTTGTTTAGTGCATGCTGCGCTGCCGCTTCAGTCCACCATACCTATGTAGGCGAGGACCGCCGAATTCTAGTCTCGCCGTGTACTGGACTCAGTACTGACGCTCCTCTTTTTCCTTTGCCCTTTGTCGGCACCCCTTTGTTTTAGCAGGTTTTGACGTCGTTAGCAGGGTTATGGACGCCATTGGTTATTCTTCAGGGCTCTTAGCCCCATTTGCATCTTGTCCGTAGTCGGGCGCTATATTGTTTTCAAGGTGATTTGGACCTTTGTATATTATATCTGTATTCTTGACTCATGGAGTCGCTGTTGTGTATATATCTGTTCTGTGGGTCCCATGGAGGACTGTTGTGTAATGTTATTACTTCGTTTTCCACCCGCACGAAAGTGCCTGGTGGGCGTCCTTGAATCGTTTCTATGCGGGTTTGGCGGGAAGCGCTAAAACTTGCATAGGGCCGATTCGAGGGTGTTACAGTTAGCCTTGTTGCTGTTACCCTCCTGCGACGCCTCACGCCTGTCATGGTTGCTTGTCGGACGCGCAGGGTCATGGTGTGACATGCTCCTGTGTCCTTGGTTGCGCTCTCCGTCATGACGGATCTGCTCCGTGTTGTCGCGGATGACGATGCCGCACTGCTTTGGTGGGGGCATATCCGTACGATGATGAGACTTGTAATCTTCGCAATGTCGGGGGGATCGGGGCGGTGGCGATGGGCAACGAGGTCAGGCCTTTTCTCCGTGGTCGGAGGATATGGGGATAGCATCCTTCCTGTTGCGCGCATCCCTCCGTCTTCATTCTGATGAACCCGTCTGGGACCCGACATCAAGAGGAGATCTATCGCTCGGCATCTTGTACTGGCTAGACTGGCAGAGTGCTGGGTCAGACTCAAGCCTCTGAGAGGTGGCCTTTTCCTGCTGCTTCACCGCCTTGGCCACTAGGTCATAGACCTGTTCCACTGCCTCAGGCGATCTATCCTGCTCCAGAAGGGTCTTGGCAACGGCGAGGTTAAGGAGTGGGGTGGGCATCACCTGCTTGCCTTCACTGTCAATGTATGGCTTGGCTTGTGCCGGCTTCGAGGGAGCCCATCCTAGGTTGCACCGTACACCAGGATTGTTGATGACGCGAGCCGGAGCTTTCTTGGCCTTCTTCTACTGCAGCAAAGTCTTGTACTCGGCCTCCATTCATCTAGCTTTCTCTATGGACTTCTGCGCGTTGACCAGATCTCGATCTAGCTTGGAGCCTTGCTCCGCGATGGCCTGCGCTTCCTCCAGCAGCTATTGGTGCTTCTCGTCAAGCTGGGTCACGTTCCGGATATGAGCTACGGTCAATGGCTCGACAAGGAGATTGCCGTACATCACTCTATCAGCTGGAGTAACTTGGGATGGTGCAGACGTAGATGCTAGAGGCGGCAAGTTTGCAATGTTCTTGGTGCTCGGGCCGGTACCGAGTTCCTGCGGCTGCTGCACTGGGTTAGGCGGACGAGGCATGACCTTTGCGCGATCATTGTCAGCAGCAATAAGTGTCCCCTTCCCCTTTTCCAGCGCTGTAGGTGGAGCTCATCCGGGTTGATCTTCATCCATCGCCGTCCCAATGGTGACGAACACCCCTTGAGACGTGACGGTGTTGTTGGCTTGCTCGTCGCGCGTGTACTCCTCCTCCATCTCCTGCATAGCAGAGTCTAGCTCTTCTGGACTGAAATCTATCTCCTCTGAATCTGCACTGAAGTCAGCGTAAAGCGCGTCAATGACAGATTCGGAGGGTGCCAGGACTTCCTCGATGACAGGCGGTGGAGGTGCAATAGCAGCGACGATAATTAGAGGTGGCGGTGCATCTACGACGATGGCCGCCGGAGGCAGTGGTGGCGGTGGCTGAATCGGAGGTTCTCCGTCGACGAGCGCAAGCACTTTCTAGGCTTCTGCGTCATCCTCCGCGTAGTTGTTGACGATGCTCACCATCTTTTCAAGGGTAAGGCGTCATGTTTTTTGCTTCCGTCTTAAAGAATGTCGGAGAAGCATGCCACGGTCCAGTCCTTCCACGAAGTGATACAAAGCATTATCATCGGGATAGTGGGCTAGATCGGCTCGTATACGGAGCCACCTGGCAAGGTAATCGTGGGGGTTTTCGCCTACTCTCTGAATGCAGCGCGCCAGATCGAAGATGGTAACCACTCCGACGAACTTGGATCTCTGCTGTCCAGACGCATGGGCTAAGCCGGCGGATTTGCAGCGATCTTCCACCTTTATATCTTGCACAGGGGCGGTTTGGGTGGGCCTTGAATTTTTTCGATGCCGACAAACTCCGAAGAGAGATCCGACATCGATCCTTCCGCGAACGTATCCTGCCCATAGGCGGTTCATGCGGGCCTTGAATTTTTCTGATCTTTGCCGGCAAACTCCGAAGAGAGATCCGACATTGATCCTTTAGTGAACGTATCCTTCCCGTAGGCGGTCTGTGTGGGCCTGGATGCTCCTCCGACTCCCAGGGAACTAGTGCCCGAGTCGGTTTCGCCGATGAAGAGGTGGATGTGTCCGATAGGAACGATCGAACACCGTGTAGGGTTCGTCTTCGTCGATCCAGAACTCATTAGGAGGGACGATTGGAACGTTGCTGGAGAAGAGAACGCGACCAATGGCTACGGTTTCGCCGATTCCCGCGAAGATCTTGGTCCTCGCCCGCTGAAGATCCTGAAGCGCCTCTTGCCCCACGGTGGGCGCCAACTGTCTGGTATTGCCGACGAGTACGCCATGGAGGGGTCCTCACCGTGCGTGTTTAGAGACGTGGGGGAAGGCGGACGGTTGACGGGTACGAGGAAACACAGCTTATCCAGGTTCAGATCCCACGACGGTGGCAGAATCCTACTCCTGCTATAAATCACTATAAGGGCAATACGCCGAGTTATAGGGATTGGTTCGCTATGCGAGGTTGTATAATTGATACCAGGTTGTCTGAGATTGTGCCCTGAAGGCTCCCATAGGCCCAACTTATATAGTCGCCAGGTCCTAGGGTTATAGGGAAAAGTCCTAGCCGGATAGGTTACAGAGTCCTACACCGTCTATTACTAGTCTTGTGTATCTTGCACTCCAGGGCTCCGGGTACGTCGGTAACTCCAACCGTAGCCTTCCTTTATCCGGCATGGGCCTCCCTTCTAGATCCATCTAACTGGGCTGCCCAGCAGGCCATAGGCCATGCTACCAACTGTGGGCCACCCGGGTTATCCGGATAGGTGACATGCTATGAGGATACCCATACAGCATATCCCCAACAGGGGCTTTCGGAGATCTTGGGGGACCGGAGGGGTTCGGGTTTGGTCTTCGGGTCCAGGGAGGTGATCTTGCCATTCCAAAAATGAGAACTTGAGCCGAGAAGGAGATCTTGTCGCACCCGAGGGGAAACTTGAAGCCCGTGATGGAGATCTTGTCGGGGTGTCGGGACCGGAGAACTTGGCGGTCCATGATGTCGGTGGCCTTCGGAAGATCAAGGCGTTAGAACAGTTTCCGGCATTAGACACTCTTGCATTGGTCTTTTCTAACAAACCCTTTGCGGCAACAGATTAAACAGATGGTATAGCGGCAGTTACATTAGGAATGCGCCACCAGGCACTAGCAACACCATCAATCACATGGGCAAGGACACGTGCAGCAATGCAGGCATGCGAGCACCAAGAGCATGGACTCAGTGGGCTTGTCTTCAATCTGAGTATCCTCTGGGCAAAACAGCAAGCAAAGGATGCATACACCAAAATCCATGATAGGGTCGACGAGCAGCAGGACGTCGGGGAAGCACTCGCCGATGTTGGAGGTATGGGCCCTCCAGTTTGTGTGGCAGCGGACGGAGGACGACCGGACGAGGAGGCACGATGAACGGCAGCGGTTTGGTGTAGAGCCGGCAGGCGGGAGGCGAGGAAGCCGTGGCCTCGGGATGGGAAGGTCTAAGGAGGCGGCCATGGTGCGGTCGACGAGGAGGGCGGGCGCTGCTGCTCGCGGGGAGGGGCGGAGAGGTGAGGAAAGGGTCCTGGCAGCACCGACAGCTGTGCTCGGCGGGGAGGCAGGCGGCCGACATGGTCGGCACACGGGAACCGGGTGGCAGGGTCGACGAGGGACACGTGGCGGCCCAGGTCATCGCTGGAGAGGCCGTCGGTGATGCTGGACAGAAGGGCCGAGCGATAGGGACGAAGGGGAGGTTGTGGCCGGCGAGCTCGCACAGAGGGAGGCCGGCGGAGGCAAGCTAGAGAGAGGCGACGGATCCCACGGCGTAGGTCGGTGAGGAGGAGGAGGTCCTGTCGGTCAAGCGGTTTGTGGTGGCGGGTTGGTTAGCGAGCCAGAGGAGGGAGGAGACAGGATCGCAGGGCAGACGCGATGTGGGGAGAGACGAGAGGGAGGTCGGCCCGGGGAGCGAGGCGCGGGTGGGTGTCACGAGCGTGCGAGCGTGTGTGGGGATCAATCGTGGGAGGGATCAAGCGGGTTCGTGGGATGTGGCCAGAGTGTGGTGGCGGCGGGGAGGTGGAGTGGAGGGTGGTAGGGTTAGGGTTTGGAGCTACCGGGGTTGTAGACTGCTGCTGGCTGGGCCGTTGGGCCTGGCCGATGGAGGTCTCCCCCGGGTTTTATAAAATAGGATTTTATTTATTTGTTTTGTTTTAAGTAGTTTTGATAAATAGTTTTAGGCAAATAAAAGGGTCCGAACGGACCTATGTTTTATATTTGAAATAAAGAGGACGCTATTTAGAAAACAAAATAGGGCTTTTAGCAAAATACTTTTAGGCAAACAAATGCATGCCGATGTCATGATGATGCACAAAATATAAACAACATGCGATTTTCTATTAGTGGTTTTATCCAGGGTGCTACAATTCGACACCACTAACAATGGATCTCGCCCTCGAGATCCGCCTCATGGTACGGGGAAGAAGGCCAACAATCTGAATCTTCTCGTTTCGTGTAGATCCTCGCGACACCACTAACAAGGGTTCTTTCTTCATCTTGAAATCGGCGACACCACCAACAAAGGGGCGTGGCTCACGTTCATCGAGAGAACACTTCGGAGAGACAAAGGGCAAAGGTAGAGGTCTCAAAGGCTAAGGCCACCTTTAACTTCTACGGAAGGAATAAATTACATCAATCCACCATTCAACATACAAAAGTGAATGATAAGAGTAGTGGTATGGTCGCGACTCCATCCCACACTCAAAGCATTACTCTGTACACGAACAGCGAACTATGCAACCAAATCTTGGAATTCAGACTGAAGATCTCGACAAGCAAGGTTCGGAAACAAAGGAGGGATGGAGATTCTCATCAGATCTGATGTAGATCACTTTGTTGTATCGGAACACACCGGAGGATAGAAAGAAAATTTTTAGTGAATTTTCGGTCCACTGAAAGGTACAACAGATGAAAGATTCATCAGATAGCATGAATGTCGGATGTTGAAGCAACGTTACAAGAGGATGGAAGCGAACCCTGAAGGTACGACGAAAGCCCATCCACGAGAAATCCTAGACTCAAAGAAAATATAAGAAAGCAGATTCAAAACACGTCGAGATAAGAGGAGAATAGCAGAGGGGTAAGAAGTAAAAGCAGACCTAATCAGATCTATCCAACCAATTTTTCAAAATAGTTTTGACACTCTACAACGTCCATTAGCTAGGTCATCCTACAGGCTGGACCAGTGGGGTATCGTAACTGTTGAGCTCTAATACCACTCTGTAACACCCTCGGATCGGCCCTATGAAAGTTTCAGCGATTCCCGCCAAACCCGCATAGAAACGATTCAAAGGCGCCCACCAGGCACTTTCATGTGGGTGGAAAACAAAGTAATATCATTACACAATAGTCTTCGATAGAACCCACAGAACAGATATATACAACAACGACTCCATGAGTCAAGAATACAAATATACAATACAAAGATCCAAATCACCTTGGAAACGATACAATGTCCGACTACGGACAAGACGCAAATGGGGATAAGATCCCTCAAGAATAACCAATGGCGTCCATAACCCTGCCAGGCCAAGCCGGAAGGGTAACCCTGCTAACAAAGTCGATCTCAAAACCTGCTTCAACAAAAGGGGTGCCAACAAAGGGCAAAGGAAAAAAGAGCAGTCAGTACTGAGGCCAGTACACGGTGAGACTAGAATTCGGCGGCCCTAGCTTACATAGGTATGGTGGACTGAAGCGAAAGCGCAACATGCACTAAACAACCTATAGAGACCCAATACAACTGGCGGCTATCAGATAGGGATAAGAAAGGCCTATTTGGATCCAACCTGAAACTATCACCAAGCATACCCATCCTGGTATTTCCCCTTGAGACCAAACGAGGAAGTCAACCGAGGAACTCACATAGTTGGCAGTTTTATTCATCCCATTATAGTTGCGGCAATTACTAGTTAGATATAGATCCCATGAGTCATCCTGATAGTATAAACAGTGGGCAGTTTTAGTTAACCATTCTGTTGTAGTTGCAATACTTACTAGTCAGATACATATAGCATGAGGCATCCCAAAACCAGCAGTTGTTGGTACTTTATTGAGCCATTTCGTTGTAGTGAAGCTGATTACTAGTCATTATAAAGTCAAATTTATAGCACTACTTTAGTTATGATTGTCTATGATCGAGATACTGTGCTCCAAGTCGTCCATAACCGTGGATACGGCTTTCAGAAAGTTTTACCCTGCAGGGGGCACAAATAGCAACGCACGCACGATCAACCTCGAGAAAAACCAAATGAAAACCCAACGAGGCATCACGACAGAACATTCGCAAGATTCATACTTGATTTCAGGGGGCCACCCCACCAAGATACCCGCGAGGAAGTTGGCCGGCTCCGAGACGAACCCAGAGGTTTGTGCCAATGGATGTAAACGACTGGGAACCCGAAAGTGTGACTAGGCTTGTCGATACCGCGAAAACATTCCACATTTGTTCCTAAACAATACAGGCGCTCCACACGCAATGGTAAATAAAGTAGTAAAGCATGGCATAAGTACAAGATAGTAATAAAACCCCAAACTAGTTTGTGGCCCCAAGGAATTAAATATGACTCAAGCTAGGGTTAGGGGGATTCATGGTCCCACATACGGATAGTGCGAATATTCAAAGAATAGGTATCAAGTACTCGGGATCCTAGGGACACAAGTGGACGGTTAAAAACCAAATAACATCTATTGCCCACCTGTGCCTCTGCATTATTTACCTACTTCAATTTTAGTTATTAAACGGTAATTAAAGCCATGATCATCTCCAACATAAAGAATATGGCAGTCTTCCAACAACTGTGGTACTTGACGACACGCAACAGCACTTAAGCAAGCGACTACGACACGCAAGTCCAACTATCTACCAAACAATAGGTAATAGGATGTGTCCAAGGTAATATAAGGGTTGCAGGGAAGTATAACGGGGTACGGAATCTATAGCATCGCAACACAGATAGCAATAGATCAACAGGAGGAATTAAAGACTAGAAATGTAAAATAGGTAGAAAGGGGGAGAATGCTCGCCTGAAAAACATTGCCGAAGTTTCATCCGAAGATCGGGTCGACACTCGCATCAACTCATCGGCCTAATCCGTGAAGAACCAAAGCACTAGAAGAACACCAGATGCACTATTTAATACTACTGCAAAAGATCGAGCATGATGCATGTATGATGTATGGCATGGCAAAGATGCGATGCGATTAGGCAATATTAAGCGGAACTGGGGTCCCGGGAATTTATTTATATGGTTCAAGTTATTTAGATACCTGCAATTTAAATGTTGTCTTATCAAGGCAAAAATATATCATCGGTTCGCTACACAAATTTAAATGGAGCCAATATTAGACTAGAAAAGCCCGCATTTAATCTCCATATTTAATTATGATGAGGTGAATCAACATAAGGCCCCCAAACCATAATATGTATGCGAGCATGACAATTGATGCAACAATTATATGTCATTATAAAATAGGAGACTCGAAAAAGGGGGTCACACATGGGGGCTTTCGGAGATCTTGGGGGCCCGGAGGGGTTCGGGTTTGGTCTTCGGTTCCGGGGAGGCGATCTTGCCATTCCGAAAAGGAGAACTTGAGCCGAGAAAGAGATCTTGTCGCACCCGAGGGGAAACTTGAAGCCCATGATGGAGATCTTGTCGAGGTGTCGGTACTAGAGAACTTGGCGGTCGATGATGTCGATGGCCTTCGGAAGATCAAGGCATTAGGACAGTTTCTAGCATCAGACACTCTTGCATTGGTCTTTTCTAGCAAACCCTTTGCAGCCACGGATTAAACAGATGGTATAGCGACAGTTACATCAGGAACGCGCCACCAGGCACTAGCAACACCATCAATCACATGGGCAAGGACACGTGCAACAATGTAGGCAAGCGAGCACCAAGAGCATGGACTCAGTGGGCTTGTCTTCAATCTGAGTATCCTCTAGGCAAAACAGCAAGCAAACGATGCATACACTGAAAGCCATGATAGGATCGATGAGCAGCAGGACGTCGGGGAAGCACTCGCCGACGATGGAGGTATGGGCCCTCCAGGTTGTGTGGCAGAGGACGGAGGACGGCTGGACGAGGAGGCACGATGAACGACAGCGGTTCGGTGTAGAGCCGGCAGGCGGGAGGCGAGGAGTCCGTGGCCTCGGGATGGGGAGGTCGAAGGAGGCAGCCATGGCACGGACGACAAGGAGGAGGGCGGGTGCTGCTGCTCGCGGGGAGAGGCGAGGGAAGGGTCCTGGCGGCACCGACAGCTGCGCTCGGCAGGGAGGCGGGAAGACGACGCAGTCGGCGCACGGGAACCGGGTGGCAGGGTCGACGAGGGACACACGGTAGCCCAGGTCATCGCTGGAGAGGCCGTCGATGGGGACAAAGGGAAGGCTGTGGCCGGCGAGGTCGCGCAGAGGGAGGCCGGCGAAGGCAAGCCAGAGAGAGGCGGCGGATCCCACGGCGTAGGTCGGTAAGGAGGAGGAGGAGGGCCTGCCGGTCACGCGGTTGGTGGCGGCGGGGTGGTTAGCGAGCCAGAGGAGGGAGGAGACGGGATCGCGGGGCAGACGCTATGTGGGGAGATACGAGAGGGAGGTGGGCCCGGGAAGCGAGGCGCGGGTGGGTGTCGCGAGCGTGCCAGCGTGTGTGGGGATCGATCGTGGGAGGGATCAAGCGGGTTCGTGGGATGTGGCCAGAGTGTGGTGGCGGCGGGGAGGTGGAGTGGAGGGTGGTAGGGTTAGGGTTTGGAGCTACCGGGGTTGTAGACTGCTGCTGGCTAGGCCGTTGGGCCTGGCCGGTGGCAGTCTCCCCCGGGTTTTATAAAATAGGATTTTATTTATTTGTTTTGTTTTAAGTAGTTTTGATAAATAGTTTTAGGCAAATAAAAGGGTCCGGACGGACCGATGTTTTATATTTGAAATAAAGAGGACGCTATTTAGAAAACAAAATAGGGCTTTTAGAAAAATACTTTTAGGCAAACAAATGCATGCCGATGTCATGATGATGCACAAAATATAAACAACATGCGATTTTCTATTAGTGGTTTATCCAGGGTGCTACACGAAGCTGAACCTCAAGAACGCCTTCATGGAAAAAAAGACCGATCCCGGAGTCCGAAGCTCTAGACCGAACCCGATCTCGTCGAACCCTTGGCGAGCCCCAAGATCGCCGATACCCAATGTGTGACACTATCAGAGCCCCTATTTTATAAATTCCATATATATAAATTGGTTCATATCAAATTGTACATTTTTGTGTACATATTTTGCGGGTCCAGGTAGTATAGTCGATTCACTTTATAATTAAATACGAAGACCATATGCGGGCATTTATACTCTTATATTGGCCCTATTTAAATTTGTGTAGCGAACCGATGACATAATTTTGCCTTGTTAAGACAACATTTAAATTGTGGGGTATCTAAACAACATAAACCATCTCAATAGTTGTCAAAACCCCGGTTCTGCTTAATATTGCCTAATTGCATCGCACCATGACATGCATCATACATGTATCATGCCCGATCTTCTGCTGTGGTCTTAAATAGTGCATCTGGTGTTCCTTTTAGTGTTTTGCTTCTTCACGGATTAGGCCGATGAGCTGATGCGAGTGTCGACCCGAACTTCGGTGTATCTTCGATAGTGTTTTATAAGCGATCATTCTCCCCCTTTTTACCTATTTTATATTTTTAGTCTTTACTTTCTCTTGTTGATCTATTGCTACTTGTGTTGCGATGCTATAGGTTTTGTACCCTTTTATACTTCCCTGCAGCCTCTATATTGCCATGGACACCTCATGTTACCTATTGTTTGGTAGACAGTCGGCCTTTTGAGGCGTAGTTGCTTGCACAGGTGTTGCTTCATGATGTTTTTGGAGGAATGCCTCATGCTTAATGTTGGAGATGATCATGAATTAAAATTACAACTTGATATTAAAATGCTAGGAATAGATATAACTAATGCAGAGGCACTAGTGGGCAATAAATGTCATTTGGTTTTTCACCGCTCACTGGTGTCCCGTAGGACCCCAAGTACTTGATACCTGTTTCTTGACTATCGCACTATCCGCATGTGGGACCATGAATCCCCTTAGCCAGAGCTTGAATCATATCTTATTTCTTGGGGCCACAAAGTAGTTTGGGGATTTATTACTATCCTATACCTGTGCCATGCTACTGCTTTATTTACTAGTGTTGCTCGAGGAGCATTTACTACTATACTATTTTGGAACCCCGCGCCACGTTTACACGGTATCGACAAACCTAGTCACACTTTCGGGTTCCCAGTCATTTACAACCGTCGTTGCAAACCTCTAGGTCCGTCTCAGAGCCGGCCAACTTCATCGGGTAGCTTAGTGTGGTGGGCCCCTGAAATATTATATGAATCTTGTGATTACTTTGTCGTGATGCCTCATTGGGCTTTTGTTTGGTTTTTCAGAGGTTGATCGTGTGTGTTGCTATTTATGCCCCCCCCCCCTCCATGGTAAATCTTTCTAAAAGCCGTGTCCACGGTTATGGATGACTTAAGCACAATATCTTGATCATAGACAACTATAAATAAAGTAGTGCTATAAATTTGACTTTAGAATGAGTAGTAATCAGCTTCACTACAACGAAATGGCTAAATAAAAGTACCAACAACTGTTGGATTTGAGACATCTCATGCTATTTATATCTGACTAGTAAGTATTGCAACTACAACGGAATGGTTAACTAAAAATGCCCACTGCTTATGATATCAGTATGACTCATGCTATCTACTCTTGACTAGTAATTGATACGTCGAAAACGTATCTATAATTTTTGATGCTCCATGCTTGTTCAGTATCTACTTTGCTTTACTTGTCCACACTTTAAGGTGCCTTTTACATGTTTTCTGGTACTAACCTACTAACAAGTTGCAACAGTGCCAGATGCCTGTTTTTTGCTGTTTTTGGTTTCAGAAAAGTTAGTAAAGAAATATTCTCGGAATTGGACGGGACAAACATCAAAGTCAATTACTTTCCGTGGGGAACAAGAAGTCCAGAGGAGAGCCGAAGGGGCCAGCCAGGGGGGCAGACCCACCCCAGGCATGGGTGGGCCTAGCCTCGTGCCTGGCTAGGGTTTGCAGCCCCTGGCCGCTGCCTCGGTCTCCCCTTCTCCTATAAGAAGCCCCCGATGCAGAAACCCTGATTACCCGATCAAATATCCATGAAACCGTCTATAGTCGCCACCACCATCGTCCCTACATCAGGGGGATCTGAAGATCTTCCCGGCACCCTTCCGGAGGGGAGATCATCCCGGAGGCCTTCTCTCCGGTATGATGCGTGAGTAGTTCCACCTTGGACTATGGGTCCATGTAGTAGCTAGATGGTTGTATCTCCTCCTTTGTGCTTTCATGTATAGATCTTGTGAGCTCCGTTCATGATCAAGATCTAATCTATTTGTAATCATGCATGTTGTGTTTGCAGGGATCCGATGGATATTGAGATTATTATGTTGGTTTGATTAATGGTATTGTCTTTATGATTCTATCATGTATGTGTTGTTTGTGATCTTGCATGCTCTTCATTATTAGTAGCTATCTTGGCCAAGTAGTTGCTAGTGACTCCAAGAGGGGGTATTTATGCTCGATAGTGGGTTCATGCCTCTAGTTTCCAAGGGAAGTGACAACAATATCTTCGGTTGTAGATGTGATATTGCTACTAGGGAGAAAACAATGGTCTCTTGTTCATGGAACATGTGGACTGTTTACCTTACACACTTTGCTTAAAGCAGTTGTCTGTTGCTTGCAACTTAATACAGGAGGGGGTTCAGATGATAACCTGAAGGTGGACTTCTAGTCATAGATGCAGTTGGATGGCGGTCTATGTATCTTGTTGTATTGCCCAATCAAATCTCATAGGATCTTTCTGACTAGTAATTGCATTATTATGCCTTGATCAGTTCCTGTCAATTGCCCTGCTATAATTTGTTTACCCTTCATGCCATGTTGTTTATCTAAGGAGAGCACCTCTAGTGAACTATGGACCCCGGTCCAATCTTCACCATTGATACATCTTCCACTGTTACTTGTTTACATGCTGCAAACCATTACCTTCCACACCATACGTTTAATCCTTTGTTATAGCAAACCGGTGAGATTGACAACCTCACTGATTCGTTGGGACAAAGTCTTGAGTTTGTGTTGTGCAGGTCTCCGCGTTGCTTGCAACACCTGTGTGATGTTTCCTTCCTCCTTCTGGTTCGATAACCTCGGTCTCTACTGAGGGAAGACTTGTTACTTGCTTCTGCACACCTTTCTCTTGGGGTTTCCAACGAAGCGCTCCCTCATCAAGGAGGCGCCATCAACAAGTTTTCCGGCGCTGTTGCCTGGGAGGCCAATGACGTCTTCACTAGGGGAGTCCTTCACTTCCTTTCTCTTTAATTTTTTTTAGTTTTCTTTGTTTCTTTTGCTTGGTTTTGTTTGCCTCTTTTCAAAAAATCCAAAAAAATTTAGTCTAGTTTGGTTTGCTTGCCTCTTTCAAAAACACAAAAAAATTAGTTCTTGCTCTAGTTGCTGCCATGTCGGGTTTTGGATCAACCTTTGTTTCCCCCATGGTAGAAATATCCACTTTTAAGCAAAAAAGTGAAGAAAGTTTTAAGGAAGCTTGGTCTAGAATCTCTGCTTTCCAGAGGGAAATCGAGCCTGAGGTAAGCCTCATCTTGGTTATTGATAGTTTCTACCGCGGTATTGCTCTTCATTATAGATATGATTTGGATGTTGTGGCCGAGAAATATTTTTTGCTTTGTACTAAGGATGAAGCTTTTGATGCCATAAGGAAATTAATCATGATATATGGTACACCTGACAAGTTTGAGTCCTCTTTCACAAGTATTTTTGCTAGGTTGAACACTCTTGAGACTAGTATTGCTGCTATGAATAGTTGCTATCACACGCTTAGGTCTTACCATGATTATGTTCCCATAAATTCTGAGCCTTCAAAGTGGTTTCCCACAATCAAAGTCTCAATAAACACTACACTTTTTGATGCTCGATGTGATATCATGTCTGAATTTTGTCTCATGCCTAAAGATATTTTTGATTCCTTGAGTCTTTGGGGGCTTATTGAAGGAGGAGAGGAAATCTCTCTTACCAACAATGCCACTATATTACCCATTGGAATAGCTGAAGGTGTGTTTACAAAAATCTCAGGGAAAATGGTGACTACTAATTATGTTGTTATTGAATGTGTAGGCAAGGGACAGATCACACTTGGAAGATCTTTACTGAAACACCTTGGGGCAGTAATAGATGTGGGAAAAGGCATCATGCATTTTGCTCCTCCGGTAAGCAATCATACCTTCCCTAAGGAAAAGAAGAAAGGTAAGAAAGGAAGGAACAAGAAGAATGCTTCTTCATTTGAAAATACTTGATTCTTCTTGCTTCTTGTGCCTAACTTAAAGGCGTTAAAGAAAAGTACTTGTTGGGAGATAACCCAAGAGTTTCCTTGAGTCTTGGAAGTTATTACTTCAGTAGAAGTAATAACCTCTCCTTATCCTTTCTGTTTGCTTTTTGTGGCAAGAATGACCTCTAATGAGAGGGAAGTAAGATTTGGGGAGTTGCTGTCCCGAAACAGATTTCTGTCTTCCACCAAAAAAAATCGTGAGGAGTCTCTGTAACTCGGATTGAGCTCAACATTTACAAATAAATCCCCAGTATTTTAGCTAACTTTCGTTAGTTCAACACTTTTTGATTTGAGCAACATAAGATGTTCGAAAAAATTGGTTTCTACCTGCTGGTCTGTTTTAACAGATTTCTGCCATTATTTGCATTTGCTTCTTATTGATTACTTTTTGAGTTCTCTTTAGGTGAATTGAGCTTTTTGAAGGAGTTACTACAGTAGCTTGTGTTTTTAGTGAAAAGCCTTGCTGTTCCAAAGCTTTGCCAGGGGTCTAATATCTTTTGAATACACTAATGTTGCTAATGAAGATTGTGTGAAGTTTTGTATGAAGGAAAAAATTCAGGTGTAAAAAGAGAATGATGCAATGAGATGAATAATGGACAAAATCTCAAGCTTGGGGATGCCACCATGGTGTCACCCCAAGAAATATCCAAGAGGTACAAGCGTCAAAGCTTGGGGATGCCCAAGGCATCCCATTCTTCATCAATAAAATCACAGGTCTGTCTAGACACTTCGTTTTTATTGTTTCATGCCAAGTTGTGTTGTTCTTGGAGCGTCTTAGTTTTCGTTTGCTTTGCTTAGGTTGTTTAGTTTTCTTGAGTAATTTGGACCCCCGTTCTCGCTGTGTTGTTTTGCAAATAAGTTTTCTTGGTGTTGGAAAGGAGTAGTAAGTTCTTGCTTGAAGTGCAAGAGGAGCTTGCATTGACTGTGACTTAGACTTTAGCATGACATGCTAGGTGTTGTTTTAGCATTATGCTTAGTGATTATTGCTGTAGCATGTATTGTTCCAAACAATTGGGATTTCTTAGTGTGCCTTGAAGAAATTATGCGTTGTTTTAGCATGCAAAATCATAGTGTTGTGGTATTCTCCTTTGATGCTTTGCTTGGGTTGACTTGGCACATGCTCACACCATGATATGACTCTCACAAGTCACCATTAGCCTCTATGATCATTTAGTCCTTGACTTGTAGTACCACTCTTTGCTTTGATTAGTATGCTTTGTTGCACTTTATGATTATGGCCATTATTGCTCTCTTAGTTGGTTGCTCCCAGTCTTTTGCTAGCCTCCACTTGTATGAGTAAGTTCTACTCATTCCTCCAACTCCCAAGAAACCAAGTTATTCCAAAGTGTCCACTATAAACTCCTATGCATGGTGTGTTACACCATTCCAAGTATATTCTTGTTTTCAACTATCTTCCAATTAAAAACTATTTTGTTATGTGAAAACTTAGTGATTAAAGCCCTCACGAACTTGATGGCACACTTTATTCTTTGCCCCTAATAAACTTGAACCATTGTGACAACTTTGTTGTATATGCTTGCACTTATAAGTTGGAATTAGCAGAACTGTGCTGTCACGGGGAACGTTTTCAACATTGCACTTGTACTCTGTACTCAGTTGATATCAAGTTCTTTTGTCTATTGATGTCACCGGTGTGAAATAAAGAGGGAACTTGTAAGTCCATGGAGTTTGTATCTTGTGTTAGAGAAACGCCTGGGCCGCTAGCCTAAGCCATGCCTAATCATGGTGGAAACTTGCAGCATCACCATAATGGGCTATCTATGAAGCATCCTTAATAAAAAGCTATGCATATGGTAAATAAAAAGATTGCTGAGATGCTCATTGTCTGCTTGCTTTGTCATTTTGGTTATGGGAAAGCTCATGTACCATGTGCAAGGGGTACCCCGTTGGCGGTTCTCAATGATATGCAAATACTTACAATGACAAGACCTTACCTGGACCCAAAGTTGAGTATGCATGAGGTGTGGCCCTCGTATTCAAGGGACTTGAGATTGCCAACTTATACTTCGTCAAGCATATACTCCAGCTTTGCCACTTTAACCTTAACCACTTCAAGATGCTTATGATAGGGGCAATGAGGGCTGAAAGCTAACAAGTACCATAATTTTTGGAAGCTCTTTTTGAAACTTGTAATCCCTGCTTCCTTTACAAAAAAAGGCCTTTCTTCCACCACCATTGAGTCTCCACCTTCTACCTTTAGGCACCATTAAGAGAGCATAGTTGTCATTCTATGTGCAGTGTTCCAAAGCTTATTAATTGATGCATATTGTGATATTACTTGTTCTTGTGCTACTTGTTTCTAGTCACCCTTGTGAACTTTGCAGGTGTCATATGCATCTATTTGCTACTCTATGAGGGACAAGCTGATTGCCACTATGCTATGTTTTCTGCATGTGAAACAAACAAACGTTTTTCAATGCATGTTATTCATGATCTTTGTTTGTAGCTTGCCATGTTGCATGCATAGTTACTATGTCCTATTGTTAGAACTCCATCTTTCATGCACATGTTTAGAGTTCTTTGATCCCTTATTTCAATGCTTGCAAATGGTTGGATCCTTATTGTGAGGGTGCATGTCACCTCAAAAATTATTCTGTTTATCACTTACCTACTCGAGGACGAGCAGGAGTTAAGCTTGGGGATGTTGATACGTCGAAAATGTATCTATAATTTTTGATGCTCCATGCTTGTTTAGTACTCCCTCTGTTTAGAAATATAAGATGTTTTAGGTTTGTGAAGAAGATGTATCTAGACACCTTTTAGTGTATAGGTTCAAATGAATCTAGACACTAAAATGTGTCTAGATACATCTCATTCATTAACCTAAAACATCTTATATTTCCAAACAGAGGGAGTATCTACTTTGCTTTACTTGTCCACACTTTGAGGTGCTTTTTACATGTTTTCTGGTACTAACCTACTAACAAGTTGCAACAGTATCAGATGCATGTTTTCTGCTATTTTTGGTTTCAGAAAAGTTAGTAAAGAAATATTCTCGGAATTGGACGGGACAAACGTCAAATTCAATTACTTTCTGTGAGGAACAAGAAGTCCAGAGGAGAGCCGGAGGGGCCAGCCAGGGGGCCAGACCCACCCCAGGCGCGGGTGGGCCTAGCCCCGCGCCTGGCTAGGGTTTGCAGCCCCTGGCCACCGCCTCGGTCTCCCCCTTCGCCTATAAGAAGCCCCCGATGCAGAAACCCTGAGTACCCGATCAAATATCCACGAAACCATCTATAGCCACCGCCACCATCGTCCCTAGATCAGGGGGATCTGAAGTTCTTCCCGGCACTCTCTCGGAGGGGAGATCATCCCAGAGGCCTTCTCTCCGGTATGATGTGTGAGTAGTTCCACCTTGGACTATGGGTCCATGTAGTAGCTAGATGGTTGTATCTCCTCCTTTGTGCTTTCATATAGATCTTGTGAGCTCCGTTCATGATCAAGATCTAATCTATTTGTAATCATGCATGTTGTGTTTGCGGGGATCCGATGGATATTGAGATTATTATGTTGGCTTGATTAATGGTATTGTCTTTATGATTCTATCATGTATGTGTTGTTTGTGATCTTGCATGCTCTCCGTTGTTAGTAGCTATCTTGGCCAAGTAGTTGCTAGTGACTCCAAGAGGGGGTATTTATGCTCGATAGTGGGTTCATGCCTCTAGTTTCCAAGGGAAGTGACAATAATCTCTTCGGTTGTAGATGTGTTTTTGCTACTAGGGAGAAAACAACGGTCTCTTGTTCATGGAACATGTGGACTGTTTACCTTACACACTTTGCTTAAAGAAGTTGTCTGTTGCTTGCAACTTAATACTGGAGGGGGTTCGGATGATAACCTGAAGGTGGACTTCTAGTCATAGATGCAGTTGGATGGAGGTCTATGTATCTTGTTGTATTGCCCAATCAAATCTCATAGGATCTTTCTGACTAGTAATTGCATTGTTATGCCTTGCTCAGTTCCTATCAATTGCCCTGCTGTAATTTGTTTACCCTTCATGCCATGTTGTTTATCTAAGGAGAGCACCTCTAGTGAACTATGGACCCCGGTCCAATCTTTACCATTGATACATCTTCCACTATTACTTGTTTACTTGCTGCAAACCATTACCTTCCATACCATACGTTTAATCCTTTGTTACAGCAAACCGGTGAGCTTGACAACCTCACTGATTCGTTGGGACAAAGTCTTGAGTTTGTGTTATGCAGGTCTCCGTGTTGCTTGCAACACCTGTGTGACGTTTCCTTCCTCCTTCTGGTTCGATAACCTCAGTCTCTATTGAGGGAAGACTTGCTGCTTGCTGCTTCACACCTTGATCTTGGGGTTTCCAACGAAGCGCTCCCTCATCAAGGAGGCGCCATCAGTAATCGTTTCAACTATAACAGAATGAATAAAATTGCCAACTATGTGAGTTTCCTCGGTATGACATCTTCGTTTGGTCTCGAAGGGGAATACCAGGATGGGTATGTTTGGTGATAGTATTAGTTTGGTCCCGCATAGGTCTTTCTTATCTCTCTCTGATAGCCGTCTTTTGTATCGAGTCTCTATAGGTTGTTTAGTGCATGCTGCGCTGCCACTTCAGTCCACCATACCTGTGTAGGCAAGGACCCTTGAATTCTAAGTCTGGTCGTGTACTGGCCTCAGTACTGACCGCTCTCTTTTTCTTTTTCCCTTTGTTGGCACCCCTTTTGTTTTAGCAGGTTTGCGATTGACGTTATTAGCAAGCTTACCCTTCCAGCTTGGCCTGGGCAGGGTTATGGACGCCTTATTCTTTAGGGCTCGTAGCCCCATTTTCTTCTTATCCATACTCGGATGCTATATCGTTTCAAGGTGATTTGGATCTTTGTACCATATATCTGTATTCTTGACTCATGAAGTCGTGTTGTATATATCTGTTATGTGTGTTCCATCATGGACTAATGTGTAATGGTATTACTTTGTTTTCCACCCGCGCGAAAATGCCTGGTGGGGACCTTTGAATCATTTTATGCGGGCTTGGTAGGAATCTCTAAGACTTGCATAGGGCCGATCTGAGGGTGTTACAAAGTGGTATAAGAGCTTAGCAGTTATGATACCCCACTGATCCATCATATAGGATAACCTAGCTAACGGACATTGTAGAGTGTCAAAAATATTTTCCAAAATCCGTTGGATAGATCTGATTTTACTCCTTATCTCGGTGCTATTCTCTTCTTACCTCTTCGTGTTTTGAATCTATGTGCTTATCGGTTCTTCGTGTCCAGGAATTCTCGTGTTTGGGTTTTGGTCGTACCTTTAGGGTTTCGCTTCCATCCTCTTGTAACGGTGCTTCGACATCCAATCTTCATGCTATCTGAGGAATTTTCCTATGTTGTACCTTTCAGTGGACCAAAAATTCACTAATTTTTTTATTTGTGGCTTCCGGTGTTCTCCTTCGCCACAACATCTTCTATATCAGATCTGATGAATAGCCTGCATCACTCCTTTGTTTCCGAACATCGGTTGTCAAGATCTTAAGTCTTAATCTTGAGAGTTAGTTGTATAATTCTTCTATTAATGTGCAGAGTAATGCTTTTGGGTGCGCGATGGATTGATCGCCATCCGACTACTCTTATCATTCGCTCTTGTATATTGAATCGGTGGATCAATCAATTTTACTCTGTCCATAGAAGTTGGAGGTGGCCTTATCTTTTGAGACCTCAACCTTCGTCTTTATTTCTCCGGAGTGTTCCCTCGACGATCATGGACAATGACCTCTTATTGGTGGTGTAGCCGATTTCAAGACGGATAAAGAATCCTTGTTAGTGGTATAGCGAGGATCTACACGAAGCAAGAAGATTCAGACCATCAGCCTTCTTTCCCGTACCTTGAGGCGGATCTCGAGGGCGAGATCCATTGTTAGTGGTGTCGAATTGTAGTACCCCAGGGATATTCCTACTTAAAAGTTTGCATGTTGTTTCTATTTTATGCATCATCATGACATCATGCATATTTCCGCACTAAACTATTTTTCCAAAAGCCCTATTTTATTTTCTATATATTCCCTCTTAATTCAAATTATAAGACCCGGCCGTTTTGGATATTTTATTTGTCTAACAATTGTTTACCAAATCTTTTAAATAAAACTAAATAAACTTATATTATTTTGGGAGGCAGACAATCCAGGCCCAAAAGCCCAGTCAGCCACCTCCAAAACCTAGCCTGGAACTAAACCACATCCAGCCTAAACCATAATCCCACCCACACACATACCCCCCGCCGCTAGTACACAACACGCGCGCATCGCTGCCTAACCGCCCCAACCCGCTCTCTCTCGCGCGCGCGTGCGTACCACTCACGTACGCATCAACATGTCTCGCATCCCCGCCCATTTCCCTGACCGATAACCATCAATCTCCGATCCCACCACGCGTCCTACCCTCGCTTCTCTCCTCCCCGCGGAACCCGCTCCCTCTCGCGACCTCTCTCACGCGCCGATCCCCCCACCTCGCGCCCCTCTCCCCGTAGCGCAACCGACCGCGTCAAGCCGCCGCTCGCCCTCACCTCCCTCCCCCCGCCTCTCTCTCCTGCTCGCTCGCCAGGCCGCGCAACCGTTGCTGCCGCTTCTCTGGTTCCCTCCCCGCCGACTGCCTCGACCTCATCACCGACAAGTTCTTCTTTGCGTACTCGGTTCTGGCACAATTGAAGTATGCCTTCGTCCTCGACGTACACCTGGTTCTGGAAAAATATGGCTGCACCTCATCTCCGACAGCTCGAACTGCATTGGCTCCGACCTCGCCACTTTCGACGACTGCCTTGATGAGTCTCCGTCACCATCCTCACAACTATGCGCACTCGGCTTCATGTGCGGCTACCTCACCCCGACCACGGCGGCCTCTCACGCACTACATCGACCATGGCACTGCTTCACTCTCTCGCTCGACATCGACGCAAAGGGCTACCACATCACTTGATCTTCTCATTAGCTTCCTCTATAGTCCAAGCTACTGCGCCGCGACACCATCCACGATGTTTTCGCTCGAACTGCAGGGGGAATATTAGCCTACTGGATGCTACTTCGGTTTATCTCCAGTATGACTATCCATGACGTTCCAGTTGTTCACGAGACTACCGTTACGATTGCGGGGATGTTAGAGTATTGTACAAATATAATTGTTATGATAGTTCAGGATAGTTAGTATTCCAGCATAACTTGATTTGTACTCGAAGATAATCTTCTGTACGTCTATATATATACTCGCTCATGAAGCTTAATAATTCGTCCATCATATTCCGCCAAACTCATACTATTTTATTTGGTCGGCTTTATAAGAGAGTTTTTTCTGATCTCTCTTTATAAGAGAAGAGAGTTTTCTCATTATTTTGTATCGGATTGACCGTATAATTTTTTATTTATAAAATGGGACGTTTTCTAGTCTATAGACAAACGGAGATCTCCACCAAAGAAACAAAAGCACGGCTCACGAGTCCCGCTCGGTTTCATGGTAATCACGTATACATACCTAGCCGGCTCTAGTAGATGTAATTGATCAGGCATTGCTTTTTTTTTCCCTTGCTGAAATAAACTCTTTCCTTTCTAGGTTCTATATATACACAAAGAAGACGAGCCCTAAGGTTGGGCCCTTCTCCGTCGCGGAAAAACTATGTCATCTAGCCACACGTTTTGGTTGTTCATAGAACGCGTATTGTACATACTGCATCGAATAATAACGAGAATTCGAGTCGCCGGCACGTCTGAGCCCCTAGTCATGCCTGTCGCCGATTTGGAAAATTTCTTCAAGGCCAGGTAAAATTCCTCTTCGTTCTAACCCTGGTCCCTATCTCTAGTCTGCTGCTTGCACGTACAATGATCTTCCGTTAATTTCTCTGTTTTCACAAATAGAGTTCTCACTCTAATCATCTGTTTGCTTCGGTCTTTGTTGCATACAATATTTACCTTTTGTTTGGGCGGAAATATTTATTTGCTTACGACTCATCACCAGATAAAATAGTAATCCCTTTGTCCAGAAAAAGATATCACTGATTTGACTAGACTCATAAATTACGAATCTAAACAAATTCAAGATATGCTTTTATGGACGAAGGAGTATAATTTGGAAACGCTTTGTTTGCATACGAAAAGAAAAGAAAAACAATCTGCAAACAGAAGATGTTTGGGAAGCATGGAGAAACCAGTTTTTGTTTTTTGGCGAATAACCAAATCGGTCGTGTGGGTTAATGAGCTGGGCTGCGCAATTGTACCTTGTCGGCCCGGTCTTTCGCCGCGACGTCGGGTACGGGCCAGGTGGACTATGTCCCCATTGGGCCCCACTGCTTCCTCATCCTGACACGTCACCTACGGGGCCTACGGGACGCAGCAGCGGTTTACGGCACAGCGATACCTCTTCGAGCCGAACAAACAAACCCAGCAGCGGCATATCTCCTCGAGCCCAAAAGGGACCGACGACTCAGGTCAGAGAAGGAACGGGAGGGAGGGAGAGGAGATACAGAGGAGGAGCTAAACCCACCGGCCAGGGTCGGTGTCGGTGCGGGGAGACTCGCTGCCAAGCCATATACCACGGGGGCGCGTTGATGGCGGGCAGAACGGCGGGGCGGGGCGGGAGGCCGCTGCTGGGGGGCGGCGGCGGGGGAGGGGGAGGGAGGCGGGGGAAGCCGTCCAAGGCGATCCTGGCGGCGCTGCTCCTGGCATCGGTGGCGCTGCTGCTCCTCCTGGCGCTCGGCGCGCTCTCGCTGCCCGCCGGCTCCGACGGCGCGGGCAGCGGCGCCGCACTCTCGCTCCATCGACCGCGCTTCCGCAGATCCGCGTCCAAGTCGTGCGTTCCGTTTCGCGCGATGCCCCCACGATCCGCCGTGTTTATCTCGTCGTCGGTGCGTTGTCCTTTCTGAGATTGACGTGCTGCTGTTTCTTGTGCAGGAGGCTGGAGAAGACCGGGGAGAAAGGGGAGCCCTGGACGGAGGTGCTGTCGTGGGAGCCACGGGCGTTCATGTACCACAACTTCCTCGTGAGTCTCTTGCATCATTCTCTTTTTCGTTTCATAGGAAAATGGTTGCAGCTTTGCGTCATTTTTATGTTAATATAGGAGTACTAGATCTCGACAAGTGTATCATGAATTTTAGCTGATTCTTGAATTCCATTTAGGAACCAAGAGCTAGGTGTGAATATTGGCCTGTCGTGACACGATTTTATCGCATTGAGTAAAACTCGAAATGCTTGTACTACTTAAGTTGAAGGAATGCAGAATGAGATTTAGTTACGCTGTGAATTAGATGCCAAAAGGACTCTGTTCCAGATGCGAGCATTATCGTGTCTGCCATTTTACTTTAGAGGGCTTATCATAGATGCGGGGGTGTGTGGAGCTGGATTTGATTGAGTTCTGCATGTATTGAAAAACGTGAGCACGACCATATTATGCATCGGGTCTTCAGTCACATGGGCTTTGGAAGAGCAAATACACTACTGCAGCCAGATGATATGTGTCAACGCTTATACATTAGAAAGCTGACATTTTCACGAGTAGTATGCATAATATCTTTGAAAGGTGCGTACTGTTGATGAAACTGCATATAGGAGATTTTTTTTCGAAACGCGAGCCAGTGTCCATTATCAAAGATAACAGAACAAGGTCTAGGCCCTGAAGGTGCCAAAAGTATACAAAAGAAAAAGAACGACGCAAATACGAAAGAGAAGGGTGATTACCCAGGAATCACCACGGCCGTCTAACCCTGTCTTATTAACACCAGATGAGACCTACTGCGAAAGAGTTGCAGATTTAAACCCGAACACTGACCTAAACTTCAACGCCCGAAACTAGTCCAAACATCAGCAAACTTTTAGAAGCATATATGAGAAAGAAATCTCATGAGTGTTTGTTACTTAGATCTGACTAGTGTTATTGTATCCATGTTAATTTTCTTCAAATAGTGATCCGGGTATGACTGACTTTACTCTTCTTCCCAGTCCAAGGAAGAATGTGAGTATTTGATTTCATTGGCAAAGCCTCACATGAAGAAGTCGACAGTGGTTGATTCAGCAACTGGAGGGAGTAAAGATAGCAGGTTTGGAAATTGCAAATTTGTCATTCATTAAGAAATGTTACTGCAACTGTTGCTTTCTCTTATGATTAATTAAATTTATTCAGGGTGAGAACAAGTTCAGGAACTTTTCTTAGAAGAGGTCAGGATAAAATTGTCCGTACCATTGAGAAAAGAATATCAGATTTCACCTTCATACCTGTAGGTATGAAATACTTACCATGGCTAACTCAGAGCTGAAGTGTTTAGCTATTCTATATATGTTTCGCGAGTATGCCTAGGGAACAATTTCGACTGCTGGATTGAAATTTGAAATATACTTCAAATACACTATATTTATCATTTTAAGAGCTTCTCAACTTTAATTCCACATAAACCAAATGAACCACCATCTGAAAAACAGTTAATTCTATCATTCTGTTTCATTCAGATTTAGAACTAGTTGCTCTACCAAAGCTGAACTAATATTCTGGACTTAAGTTTTAGGCCCTACATGATTCAGCATTCTTCGTCATGGTATAGCTCCAAAGTTTTGAGTATCATGCAGTGCTACATGTCACTGACTCACCAAAAGTGCACTTGCTTGCGACTTATTTTGAAGACCGGCTATTGAACCAACTAGGCAACTATGCAAAATAATGTATGGTACATACAAAGTGCAATTGCAATGCGTTTCGGTGATCTAGTGTTACCACAGTTACGTTAAGGTGAGTCATACCAATTGGTAGCAAGAGGTTCACTACCGATTTCACTGTTTACCTCCAATTAGCTTACAGCCTAACTACTGGCAGTATCTACAAGTACATTGCCTCATCACACTACTAGGTGGCGCTCACGCACCCAATTGTCCGAGATCCTCATTTGGTAGATAAAGTTACACATCTCAGTAGACAAAGACAGCTTTTGTACCCATACGGCATATAGTCTGTCACACTATCTTGTCCTTGTTAGATACTTAGATGGTAGGTACTACGTAGAGCTAAACATCTGTTCTTAGGGACAGCATAAATCAGACAGGTTTAACTCCTTTGCTCCTTGTTAAGCACCAGAGATCTGGTTTTGTAGCTGGCATTTTCTGCCATTAATTTCAATTCATGTAGCACATCGAGTGCCAAATTAATATGTGAAAAGTGCACCAAATATTGGACACCATATACTGTACCAAAATTGTTAACAAGATGTACAGTTGTACTTGAGATAGCACCCTTGCATGTCATACATGGAGAGCATGATGTATTATATTTGTAAAATGTAGAAGTCAAACTTCTCATATTTAACTAGATGTACTCCCTCTGTTTCAAAATATAAGATGTTTTAGCTTTGTGAAAGAAGTGTATCTAGATCCTTTTTAGTGTGTAGATTCAGAGTGAACCTATACACTAAAAGGGTCTAGATACACCTTTTATAAAGCTAAAACATTTTATATTCCCGTCTCAAAATAGATGTCTCAAATTTGTCAAAAATTGGATGAATCTAGACACTATTCAGTATATAGATTCATCCAAATTTTGAAAAACCTAAGACATTTATTTTGAGACGGAGGGAGTATTTTGAAACGGAGGGAGTACATGACATACTCTCAGAAGAAAAATAAAAAACATCCATGCACTAAATTGTGCAGTCCACTATGTTCAGTACATCCTCGAAACTTCTTTGAGCTTTTTAAAGTGGTACATCGTGTGCTTTTTTGTTAATTTCATGTAGTTTAATGTATTGCACATTTGAATGAAAAAGTACATGTTTCTTGACAAGACAAGGTACATGAGGGGTCTCCACTCTGGTTTGCGCAAGCAGGAAAAAAGTAGTGCATTGTGCATTGTAGCAAAATGACATGGCCATTTATAATGCATCACCCCAAGAGGATTGCACAAAAGCACAAATAAATTGTTGATTCTACTTAGCCCCTTTTGAGTTCTTCGAAGGTTTTAAGGCTGAAGCATGGATGCACTATTCTTTGTGCACTATAGCTGCCTTGTATTTTCTACTGGAAGTTTGTTTCAAATCTGGTATTTATTTCTCTTTGTCTTCTCTTGATTTGTGCAGAGAATGGAGAGGGCCTTCAAGTTCTCCACTATGAAGTTGGGCAGAAGTATGAACCTCATTTTGATTACTTCCATGATGATTTCAACACAAAAAATGGGGGCCAGCGTATAGCAACTCTTCTTATGTACCTGTATGTAGTATGTATTATTATTATTATTTTAGTTTTTCTTATGCATGTAACATAGGTGATTCAATTGACATTCTCTTTTTGCTGACAATTGATTATTTAGTTCGGATGTTGAAGAAGGTGGTGAGACTGTGTTTCCTTCTGCTAAAGTTAATAGCAGCTCAATACCAAATTATAATGAGCTGTCAGAATGTGCAAAGAGGGGTATATCTGTCAAACCGAAGATGGGAGATGCCTTGCTTTTCTGGAGCATGAGGCCTGATGGTACCCTGGATCCCACAAGTCTTCATGGTGAGATTTTGATACTACTTGATCTAATGATGATTTTTTCAGCATTGAACGGTTATGCCACAATACACTCACTCTCTTGTTTGCCTGCAATTACGTTTAGGTGGATGTGCAGTGATAAAAGGTGACAAATGGTCATCTACGAAGTGGATTCGTGTTCACGAGTACAAAGTTTAGGCATAACAAAATCAGAGACCTAAGGTACTACTCCACTTTCACGCTGTATAAGGGTTTAGTTTGCCAACTTTAAGAGTAGTGGACCTCTACTATCCTCCTTTTCCCCAGTAGTTCAACGTCTGAAGTCAACTCTAAAGATATCAGCACATTTCGAATTTATTGGAGTTTTTTTGTTTCCAGTTATTTGCAGGTTATGCAGCGATTCTTGAGTTTGTGGACGTTATAGCACATGATGAGGACTCCAGTTTTCCATAGAGGAGCTTACATTTTTTTCTCTCTAGCCTCTGTCACTTTGTTGTACATTAACTTGTTACCTAGGCTTATGAACCATGATTTTTCAGAGAAGATGTACTTGTTGAGTGTATAAATAATCATTGCTCTCCTAATGCACATCGATATTTAGTGTCTGATAAGACTGATTGGTGTGAAAAGATCAAACCTGTTCGATTTATACCAAGATTTTAACCCAGGTGTTAGCTTTTTTTGATGCAATCATAAACATGCTACAGTATGTTGCCAAGCGGGAGAAAGAGTGGTCAACTCCCAACCCCCCCCCCCCCCCCCCCCCCAGAACAAGCCTTCTTTCCGGTCCTCATTGAGAGTCTCCATGACGCCCCGGGCTCCCCTCTCTCTCCTTTGCCGGCCGGATGCAACGAGGGAGGAGGCCTGACCCCTGTACAGAGTAGTCTAGGTCTACTCTAGGTTTGTTTCTAGCAGTAGTTTTGGCCTTATGCCAGCGCTATGCTGTGGAGGATTTGGCGGCTGCAGTCGTCGAGCAGCTCTGGTTGGCCAGCGGTGGTGACTTTGCTCTCTACTATGCGGCTCCGGTGGTTTGAGTTGATGATGGAGTGGGCGGTCTCTATAGCGAGTCTTCTCAATAAGCTCGTGGTGGCTCTAGGGCTAGAAGATCTAGAGGGACCCATCATGTTCTTGTTGTCTTGGTGATGGGAAGTTCAGTTCGTCACTGGATCCACCTAGATTTGACAAGTTCTAGAGCAGACAGGGATGCTTGGAGTGCTACTCGAGCTTTTCACAGGACATGCTCTTCGCGATGCGGCTCCGGGGATTGCATCCTTGACGGCGCTTCTGTCGTCGACTCTTCGGGCCGAACACAAGGTCGTCAACATCAACCTCCAACTATGGAGGACCTTCTGCTCCGCCATGATTGGCTCCTGCTACGGTGACCCAAGTGGTTCTGTCCCTGGCGTCTCCGTGGTCGTTCATGGCTGGACGTGTTGCAAGTGAGATGGAGATGAAGCTGGACCTGATCGAGTATCCATGGTCGTTCATGGCTGGACGTGTTGCAAGCGAGATGGAGATGGAGATGGAGATGGAGCTGAGCTTCCTCTTTAGATTTGAGGTCATTGTTGAAAAATTGCAGGACTTGTTTGTATTTTTCAATCTTTTTAGGGTCCTGTTTCAACTTTATACCTCCACCTTTTTGACTTAATAAAACTTTCTCGGTCCTTCGGGACCGGTCCCCGTTCAAAAAAAACTTGACTTTTGGCTTGTTTGATCATCTCAACCTCCAATGCAAAATCTGGCGCTTGGTTTGCTCATTTGTTTGTATTCGATGCAAATTTTCAAATAAGTGAAGTCTTCTCACCTTCTATTCTCCACCTTTCCCGAAAGCGAAGTTTGCATATCCTGAAGTTGAGCGTGCATGTGGTAACTACAAATATCCTACTATAAAAGAAATACCTTACCCATTCTTTTGTTCAACTTTTTCTCTGATCTTCGGTCACCAGTAGAAAACATGCCTTTGGTTTGAAGCTGCCATGGACTCTAGTCCCGGTTGGGTTTGGGACCGGGACTAGTGTGAGCACTAGTCCCAGTTCCAATGGCTAGAAGGCCGCATGTGACTAGTCCCGATTCGATGGGATCTCTAGTTCCTGTTGGTAATACCAGCCAAGACTAAAGGTGTGGCACCAACGGTTAGGAGACGGTAGATCATATAGTCCTGGTTGGTGTTACAAGTCGGCACTAGAGATCATGAACTAGTCCCAGTTTGTAACACCAATCGAGACTAATGTTTTTTCTATATATAACCTTCGTCCCTGTCCAAGCCCATGGCCATTTTGCTCCAAGCTAACTCAAGTTCATCCCCATTTTTTGTCCAAGATTTGTCAATATTTGGTGGCACCCATCAATCCAAGGTTCTAAAAGGTTAGCAACTTTATTTTTCCATCTCTCATTGTTAGTTTAGCTCAATGCTCTAGAAGTAGAGAGTGATTTTATGTTTTAGAAGTAGAGGGAATTTTAGATGTGTAATTATTGGCAAATTTTGATTATACAAAAAGTTACTGAAAGTTGAGATATGTAATTTTAGAGTTTCAGAGCTCAGAATTGAATGAGATTTTCACAGCTAGATCAATAATTAAAAACTCAACATTTTTTATGTTAACAGTTTTGTCCAATTCAAAAATTGATGCATGTAAAATTATATATATATATGTTGTTAGTACACACTAAATTTTTATATTTCAACAAGTAAATGAAGTGAAAATGATCCAAGCTTTTTATATGATCTAAGATTTTAATTATAATGCAAATGAGCCGGCCATGGATGTACGGCGCTCCCCGAATGTCTGACGCGTTCATTAAAGGCGTGCATCCTTTTCTCGATGTGGCTGAGGCAAACAAACAGAATGATTTTATGTGTTGTCTGTGTCGTGTCTATCGGAATGAGAAGGATTACTCTTCCTCAAGAATCATTCACATCCACCTGATTCAGTCTGATTTCATGTCTAACTATAATTGTTGGACAAAGCATGGATAAAGAGGGGTTATGATGAAAGACAACAAAAAATAGAACGATGACAACTATCCAATGTTCCCCGAATACGTTGGTACTATAATGGAAGACAATGAACAAGAAGAAGGTGAAGAACGGACATCAGTTGAGACCGCTGATGATCTTCGTCAGGACATTCTTGATGCACAGAGAGAATGCGAAAATGAAAACAAGAAAAAGAAGTTGGAGCGAATGTTAGAGGATCACAAAAAAATGTTGTATACAAATTGCGAAGATGGCAACACAAAGCTCGGTAACACACTAGAATTGATGCAATAAAAGGAAGAGAATGGTTTATCTGACAAGAGATTTCAGAAGCTACATAAAATAATGAAGAAGAAGCTTCCAAAATATAATGAATTGTCTGCTAGTACATACGAGGCAAAGAAGGTTGTCTGCCCTCTAGGATTAGAGGTATAGAAGATACCTGCATGCATTAATGACTGTATCCTCTGCCATGGTGAGGAGTACGAGAATTTGGATGCATGCCCGATATATAATGCATTTCGGTATAAGATCAGCCGAGATGACCCTGGTGATGTTGAGGGTAAGGAGCGCCTTAGGAAGAGGGTTCCTGCAAAGGTGATGTGGTATGCTCCTATAATACCACAGTTGAAACATTTGTTCAAAAACAAAGAGCATACCAAGTTGTTGCGATGGCACAAAGAATACACAAGAAAGACTCGATGTTAAGACACCTCGCTGATGGTTCACAGTGGAGAAAAATCGATAGAGAGTACCCAGGATTTGCAGATGATGCAAGGAACTTAAGATTTGGTCTAAGTACAGATGGCATGAATCCTTTTGGGGAGCAGAGCTGCAGTCATAGAACCTGGACTTTAACTCTATATATCTATAACATTCCTCCTTTATTATGATCCCATATGTGTATCTAAGGCCATTAGTTGAAAAACTTGTACAGTTGTGGCGCGAAAAGGGTATACGTATATGGGATGAGAACAAATAGGAGCCATTTGACCTACGAGCGTTGTTGTTCGTAACCATCAATGATTGGTCTTCTCTTAGTAACCTTTCAGGATAATCAAACAAGGGATACAATGCATGCACACATTGTTTAGATGATACTAAAAGTATATATTTGGATAAGTGTAAGAAGAATGTGTACCAGGAGCATCATCGATTTTTTCCACCTAGGCATCTCGCAAGAAAGAAAGGAAAGAATTTCAAAGGTAAGGCAGATCACCAGAACAAGCCTATCCACTGTACTGGTGATGATGTATTTGGTATGGTCAAAGATTT
Organism: Avena sativa; assembly: GCA_916181665.1. NCBI lineage: Eukaryota > Viridiplantae > Streptophyta > Magnoliopsida > Poales > Poaceae > Avena > Avena sativa. The sequence continues at coordinate 212,803,100 of OV702293.1, forward strand.
GGATGTAATAGTAACCTTTGGAAAGGGCCCTGGCAGTCAATTTGTTCCGAATGACTCTAACAGACACTCAACCATGTGAAAAAAATCTATATTTTGAGAGCTACCCTATTGGAAAGTTCTAGAGGTCCGCTCTGCAATCGACGTGATGCACATGACGAAGAATATTGAACCTGCTAGACTTCATGGGCGTATATGGTAAGACAAAAGATACGCTGGGAGCACGACAGGACCAACAAGGTATGAAAGACCGAGATAGACTACATCCAATGAAGAAGGATAAAGGACGTCTAAGTCCTGCCAGCTACGCTCTTACCAAAGAAGAGAAGGAAATATTTTTTAAAGTACTGATCAGTATGAAGGTCCCATCTGGCTTCTCATCGAATATAAAGGAAATAATAAATATGTCAGAGAAAAATTTCAAAACCTAAAGTGTCATGACTGCCACGTGCTTACGACACAATTTCTTCCGATTGCATTGAGGGGGATTCTACCAGAAAATGTTTGACTACCCATTATGAAGCTATATGCATTCCTCAATGCTATTTCTTAGAAGGTAATCGATCCAGAAATTCTACCAAGGTTACAGAATAATGTGGTCCAATGTCTCGTTAGTTTTGAGTTGGTGTTCCCATCATCCTTCTTCAATATTATGATGCATCTCCTGGTACACCTAGTCGACGAGATTATCATTCTACGTCCTGTATTTCTACATAATATGTTCCCCTTTGAGAGGTTCATGGGAGTCTTGAAGAAATATATTCATTATCGTGCTAGGACAGAAGAAAGCATCTCCAACGGCTATGTAACAGAGGAGGTCATTGAGTTTTGTGTTGACTTTATTCCTAACATTAAGCTGATTGGTGTTCCTAAATCACGTCATGATGGGAGACTGGGCGGAAAAGGCACTCTAAGAAGGAAAACAATAATATGTAGGGACGGGCATTCTTTCAATGAAACATACTACATAGTTCTACAGAATTCCACCTTGGCAGCTCTGTATATCAAGGAACACAAGAATATTGTTTGCTCCAACAACATGGGGAAGCCTGACTCCTGGATTAGAGATGAACATATGATGACTTTTGACGGTTGGTTGCAAACACATCTCATGAATAACAACACTGTTTGTGATCAACTGTACTTGTTGGCCAGCTCACCATCTTCGACTATATGGACTTTCCAAGGGTATGAGATAAATGGGAATACATTTTATAGGATCGCCCAGGATAAAAAGAGCACCAACCAAAGAAGTGGTGTCCGTTTTGATGCAATAGACGACAATGGGTCAAATGACACATATTATGGTTACATAAAGAAGATTTGGTAACTTGACTATGGACCTACTTTTAAGGTCCCTTTGTTTCGGTGCAAATGGGTCAAGCTAACAGGAGGCGGGTAAAGTTAGACCAGAAGTACGGAATGACAACAGTGGATCTTAACAATCATGCGTACATAGACAAAACATTCGTCCTAGACAATGATGTGGCTCATGTTTTCTATGTGAAGGACATGTCTACCAAACCGACAAAAATAAAAGATAAGCAAACAAATACATCATACGATGAGCCAAAGCACCAGATAGTTCTTTTATGGAAAATAAACATCATGGGAGCCGAGGACATGACAGACATGTCAGCAGATTATGATAAGTTTTATGAAATTCCGCCCTTCGCAGTGAAGGATGATCCAAGTCTCCGTTTAATTGATGAAGATGCTCCATGGTTACAGCGTGGAAGAAAACTCCAACAATAGATGGGGATGTTGGTGATGTGTAATAATGTATCAAACCTTTATTTTTGGTGATATGTTTATATGGATATGAGCTGACTCTCAATAGGTAGTATTGCAACTTGCTATGGCCAACACTCAAGACATTTATTAATATTAAAAAATAAGCACTTGAGCGAACTCACAAGAATACAAAAACATCTTCATAGTTCGGGAGGGTTGTAGAGAGACCAACACCCAAGATATTTATTAATATTAAAAAATAAAAATTAGCCATAATCATTTCTAGCCCTATAGTACACAGCTTCAGGGTTGTCTTCGTCATCGTCATCGTTGTCGTTGCTAGGTGCACGCCGATGGATCCTCAGCCCAGCCATAGCATATTCCAGGAGCACCTGCCACTCCTGCCTTGGATTCATGATGCGCGGGAGAGGGGGCTCTCGGATGATGATGTGGCTATGCCTGCGGCTTTCACCACCACCACCCTTCTTGTGGCTTTGCGGCGGGTGAAAGTGCGGGTAGCACAGGCAATGATGATCTCCCTTAGCGATGTAGCGCATCACACCGACCATAGTCCGGTTCTCTCACCACCGCCAGCGGCTGTCTTTGTTGTGGTTCATCGGGTGCGGGCCATCACCCTCGTACCTGGCAAGCTCCCTTTCCTGCCGGTTAGCGAAGAAGGCATTCCAGGTGTCGTAGTTGTCGGGATCCCAATGTGGATCCATCCGCTGCTCTGGCATGATCTCGAGGTAGAAGTGGTTCGTGATGGCCGCCTGGCAGGCGGAACCTTGAGGCACAAGAGGGACAGGAACCCCTCCAGCGCTCAGCATCAAGTCGACAGGCAGTCGATAGCCCGGCGGACATGGGTAGCTGGAGGCGCACAGCGCCTCGGTCTCCTCGAGGGTCAAAAGGCCCAATATGCGATGTCCATTATTGTGAGAGGGGAAGGTGTGGATGACCATGGTGGTCGGCCTAGATATAGAGTGAAAGGGTGAGAAACCATGGCAGAAAGCGAAGGGAAATGGTGGGAAAGCATGGCACGTGGCTTGATGGCTTTGAGAATGGCGGGAAATATCTTTAGTCCTGGTTAGTGGCTCCAACCGGTACTAAAGGCCCCCGAAATATCTTTAGTCCCAGTTACTAGTTTTAATAGTTAGACTAACTATTTTAGAAAACAGAAAATGGTTTTGGATTAGTCAATCAAATTCAAACACTTTTTATGTTGAAAGCTTTATCAAATTCGAAAGTATGCAAAAGATATGATTTAATGCATTTTTAATTCAAAATGGCAAAATGATTGATAGTTTTAATAGTTAGACCCAGGGCCGAGCCTCACTAAACTTGCAGCGTATCTTGCTAAACTTACAATGGTTTTAGACTAGTTCTTCAAATTCAAACACTTTTCTTGTCTAAAGTTTATCCAAATTCAAAAATGTGCAAAAAATATTAGTTAGTGCATTTTTAATTAAAAAGACAAAAAATATTAGTTGTATAATAGAGTATGATAATATATTTAAATTATAGATCTTTTTCTAAATTTTTTGATATATAATACATAATTTTCTTCATTATAGTATGATAGATATTGATTTTATAATATTTACTTATTTTTTGGATTTTGTAAATAAAACAATTACAAAACACCTTTGTCCCGGTTTGAGCCACCAACCGGGACTAAAGGGGTGTGGCGTGCACGCGAAATATGGCGACCGAAAACACCTTTAGTCCCGGTTGGTGGCTCAAACCTTTAGTCCGGGTTCATGGCACCAACCGGGACTAGAGGCTACCCTTTAGTCCCAGTTGGTGGCTTAAACCGGGATTAAAGGTGGGTGTGTATAAGTACCCATCACCCTCCTTTCAGTTCGAACCATGAACCAGGATGCCCTCACTTCATCTTCTCCTCTAGAGAGCTACGTCACCACCACTCCGCTAGGAGGAGGAGTCCCACGCTGTGCTGCCGGGAGGAGAAGCCTCGCGCCGCCAGGAGGAGGAGCCCCACACCGCACCGCCCGTCCTCGAGTTGCCCGTCCCCACGCCGCCCATCCCTGCGCCTGTTGGAGATATGCCCAAGGGTCAATAATAAAAGTAGTTATTATTATATCTTTGTGTTTATGATAAATGTTTGCATACCATGCTATAATTGTATTAAATGGAAACATTAATACTTGTGTGATTTGTAAACATATAAGAGTCCCTAGTAAGCCTCTTGTAATACTAGATTGTTGATTAATTGATGATTATGATTTCCTGATCATGAACATTGGATATTATTAATAACAAGATCATATCATTAGGAGAATGATGTGATGGACATACTCATATAGTTAAGCGTAGCATAAGATCAAGTCATTCAATAGTTCGTTTGGTATAAGCTTTCAAATACATAGTAACCTAAATTCTTCGACCATGAGATCATGTTAATCACCATCACCGGATGGATGATTTGATGACATCAAACACCACTTCTAATTGGGTGGTTATAGAGGTGGCATTGAGTATTCTGAAAGTATGTGTTGAAGCACATGGATCAAGAGTGGGATTTGTCCATCCATATGACGTATAGATATACTCTGGGCCCTCTCAGTGGAATTTCATCCAATTGTCTTGAATCATGTGACACAAGGGATCACATATCATAGAACGAGTTAAGAGTATTTATTGGTAACGAGGTTGAACTAGGTATTCAGATATACCGACGATCAAACCTCTGATAAGTAAAGTATAGTGAGACAAAGGGAAATTGGTATCGTATGTAAATGGCTCATTCGATCACGAAGTAATCTTAGAAATATGTGGGAGCCATATGAATTTCCAGATTCCTCTATTGGTTATTGATCGCAGAAGTGTCTCGATCATGTCCGCATAATTCACGAACCGTAGGGAGACACACTTAAGGATTCGATGTTGTTTAGTAGATATGGTAATGAGTTGGAGACCAAATGTTCGGAGTATCGGATTGGATCTAGGACATCACGAGGAGATCCGTAATGGTCTAGAGAATAAGATTCATATAAGAAAAGTCCGATTCTGGTGTTCGGAAATGTTTTTGGTGTTTTCACCGGAATCTTCTAGAAGGTTCACCACCCCGAAGAGGGAAGGGTACATGAATGTGTCATATCAATGTGGAATGGTTGCATCATGTCCTAGGTCACTTGGCTGGACAATGGGAAGAGAAATAATCAAACTCTAGTTTGAATAGTCAAACTTCAATTTGAAAAGTCAAATCCTAACATTGAAAGACAAACCAAGTGGAGGGAGAGGAGGTAACCTAGTGGTGGAAGGTTTCCCCTCCCTCCCTTGCCGTCGGCCAAGGAAGAGGAGTTGGGGGAGGACTCCACTCCCCCTTGACGCCCGTACCTCCCATAAAAGTAGGGGTAGGGGCGCCCTCTTGCCCTACACCACAAACCCTAGGCTGGCTGCCCCCCTCTAAACCGCCGCTGCCCTAGAGCTCCTCCAAGTCGCCGCTGCCGCCTAGACCCCTAGGCATCGGCCACCTCCACCCCTTGGCCTCTAAACCCTAGTTTCCAAGGACCTCTCTACTCCACCATACTCGCTCCGACTTAGGCGAAGCCCTGTGGGATCTACTCCTCTGTTTCACCACCACGTCGCCGTGCTGCTAGAATAGAGAGGAGATCTACAACCTTCGCTGCCTGCTGGAACAAGGGAGATGAAGGTCTTCATCGAGTATCGAGCGTGTGACCGACTATGGGAGCACTGTGGGAATGCGGCGCCGGAAGGATCATCTTCGCGATCTTGAGATCGGCAAGTGAACGACTACATCACCCACGAGAGATCTGTATCTCATTAAACGCTTTGGATCTTTGAGGGTTAGTACTCTATCCACTGGTTGCACCGATCTAGTAGATTATCCTGGCTTTTGTGTGTTCATGTGATATAATTTTTTTTGTTTTCCATGCTATGAACCCCTACAATGCCGCCCGCTCCCCCAGCAGGGAGGAGGATCCCTCGCGCCGGCCCTCCACGACGCCCCTCACCGGAGCTCACAAGGTGAGGTCCATCTTTTTTATTTAGGTTTATTAGTTTAGGTTTTATTAGGTTAGGTTCTGAATTACTATTATTATTAGAATAAACTTGTATTACTCCCTCGGGCCCATATTAATTGACTTGGATTTGTAAAATTTTGGATGAACCTATATACTAAATAGTGTCTAGATTCATTCAAATTTTGACAAATCCAAGTCAATTAATATGAACCGGAGGAAGTATTAGAATATTACAATGATTTTAGGAATGATTATAGGAATGTATTATTATTATTATTAGGTATTATTATTATATATGTTTATGATCATTATTATTATTGTTATGATTAGATATTATTGTTATTATTATTATGATTATTTTTATTAGGTTTAGGTATTATTATACCAAAAAGGAAAATTACACTTAAGCCCTTGGAGTTTTCTGTACACAACACCACCCATCGATTATTTATTTGCTTAGGATTATTTAGTTTAGGGATTATTTGTTGACATCAATTTGGAGCAAACGCACACTTAGGAATTTGCTATTTCGATCAAATGCCCACTTTAGGATGCTCATCATGTATCCTCGTCGTCGACTGGCAACGACGAAGGACTGGGATCCGTCAGTCATGTCCGAGATTGGGCTTCGTCAGGCTGGCACTGGGAGGTGCTACCCTCCCGGGACGCGTAGCTTGGTGAGGAATTTGGATCTCACCATCGACCCAGAGCTTCTTTGGTGGCGGTCGCGTGGTCCACTATCAGTGCAGAGGGAGCCGGGCCTTGAGGAGGTGGTACAGAATCGTGTCAGGGAGGAGGACGTGCACGTTCGTCGCTATATGGTTGCATTGGACGTCAGGTTCTCTAATACCTGACAGTTTCTTCAGGGCTAACCCAAGCTATGCTCCTGTGATGGTTCCTTTTCTTTGAGTGTTCACCGCATGCGGATCAGGACCCAGGAGTCGATGTCTAGTGTTGATCAAGCGCTAGGCGGACATGTCCCCACACAAACGGAAATAGCATGGAAATATGAATACGGGAAGTCTCTGGTCAGACCTGATGAGGTTGAGTTTCTACCAACACAAATACGAAGACGGTATGAGTGGTACTTGGAAGTCTCTAACTCCAAGGAAGAAGAGCGATTATCAGTGCTTCTTGTGAGAGTTACAAATGAGCATTTTGTGGTGAAGACAAGATCCAAATTTATTTTGAAGAATTATATATGTTATACAAACAAGACACCATCGACTTGAGTCTCGTCAGTACCTATTGTCTGTAAGTGATTCATTTATTTCTATGATAAATTCTTTAACTCAACTCGTTCATTGCCTGTAATTATACTCACTATGCTATTATGAAGAATGAAGAGTCAGGAATGTGACCGAAAAGGAATCTTTGACACCGGGTTCATCGATCCATGCCGAGTTAATGATTGATTGCTATGGGAATACTCCAAGGAGATAGAGCGTAACTTGCTAAGGTTCATAAAGAGGCAACATTACAAAAAGAGCATAATATTTCCTTACAACTTCAGGTGAGAGTGTTAATGTCTTGTACACATTCACTTTTTCTTACTCGATGTTAAGTGTAATTGATGGGTTATTGATGTATATAAACATGTGCAGCTTTCATTACATTCTGCTAATCATTGAAGTTGACGCTATAAGAGTTGAAATCAAGGACCCACTAAAGAAAGACAAAGAGGACTACGCAAGCATTAAATATGTGCTCCAGGGGTAATTTCAGTCATTATCGCACTATATCGGTCTCTTTCGTTCATTTCCTGAAATATCAAGTAACTAATAACTCATTTATTCATTTTTTGCCGGGTAGGGTTTGACAAAAATTCACCAAGAGTACAATAGGTGATTTTAAAGATGAGATTAGTTTTCATCTGGTCAAGGTAAGTAGTACAAGCTAGATCCTCACATATCTTAAATTCTAGTTTCAATACCATTATATCATGCTTGATTATTATTTGATTGAATTCTATTCTCGTAAAGTGCGAGAGGCAGTCACTAGGGACTAATTTTATGGATACTTCATGTGCGAGTTCATTCACTCGGAGGTCAGTGAGCAGGACGGAGCGATACTTACAGAAGAACATGAAAAATATATTCACAATTTGATTTTATTACCATAAATTGTGTTGAGTGTCATTCATAATATTTATTATGACGATTGATATTCATATTGATCTCCTTATTTTATATATAGTTGGAAAGATTGCAGGAGAAACTCCAACCGAAGGAGCGCCTAGTAGTAATTCAAGAGGAATTGGTGGGATTTTTGGTTCACCATGTCATATGTGAGACCCCGGTGTATGGCTTAATAGGGTTGATAGTATACCCATACCAACAAGTTGCAACTTTTTTTTGGAAGCTCATCTAAAAAGAACTCTGAGATTAAGCATTCTTGGCCTAGAGCAATTTTAGGATGGGTGACCGACCGGGAAGTGGGTACCGGGTGCGCACGAGTGAGGACAAAGTGCACAGAAAAGACTAGTGTTGGTCTATGGGGTTAGTCTAGAGATCATATTGAGCTGCCAGGAGTGACAGCCGCCGGTCCGGAGAGCTCGGGGTGTTATAAGTGGTATCAGAGCCGACCCTCGCGGTTACACGGGCATGCGCGGGTCAGTGGCGGGCATGTGGATCATGGCATGTGTGGCCCGGAGTGGACACGACATGGCACATGTACCAGCACTAGACGCACAGACGTATGCCAAGAGGGGATATTCCTGGCTTGTGGTTGATCGACGAGGGCGTCGATCTTCTAAGGCTGAGTGTATGTGAGACCCTGACGCATGGCTTAATAGGGTTGATAGTATACCCATACCAACAAGTTGCAACTTCTTTTCTGGAAGCTCATCTGAAAAGAACCCTGAGGTTAAGCGTGCTTGGCCTAGAGCAATCTGAGGATGGGTTACTGATGACTGCAAGTACATAGATCATTTGTAGCTAGTTTCGAAATAAATATATCAATCCCACAGGGACTAGTAGGCGAAAGATTAAAATGCTTTTAACTAAAACTAAACGAAGTACTTAAGGAATAACTCTAAGATGCAAGAAAAGTACAATTGTTTTTGGTTTTTGGTTGAGTGAAATAGTAAAGTAAAGTGAAGTAAACTTAATGCAGAAGGTAGTAGTCGGGTGTGTAAGAAAGGTCGAAACTGGAATAGGGGAAAAGGCATTCTCAGGGAGTGTTGGATACACCACTAGCAATTTATACTAAGTGATCAAGATTATTATAACGAATATTCTCATGATATGCATGTATATGGGAGGAGCTCTATATATGGACGATTAGGCAGTAACCACTGCTCACACCATCCTTTCATAACCACAGCTGACAGATAAACGATATCAATCGTATTATCCTGCTATTAAGGGATTTCTCCCGTGGCATGGACATGGCTTAATGGGTTATCCTTAATTCCCCAAGTCAGTATGTAAAGGATGACAACGACTTTATAGTCATAGTAAGTGGTACCATCCCTCTGTCTGTCAACAAGTAATCCCCTTCATCAAGTCCCCGTAAGAGGCAAATATTAAGGAGGAGCACAACTCCCAACATCAATATGAAGACAATTAACACATACATATAATGATGTATAACATAATAATCTCTATTTCATCTCAATCATATGCTAGGGTTTCTCCATCTCCCCAAGAACTAATGATCTACTCAGACATGGAGGCAAATAGCATCATGACAATGGTAATGTAAATGATTGTCGATGAATAGTACTTGTATAAAGCCACAACTAGTGTAAGAATTACAATAAGATCTAGATGGGATGGATAGAGATGATGGTGGTGATGAAGATGCAGCGGTTGATGAAGATGGAGATCGATGCCTTGGTCTCCCAGATCTACTTAGGGCAAAGATGGATCCCTAGGGCAAGTTCCACCTCCAGATCCCTTCTGGAGGTGAGGTTTTTGACGATTTTTGGGTGTTCTGTATGTCGTCTCTCTGATCCAGTTGCACGAGGTGAAACTATTTGAGGAGACGGTGTCGACGCTAACTATACGGCGGGAACTATACGGCCGGAATATTTCCTCCCGCCATATAGTTGGTCGTTAACCCTTATGTACCCTCCAATTGCTTCAGTATTTCTTCTGGTGTTATTAATATTTCCCAAATAAGCAATTTACGTAGTTTTTGGCTCTTTTTCACTCCAATATAACTGATCCAAGAGTTGTGCCCATCGGATCCATCATCTGTCCTGATCCTGGTGAAAATAAACATAAAAGGTGCGCGTGAACGCTGTAAAATACCAAGATCCTACAACTACAATGCAAAATAATGATCTAAAACATGATGCAAATGTGCACTCATCAACTTCCCCAAGCTTAGACTCTTGCTCGTCCCGAGAAAGTTTAGCTTAATGGATGTGATCCTCATATTCATGAAGTTGAGTCGATAAAATAAATGAGGCAGTTGCAGCATGTGTTTATCATAAAGGATACATATGAATAAGTTCATGAATAGTACCTTACTCGAACCATCCGATTAATATTAGCAGGCTTCCACACCTTTAGCAATTAACAGTTCACAAAAGATTATTATCAACATGATGTAAAAGTGTTAAGTTCAACCGAATGAGTTAGTGAGGTAGTCCCAAGTGTTTTAGGATTAACATATTCACTTGGGATTCAAAATCTCAAACATCTCTTTGTCGTACTACAATATAGTGGTATATGCCTATTTGCTCTTTGCACACTCGCTCTTTTTCTTCATATTTTTATTCTTCCTTTACATATATTCATGCTCACACTTTTGTTGAAGTGTCGTGCAAAGGAGCTAGCCATATATTCCACTTCATGTAGGAATTCAAAGTTTAAGGTTCTCAATTACCAAATTCCAAATATATATGAAGCATCTTTATAACTTGAATATTCTACCTCATCTTGTTCTCACTCTATTTGATATCACTTATAATTTCTTCTTTGTTCAAAGTTTCCTTTTTATCTTAATTAGTTAGATAATCTCTCCTTTTTGTAAATGAAACCATTGACCTATAATATATTGATCAAATTATCTTTGTATGTTCCATTAATGCAAATGGTGTGGAAGACTCCTATTACTATCATCAAGTGCAGTAAAATCATACTCAAGCCATTCATATATCCAATAAGACAAACTCAAACTCAATAATGCTCCATATATTATAATAAACTCAAAATTTCATAAATGGTATCAACTATTCCTGAAGGGAATTCTAATGATGCAATCTTTATTTCTAAACTCGAACTAATGCGAAACTAAAAGTAATAAACTTATAAGATTGATTACAAGGTTTTAGAGATCTCCCCAAGCTTGGAATCAATCCAGGCAGGATCGAATAACTCCTTGTTGGTACCTATTACTCCTCCTAGGTAGGAAGAGCATTGCCTTCCTCTCCTGGGTTGCTAACTTTATCCATGCTTGCGAGGCAGATGCTAAGCTCGGCCATGTCATATTGAAGCTTCAAAATTTTCCTCTGAAGGAATTTCTTCTCATCTGTCAACTCAAAAACAGTTTTAATCAAGAAACCAACTCTACCATCGATGTCATTGACCTTTTTCTCAAGGTATTTGCTCATCATCCAGGAGGAGTCAATCCCTTCTCCAATAGTTTCAACACATGCCTTTGAAGCTTTTTCCAATTGATAGATCTTATCATGAATCTCACATTGCCGCACCTTCTTGGGTTTAAGAGGTGGCGGACTAAGAGGAGGTTTATAATAAGATCCTATGTTGTGACAGTAAGGATTAGGGAGATACTCATCCTTGCTCCTTCTATGATCTACTTGCCTCATCGTCTCCATCCTTTGCGGAAACATATCCTCCCAATTTGGGGGAGGCTTGATCTCCAATATGGATGACGATGATGCTTCTTTTGGTTCCACCCCCTTGATCCTCTTCACGGGCTTCTATTCCTTCTTCCTCCAAATCTTATTGACATGGAAAGTGTAGCACCCCGGGTAAAACCACTACTAGAAAATCACATGTCATATCTCTGTGCATCATCGTGACATCAACATGCATCTTTTTGACTAAACTATTTTGCTAAAATCCCTATGTTGTTTTCTACATTAACCCCTTACCTTTTATTTAAAACCAAAGCCTTGTCCCTCTGGAATATTTTATTTGTCTAAACCTATTTAAAAATATTTTTTATAAAAGAAATAAAATGTTTTGTGGGGGGGGGGGCAAGCATCCAAAGTCCCAACTGGAGGCCAGCCGGCCCACAGCCACATGAAACCCCAAACCCTAGATCCCCACCTACCCTAGTCCTACCCTTGCCGCCGCCACACCCCCACTCACCCCCGTGCGCGCTTCACCAAAATGACCCGCTCCGCTACCACCTCTTGAACGCACGCGCGCTACACGTCCACACCAGAACCCATCCCACCACCCAGCGGCCCGCTTCCCCGGCCCCACCCTGCAGCGTCCCTGACCGACATGCCCATCCTCCCGCACTCAACACACGCAACTCTGCATGTCACACTCCCATCGATCACAACCACCTAGCCCCGACAACCCTGGGCCCCACCTAATCCCAGCAGCCCGCGTCAACCCGACGCGAACCCCGCTCCCCTCTGCCTCACGCCCCCCGTCCCCTCCCGAGAACCAACCACCACCGCCTCCTCCGACGAGTCCTGGCTCAAGATCCTCCCCATCGTCATGCACCCTCCCCCTCGCCAGCAACCTTGCCCTCCACCCGTAGTCGCAGCCGCCCCTGCATCCCCTCTCATCGGCGCTCATGTTTCCTCCTTCGGCCGCGCAGCCGAGCGTGCGCCCCGAGCACATCGCCGTCACCTCAACGCCCCCGAGCCGCGCGCTGTCGTCCTCCCTCCGTGTTTCCTACACCCCCTTCTACAGCTCGCCCCCGCTAAGCTTCGCTAGGGCTCAACCGCGGACGATCTCGCCCCACCACCCTCCACCCGGGCCAAGCAACGATGTCGCGACCTCTGCCGTCTCCTAAGGCCTCCTCGTCCCTGCGCGACCCGCCTCTGACATCGCCTCCGAGCACCTATACATGATGACCTCTGTCCCGTGTGTGCACGTCTTTGGTGGCGGCGTCATCATGAACACCAAGGTCGTCTGCTGCCGTGAAGGACAACACGAGCTCGTCAAGTTGACTTCTGCTTGTGTCTGCTATGATTTTTGATTTCCTGAAGTGATGTTGGGGTATGATATTAGAGGTGCTCAAGTGCAATCCAGAAAACTGTTGCAGACCCAAGTTAATCTCTACAAGATCTTCATCGCCACCCAAGTAGGAGACTGAAGCCTGATCCCAGATTCGAAGACCAATCCCAGCGTGCCCGAACCTTCGGAAGCCAAGTTTGTTGATTCGACATGTGTGGCCCCTTTTTCCGAGCCCCTACTTTATAATATGACACATACTTGTTGCATTTAAATTGTTCATACTCGCATACATATCATGTGGTTTGGGGGGCATTATGACGATTCACCTCATAATTAAATATGGAGACCATATGCGGGCGAATCTAGCCTTATTATGGCCTCATTTAAATTTGTGTAGCAAACCATTTCCATGTTTTGCCTTGTTAAGCCAACATTTAAAATATGGGGTATATAAACAACATGAACCTATTAAATAATTGTCGGGACCCCGGTTCCGCTTAATATTGCCTAATTGCATCGCACCTTTGCCATGTCATGCATCATGCTCGATCTTTTGCTGTAGTATTAAATAGTGCATCTGGTTTTTCTTCTAGTGTTTTGCTTCTTCACGGAGTAGGCCGATGAGTTGATGCGATTGTCGACCCGATCCACGGATGAACCTTCGACAATGTTTTCAGGCGAGCATTCTCCCCATTTCTACCTATTTTACATTTCTAGATTTTACTTCCTCATGTTGATCTATTGCTATCTGTGTTGCGATGCTATAGATTATGTACCCTTTATACTCTCTTGCAGCCCATATATTGCCATGGACACATCCTATTACATGTTGTTTGGTAGATAGTCGGCATTGCGAGTCGTAGTTGCTTGCGCAAGTTATGCGTCGCGTCGTCGATGTTCCACAGTTGATGGAGTAATGCCTCATGTTTAATGTTGGAGATGATCTTGACTTTAATTACCGTTTAATAACTAATATTGAAAGTAGGTAAATAATGCAGAGGCACAGGTGGGCAATAGATGTTATTTGGTTTTTAACCGTCCACTTGTGTCCCGTAGGACCCCGAGTACTTGATACCTGTTCCTTGAATATTCGCACTATCCGCATGTGAGATCATGAATCCCCTTAGTGAGAGCTTGAGTCATATCTTATTTCTTGGGGCCACAAAGTAGTTTGGGGCTTTATTACTATCCTGTACTTATGCCATGCTTTACTGCTTTATTTACTATTGCGCGTGGAGTGCCTGTACTGTTTAGAAACAAATGTGGAATTTTTTTCACGGTATCGACAAGCCCAGTCATATTTTCGGGTTCTCAGTCGTTTACAGTCATTGGCATAAACCTCAGGGTCCGTTTCGGAGCCGGCCAACTTCGTCACGGGTAGCTTGGTGGGATGGCCCCCTTAAATATTATATGAATCTTGCAATTTCTTTATCGTGATGCCTCATGGGGTTTTCATTTGGTTTTTTCGAGGTTGATCGTGCGTGTGTTGCTATTTCTGCCCCCTCTACAGGGTAAAACTTTCTGAAAGCCGTGTTCGCGGTTATGGATGACCTGGAGCACAGTATATCGATCATAGACAATTATAACTAAAAGTAGTGCTATAAATTTGACTTTATAATGACTAGTAATCAGCTTCACGACAATGGAATGGCTAAATAAAAGTACCAACAACTGCTGGTTTTGGGATTGCCTCATGCTATATGTATCTAACTAGTAAGTATTGCAACTATAATAGAATGGTTAACTAAAACTGTCCACTATTTATAATATGAGGATGACTTATACTATCTATATCTAACTAGTAATTTCCGCAACTATAACAGAATGAATAAAACTGCCAACTGTGTGAGTTCCTCGTTTGACTTCCTTGTTTGATCTCGAGGGAGAAATACCAGGATGGGTATGTGTGTTAGTATCAGGTTGGATCCAAATAGGTCTTTCTTATCCTTCTCTGATAGCCGACAGTTGTATCGACTCTCTATAGGTTGTTTAGTGCATCACGCGTTGCCGCTTAAGTCCACCATACCTATGTAGGCGAGGACCGCCGAATTATAAGACTCGCTGTATACTGGCATCAGTACTGACCACTCTCTTTTTCCTTTGCCCTTTGTCGGCACCCCTTTTGTTTTAGTAGGTTTTGAGATCATCGTTGTTAGCGGGGTTACCCTTCTGGCTTGTCCTGGGCAAGGTTATGGACGCCGTTGGTTATTCTTCAGGGCTCTTAGCTCCATTTGCATCTTGTACATAGTCGGATGTTGTATCGTTTTCAAGGTGATTTGGATCTTTGTACAGTATATCTGCATTCTTGACTCTTTGAGTCGGTGTTTTATATATTTGTTCTATGGGTTCTGTCGTGGACTATTGTGTAATGATATTACTTCGTTTTCCACACGCACGCAAGTGCCGGGTGGGCACCTATGAATCGTTTCTATGCAGGTTTAGCGGGAATCGCTAAAACTTGCATAGGGCCGATCCGAGGGTGTTACAGAAAGGCTGCATGGCTTCGCTGCATGAATATTGTTAGAAGGGGTGTGTATGGAGATGGTGATGCCTTTTAGAAGCTGGAGGCTGTAGCTCTGCGAAAACTTAATGAAAAATGTTAGATGCAACCGTTTTTAAAAGGGGAGGTCGAAAACCCTAGCCGTCAAGCTTAACGAGCAACTATACGGGCGCGGCCCGTATAGATCCCGCCGTATGGTTACGAACCAACTATAGATTTTTTATTTATCTATGGCGGTACCAACTATATGGCCGGGAAATTTCTTTCCGCCGTATAGTTGGTCGTTAAACCTTCTGTACCTTGGGATGATAATTTGGGAATGCGATGAATAACTATACGGCCGCAACTATATGGCTGGAAATTTATTCCGGCCGTATAGTTGGTCGTTAAGGTTACAGTACACATCAAAATTTATCTGTTTCTTTGGGAATTCTTTATTAGTTTGAAACTTAATGAAATACCAAGTTTTAACAGAAAAATGATAACTTAAATTTTCTACCAACATTAACATTCATTGAACATGATTTTTATCATAACCAAATTTCTTTTATTTCACAAGAGCTTCAAGTGTTCCTTTATTCAGTCTCAAACTTAACTAAAACTTACTTGAAAATTTAAAACTTACTCGTCCCTTTATTGCATATGGGTTGCCTCCCATGAAGCGCTCTTTTATGGTCTATAGCTTGACCATAGTGTTTCTCACTTCGTCTCGATCTTATCCTTCTTCTAGTTACCATTCCTTCCATACTTTTGCTCAATCAACTCTTCTGGGGTAATAATTCATAAGGTGATTGCACTTATATCTTATTTTGTGCAATAATGCTTCAAGCATTTTTCATTCACAATCCATGAAAGAGAGGGTGTTTCCCCTAGAGTTTTACGGCTCCCGATGCATAAGATTCTTCAACTATATAGGGGCCTTCCCACTTTGATCTGAGCTTTCCTAGAAACAACTTAAGATGAGAGTTATAGAGCAAAACTTTATCTCCATTTTTAAGACCTTATTCTCTATTTTTCTATCATGCCATATTTTTACTTTTTCCTTAAACAATCTAGCATTTTCATAAGCCTCACTTCTAAACTCATCTAAAGCATGTATGTCTAATAAACATTTTTATCCTGCTGCTTTAAGATCGTAGTTTAAATTCTTGATTGCCCAAAATCTCTATGTTCCAATTCTAAAGGTAGATGACACACCTTACCGTATACCATCTTATATGGTGTCATACCCATCGGATTTTTAAATGCAGTTCGGTATGCCCAAAGAGTGTCATTTAGCTTGTATGACCAATATTTTCTTGATTTATCCACCGTCTTCTCGAGTATGGTCTTTAGTTCTCTATTAGAGAGTTCCACTTGACCACTCGTTTGAGGATGATATGGTGAAGCAACACGGTGAGTTACTCCATATTTGCAGAGAATTTTCCTGAAAGTTCCTTTCATAAAATGAGAACCACCATTAGTAATTAAAAATCTAGGAACTCCAAACCTAGGAAATATGACATCCTTGATCATCTTCACGGAATTAGCTGCATCTGCATGGTTAGTTGGGATAGCTTGCTTCAACCCATTTAGTAACATAATAGACAGCAACAAGAATATGAGTGTATCCATTTGATTCTATAAAGGGTCCCATGTAATCCATTCCCACACATCAAATGGTTCAATTATAAGACTATAGTTCATTGCCATCTCTTGTGTTCTGCCTATATTACCTCTTCTCTGGAAAGCATCACAATATTCCACATACCTTTGTGCATCCTTGAACAAGGTGGGCTAGTAGAATCCAGATTGAAGTACCTTTTCTACAGTTCGCTTGCCTGCATGATGTCCTCCATATGGGCTGCCCTGACAAGCTTGCGAAATTGCATTCATTTCATGATTAGGAACACAATTTCGAATCATTCCATCAGGTCCATGACGATAAAGAAACGGATAATCCCAAAAGTAATGTCTAAGATCATTAAAGAATTTCATTCTTTTATTTATTGTCATACCAGGAGGTACAAATTTTACTGCGAGATAATTAGCATAATCTGCATACCATGGATCAACGACTTCAATTTTTTCTAAGTATTCTCCTAGAAATGACTCATTTATAGGTACGGGGTCGGTAATTATTTCCTCAATCCTAGATAGATGATATGCTACTTGATTATCCTTACCCCTCCTATCTACTATTTGTAAGTCATATTCTTGTAGTAATAATAACCACCTAATCAACCAGGGCTTTGCATAATTTTTCACAAGAAGGTGACGCAGAGCTTGGTGATCTGTATGAATTATTACTCTAGAATTAATAATGTAAGATCTAAATTTGTCATAGGAAAAAATTATAGTCATGAACTGTAAAATCCCAAATTTAATGAATTGTAAAAGCATGCATTGCATTCATATTGTCATAGCATATTTGTCTTCCACAAATATTTTCAAACCAAAACTCCAATAAAACCATTATTATGCCTTTTATTTGTATATCATCTTAGGCATGGTTTTATTTTTATTTTCAAAGGGCCAAAGTGATTTTGAATGAATATATGTGTTTGACACACTTTTGGACACTAGAATAGTATCACAAAATTTTGGTGAAAATTTGACTTGATTTGAGCTTTCAAACCTCATTTAGAAAATCAAATAAGAAAAAGAAAAACAAAGGAAAAAAATAGAAACAGACCTGCCAACTGGCTCAGCCCACCCCCACGGCCCAACTCGCAGCCTAGCAAAGCCCACCTGGCTCCCCCGCATCCCCCTGCCCTTTCTTTTCTCACCGCACGCGTCGCACCCCCCTCGCTGACTTCCTGGTCCCACGGCCACGTCATCTCCATCGTCCTCAATCAGCGCCTGCGGACCTCGCCGTTGCTGGCCATTACTCGGTGATTGATTTCGAATCAATTCGAGTTATTGCCGCAGTAATCCCGTTCCCGACCCCCCTCTACTTAACCCCCTCCTTCTTCCACTCCTTTCACATTATAGGCTTATTTTGCCTATATAAGATGTTTATAAAATTGTTTTGAGGCAAATTTGACTTTGTTTAGATTCTAGATAGATCACTTTGTGTTCAGTACTGTTTGGTTGAATTGTTTAGTATAGAAAAATCATTTCATTGCATTTGCATGCATTCATATATATTTTTGCTTGAATATTTGAATGTGTGATTCTATCACTTTATGTGTAGATTTTGGTGCTAGTGGTGATTGTGATTGTGAAGATTGTTGCTACTCCCCCAACTACCTAGGCAAGTGGTGCTTCATATATTTTGTCCTATTAATTTGACTATGCATTAGTGATATTTTGAGTAGGACTTGCATGGAATTTTTCTAAGTATCTATGTTATGCTATGCCTTGGGAAATCCTAGTAGTTGTAGTCTTAGTAGAATTTTCTCTAAGTTAAGATACTTGTTATGTTATCATGCTTAGCCTAGCTAGTAGAAAACAAGGGTGGATTATTCATGCTATGAAATTTTGCTAAGTCAAATGACTTGTGTTTTTGATTAATAAAACAACTAAGTGAATGAATCACCTGGGTGGAATGGTATGATGGTTTGTGTTGAGCGGTTACACAAGGCCCATGTCTATGGTTTACCTTATGTATCACACTTGTGGAAAGCCACCCAGGAACAAAGGGATTTGAGATATTTAGTGTTGAGAAGCTTCTAGTACAACCACATGGCATATGGGCTCTGCCTTGACCACATAGGTTGTAATAACTTAGCCAAATGGACATTTGGTGGTAGGGTGATAGGATGGAACACGTCCATGGAGGTCTAAGGGAGGGCTTCTGAAAGATCTCGTCTCGATGCATGTCGAGTCTTGTGGGGAAAGTGCACCACCTCTCGAGAGGGTAAAACCTAAGTACTTAGTCGTGTCCCCATCAACGGACAATTTGAGCATCAAAGACATTGAAGCTATCAAGGATCTCCGCATCCCAATTTTCTAAGTTAAAAACTTGTGGTTGAACAAGTGTTAAAGGTTCACCAATGTCTATTGGTGGTTCCTTGGGAGTTTTTGACAAACAAAAACTTAGTGTTTTAAACTAATAAGGAAAACCTATTTTGTGCAAAACAAGTCTAAGCTACACTTAGCCAAATTCATATAGATGTTAGAAACCACTATTCTACTATGGTATCACCTGCCAATACTATTCCAAATGTATTGACCCACTGTGGTTGTAACTTATGATGTTGCAGGTTACTCTGATGGAGATTAGGGTTGTGAGTCTACACTCAACATGCTTGCCTGTGGCACATGAAGATGAAGACTTCTGGCTATTGAGTTGTAAAGACTATGTTATCTCTGGAATGACGATGTAATAAACGACCTTTGTATATGTGTACTTCATCTTAAACTGTGGATGCTAGCATTTGATCCAGGGACTAGCATTGCAATCACAGGGAACTTTACCTTATAAAGGTGGGGTCTTACAGATGGTATCAGAGCACTGTGTTGCCTGTAGGATTATGACCCTAAGATGGATTTAGTCTATGGAAACCACTAAGGAAAAATGCAATTCTTTGCAAATTCCACACTTGTCTTTTTCTTCTCGTAAACCTTTTCTAATCTTCATTCTCATCTCTATTTGTAGATGGACACCATCAACAAAGCCATCAAGAAGGGACCACTCATGACCATGACTTTAGAATGTGAGACGGAGTTTCCCAAAGCACTCAAAACCCTTATGGTTAGCTTGGGGATACATGGTTAGACCGTGTAAAATGGATTTCTAGTGATGGATGAAGGAGAAGAATATTGGTGGGTGCAACTCCACTTGTACAAAAACAAGGGAGACAACCACAAAGAGTCGGGATTATACATGGGCACCAATTCAGAAATGTATACGACATTCTTTGACTCTGCAAGAAATGCAGCTTGGAATGCTATCAAGGATCTTGGTGAAAGATTCAAGTGTAGAATGCTCAACACTCAAAATGATTTAAGGAAGAGAAGAAGTATACCCAAGACTTAGAGACCGCCATAAAACGTCTAAGGGAAGATATCATAGACTTAGCATATGAGTGAGAATTATGATGTACTCTGATAGTTGGACCACCACACTTGTCGTTTTCTCGCAAAGAATTGTCTAAGTTATGTTTGAACCTTAGTGCTTGTGGTAGATTTTTGTATGCCATGACTTGTGTGTTTTATTGTTGAATGTATGCTTTTGGCTTTTTGTTTCACTATCTTGTGTTTTATCTTTACTTGTGTTGGTTCTAATATTTCTCTATCTTATGCAATAGATGCCTAGCTTTGTGATCAGCACTGCCGAGGAGTTCAATGGAACTCGTTTTGGTTCACGTATCGTGCAGTTCACTAGTGTGCTCAACCTCCCACTTCCTAGTATAAAGGCACTTCAGCTCACCAAGTTCGAGAGGAAGGATCTTTGGGGATTTAGAGTCTCGCGGCCGGGACGCCAGACGGAGCCACCCACGGAGGAGATTTCCTTCAAGATGATGCACGATGACAAGGATAAGGGACTAGATGTAGTCATGCAGGAGCTACTCGGACGCCTCTGCGGACACCACTCCACCGAGCTCAGAGGCCTCTACTTCCACCCGTTCGGGAGACATGACGAGGAGGGAGAGGCATTAGTGTATGAGGGCGCTGCTAGAGAGATGATTGAGCCAGTTCGTCTGTACCTCCAGGACCTAGAGGGCCTTATTGGACACCTCGACACAGATAGGACCAACGTCATGTTTAGCAATGATGATCTTCAGGTTCAGTTGAGGGAGAAGGATAAGCTCTTCGTGGAGCAGGACGATATCGTCAAGGAGATGGAGGCCAGATTCGAGAGCCAGGACAAGAAGTTCAAGAATCAGGAGAAGAGAGTTTAGGACAGAAACAGGATCAAGGACATGAGGGCCAACATAGAGGTCAAGTACTTTGAGCTGGAGACTCAGCAGGGAGTGATAGAGAGGCTGCGCTCGCAGAAGAGAGCCCTTGACCACTAACATGGAGGAGTACAAGACAACCATGGAGTCAGCCGGACTTACTCTTGTGGACGTGGAGGTCGACATGGAGGAGTAGTTGATTACTCGGCTACTTATTTATCTATCATCCTTTGATTTATCGAGTCGCAATGACCATCCAACATGTGGATGGCTTGCTATTGTATTTACTTTTCCAAAACTTGTTGTTTATATTGTTCAAACTCTATGTTTATCTTATGTTTGATTTATGTGTTTGTTGCTATGTGATGTATTGTGCATGTTACCATCTATGGGTTATATCTCATTACTTATCCTTATTGAAACCACAGATGCCTCCCCGTCGTGCCAATCCCAACCAAAACAACAATAACGTCAATCCCGAGATGCAGCAGCTGATGACAGCTCAAACTCAACTGATGCAGATGATGACCCAGTTCATGGAAAACCAGAACAACAACAACAACAACAACAACAACAACAACAACAACAATCAAAACAGCCCTCCAGCCTTTGATATGCTTACAAGGTTTTTGAGGTTGAGGCCAGCCAAGTTCTCGGGAACCACTGATCCAATGGTAGCCAATGACTATCTACGCTCTGTGAATAAGGACTTTTTCACTGTTGGCTGCACCGATGAGGAAAAGGTCAGATTCGCAGCACATCTACTTGAAGGACCAATAGCAACATGGTGGGATAACTTTCATATCACCACTCCCCTTGAGGATGTGACTTGGGCCATTTTTGAGGATGGATTCCGTACAGCTCATATCTCATCAGGAGTGGTGAACTTGAAGAAGAAGTAGTTCCACAATCTGAAACAGCGTCACCGTAGTGTGGCTGAATACATTGAGGAGTTCAACAATCTAGCACGCTATGCGCTGGATGAGGTTGACATAGATGCCAAGAGAAAGGAGAAGTTCCTTGAGGGACTTAATGATGATATGAACCTTCAGCTTTCTGTTGCATATGTTCCAACTTATCAATCACCGTGTGACAAGTCCACCATCTTGGAAAGCAATATGAAACAGGTGGAGAGCAGAAAGAGAAAACATCACTTTGATAAGCACAGCTCGGGATCGTCTCACAAGCGTTCCCATGGTGATGATAGTGGAGGTTCTGGATCCCACAAGTTTGGTAAGTATAAAAACCACCACAACAGCAACCGTCACCATGACAACAAGCACCACCGCAGTTATGACAATGATAGATATAAGAACCACAAGAGTGGACACAAGAGCCACCACAGTGGGAATGGCAATGGAAGTCAGCCTGCTAAAAGTGATATCAGCCAGGTTGAGTGCTTCAAATGCAAGAAAACTGGGCACTATGCAAATGAATGCCCAGAAAATAAAGTTGAAGGAGCCAACAAGCCCAACCCTTTCCAGAAGGGACAAGTGAACCACATCAATGTGGAAGATATCTATGAGGAATCTGATGTTGTGGCTGGTAAGTTCAAGCTTAATTATTTTCTAGCACTTTTTCTTTTTGATACCAGTGCATCGCATTCATTCATATCAAGAGCATTTGTTGATAAAAATGGACTTCCAACTAAAACTATTGGGTGTCCTATTAAAGTAAGCTCTCCCGGTGGAGAGATGATAGTGAATTTTGGATGTCATGATCTAGTGATAGAATTTGGAAAGTATAAGTTTCCAGTTAGTCTGGTAATCTTAGATTCCCAAGGATTGGATGTAATTTTGGGCATGGATTGGATGACTAAGTATGAAGGAGTATTATATTGTGCCAATCGTACTGTTACACTCACAACCCCGGATAAGAAATGGATTAGGTTCAAGTCTAATTTTGAATCTAAAGGGAGTAAGCTAAATTCTCTTAAGGGGGTTAGCATAGACAGTGTAACAATTGTGAAGGAGTATCCGAATGTGTTTCTGGAGGAATTACCAGGAATGCCACCAGATAGAGATGTGGAGTTTCTGATTGACTTGCTGCCAGGATCAGGACCAATAGCAAAGAGACCCTACAAGATGTCAGTTGATGAGTTGAAAGAACTCAAGAAACAACTTGGAGAACAGTTGCAGAAAGGATTTATTCAACCAAGTTCTTCGTCTTGGGGTGCACCAGTTCTGTTTGTTGAGAAGAAAGATAGAAGTCAAAGGTTATGTGTAGATTACTGTTCACTCAATGAGGTGACTATAAAGAACAAGTACCCTTTGCCTAGAATCAACGATCTATTTGATCAGCTAGAAGGATCCCGTGTGTTCTCAAAGATTGATCTCCGATCAGGATACTTTTAGCTAAAGATTAGAGAGCAAGATATACCTAAGACTGCTTTTACCACTAGGTATGGTTTAAACGAGTATACCGTGATGCCATTTGGATTGACAAATTCACCATCTTATTTCATGAACATGGTGAACAAAGTGTTCATGGAATTTCTTGACAAGTTTGTAGTCGTATTCATCAACGACATTTTGATCTATTCCAAGAGCAAAGAAGAGCATGAAGAACATTTGTGTTTGATACTTGAGAAGCTCAGGGAACACAAGTTGTATGCCAAGTTCAGTAAGTGTGAATTCTGGTTGAATGAAGTTGGATTTCTTGGACACATTGCGTCAGGAGATGGTATGGCTGTCGATCCCGCAAAGGTATCAACTGTAACTGAGTGGGAATCTCCCAAGTCAGTTAAAGAAGTTTGTAGTTTCCTAGGCTTGGCAGGATACTATAGAAGGTTGAAAGGATCGTATGGGCACCTAGAGGGGGGTGAATAGGTGCTACTTCAAATTTTACTCTTTTTCAAATTAGGGTTTGACAAGAAAGGTAAATTCTCTAGAATATGCAACTATGGTGAATTTACCTATATGTCAAACAAGCACAAACTAACACAACACTAAGCAAGAACAAGTAAGTAAAGTGCGGTAAAGGATAGAAGTAACCAAGGGAGTGGACGCGGAGACACAAGGATTTGTTTCCCGTAGTTCCTTCCTTTTGAGGGGAAGTACGTCTACGTTTGGAGAGGGGGTGGTTTCAAACCACCAACGCCACGAGAGGCCTCCCTTGTTCTCCGATGAACCTCACCCCAACGGGCTCGATTCACCTTCCACTATATCGGCAACCTTCGAGGTGGAAGCCGGCACCTTTACAACAAGTTCGGGGCACACATCCACAACTGAATTGGAGGCTCCCAAATACAAGCAAGCTGTCAAGACAAATCAAAGACAAGATTGTAAGAACCAAATCAAAGTTAGGGTTTCCAAAGAAACACTAGAGCTTGGGGGCCCTCAAGTGAATGAGGGGGAAATGAAGATCTCTCTTGGTGAAGATGTGAATCAAGGACTCCTCCTTCGATTCTCCAAAGATCAATGACTTTGGATGGTTGGATGAAGAGATCTTGTGGATTTGGTGGCTCTAATGGTGTTGGTGTTCTTGAGCAGCTCGAGCAACTGGAGGAAGAAGATAAGGGTCCCTATTTATAGACAGCCCCTCCACGAACCGTTTTCTGACCGTTGTAGAAAAGTCAGACCGGAGACTCCGGTCTGGAGACCAGAGACTCCGGCCAATCTCCGGACCAGTCTCCGGACATCCCTTCTGACTGAACTAGGCCAGTTCTTCACCAGCAACACCAGAGACTCCGGCCTTCCAACACCGGAGACTCCGGACTGACCAAAGTCCGGAGACTCCGGAGTAACCTCCGGTGCAGCCTCCGGACCCCTAGTCAGAATGTCCCAGCCATGTCCTGGGAGGCACCACCGGAGCCAGAACCGGAAACTCCGGACCACACCGGAGACTCCGGTCTTGGCAGACCGGAGACTCCGGTCTAGAGTTTCCAGAACAGTGGCAAATGTATGTGGTCTTTTCCCAAGAGTGTGTGTGATGTTTATCTATGATAATACCAACCTGTGGACAATAACAAACTGTAAAATGATCTACTTGTTGTTAACGAACACCAAAAGTGATTATGACAATAAATGCCCTTTCAAAGGTTCATTGAGAATTTCTCAAAGGTAGCTAAGCCAATGACAGAGTTACTTAAGAAAGAAAAGAAGTTTGACTGGACTGAAGGATGTGTAATCAGTTTTCAAGAATTAAAGAAGAGAGTAGTATCAGCCCCAGTCTTATGTTTGACAGATTTGGAGAAAGATTTCCAAGTCTATTGTGATGCATCTCACCGAGGATTAGGTGTAGTTTTGATGCAAGAAGGGAAAGTTGTGGCTTATGCTTCGAGACAACTCAAGACTCATGAAGTGAATTATCCTACTCATGATTTAGAGTTAGCCTCTGTTGTCCACGCACTCAAAACATGGAGACATTATCTTTTGGGAAAGCGTTGTGAAGTGTTCACATATCACAAGAGTTTGAAATATATATTCACTCAGAAGGAAATCAATATGAGACAAAGAAGGTGGCTAGTGAAGGAAATATTATCTAGAGGCAATCATAGAGATGATTATATTTCTTATGTATCCATGAGTTATTGTAATGTTCCTTGAATATCCATATCAGGCAACTTGTATTGATTGGAAATTATGTGAATTATCTGTGAAACTCTTTACTTGCATGGTTATGTAATAGTTGTCCCTAGTCGGAGTTCATGTGAGGATACACGTGAATATTAGACTAGCACATCGATTGGTTTATGACTATGTTTCGCAAGTCATAGACATGGAGATGTCAAACCAATAATGTGGACACATGTTATGAACATGGGGTTGGACTGACCCAACTTGAGACTGGCAATTAGTTGTAGCTCTCTATCTACATATCATGTATGTTTTATCCTTAGACCTGAGATTGTCGCATGTACTTGAGATGTGGATCGACCTACTTTGGGGCTATCAAACGCTGCTCCGTAACTAGGTAGTTATAAAGGTAGCTTTCGGGTTTGTCCTGAAGCATGCTGCAAGGCATGGTCAATCAAGATGGGATTTGCCCCTCTCTACTTGAGAGAGATATCTCTGGGCCCCTCGAGTGATAGGATCCAGAAATGCATGGCCGTGCTACATATGGTTAAGAGTTAACCTAGTAAAGGGATTCCGAATCATAGTATCGAGAAAGGGAGGTCAGCTCGGAGCTAGACCAAATATCGTAAGGCAAAGGGAAAGACATGTACTAAACCTTGTGATGGTTTGTCCGATATGATATTTGTATGCATTTAGGAGTTGGCATGTCTTGCTAGAGGCCACTACCAACTATTGACAGAATAAGTGTATTCGTGTCATGTCTATACATATATGAACCTATAGGGTGACACACTTAAGGGGTTGGAAGCCTAATGAGGATTGGATACGAATTAGACCAGGCTTAGGCTACTAATGGGATGCTAATGTAGAAGCCCACTAGGGACGCCTATATAAGAGAGGGTGGGGAAAGATGACCAGGGTGAGACCATTCCACCCAGCGGCCACCCCTCACGCCTATGTTGCACGCGCGGACCTAGTAGTCCGGCATCTGACGCTTCCACCCCGCATGTGTGGATACCTCAAAGGTGCTGCAGCAGTAGCACTTGGACGAGCCGCGCAAGGGGAGCTGCTTGTGGGACGAGGACAAGAAGGAGACGTAGAACGTCTGCACTGCCTCAACGCGCTTCATCAAGTTACACAACTGCGCGTCTAGTGGTAATCCCGTGATCTATGACAACAGCATTCCTGGTTTACGCGGTAGAAAATTTTGATTTGCGCTAGTGTAGCCTACCCGTATCCCTTCAGCTGGAGCTCATTAAGGACTATGACTTGAGTTTGCAATACCATCCCGCTAAAGCAAATGTTGTAGCAGATGCTTTAAGTTGTAAGGTTTATGTGAATGGCCTTACTAGAGGAGAATTGCCAGATGATCTGTGTGCCCAATTCAAAGATCTCAGATTAGAGATAGTGCCTGAAGGATATCTCATGTCCTTGGATGTTCAACCCACATTGTTGGACAAGATCAAAGAATCCCAAAAGTTAGACAAGGAGATTGAAGAGATTAAAGGTAAAATTAGCAAAGGGAAGGCTACAGGATTCCATGAAGATGAACATGGTACTTTATGGTATGGAAAGCGTATCTGCATTCCGCAAGATCCGGAACTTCTGAAATTGATTCTACAAGAAGCACACAACTCACCATATTCCATTCATCCAGGTAACACCAAAATGTACATGGATGTGAAGGAAAGATTTTGGTGGAACAACCTCAAGAAGGATATTGCGGAACATATTGCTTTGTGTGATGTGTGTAGTCAAGTGAAGGCGGAACATGAGAAACCGGCAGGGTTATTACAACCACTACCTATTCCTGATTGGAAGTGGGATAAGATCGGTATGGACTTTATCACCGGACTGCCGAGGTCCGGTTATGATTCTATTTGGGTTGTTGTGGATCGCCTAACTAAAGTGGCTCATTTCATACCTATGAAGACAACCTATACCAGTGCTAAGTTAGCTAAGATCTATATGAACAGGATTGTATGTCTGCATGGAGTACCTAAGAGTATTGTGTCTGATAGAGGAACTCAGTTCACTTCACAGTTTTGGTGACAACTACATGAATCATTGGGAAAGGTTAGAGTTCAGCACAGCTTTTCACCCCCAGACTGATGGACAGACAGAAAGGACCAATCAGATTTTGTAGGATATGTTGAGGGCATGTGCCCTAGACTATGGTGCTAGTTGGGATGAAAGTATGCCTTACGCAGAATTCTCTTACAATAACAGCTATCAAGCCAGCATTGAGATGGCACCGTTTGAATTTCTTTATGGAAGGAAGTATACTACGCCATTTCTATGGAGTGGTGTAGGAGAAAGAAATTTGTTAGGACTAGAACTGATCAAGGAAGCTGAAGAGAAAGTCAAATTGGTAAAGGACAGATTGAAGATATCCCAGTCCCGACAAAAGAGCTACGCAGATCCAAAGCATAGAGAGGTCACCTATGAGGTAGGTGATAGAGCCTATCTTAGAGTCTCACCACTTCGTGGTGTGAAGAGATTTGGAGTCAAAGGAAAATTGGCACCAAGATATGTTGGACCATTCAAGATCTTGAGCCGCAAAGGAGAAGTGGCTTATGAGATTGAATTGCCTGAATCCCTATAAACAGTTCACAATGTGTTTCATGTGAGTCAGTTGAAGAAATGCCATCCGGAGATGGAAGAAACTTCTCTAAAGGATACTATACCTTTGGAAGAGGTTCAGTTGGAGAGTGATCTCACCTACGAGGAGAAACCTATCAAAATCCTCGAGACTACAGAAATAGTTACTCATACCAAGACTATTAAATTTTGCAAAGTTCAGTGGAATCACCATACTGAGGAAGAAGCAATCTGGGAAAGAGAAGATGATCTTCGGAAAGACCACCCTTACCTATTTGCTAGCCAATCTAAATCTCGAGGGCGAGATTCATCTTAAGGGGGTTAGATTTGTAACATCCCAAATTTCATGAATTGTAAAAGCATGCATTGCATTCATATTGTCATCGCATATTTGTCTTGCACAAAAATTTTCAAACAAAAACTCTAAATAAAACCATTATTATGCCTTTTATTTATATATCATATGAGGCATGGTTTTATTTTTATTTTCAAAGGGCCAAAGTGATTTTGAATGAATATATGTGTTTGACACACTTTAGGACACTAGAATAGTATCACAAAATTTTGGTGAAAATTTGACTTGATTTGGATTTGATTTGAGCTTTAGAACCTCATTTAGAAAATCAAGTCACAAAAAGAAAAACAAAGGAAGAAAAAATAGAAACAAACCAGCCAACTGGCTCAGCCCCCCCCCCCCCCCCCCACGGCCCAACTCGCAGCCCAGCAAAGCCCACCCGGCTCCCCCGCATCCCCTTGCCCTTTCTTTTCTCACTGCATGCGACACACCCCCCTCGTTGACTTCCTGGTCCCACGGCCACGTCATCTCCATCGTCCTCAATCAGCGCCCGCGGACCTCGCCATCGCCGCCCGTTACTCGCCGATTGATTTTAAATAAATTCGAGTTATTGCCGCAGTAACCCGCGCCCGAGCCCCCTCTACTTAACCCCCTCCTTCTTCCGCTCCTTTCCCCTCACACCACACCCTCGGAGAGCCCCTAGGCTGCCCACACTAGAGCTCACACCGCCGCGGTACCGAACCTCTCCGGCGAACGATTCCAGTGAGACCTGCCTACCCCTCGCCCTATGGTTCTTGCTATCGTATTCGCCACCCTCCCGCGCATCTAATACTGCTTGCGGTTTTCCTTTTGGTGGCTTGTAGCGTCGCCTTCGTCGACACCCGCGCGTGCCCGACAACAAGCTCGACTCCGGCGAGCAAATACAGTAAACCCTAGCCTCCCCCTCTCTCTGGTTGATGCTATCGCACTCACCATACTCACGCGCGTATAACGCCACCTTCTGCTTGTCTTCTCGTGCCCTGTAGCGCCGCCAGCGACGACGCCCATACGCACCCGACGCCGACCTCACCTCCGGCGAGGAATCCCCGACGACCCCGCACGCCCGCGCCTCCACTTTGTCGATCGTCTTCACAACCTCGTATCCGCGCTTCGGTAACGACCCGTGCCTTCTCCTCTCACCCCCTAGCGCTGCCAGTGCACCGCCGGCAGGAGCGTCGCTGCCGCTCTGGCCATTTGCGCCGCCCCTCTATGGTCGAAGCAACCAGCACAGTTAGATCTAAATCTAGAGGATCGGATTAGATCACTTAGTCGAATTGGTATCGGTCAATATGGCATGTGTGTTTTTATTTAGATCCTGTGGCTCGCGTTGATCGATCCGGCCAAAGCGGTATGGACCAATCAAATCTTGCCGCGTGTCTGTGTTCTGTTTAAATAAAATCCAGAAAAGATTTTTGAATGTTTAAACTTGTAAAATTCATATATTTTGATCTGTTTATCCAAAAATTGCAAATAATATATCATTGGATTCAGAAAAATAAACCGTACACTACTGTGGGATTGAATTTGTATTTTGCTTCTGGAAAAATAGGATTATTTGCATAACACATTATAGTCTTATTTTGGCTATATAAAATGTTTATAAACTTGTTTTGAGGCAAATTTGACTTTGATTAGATTCTAGATAGATCACTTTGTGTTCAGTACTATTTGGTTGAATTGTTTAGTATATAAAAATCATTTCATTGCATTTGCATGCATTCATATATTTTTTGCTTGAATATTTGAATGTGAATTTGGTGCTATCATTTTATGTGTAGATTTTGGTGCTAGTGGTGATTGTGATTGTGAAGATTGTTGCTACTCCCCCAACTACCAAGGCAAGTGGTGCTTCATATATTTTGTCCTATTATTTTGACTATGCATTAGTGATATTTTGAGTAGGACTTGCATGGAATTTTTCTAAGTATCTATGCTATGCTATGTTATGCCTTGGAAAATCCTAGTAGTTGTAGTCTTAGTAGAATTTTCTCTAAGTTAAGATACTTGTTATGTTATCATGCTTAGCCTAGCTAGTAGCAAACAAGGGTGGATTATTCATGCTATGAAATTTTTCTAAGTCAAATGACTTGTGTTTTTGATTAATAAAACAACTAAGTGAATGAATCACCTGGGTGGAATGGTATGATGGTTTGTGTTGAGTGGTTACACAAGGCCCATGTCTATGGTTTACCTTGTGTATCACACTTATGGAAAGCCACCCAGGAACAAAGGGATTTGAGATATTTAGTGTTGAGAAGATTCTAGTGCAACCACATGGCATATGGGCTCTGCCTTGACCACATAGGTTGCAATAACTTAGCCAGATGGACAGTTGGTGGTAGGGTGATAGGATGGAACGCGTCCATGGTGGTATAAGGGAAGGCTTCTGAAAGGTCTCGTCTCGATACATGTCGAGTCTTGTGGGGAAAGTGCACCACCTCTCGAGAGGGTAAAACCTAAGTACTTATTCGTGTCCTCGGCAACGGACAATTTGAGCATCCAAGGCATTGAAGCTATCAAGGATCTCCTCATCCCAATTTTCTAAGTTAAAAACTTGTGGTTGAACAAGGGTTAAAGGTTCACCAATGTCTATTGGTGATTCCTTGGGAGTTTTTGACAAACAAAAACTTAGTGTTTTCAACTAATAAGGAAAACCTATTTTGTGCAAAGCAAGCCTAAGCTATACTTAGCCAAATTCATATAGATGTTAGAAACCACTATTCTACTATGGTATCACTTGCCAATACTATTCCAAATGTATTGACCCACTATGGTTGTAACTTATGATGTTGCAGGTTACTCTGATGGAGATTAGGGTTGTGAGTCTACACTCAACATTCTTGCCTGTGGCACATGAAGATGAAGACTTATAATTATTTACTTTATGTTATGAACTCTTGTACTAGCCTTTGGCTATTGAGTTGTAAAGACTATGTTATCTATGGAATTACGATATAGTAAACGACCTTTGTATCTATGTACTTCATCTTAAACTGTGGATGCTAGCATTTGATCCAGGGACTAGAATTGTAATCACAGGGACCTTTACCTTATAAAGGTGGGGTCTTACATGAAATCTTTCTCGGAAGTAGCATAATTTTTCTAAATCTTATTAAGAGTCCTACTAGCATAGTGAATAACATTTAAATTATTCCCATCTAGCTGTCCTAGTACAGCTCCTATAGCATAGTCACTAGCATCACACATGATTTCAAAAGGTTCATCCCATTTTGGATATTGCATGATAGGTGATGAAACTAATTTATTTTTAAGATTTTCAAAAGCTGTAATGTAGTCATGGTCTAAGTAGAATGGAGTTTCTTTCTCACGAAGGTTAGTGAGAGGCATATTTTTT
Source organism: Avena sativa (assembly GCA_916181665.1). NCBI lineage: Eukaryota > Viridiplantae > Streptophyta > Magnoliopsida > Poales > Poaceae > Avena > Avena sativa. Next base: position 212,835,076 of record OV702293.1, read on the forward strand.
TGGCAAAATCCTGTATAAAACGCTTGTAAAAGCATGCATGTCCTAGAAACATTTTTAAGTTTTTAATGTCTTGAGGGATGGGAAGGTTTTCTATAGCACTTATATTGGTCTTATCTATTTCTATACCTTTTTATGAAACCTTATGTCCAAAAACTTTACCTTCTCTTTCCATGAATCGATATTGCTGCCAATTCAAAACTAATTTTGATTTCCTGCATCTCTGCAAAACCTTGGTTAAATTGTAGAGACAATTATCAAATGTTGTTCCACAAACAACGAAACCATTTGTTAGAACTTCCATAGTATTATCAACAAGATCATCAAATATTTTTAAAACACATTCTTGAAAGGTTGCAGCTGCATTACATAAGCCAAACATGATTAATCTATAATCATAAGTGCCATAAGGACATGTGAAAGTTGTTTTATCTTGATCTTTGGGCTATATAGCAATTTGAGAATAACTGGAATAACCATCAAGAAAACAAAAATAAGAATCATTGCTTAGTCTTTCTAAAATTATATCCATGAACGGTATAGGCTTATGATTTTTCTGTGTCTCATGGTTTAGTTTTATAAAATCGATGCACATGCGGTATCCAACAATAGGCCTTATAGGGACTAGCTCACCATCCTCATTCATAGCAGCATCAAGACCCCCATATCTTGGTACGCAATGAGCTGGGCTAACCCATTTACTATCAGAAATAGGATATATTATGCCGACATCTAACGTATAACTTTTTTTCTTACTACTTCTTTCTTTGGATTAAGCCTTCTTTGTGTGTCAACTACAGGTACATCATCTTCAAGCATGGTAATCTTATGTGTCACAATGGATGAATCTATTCCTTTAATATCACTTAGAGTATACCCAAATGCTTCATGATGTTTGATCAAAACTAAAATAAGTTTATTTTTTCATTTTCTGATAAACTTTTACTAATAATAAAAGGACATTTATTTTAATTATCTAAAAATCTATACATCATATTGTCCGGAAGTCGTTTCAATTCAATTGGCGGAGGTTCTTCGTCTCCTTTTCTTACTAGTTCTTCATAGCCATGTGGGTTTTATGCTTCCGGAATAGAATCAAGGTAATCATCCAAATCTTCTCTTTCCTCATCATCTAGTGCCTCTTCCCGACTAACTAAGCTCCTTTCTAATTCATCGTGGGGAGTGCTGAAATGAATTGCGACTACCTCAGCAATTGTTTTCTCTTTGTTGATATCTTCTATTTCATATGGCCTCTTTTTAAGTTTGGCAACGTGGAATCTCGATTCCTCCTCTCCAAACATCATGGAAATAGTCTCCTCCTTATTATTAATCCGAGCTTTGGTTATAGAGACAAAAGGCATGCCTAGAAGAATAGGATAAATAGTATCTCGAGGCATATCAACAATATGAAAATCGAGAGGGTACATGAGTGGTCCAATAAAAACATAGACATTTCGAATAACACCTTCTGATTTTATATTAATTCAATTAAACAATTTAATAGTAGTGTCTACCGGTTCCACATCAGGATTATTTAAATTGTAGCAAAGTTCCTCATAAAGTGATGAAGGTATAATATTTATAGTGGAAATCGGCTCACAAATTCCGTATAAGGAAGTTTCTCCACAGTATATGAGTCATAGGTTTAGAAGTTTCTTTACCTTGTATCTTACCTGTGATGAAGTCTGAAGTTTCAAAGTCTAGCATAACTACTTCATTTTCCATGATTCTTGCCTCCATAAGATCCTTAAATATAATAGTATTTGCATTGGTAGCCTCGGGGTTATTTTCTGGTTTCTTTGATCTTATCCTTATACATTCTTCCTCCCTTCACTTCTTAATATTCTTTTGAATAGGTTCAGAGGAAAATTATACCAATGATGCGTCCTCTCTTGCTCACTTCTTTTCTTCGAGGGGCTTATGAGGTTCTCATCCTGTAGGTACCTGTAGATGCCCTGCATAATTCTCAATAATTTTATTTACCAAATAAGAATCAATGTCGAGGGTTTTAATCATCGCATAAGTCCTTTCATCTGCAAGAAAGTCGTTAACACAAGCATATTCAGAAGAACTATTATTTCTTTCCCTATTTTCATGACTTTCTGTTGTCTCCCTCATTTTGATTATTAATTTCCAAGCTTCATCATAGGTGAAAGAACATGTGGGCCCCTATGTGTGGTTTTGGTAATTAATGACAATCTTTATGGACTAATGTGTGTATTAAGTTATACTTTTAGGATTTGTCCATTAGCATAGCTTGGAGCATGTGTTGGCTTCAAGGTCGATGAGGAGAAGAAGATGTGTTGTGCAAGCTCAAAATGCGCCATCTATAGAAGATCTCATGTTTGATGCTTGCCATCCTCGGTGATCATGGATCGATGATGAGGAATCAAGAAAGGCGGTCTATCTTGAGAAGGTCAAGTTCATCTACATCGAGCTCATGTGGAATGCTCAAGGCAAAGGTATAATTTTGATAGATTTTCCCTTTTGCCGGTCTCATGTTGTGTGTGGGAGACCGGGTTTAGGATATATAACCGTCCTATCAAGAGGGGCTCTCTAATGGGTAACTCAATCACATCATTCGGAGAGAGCTCAAACCTTTGCATACTTGCATCATCATATTTGGTTGTTATTTGGTCTTATCCATGTGAGGATATAGAGCTTGTGGTAATCTCCATAACAAGCTCTTGTTCATCAAAATCGGATCTCCCGTATATATCTTGTTGCGATTTTGATCTTTGCGGTCTTCCGGTGTCTTACCAAGTGAGGTATCTTACATTATATTACTTGATATATTCTCACTTGGTGATAACCAATATTTCCTACATTTTTATTGGAAAGATCTTGTCGTCCTCTATCCAACGCAATTGGAATCGGGTCGATCGGAGTTACCAATCAAACGTTATAGTCGTTTGAATCTGTCTCATATTTGATTTATAAAAGAAAAAAGGAAATATATTTTCTGGGCCGAGCGGTAGTACCGCCCGGGCGGGCCGATACTACCGCCCACCCCTGAGCACGTCCCATTTACCTTCTGCCTTGCTAGGTAGTCAAATACGGTACTATCGTCCGGCCCGGTACTACCGCCCGGGTGGGCCGGTAGTACCGGTTGGCCCAGTAACTCCCAGCGTCGCCAACTACTACTCGTTCTGATTCGATCTCGCGCGTTGGGCCAGCTGCTGTGCGTCGCGCGTTGACCCGCTTGCCTTGCTGCTCCACGCACGCTAGCTCCCTGGCCCCACCGGCCCCGCTCGCTCTCGCATTTCTCGCACGCTCTGCCCTCCTGCGTTGGCTCGCCTCGCGCGCAGCCGCCGCTTCGCTGGACCCCACCGCGGCCCCGTTTCGTCTGCGCGCGCGTTCCCGCCCGCGGCCTCTCGCGTTGACCAGCTCTCGCACGCGCGTGCAGCGCTTCGTCGCTCGCTCGCCTCGCGTTGGCCCCACCTCGCGCGCTCGCACGCGCAGCTGCAGCTGTCTCCCACGCTTGCCTCCCTCGCCGGTGGCCCCGCTTGGCTGGGACCATTGACCCGCGCTCGCTCGCCCCAAGTTTCTGTCGCTCGCCCGTGTTTTTCCTGGCTATGCTCGCCGGGTGCGGTAGTACCGGGATTTTGCAGTACTACCGGACCGTTCCGAAAAAGCGCCCCAACGGACAGATGTTTGGCCCCTCTTTAAATAGCTTTCCTAATCTTTCCTTTAGGGTGCTCCTTCTTACTCTATTCTTGCTCAAGCCATGCCCCATATTCTTATTCCTTCTTGAGTTTGATTCTATGATTTCTCTCCAATGATTCGTGCCAATATTTGAGAGGAATATAGAGGAGATCTAGATCCACGTTTTGACCAAACCAAAACATCTCTTTGTGAGTGTATCTTTAGGGATCTAGATTTTAGGGGATTTTGTGTTCCCTTTGTGTTCTCCCTCTCTTGTTCCACCAATATCTTTAGTACCTTTGTTGGAACTTGAGAGTGAGGGATTTGAGAATCTTTGTGGTGTTCTTGCCATTTGCATTAGGTGCATCGGTTTGAGTTCTCCTCGGAGTATTTGGTTCGTGATATTCGTTGAAGCTTGTCCCTCTTGGGTTCTTGGAACCCTAGACGGTTATGTGGCCTTGGTGGCGTTTGTTGGGAGCCTCCAATTAAGTTGTGGAGAAGTGCCCCAACCTTGTGAGAGGTTTCGGTTTGCCACTGACAAGTGCACCGATAGTGGAAGTGTGGATCGGTCCCGTTGGGGTGAGATTCACCGAAGAATAAGGGAGGCCTTTTGTGGCGTTGGTGGTTTGATACCACCCCCTCTCCAAACAAGACGTACTCCATGTTGGGAGAAACTCGGTAAAATATCGTCGTCCCCGCATACCTCGGTTATCTCTCTACCCGAGCTCTTTACTTATGCACTTTACATTGTGATAGCCTTCGTGCTTGAAGTAATCTATATCTTGCTATCACAGTGTTGCTTTTATTGCTTAGCATAAGTTGTTGGTGCACATAGGTGAACTCTAGTTGTTCTAGGTTGTGCTTTGGGAAAGTAAACGTTAGTTTAATTCCGCCTTTGTCGAGCCACTCTTGGAAAAGTTTTAATCGCCTATTCACCCCCCCTCTAGGCGACATCTGTATCCTTTCAATAGGTATAAGATAGGAAACTACCATTAGAAATGGTATCTAGGCTTATTCTATTTTTATTATTAAGCCCTTCATAGAAAGTATGGGTAATTAACCAATCAGGCAAACGGTGATGGGGGCAATTATCTAGATAGTTTTTATACCTTAGATAGCCTTCATATAAACTCTTATTAGGATTATTTTTGAAACTGATAATAATACCTCTCATCCTGTGAGCTTTGCTTTCTGAGTAATATTTTGACAGGAAATTGGTTGTCAAATCCGTCCACGTCCTTGGTGCTTCTGCACAAAAGGATCTATACCAGTTGCAAACATTATTGGAGAGAGTTTGTCTAAACAACTAGATTTTAACCTTATCAAGGTCACAATCATCAAATATAAAGGAACCGGAAACATCTTCAAAGAATTATAAGTGTCCATATGGACTCTCTTCATTAGTCCCTGAAAACTTTTTAGAGTTAAGTAACTCAAATAATAAGGGCCGCAGCTCAATATCATCGGGGTTTATGCTTCTATTGACAGTTATAAAAAGCGTCCATAGGCGAACCCATATTCCTTAATGCCTCAAGCTACATTAAATGATAAGTGTTGTCCATTGTTATGGTCATACAACTTAAATAAAAAAATTAGTACAATGAAAGTAAATAACTAAACCTAAAGTGACTTATAGTGTTAAGCTCCCCGACAACGAAGCTAGAAAATAGCTTGATGACTGCAAGTGCATAGATCGTTTGTAGCTAGTTTCGAAATAAAATATCAATCCCACAGGGAGCAGTAGGCGAAAGACTAAAATGATTTTAACTAAAAATAAACAAAGTACTTAAGGAATAATTCTAAGATGCAAGAAAAGTAGAATTGTTTTTGGGTTTTGGTTGAGTGAAATAGTAAAGTAAAGTGAAGTAAAACTTAATGCAGAAGGTAGTAGTCGCGTGTGTAAGAAAGATCGAAACTGCAATAGAGGAAAAGGCGTTCTCGGGGAGTGGTGGATACACCGCTAGAAATTTAGACTAAGTGATCAAGATTATTATAACGAATATTCTCATGGTATGCATATATGTGGGAGGAGCTCCATATATGGATGATTAGGAAGCAACCACTTCTCACACCATCCTTCATAACCACGGCTGACAAATAAACGACATCAATCGTATTATCCCGCTATTAAGGGATTTCTCCCGCGACATGGACATGGCTTAATGAGTTCTCCTTAATTCCCCAAGTTAGTACATAAAGGATGACAACGAATTTATAGTCACAGTAAGTGCTACCATCCCTTCGTCTACCAACAAGGAATCCCCTTCATCAAGTCCTCGTAAGAGGCAAATATTAAGGAGGTGCATAACTCCCAACATCAAGATGAAGACAATTAACACATACATATAATGATGTATAACATAATAATCCCTATTTCATCTCAATCATATGCTAGGGTTTCTCCATCTCCCCAAGAACTAATGATCTACTCAGACATGGAGGCAAACAACATCATGACAATGGTAATGGAAACGATTATCGATGAATAGTACTTCTATAAATCCACAAATAGTGCAAGAATTACAACAAAATCTAGATGGGATGGATGGAGATAATGGTGGTGATGAAGATGCATCGGTTGATGAAGATGGAGATCAATGCTTTGGCCTCCCAGATCTTCTTAGGGCAAAGATGGATCCCTAGGGCAAGTTCCCTCTCCAGATCCCTTTCGGGGGTGAGGTTTTTGGCGATTTCTGGGTGTTCTGTATGTTGTCTCTTTGATCCAGTTGCACGGGGTGAAACTATTTGAGGAGGCGATGTCAGCGTCAACTATATGGCGGGAACTATACTGCCGAAATATTTCCTTCCGCCGTATAGTTGATCATTAACCCTTCTGTGCCCTCCAATTGCTTTGGGTTTTCTACTAGTGTTATTAATATTTCCCAAATAAGCAATTCACGTGGTTTTTGGTTCCTTCTCACTCCAATATAACTGGTCCAATAGTTGTGTCCATCGGATCCATCATCTGTCCTGATCCTGGTGAAAATAAACATAAAAGATGCGTGCGAACGTTGTAAAATACCAAGATCCTACAACTACAATGCAAAATAATGATCTAAAACATGATGCAAATGTGCACTCATCAGTTACCGAGCAGGAAGTGGGTACCGGGTGCGCACGAGTGAGCATAAAGTGCGCATAAAAGACTAGTGTTGGTCTGTGGGGTTAGTCTAGAGATCATATTGAGCTGACAGGAGTGAGAGCCGCTGGTCCGGAGAGTCCGGGGTGTTACATCATAGACCCAAGAGGAAAATTCCATACAGGACTCTAGTGATTTAATAATCTCCATGTAATTGAATAGACGAGATCTAGTCCCGATTGTCATATCCATGTAACCAAATTGTATATGTATGTATCAACATGTAATATATTCAAACAAGCACAAAGAAAGAGGTCACTTCAATCTATATAATCATGTCGATGTTGTGTGTAATGGGTTCCTTCATTGCACGTCACTTACGCTAAACCTCTCCCACCTCTACCGATCCTCCTGCCGTGGAAGAAATCCGTCCAAAACTCAACCGTGACAGAACCTGCTACCGCACCGCCATCGGCTGCCGCGGTAGCCGAATCGCTAAACTGCTACCGCGGCTGAGCTCGTGTAGTCCCGGTTCATGCTACAAACTGGGACTAAAGGTCATCCACCCCCATTATCCGCCGCCGCCAAGTGGAGTGACTTTAGTCCCGGTTCATAAAAGACCCGGGACTAAAGGGGGGACCTCTAGTCCCGATTCCGTAGTCCCGGCTACACAACCAGGACTAGTGCCTATCTGGAACCGGGACTAGAGGCCCATTCTCCACTAGTGGGTGTCACATGGTAATCCTTACTCGCAGGAAAAAAAGAGATTGGCACTGTCAGGCATCGGGACGTTGGTATACTCATGCTCAAACTAATCCAGATGAATGTTCTTAAGATTAGGAACGAAATTTAGAAATATCATACCAACACCGTTGTGTGCCCAATTTAAGTCGAAAATAGTTTTTTCCTTTTTGAAACAAAGAAGATGAAGACTCATGATGTACTCCCTCCGTCTTGAATTAGACGTTAGATATTTATTCAGATTCTCATGAAAAATCTCTGACATCTATTCGGGGTGGAGAGAGTACTAGTAATAAGTTGAGTCTTCTAGGCTCTTGTGGCAACCTTGCTTTCCCACCTTTTCTTCGTGCACAAGGTGTTCTACCCTTGGCTCAATAGGTTTATTTGCAAGTGACAATGACGAGATGGATTTTTGCCGCCATTGCTGCTGAGCATGTGATTGATTGCTTTCCATGATGAATATACTATAGGAAATGACGAAGAGATGAGTTATGGAGGAGGAGGCCAATGCTGGCGAAGAGGAGCACCTCACAATCCTTGTATGTATTCTACTATTATAAGCTGACAAGTTGAAGAATGTCACTCCCAAACGTGAATGCTCGTTGGTTGGGAGACAGAATGTCAGTGTTTCAGGCCTTGGTCCACACACTCGTGTTGCGTTTAGACATTTATGCGCATAAAACCCAACTATAAGTGGACAACCCACTCCATTTTAAAAGCCATGACTGAAGGAAGGAGAGGAACTCTCCCTTATAAGCTGGTTGTAGCCCTCTCCCACTAGCGAGATGTGACTAAAGGTTGTGGCAATGTTTGGTACCTAACACCCCATCCTCTAGGAAGCCCCCCAGGAGGGCATGGTAGTGCTGGCGCTGATACCAATTGTCAGCGTCCTAGGCCTTGCTCCACACACTCGTGTTACATTTAGACATTTACGCGATGTTAGGTACCAAGCGTTTCTAGCAACCTTTAGTCTCACCTCGCTAGCGGGAGGGGGCTATAACCATCTTATAAGGGAGAGTCCCTCTCCTTCCTTCAATCCGGAATTTTGGGATGGAGTGGCTCTCATCTTATAGTTGGGATGTGTGCACATAAACACCGAGAATGTTGGCTTAGTGCTAGGCTGGCTCAAGTGGACACTAACATCTGGTATCAGACCAAACATCGTCATGCCTTTCTAAGGGGCTTCTTAGGGGGATGGGATGTTAGGGATGTTGTTAACTAGTGGAGGTTGCTTTATTTTAATCCCACCACGCCTATGGAAGGAGGTCACACCCGACTTATAAGGGAGAGATTCCTTCCTCCCTTCAGTCCGAGCTTTTGGGATGGAGTGGGCATTCCACTTATAGTTAGTTTGTATACGCATAAACGTCTAAATGCAACACGAGTGTGTGGAGCAAGGCCTAGGACGCTAACAATAATGTTAGGTATGAAGCATTGCCAGCAACCTTTAGTCCCACCTTGTTAGCGGGGGAGGGGGTACAACCATATTATAAGGGAGAATTCCTCTCCTCCCTTCAGTCCATGCTTTTGGGATGGAGTGGGTTTTCCACTTATAGTTGGGATGTATACGCATAAACGTCTCAGCGCAACACGAGTGTGTGAAGCAAGGCCTGGACGCTAACACAGAATAGCAAGCAGAGGAGAGGATGGAGGGGCATGCCATGCTACACACGGACTACTTCACCGATATTGCAACGTATACCCCAAAAGATTTTTGCCGTTACTATAGGATGAACAAGTTGTTCATGCGCCTAGTGTATTGTGTGAGGGCCTACGATCCCTATGTAAAGTTAAAAAGATGTCGTGGAAATGGTATGTTTCCCCTCAATCCATAAATGCACAAATGTCATGAAAATGCTTGCATATGGAGCTTCCGCAGATTCAAAATATGAGTACATGTGCATGTCTAAGTCCACAATCAGTGAAATCCATGTACCGATTCTGCAAGGCGGTGATCAGAGTGTTTGCGATAACTATTTGAGAGGTCCAAATGAAGTAGAGACTACTAAGATCATGACACACAATGAAATGATAGAATTTTTCGCGATGTTTGAGAGCATCCATTACATGCACTGATCATGGAAGAACTGTCACTTTGCTTGACAAGATTTATACAAAGGACATCATGATTATTACAGTGTGATACTTGAAGCTTTGGCTGTTCAAGACCTATGGATTTTGTATGCTTTATTTGGAATGATGCACTACGGCACACATGCTCTTTGCCGTGTGGGCAAAAGACACGGCAAAGGCCTTTCGGAACACGGCAAAGAATTTGCCGTGTGTATACACACGGCAACGTTCGCCATGGCAAAGGCCCTTTGCCGTGTGTTTTCTAAATAAGACACGGCAAAGGCTTTGCCGTGTGTCTCATGCGTAGACACAGCAAAGTAAAATAAGATAACGGTTCCCGCAGAGATGACGGTGTCTATTCTTTGCCGTGTGTCTTCTCGAAAAGTACACGGCAAAGAAGTTGTCTTTGCCGTGTGTCTCCTTGAAAAGTACACGGCAAAGAAGTTGCCATGTGTCTCGTGGAAAAAGTACACGGCAAAGAAACTGCCTTTTTAAAAAAAATAAAAAAATAATAATTTCGTTTCAAACTTTTTTGAATATTATTTACTTGATAATCTCATATAGAATATTTTAACCCTTTGTATGTTAAATATTAGGTCAAATTGCACTCATAATCAAACTTCCCCTGTGGTCACCCATCCTAACACTACTCTAGGCCTAGCACGCTTAACTTCTTCGTTCCTTCCGAATGAGCTACCAAGAAAGAAATCATACCTTGTTGCTAATGCTTCCATATCAATATTATTAACTCTTGGGCCATGATGTCACACATCTCGGTTTTAGATTCCAAACAATTATTTAAGTAAACAATAATGAAAAGTAATAATAATCTTGAATCCAAATAAAAATAAAATGATTTTATTTTATTTCCTTTTTCTATTTAATATGGAATAATTCATATATTTAAATCCGTAAACCGTAATTCGATAAATAAAATATCTAAATCGATCAGAAAAATGTGAGTAATCCAAATATGACATCCATATAATCTTGTGAAAATGGGTTGGTATCATTTTGAATTATCCATTTGGTGGTTGCTTCATAAAACCCCCCGTTTTTTGTGCCCGAAAAATGGAAAATGGCTTTTTGGTGCGAGGAAAAGGAAAACTTCCTCCAGCAACATTATTCGCCATTCTATAATGCACATGCATGCACGATATGGACACATTATCACAAACTATGACTTGATTCTAGCCATAATATTGGTCATTTGACCCGAAAGCCAGGAAACCTCGAATGAGATAGGTCATTTTGTAAAGGTTTTTTTGAGACATATTCAATATAACAAGTTTGATATTTTAATTCCAACTATGTCACATAATATGACACCACGCGAAGGTTTCGCATTGTTTCGATCGTTTTTGAATTTTTTATGACTCTTTAAAACTATCGATAAACTTTGTCGAACGACGGGTATGAAGATTCTTAGCTCGGAGCTGAGCCTCTCTAAACTTTCACTGGATATCTGATAAAATAGCATATTGTAAACCTAAAAATTATTTTTGTAAAAAATCATGCTCATCAGATCATGTACCTGTAGTTCATATCTGACCCACTTTCTACCGTTTCGGCAGGAATTTGTCTTTTTTACCTGGAGTGGACAAAAAGGTCTGAGATCCCCCCGTTGGGACATTATCCATTTAAGGTGGTCTAGTATTTTTGAAAAATAGGGTGGTAGCATTTTAAATTAGCCATTTGGTGGTTGCTTCATAAAATCTCTCTTTTTTTTTGCTCAGAAAATGGAAAATGGCTTTTTGGTGCGACGAAAAGAAAAACTTCCTCCTGCAATATTGTTCACCATTCCATGAGGCACATGCATGCACAATATGGGCAGATTATCATAAACTATGCCTTGATTCTAGCCATAACATTGGTCATTTGACCCGAAAGGCAGGAAACCTCGAATGAGATAGGTCATTTTGTGAAGGTTTTTTTAGACATATTCAATATAACAAGTTTGATATTTTTAGTTCCAACCATGTCACATAATATGACACCACGCGAAGGTTCCGCATTGTTTCGATCGTTTTTGAATTTTTTATGACTCTTTAAAACTATCGACAAACTTTATCGAACGACGGGTATGAAGATTCTTAGCTCAGAGCTGAGCCTCTCTAAACTTTCACTGGATCTCTGATGAAATAGCATATTGTGAACCTAAAAATGATTTTTGTAAAAAATCATGCCCATCAGATCATGTACATGTAGTTCATATCTGACCCACTTCCTACCGTTTCGGCAGGAATTTGTCTTTTTCACCTGGAGTGGGCAGAAAGGTTTGAGATTCCCCCGTTGGGACATTGTCCATTTAAGGTGGTCTAGTATTTTTGAAAAATAGGGTGGTAGCATTTTAAATTATCCATTTGGTGGTTGCTTCATAAAATCTCTTGTTTTTTTCGCTTAGAAAATGGAAAATGGATTTTTGGTGCGACAAAAATAAAAACTTCCTCCTGCAACATTGTTCACCATTCCATGAGGCACATGCATGCACAATATGGGCAGATTATCACAAAATATGCCTTGATTCTAGCCATAACATTGGCCATTTGACCTGAAAGCCAGGAAACCTCGAATGAGATAGGTCATTTTATGAAGGTTTTTTTTGAGACATATTCAATATAACAAGTTTGATATTTTCCTTGCAACCATATCACATAATATGACACCACGCGAAGGTTTCTCATTGTTTCGATCGTTTTTGAATTTTTTATGACTCTTTAAAACTATCAACAAACTTTGTCGAACGACGGGTATGAAGATTCTTAGCTCGGAGCTGAGCCTCTCTAAACTTTCACTGGATCTCTGATGAAATAGCATATTTTAAATCTAAAAATGATTTTTTTAAAAAATCATGCCCATCCGGTCATGTACCTGTAGTTCATATCTAACCCACTTCCTACCGATTCGGCAGGAATTTGTCTTTTTCACCTGGAGTGGACGGAAAGGTTTGAGATCCCCCCGTTGGGAAATTGTACATTTAAGGTGGTCTAGTATTTTTGAAAAATAGGGTGGTAGAATTTTAAATTAGCCATTTGGTGGTTGCTTCATAAAATTCCCCGTTTTTTACGCTCGTAAAATGAAAAATGGCTTTTTGGTGCGACGAAAAGGAAAACTTCCTCCTGCAACATTATTCGCCATTCCATAATGCACATGCATGCACAATATGGATAGATTATCACAAACTATGCCTTGATTCTAGCCATAACATTGGTCATTTGACCCGAAAGCCAGAAAACCTCGAATGAGATAGGTCATTTTGTGAAGGTTTTTTTGAGACATATTCAATATAACAAGTTTGATATTTTTCCTTGCAATCATGTCACATAATATGACACCACACGAAGGTTTCGCATTGTTTCGATCGTTTTTGAATTTTTTATGCATGTTTAAAACTATGGTCAAAACGGCGAGCATGAAGATTCTTATTCAATATAAATATATATTTTTTGAGTGTACATAGATAGATCTTATTTTTCTGCAAATTTTGATATATTATTTGTATTTTTCTGAATTAGAATGATTTTTTTATGATTTTCCTAAGAGTAATGTGATAAAAGGCAAAAAAAAAACTTTGCCGTGTGTACTGCGGAATACACACGGCAAAGGGCCTTTGCCGTGTATACTACAGAATACACACGGCAAAGGACCGGCGAGGACACACGGCAAAGAGACCACCGTCTGTGGCCGTTAGCTCCTCCCGTTAAATGGACTTATGGGGTCACGGGTCCCACCTCGTTGCCGTGGTAACACCTATGCCGTGTGCCGTTGTCAACTTTGCCGAGTGTATTTTCTTTGCCGTGTTCCTTTATGGGTCTTTACCGTGTATATTTCTTTGCCATGTTCTTTTTCAGAAATTTGCCGTGTTCACGTACTTTACCGTGTATTTTCCGAGTTACACATGGCAAAGACTGTCTTTGCCGTGTTCCGGTGCGTTTGGCACACGGCAAAGACGTGTCTATACGGCAGCGACATTTTTTCCCGTAGTGATGGATCTCACAATGACATCTGTTCATGCTACAGCGTTATTTGGTGTTTGTAGAACTTGTTGAAGGTCATGCTCCAGAGTACGACTATGAGTTCAATGGTCACTTAATATACCAAAGGATACTACCTAGATGATGACATCTATCCACAATGATCGGTAGTTGTGAAGAAAATCTTCAACCCTCTCGGTTCGGCAAAGTCTTACTTTGCTTTGCGCAAGAAGAGTTGCAAGAAAATTGTCTAGCCTCGATTTTCTATTGTTCGGTACCCTGTTCTTACTTCATCTCAAGATCAAACATGAGATGATGAATGGATGCGTGATCATACAAAATATGATCATCGAGATTGAGCATAAACATTGAGTGCAACTAGATGATCGTCGGTATGAGTGTCAGGATCCTCTTGCACATGTTGATCATTGGGTGCCGACAGATTGGGTGAACTAGCCACCACCATACATACGAAAATTCGTGACAAAGTTATTCATTAAAATATGCGAAATGATCTGATTGAGCATTTGTGGAGTCTTAGAGGAGATGGGCGTTGCCTCTACAAGAGTAAACTTCATTTTATTTGAGTTGTATGGCTTTTTATTGAAACTCTATTTTTATGTGTTCAAACTATGTTGTAATATGATCATGATTTGAATTATATGTTTAAATATGTATGTTTTCATTAGAATTTGCTGAAAAGAATATTTGAAAACCCTATAAAAAGTTGTCTTTGAGGTGACGCTTGTGCTCGTGGCTGGAAAGCTCCTAGAAATTTAGAAATGTTGGTTCGAGGAGGTAGGGATGGCACCCGCCGGATTTGGGGCCGGGTCCGGCCCCTCCATACCCGCCTCGTTTAATTTATCGGATCTCATTTTTTACCAGACCCGCGTCCGGGTTCGGGGTCACAACGGGTACCCGCCAGCGCGTGAGACGGGAAAAACGCCAGCGCGTGCGAGAAGAAAATGATGGGATATTGGGATGGCGTTTGTCAAGATGGACACGATTATTCTTGAAACAGGCTTTTGCCCCGCTTTATAAATAAAGCACACAGGTGAGACCGCTGCTGGCCAGACATCACATCGCCCAAAGGAACAAACACCATAGGATACAAGGCGCCGGGGAGAACCCAAGCCCTATACGAAACGTAAGAAGAAATAAAAGAAAAAGAAAGTCGAGAACGGCGGTGTGCCGAAAACGGCAACAACTCGCCAACGATGCGCCCCCTAGAGAAGTACCACCACGCATCCCGCAGTCCAAAGCGCTTGCATACCAAGACAGCACCTCCAAGAAGGGGAGTGACGACGACGACACTGTTGTCCGGCCGGGGCCTAGGGTTTCCCCTGGTACGTAACGGGGGGTGGGGAAGGGAGGCCCCCGACACCCTTCAAGAAGGAAGGTGATACCTGCGGGCGTCACCGTGCCAGTGTCAATAGACAAGGATTTCTCCCGACCCCTCCAGAACCACCCTCTCGAGCACTTTGTAAAGCTCCACCAAACACGTCACCCACGAACACGCGCCACCCTGGTCTTGAAGTTGCCACCGCCGTCACACTGGGAACCATGGAGCGAAGCCGGTAGGCCAAGAGAGCGGAGACTTCGGTGATGGCCGGCATGCCAACAGTACGTGGGAGGGAACTACCTCCACTACCAGCAGGTGGTAGCCGACCGGATGCAGCAACAAGACAAACCATGCCCTTAGGCCCGGCCGAGCCCGCGGAGGCTCGTGAAGTCCCACCGCCGCACTGCAGCAAGGGTGCCACCGAACACGCCAACCGCCGCCCCAGACCCAACTTCTCCTCCCACCAGGAGATCCGCCGCAATGGCAAATCCCGGATGCCAAGTAACAACACCATCGCCACCGAGCTCCCCCAGGCCTACCAAACCGCCGCCGGTCTCGGATTTCACTTCACCTCCCGAAGCCGCCTCCACCAGAGGGAAGTCGTAGCCGTCCACCTTCCGGGGTCGTCGCCCCGGCGTCCACGAGCTCGAGTGCTTACCACTGCCAGCATCACACTCAAAAGGCCGCCAGAATGGGTATGGTGATCGGGCGCTATCGCCTGTGGCTGTTAGTCCGCGCAGCCCCCAAGCGTGGGGTACTACCCACCACCATCCGAAGTGACCGCTGTCCAGACGCAGCGGCAAGGCCGATCAACCGGACTCAGGCCCAGATCAGCCCGCTGGGCCCAGATCTGGCCAAGATCAGCCCCGCTGCCACGCTGCTGCGCCTTGGGCTCGCCGCCGATCGAGCCCCGGAGAGCACCCTCCCAGCACCACCACCACCGAGCTAACCTTCATCGTGCTTCGCCGCCGCTGGAAGGGACACCGCCGCCGCATTGTCGTCCCCGAGCCGGCCCTAGGGCACCACCCAATACAGAGCCACACCGCGCCGTCCAGGAGCTGACGAAGGCAAGACCGCGCCGCACCTCTACCGCCAGCCGAGCCCCCCCACCCGCAGCGTCGCCACCAGGGCTGCCGGCTCGCCGTCGTCAGATCTGGGGCGAGCATAGGTCACCGCCGCCACCAGGGGCCTACCCCCATACGTAGCCCTCTCCGCCGCCCACCAGTCCCCGGCCGGGACCCGCCGCCGCGGCCCCGCGCCCCTCTCTCGCGCCGGAGCTCCGCTCGAGATCGACGGCCCGCGCCACCCCATCGCGCGGAGAGGAGAGAACACCCCGCCGCCGCCTATGCTGGTCGGGCTTTGCCCGTCAGCGGGCCTTGGCGACGGCGAGGGGAGAGAAGAGCGGAGGAGGGGCCGACAGCGGCGAGGTTAGGGTTCCCCCCGGTCGCTCGCGGAAGTGACGCGGGAGGGACATTTTCAACCAGTATTGTTGTTTTTCCAATTCTTCGTTCTCCCAAATGGACGCGATCTTGCGTGTGTTGACTCTAGGACTCCATATTCCTTCGAGTACATGTGATGTGTCCTGTGTGTGCGTGGCCACATCGGACATATGGTTATACATAAAATAATTAAAAATAGATTAAGACCTAGAGCGGATCTACGAGTCTGTACTTATGTTTTTTCCACCCTTAAACCCGTCTGTTAGACTTAGCAGATCTAATTTTTTACCAAAACCGTGTCCGTTTAAGGCGGATACGTGATGAGTGGGTCGCAGAAGAAAGCGACAGCAACTCAGCAGCAAGTACTTCTATACTCCACGTGTACGAGCTCACCAAAGACGTGCCAGCGTCACCGAAGCCCCCAGCAAAAAAATATGGGAAATGGCGGTGGCGAGAAGGTGGGAGGCCTCCACGCCCGGGAGCCCCAGCACCGCGAGAGTTCTTCTTCCTCCACCCCACACGCCACGAAGCGGCGACGCGAGCACCGCGCTGTAGCAGCCATGGCCGACCGCTTCTTCCCCAACGACCTCCCAGACTTCGTCGCCGAGGCCCCCGACGGCGGCGACCCTCCCGCCGCCGGCCTCCGTGGCCTGCTCTCCCTTCCCTACCCCAGGCTCTCTCACCGGCTCCTCCACGCCGCTCTTCGGCTCAAAGACAAGGTACGTCACGCCGTGTTGGCTTGTGGTATAGTTTCATTCCGTCGCGCGAGCACGCGCGCGCGAGGTGTTCGACTGATTGTTTTTGTGTCCTGCAGGTCGTGGCAGAGACATGGACAAGGACGGGGGGCCAGGTGACGGACTACACGCTCTACACGGGCGCGCTCGGGACGGCGCTCCTCCTGTTCAAGTCCTTCCAGGTCACCGGCGACCGTCGGGATCTCTCCCTTGCCGGTGACATCGTCCAAGGCTGCGATGCCGCCTCACTTGGCCTGCCGGAAGTTTCTTGTTTCTGTTTCGCGGTTATTTTGGTTAGATATTTACTTTTTTTTTTAATTTATATGAAATGGTCTCCTGGGTACAATGCGCAGGTTCTTGACATTCATATGTGGGAGGGCTGGCGTCTGCGCTCTTGGAGCAGTGATCGCGAAGCACTGCAATGATCAACTGTTGGTGACCCACTATCTGAGCTCGTTTGATGAGGTGAGGCTTCTAATAAGAATAATTTCAGTTCTAGAGTCAGTATGTTACTTTGTATGGGCAGTGGGCTATTATGCTACACCGTTGTAGAACAACGGTGTTGTAGTATTAGTATTTTTATGCCTAATATTGTAGGGAGAATCGTCTCACATTATTCATTTTGTAGATAACTGTCACAGAAAAAGTGCCAAATGAGTTGCTGTATGGAAGGGCAGGATATTTGTGGGCTTGTTTGTTCTTGAATGAGCATCTCAGTGACAAGACGATTCCTTCCGAACACATTGTATGTTTAATCTGTGGTTCTGTTCCTCCTTTTCACGTTATTTGTTTCTGCAGAGCTATCTAATTATGCAAAACCACTGCAACTATGCAGAGTTCTGTGGCAAAGGACATCATTAAGGAGGGAAGGAAGCTGTCGAACAAGGGGAGGTGCCCGTTGATGTATGAGTGGCATGGGAAGAAGTACTGGGGGGCTGCCCATGGACTTGCTGGAATCATGCATGTCCTCATGCACACTGAATTGAAGCTGGATGAGCAGGATGACGTGAAGAATACTCTGCGGTACATGATCAGTAACCGATTTCCTAGTGGAAACTATCCCTCGAGCGAAGACAGCGAATCTGATCGCCTGGTGCACTGGTGCCATGGTGCCCCTGGTGTTGCTCTCACACTCGTTAAAGCATATCAGGTATAGCTGCATCTGTTCAGAGTTAGTCCTTTAGCATCTTCTATTCACAGCATATATGCATACCCATATGAGAAGTTGTGCATGCATGCCCACATAGGCAAGTGTCGCTCAGGCTTCAGCGCAAGTTTTTACTGAAGACTGATGAGTTGCCAAACAAGAGTGTTCTATCAAATATTAACTTCAGCATATCCCTTTGGTCGCAGCGATAAGCTAACGTTTGTGCCTCAGGTCTTCCAGGACGATCACTTCAAGCAGGCAGCTGCAGAGGCTGCCGAAGTTGTCTGGAACCGCGGTCTTCTCAAGCGAGTCGGAATATGCCACGGTGTAAGCGGGAACACATATGTATTCCTCTCCCTCTACAGGCTAACCGGCAATGTTGAGTACCTCTACCGGGCAAAGGCTTTTGCTTGCTTCCTCCTTGAAAATGCTGATCGGTTGATTGCCGAGGAGGCCATGCATGGTGGTGAGCGTCCATTTTCATTGTTTGAAGGAAAGGCTGGGATGGCGTACCTCCTTTTAGACATGGTTAATCCCTACGAAGCAAGGTTTCCGGCCTATGAACTTTGAGTGCTTGGCGAAACGGCCCTTCGTTCCAATAAATCTGTTCAGTATATACTAATGCCTGTATCTACGCTGTAATATGTACCTCGGTCAGCTTGATATCCTTGTATAAGTTTAGTGTTTCTAACTGCAAACTTGGACCTATTTTGTGAAATGTTTGTATGTGGGGTTTTGTTAATTATGCTCATCTTTGTGTTAGATAATGCCTCGTTAGTTGGATTAGTGACAGTGCAAAAGTGGGATCCTTCCGGTATTTTGGGAGTTTTGGGATGTGCTTCTTCCGTGACATATTATGAGATGTTTTGGAAATGAAATGAAAAAAAAAGCTTAAACCCCGTGTCGGAGTGTCTAAAAATCGGCTTGCGCCCCCCAAAACTCCAACATAAACCCCAAAAAAGCGTGAGGCGGTATCACGTGCAGGATATTTGGCGCGCAATAAAGCGAGCACACGTGGGCGGTGCGGTTAAAGCAAGCACATGTGGGCACCGCTGCCAATTCCAGCCGTCACCGCCGCTCTCAACCCCTACCAGCAGCCGCGGCCGTTGAGATGCCTCTTCGCTGCAGCGGCCCCTTGCGCATCTCCTGCTTCCATGGGAACTTATACGCCGAGATCCATGTGGCTGGCTACGTTTGACACGCCGCACAAGGCCGTGCGCGCGTATGACACAGCGGAGTGGAGCTCAACAAGCTGCGCCAAGACATGAACTTCGACGACGTCAACAACCATGAGGAAGCGGAGACTGTGGCACCGCCGCTGCGTCAAGTCACGTGTGTGGAGCAGCTACGCCATCGCCAGCATCAACGACGCCTCCTCATCGCCGAGACGGACGAGCGGGCAATAGCGGCGTGGAAGAAGAACTTTCCGAAGGACGTGCAGTCCGAGGTGAACTTCTACAAGGCGAGAAGTGCAGAGGAGGGCCAATAGGAGGGCGAAGCTGGAGAGGAAGACCTTCATCACCGCGCAGGCCGCCGGTCCGTCCACCATCGACGACAACAATGGTCGGTGGCTCGGCTCGACCTGTTCAGCTCAACCGAAGAGAGTCCTTCAGAGGAGGACGGAGTTTAGTTTATAACTACTATGTACTAGTGTAGTTTTAAACCTGCTATGCACCGTTTATCTATCGTTATATATTGGATTTTCAATTTTTTTTATATTGTCTTTATGCATATAAGTGAAAAATCATGTTTGCGACCTCCTATTTTAGCCCGTCCAGTAAAGCGTTGAGATCGCAGCGCTGTATTTTCAACGCGTCCTGAATTTTTTTTGAGAATGTCATAAAAATATTTTACTCCCTCCGATTTATATTACTTGTTACTGAAATAGATGTATCTATGATTTATAAATTTTTTTATATTGTCTTTATGCATATAAGTGAAAAAGCATGTTTGCGACCTCCTATTTTAGCCCGTCCAGTAAAGCGTTGGGATCGCAGCGCGCTGTATTTTCAACGCGTCCTGAATTTTTTTTTTAAAATGTCCTAAAAATATTTTACTCCCTTCGATTTATATTACTCCCTCCGTTCCAAAATAACTGACGCGGCCACTGTACAAATGTTTTTTTGCAAATCAATCCAAATCATTCTAAAGCGTTTCAAATCAATCCTTTGACTCAAATCGTCCCTTTCCCGAGCTCCGGCGGCCGCACCACGCAGAACCGCACCCGTACACCGCATCCCTGCGTGCGCAGGACCGCGCCCGTATCCTGCACGCAGAGGAGCTCGAGCTCGACCACGCGCAGGACCGCGCCCTCGGCGGAGGCGACGCACAGGAGCTCGACCACGCACAGGCCCTCGAGCTCGACGGAGGCCACGCGCAGGAGCTCCTCCGCCTCAAGCTTTTCCACTTCGTTTTTATCTGCTGCAGGCGACGCTCCACCCGCGCGTGCCGCCATGGATGGCTCGGCAACGAGCTCTGGCTCAAGTGGTCGCTGATGTTGCTTCCTCTGCTCACGCACACAACCACACCCTCACGCACGCGTCTTCACACGCCAACCGCGCACTGCACAAACGCCCAAACGCCCAGAGCCGCCAAGTCTTGGTCACCGGCGATGACTTCGTTCTGTCCTCTGCCAAGGCACCTAGTTTGGCTTATCTCTTCTTTCCTCTGTAACATGATACTCCAGAAACAGAGATTAGTTCTACTTCAATCTCTGTAATTTTTCACATGTAGAAATCAAATGGGTGGATTAGCCAAGAACACGCCCTGCATTCAGTCAAGGACCTGTATCTGCATTTAGTTTACTTACATCGTCTAGTCCTTGAGTAGTACCACTTGATCTTCACTTGGGTTACTTGCTACAGGTCACTTCATTTCTAAGATAAAATCACACTAAAAGGGATCATCTTGAGGCTCAGACATCATGGAGTGCATTATCGAAATGAATTTTAATTGAATTATCGGTACAGACTATGAAGACATGAACTTAATCTAAACAATCATTTCATAATCTAAACAAGGTAAATGCACCCCAAAAGAAGCATATGCATAATAAAGTGGTCAACATTGCAAAACCATTGGTCACTGCATCACCGCCAAAACAACGCCACTGGTCATTCTACTTTTAGTACTGAACAGATACCGAAGCATATCATGAAGTGGTCAACATTGAAAAGCCTTCGCATGCCCTTCTCTAGGTGAAATCAGAAAACAATGGCATGCACTTCTCTATGTTCTATTCATAAAAGAAAAAAGAAAAGTGTGATGCAGTATCTTCAAGAAGTTATGACAGTAACCTCATGCTACCAATCATGGATGTTTTATGTGCAAATTCAGAAGTGCAATAAAACTTTAACTAGTGCATATTTAGAAGTTTCATAATATAGAAATGCAAGATACTCCAGGAAAATGCATGGTTGTGTGTAAGTAACTCCAGGGAAGCAATGTTACCAGGCAAATGCAAGTAAATCCATTCACATACTGCAATGCTACAAGGTGACTGCAATTACAACCTGAAGGCACACTATCACTTATACAAATTTCACATGCTCTTCTTGAATCGGAACAGGTAACAAGCAGAGCCAAACAAACTACTTTCCCCTACTTATTCTGAAATGTACCTCCTAGTCTGCTTGACTCAGCACTGGCATATGTGTTACAATTGCGACAAGAAGATAACGAAGAACGAAAACGAAAAACACAGCAAGGGGGACATAGATTTAACGTGGAAAAACCTCTCCAACAAAGAGAGGAAAAAACCACGGGCGCCAGCCAGCGAAACTTCACTATATCGAGGAGTGTTTACAAACGCCGGGGATTTCACAGATGCAACTCATCCCAACCGGCGGCTTACAAGGGGTTTATATATCGGTGGAAACCTAGGTCTTCGATGATCCCAACCGACGATCCGTACCGTACAATTGCGATCCCAACCGGCGGCTTACACTCGGCCCAAGCCTCCGGCGACGGGCCTCGCTCCACTCGTCAGAAGTTGGCCTATACTTTGTAGAATTTGGATCAACATATAACAAAGTGCACCTATCACATTTAAAGGATATTCACCAACAATTTTTACTATAGCTACTCCAGTAGTTGGTTATGATTACACGAGACAATATGCCATCATGTTGCAAATCAGTCTAGTTTGAATTGCATATGCACTGAACGGGTGAATCTACTCTGATGTTTCCTAGTCTCACTTCAGATTCTCTAGCTAGCAACAGCCAAATTAAGGAGCAGCGGAAGGGCATCACCAACACCAGCGTAGCTACAGATCCGCGAGATGGCAAATCATGGGACGCCGGGGTGACTTGCTCGACGGAGGCACCGCTCGCTGCTCAGGGCTCCACCAGCTGGGGTGACGAGCTCCAGAGCCCGACGACGCCGGCGTCGGTGAGGGCCCCAGGGCCACCATGGATGCCAAAGATAGAATATTGCCGGATCTGGAGGACGCCTACGCCGCCATGGATGCCCCAGGGCCCCGGCTACAAAGCCCGAGGACGCCGACGTCGCCATGGATGCCCCAGGGCCTCGGCTACAAAGCCCGAGGACGCCGACGTCGCCATGGATGCCCCAGGGCCCCGGCTACAAAGCCCGAGGACGCCGACGTCGCCATGGATCCAAAAATCGAACCTTGCCAGAGCCTGGGCTAGGGTTTGTGGTGGGGACTGGAAATCGACGGTTCCACGTCATGGAATCGATACACAGGAAGGAGGGGTGCTGGCACGAGGTTGGGACTAGCCGGAGTTGGCCGAAGTTGCCGTCGACGGTGCCGATGGGGGCGACGGGAGTCGCAGGGGAACGAAGGGGATGAGGACGACGGGAGTGCGGGACTGCAGGTTTGGTCGGGAAAATAGGAGGGTGTTTTTTACAAAATTACCTCCGCGTCAGTTATTTCGGGATGGAGGGAGTACTTGTTACTGAAATAGTTGTATCTATGATCTATCTGTCCATGATATCCAGATAAGTCAAGGGCAGAAAAGCTGACAAGTGCAAATGTGCAGATCAAAAAAAAAAAAGAGCTGACACTCATGCCACACCTTCCGTTTGAAAAAAAAAGCTGAACACCCCTTGTCGGAGTGCCCCCAGTGACAAGTACAAGCTGTCGATAAGGCAATCGATGACCCGAGACCCACTCACATGCACGGCACACCGTGTCGGAGTGCAGCGACATGCAAGCTTCCAATCATGGTATCGATGCCCGAGAGCCACTTGCATGCCTTTTGAAAGGTGTCTATTGTCTAGCTGACCATGCTTGCCGCTTGGTGACTGCAGTGTCGCTATGCCTTCTTTTAAACAGCTCCTATATCCTTTCCTTAAGCGGTATGGGACTAAACGAGATTAACGACGACTCCTGGAACTGAAGTCATCCGCCTGATGTGGCCGAATAAAAAGGCCCAACGTGATGCGCCTGGTGGGCCGGCCCAGGTAGATTTTGTGCTGTTTTTTTTGTCTGTTTCTTTTTCCTGCGTTTATCACGCATAAGCGATCTCAAGCAACGTGTCTGATCGTTGGATCGAACCCCGGTGGGTCAGGAATTTAAATAAAAATTTCCGTCATACGGTACATAACAGCTGTTCTGAGCAGATGCTCGAAATGGTCTTTCAAGGCGCTGGCGCAATGATGCCAATCCAGGGATATCAGGGTATCGCTGCCTTTTGGATTCCAAGGAGTGCAGTGTTGTCTCGACCTGCAGGAAACACCAAGAACAAGAGTGCATGAAGCCAAAACTGCCGGATCAACAAGCGGAAGGTGGACCTACCAATAAGGCCATAGCTTTATTCTGGCCGGCCGATAGCCACTTCTTCCCCACTCAGATCATGTTAGTTTACACAAGCTTGAAGATGCCAATTACATCAATATCTCGTATCACTGTATCATGCGTGAGTGAGGCAACAAGAAAAACTATTAATTAAGCACGGCCGTTTGCGTCGAATGCGTCCTTTTGAATTTGACGAAGAGACTTCTATCGTAAATCAGTTGGTTTGGTCGATTTCGCTCATCTCATGGAATTGAGTGGCCTGCACTATTAGTGGTGTGAGAATTTTCAAGTGCGTTACATATGTGTGATGGGCAAAATAGTTTGCATATATATGGATAACTGAAGTTTTAGAGTTTATTACTTTTCGTTTTGTGCTATCACGCGCTGCGACCAGGGCGACAGCACAAGTTTTAGAGTCTACCGCACCTCATGGTGACAGAGACTGGGCATCTGGAAGTATTCCACTCTTCCACTTCAGGTCCATAAAAATTCCTCGTCTCCTCTCCGTTTCCCTTCCTGTCTTTCATTTTTAAGAATTCCTAGTCCTATATAAAGTGAACCATCACGCCCTCAGTGCTTAGGGAGAAGAGCTAGCAATGGCGCAGCAGATAGAGCACACAATCCTCCCCATCCGTGGGCTCAACCTCCACGTTGCTCAAGTTGGCAAAGGTGAGTGGTTCTTTGTAGTAGTAAGTGGAGGTCGATTTTGGAAAGCAGACCAATGGTTGTTTCTTTGTCACGTGTTTGATCTCTTCTCGGTGTTGTTTCCAGATGAGCTTGGGACGGTGGTGTTCTTGCACGGCTTCCCGGAGATATGGTACACGTGGCGCCACCAGATGCTGGCCGTGGCTGCCGCCGGGTACCGCGCCATCGCGCCGGACAGCCGCGGCTACGGGCTCTCCGACCAGCCGCCGGAGGACCAGGAGGCCACCTGGGAGGACCTCGTCGCCGACGTGCTCGGCATCCTCGACGCCCTCTCCATCTCCAAGGTACGTAACACATGACAGACGAGAATCCAAATCCACCATGATTGCTTGCCAAGAAAGACCATATCTAATATCCTGCCCCCTCCGTATATGTACGTGCAGGCGTTCATGGTGGGCAAGGACTTCGGCGCCATGCCGGCGTACGACTTCGCGCTGCGCCACCCGGACCGCACCCGCGGCGTCATGTGTCTGGGCATCCCCTTCAGCCCCGTGCCCTTGACCATCGACACCATGCCGGAGGGCTTCTACATCCTGCGGTGGCGCGAGCCCGGGAGGGCCGAGGCAGACTTCGGCCGGCACGACGTCCGCCGAGTGGTGCGCACGATCTACATCCTCTTCTCCCGCAGCGAGATCCCCGTGGCGGACCAAGGACAGGAGATCATGGACCTCGCCGACCTCTCCACGCCGCTGCCGCCGTGGTTCACGGAGGAGGACCTCGACGCCTACGCTGCGCTCTACGAGAAATCCGGCTTCCGCTTCCCTCTCCAGATACCATACAGGTAACTAGCTAGCGGAAGGTTTCTTCATGGTTCATCTGCCAATCTGCGATGGCAAAGTGAACAAGAGAAAAAAAGAAGAGTGGACCTGAACTGCTTCCATATGATCTCGCAGGGCTCTGCACAGGATGACGAGGCACGTGGACGCCAAGTTCCAGGTGCCGGTGTTCATGGTGATGGGGGAGAAGGACTACTGCTTCAAGTTCCCAGGGTTCGAGCCCGCCATGAGGAGCGGCATCATGAACACCTTCGCCCCGGACCTCAAGATCACCTACATTCCCGAAGGGTCCCACTTCGTGCAGGAGCAGTTCCCGGAGCAGGTCAACGACCTCCTCCTAGGTTTCCTCAAGGATCATTCCTCATCCATTGGTTGACCGATGAGAGTGAGGACTGAGATCGAATGTGTCCATGAATAATACTAGTAAAAGCGCCCGGCACCATTGCTCTGCTTCAACAGTGTGGTTCTGAACTATTCTCGGTGGTTAAAATGGATTATTATGTAACGCAATCATGTCTGTGTGGATGTTCAGTATGTTATTTCTTCGGTTCAAAGATATAAACTTTTATTAAGTACTCCCTCCGATTCTAAATAAGTGTCACGGTTTTGAACTAACTCTAGTTCAAAATGGCGACACTTATGTGAACATATGGCTGATAGGTTTAATCCTTGTTTAGGGCTTCAGCGGAAAATTCATTCTCTCTGAACGAGTCCTAAACGACTGATATCCCCTAGTTTTCTGATGAAAAAACAGCTTTCTGACTGCCTCATATACCGAGAAAGAGGTTAAGAAAGCGGTTTTTTAAATGGAACATAACAAAGCGCCAGGCGTGATGGCTTCCTAGCAGAATTTTTACTAAAAATTCTGGGACGTTATCAAGGAGGACCTGATGAATTTATTTGGATTTTTGCATGTCGGTCAATTGGATCTCTTTAGATTAAACTTTGGCAATATAATTTTACTGCCTAAGGTTAACAATGTGAAACGTATACAACAGTAACGCCCAATCTACTTGCTTAACGTTAGCTTTAAGATTTTTACTGAAGTTGTCACGATTAGACTAAACTCAGTTGCTAACCATGTTGTTAGTCCGTCTCAAACTGCGTTCATGCAAGGAAGAAATATCCTAGATGATGTTATAATTCTGCATGAATCAATCAATGAACTACACTCAAAAAATTAAATGGTATACTGTTCAAGATTGACTTTGAAAAGGCATATGATAAAGTTAATTGGTCTTTCCTCCAGCAAACACTCCGCATAAAAGGTTTTTCTGAGGAGTGGCACGCTCTTATTCAGTCGTTTGTGTCTGGGGGTAGTGTTGCCATTAAAATAAATAAAGATACTGGCAAATACTTTCATACCAAGAAAGGACTGAGACAAGGGGATCCATTATCGCCTTTACTATTTAATATAGTGGTTGATATGTTGGCTATCCTTATTGAGAGAGCAAAGGCTGATGGTCAAATTGAAGGATTAATTCCACATCTTATTGATGGTGGACTCTCTATTCTTCAATACGCTGAAGACATAATACTTTTTTATAGAACATGGTCTGGAGAAGGCTAAGAATCTGAAATTAATTTTATCAGCATTCGAACAGCTATCTGGGCTTAAAATAAACTTCCATAAGAGTGATTTGTATTGTTTTGGCGAGGCCCAAAACGAGGTCCACCTATATGCTGAACTTTTCGGCTGTGGTCAGGAGCAATTTTCAATCAACTATTTGAGAATACCGATTCATTATCGGTGTCTCACAATTGCTGAATAGAAATTTGTTGAGGAAAGGCTATAAAAACATCTTAACAGTTGGAAAGGCAAATTGTTATTTCTTGATGGAAGACTAGTACTCATAAATTCAGTACTTACTAGCATGGTACTGTATATGATCTCGTTTTTTCAATTACCAAAAGGGGTCTTGAACAAAGTGGATTATTTCCGTTCAAAATTCTTTTGGCAAGGGGATAGTGAGAAAAAGAAGTATCGACTGGCCAGATGAAATGTGGTTTGCCGCCCGAAGGAGTTTGGTGAACTGGGCATACACGATTTGCAAATCAAAAACACCGCGCTTCTGGGCAAATGGCTTTTTAAACTACTTACAGAAGATGGTGTTTGGCAAACCATGTTATGGATGAAATATGTGGGGTCCAAAGCTGTGTCTCAAGTGGTTTGGAAACCCGGTGATTCATATTTTTGGGCGGGTCTTATGGCCACCAAAAAACATTTCTTTCGTTTTGGTGCTTTCGAGATTAAGGATTGATCACAGATTAGGTTTTGGGAAGATAAGTGGCTTGACCAAACTACTCTTCGCGAACAATATCCAGCTCTATTTTCGATTGTTAGACACAAATGAGATATAATTTCCACAGTGATGAAAAACAATCCTCCTAATGTGTCTTTCAGAAGAAGTCTCATTGGGCCTCGACCGGTATCTTGGAATAATCTACTATTACGATTATTCACGATACAATTGTCGGACGGTGTTGACGTGTTTAAATGGAAATTACTAGAAAGTGGTAAATTTTCTGTTGGCTCACTATATAGAGCTTTGGTCCAACCTGATATCCCGGTCGATGATAATAAAATTTGGAAAATGAAAATACCCCTTAAGACGAAGATATTTGCATGATATCTACGGGGAGGGTAATTCTAACAAAAGATAATCTTGCAAAGATGAATTGGCATGGAAGTACACAATGCGTTTTTTGTCATCACGATGAGACATTTCGTCATTTATTTTTCCATTGCAAATTTGCTCGCTCGATATGGTCATTCATCCAAATAGCTTTTGCTTTATCTCCTCCACGTTCAGTAACCAATGTTTTTGGTAATTGGTTGCATGGAATTATTGATAAGTACAGAACTTTGTTTAGGGTAGGAGCGCTTGCCATTATATGGTCGCTATGGCTTTGTAGAAATGACAAGATTTTTAATAACATTGTGTCTTCTCCTCTACAGGTTATTTATCGAGCCACGACTATCTTTCGATCATGGACTATTCTCCAACGCATGGAGTTTCGCGAATTATTTGTGGAGAAATATACGGGATTGGAGAACACAACGAGTGATATTTTCTCCCGATATGGATGGCCGCGTGATTTGAGGATTGATCTATCTTAGGTTGAAGACATTTATTTTGATAGTGCCTTTTTGTAATGCTTGTCTACAGTTTTTTCCTAGTCCCATCGTTCGTATGGCTGTGTGCAACTTGGTTATGCAGAGACCGGGTGTAAATATTAAATATTTTATGTTAATAAATGCGCCCATTTCCAAAAAAAAAAATTAAACTCACGGCTATTGCATTTTTTTTCACGAAAAAGGATGCAAAGCACCCTAAATTTCATTCAACTCAAAAGCTCACGGCCATTGCAGTTTATTGGAGGTTGAAAGGAAAAGCTAAGAAAGAAACACGGAATTTCTAAAGTTTGTCAAAGAGATATCTAGACGCCCCTATCTGCTAGACTGGAATTTCTAAAGTTTTTCAAGGACATAGGGTGCACGGTCCAGCCTCTATCATATACTCACTCCGTTCCAACTTCCAAAATGTAAGCTTTTGTGCAGTTCAAATTAAACCACTAAGGACACATACACTGCAACGCTAGCATATGCACTAAAAAAGCTGAGATCCTGACCATACACAAGCGTCGGAGCTAGATGTTATTATTTTGTACTGGTTTTGCAAGCGTCTGGCTTCTATTATTGTGTTGACGTCTAGAAAATAGCCAGGATTCTGATGCAAACTATCAAAACGGCCAGAAATCTATCCCTAGCGCACCTGCGTTAGCGCCCGCAATGTACGTGCCCTAAAAGGGCTTACATTTAGGAACATAGGTAGTACATTATATCAAGTTGGTTCAGGTAATTCTCTCACACATTTTACTAGGTGGAGTTGTAAAATTAAGCCTCAAGCTCAGCAAAATCTTAAGAAATTAGTTTTTTCTCTGCCAGCCGCCTCTTAGACCTAGCCACCTCCTCCTCTATAGGTCACTCCCCCCTCCGGCCGGCCTAGCCGGCGTCAAGGGGAGTGGTAAACCCGATCTATGGGTGGAGTTTTTAATAAAGTACTAGTGTTTCTAAAAGATTAGGTTAGGGTTTTGGTAGATATCTTCTTTCTAGAGTCTACGTCAATGGAGATGGCATAGTCCATACTAAGTGATCTTTGGCCCTTCGTTCAACGACGAGATCATCCCGGCGTCAATTGCGGTGTTGTAAGATTAATATTCTATAAGTATGGTATTTCAGATCTTGCTTTGCTAGATTGGTTTTGAATATTTTCTCGTGGTTGCTGCGAGGACGATTATCCTTGCAATATGTGTCCTATATTAAAACGGCGTGTATGCCCCCATGTGTGGTTTTGTTAATTAATGACAATCTCTATGGACTAATGTGTAAATTGAGTTTCACTTGTAAGTTTGTCCATTGACATCGCTTGGGCCATGTGTTGGTCTCAAGTTTGAATCATGAAGAAAGAAGGAGCTTGAAGAATGATCAAGACAAGTGCAAAGAGTTTTGCATCAAGATGGATCAACCTCAAGAAGGGATGAACAAGGGCAAGCTCAAGATGCACCATCTCTAGAAGACCTCATGCTTGAAGCTTGTCATCCTCATGATCATGGAGTGATGAAGACAAGTTCAAATAAGAAGTTTCCCCATGGAGTATGGGGGAGCAATTTGCAAGTCCTCATCTTCATTAAGCAAGAGCAATTAAGAAAGGTGTTTCCACTTGAGAAGAACAAGACGGTCTACATCAAGTTCAAGTGGATTGCTCAAGGCAAAGGTATGACCTTGATAGGGCTTCTAATTTGCCGGTCTCGTGTTGTTGGGAGACCGGGTTTAGGATAGATAGCCGTACTATCAAGAGGGGCTCTAAGCAGGTGTCTCGATCGCATCGTTCAGAGAGAGCTCCAACCTTTGCATTCATAGCATCATCTTTCTTGGTTGTTATTTGGTTCTTTTCCATGAGAGGATCTAGAGATTGTGGTTATCATCATAAAAATCTCTAGTTCATCAAATAAGGATTTTCCTTGTATATCTTATTGCATTCTTGATCGTGCGGGTTTTTCTGGCTCCACACCTTAGGAGATATCTCACATATATATACTTGATATTTTCTCCCTTGGTCGTATCCAATATTTCACATTTTGTTGGGTTCTACTTGGTTTTATCTTTCCAACAAAATTGGTTTCATCCCAATCGAAGTTTCCAAGCTCAACTTCTTGTGTTTTGGGTTTTGGAGGTTTTACCGGTTCATCGCTTCTAGAGATGTCATACCTTTATCAATTTGGCTTTATACTTCCATGCTGTACTATGATGTTTCTTTGCATAATCTTTTATAGTTTTTTGTTCTCTTCAAAACGAGCCCAAGATAATCAAAAATGGAGTCCGGAATCAAAAGTTATTGAAGTTTTCGTGCAATGTTGTCGTGCATTTTTGCTTGAGTGGAAGTTCCAGCCCAAGTTCCGACCCAAGTTCCGGTAAGGTTTAATAACTTGTGTTTTGATTTACTGGAAGTTCCGGTGGAGCACAGGAGGTTCCGGTGGTGCGCGAATCTGGCCCAAACAGGCAGATTTCTCTTGCCCTTTTTAAGGGCCCCCTCTTCCCTATTGTTTCCCCAACTTTTGAGGCCATTTTTGCTAGCTCTTCCACTCTCTCTCCTCCATTGTTGACCTTCAAAAGCTTGCCCTCTTTCCTTCTTTCTCCCATGATTCTTGCATCTCTTTGAGGGATTTGAGAGAGGAGAGATCTACAATCCCACTATATCAAATCCCTTCTTTGTGAAGGAATCATTGGGATCTTGATCTTGGAGAGTTTTGTGTTCTCCTCTTGTGTTCTTCCTCTCCTATTCCCCCAATAGCTTTTGTAGCTTTGGTGAAATTTGAGAAATAAGGACTTGCCTCTTGCATTTGTTGCATAGGTTTGAGTTCTTCTCGGAGATTCAGCGAGTACAAGCTTGTGGGCTTGTTACTCTTGGGTTCTTGGAACCCTAGATGGTTGTGTGGTTGGATTTTTGACCTTTTGTGATCTTGTTGACCTTTTGTGGTCTTGTAGCCTTTTGTGGCTTTGTTGGCCTTTTGTGGCGTTGTAGCCTTTTGTGGCTTTGTTGTTGGAAGCCTCCAATTGAGTTGTGGAGATAGCCCCAATCTTGTACGGGTTTGGTGACCGCCCTCAAGCGTCCCATAGTGGAGCGAGTGCCCGCCTTTTGTGATGCACAATCGGGAGAATAGGGTGAGCATTTTGTGGCGTCGGTGAGTTGCGTGCTTCCGCATCCGGGGTGAGGCCTTGTGTAGCATTGGGTGAGAATCGAGCCACCACACCTCGAAGTGAGCCATTTGTGGCGTTCAGAGAGCATTGCGCCATCGCACCTCTCCAACGGAGATGTAGCTTCTTTGGAAGTGAACTTCGGGAAACAAATCTTCGTCTCCGCGTCCATCGGTTATCTCTCAACCGAGCCCTTTTACTTATGCACTTTACTTTGTGATAGCCATTGTGCTTGAAGTATTTATATCTTGCTATCACCTTGTTGCTTGTATTGCTTAGCATAGGTTGTTGGTGCACTTAGGTGAACCTAGTGGCTAGGTTTTGTGCTCAATAAATTAAATGTTAGTTTTATTCCGCATTTACTTAAGCCTAAACCATAATAATTTTAGAAGCCCATTTACCTCCCCTCTAGGCGACGTCCATTGCACTTTCAATCGGTATCAGAGAGAAATCTCTCGCTTCTTAGGCTTCACCGCCTCGAGAGTAAAGATGTCTCCTAGGGGTTTAGTGCACTCTCACACATTTACATTTGTTGGCACTCGTTATGATGTTTGCGTACTCGCATGCTTAGTCATTTTCGGGCCATTGACCCAAATATCGAGCGGATTCTAGATATGGGCTTGTCTCCTCCTAAGGATCCCCAAAATCTATCTTTGGAGGAGGAGACAAACTCTTATCTCGAAGCTCAAGCATCTAAATTGCTTGTTATTGTTGTGAGCTTTGTAGTTCTTTCTTCAATCATGCCTTTCCGGAATGCTCATGATATTTGGACCAAGCTTCAAGCAAAATGTGATGTGTCCAAGACTAATAGGGATGATTGTGTTCCCTCCACCTCTAGCCGTGATGATTTATCATATTCTTCCACTTCACATATGATTTGTATCAAATTAATGATATGGTGAGTGGTGATAGAACTTGCAATGTAGATAGTGAGATTTCCATTCATGATCCTTTGTCTCTATCTCATTGCAATGTTGTATCTTTGGGAATGAACACTTGTAGTACCATATGTGATTTACATCCTAGTGTTGATTGACCTTGCATATCATGTAGAAATGCCTTGAATATGTCTCATGATGATATGCTTGCTTTGCCTTGTTGCCATGATAAATATGCTTCTATTTCCTCTAGTACTTGTGTTGCTAACCATGTAGAGGAAATCGAAGAATGCTTGGGCCAAGCCAAGGTTGCGATTGGAGCTTTATGTGTTCCCCCATCATCACCTTCTCCCAATGTTCACTTGTGCCTCATGGCTAAGGGTTCAAAGGTAACCTCTCCTTTGGACACCAATATACGTCATGATGATGTGAATTTTGATCATGTCGAAGTATATGATGATGTTGCTTCGTTAAAAGAGAAGGGGGGCTAGACCTTCGTGCTCTTCATCCTAATAAAACTGCTTGCTCTACTTTCATTGAAATCTTGACTTGTGCTATTGAAAGTAAGCAACTAATATATGAGCATGAGGACACAATTGATAAAACAAGTAGTATTGAGAGTGAGTATGCTAATGAAATTGCAAATATAAATGAAGCTCTTGAAGAGGAACAAACCACTAAGGAATCTCTTGAGGATACCTTTGCTCTAGAGCTATCTAGAGTGAAGTCTCATGATAGAGATCTTGAGGTGGTAAGTGCCCTTCAAATTAAAAATGATGAACTTGAAGTTGCTTATGCTGAACTCCTTGAGGATTTTGAGCACCTCAACAATGGCTCTAGGGTCATCAAGGTTGAGCTCATCAAACTCACCGAGTCACATGAGCAACTTAAAGCTTCATATTCTAAAGAGCTTTGCAAGTTACCCTCACCTCTTGCTAATTTTGATGATGCTTGTGCTACTAACTCTATTTCTTGTGAAGCATCTATCTTGAACGAGAATGTTGAGCTAAAGGCTTAACTTGCTTTGCTAACTAGCAATTATGGGAAATTAGAAGAAAGTCATGTGAAGCTCTCGAGCTCGCATGAGGATCTTCTAGTCTCCCATGGTAGGCTAAATTAGATCATGAGGCCATTGTGTCAAAGGTTACATCTAGTGGGCCTCATGTGGACATTAGCACTACATCTACTCCAAATGTTATATTGCCATGTGCTAGTCCTGTAATTCATCCTCTCACAAACATGTTATATCTTGTGATGAATTGCATCCATTGCCTTGTTGCTCTAACAATGAAGCTTCTACTTCCTCTAGTATTGTTGTTGATACTAACCATGTAGAGGAAATCAAAGAGCTCAAGGCTCAAGTCACTTCATTGAAGAATGACTTGAAAAGGTGTCATGAAGGTAAGACCACACTTAAGAACATGTGGAGTGTGCGACGAACCCTGATACGTCCAATTTGCATCACCATTCTATATCATAATTTGCCTCTATTCGTTGATATATTTCATATTAAGAGGTGCTACTTATGTATTTTCATCTGTTTTTGCATGTTGGATGATTCTTGAAGGATGAACTCCCGGAGTTAGGATTCCGATGGAAAAAGAGGTGTTTTGATGCAATTTCATGAAGATCATAAAAATACCAGAAAAATTATGGAAAATCATATTTTCCTAGAAGACGAAGAATGTCAGAAGGGGAGGCGGAGATGGGCCACAGGGAGCCCACACCCCCCCAGGCGCAGGCCACCCCTAGGCCGCGCCTACAGGGGGTGTGGCCCACCTGGCCCACCTCTGGCTCCGCCCTCTCGCCTATATCTTCTCCTCGGAACCCTAATACCAGGGGAGCAACCACAGAAAGATTTCACCGCCTCTGCGGGGCGGAAAACACCGAGAGAGAAAGAGCTCTCCGGCAGACAAATTTCTGCCGGGGAAATTCCTTCCCGGAGAGGGTAGATCGTCGCCATCAACACCATCATCAAGCTAGACTTCATCGGGATCATCATCATCATCCACACCATCATCTGCACCAGCACCATCATCACCATTCCATCCTGCTGTAACAATTGTGTTGAATACTTGCATAGTTCTTAGGGGAAACTTTGCCGGTGTTGATTACTATTGTAATTGATGCTCGTGAGTGGAACCATTGGATTATTGTTTATGTTCAGATTGTTAACCATCACCATATCATCTTTGATCTTCATCCATATGATGTCTTGTGAGTAGTTCGTTTAGTTCTTGAGGACATGGGAGAAGTCATGTTTTTAGTAGTGGATTTGTGTTGAGATATTATTCAATGGTTTAGTATTTAAGTTGTGGTGATATTCTTCTAGTGGTGTCATGTGAACGTCGACTACATGATACTTCACCATTATGGGCCTAGGGGAATGCATTGTATATTTGGCTACTAATTGTGGGGTTGCCGGAGTGACAGAAACCTGAACCCCCGTTAGGACACCATTGCACAAGGGAGCATAGGATCTCAGAGTTTAAGGCTGTGGTTAGGTTTATATCTTAATTGCTTTCCTGTAGTTGCGGATGCTTGCAGGAGGTTTAATCACAAGTATGTATTAGTCCAAGTAAGGTTGGTACATTAGCACAGGTTCACCCACACAACACTTACAACACCAAAGAAGGGTACTTAGATATTTGAAGCGAAAGCACTTGACAGAATTCCCATGTGTCCTCGAGAATGTTTGGTCCTTATAAGTATTTCCACCGTCTTGTACTTTGCTAAGAAAGGATTGGGCCACTTGCTGCATTTGTTCTATGTCTTTATTACTTGCACTTTATTTCTTTGCTTTATCAGAAAACCCCTAAAAATCCGTTTGCTAAGTATGTACAGGATTTCCTGCTCCATACCACTAGTCAACACCTTCTGCTCCTCGTTGGGATCGACACTCCTATTTATCAAAAGCACTACAATACATCCCATATACTTGTGGGTCATCAAGACTATTTTATGGCGCCGTTGCCGAGGAGTGAAGCGCTATTGAAGAGTGGAACTGGTAACGGAAACTTCTACTGTGAGTACTGCTTTTTATTTCTGTTTGTTACTTTGTTTCCAATATGGATAACCCACTTGGTTTTCTGTTTGGGAAAACTACTACCACTGTTAGGGTAGTAGATGAACCACCACTTGTTGAGATAGATCCTTTTAAGATACCTACAAGTATTGTTGACCGTGTTATGGATAATTATTATTTAGGGGATGGAACTGTCCACCCTGGTGATCATTTGCTTTTTATCCATGAATTATGCGGGTTGTTTAAGTGTGGAGGTATCACAACTAAACAGGTGAAGAAGAAGTTACTCTCTATATGATCCTTGAAAGGGAGAACTAAAGAATGGTATAAGCTGCTGAAGAATGGGCAATCCATGGAATGGGAGGAAATAGTACCTCTCTTTTATTCTAAATTTTATCCTCCCAGTGAAATTCATAAGGATAGGAATCTAATATATAACTTTTGGCCTCGTGATTGAGAGAGTACAACTCAAGCTTAGGGGAGATTTAAGTTACTAATGCTTAAATGCCTTATTCATGAACTCCCTAACAATATTATTATCAATAAATTTTATGCTAGGCTTTCTCTTTATGATAAAGATTTACTAGATGATTCTTGTGCTGTATCTTTCACACGTATGAAGGAAGAAGCTAAATGGGATCTCCTAGACCGTATTCAAGAGAACACTAAAGCCTGGGAGAATGACAAAGGAAGAAAGGCAGGTATAAATTATGATTATGAATGCATTAAATCTTTTATGGGAACTGATGACTTTCGTGATATTAGTACTGAGTATGGTCTTGATTCTCAAGTTCTTGCAAAATGTTTTAAGGCCTTTGCCTCTTATATTGAAATTCCCAAAAAAGAGTGGGACACGTACCATGCTCCTTATAAAGACATTGTTACCCATGTTCCTGCTAGCATAGAAGTTTGTACTGTTGATCCTATTTTGCCTGAACCTTATGTTGAGAAAACCCCTTTTCCTAATAAGGTAAAGGAACATTCTATCATAGCTAATGTGGTTAGCAAAAGTACAAACAAAATTGTGGAAGCCGATGAGCAAATAAATATTGAACCTGTGGTAGCTATTGTGAAAGATCTTGTCACTAAAAATATAGAGGATGAACACATTATCTTCTGTGAAGACGCTTCTAATATTGTCTCTCATCCTAGAAAAGCTAGTGTCCCTGTGCTTTCTGTTAGAATTGGTGATCACTTCTATTATGGTTTATGTGATATTGGTGCTAGTTCTAGTGCTATACCTTATGAGCTTTATAGGGAAATTATGCATGAAATTGGTCCTTGTGAGCTTGAGGACATTGATGTGGTTATTCACCTTGCTAATAGAGAGACAGTCTGTCCCATTGGCATTGTAAGAGATGTGGAGGTTCTTTGTGGTAAGATTAAATATCCTGCTGATTTTCTAGTACTTGGTTCTGAAGCTAGTAAAACCTATCCTATTATCTTTGGTAGAACCTTATTCAATACTTGTGGGGCTAACATAGATTGTAGGAAGGAAAAAGTTTTGACTAAGTTTGATGGAGAGTCTTATGAGTTTAATTTTTCCAAATTTGCTAAAACTCCTTATGAAAATGAACTGCCTAATGAGGATTTTAGGGTTGAACAACTTTCTGCTATTTCTCTTGCTCCTAACAATGCCTTGCAGCTGTTTATGGAAGATCATGAAAGTGATGTATTCATGAAGGAAAGAAATGATATTGACGAGGTTTTCCTGCATTAACCTGAGTTACTTAAGCATAATCTACTTGTGGAAGATTTGGGTACCACACTACCACCTAAAGGGGACCCTGTTTTCGAATTAAAACCTTTACCTGATGATCTTAAGTATGCTTATCTAGATGATAAGAAAGTATATCCTGTTATTATTAGTTCTAAACTTTCAGGAAAGGAAGAGGAAAAGTTATTGGAAACACTGAAGAAACACCGAGGAGCTATGGGCTATACTCTTGATGATTTAAAAGGGATTTCTCCTACTATATGCCAGCATGCTATTAATATAAAACCTGATGCAAAACCAGTTGTTGAGCACCAACGCCATTAAATCCCAAGATGAAGGATGTGGTAAGAAATGAGGTATTAAAACTCCTTGATGCTGGTATTATTTACCCTATTGGTGATAGCCAATGGATTAGCCCCATTCGTTGTGTTCCAAAGAAAGGGGGAATTACTGTTGTGCCTAATGAAAATAATGAGCTTATACCCCAAAGAGTAGTGGTATAGGATGTGCATCAATTTTAGAAAGTTTAATAAAGTTACTAAGAAATATCATTATCTTTTGCCCTTTATTGATCAAATGCTAGAAAGGTTGTCTAAAAAGACCCACTTTTGCTTTCTTGATGGTTATTCTGGGTTCTCTCAAATCGCTGTGAAAGCACAAGACCAAGAGAAAACCACTTTCACTTGTCCTTATGGCACTTATGCTTATAGGCGTATGCCTTTTGGTTTATGTAATGCTCATGCTACCTTTCGGTGATGTATGTCTGCTATATTTCATGGTTTTTGTGAAGAAATTGTGGAGGTTTTCATGGACGATTTCTCCGTCTATGGAACTTATTTTGATAACTATTTGCACAACCTTGATAAAGTTTTGCAGAGATGTGAAGAAACCAACCTTGTTCTTAATTGGGAGAAATGCCATTTCATGGTTAATGAAGGGATTGTTCTTGGACACAAAATTTCTGAAAGAGGCATTGAAGTTGACAGAGCCAAAATTGAAGCAATTGAGAAGATGCCTTGCCCTAGGGATATAAAAGGTATTCGTAATATCCTTGGTCATGCTGGTTTCTATAGGAGGTTTATTAAAGATTTCTCCAAAATTTCAAAGACCCTTACCAATCTTCTTCAAAAAGATGTACCTTTTGTTTTTGATGATGATTGTAAGGAAGATTTTGAAACTTTGAAGAAAGCTTTGACTACTGCTCCTATTGTTCAACCACCTGATTGGAGTTTACCTTTTGAAATTATGTGTGATACTAGTGATTTTGCTGTGGGTGATGTCCTTGGGCAACGTGTTGATAAGAAGTTGAATGTTATTCATTATGCTAGCAAGACTCTAGATGCTGTTCAAAAGAATTATGCTACTACTAAAAAGAGTTCTTAGCTATAATATTTGCCTGTGATAAGTTTAGACCCTATATTGTTGATTTAAAGGTCACTATTCATACTGATCATGCTGCTATTAAGTATATTATGACAAACAAGGACGCCAAGCCTAGGCTTATTAGATGGATGTTGCTTTTACAAGAGTTTGATCTGCATATTGTAGATAGGAAAGGTGCTGAAAATCCTGTTGCTGACAATTTATCTCGTTTGGAAAACATTTTTTGACCCTTTGCCTGTTAATGATAGTTTTCCAAATGAGCAGTTGGCTGCAATAAGGGTAAGTCCACAGTCCTTGGTTTGTTGATTATGCTAAATTTATTGTTTCCAAGTATTTGCCTCCAACCTTTACAACCCAGCAAAGAAGAAAAATCTTTTATGATCTAAGGCATTACTTTTGGGATGACCCACATTTATATAAAGAAGTAGTAGATGGTATTATGCGAAGATGTGTTCCAGAATTTGAACAACAAGAGATATTGAGGAGATGTCATGGAAGTGCTTATGGAGGGCATCATGCTGGGGATAGGACTATGCAAAAGGTTTTACAATCTGGATTTTATTGGCCTACCCTTTTCAAGGATGCAAGGAAGTTTGTCTTATCTGATGAATGTCAAAGAGTTGGTAACATTTCTAGACGCAATGAAATTCCTATGAATTATTCTCTTGTTATTAAACCTTTTGATTGTTGGGGATTTGACTTTATGGGTCCTTTTCCTCACTACTAGGAAAACGCCTGTTTGTGGCGCACATGAAATGGCCATCCGTGGCGCACTGCCTGGTGCGCCACGACTGTGTCGAGATAGGCGTAGCACACCTGCTAGTGCGCCACGGCTAGGAGGGAAGGTGTGCTACGCGTTGGATCTTATGTGGCGCACGTTGCAGTGCTCCACTAAGCTGCGCAGGTGCGCTTTAGCTGTAGTGCGCCACAAAAGCTATGTCATGTGCGCCATGGGCGTTTTTTAATTTTTTTTAATTTCAGAGCCAGATGATATACAATACAGATTATATACAATATTACAGGCAGATATACACACACAAATACAAGATATACAATTATATATATAAATACACAATTTGCAAAACAAGATTGAAACAAATACATATAGATAAGTCTCATACATGAACACATAATATAAGTTACATTGTTTCGATCAAGTTACAAAGTAGTTGGTGACATGCGAATACATGTGTCTCGAACAAGTTAGAGCTCGGAAGCTCGCCTAGACATCTAAACTAGCTAGACACAAACGCGGGATAAACAACCAAAGACGATAAGCATCACCGCAATGAAGGTGTAGGTCTTCATCCGGTTCCTCGTCCTAACTTCCGCTAGATAGCACGTGTATCTAGCTTCCGCCTCTGCCATAGTGTTGTACCCTTTGTAGCTATTGCCGCTGAAATGGTGCACCTGTCTCCGGCAGTCTTCCCAATCATCGTAGACTCCGGGAACCCGTCCCTTGTACACGACGTACCACGTCATCTACAAGTTGGCAATAATAATTAACCGGTGATTGAAAAAAAATGTATAATTAAAGTCGCATATGAAGATACACTTATAGAAAGTACTCCCAACTCAAAAAGACCAAAGTAACTCAAAAATCATGCCTCATATATAACTAGGTTGTTGGACACAAGAATATGCTATGATGGAACTGTACGCCAAGTAGGATGCACAACACCTGGACTTGTGCATAGCACAAGACGTACAATCCCGTCGCAGCACATTCACATATATAGTGTGCCACGACATTTCAATCATCAGCATTCTCTAAAAAGACCAAAGTAACTCAAAAAGCATGCCGCATATATAACTAGCTAGGTCGTTGGACACAGGAATATGCTATGATGGAACTGTAAGCCAAGTAGGATGCACAACATTTGGACTTGTGCATAACACAAGGCTTACAATCCCATCACAACACATTCACATATATAGTGTGCCACGACATTTCAATCATTGGCATTATTCTCGAAAAATACCAAAGTAACTCGAAAAGAATGCCTCATATATATAGATAGGTCGTTGAACACAGGAATATGCTACGACGGAACAATTATCCAAGTAGGATGCACAACACCTGGACTTGTGCATATCACAAGGCTAACTATCCCGTCGTAGCACATTCACATATATAGTGTGCCACGACATTTCAATCATCGGCATTACTCTCGAAAAAGACCAAAGTAACTTAAAAAGAATGCCTCATATATATATATACATAGGTCGTTGGACAGAGGAATATGCTACGACGGAACCGTGAGCCAAGTAGGATGCACAAGACCTGGACTTGTGCATATCAGAAGGCTCACAATCCCGTCGTAGCACATTCACATATATAGTGTGCCACAACATTTCAATCATCGACATTATCGAAAAAAGACTAATAAAGTAAGGAAAAAAGAAGGACCAAAGTGAGCAAATGACCAAAGAGTAAGCAAAAAAACCAAGCATTGATTGATATATAATAATAAGCAAAAGAAGTAAGCGATGATTCATAAACCTAATAAGATAAGTAGTAGCATGTACATTTGTCCACACACACACAAAGGTCATCTATAGTTTGTAACTACAACTAGGACAACATCAAGCCTTCTGGCTCGGCTTAGGGAACGGGAGGACGCCTTGTCTCGTCATGAACTTCCTATAGTCACCCTGTATCTCTAGGCGATCTTCTATGTCACGGTTATTCAGGATATTTCCTCCGTAGAAGATCCGCCCTGAAATCATGACATCACGAAAGATGATTGCCCCAAACTGCTGCTGGATGCGATACATCTCTTGTCTAATATCTGAATTAGTGATCTTGGCCTTGGCTTCGGCCCACTGTTTGAGATGATCTAGCAGCGTAGAATTCTGCTGGTCTAGTAGGAACGCCCTCATGTGATGGAGTGCATAGTAGGCTTCCTTCTTACTGCTTTACGGCTGCTTCACGCAGGGGAACTCCGTTACGTGGTTGAAGACGTGCCTGCCAAACTTGACCTTCGTACGCGCGAAGGTGGTGCCTTCCGTCGAGGCATAGCCAGTGAGAGCATCATCCAGAACTTCCTTGATCTTGTCGTAGTTTTTCTTCTTTTCTAGACTCCCGAGTCGAAATACGTGGCGTGTGAATGCTTCGACGATAAGGATATGAGCGTGCAGTGTTCATCTCTGCGCAAAAAATTCAAATGGAATGTGTTGGAAAAAGAATGATGATAATCTAATAAATCCAATCGACGGTGGCGAGTGAATAACGACTTACTCGGGAAAGTAAGGCACGAGAATGTATTCCTTTTTCTTGTTTGCCACGAAGATTATTTTTAGGTACGAGGCCACGATATGTCATTCAACGGGGGAACCCAAGCAGCCGTCATGCATGTAGTAGGGGTCCACTATAGCGATGCCCGGTGTGTTCTCTCTAATGATCTGCATGGCCAGGCTGAGAGAAAACAGGCGGACCATGGTATAGTGCAGCAGGTATAGGTGGAACATATTGAAGATGTCGTCAAAACCGCAGGAAGAACACATCCGCAAGGGAATTGTCGACGAAGCCCAAGCCTGGTGGCACCTTAACCACGAATACCGGGTGCGAGGGATCTTTCTCCGCCAGAAGGCGTCTCTCTATTGTCAGCACACCATCATGCACACTCTGCAGTTCCGAACTGGCGAGCCTCCGCAAATTCTTAGGTAGCATGGGCTCACCCGCCACATGAATCCTCCACATAATACCCTCGGGTCTTGCTGGCCCGTCCGGAAACCTGATCGAATTCGCAGTTGACGCCACCGGCTGGCTCGAGCTGCTAGATTTTATTTTCCTGCCCTTTTTTCCGTTTGGAGAGCGGGCAGGCACCGCAATCTGAGCACTGGCCGCCCTATGTAGTGTGTCAGGGCTTAGAATAAAGGGCCGGTTGGGTGTATCAGCTGGCTCTGTAAAGGCGCAAGCTGGAGGCATCTCCTGAGAACCAAACAGACACTTGGTGATAGTGGGTTTCTCTGTGGGGCCACCAGCTAGGTCTTCGTTGCTAAACTGAGTGTTGAAGAAGTGATCATTCCAGTATTCGTCATCCTCAGCCGGATCCTGCGCCATGTGCATATCATCAACATGATCATCCGACCCACCGCGTGGAGGTGACGGCGAGGGCGGTAAGGGGGCCTTGCCACCGCTTGTCGCTGGCACGACAGGCGGTGCTGTTGTCTGTGGCGTGATGGCCCCCGCCGTCCCCAAACGGATCATGCGCTTTGGCCATTGCAAGAATAAGCCGAATAAACTTCTGAGGACAACCGGCTCTTCTTCATCTGCTCCTGGGGGTTGAATGGGAGGTTCCAGGTCATCGCAGCCCCTTAGCACCCGACTAATTTTAACCATGTGCATGCTATCTGGCATCGGCCTTGAGTGGAACGTGCGCTGCAAGGGTTGAACGCTGGTACCCTTGGCAACATCCCTCGGCTCATTGTTCACGTAGCATAAAAAGAGTGCAAGGAACATCCGTCTGTGGAAAACATGTACGGCGTCGTCAGAGATGCCATAAGAGTAATAGATGACGTGAAAGGCGGTAAAGAAATTTGTTTACCGTGATGGCGTCGATATCGGCTAATGTCGAGGCACCGCATACGACAACAGGAGTGCAAGAGACGGAGGGGCTGCTTGATGGCGTGGTGCTGGCCGCCGGTGTATTCTCCCTACCGGGTGCTTGGAGCTCCGGTGCCGCCGCGACGATGGCAGGGGGCCACCAACATGTCCGGTGCCGCAGTGATGGCAGGGGGAGTCACCAACACTTGTGACGCCGCGGTGCTAGCGGGCGGAGTCACGAACACATAGTTCGCCTGATTCGTCGGTGCCGCATTGTTCGAGTGGCTGCTGACCATGCTTGGAATCAGGCACGACCCTTGTCGACCACCCGCACTCCAGTTCGCTATTGACTCCACCAAGGTAGGCAGGAAGGACGTGAGGGTGATTGCCAGGTTGTCTTGGATGACCTGCGGGATCCGCGCCACTTGTTCCTTAAGTTCTTGAACCTCGCGGTTTTCCTCCTCGCTCCTTCTCGACGGCGCCACACACGTCCTCGGTGGTGGACCAAAATGATCCACCCAATTCTTACCCCCGAGGCCGGCCAGACGGCCAGCCAACTACGGCTTCTTCGTAACCGGCTCTATTTTCTTGGCCCGGTTCATAGCCCTATTAAAAGGGTTATCCCACCGGGTGGCCGCCGTCAACCCCTAGGATGAGGAACCCTGGGATCCATGACTAGCAACAATTTCCTCCTCCTGCAGAAGAAGTAACAGTGAACCGTTTAGAAACTAGACTTCATTGATTAGAATGCAATCGAGTTGATCCGCGGTAATTAGATTACTTACCACAATTTCCTCGAATTCCTTCACCACAGGATCCGAGGTGAGTTGTTTGGTTTTTGGGTCCACATGGTAACAAGCCCTGATGAAGTTTCGAACCTGCCCGGGTTCGAATTTCATAAAAGGGTTTTCTATCACCTTAGATCTATACTCTTCGTCCTCCTTATTCCATTTGTCCTCCGCGGTTCTGTATCCACCAGATCCGAGATGGTGATGACCTATATTCATTGCCTGCAGCAACTTTCCCTGATTACTATTGGCCAGGGCTCTTTTGGATTCACACCTCTCCTTGAACTCCCGGAACTGATCTTTAGTGATCTGTGGGTCAATCTTCTGGATCTCCTCGAGACTTTTGCCTTCTTTATAGATCTTCTTCTTTATTCGGGTTCTCCAGCTGGCCAGGGCGGTGCTCATCTTTGTGGGGTCAGATTTGTTTACTTCATTCCCATGATAATTTGTGTTCCGATACTCGGCGGGGAACTTGTATCTTGCGTGCAGCTTCTCGAAGAGGAGTGTGCTCAAGTGGCCATTATCTTTATGCCAGAGATTCTCGGTGGTGATCGAGATGGTTGTCCGGGTGATCGC
This sequence comes from Avena sativa, assembly GCA_916181665.1. Lineage (NCBI taxonomy): Eukaryota > Viridiplantae > Streptophyta > Magnoliopsida > Poales > Poaceae > Avena > Avena sativa. Next base: position 212,879,664 of record OV702293.1, read on the forward strand.
CGCCACTTGCCCACTGTACCCTCTGACGACAAGGCCGGGCTCCAAAGGAACCCCTGTTGGGCTCACTTCGGTAATTTCCTCCCTGACGGTGCCGACCGTGTTCGGGCGCCATTCATTCTGCTTCTTCTTCTTCTTAGGAGGATTGGTACCACTCCCTGTGCCCTCTCCGCCATCAGTGGTTTCATCACTCGCCGTTCCTTTGGATTCTTCCTCCGCGTCTTCCATCTCATCATCCTCGCTCTCCGAAGGATGGTATTCTTCATCGTCTTCTAGCCGCTGGGGCGCCTCCTAGAATTTCAATTGTTTATTCGGAGGTCTGAGTTCTCCTTCAGCGCTGATGCGCTTAGAACATCCAACCTCGTCGTTGTCACACATCTTTGCACTCATAAAAAACAAATAATTGGTTAAATGCACGGAAAAATCCGGCATGACCTTTGCTAATTTTCTTAAACTAGGAGTGCCCGATTTTTGTCGAAACGGAAGTTAATCAACATTCCGGCAAAAATCAGGACTCATTTCATACAAGAACCTACATACACGACATAATAAACTCCTTCATACAAGCACAAGCACAATTAGCAAAGAATAAGCACCTGTCATTATATGACAGCAAGCAAATATGACAGTAAGTATGGTCATTATATGATAGCAAGCAAATAAGCACCTGTCATTATATAATATACATGCAGATTATAGCATTCAACACCAGGAGCATTTCATCACCAGGAGCATTCAACACCAGGAGCATTTCACCACTAAAGCAAATAAGCAAGTTTTAACCATGTATTTTCATCACCAGTAACATTTCAGCACATGTTCATTTTATATATTCACTGCAACATATTGCTTGCAGTAGTATATACACATCACTAACTACACAGTGGCAAAAATCATATCTCAAATATGAAGGATGCATCATAATTACTTGCAGTAGTATATACACATCACTAACTACATAGGAGCATTCAACACCAGGAGTATCTACCATTTAAACCTACACCCTACACAGTAGTATATACAGCATCTTCATATCTCAATTATGAAGGATACACGGTAGTATACACAGTAGTATACACCCTACATAGTAGTATCTTCATATCTCAATTATACATAGTAGTATACACCCTACACATATTGCTTGCAGTAGTATATACAACATCTTCATATCTCAATGCATCTTCATATCTAAACCTACACAGTAGCAATCTAAACCTACACCCTACACAGTAACTACACAGTGGCAAAAATCATATCTAAACCTACACAGTGGCAAAAATTTCATAAACAGGTAGTCAAACCTACACAATGGCTGGTGTGTATATTCACCTCTGCAGTGACTGACATAAGAACACTTCTGGTGATGGAATCAGTGTCATCAACAGAAGAGCCTCACCTTTGAATGAAAATGATAAAAGGACAAATAATTGTTCATCTCTTTCATTCAAAGTGGCAATGAAAGTTCCAGAGCTCCAGTAACTAACTGAAAACATTTCTACCTCCTATAAATGAAACAAAAATTCTGACTCTGCTAGGAACATCTCTACACATTACACACCATGCAACTCAGCTAGATGCAGCTTCCAAAACAAAAGAATCATAACCAGACTACAATGATTCTTATTAACTGGTACTGATTCTGGTGCAAATATAACTACAGGTAGGTGGAAGCTGGATATAACAATTACAGGTCGATTTGTCCATGGTGGATACTAAAAGAGTTCATTAGAATTTGTGCTACCTAGTAGCAATATATATTTCTTGAGTTGCAACTTCCAAATTTGTTTTCCCTAGTTATCTGTAACCTATATTCCTGCTATGGCATCATGTGTCCAATTTTTAACAGCAAAAACAGAATATACACTACTCTATTATGAAATCATGAACACTATGAACATTCACAAATAGTACCACATGAAGAAATCCTGGAAACGGAAAAGGCTAGGAATCTAAACAATTTAAAACAAGGCAATGGCACAAATGTAAACAGACACCAAAGCCTGAACTTTTTCTTTGGACAAGGAGCAGATTCAGACAAAAACTCACCTTAATTTGAGTCCTAAGATAGCTATAGAGAAAACTGAATTCAGCCACAAATGAAAACAGAAGCAACATACTTGTGGGTATAGTTTATGTTTCTTCTTTCTTTTTCCCCCAAAATGTTTTCCATCTTTCTTTTTCCCCCAAAATGTTTTCCATATTTCTGGACTTCCTGGCTTTCTTAATATAAAAGGAAGATTGCACATTTGCTGTGTATAGTAATTAGTAATGAAGGAAGTTTTTGTTGTGTTAATTGCATCAACTTTTTTTTCACAGAATGTGTAGTATATGTTCTTCTGGAAATTCAGTTTATTTTGTCTTCTGAAGTTCTTTGCCTTTTGAAACACATGGGAACCTTTATTCTAGCAGTAACTTTTTATAGCTTTCATTACTAAATGTAGCCGGACATTGTGCTAATTTTCCTATTACTATGTGCTAAAGGAGTTCGTATGAATCCAAATGAAGATGCAAACAATACTGACTGTGATCCATCTAATTACCAGAGAGCAACAAAGAAAAAGAAATGCCCAGTTCCTGGCTGTAGAGAGGGGAGAGAGGGAGAGAGGGGAGAAGGCTCACCTCCTATGAGACGAGGACGGCGACGAGCGCGCGACCGAGGTGGGGGCCTCCTCCTCCTTAGCTTCGAGCGGCGGCGGCGGCCTCCTCCTCCTCGAGCGACGGCGACCTCCTCCTCCACGGATCGGCAGCGATGCGGGCCTCCTCCTCCACGAGCGGCGCGGGCCTCCTCCTTCTCGAGAGCGTAGCGGCGGCGGATCGAGAGCATAGTAGCGGGGCTCGATGCGGTGTCTGAGATGGGGATGAGAGAGGCGGACGTGGCGCGGTTGACTAGTCCAACCCACTTAGGCGTAGCGCACCCTGGCCAAGTGTGCTACGGGTAACCGTAGCGCACTTGGCCAGGGTGCGCTACGTTTAAGTGGGTTGGACTAGTCAGATAAGAGGGTGGCCACCCCACTAGTTAACACTAGCACTGTCTTATCCCACTGGTTCTGCCCACTGCTCTATTCTAAACTTGTGAGCACCCAGGTTTGAATCCTAGTGCCCCACTTTTTATTTTTATTTTAAAAATACTTTTAAATGTTCCAAAAAATGCCCAAAAGTGGTGATATATGCCATACAAGTTTTGTTTTGTTTTTAAAATAATTTTAAATATTCCAAAAATGCCCAAAAGTGATAATATATGTCATAAAAGTGGTACAAATATGATTCAAAGTATAACTAAATTTCATAATAATTTGTCCATGGATATTACAATCTTTTTCGACCACGCGTTTTACAATATTTTTTGAGCTAGCATTTTACAATCTTTTTTCTCTTCTTTGTCGCGGTTGAATAATTTAGCCCCGACACTTCAATGTTTCTTCTTTCGAACGGGCTACCTTTTTTGGGTAGGGTTGTCATTTTTTTTCTTGTGATGTATGTTGCTGCATCGTAGTCGTCGTCATCTTCAATCTTTGGATCGTCGTACTGGTCGAAGTCTTGCTCGTTGGCGACTCCATCCATTCCGATGATGTTTCTTTTTCCTCTCCTCACGACAACACGGCTAGGCTTTGTCGGATCGGTAATGAAAAAACATTGGTCCACTTTGGTAGCCAGTACCCACGGTTCATTTTTTGCGGCCACGTTCGCACCGGCGGCCTTGGATTTGGCTGCTTCGGGTATAACCATGGTTGTGAAATACCGGTCTTCTCTTTCGACGCTCTTGCCCATCTGACACGGAACACCAGCACCTTTTCTCCACAGTAGTCGATCTCCCAGATCTCCTCGATCCTTCCATAGAATCTTTCCTTCATGTTGTCATCGGTGTAGAATTCCGACGTTACGCCTGAGTTCTGATAATCACACTTGTTGTCCTTTTCCTCCGTGTAGAATGTGTAGCCGGTGATATCATACGCCTGATAGGTCACCAGGTTTTGCATCGGTCCCTGCGACAAGGTGAATATGATCTTTTCCGTGTCAGAAGAATGCGATCGCGGGGGATTATCAAGGAGCGTCTGCTTAAACCAATGCGTGAAATCGAAGTTGTGCTCTTGATTATTTCTCCCTGGGTCCTCTATATGCCCCGGTCACTGTACTTCTTCTCGATTAACCTTTTGTGCTTCTGTACCCAAGGATCGACAAGTTCTAAATGCTGTAGCGCGACGAGGTTTGCTCGATCAAAGTCTGCGCATCGAAAATCGAAGTCTGCATGCAGTACGCGACGACCCTCTCGGTGACCAGATCCGTCGAGCTTGCCAAGGTGCTTGTTAACAGGAAGACCGACAGGGTTCTCGATGTCTAGATAATTCGTGCAGAAAGAGATGCACTCTTCGGCCAGAAAGCCCTTGGCTATGCTTCCATCTGGACGGGACCTGTTGCGAACATATCCTTTGATGTGTCCGTTCATCCTTTCGAACGCCATCATGCTGTGGAGAAACATCGGCCCGAGTTGGACGATGTCCTCCATGACATGGACCAGCAGATGCACCATCATGTCGAAGAATGCGGGCGGGAAGTAGACCTCAAGATCGCATAGTATCATCACGATCTCCTCCTATAGCCTCCCGAGCTGATTCACGCCAATCGACTTCCTAGAGATGACGTCAAAAAACTTGCAGAGGCCAAATAACATTTCACGGACGTGCTCGTCCATTATCCCTCTTAGCGCAACCGGAACTGCGTCATTAGCACGACACAGTCGTGAGACTTCATGTCAACCTCTGCTTCGCCTCGTCTAGGTATCTGCTTATCTTGCCCGCGTAGCCGTAAGGAAATTTGAATCCTAGAAGGCACTTGAAAAACTGTTTGATCTCATCCTGGCTTAGAGTGAAGCAAGAAGGAGGGCAGTAATATTCGTTCATCTTGAACTTTTTACCCTTCCGACAACCTTGTGTCGTCTCCGACTCATGATCATTGTCATCTTCCTGATCATCAGGAGTAGTGCGTCCTCCATGAAGCTCCTTCCAGATACCCATGAATATCAGGTCGTGCCTTGCTTTCGGACCATCTTTCGTCCTATCTGGCATGTTGATTATGGTGGCGACCAGACTCTTGCACATGTTTTTTTGTGATATGCATGATGTCAAGGCTATGAGACGTGCAGAGAAACTTCCAGTATGGCAACTCCTAGAAAACAGACCTTGTTTTCCATACCTTCATCAGCGGCTTGTCTTGCTGCCTCTTTCGCTTCTTTCCCAGCTTAGGACAATCTTTCCAGTTTTTCAGCAACTCTTCCACTTCTTTGCTGCTCCTCCGCTCTAGGATTCCTCGGGTCTCGAATTTTCCATCAAACAGGTCTCCACGTTTTATCCATGGATCATTCTTGTCGAGCCACCTCCGGTGCGCCATGAACATGGTTTTCGAAGACCCTGGATCTTTCTCTAGTTGGAGATAGCTTGTGTTATCCATGCACCTAACGCATGTGCAGAATCCTTGGATAACCTGCCCCGAGATATACCTAGAACCTGGATAGTCTTGCACCGTAGTGACCAACGCGGCTCTCATAGTGAAATAATCTTGTGCGACGACGTCGTAAGTATTGGCTCCAGATTCCCATAACGTGGCTAGCTCCTCTTTCAACATCCCGAGATACAGATTGATGTCGATACCAGGTTGTTTCGGCCCTTGAATTAGCATACTCATTTGTATGTACTTCTTCTTCATGCACAACCATGGAGGGAGGTTGTACATCCATACAAACACGGGCCAAGTGATGTGCGTGCTGCTCTGGCTACTGAACGGATTGAGTCCATCGGTGCTCGCATCAAACTTGATGTTCCTCGAATCTCCACCGAATTCTGGGAATTCGAGGTCCAATGCTTTCCACTAACTAGCATCTGAAGGGTGCGTCAGCAGCTCATCCTTTTTGGGGTCATCGTCATCTCCTGGCTTCTTCCTTTCCGCATGCCATCGCATGAGCTTCGCTTCCTTAGGGTCCAAGAAATAGCACTACAGACGAGGAGTGATAGGAAAGTACCATACAACTTTTCGAGGTGCTTTCTTCCCTTTCTTGTATCGACTCACGCCGCACACCGGACATGTGGTTTTCTCCGCGTCCTCGCCCCGGTAAATGATGCAATCGTTGATGCATACGTGATATCTAACATGCTGTAGATCAAGAGGACAGACGATTTTCTTGGCGTCCTCGATACTAGTTGGACACGTGTTCCCCTGTGGGAGACGATCGTGCCAGAATGCCATCATATCATCGAAGCTTGCATCGCTCAATTTGTGTTTTGCCTTCATATCCAAAGCCTTGAGCGTTACATTCAACCGGGTATCATCGGGCCTGCATCCTTCATACAATGGAGTAACCGAGTCTTTCTCAAGTTGCGCAAGCTTGGCTTTCTCTCTAGCGGCATCCCTGGCGTTACTCGTCTGCTTGAGAAGCAGCTCTTGAACATAACGGTCCCGCACCCAGCCTGACGTTGTTTCATCGTCGTCTGCTCCTCTGGCACCTAGATCATCATCATCCCGGTCTGCTTCCGCACCTTCACCATCGCCAGGAGACTCTTCATCATCTCGCCGTTCTTGTCGTGATGATCATCATCATGTTGCTCACCTTCAGTCTCCATCGTCTTTGTCATTGCTTATCCAACGAGTGTATCCATCCATGAAACCATGGCGGAGCAGGTGTGCCTGCAGATTCCCGGAATTTGGGTCGATCACCCAGTTGAGTTTGCATCTTCTGCACGGACATCTTATCTCCGTCTTGTTATTTCGTATCATGTCAAAAATCTAGCCACAATGCCTTTGCTCATTATGAGCACCATTTTGCCTGCACGGTGTACATGATACAATTAGAAGTCTATTAGAACCACATAATCAATGCATGCATACAATGTTCGATAGAAAATTTTGGCATGACCTATCCTAAAATAAGGACCTTTGTGAAATGCCAAAGTCTTGCCAAAATGGAAATGAATCAACATTTTGGCAAAACAAATGGCAACTTGTTCACACACAAACACAATAGAGAGAGACGATCCATACACACATGAACATATCATCCTCTCCATACACACATGCATGAGCATCGATCCTCTCCATATACACACACATGAGACCACCGATCCTCTCCATACACACATCATGAGCATCGATCATCTACATACATATGAGCATATCATCCATATATACATGAACACATCCTTACATGGACAACTTACCGAGATGAGAGACCGATCGCGAGAAGATGGAAAGGAGAGGTGTGCATGAGACCGGAGAAGGAGATGAGAGACCGGAGAACTTCCTCTATTACGTATGTAACATCCAAGGAAAGTTATACATGCTAAAAATGGTGAATGAGTGGATAAATTGAGGTGGTAAGGAGAAGGATCCCGACTAGATCTAAGGAGGAAGAAGAAGGGGAAAGTGAAGTGTGGGTGGTGGATGATCACATGGGCATATAAAAGTGGAGCTGCCAAAAAAGGACCGTCACATCCGTGGCGCACATGGCCCTAGTGCTCCACAAGCACTAAAAGCAACCGTGGTGCACATGCCACAGTGCGCCATAGATGTGTTTCCCCACTTAAGGAGCAGAGGGGGCTTCACACAGGCGTAGCACACTCTCCACATGTGCGCTACAACTATCCCAAACAACAGTAGCGCACTTACCCCTGTGCGCTACGGATATGTGGCATGCGGATGACAGGCCCCTGGCTCACACACATCTGTGGCGTACATACCACATGTGTGCCATGGTTGTTCTAGTTGCTAGTAGGGCAGTGCCCATAGGTGAGCCACGCCTATTTTAGTCGTGGGGCACTTCAACCATGTGATCCACGGATGTGCTGATTACCTATAGACATTTTCCTAGTAGTGCCTCATTCAAAAGGGTATACTCGTATTCTTGTTGCTGTTGACTATGTTACAAAGTGGGTAGAGGCCATACCTACAAATAGTGTTGATGGTAAGACCTCTTTAAAAATGCTTAAAGATGTTATTTTTCCTAGGTTTGGGGTGCCTAGATATATCATGACTAATGGAGGCTCTCATTTTATTCATGGTCGTTTTAGGAAAACTCTTTCTAAATATGATGTTAACCATAGAATTGCTTCAGCTTATCACCCCCAAACCAGTGGGCAAGTAGAACTTTCCAACAGGGAGATTAAATCTATCTTGCAGAAGACTATTAATAGATCTAGGAAAAATTGGGCTAAAAAGTTGAATGACGCTTCATGGGCTTATATAACTGCTTATAAAAATCCTATGGGGATGTCTCCTTACAAAATGGTCTATGGGAAAGCATGTCACTTGCCTTTAGAATTAGAACACAAAGCTTATTGGGTAGTGAAAGAATTGAATAGAGATTTTAAACTTGCCGGTGAGAAAATATTGCTTGATTTGAGTACCTGAGATGAATGGAGAAGTGAAGCTTATGAAAATGCTAGACTCTCTAAGGAAAAAGTAAAAAGATGGCATGACAAGAGAATTCTCAAAAGAGAGTTCCATATTGGTGAGAAAGTTCTTTTGTATAGGTCTCATCTCAGATTTTTTGCAGGGAAACTACTCTCAAAATGGGAAGGACCTTTTGTTATTGAGGAAGTGTATCGTTCGGGGGCTATCAAAATATCTTCTTTGAAGGACGACACCACACAGGTGGTGAATGGTCAAAGACTAAAACATTATATTTCTAGAGATTCTTATAACAAAGATGTTGATATTATTCAAATGGTGAATCCGGAAGAATTATCAGAAACCAAACACCAGAACCTGTAGAGTCCGTCTTTGAATTGGTAAAAGTGGTGAAAACAGAAGGTCCGTGAAAACCCTATCTTTTTATATTTTTGATGTTTTTATTACATACGGAAGGTTATGAGATGGAACCGAGGAGGAAACGGAGGCCAGGGTGGTCACACCCACCCTAGGCACGGGCCCTAGCTGGCCGCGCCTGGAGGGGGTGTGAGCCTCCTAAGCTCCGTCTCCGCCTCGTTTTCGCACCAGTACCTTCCTTATGCATTGAAACTTCGTAATATATATCCCCCGGATCCCTCGAGGTTCATGTATCGTGTTCTCGTCATGTTTTCATTTCGATCTGTTTCTATCAAGAAATCTTCTCAAGTTTAGAGCACCATGGTCTCCGCCAATGACAAAGGCAAGAAGCCCGAGGAAGATGATCCTCAAAACCCCAAGGAGGAGGAGATTTTGGTAGGGGATGAAGAAGACATGGAGAGGACAAGCATCCGGACACCCGCGCTACCGTCGCAAGCATTGGAGTGGTGGCAAACCCTACCAAGCTTAGGAGGACAGCACATATGTCTACAGGAGGGAGAACTTCGCGTCATATCCTCGATCCACGGTCACTTCCTCCACGTACCAAGAATCCCTTCCATACTCTTATACATGAGCAACAATACCAAAAGGTGCCCAAAGGGAACTTGCCCTCGGTTTGGGATCTGCCTCACTCTAACCATGCAGGGAAGGAACACACTAAGAAGGAAGAGTGGGGAAAGAATAACAAGGACTGGGATTCTCGGTCCGATATGATCATGAACCGCATTGAGCATAATTCGGAGTTGATTCGTACTCTGACCTTCAAGATTTAGGATTTGAGGAAACTGATTGAAGAGCTTATCAAGAGAACACCACCATCACCGAAGGAGTAATTCATCATCAGATTTGGCATCCCCTTGGCTTGTTCCAAGCTTGGGGGAGTGACGCGGTATCACATCATTATCTTTTATCTTTTACCTTTTTAGTGGATTCATATCTTTTGTAGAGAAGTTATCTTATAGGTTGGTTTGCATTGTGGAAGTATCTCTCCTTTAGTTGATTATCTATGTATCCCTTGGTGTGAGTGCCTTTATGGAATATTAATAAGTTTCATCTTTTACTTTTTGCACTTCTTATTTTAGTTTGCAATCTCTATTATATGATTGATCTTGTTGATCAGTATTGGTATCACTCTGGGAGCATCAAGTAGATCTAAATTGGTTTTGGCAAACCGAGCTCTGGTCATTAGCAACACCTTTTGAGGTTTGGAAGGAAAAGAGAAAAATCTTACAGGTATTTTGCATCTTTTATTTTCTTTCTTGAATGGCCCATAAGCTTGGTATTCTTTATTTAAGATCTTTTGTGTCTTCAAGGAAGATTGCATGTTTGGATTTATTACTTGTATATTTTCTTGTTTCCTTTGACTCTTTTGCTTGCTACCCAGCCTTGCTAGCCAAAAACATGTTTTTGAGAAGGGCTACTTCTCATGCATCCAATCCCTTTGAACCAAAACCCGTGCCATTTGTGTCCACCATATATACATATTAGCATCATTGCTATTCCAAGCAAATTATCAAGCTTCATCTATCTTTCGAATTAAAAATTATTTTGTTATATGAAAACTAGTTAGTAAAGCTCTCAGAAACTTGATGGCACACCTTATTTTCTTGCCCCTAATAAACTTGAACCATTGTGTCATCGAAGTTGTATATGCTTGCATCTATACGTTGGGATTATCAAAACCATGTTGTCACAGGGAACACTTTCAACACTTATGGATACATATCCAGTTGATATCATGGTCTTTTGTCTGCGGATGTCGTCGGTGTGAAATAAAAGGGGAGCTTGTAAGTCCATGGAGTTATGTATGTGTCTTAGGGAAACGCCTGGGACGCTAGCCTAAGCCATGCCTAATCATGGTGGAAACTTGCAGCATAACCATTGTGATCAATCTGTGAAGCATCCTCAATAAAAACCTATGCAAATAGCAAATAAAAAGATCGTTGAGATTCTCACTGTCTGCTTGCCTTGTCATTTTTATTATGGGATAGCTCCTGTATCATGTGCAAGGGGTACCCCATTGGAAGTTCTTTATGATACACATATACTTACAATGACAAGAACTTACCGGTAACTAAAGTTGAGTAGCATGAGGATCAGCCCTTGTACTCAAGGGACATGAGATTGCCAACTTATATTTTGTCAAGAATATACTCATCTTTGTTCACTTTAACCTTAACCACCTCAAGATTCTTATGATAGGGGCAATGAGGGCTCAAAGCTAGTAAGTACCATAATCTTTTGTAAGCTCTTTATGAACTTGAAATCCCTGCTTCCCTCTATGAAGGGCCTTTCTCCTATTTCTAAGTTGAGTCAGTAAACCTATTTTCCTCTCTATCTCGAGCAAGCATTTCAGTTGTTGTGTTTCGAGCATTCATATGATGATTTATTCAATCATGTTCTTTATCTTACTTGTTTGCACAAGACTCTTATCTATTGAGTATTACTTTGAAAGCCATCATTGTGAAAAACCTTTTATGTTTGAGCAAAGAGTACTCTTGTTGTGAAAACTTCTACAAAAGCTTTTTGTGAAACTGTTTTCCACCTGTTCTCTGACCAAGAACAAAACTTTGCCAATTCCAATTATGATTTATCTTTATCCATCTCTATTCTGACTCATGTACTTGTTGCAAGCTAAGTTATATAATGGTGAGTTGCTTTCTTCTATGAGTTCTGTAATGGTAAGTGTGATGCTTCTTGTCTGTATTCTTTTATCGACACTTCACTCCATGAACCTGTGGGCATGTTTACTGAGCTCAGTTTTCACTTGGGGACAAGCGAAGGTCTAAGATTGGGGGGAGATGATACGTCCAATTTGCATCACCATTCTATATTATAATTTGCCTCTATTCGTTGATATATTTCATATTAAGAGGTGTTACTTATGTCTTTTCATCTATTTTTGCATGTTGGATGATTCTTGGAGGATGAACTGCCGGAGTCAGGATTCTGATGGAAAAAGAGGTGTTTTGATGCAATTTCGCGAAGATTAGAAAAATACCAGAAAAATTATGGAAAATCATATTTTCCCAGAAGACGAAGAATGCCAGAAGGGGAGGCAGAGATGGGCCATAGGGGGCCCACACCCCCAGGCGCCGGCCACCCCTAGGCCGCGCCTACAGGGTATGTGGCCCACTTGGACCACCTCTGGCTCCACCCTCTCGCCTATATCTTCTCATTGGAACCCTAATACCAGGGGTGCGACCATAGAAATATTCCGCCGCTTCTGAGGGGCAGAAAACACCAAGAGAGAAAGAGCTCTCTGGCAGACAGATTTCTGCCGGGGAAATTCCTTCCCGAATAGGGCAGATCATCGCCATCAACACCATCATCAAGCTAGACTTCACCGGGATCATCATCATAATCCACACCATCATATCCACCAGCACCATCATCACCACTCCATCCCGCTATAACAATTGTGTTGAATACTTGCATAGTTCTTAGGGGAAACTTTCCCGGTGTTGATTACTATTGTAGTTGATGCTTGTGAGTGGAACCATTGGATTATTGTTTATGTTCAGATTGTTACCCATCACCATATCATATTTGATCTTGATCCATATGATGTCTTGTGAGTAGTTCGTTTAGTTCTTGAGGACATGGGAGAAGTCATGTTGTTAGTAGTGGATTTGTGTTGAGATATTACTCAATGGTTTAATATTTAAGTTGTGGTGCTATTCTTCTGGTGGTGTCATGTGAATAACGACTACATGATACTTCACCATTTATGGGCCTAGGGGAATGCATTGTGTATTTGTTTACTAATTGTGGGGTTGCCGGAGTGATAAAAACCTGAACCCCCGTTAGGACACCATTGCACAAGGGAGCGTAGGATCTCAGAGTTTAAGGCTGTGGTTAGGTTTATATCTTAATTGCTTTCCTATAGTTGCGGATGCTTGCAGGGGGCTTAATCACAAGTATTTATTAGTCCAAGTAAGGTCGGTACATTAGCACAGGTTCACCCACACAACACTTACAACACCAAAGAAGGGTACTTAGCTATTTGAAGCGAAAGCACTTGACGGAATTCCCATGTGTCCTCGAGAACGTTTGGTCCTTATAAGTATTTCCACCGGCTTGTACTTTGCTAAGAAAGGATTGGGCCACTTGCTGCATTTGTTCGTTGTCTTTATCACTTGCACTTTATTTCTTTGCTTTACTAGAAAACCCCTAAAAATCCGCTTGCTAAGTATTTATAGAGATTTCCTGCTCCATACCACTAGTCAACACCTTCTGCTCCTCGTTGGGATCGACACTCCTATTTATTGAAAGTACTACGGTACACCCCCTATACTTGTGGGTCATCAACCCCCAAGTGACAAGAGTGGGCTTGGATTCAACTCCGACATCAAGAACAAGCTCACTAACAAGTTGAAGCACAAGGGCAACAAGAATAAGGGCCAAGGACAAGTGAAGAATCCTGCCAACATTTTGTGCTTCAACTGCAAGGAAGAAGGGCATCATGTGAGGGATTCCCATTGAAGAAGAAGCCTCTTAGTGAGAAGCAACGACGGAAGCAGCCTCAAGCTCCTCCACAAGCTCAAGATGGAGTTCTTCCCAAGAATCCTCAAGATCTTCTTCATGGTGCAGCTCCTCCCAAGAAGAAAGATGGAAAGAGAAGAACTTGCTACATATGCTATGAGAAGGGGCACCTTTCTTCCTCATTCACCATGGGTAACTCCTCATCCCATCCTATCTTGATTGATGATTCTTATTCACTTCGTAAGGATGAGGGTGGCAATGTGTTTGCCAAATTTGTTGGTGCCCAAAGTGGTGTCAAGAAAAGAACCATTTGGGTGGCCAAGCCTATTGTGACTAACTTCTTCGGACCCAACTTGGTTGGGGACCAACAAGCTAAAACTTGATCAATAGGTGTTTTTAGAGGGCATTGATGACTTGGATTCATTATGGAGAATTGAGGGACTTCATCAATTATATTTTTCAAGCCAAGCCATTTGGGTTATCATGCCTCTATCATTTATTCAATGTTCCTCCTTGCGGCAACTTATGATTAACTCCTTTACATTAAAAGTTACTTACTCCCTTGTGCATGTGTTGGTTTTGTACGTTGCATGTGTTTGTATATGTTGTGCTTACCTCATACTTATTTGAGTTGTCAACTATACTTGTGTATGTTGGTTGGCACACCATGTATTTGTGTTTCTTGGTTTGGAGCCTTTATTGTTTCTAGTAGGTATCTTATTTGGCTCTTGTGAGGGATTAATGGACTATTCCGTTTTGGGGGAGTGTCATGCTTGGGCATTACACAATCCTAAAATGTGTGTACATGAGGAAAACCACTTAGTAGTATTATTGTTTATCTAGTATCTGTGTGACATGGTTATACCCTATGGGTGCATGATATTAGTATACCTGGTCCAGCCCAAGAAAGGCCCACAAGAACATATGCGGCCTATGGAGATTTTCGGGTGGCCCAAGCCCATGACATCTTCGGATCCTTGGAGAGCAAGACTAGAGTAGATAGAATATTCAAAGGGGGTAAACTCTAATTTGTAACCGACTCGATCTGATGCCCGAGACCTGCCTATCTATATAAAGGCTAGGAGGGCACGGCGATGAGATCATCCTCTCTCACCGCATACACACCTCCACGCCAGATTGCATCTGCGCACCCCTGTAACTTTCGGTTCCGCCGTAATCAAGAGCAGACAAGCAGGAGTATGGTTTTCCCTCCGAGGGCCTGAACCTGGGTAAATATCGTGTCCACGTGTTTCTTTTCTATTAACCGTTCCGCAATTTCCAGCATCCCCATCTTCTCCAAAACCCAAGCTCATAACAATGGGCATTAACGAGATTGAACCTCGTCAATTGGCGTCGTCTATGGGAACTGGGGGCGCTGATTGTGCGATCGTGACGGTCCCAACCAAAGCGATCTATAACTCCTTGGCGACGGAGAGCCACCTCCTCTTCGGCGCTTTCGACTTCACCGCCCACTCACCAGCCACCATGAAGGATTTCGAGCCTGTAGGCGACAGGCTCAAGATTCTGTTCGGGAGCTTCTGCTTCCATGTGGGACAGACCGGCACCCTCCGCCTCCCAGAGCGGGTGCCATTGCCATCTATCAGGCCCGCTTCATGGGCCCCACATCCCAGCATGCTACGCACAATGGCCCTGATAGACGAGTCATACGACAGTAGCAGCTACAACTTAGATCTGTGCGGCCCTCCGTCAGACGAAGGAACCTACGGTTCCAGATCCGAAAGCTATGGCAGCAACTATCTAATCCGCGGGCACTATCAGTGCGCCGTGGTCATCAAAAGCGATGTGGAACAACAACCACCTGGTTCGGGCGCCCATGTACCACCACCCAACCCACAGGGTGGAAACGGGGGAAACGGGAGGCAACCGTCCCTCCCGCCCAACGAAGGCAACACCAACGCCTATCAGAAGATCAACCTCAACGAGGATGGATGGTTCCAGGCACGCGAAGCCGTGGCGGGCAACAAGATCCTGCCTGTGAATGCTTCACGGGATCTGTTGATCGCCTACCACCTGCTCCTCATCGGAGAGCATAATCGGCAGGTGAAGATGCAGGAGGACCTCGACAAGCGCAAGCAAGTGGCCTCGGAGTCCAGCGCGCAGCGAGCTGCGCTCTCCGCTGCTGGCGGCTCCAGCTCGCACGGAAACAATGCCAACAAGCATCGCTCTCGCATAGAGCACATGGACCCCACCGCACGTCGTGAGGTCACCAAAACCCTCAACGTGTCCTTCATGGAGATGGACGTCAACGGCAACGTCATACCCAAGACGCCGCAGGCTGTGATCATGGCAGCCACCACGTATCTCGTGACCCATCCACCTCTGGTGGGGGACCCGAAGAGGGCTATGCACAAGTCCGCACTAGCCGGACTCGGACTCATCGGAGCTGCGCTCCACGATGAGGCTTCTGCGGAGCTGAAAAAGAAAGCTGCGGTCAGATTCAACCATATCCCCACGCCCTAATCCAACAAGGAAGAAGACGAGCATGATCTACCTCGATGACGCAAGAGCCCAAGACGTCGCAGTCACGACTACGACGCTCGAAGCAACCTCGCTCAGCGCAAGGTCGACAAGGCACGCGCCAAACACGCGTGCTCAACCGAATCCGAAGAGGATGACGACGGAGAACTTTACGGAGCTCGATGCTTCAGCAGATCTGTTCGGTGCATGCGGATGTCGAGAAATTGCAAGCTTCCTTCAGACACTACAAAGTTCGACGGGACACAGGACCCGAAAGCCTGGCTCAGCAACCACCTGTCGTCTGTCAAGCTGCACGGCGAAAACAAGAACACTGCCCTACAATGCCTTCAGCTGCAGCTGACAAGCGCATCTCGAATCTGGCTCAGCAGCCTGTCTTCGGGCTCAATCCGAAACTGGGAGGAGCTGGCATACAGTTTCATCCGAAACTTCAAGGGAACTAGCAAGAGGCCAGCCTCGACCGAGGAGCTACGGGCCTGCACCCAACAAATGGGAGAATCCATTCGCTCATACATACTATGCTGGTCCAACATCAAGAACTCCGCAGCGCACATCTCCGAGGAGAGAATGATTGACACCTTCAAGGACGGTGTCAAGCGCCCGGACTTCAAGGAAGAACTTGGGCACGTCAAGCCCAAGACACTCGACCACCTCATGGATATCGCCAATAGGTGGGCAGATGGCGAGGATTCCCTCCATCGGGCACATTCGCCACAGACGCGAACGCCATAGCAAGAGAAGATCGCGCATCTACGACGATCGTGACGGACCCGACATGGTTGCGGCTGGCTACGCCGAACGCCGCAACGACAACAACCGCAGCAGTGGAGGATACCGCGGAGGCAACTTCCGCGACGGAGGACGCCCAACGCAAACATGGCAGCGTCGCGGTCATGACGACGAACCCTCGGCATACGACAAGTTGTCGGGTCCCTGTACCATCCACTTCTACATCGACAAGAAGGATTGCAAAAAGAAGGCCAGCCACATGCTCAAGGACTACCGCGAGTTCCAGAAACTCAGGGAGAGCCTCACCCAAATGCGACGCCAGATCATGAACCCTGGGTTCAGACCCGCACCTGCACCAAGTGACATCGCACACGGAGCTCCTCCACCACCACCCGTGGGACCATCGAACCCCGTAATCGCACCTGCGCCAAACAACGGCATAGGTGGATACCCACTGCCAAATGGGTCTCGCATGATCCAAAAGGGATGCCCTACCAATAGGGTGCAAAAGAAGATCACCCGCCAAGTCAGCCTGGCTGTGACCACTCCGCCTGCAATCCCTGAGTACCTCACTGGCTCGGAGTCCTGCATCACATTCAGTCGTTCGGATCACCCACGCCAGATCCCTTGCCCAGGTCATGCAGCCCTAGTGCTTGAGGCGCAGATCGTAGGATTCGAAATGAGCCGCATATTCATGGAGCAATCTGACACAACGTTCGCTAGCACCCTAGCAGCAATGCGGATCCCGCTGTGCAGCCTGGAGCAATCTGACACAACATTCCACGGCGTCATCCCAGGGAAGGTGATATACCCCCTGGGAAAGATATGGCTCGACGTCATGTTCAGCAAGCCCGACAATTTTCTATGCGAGCGGCTAAAGTTTGAAGTGGTGGACTGGCCATCACAATACCATGCCATCCTCGGGCGTGTGGCATTCACAAGGTTCTTGGAAGTACTGCACTATGCGTACCTACTACTCAAGATGCCAGGGCCTAGGGGCGTCATCACAGTCTAGGGCAGCTTCACCCGATCAGACCATTGCGACAGAGACTTCAACAGAATCTCCTAGTCGTTCGGTATGCAAGAGGATCTCACGAGGCTTTGAGAGGTGATAGACAACGGGCACCCCCAGTCTCCAGGCAAAACTCACCTGACATGTTTTTTGACTCCACAATCAACACGAAAAAGGTGCAGGTCCGCCCAACGGACGCCTCCAAGACTGCACTAATTGCCAACGACCTTAGCCCCGCATAGGAAAGCGCGCTCGTCGAATTCCTCCGTGAGCGTTGGGAAATCTTCGCCTAGTGTCTTGCGGACATGCCAGGAGTTCCTAGGGAATTCGCCGAGCATGCACTCAATGTGTTTCCGGATGCCAAGCCTGTCAAACAATCCATTCGACGATTGTCCGAGCCACAAGCCGAAGCCGTCGGAGTCGAAGTCAACAAACTGCTCGACGCCGACTTCATCCGGGAGATCAAGGAGAGCGAGTGGCTATCCAACACTGTGTTGGTCCCAAAAAAGGATACAGACATCCTGCGGATGTGCGTAGACTTCTTGTCGCTCAACAAGCACTGCCCCAAGAATCACTTCGCTCTACCACAGATCGATCAAATCATCGATTCAACTACAGGTTGGGAGAAACTCTCCTTCCATGACGCCTACTCAGGCTACAACCAGATTCGACTAAAGGTCGAAGATCAGGAGAAAACGGCGTTCATCACGCCGTTCGAGGTGTTCTGCTACAACACCATGCCCTTCAGGCTGAAGAACGCAGGTGCCCCATACCAGCGGTGCATGCACGCGTGCCTAAAAAGCCAGATCGGCTGCAACATACATGTCTATGTCGACGACATAGTCATCAAGACAAGGGAGGCCAAGACATTGATCGACGATCTCCGCGAGACATTCGACAATCTGGATCACTACAAGATCAAGTTGAATCCAGAAAAGTGCGCCTTCGGCGTCCCATCTGGCCAGTTACTTGGCTACTTCATCTCCTAGCGAGGGATCAAGGCAAACCCAAAAAAATCCGGGCCATACTTACCATGGAGAAGCCAAAAAACATCAAGGGTGTCCAGCAGCTAGCTGGGTGCATCGCGGCGCTGAGCAGAATCAACAGCCGCATGGGCGAGAAGGCCCTGCCTTTCTACCAGCTGCTATGCAAAGCAGACAAATTCGAGTGGACACCCGAAGCAGATGACGCATTCGAAGATCTGAAGCGGCTGCTCTCCACCTCGCCTGTCCTGGTCACTACAAAGGAACGTGAGCCTCTGCTGCTATACATAGCAGCCACGCACCAGGTGGTAAGCACCATACTCGTGGTCGAACGACTCGAAGAAGGCAAGACCCATGGGGCCCAACGCCCAATTTACTACCTCGGCAAGGTACTGACGCCAACAAAATAGAGGAGCATCAGATAATGGTCGTCAACCTGGTGCCACTCTCCAACATCCTGAACAACCCCAAAGCGATGGGACACATGGCCCTGTGGGGCATCGAGCTATCCCCTCTACACATAGTCTACGAGCGGCACAAGGCGATCAAATCTCAGGTCCTCCCTGACTTCCTAGTTCACTAGATGGACCTCCAGCTGCCGGACACCCCGGACATGACTTAGTCATGGACGATGCACTTCGATGGCTCCAAGCGCGAGGCCAGAGCAGGAGCGGGCGTCATACTGACGTCCCCGCAAGGCGATAAGATGAAATACGTCCTTCGGATGAAATTCCGCGCCTCCAACAATGAGGCCGAATACGAGGCCCTCATCCACGGCATGAGGATGTCCAAGATCTGCGGTGCAACGCGCCTCGTCATCTACGGTGACTTGAACCTCATCGTCCAGCAGACGATGAACGAG
This sequence comes from Avena sativa, assembly GCA_916181665.1. Taxonomy (NCBI): domain Eukaryota; kingdom Viridiplantae; phylum Streptophyta; class Magnoliopsida; order Poales; family Poaceae; genus Avena; species Avena sativa. Next base: position 212,899,039 of record OV702293.1, read on the forward strand.
TGCGACGCACACGCTGCCAACATGATTGCGTACCGCGCACTCTACAACTCACTCGAAGGAGACTTTGACGGCTGCGATCTTCGCCACGTTGGAAGGGAAAGCAACGAGGAGGCTGATAGACTTGCCAACATTGGCTCCACCTGTGCACGTGTGCCACCAGGTGTGTTCCTTGAAGAAATCTGCATACCTTCTATCAAATGGAAATTCCCCAAGGGATCACCTGAAGAAGCAGAGCACTCGGGGACTATGCTGCCCGAAGGAAAAGAAGGACCCAAAAAGCTCGACATAGAGGTCGAGTTTGTCAGCCTGATGCAGGTCATGGCAATCGAAGAAACATGGACATAGCCGTACCTTCGGTACCTAATAAACAGGGAACTGCCTGATGACCCAACAATGCCTGGCGTATATCTCACCGGTCCAAGGCCTTCATCATCAATGGCGAGCTATACAAGCGCATCATTTCGGGTGTACTCCAACGGTGCATCATCATCGGTGACGGCAAAACCATCCTCCAAGACATCCACGAGGGCATCTGCGGCCATCATGAGGGCAACCGTGCCCTCGTCGCCAAAGCTTTACGAGCTAGATTCTGCTGGCCAACGACTGTGAACGACGCCAAGGACATCGTCCAGAGGTGCAACGGCTTCTAGAGGTTTGCGGACAAACCACACGCACTAGGATCGGAGCTCAGGCCCATACCCTTGTCTTGGCCCTTCGCCCAATGGGGCCTCGACATGATTGGCAAACTGCCCAAATCTTCGAAAGGAGGCCACGTATACCTCCTGGTCGCAGTCGACAAGTTCACCAAGTGGATCGAGGACATGCCTGTCACCAACCAGAAGGGCAAAACAACCGTCAAATTCTTCGAGTCCATAGTCTACAGGTTCGGCGTGCCACACAACATCATCACGGATAACGAATCGAACTTCATCTCCAAAGAATTTCAGGACTTCTGCGAAGGCCTTGGCATCAACATATCATACGCCTCTGTGGCGCACCCGCAGACCAACGGGCAGGTCGAAAAGGCCAACGGTCTCATATGCGGTGGCATCAATAAACGCCTACTCAGCCCACTCGAACGACTCGCGGGAGCTTAGGCAGAAGAGCTACCCTCCGTCCTCTAGAGCCTGCGTACAACGCCAAACAGCTCAACTAGCTACATGCCATTCTTCATGGTGCACGGAGCCGAGGCCGTGCTACCTGCAGAAGTACGCCATAGGGCCCCACGAGTCGTTGCCTACAGCGAAACCGAATCAATGGCCGCACTCGAAGACGCCATCGACGCACTCGACGAGTCAAGCGACATCTCTGCGGCTCGCTCAACGGTCTACCAGTAGATCCTCCGCAACTACCACAGCCGCCGGCTGCGCCCAAGGTCCTTAGTCGAAGGAGACATCGTCCTGCGACTCAAGCAAGAGCGGCCGAAGAAGCTCGAGTCGCCCTGGGAGGGACCCTACATCGTCACCGAAGTCATCCCAGGCGGCGCCTACCACCTCAAGGACGTCAAGTCAGGAGTCACATACTCCAACCCATGGAACGTCGCAAAACTTCGATGCTTCTACCCCTAGCTATCTCTTTACTTTCAATAAGGCTATTCAGCCAAACAATGTACCTCCTCGTTACGATATGAATAAAAGATAAGTCCCCAGTCCAAAAAATCTCTTTTACTTTGCATATATTTTCTGTTACAACACACTCGGGGGCTCCGCCTCACCTCACGACTTCGTCGACTGAGAATAACGCATGTAAATCTGAGTAGATGACCGCGTCAGGCTAACGAAAAGGACATGCATACAACAAAGCACCACATGCTAACACAAATAATCTTTACAACAAAGGGCACAATAAGCCCACTCGAAATATATACAAGTTTTACATCTATCTTTTTACAGGGTCTACCTATTCCGAAGGATCACACGCGCCTGATGCTCAAAGAGATCCATGATCTCTTCGGAATACTGCCTAATAGCCGCATAGTGCGGGAGCATGTCCCAGAGGCTACCGTCCGGTCGAATTAGGCGGTCCAGTCGCCACCATCGCAAGGTCAACATCTGGGTGATGCAGCCGAACAAGCGAAAGGGCAGCCTTCATGCCTGCAGCCAATTGGTGCCGCACCAACTCCCTCACATGGCTCACGTCTCGAAACTTCGCCAGCAAACCCCAAAGAGTTAAGGGTGCCTCGTCTAGAGGGAACATGACGTACAAAATCGACGACATGAAAGTCTTCACCTGCTTCAGCACCCGCGAGACTTGATGCACACAATCCTGCATCGTCACAAGAACGGTGGCTCGGTCACGATCCATCCAGAAGAATCCACCATCCTCCAAGTCATGTTGGGTCAGACAGTTGATTCGAACCGCAACACATTCCTTCTCCTCCCTGGGAACAAGGTTGACACCTGCAGAACATCCAGGATAAGGTGACATGCAAATAAGGCGCACCCGAAAAATGAGCAGCAGCTCAAGAATACTTACATTACAGTTGTTTGCTCAACTACCGTAGTTCCCCCATCAGATACTCCTCTCTGGCGGTAGCCCGCTCAGTCTTCGACTTCCACACATCCGTGTTGCCCCGGACGCCAAGGATCTCCTTCTCCAAGCTACGGACGCGATCACGAAGGAAAATAAGCTACAACGCATCATCCATCGATGGTCGTGGATCTGGCGCAGTCGAAGTACCAACGGGTTCACCACCCGAAGGACCCTAGAAGGCAAAAGCAGGCAAGGAGATAAAAACACAAACATCTCTGATAATATCTTGAAACATCCTTTATATACATTAAAAAGCCACTGCATGGCACAAGGAGCAATTGTTCAACAAAAATATTACAGCAACAGAAGAAGAAAAGCTATCCTAGCTACAGAAGATTCAGGCGCCCGCATCCGGGGTAGCCTCGAAGCCAGATTGCCTGCCCCTGGCTTCTCCCTGCTGCCTTGTCGCGTCGTTCGCCAGCAGGTCGATAAGCTTCGGACCATACCGCTTACAACGAGAGGCAAAGAGATCAAAGGTTACCTTAGAGCCGCCGGGAGCTGTTGGCATCTGGGAGGTGATGTGCTGAAGATCCAGCTCCGCTCTGGACGCCATGGCCATGGCCAAACCCATGGAGGCACCGATGCCCTTTTGCTTGCACTTGTAGGCCGCAGGAGCATCCTATGACAGCGCATCCGCCAGAGAATCAACATCCTCAAGGGCAGCGCCCTTGGGAACGATCTCCCTGTAGAAACGCAAATGGACCTCCTTGGCCTTAGCAAGGGAACCAACAACAGTGCCGCAGCGATCTTCGACCGCTGCGGTGGCATCATCCAGAGTGGTCCCATGCTCCAAGACACTGTGATCAAACGCAATGCCCGAAGCATCTGGCGCAAAGAAGAACATGCAGGAGTCGAATAAGGACATGAAGAAAGAGCAGTCGAAAACCCAAAAAGACCAATTTTCATGTAAGAACACTTACCGGAGAAAGCCTTGGCCGCAGCGATCAGCTTCTTGGCCACCTTCTTCTCGAGCGCGGCCGCAACAGTGGGGAGCTGCTCCTCGCGATCCGAAGCCTCCCGCTGCAAGCGCTCCTTGGCCTCAACAGCATCGTCCAACTCCTTTTGCAGGCGCTGCTTCGCCTCCACAACATCTTCAGCCTTCTTCTCCGCTCGCCCGTGGCTCTTTTTGAGAGCATCAAGCTGGCGAAGGGCTGCATTATTTTCATCTTCAAAGCACCAAGAGAACATGTGAGTAACACAAGCATTACTCAATCAACAGACACAAAAAGACAAGTGTGGACCAAACACATACCTTGAAGCTACTGCATGCTGGCCTCCAAAGCCAAATGCTGTTGAATGAGAAGGTTTGCGCCGCGCACAAAGGACTGCAAAAAGAAGCAAAAGCCAAAAATCAAGAAAGCACCAGGAAAAAGGCTCGGGGGCTATGCCCCATAAGAGAGAAAACATGACCAGCAGGTCATCCAACAATAGGGCTCGGGGGCTCCCCCCCCAGGACAAGAGGAAAAAAACTTACATGCTCAGACGGGGACTCTGAAGGTCCAGGTGCAGTCTTCTGGGAGACGATTACTCGAGCCTCCTGCGGAGAGGGGTTCGGAGCATCGCCCCCAGAGTTGGCCACTGTCTGAGAGGGAGGGGCCGTCGGCTTTGACTCCCCTATGTTCTCCTGGGCGCTCTCACTAAGAGAACCCTCCGAGGAGTGGCTACAAAGAAAATATTCATCAAGGCAAGAAGACAAGTACACACGCAAAAAACAAAGCGAAAGCACCCGAAAACTACTTACGAGTCAATGTCACCCAAATTAAAGATGGGCGTCGCCTTCTCCTTCTTCTTCTTCTTCGCCGGCGGCTGCAACGCCACTAACTACAGAGGCACAACCGGGAACGGCACCGAAGAAGCGCCTTCATCCTCTCTGTGGCGCATGAGGAAGGATGTGTCCCTAGGCGTTGGCGGAGTCAAGGCATCCGAAGACTCGCTCGAGCTCCACGCCCGCTTTTGGGTCTGCCCCTCGCTCGCCTCGGGGGCTTCATGAGTTGGCGACTGCGCCGGCGGAAGCTCAAACTCGGAGTCCACAACTTCGTTGTCTGGTGCAATCGGAAACTTTTCGGGCAGTTGGGGCACCATGCCAGCCACCTTGAACTCCTGCATAATGAAGGCATCAAAGATCAGTACAAGCAATCATAAGGAAAAGCACTTGAAAAAAGCGCAACGCGCATGTCGCAAATCTACACCTGCGGAAATGGTTTCGTGGAACTGAAGGGAGACGTCAACGACTTCCCCGGAAGATCCTCCTCGGACTTTTACTTAAGCAGCAGCCGAAGAACTCTGTCGAGGTCGCCCCGGGATAAATCCTAGGCTGAGACCCTCGTCGGGTCGTTGCGGCTTGCGTACAGAAACATCAAATGCGCCCTCGCTTGGAGCGGATGCACCCGACATTTGATGAAGGTGCGGATTATATCCACACCATTAACCTCCTTCCCAGGCTCCATCTGGAGCGTCTCCACCCGACAGTAGAGCTCCTCTACCTCCGCCACCTCCCCCTCCAGGATATGGTTCTTCCAGGATCTCTTCGGCATGATCTCCTGGGTGGAGTCGATGGGAGAGAGGCCAAAATCTTGCCCGTCCACTATGGAGTCGCGGATATAAAACCACTTCTTCCGCCAGTATTGGATGGACTTGGACATAGAAAAGGAAAATAAGAGAATAGAAGATCGAAGGGAAATAATGCATCGCCGAGCGGATAGACCCCGCCGGTGCCAGACTGCCTCTTCACGAAATAGAGCTTCCGGAAGAGGCCAAAGTGCGGCTCAATACCGAGCCAACACTCACAAAAAGTAATGAAGCAGGCGATGTGGAGAAGAGAATTGGGCGAAAGATGGTGGAGTTGGATGCCATAGAAAAACAAAAGTCCATGAAGAAAATCGTGGACTTGGAACAAGAGGCCGCAAAGAACGAAGGCGACAAAAATCACCTGAAACCCTATGGGTGGACGGGGAATTACCTCATCGCCAGGGATCTTGATGGCCCCTTGTCCTGCGGGATTAAACCCGCATCGCGCAGCTTGCGCAGGTCACCCTTGCGTGTCTCCGTGTGCCTCCACCCGCCATCAGTGATACGAGCGGTGGTGGCACCTTTCTTGCCGCCAGCGGTGGTGCTCGAGCCCGCTCTGACGGACGTTTTCTTTGACTTCACCATGGAAAAGCGTCGACGATGGCGGTGCACGCGCAGAAAGGAGGCAGGGAAGATCGGAGAATGTCTAGTGCGTGCGAGAAAGAGCTTGTGAAAATGGAAGCAGCGGAGAATGCAAATGGAAAAGGGTGAAAACAAATCACCGTTTCCCCACGGTTATAAGTATAAAGACGATGACCAGGAGCCGTTCATCCAGAATCCCTAACTCCAGGGACAAATCCAACCGTCCACGTGTCAACACAACAGCGAACCGTCGCCCGCATGCCGTCCACTACGCACGGAAATCGAGCAAAAGCCGTAATTCTCGCCACGTCGCGCATGACTAGTAAACTTCAAGTCAGAAAGTGGGACCCACATTCGTCCTGTTACATCACCACTGGCGTCGCAGACGGTTGAGGTCATCGATCATCAACACTGACGTCATCAAGCAGCCTAGAAACGACTAGAATTCTTCGACTGATCAAACAAGTACTTCCTCGAATCTACGATTCGACCAACTACTCGGGGGCTACTCCTATCAGGAGCGCTGGTCGCGCACCCGAAGACCGATTGGAGAAAAAACACCTCACAAGCTAAACTTCGAGTCCTACGTTGAGTCTACGACTCCACTAAGGACTCGGGCGCTACTCCCATAGGGAGGACTGATCAATCATCCAAAAAAATTGTGTCCTACGGACCTGAAGCTCAAATAACTGAACTAAAGTCTCTGCTCGAGTCTATGACTCGAACATACACTCGGGGGATACTCCCATAGGGAGCGTTGGCCGCACACCCTATGAATTATTCGACTGAGATCCTTTGGATCAAACACAACAAAATCTTTCTGGCAACTTTGCCCAACTCAACGCTAAGTGAAAAGCATCCTCCTTGGCCACCCGAAGAACCTCCGTGGTGGTAAACATTTCGGATGCTGTGTCTGCGACGCAAAGATAAGACCTGTAGATATCATCTGATGGCCTGGTAACGCACCTGACTGTGCTCTGGCAGTAAAAAGTCGTGTCAACAGGCACGATGAAAATCCCGATGGACGCGTTGGGTACATCACTCGAAAACTCTGGGATTCGACTCCTGTAAGACCTCAGTGGCCTGAGTCGAATTTCTCCAGCATCTGTTCTAGATTCGAGTCTAGGGACTCGAGTCTGAAGAAGATCGTGTTGTTTTGTCCTAAGACAGTTAACTGACCCTGATCCGTCAGGAGAGTCAGGCACACGCATCAACAATCCCTACAAACTAAAGTTATTTCTTTCTCTTACAGACAAAAACAGCTGCACCCGAAAGATTGAAGAGTCCTCAACCGAATCTACGATTCGACTGAACACTCGGGGGCTACTGACATGGTTATACCCTACGGGTGCATGATATTAGTATACCTGGTCCAGCCCAAGTAAGGCCCACAAGAACATATGCGGCCTGTGGAGATTTTCGGGTGGCCCAAGCCCATGACATCTTTGGATCCTTGGAGAGCAAGACTAGAGTAGATAGAATATTCAAAGGGGGTAAACTCTAATTTGTAACCGACTCGATCTGATACCAGGGACCTGCCTATCTATATAAAGGCTAGGAGGGCACGGCGAGGAGATCATCCTCTCTCACCGCATACACACCTCCATGCCAGATTGCATCTGCGCACCCCTGTAACTTTTGGTTCCGCCGTAATCAAGAGCAGACAAGCAGGAGTAGGGTTTTCCCTCCGGGGGCCTGAACCTGAGTAAATCTCGTGTCCTCGTGTTGCTTGTCTGTTAACCATTCCACGATCTCCAACATCCCCATCTTCTCCAAAACCCAAGATCATAACAATGGGCATTGACGAGATCAAACCTCATCACTATGTGGTATGTTTTTCTCATGATAAACTTAAGTTCTATAATGTCCATTAATCCTCTCTAGTATGATATTTTGCCTCTTGTTGAGATTTCTTTTTTATCACATTATGGGGGAGTTGTATGCTTTGTGCATATTACAAACCTAGAAAATGTGGACATTTGAGGTAGTGCCACTTAGAATTGATATTGAGAATTATCTAGCTCCTATGTGGCACATTTGCTCATACAAGTTCCAATTTGCTTGGATGTTTTATTGCTCATCTCTTGGATCTTGTGTGTGAGAGTGATTCTTGGTATGTGTTTATTCATATTTGGATCTATATCCTCATGGGAACCACTTGCTTCGATTTAGTCTAACCACTAGTGATTGTGTGACTATTTGAAGCAATCAAGAATCTCTCTCGAAGCATCAAGATTATTTATCATGCTTGTTATATGCTTCTTGTTGTGAATATGATCGTGATATCCTTGGAAACTACCTAGGGAAAATTTCCCTTATATTTATTGTATTTGGACAATTGGTACTCCATATATGGTAGATTTACTGATCATATTCACTTTGGCCTTTGCTTATTTGCCTTATCTTTGGCCAAGAAAATGTTTTTCTATTTGCTCCCAAGCTTTCTTTGCCTCTTGTGGATCTTATTTTATTTGTATCCCCTTGTGTTTTATTTAGTGTAGCTAGTAGTGATGATAAAATTTGTGGGCATTTTGCATTCAAAGGCAAAATTATATATAATGCTCTACTTATGGGGGAGCTCTCCTATATTATCTAGAACATTGTTTTATGCTTCTTGATTTGATACATTTTTTTGCTTGGAAGATTGATCCTTTTTGTGTTGGTAGTTTGAGTGCCATCATGAAAAGTGTGAAGAGTTTGTTTTGGTTGTTGTTTCCTTGCTCTCGTTGGGAGTTGGTTTTATCTCATTCCTTTTCACTTGTTTTGTTATTTTAAGATGAGATAAATCCTTGAGCCTTGGTATTTTTGTCTATATTTTATCTCTTTGGCTCTTGCTAGTTCATTTGTTGAACTTGTGCCCTTTCATGTGTTGATTTGGTTCTTTGATACAATTTGGACACCTTTTGTCGAGTCACACTTTTGTGTGTGTCTTATTGGTTTAGTTGGTGTTTTTGTTCAAATTGTATCTCCTTTTGGTTCTTGAAAGTCTTATGCATGCATATTTACTACTTGTATTTATTATGGCATGCTTGCTTTCTTTGATCCAATATGTAGGGGAAACTCCACCAAATCCAATGGGCTGAGATGTGCATAAAATTCAATTTCATATCAATATGCACCTATTTTTATGGAGGCTCTCCTATGTATTGTAGTTGCTCTAACTACTTTGGACCCCATTTGTTTGGGGACCATAGTGTACTTAATTGTGTTTTATGTACATTGGGATATATATTGGGTGCTTGTATCTTGAACAAGGAAGAAGTGGCGTCTACATGTCAATTGGATGCAAGCTAGGGTGAACGAATTCATATCTTCTTCATCCTACCAATTATATCTCGGTAACAAGTATATCTCTCTCATGCATACATATCTTGTTCCCAACCTTTTGTAGGTTGCTTGTCGGCATGAATTTGTGTACTTGCATATGTTGGATTTCTTGCTTTGGCTTTGAAGAGTTCTCTCTATTGAAAATGTGTGTATGTTGAGATGAGTTCATAGAATGGGGACTATACAAAATCGTGCTCATGATTCACCAATCCCAAATATGTCAATCTAGCAATTTTGTTGCATATCGTTTCCTCAATATCTCTCATGTGCAATAGTGAGTGTTGCTTTTCTCCATATATTCCTTCTATCCCTTATTCCCTTGGTAATAGTAGTAATGTATGGAGTATGTTGGTGTTTGAAGCTCATCGATGTACAATAAGATATATTTGAGCCCTTGGGCATGCTTTCAAGCAAAACATCTTACTGGTATGTTCTATGACTTCCGTTTTTCCTTTCATATGTTTTCATGTGTATCTATTTTGTGTATGCATGTTTCTTTGTGGGCATTTGTCTTTGTGATATTTTCCACCTAGAAATTTATACACACAAGAAAAGATCATTCTTTGGTTGTTTTTGCATTTCTTGGAAACCACCTCTTATTTATTCTTGATTCTTTGGTGGCTTCCAAATTTTTGACCTTTGAGTGCATTGTTAAATGAGTTTGGAGGAGTGAGGAGTCCATGGTTGTGCATGTTGTTTCCAAATACAATTACTATAATTGGTGCACAATATTTGGGGAGCTTCTCTAATTCATTTAAGAGTGCACAATTTCCTTCCTTCTCATTTCTTGTGGTTTAAATGCTTATGGGGGAGCAAGGTTTCCATATTTGTGCATTATGTATTCAACTGCAACTATTCTAAGTTGTGCACAAATCTTGGGGAGCATACCTATTTCCATTTAAACATGTTATTCGTTTCCATTTGGTACCATTTGTTGGTTTTTCAATTGGTTCTTTTGGACCTTTTGATTGCTTGCTTCATTTGTTGAAGCTTATTTCTCTTTATTTTCTTTTTTCCATCTTTGGGTCCTCAATATAGTTTTACTTCCTCCCAAGTACTTATCATTTGACTTATGTTGGAGGAATTCTCACTATATTGGTTGTCTAGAACTTTTCACCCATTTTGGCAATCGATGTCAATGGGGGAGATGTTTTGGAGGGTTTAAGGGAAGTTGACATTTGCTTTGAGTATGTTCTTAAGCATTTGCCTCTTATGCTCTTGCATCTTTGTGGTTGCTTTGCATGTTGAATATATAGAGGAAACTCAACCAACGATAATGGTTGGCAATCTATGCAATGAAATGCAAGTTCATCACACATGCATAGATTGTGGGAGATTTTGGTCTATATATTTTGGTTGTACCGACATCACATACTTGTGTAGTATTTGATGTTGGGGCAACCGCTTTGGTCGTTATTTGTCATATTTAAACCCTCGCTAAGGGATTGTCATCAATTACCAAAATGGGGGAGATTGAAAGGGCATGTATGCCCCCATGTGTGGTTTTGGTAATTAATGACAATCTCTATGGACAAATGTGTAAATTGAGTTTCACTTGTAGGTTTTTCCATTGGCATCGCTTGGGCCATGTGTTGGTCTCAAGGTTGAATCATGAAGAAAGAAGGAGCTTGAAGGTTGATCAAGAGAAGTGCAAAGAGTTGCATCAAGATGGATTAACCTCAAGAAGGGATGAAGAAGGGCAGGCTCAAGATGCGCCATCTCTATAAGACCTCATGCTTGAAGCTTTCCATCCTCGTGATCATGGAGTGATGAATACAAGTTCAAATAAGAAGTTTCCCCATGGAGTATGGGGATAAATTTGCAAGTCCTCATCTTCATCAAGCAAGAGCAATCAAGAAAGGTGTTCCCACTCGAGAAAAACAAGACGGTCTACATCAAGTTCAAGTGGATTGCTCAAGGCAAAGGTATGATCTTGATAGGGCTTTTCTTTTGCCGGTCTCGTGTTGTTGGGAGACCGGGTTTAGGATAGATACCCGTACTATCAAGAGGGGCTCTCAAGCGGGTGTCTCGATCGCATCGTTCGGAGAGAGCTCAAACCTTTGCATTCATAGCATCATCTTTCTTGGTTGTTATTTGGTTCTTTTCCATGAGAGGATCTATATATTGTGGTTATCATCATAAAAATCTCTAGTTCATCAAATAAGGATTTTCTTTGCATATATTATTGCATTCTTGATCGTGCGGGTTTTTCGGCTCCACACCTTAGGAGATATCTCACATATATATACTTGATATTTTCTCCCTTGGTGGTATCCAATATTTAATATTTTGTTGGGTTCTACTTGGTTTTATCTTTCCAACAAAATTGGTTTCATCCCAATCGGAGTTTCCAAGCTCAACTTCTTGTGTTTTGGGTTTTGGAGGTTTTACCGGTTCATCACTTCTAGAGAGGTCATATCTTTATCAATTTGGTTTTATCCTTCCATGCTGGACTATGATGTTTCTTTGCATAATCTTTTAGAGCTTTTTGTTCTCTTCAAAACGAGCCCAAGATCATCAAAAACGGAGTCCAGAATAAAAAATTATTGAACTTTTCGTGCAATGCTGTCCTGCGTTTTTGCTTGAGCGGAAGTTCCGGCCCAAGTTCCGGTAAGGTTCAGTATCTTGTCTTTTGATTTACCGGAAGTTCCGGTGGAGCACCGAAAGTTCCGGTGGTGCGCGAATCTGGCCCAAACGGGCAGATTTCTCTTGCCCTTTTTAAGGGCCCCTCTTCCTTATTGTTTCCCCAACTTTTGAGGCCATTTTTGTTAGCTCTTCCACTCTCTCTTCTCCATTGTTGACCTTCAAAATCTTGCGCTCTTTCCTTCTCCCTCCCATGATTCTTGCATCTCTTTGAGGGATTTGAGAGAGGAGATCTAGATCTACAATCCCACCAAATCAAATCCCTTCTTTGTGAAGGAATCATTGGGATCTAGATCTTGGAGAGTTTCGTGTTCTCCTCTTGTGTTCTTCCTCTCTTATTCCTCCAATAGATTTTGTAGCTTTGGTGGAATTTGAGAGAGAAGGACTTGCCTCTTGCATTTGTTGCATAGGTTTGAGTTCTCCTAGGAGATTCGGCGAGTATAAGCTTGTGAGCTTGTTACTCTTGGATTCTTGGAACCCTAGACGGTTGTGTGGTTGGATTGTTGACCTTTTGTGGTCTTGTTGACCTTTTGTGGTCTTGTAGCCTTTTGTGGCTTTGTTGGCCTTTTGCGGCGTTGTAGACTTTTGTGGCTTTGTTTTTGGGAGCCTCCAATTAAGTTGTGAAGATAGATCCAATCTTGTACGGTTTCGGTGACCGCCCGCAAGCGTCCCATAGTGGAGCGAGTGCCCGCCTTTTGTGGTGCGCACTCGAGAGAATAGGGTGAGCCTTTTGTGGCGTCGGTGAGTTGCGTGCTTCCGCATCCGGGGTGAGGCCTTGTGTGGCGTTGGGTGAGCATCGAGCCACCACACATCAAGGTGAGCCATTTGTGGCGTTCAGAGAGCATTGCGCCATAGCACCTCTCCAATGGAGACGTAGCTTCTTTGGAAGTGAACTTCAGGAAACAAATCTTCATTTCCATGTCCATCGATTATCTCTGAACCGAGCCCTTTTACTTATGCACTTTACTTTGTGATAGCCATCGTGCTTGAAGTATTTATATCTTGCTATCACCTTGTTGCTTGTATTTCTTAGCATAGGTTGTTGGTGCACTTAGGTGAACCTAGTGGCTAGGTTTTGTGCTCAATAAATTAAACATTAGTTTTATTCCGTATTTACTTGAGCCTAAACCGTAATAATTTTAAAAGTCTATTCAACCCCCCTCTAGGCAACGTCCATTGCACTTTCATGTATGCTACATACTCGACAATGGAGATTCTTACTCTCATCTCCCTTGCAGCATCGACCAGACTGTTCGGTTTCTTTTCCTTGAAATGCTATCGGTGATACTCTTGACGATGTTGGTTGATTACCCTAATGACTACAAGTGTGGCGTAGTCTTGGTATTGCAGGTCAAATTAAAATTATGGGAGAACACTCATTGGCATTTACAATTCTTTGGTTTGACATATATGTCATGTTTATTCTTGTTTAGCTTCGTTACCTACAAGTCTAGTTATCTCGTTTTCGTGATATCACATACTCATGATCTAGTCATTCGCTCCAGCTTCTTGGATGCAATCTCACCAAGTGGGCCTGGTGTATCTTCCCATCACACGGGAGAACAAATCTTGATATTGATGCATACGCCTCAACCTATCCCTTTAGACTACCTGACGTACACTTTTATGATCACCTTGTTACTGTGTGATGGTTGATGCAGTCAAAGCAGTCACAGTGATAGTGATTAAATATGATCTCACGGTCAAAGGAGAAGGTCACTTTGTTTCCTAATTATTGCAATGATGAACTATGTGACTTGATCATGCTATAATCATATCATTCACTAATTTCATGACCTTATTGTCAATTGGCATAAATGCTCCATGATAAGGAAACTTTGATCATCAGTTGACCAATGAACTAGTTGAATAGAGGCTACTAGGGACTTGGTTTATTTACATACCACACGTGTACCAATGTTTCTGATTGATACATTTATAGCACTTTATAAAACTATTATGAAATAATCAAGATATGATAATAAACTCTCTTTATTATTTGCCTCTAGGGCATATCTCCAACAGGAAGATTATATACAAATACTCTGTTGTGAAGTTGGCTCCCTTCCCTTTAGATACCTAGGTATCCCGATCCATTATAGAAAATTGCTCAATAAAGAATGCAATCCAGTTGAGAAAGTTGGGTTGCTGGCAAGGCAAACTTTAAATGAAAGTTGGGTTGCTGGCAAAGCAAACTTTTCTCATATGGGGATAGGCTCATGCTTATTAACTCTGTTCTAACTAACCTTCAAATGTTTATGTTATGTTTTCTAGAAATACCTAAATGGGTACATAAAGTATTAGATATTTATTGGTCTCATTTATTTTGAAAAACGACCAATTCAAAAGAATATATCAGTTGATAAAATGCAATATAATTTGTCGACCTAAAGACCAAGGTGGCTTAAGGGTGGAGGTCCTTGAAATAAAATAAATAAATGTTTACTTAGCAAATGGTCTTTAAACTCTTAATGAAGAAGGACTGTGGCAAATATTGTTGCATAATAAATACCTTTAGAATAAAACATTGTCACAAGTGACAGCAAAACCTACTGACTCACCATTCTCGAAAGGTTTGATGGGTGTCAGAGAGAAATTTTAAGAGAAGATCTTTCATCATAGGAAATGGGCAGAGTATTCCCTTTTGGGAGGACAGTTGGTTGGGTGAGACTCCTTTAGTGATGTAGCCAATCATATGGAAATCACCATTGCCCACGTCATGCTACTCCAACCATTGCACCTAAGGTAAACTCCATTCATCTCTTGTCCTCCTTTAGTGCTTGCTTGAATTTTTTTTGAACGGAAAGGCCCAGGAGGGCCTAGAGAGTGCTGCATTGATTTAGAGCGGCGATACAAATACAACAAGGACCCCAAAGAAAAAAGGAAATTATAGCATGGTCCTGGAATAACACAGAGAGGACCTCAAGAACTTCTGAGCAAACGCGATCTGGTCCCTCTGCCTCGCCGCCGAAAAACTGGGATGGAATCCACGGACGGCTATCGACTCCTCGCCGGGGACGACACCACTTGGGAGGAGGAGGATGAGAAGCGCCATCGCAAATCCATCGATGAAGGGCCTCCTTGAACGGAGGTTGAAGAAATGCCTCTCAGGCGTTGCAGGATGCCTTCCAGCGACATCAAAGATCGGTGTTCCTCTTGGAATCACCGTGGCACATCCAGAGAACGTAGCACCAACACCACCGCTTGGCAAAGCTCCAGCTCGCAGTACGCCCACATCAGTACTTCTCCCCTCGCCACCACGGCAGTCCAGAGAAGATCGGAAAGGTTGCACTGACATGGTTGTACCCTACGGGTGCGTGACCTCAGCATACCTAGTCCAGCCCAAGGAAGGCCCACGGCGGACGTACATCGGCCCATGAAGATTTTCGGGTGGCCAAGGCCCATGACGCCTTTGGATCCTTGGAGAACAAGACTAGAGTAGATAGGAAATTCAAAGGGGTAAAACCCTAGAACCTATAACCGACTAGGACTATGCCCTGGACCTGCCTAAGTCTATATAAAGGCCAGGAGGGCACGACCTAGATCGCTCGACTCATACTTTCGCATACACACCTCCACGCCAGATTGAATCTGCGCACCCCTGTAATATTCGGTTCCGCCGTAATCAAGAGCAGACAAGCAGGAGTAGGGTTTTCCCTCCGGGGGCCTGAACCTGGGTAAATCTCGTGTCCCCTGGTTGCTTGTCTGTTAACCGTTCCACGATCTCCAGCATCTCCATCTTCTCCAAAACCCAAGTCCATAACAATGGGCATTGACGAGTCGAAACCTCGTCAATTGGCGCCGTCTGTGGGAACTGGGGCTGCTGATTGTGCGGTCGTGACGGTCCCGACCCGATCGATCTACAACTCTGCGGCGACGGAGAGTCACCTCCTCTTCGACGCTTTCGACTTCACCGCCCACTCGCCGGCCACCATGAAAGATTTCGAGCCCGTAGGCGACGGACTCGAGATCCTGTTCGGGAGTTTCTGCTTCCAGGTGGGCCAGACTGGCACCCTCCGCCTTCCTGAGCGGGTGCCCCTACCATCAATCAGGCCCGCCTCGTGGGCTCCACACCCTGTGCTACGCACATCGTCATCAACAGATGAGTCCTACGACAGCAACAGCTGCAACTCCGATCTGTGCGATCCACCTTCGGATGAAGGGACCTACGGTTCCGGATCCGAAAGATGCGGCAGTAGCGGACCAATCTACAAGCACTACCAATGCACCGCAGTCATCCAGGAACAGCAAACGCCTAACCCGCCGCCCAACACGAACCCCAACCCGCAGGACAGAAACGGCGGAAACGGCGGGAACAGAAGAAGCCAGTCCCCCCCACCCGACGAGGAAAACAATGGCCACGTCATCCAACTCAGCAAAGAAGGATGGGTCCAGGCACGCCGCGCCGTAGCAGGAGACATAGTCCTGCCTGCAGACGCCTCACGTGAACTACTGATGGCATACCACTTCCTCCTCATCGAGGAGCACAAGAAGCAAGTCAAGATGCAGGAAACACTTGACAAACGCAAGCAAGCAACCTCTGAGTCCAGCGCGCGACGAGTTGCGCTCTCCGCCATGGCCCCGGGGTCTAGCACGAACGGAAACCAAGGAAACAAGCACCGCTCTCGGGTGGAGAACATGGATCCCAAGGAGTGCCGTGAAGTGACCCGAAATCTCCACACATCGTTCATGGAGATGGATGCCGACGGCAACGTCATCCCGAAGACACCGCAAGCTGCGATCATGGCAGCCACTGCGTATCTCGCATGCATAAGAATGAACCCACCAAGCCAACTGACCTTATCAGGGGAGTCACCGGAGTCAAAGCTCACCACCGCCTCTGTATCCGACCACGGGAGCACCAGGGTGGAGCTCTTCTTCACCAGCCGATGCCAGATCTGGTCAGAATGACCCAGCGCCAAACTCCCACGCCGCCTCTTGCAACCATCAACGACCGCCTCGTCCTCCTCCCACCCCTCGCCGCCAAGGCCGACCAGGGGGAGTCGGACCATGCTAGGCTCCCAGATCTAGAGGAAGCCGATGCACTTATTCAGAGGGCCTCCATCCACAACAGCAACTTTGGCGCACTTCAACCTCATAAGCTCGCCAAAGCACTGCAAGGACGGACAGCCGGCGCCGTGCAGCAGCGCAGGAGGGGACAGGCCAGTCAGCATCTCGCCAAATGCCACGAAGGCAGACACAGAAAACCCTAAACCTATACCTACGACACCTACGACGAGAAGCCACAAACCTAGACTACTGGGGGGCCTCGCCTCCGCCGCTCTCCGGTGGCAGCGCTGCCGGAGAGGGCCTCGGCTTGGCTAGAAACTGGGAGAAGGAGGCGCAGATACAAAGAGAGGGATGGGGAAGGGGTAAGGTAGGTCCTACTTGATACGAATGCCTATCTTATGCCTAGGTCCCTGCCCATGATCATAATGCTAAGAGGAGCACGACCAAGGATCCTAGACCCCCAAGCAAGCAATAGGGAAGAGGAGGCAGAAGAAGCTAGGAAAAGCAGTGCCAAAACTGGCATGTCGGACCCACCGCCAAAATGGACCTGTCGAACCAGCGTCAACACCGGCAGAACCCATCCCAAATTGGTGCGCTGTCAAATGGTCGTCAGTACACCAGTTCAGCAAAACCAAAACCGAAACGGCACCGTCAGGCTCAAATCAGCGTCAGGACCGGCACACCGACCAGACTGCCAATCCAAACCGGCGTCACACCCGACGCCGCCGAACTAACCGCCGAAATGGCTTTTCCATGCACGAAAACAGGTTTGATACCCTGGAATACCCCCTACCTATCACTTTGTCCCTAGTACTATAAATTGCCCCTTATGGCTCAGATCTAAGAGTATGATGAATATGAGTTGAATTGGCTTAGCCTCCACTTTCCCATAGGAGGGAACTCTCTTAGATCTAGATCTATACCAAGGTCATACAAGGCCCTCTTCGTTTGAGCACTCTTTCTATCTTGTGATCTCTATTTTATCGATCTCTCCCATAGGGTCTCTATCATTGAAATCTCTTCACAAGTAGTGGCTCTGAATCAATCTTTCCATCGTGGATCTCTACCTAGCAGTCTTTTCCACGTGGATTATATCGGGTTGGTGATCCGGGTCAACGAGGAAAATCGGAACCGTGTGTTTTGCGTGTGTTTGCATCTTTACCTTCCATTTTGCGTTGATATCATCGTGTTCATCGCATTTCCCCTCACTTGTCCCACCCAAATCCATGAAGATCGGGCCACTCCTAGGGTCAAACCTTAAGGAACCCACAACATTTAGGGCAATAATATCCACCTCTGTATGACATAGTGCAACGAAAACACGTTCTAGTCGCAGATGTGGTTTCGGTGGTTCCTCTAAACATAAGATTTTGAAGAACATTGACCGTAAATAAATGAAATGGTTGGTTGCAACTAGTGCAATGGCTAATGAGGGTCAATCTCACAGATTGCTCAGATGATTTTGTCAGGAGACTAAATTCTTCAGGATCTTTTATAGTAAAATCTATGTATGCGGATATGATGAATGTGCATACACCGTATTTACTTAATACGGTAAAATCTATGTATGCGGAATGACATAATGCATATGTTTTATTGGTTGATTTTTATGTCCACTCTGAGTTGTAATTTGTAAGCTCTAAAATTATGCAATAAGAAGTTGTGTGCACCTATTGATGCGGAGGCCTGGGGCTATGCTCCCTGTTTAGAAAAAAACATGTGTATGTAGAAGCTGAGTCAATTAATTTGAAATGAAGAGAGTGTTCTTCTCTTAGAAATGACATCGATGGCTCAGTCTACTCATAGTTGGCTCAGTCTACTCATAGTGATAGTATCATAAGGTGTATCATACATGTTACCTTAATAAAATAATAATTTAGCACAACAATTAATAAAGAGAGAGGTGATATTGGTATATAATATTATACCGTATCATAGTACGTGTAACAAGTAAATATAATTTTAAATATATCTTATACATCAAATTGTATTAACATTTTATAAATAAGTAAATATTATGAGACTATGATATAATTACATGATACTAGGCACTATAAAGATAGTATATCCAAATATCATATGCATAGTACTAGCATATGATAGCAGTATAAATAACGTCAAACTACGTTTGGGCTCGATCTGTAGCCGCGTTGTGGGCGATATCCTTTAGAAAATGTGACACTAGAGTCTAGAGTGGTCAGTTTCTCCTCCTGTTTGTACACGCCGAGGAGATACTCTATTCAATTAGTCCTGACAACTAGGAAGGTGATAAGGTTGAAACATTACACGTGTTAAGGTTAAAACATTACAGCCTACTGACAACTGGGAAGGCGATAAGGTTGAGCCCTCGTGATCGTCATGGTCAGGGATGAAAAACAAAGTTTGGAAAAGAGTTTGTACACATGCCTGCGTTACTATTTTTTACTTTGAATTCTAAAATTAACACTCTTTCCTTATTTTGAATGTGAATTCCAGAATTAATATATTTTGCAGAGTATTGCAAAATTGCCAAAATTCAGGAGGCATTTGAATTTGATCACACTTTCAATTTATATGCCCGATTAAATCGAGTTGTTCTAGAATCCGTTTTGCACTAAAAGATGTCGGTGGGCTTGGTGTCTCATTATGACTTCAAATTCCACGACAATCATTATGGATGCAAATTTGCACTCCGGAACTCGACTATACAAATCTGTATGCCAATTAGTGAGAGATCTGGCAAGATTTTACTATCCACATAAATTAACTGTGATTGCAGGCCAAAGCTGGACAAACACTGGACGCATTGGAATCTGAGAAGTAGCTTAGCACATATACCATGAAATGAAATCACCGAATGGATCGGTATTGGTGAAACCGGTGACATGAAAGACTATTTCGAGCATCTGCTCAGAGCAGTGGTTGCAACTTCATACAACAAGATATATAGATCACCATCCAACTGTATCTATGACTAGTAATCCATCTTCAGGTTATCATCCGAACACTCTCCAGTATTAAGTTGCAAGCAACGGATAACCACCTTAAGTAAAGTGTATGGTAAACAATCCACTTGTCCATGAACAAGAGACCGTTGTTTTCTCCCTAGTAGCAACAACACATCTACAACCTTAGAGATTTCTGTCACTTCCCTTAGATTAAATAGAGGCATGAACCCACTATCGAGCATAAATACTTCCTCTTGAGTCACTAGCATCTACTTGACCAAGATAGCTACTAGAAACGGATAGCATGCAAGGTCACAAACAACACAGACATGATAGAATCAATAAGGCAAAACCATTAATCAATTTGACATATTAATCTTAATATCCATCGGATCCTCGCAAACACAACATGCATGATTACAAATAGATGATCTTGATAATAAACGGAGCTCACAAGATCTAAACATGATAGCACAAAGGAGGAGATACAACCATGTAGTTACTACATGGACCCGTAGTTCAAGGTGGAACTACTCACGCTTCATACCGGAGGCTAGCATGGTGATGAAAAAGGCCTCCGGTATGATCTCCCCTCCGGCAGGGTGCCGGGAAGAGCTTCAGATCCCCCCTAATCTAGGGACGATGGGCAGCTAAGGACTGTTTCATGGAAGATTGATCGGATACTTAGGGTTTTGGTATCGGGGGGTCTATATAGGCGAAGAGGCGAGGCAGGGGGGAACCTAGGGCGGCTGCAACCCCCCAGGCGTGGGCTAGGGTTAGCCTTGCGGCCAGGGGGTGTGGCCCCCTGGTGGCTCCCCTCCGTCTCGTATTCTGGCTCCGTGTTCCCCACGGTAAAATATTGACTTTGACTTTTGTCCCGTCCAATTTCGAGAATATTGATTTTCTGCCTTTTCTGAAACCAAAAACAGAAGAAAACAGGCACCTGGCATTGTGGCATCTTGTTAATAGGTTAGTACCAGAAAACATATAAAAACACCTCAAAGTGTAGACAAAGCAAAGCAAAGTAGATACTAAACAAGCATGAAACATCAAAATTTATAGATACGTTTATGACGTATCATCCATCGACACTCCTCCCCTCTAGATGATGGACACATGGGCGACGGATCACCTCACGAGCCATCTTGAACGCCTCCATGTTCATGATCGCTACGACGGGAAGGATCAAGTGCAAGTAGCCAATGGTGCAGGTTTGTCAATTTCGCATATTGGTCATTCAACTTTAGCCGATTATTCCCTTTGCTTGAACAATATTCTTCATGTTTCTCATCTTCGACAACATCTTTTGTCAGTTTACCACCTTGTTTGTGATAATGACGTGTTTGTTGAGTTTCACCGTCATTTTTTCTATGTCAAGGACAAGGTCACGAAGCGAATACTTCGTCAAGGTAGAAGCGACGAAGGTCTCTACCCAATTCCCTTTAGCCGAGCCACGTCATCTCGCCATGCTCTCTCCGCCGGCAAAGCCAACCTGACGCAGTGGCACCAGCGTCTAGGTCATCCTACAAATAAAGTAGTTTGGTCCATTGTTAGCCAAAATAAACTTTCGTGTTCTTCTGAGTTAGATAGTCATGTTTCAGTTTGTGATGCTTGCCAATGTGGCAAAAGTCGTCAGTTGTCATATACTGCTTCAAATCGTGTGTCTACTATGTCTCTTGAGTTAATTCACTCCGATGTTTGGGGTCCTGCTATTGCCTCCTCTGGAGGTTTCAAATATTATGTCAGTTTTATCGATGATTACACATGTTTATGTTGGATTTATCTTCTTAAACACAAGTACGATGTTGAGAATGTGTTGTATGCCTTCCAGGACTATGTTGAGCGCCTTTTGAGTTCGAAGATCAAGGCAGTTCAGTCCGATTGGGATGGTGAATATCACAAACTCCATCGCTATTTTCAGTGCACATGCATAGTTCATCGCGTGTCCTGCCCTCATATGCCGCAACAAAACGGTGTTGTAGAACGTAAACATTGGCACCTTGTCGAAACGGGTCTGGCCCTCCTCGCGCATGCCTCCCTTCCGCTTCGGTATTGGGATGAGGCCTTCCTGACCGTCTGATACCTCATAAATCGCATACCTACCCCTGTTCTTCAATAGGAAGCACCTATCACCCGCCTATTCAAAGTTTCTCCCAATTACTCCTTCCTTAGAATTTTCGGCTATGCTTGTTGGCCTAGTCTTTGTAAGTACAACACACATAAGCTAGCTTTCTGCTCCAAGATGTGTGTCTTCCTAGGCTACAGTCCGATGCATAAGGGGTACAAGTGTCTGGATAGGTCCACGGGGCGCATCTATATTTCTCGGGACGTCGTTTTTGATGAATATGTTTTTCCCTTTGCGACCCCGGGTGTCACGGTATATGTCTCCACTCTCGAACATGTTATCACTTTTTCGTCCTCTAAACCGACTACGAGTGATCATGTGCAAAATTAACGATCTGTCCTATTTGTCTACTGATGTTTCCTCTCCAGTTGTTGTTTCTCCGGTCTTGCAGGTTCCGGAGCATGTCACGTCATCGATGGACGTGCATGGGCATGGTGCTGCTCCTGCGGACGTGGCCAGCGCACCGCCTTCACCCCCTACTCACGCGGACACGGATGTTGTCGTCGATCCTGCCGCGACAGAGAATTCGCCTGCCGCGGGCACACGACATCCTGCCGCGCCTCAGTTCCCTGCCGTGGCGGCGCCTGCTGCCTCCTCTACCGCTGATCCTGTCGCGGCAGCGTTTCGGCCTGCCGTGGGCGTGCGGCAGCCTGCCGCGGGCGTGCAGCAGCCCGTCGAGGCTATGTCGTCTGCCGTGACACCCCCCGGTCATGGCATGACCACTCGTCTCCAGGATGCCACACGTCACGAGAAGAATTACACCGACGGCACCATCCGCAATGATCCTCGACGGCGCGCCTTCTTTGCTGCTCCCCACTCTCATCGAGAGGCTCTTCGGGAACCTGCATGGCGTGACGCTATATCTGCTGAGTTCTCTGCGCTCCGTCAGACTGGCACTTGGACCTTAGTGCCTCGGCCTCGTGATGCAAACCTGGTCAGCTGCAAGTGGATTTTCAAGACCAAGCATCGTCCTAACGGCTCTATTGACAATCATAAAGTTCATCTTGTTGCTCACGGCTTCTCCCAACAATAAGTTATTGACTATGGGGACACCTTCAACCCCGTGGTGAAACCCGCGACAGTTCTCCCAGTACTCTCCTTGGCTGTTTCGCGAGGATGGAGTCTTTGTCAAGTTGATATGAGCAATGCTTTCCTTCATGGCTTCCTAACGGAGGAGGTCTATATGCAGCAACCCCCAGGGTTCGAAGACTCTCAGTTCCCCACTCATGTCTGTAAATTGCAGCGTGCCATCTATGGACTGAAGCAGTCCCCGCGAGCTGGTATGCTCGTCTCAGTGAGCGTCTCCTGCAGCTTGGTTTCACGGCCTCCAAGGCCGACACCTCCTTGTTCATGTTCTCCCAAGGCGGTGTTCAGCTCTATATGCTTGTGTATGTTGACGACATCGTCATCGCTGGCTCTACCCCTGCTGCAGTGGATCGGCTCGTGGCCTCCCTCTCGGACAGTTTTCCCATCAAGGACCTTGGTGCTCTGGACTATTTTCTTGGTCTAGAAGCGTCCTGCAATTCCGGGAGACATGAGTCTCATCCAGCGTAAGTATGCTCTAGATCTACACTGGGTTAATATGGAGAATTGCAACTCGGTTTCTACCCCACTGGCCACCGGCGAGAAGCTTGCACGTGACAGTGGACACATATTGGGTACCGATGATGCTTTTCGGTATCACAGTATAGTTGGGGGACTCCAGTACTTGACTCTCACTCGGCCAGATATTTTGTTTGCAGTCAACAAGATGTGTTAGTTTCTCTCATAACCAACAGAGGTACATTGGGAAGCTGTAGCGCATCTTGCAACATGTGAAGGGCACTATCAACACTGGGCTGTATATTCGGAAGTCCCGTCTACCGGCATCAATATATTCACAGATGCGGATTGGGCTGGATGCGTTGATGATCGACGATCCACAGGAGGTTTTGCCATCTTTGTAGGTCCGAACTTGATTCTCTAGAGTTCAAAGAAGCAGCCTACCGTCTCAAGATCCAGTACCGAGGCAGAATACAAAGCATTGACAAACGACCCTGCTGAGGCCATATGGGTAGAGTCTTTGCTCAAATAACTTGGCGTTGAACAACATCGTACTCCTATTTTATGGTGCGATAACCTTGGGGCTACATACCTGACAGCAAACCCAGTGTTTCATGCTCGTACGAAGCACATAGAGATTGATTTTCACTTTGTACGTGAGCGAGTAGTGGCTGGAGCTCTTTAAGCCAGGTTTATTTATTTCGATGATTAGTTAGCTGATGTATTTACTAAACCAGCTAGCCAGCATATGTTAAACCGTTTTAGAACCAATCTGTATTTAGTTTGTAAAAGTTCAGATTAAGAGAGTGTGTTAGAAACGGTTTAGAGTCAGATAACCATACAACTTGTGTACGTATACGTACCATGTATTGTATTCTGCTAAGTCTATATAATCTAATTACATGAAGGCTAGACCCACGCAACCCTAAACACCTATTATAACTTTGTCACCATCTCTAAAGGACCACTTTCGTCAATTTCTCCTCCTATATAAATTGGAGCATCACGCCCTCGGTACTCAGGGAGCAAGAGCAATGGCGCAGCAGATAGAGCACACCCACCTCCGCATCCGTGGGCTCAACCTCCACGTTGCTCAAGTAGGCAAAGGTAACTACTTTCCCCCTGCCTTCTTGGTTTTTCCATTGGAGCTCCAATGGGGGCAGGGCAAGCAGAGCAACTGCTCTTTATCATGTGTTTGATCTGTTGTTTCTCTGTGTCGTCTGCAGATGAGCTTGGGACGGTGGTGTTCTTGCACGGCTTCCCGGAGATATGGTACACGTGGCGCCACCAGATGCTGGCCGCGGCCGCGGCCGGGTACCGCGCCATCGCGCCAAACTGCCGCGGCTATGGGCTCTCCGACCAGCCGCCGGAGGACCGGGAGGCCACCTGGGAGGACCTCGTCGCCGATGTGCTCGCTATCCTCGACGCCCTGTCCATCCCAAAGGTAACACAACATATATGAGAATGCAAATCCACCATGCTCGGATGCTCCGTGCCTTGAGTCATATCTTGCCTGCGTCCGTGCAGGCGTTTGTGGTGGGCAAGGACTTCGGCGTCATACCGGCGTACGACTTCGCGCTGCGGCATCCGGACCGCACCCGCGGCGTGATGTGTCTGGGCGCCCCCTTCAACCCCGGCCCCATCGACTTCGACACCACCATGCCAGAGGGCTTCTACATCCGGCGGTGGCGCGAGCCCGGAAGGGCGGAGGCCGACTTCGGCCGGTACGACGTCCGGCGGGTTGTGCGAACCATCTACATCCTCTTCTCCCGCAGCGAGATTCCTGTGGCCAAGGAAGGGGAAGAGATCATGGACCTCGCCGACCTCTCCACGCCGCTGCCGTCGTGGTTCACCGAGGAGGACCTCGATGCCTACGCCGCGCTCTACGAGAAGTCCGGCTTCCACTACCCTCTCCGTATACCATACAGGTAACTCAAGGAAGGTTTCCCCCGTGTCCCCTGCCCGTTGCACAATGAACATGAACCTGAAAATGATTCCATGATCTCGCAGGGCTCTGCACAGGATAACGAAGCACGTGGACGCCAAGTTCCAGGTGCCGGTGTTCATGGTGATGGGGGAGAAGGACTACTGCTTCAAATTCCCCGGGTTCGAGACCGCCATGAGGAGCGGCATCATGAACACCTTCGCCCCGGACCTCAAGATCGACTACATCCCGGACGGATGCCACTTCGTGCAGGAGCAGTTCCCGGAGAAGGTCAACGATCTGCTCCTCGCCTTCCTCAAGGATCATCCGTGATCCATGGAACAATGAGAGTGCGAAATGAGATTGGATAAATAAATCCATGAATAATAAATAATAAAGACTCCTGCACCATGGGAGCGGACGTACGAATGGTCCATGCTATCCGTCCACTCTCCGCATTTTCCCCGGCACCGGTGCTCTGCTTCGACCATGTGCCTCTGAATTTTGTCGGTGGTTAAAAATGGATCATCATCCAATGTAATCGTGTTTGTGCGGTTGGTGATTATGGTACTCCCTCTGTTGGACCTGTTGGAAACTGGTCCGGTAGAGCTTCGTTCGTAATGGCCTCTACCAATCTAGGTTTAGCCAACGTGGGTATCTTATCTTTTTTAGTCTATAAATAGAAGTGCAATCATTATAGGTGATTTTATTATACATATATCAATAAAGCTCCTTGTTCCCTGTGTAAATTCATTTGTAATTCTAGTGTGCCTTCGACTCTAGTCTTCTTTCTCGTTTGTGGAGCAGCCTCGAGACTGGCCTTAATACGTTATCAGCACGTGTCTCTCCGTCGAGCCTCCGTCGAGTCTGCGTCACGCGGCTTTCGTTGAAGGTAATCCAAAATTGATCGCAAAAATGGATCCGTTGTTAATTTCAATTTTTGCGTTCAGCACATTTTTTAGATCCCATCTATGGTACGAATTTTCCTTTCAGGAGTCGAGCTGACCTGTTGTCGCCGACCAATATCGATTTAATCACTCTCGGCTTAGGATCTTGTTGACTGTACCGTGCACCTACTGTGCCGATCTAGACTTTTTTTTCTTAGTAGATCCGATTGATCTTGGAAGTTTCCTTTAGTAGATCCGATTGGTCTATATTTTTTTTGTACTTTGTGTTTCTTTGTTCTCTTGGATACCATGTACGTACTCGGGCCATAGCCGCTGCCCACCGCAAGTCTCAAGGGCCCTACCGCCTGGCCCCGCTGGTCGCGCCATGGCCGTCGAGCCGGTCCCGCTGGCCGCGCCATGGCCGTCGAGCCGCCCAGCTGGCCACGCCATGGCTGCCATGTCGTGATGCTGCCGGGCCGTGTGGCTGCTGCAGGCCCTCCTGGCCGCGCAGCCATGCTGTGCGATCGGCGTCGCGCCCGCGCTCCTTGCTGGCCACGAGCCTCACTTGGCCACCGCGCCCGTGGCCCTGCTGGCTGCGAGCACCGCGCCGCTACGCGCAAGGCTCCGCTGGCCGAGCCCCGCCGCGCGTTGGCCCTGCTGACTGCTGCGCTTGCTGCTTGCCGCCATGGCCGCTCGCCGGCCGCGTGCCCGCGTCGCCTGCCGCTCGCTGCCCGCGCGCCGCACTATTAGCTGCCACCGTGCGCCCGCGTCGCAAGCTGCCGCCGGCCGCCGCATCCACTGGCCACGCCGCCCCATCTCCACGCACGCGCCGGCCGGCAGTCGGTGCGCCGGGTTACCGCGTCGCGCTTGCGCGCCGCCGGCCTCCTACCCTGGCCCCGCCGCCGAAGGCCACCCGCCCGCGCCTTGGCCCTGTTGACCGTGCCTGCCACCGCGCCGATGCTTGCTGGCCCTGCTGGCCAAGCGCACGCGCCGCTGCTGGCCGCCGGCGTGAGCCCCGCAGCCCACCGCGCACAAGCTGAGCCCGCGCTGCCGCGCGCGCGCCCGCTGCCGCCGGCGAGGCCCGCTGCCGCCCCACTCGGGAGCTAGGATTTTCCCCGTTTGCGTCGGGCATGGACAATGTGGGGTGGGCTGGCCCAGGCACAACCCAAGCGTCCAGGCCATTTTCAGCCCGCGAGGCGTATAAAGTGTTAAAAAACGGCTTCGTGGATCGTCTTTTCGGACCATTTTTTATGTTTCGTACGTGTTCATTATACCATTTCTTTGTACATGTGTTTGCACTATATTTTCTGCAGTAATTAAATGTTTTTATACTTTTAATTCTTCAAATTACATAGTTAGCATGTACCGTTTTAATTTAAATTTTGGAACGCCGTCATATTTGAATAATTGTATTATCGCATTTATGCAACCAATTACCTGCTGTAATCTTACACACTTTGCATAAATTGCAGATGACCGGAATCGTGAGTCGTGAGTTCCTGGAGTTAACCCAAGATGGGCTGAACTACCTGACTTGGATCTCGGACGTGGAGATCGTCCTCGAGGGCCGATGCATCAAGGGTGCGCTGAGTGCGGGGACCCAGACGCCCCCCAGCACCACCATCCTGGCGGACAATGCCAAAGCACTGCATTTCCTCCGCCATCATATGTGTGAGACTCTCAAAAATGACTACATGGCAGAACAGAGTGCTTCTGCCCTTTGGACCGTCCTCAATAAGCGGTTCTCTAGGCTGAAGTACACCATTCAGCCACAGACGGAGGCAGATTGGATTCGTTTGAGGTTTGCGGACTTCAAGACTATGGGGGAGTACAACTCTGTGTTACACCGGATTTGTACCATTCTTCAGTTGTGTGAAACCAGTACCACAGATCAACAGAAGATAGACAAGACTCTCTCCACATTCCACCCGGACAACATCCAGTCCTCGCGAAACTATTGTCAGGAAGGATTCACGGAATATGCAGCGCTTATTGATGCTCTCCAAGTGGCCGAGGCACAGGATAATATTCTCAAAAAGAACTTCTCCGCGCAACCCTTCGTGGGGGGCCCAAGTCATGAAGCTAATGCCGGCGCCTACAAGGTGCGCAAGCCCATCCACAAGAGGCGAGGCAAGAAGGGCCCCAACTCCTCCAATTCGGCCAAGTAACGCAAGGCGGGCAAGGGGGAGGCAAGGCCCCAGGGCTGCTTCCGCTGTGGCTCCAAGACTCACTTCTCCAGGCAGTGTTTGGCCCCCAAGCACGTCGTGGACGCGTTCAAGGCCAACAAGAAGGTGCGCGAGGTGCACCTCGTCCAGGTTGAGGCACCACTGGCGCCCGGAGCGACGCCCGTGCAGAACGTCGCGCCCATAGTGGCGCAGGACATATCACATGTGGCAGCACCTTTGGCGGTTCCCACGAACGCCACTGTGCACATAGAGGTTGAGCACGTCGTGCCCCCTCCCATGCCCCAGCTAGACATTTATGCTGCCTTGATGATGATAACCAACGAAGAGAAGCTCAACGATCTTGAGATAGCAGCTGAGATTGATGGTTTCTTTGTAGAATTCACCTGAGCTCCTTTTTGTTGTTATTTACTTCATGATTTCCTTCGGCAAATAATCTCATACAATTTTTTGATATGGTTGTAAGCTCTGTGAGAGCAAAACATTTATTTGTTTCCGGTGATTGGATGACATTTATTTCATTTATTTATTCCATTATTTAATGGTTGTGTTATGTTCTTATGTTTATGTGTTTTACTTACTTGATGTAGCATCTTCCTCGCTCCATTATATTAATTAGACACTATATTTAAAACGCGTGTTGCGCCCAAATGGAGGAAACGTGCCTTGCTGATAGCGGCACCATAAATACCATCTTGAGAGAAACAAAGTACTTTGAGTCTATCACCAAAAACCCCGGTAACATAATGATGATCACCGGCTGCGGTTCGAATGTAGTTGGCTCCAAAAGAGCAAATATCATACTCCCGAATGGAACAACTCTGATCATTGAAGAGGCATTGTTGTACCCGGGGTCGAATCGTACTCTCTTGAGTTTTAGATACATTCGCGCAAATGGTTTCCATGTAGAGACCGATGATGATGAGAATGGAAAGGAGTTCCTACTCATTACCAAGCGCGATGAAAATGGTAAACATGTTGTTGAAAGACTCCCTTCATTATCTACTGGGTTGTACTACACTAAGACAGTAGCACCACCTATTTACACTACCCTTAAGACTATCTTTAGAAGCTCTGAACTATTCTACCTTTGGCATGATAGGTTAGGCCACCCCGGTCTTAGGATGATGAGAAATATAATTAACAACTCGAATGGTCATAATGTTAATATAAAAAAATTCCTGAATCCCGATGATTTCGTGTGCTCTGCAGGCGCTACGGGGAAATTTCTCATTAGACCGCCCCCCTAAAGGTGAAGGATGAACTCCCCGCGTTCTTGGAATGTATACAAGGGGGGATATGTGGTACAATTCATCCCTTCTCAGGGCCGTTTCGGTACTTCATGGTGCTCATTGATGCTTCCTCTAAATGGTCCAATGTTTGCCTGCTATCAACAAGGACCATGCTTTTGCAAAGTTGATCTCCCAGATCATACAAATAAGGAATAAATTCCCTGATTATTGTTTAAAGTCTATTCGAATGGACAATGCCGGAGAATTTACTTCAAAGGCATTCGATGATTATTGCATGGAAACAGGAATCAAACTTGAGCACTCTGAACCGTATGTCCACACTCAAAATGGACTTGTGGAGGCATTGATTAGAAGAATTAAATTCATTGCCCAACTACTCTTTCAGGGTTGTAATTTACCAACTACATGTTGGGGACACGCTGCTAATCTCATCAACTTTCGACCATCGGCCTACAACATCCACTCTCCTATACAACTTGCACAAGGGTCGACACCAAAATTTTTCCACCTACGTAGGTTCAGCTGCCAGGTATATTTACCTATACCACCACCCCAGCGATCAGCACTGGGACCGCTTCGTAAGTCAGGGATATATGTTGGTTATGAGACTGTGTCCATAATCAGGTTTTTGGACCCCTTGACAGGTGACTGTCACTCGGCCCATTTTGCTAACTGCATTTTTTACGAGGATCTTTTTCCGACTTTGGGGGGAGATAATCAACCCCTGGATGACAAAAGTCGAGAAATCACGTGGAACGCCACGGGAATCCACGCTCATGACCCGCGCACTATTGAGTCTAATCGAGAAGTCCAAAAGATACTAGATTTGCACTCCCTAGCGAATCAACTTCCTGATCATTTTAGTGATTTAAAGACTATGACAAAGTCGCATGTGCATGCACGCAATTCACTGGAAAGGGTTGAAATACCAAATAAAAATGATGGTATACCCGCTCCCGTTCCAAGGCCTAAGAGGATACGGAATCCGGTTTCTCAAATCCCAAGTACCCAGGGACGCCCGAAGAAAAAGGATAAGAGAGATTTATTACAGTCTGCCCCTGTTGAGGGGAGACAGTTGAGACCTGGCACAAGTACGGATATTTCAGTGCAAGAAATTCCGGACTTGAATTTTCCTATATCGGAAATACCCAGCGAAGTTGTGTGCGCACACATCGGAGCGGGAAAGCTAAAGGACCTAGCCCCTGGAATTGGAAATCCGATGGAGCAAGAGGATGTGCCTGATGCACTCCATGAAAAAATGGCCATTAACTATGTTAATTTGGATGAGTCATACAACCAAGTGATGCGCCTGTGTGGAGCACTTCGTTGGAAACCCCAAGAGCAAGGTGTGAAGCAGCAAGCAGCAAGTTTTCCCTTAGTAGAGACCGAGGTTATCGAACCAGAAGGATAAAGGAAATATCACACAGGTGTTGGAAGCAACATGGAGACCTGCACAACACAAACTCAAGACTTTGTCCCAACGAATCAGTGAGGTTGTCAAGCTCACCGGTTTCCTCTCACAAAGGATTAAACGTATGGTGTGGAAGGTAATGGTTTGTAGCAAGTAAACAAGTAACAGTGGAAGATGTATTAATGGTAAAGATTGGACCGGGGTCCATAGTTCACTAGAGGTGCTCTCCTTAAATAAACAACATGGCATGAAGGGTAAACAAATTACAGCGGGGCAATTGACAGGAACTGAGCAAGGCAAAACAATGCAATTACTAGTCAGAAAGATCCTATGAGGTTGATTGGGCAATACAACAATATACATAGACCGCCGAAATACCCAGCGAAGTTGTGTGCGCACACATCGAAGCGGGAAAGCTAAAGGACCTAGCCTCTGGAATTGGAAATCCGATGGAGCAAGAGGATGTGCCTGATACACTCCATGAAAAAATGGCCATTAACTATGTTAATTTGGATGAGTCATACAACCGAGTGATGCGCCTGTGTGGAGCACTTTGTTAGAAACCCCAAGAGCAAGGTGTGAAGCAGCAAACAACAAGTTTTCCCTTAGTAGAGACCGAGGTTATCGAACCAGAAGGAGAAAGGAAACATCACACAGGTGTTGGAAGCAACGTGGAGACCTGCACAACACAAACTCAAGAGTTTGTCCCAACGAATTAGTGAGGTTGTCAAGCTCACCGGTTTTCTCTCACAAAGGATTAAACGTATGGTGTGGAAGGTAATGGTTTGCAGCAAGTAAACAAGTAACAGTGGAAGATGTATTAATGGTAAAGATTGGACCGGGGTCCATAGTTCACTAGAGGTGCTCTCCTTAAATAAACAACATGGCATGAAGGGTAAACAAATTATAGCGGGGCAATTGACAGAAACTGAGCAAGGCAAAACAATGCAATTACTAGTCAGAAAGATCCTATGAGGTTGATTGGGCAATACAACAATATACATAGACCGCCATCCAACTTCATCTATGACCAGAAGTCCACCTTCAGGTTATCATCCGAACCCCCTCCAGTATTAAGTTGCAAGCAACAGACAACTACTTTAAGCAAAGTGTGTAATGTAAATAGTCCACATGTTCCATGAATAAGAGACCGTTGTTTTCTCCCTAGTAGCAACAGCACATCTACAACCGAAGAGATTATTGTTACTTCCCTTGGAAACTAGAGACATGAACCCACTATCAAGCATAAATACCCCCTCTTGGAGTCACTAGCAACTACTTGGCAAAGATAACCACTAGCAACGGAGAGCATGCAAGATCACAAACAAGACAGACATGATAGAATCATAAAGACAAAACCATTAATCAAACCAACATAATAATCTCAATATCCATCGGATCCCCGCAAACACAACATGCATGTGAAGGGAATATGCCCTGAGAGGTAATAATAAAATGTTTATTATGTGTATTCCAAGTATATGATAGATGTTTATTTTGCATGCTATAATTGTATTAATACGGAAACCCTTAATACATGTGTGTTTAATAAACAAACAAAAAGTTCCTAGTTATGCCTCTCTCATAAACTAGTTCGTTGATTAACAAGATGATCACGGTTTCCTGATCATAGACATTGGATGTTGTTAATAAAGAGATCACAACATTAGTGTAATGGTGTGATGAACATTCATCCGAAGTATAGCATTACGATCAAAGTCATTGAGTTTATATTGCTATAAACAAACTATGAAGTAGTCCTAATCCTTAGACCATGAGATCATGCCAATCACTAACACCGGAAGATTTTCTTGTTGACATCAAACGTCACTCCGTAACTGGGTGATTATAAAGATGGCTTCAAAGCTACTAAAGTGTTATGTTGAGAATCATGGATCAAGAGTGGAATTTGTTCATCCCGATGACGGATAGATATGCTCTGGGCCCGCTCGGTGATATCACATTGGTTAGCTTGCAAGCAAGTGATTTGATCACTAGAATGTTATATCACGGGAGCGAGAAAAGAGTGCATGTCAGTAACGAGATCAAACTAGGTATGGAGATACCGATGATCGAATCTCGGACATGTAATATATCGTGAAACAAAGGGATTAAGATACAAGCGTAAAAGGTTCCGACGATCACAGGAGAAGTCATCGTTGAATGTGTGGGAGTCAGTATGGATCTCCAGGTCCCGCTACTGATTATTGATCGGAGAAGGGTCTCGATCATGTCCGCATTATTTGCGAACCGTAGGGTGACACACTTAAGGGACACTGGCATCCAGTTGGAGCAAATGTTTCATGCCGAAAGAATAAACAAGCGCAGGAATTTATTTCACTAGATACCAAAATGGGTTTTCGGGTGAAATTGCATAAAGTGGTTATGCATGCGAAATGGAATTCTAGCAAGGGGTTATTTGTGAATGTTTGTCATTAAAGTAATTGACAAAATTCTGAATAAAATAAAAGAGTTTTATTTAATGAGAGTTTGCATTAAATTTGGTGGAAATTTAATGGGAATTTGAGTGGACTTTTGAGTGGAGAAAATTGAAGGGCCATTTTGTGAGTGGAGTGTCCACCCACATGAATGAAGGAGGGGAGGGGGCAGCCCCATGGCCGGCGGCCACCCCCTTGGGTGCCCCCCTCCTCCTATAAAAGGAGCCCCCTCCTCACTTGTATCTCACACCTCCTCGTGAAGGATCTCTCTCCCCCTCTAGAATTTATCCCCCATGGTCTCGGACTAGCGAGATACATGTTCCCGGTGGCTATTCGGCAAGAAAGGGTTGTGCTTCCGCTGCATCGCTGGAGCGAGGAGGCGGAGGTTGCCCGGTGTCTTGTACGTGTGTGCGAGCACGGATGCGTTGCTGCTTTGCGGCGCTAGGACTTCCTCTCGGTCTTGAGATCGGCAAGGGATCGTCTACATCAACCACGAGTTGAACTCGTTAAGCTTTGTCGGTCTTCAAAGGTATGTTCTCTACGGATATACATCCGCCCGTTGTTTGTATCTAGTAGATAGATCTTGGTACATAGTTCCCATCGTAGGAAATTTTTTGTTTTCTATGCTACGAACCCTACAGCATGATTACAAATAGATTAGATCTTGATCATGAACGGAGCTCACAAGATCTATACATGAAAGAACAAAGGAGGAGATACAACCATCTAGCTACTACATGGACCCATAGTCCAAGGTGGAACTACTCACGCATCATACCGGAGAGAAGGCCTCTGGGATGATCTCCCCTCCAGCAGGGTGCCGGGAAGAACTTCAGATCCCCCCGATCTAGGGACGATGGAGGTAGCGGCTACAGACGGTTTCGTGGATTTCTGATCGGGTACTCAGGGTTTCTGCATCGGGGTCTTCTTATAGGCGAAGGGGGAGGTCGAGGAGGCTGCCAGGGCAGGAAAACCCTAGCCAGGCGCGGGCTAGGGCCCACCTGCGCCTAGGGTGGGTCTGGCCCCCCTGGCTGGCCTCACGGGCTCCCCTCTAGACTTCTTGTTCCCCACAGAAAGTAATTGACTTTGTCCTTCGTCCCGTCCAATTCCGAGAATATTTCTTTACTAACTTTTCTGAAAGAAAAAATAACATAAAACAGGCATCTGACACTGTTGCAACTTGTTAATAGGCTAGTACCAGAAAACATGTAAAAAGCACCTCAAAGTGTGGGCAAGTAAAGCAAAGTAGATACTAAACAAGCATGGAGCATCAAAAATTATAGATACGTTTCCAACGTATCAACATCCCCAAGTTTAACTCCTGCTCGTCCTCGAGTAGGTAAGTGATAAACAGAATAATTTTTAAGGTGACATGCACCCTCACAATAAAGATACAACCATTTACAGACATTGAAAGCTGGGATCAAAGAACTCTAAACATGTGCATGAAAGATGGAGTTCTAATAATAGGACATAGTAACTATGCATGAAACATGACAAGCTACAAACAAAGATCATGAATAACATGCATTGAAAAACGTTTGTTTGTTTCACATGCAGAAAACATAGCATAGTGTTGTCCCTCATAGAGTAGCAATAGATGCATAGGACACCTGCAAAGTTCACAAGGGTGACTAGAAACAAATAGCACAAGAACAAGTAGTAACACAATATGCAACAATTAATAAGCTTTGGAACACTACACACAGAATGACAACTATGCTCTCTTAATGGTGCCTAAAGGTAGAAGGTGGAGACTCAAATAATGGTGGAAGAAAGGCCTTTTTGTAAAGGAAGTAGGGATTACAAGTTTCAAAAAGAGCATCCAAAAATTATGGTACTTGTTAGCTTTCAGCCCTCATTGCCCCTAGCATAAGCATCTTGAAGTGGTTAAAGTTAAAGTGGCAAAGCTGGAGTATATGCTTGACAAAGTATAAGTTGGCAATCTCAAGTCCCTTGAATACGAGGGCCACACCTCATGCATACTCAACTTTGGGTCCAGGTAAGTTCTTGTCACTATAAGTATTTGCATATCATTGAGAACCACCAACGGGTTACCCCTTGCAAATGATACAGGAGCTTTCCCATAACCAAAATGACAAGGCAAGCAGACAATAAGCATCTCAGCAATCTTTTTATTTACCATATGCATAGCTTTTTATTGAGGATGCTTCATAGATAGCTCATTATGGTGATGCTATAAGTTTCCACCATGATTAGGCATGGCTTAGGATAGCGGCCCAGGCGTTTCTCTAACATAGAATACAAACTCCATGGACTTACAAGTCCCCTCTTTATTTCACACTGGTGACATCCATAGACAAAAGAACATGATATCAACTGAGTACAACAAGGTACAAGTGCAGTGTTGAAAACGTTCCCCGTGACAGCACGGTTTTGCTAATTCCAACTTATAAGTGCAAGCATATACAACAAAGTTGTCACAATGGTTCACGTTTATTAGGGGCAAAGAATATAAAGTGTGCCATCAAGTTCGTGAGGGCTTTAATCACTAAGTTTTCACATAACAAAATAGTTTTTAATTGGAAGATAGTTGAAAACAAGAATATACTTGGAATGGTGTAACACACCATGCATAGGAGTTTATAGTGGACACTTTGGAATAACTTGGTTTCTTGGGAGTTGGAGGCATGAGTAGAACTTACTCATACAAGTGGAGGCTAGCAAAAGACTGGGAGCAACCAACTAAGAGAGCAAATAATGGCCAAAATCATGCAGTGCAACAAAGCATACTAATCAAAGCAAAGAGTGGTACTACAAGTCAAGGACTAAATGATTATAGAGGATAATGGTGACTTGTGAGAGTCATAACATGGTGTAAGAATGTGCCAAGTCAACCCAAGCAAAACATCAAAGGCGAATACCACAATACTATGCTTTTGCATGCTAAAACAACGCATAATTTCTTCAAGGCACACTAAGCAATCCCAATTGTTTGGAACAAGACATGCTACAGCAATAATCACTAAGCATAATGCTAAAACAACACCTAGCATGTCATGCTAAAGTCTAAGTCACAGTCAATGCAAGGTCCTCTTGCACTTCAAGCAAGAACTTATTACTCCTTTCGAAACACCAAGCAACCTTATTTGCAAAACAACACAGTGAGAACAGGGGTCCAAACTACTTTATTCAAGCAAACTAAACAAACTAAGCAAATAAAACAAAAACTAAGGCGCTCCAAGAACAACACAACTGTGCATGAAACAATAAAAACGAAGTGTCTAGATAGACCTGAGCTTTTTATTGATGAAGAAGGGGATGCCTTGGGCATCCCCAAGCTTTGACGCTTGTACCTCTTGGATATTTCTTGGGGTGACACCGTGGTGGCATCCCCAAGCTTGAGCTTTTGTCCATTCTTCATCTCATTGCATCATTCTTTCTCTACACCTAAAATTTTTCCTTCATACAAAACTTCACCGAATCTTCATTAGCAACATTAGTGTATTCAAAAGATATTAGACTACTGGAAAAGCTTTGGAAAGGCAAGGCTTTTCACTAAAAACACAAGCTATTGTAGTAACTCCTTCAAAAAAACTCAATTTACCTGAAGAGAGCTCAAAAAGGAATCAATAAGAAGCAAATGCAAATAATGGCAGAAATTTATCAAAACAGACCATCAGGTAGAAACCAATTTTTTTCGAACATCTTCTGTTGCTCAAATCAAAAAGTGTTGAAGTAAAGAAAGTTAGATAACATACTGGGGGATGTATTCATAAATTTTGAGCTCAATCTGAGTTACAGAACCTCCTCACGAATTTGTTTGGTGGAGGACATAAATCTATTTCGGGACAGCAACTCCCCAACTCTTACTTCCCTCTCATTAGAGGTCATTATTGGCACAAAAAGCAAACAAAAAGGAAACTCTTGGGTTATCTCCCAACAAGTACTTTTATTTAACGCCTTTAAGTTAGACACGGAAATTTTGAGAAGATGCTCTCATGAGAAATATGAACTGAAGTCAAAGAGAGCATCAAGAAGCAAATTTAAAACACATTTAAGTCTAACCCTCTTCCTATGCATAGGAATCTTGTATACAAATAAATTCATGAAGAACAAAGTGACATGCATAGGAAGATGAGACAAGAGTAACTTCAAAACTTTTAGCACAAAGAGAGGTGTTTCAATACCATCAAAACTTCTACAACCAAATTTTCCTCTCTCATAATAATTTTCAGTAGCATCATAAATAAACTCAACAATATAGCTATCACATAAAGCATTCTTTTCATGATTTACAAACACATAATTTCTATCAATCTCAAAAATAGTGGGATTAAAACCTTCACAGGTTTTACCCAAAGTAGATATTTCAAAAGGATCCACCAGAGCATAACATTCATCCTCCTTGTAGGGGTTCGTAGCATGGAAAACAAAAATTTTCTATCGCATACAAACAAACAAGCCAAGATCTATCTACTAGATTGCAGCAACGAGTCGATAGTGGAACTCACCCTCGAAGATTCCAAAGCGGTTAACGAGAGCAGATTCTCGTGGGTGATGTAGTCGTACTCTTTCCGATCTCAAGATCGCGTAGACGATCCTTCCGGCGCCGCGTTCCCGCAGCGCTCCCGCAGTCGGTCACACGTTCGGTACTCGACGAAGACCTTCCTCTCCCTTGTTCCAGCAGGCAGCGGAGGTTGTAGCACTCTCCTCGCGATTCCGGCAGCACAACGGCGTGGTACCGGAAGTAGAGGGGAGATCCCGCAGGGCTTCGCCTTAAGCCGGTGCGAGTATGGTGGAGCTTATGAGAGAGGCTATTAGTGGTCTAGTAATTAGACACACCAATTAGAGGGCTCTAAACCAATTAGAAGGCTCTAAACCGAAACAGCTCTAAACCGGGGTCTAGGTCTAGTTTCTAGTTTAGAGGATAGGAACTTGTGTGTCTTGTGTTGTATTGGGAGGGGAGCCCTGCCCCTCCCTTTATAGGTGGGAGGGCTGGCGCGCTAGGGGAGGGAGGGAGTCCCTCCCAAACTCGGCCTAGGGCTGGCCGCCGGCTTGGGGAGGAGGACTCCTCCCCCAATTCGGTTTCCTCCTCTCCTCCCACTTCCCAAAAACTGCCGTTTGACTTTCAAACTAGCCGTTTGACTTTTTCAATTTAGGATTCAATTTAATCCTTTATTTGGGACAGCAAGAACACTTAGTACATGATGCAATCATTCCAACATGCAATGACACATTCATGTACCCCTTCCCCTCCGGAGTGCCGGACATTCCGGGACCTTCTAGAATGTTCCCGATGGAAACACCGGAATCATTCCCGAACTCCGAAACGGGACTTTCCTTATATGAATCTTATTCTCCGGACCATTCCGGATCACCTCGTGATATCCCGGACCCCATCCGAGACTCCGAACAACATTCGGTCTCTTTCTCATAATACCATAACTACTCAAAACAACGTCGAATCCTTAAGTGTGTCTCCCTACGGTTCGTGAATTATGCGGACATGATCGAGACACTTCTCCGAACAATAACCAATAGAGGAATCTGGAAATTCATATGGCTCCCACATATTTCTACGATTACTTTGCGATCGAATGAACCACTTACATACGATACCAATTTCCCTTTGTCTCACGATATGTTACTTATCCGAGGTTATGATCGTCGGTATCTCTGCATACCTAGTTCAACCTCGTTACTGATAAGTACTCTTTTCTTGTTCCCGTGATATGTGATCCCTTGTGACCAAGTCACATGCTTGCAAGCCAATTGGATGACATTTCACCGAGAGGGCCCAGAGAATATCTATCCGTCATGTGGATGGACAAATCCCACTCTTGATCCATGTGTTTCAACCAATACTTTCCGAACACTCAATGCCACCTTTATAGCCACCCTGTTACGGTGTGGTGTTTGATGACATCAAAGCATCCATCCAGTAAAGGTGATATGCATGATCTCATGGTCGAAGGAATTAGGTTACTATGTATCAGAAAGCATATAGCAATTGAACTATTGAAATGACTTGATCTTTATGCTACGCTTATCTATAGGAGTATGTCCATCACATCATTCTCCTAATGATATGATCCTGTTGTTAATAACATCTCTATGTTCATGATCAGGAAACCATGATCATATATTAACCAACAAGCTAGTTTAACAAGAGGCTTTACTAGGGACTCTT
The DNA here is from genome assembly GCA_916181665.1 of Avena sativa. Taxonomy (NCBI): domain Eukaryota; kingdom Viridiplantae; phylum Streptophyta; class Magnoliopsida; order Poales; family Poaceae; genus Avena; species Avena sativa. The sequence continues at coordinate 212,938,545 of OV702293.1, forward strand.
ATTTTAGTTTACAAATCACACAAGTATTAATGTTTCCGGTTAATACAATTATAGCATGGTATGTAAACATTTATCATAAGTGTGAAGACATGATAATAACCACTTTATTATTGCCTCTTGGGCATATCTCCAACAGTCTCCCACTTGCACTAGAGTCAATAATCTAGTTTCGAACCTTTGTGTATTCAACACCTATGGCTTTCCGGTGTTGTATGTACATGATTGCTAGTGGTTAACTGATCTCCGGATCTGACACTTCCAGGTCCGTGTGTAATTGCATGTCTTTGCGTCTCTACGCATCATTCATTCTCTAATGAGATGGCTTTGTATAAATTTGGTCTTTCGGTGTGACCTTTAGCTCTTTGGGGTTAAAACATGTTGATAATATTGTCGCACAATATATCTTCATAGTATTATCCCACTGTGAACTATACCTAGTTTGATAACAAACTTCTTGACACAAATGCCCTCTTTTGCTGCTATAATAGCAGTCATATACTTAGCCTTTTGTTGTAGTATCTGTCACAATGTCTTAACTTTGGAAATCATCCAAATCCATTATGGAACTCACTTTCCATTATATTGTGCCACCCTTAGTTTAGATTGAGATAAACTTAATTTGTACTTTGTGACAAAGCTAGTATCAATGTAGTACTTTTACAATGAACTAACCATCTATTTGTCACTCCTACAAATATTATACTCTTAGTTCTTTCAGAAGATCATAAGAATATCCTTACTATTGTCCAATGATCATCTTACGAATCATTCTGGTATATGCTCTCAACATTTAGAGCATAGGACATATCTGGATTTGTACATATCACAGTATGATTGATATAAATACTCTTTGTGATTTCATACATCAAGTATCAATCTATACTTGATTATTTGTTTCACTTTACCAAATGTCAATACACTTGAATATATCATCAACATTGAACTCATTCAATCCTTTCTGTGCGACAAGAACCTTTCTTGTAGTTTCTATATTGAACTCATTCAATATCTTGTCTATGTACTTCTGGCACAACCATATTAGCGTCTATTGATGCCAAATATTTGGGTTTTGCCTAAGTCTTTCATCGGGATGAAATTCTTAATATGTGTTAATAAAAGATACATTATTTCCAATCAACAATATGTCTTCCACATAATGTATTAGAAACATGTCTTAGCGCTCCCACTTAATTTCTTGCAAACGCAAGCATCTTCATTGTCTCTGATGAAATTAAACTCTTTTAACAGTTTCATCATAGTGAAGATTCCAACTCCGCTATGCTCACTCTAACCATTGAAGTTTGCATATGCTTTTAGCATCCTTTGAATTAACAAAACCCTATGGACCGTGTTATGCACATGTCCTAGGTAACGATTCTATTAGAAGAACTTGTTTTGTTTATTCAACTACCATATAACAAATTATATGTAGTGGTTGCTACATTAATCCGTCTAGACTAAATATCACTATGAAAGATCAAAATCTTGTCATAGTCAACCTTTGAACATTGTTGTGAACTCTTTCCCAACATGTCGACTATTTCATAGATGTGAAACATCCATGTCTATTTCTTTATAGATCCAGACACAACTATAAGGTCTTACACCTTTCTCGAGGGTCCTTCAAGTTCAAAACTTGATTTCTCGTGTATGGAACTATCATGGATTTTATGGCTTCAAACCATTTTACGGAGTCAGGGCCCATCATCGCTTCTCTGCATGTAGTCGGTTCATTATTCTCAAATAATGATTCAACCCTCAAATCTTGGTATTTGATTGTTTACCCGATCTACTTGTTTCAATAGGAACTTAGATCTCCGTGACCACAACCTTTTTGAGGTACGTGAACCATGAGCATTGTTGCTGCCTCCGAAACACTTTTCGGCGCTGCGCAACTTTGCACATACAGCTAAGGTTCTTAACCTTATCAAAGTTCTATTGTCCTCCCACTTAACTTTTCACGAAAAATTCCTTCCAAAAGAAACTTGACGTTCTAAGCAACAAACACTTTTGTCTCCGGTGTTTATGGAGGAATACTTAATAGTCATACAAAGACAGGTTCATCCGACTTTGGTTGCAAACATCTTTCTTATGCATAGCATACCAATGTTTAAGAAAGGACAACTTGGGTTTTATCCCAAACCATAACCTTATATGGTGTCATTTCAACGGATTATGATGAAGCTCTTTTCAGTGGAAAAACGGTAATCCCTAAAGCTTTTAATCTTTAAAATATAATGGCAGTTTTATAAATTATACCTTTGATCTTACCATGTCAAACAAGGTTTAATTACATATCTCGAACGCTCCATACTCTTATGGTGTTTCGGGAAAATGCAAATCCACGGAACGATTCCTTAAATCTTAGGTATTATGCTAAACTTGTAACTCAAATATCTTCCTTTATGATCTTATCATAAACTATTTATATTCTTGTTACAATGATTTTGCACTTCATCTTGAAAGTCTTTTGAACTTTTCAAATATTTCATACTTCATCCTTATTAAGTAAATATTCATATATTCACTCAAATTTTCGGAGAAAGCATATGAAGTTGAAATCCATCGCTCTTGACTACACATAATGGACTTCGTACAACAATATGTACAAGTTCCAATAAGCTAGTCATTCGTTCCCTTTTGGCCTATGGACGAAGTTTTAATTATCTCTAGGAAAGTTTCACAAGCGTCATTTGATCAAAAATCAGAAGACTCCAAAATTCCATCCATATGGATTTTCTTCATGTTTTCTTTCCAATATAATTTTAAACGGCGATGTCACTTCCTAAGTGATCTTTCAATCAATTTGTCTTTCGACATTTTAGCACTAGTTTTATGGATGTGATTTCTCCAACGAGATTTGTGAATCATCCATCTTGTATGGATTACGGCAATTATTTGAACAACCCTTTTGTTCTCATAATACCCGATAAAACAAATCTTGAAGGCAAGCTTTGATGTTTTAACGAGCAACATAATAACCCTTTATTTGTTCTCGATGAACATCATCACATATTCTTTTGCTAGTTACTTAGGCCATTGTAGTTCATGAATTCTGTTGTTTCGTATGACGATTCATACCAACAAATTCAGTATCAAATACTTAAGAACCACATTTTAATAAGCAAAGAATATAGCCACAACATGTACATCATCTATATACTTAAACTGAACAATTCTAGTTTTTCTTTTCTGCCATATATTTATGAGATTCCCTTTCAGTATTTCCTTTTCAGTTTGAAAGAATCTATCAACATCAATAGTGGAGTCATACATATGACACATAGTCCAAAGCGTGTATAATTAAATACTAATGTCTTTGGATTTGCACTTTGAAGTAGATCACCATCATCAAATGTTTGGTGTTCTTTCAAATTCCTTTCTTTAGTAATCTATTGGTGTAGCAAACATTTTACCTACATCAAATATTCACCTTCATCATGGAATCGTCCATGACCAAGCTACTTTTAGCTTATAACGGTGAATCGCGAGTATAATGTTGCTCTCCAAAACCTTTTGGAAGATTAGGACAACTAGTGTCTCCAACCTTTTTGCAAATTCTCATCAAATATGAGAACATGACTTTTGCCATATTATACTCTATCATGTTGCAACCAAAACTTCGTTTCAGATATCACAATATCTTCCACACATCATGGTTTCTGAAACAACTCTTTCAGATCCTAGATAACCTTGATATTAAGGGAATCCTTTGAATATCAAGAATCATGGATACAAACATGATACTTATATACTAACACTTGGAATTGTTACTCTTGATTTAATACTAATTATTAAACTTCATGGAGTAACCGGAACTTACTGAAAGTTTGCAATAGGACTTTTAAACTTTAGATTAACACTTAAAACAATACGATACCAGTTCGTAAAGTATCTAACCAGAATTCTATAGTTCTATCATCTCAATTATAACTAAGCGCAAGGTGGTAAACGGATGCCAATGACTACAACAACTATGCAAATTCACTTTGATTTAGTTTATGATAAATTGAGTTCTAATTAATAATTAAATTAATCTAGGTGAACTCCCACTCAAAACAATATCCCTCACATTGTTTTAGTGATCACACGAACCAAATCCACCACATCAAAACCGATCATCACGAGAGTTGATATAGTTTCAATGGCGAACAATCGACATGTTCATCATATCTACTATATGATTCATGCTTTACCTTTCGGCGATCCGTGTTCCTGAGGCCATGTCTGTACATGCTAGGCTCGTCAAGACAAACCTTAGCTTCCGCATAAGCAAATCTGGCTTGCTTACGTTGTAGTCACCCGCGGAATCAAAGACACCCGATCATCACGTGGTGTTTCGAAGCAGCAAGCTTTGGCAACGGTGCATACTAAGGGTGAACACTTTAGAACTTGAAATTTATGTGTATGAGGGATCATCTTATAATGCTACCGTTGTCTACTAAGCAATACAAGATGCATAAAGGATTAACATCACATGCAATTCATAATATGTGATATGATATGGCCTTTCTTCTTTGTGCTTCTGATCTCCATCTTCAAGCACGAACATGATCTCCATCATCACCGGCATAGCATCAAGGTCAATGACGCTTCTTCATGGTTGTCGTCCACCAGCTTCAACTATTACAACTATTTTGAATAGACACGCAGGTCTTAACAGAAATTAAAGACAACCATATGGCTCCTGCCGGTTGCCAACTTACAATAAGGAACATTGCATACATCAAATATAATCACAATCATGGCCATATCACATCACTGCACACCCCTGCAAAACAAAGTTAGACGCCTCTACTTTCTTTGCATATTTTACGTGGTTTGGGGCTTTCAATAAGTGTCGTTCTAACTTACGAACAAGAACCACAACATTGATACTAGCATTGTTGATCACCCGTTGTAAATTGGATCTTTACTATGCTAGGAGAAACAGGCACCCGCAAAGCCACTTATGCAATACAAGTTGCATGTTAAGCGTGGAGCAAGTCTCATGAACGATGTCATGTAAGGTTAGCCCGGGCCGCTTCATCCCAACATACCGCAAGATGCAAAGTACACAAAAAGCAATCGACAATAAAAGCATCAACGCCCACAATGACCATTGTGTTCTACTCGTGCAACAGATCTACATATAGACACGGCTCTGATACCACTGTAGGGGTTCGTAGCATGGAAAACAAAAATTTTCTATCGCATACAAACAAACAAGCCAAGATCTATCTACTAGATTGCAGCAACGAGTCGATAGTGGAACTCACCCTCGAAGATTCCAAAGCGGTTAACGAGAGCAGATTCTCGTGGGTGATGTAGTCGTACTCTTTCCGATCTCAAGATCGCGTAGACGATCCTTCCGGCGCCGCGTTCCCGCAGCGCTCCCGCAGTCGGTCACACGTTCGGTACTCGACGAAGACCTTCCTCTCCCTTGTTCCAGCAGGCAGCGGAGGTTGTAGCACTCTCCTCGCGATTCCGGCAGCACAACGGCGTGGTACCGGAAGTAGAGGGGAGATCCCGCAGGGCTTCGCCTTAAGCCGGTGCGAGTATGGTGGAGCTTATGAGAGAGGCTATTAGTGGTCTAGTAATTAGACACACCAATTAGAGGGCTCTAAACCAATTAGAAGGCTCTAAACCGAAACAGCTCTAAACCGGGGTCTAGGTCTAGTTTCTAGTTTAGAGGATAGGAACTTGTGTGTCTTGTGTTGTATTGGGAGGGGAGCCCTGCCCCTCCCTTTATAGGTGGGAGGGCTGGCGCGCTAGGGGAGGGAGGGAGTCCCTCCCAAACTCGGCCTAGGGCTGGCCGCCGGCTTGGGGAGGAGGACTCCTCCCCCAATTCGGTTTCCTCCTCTCCTCCCACTTCCCAAAAACTGCCGTTTGACTTTCAAACTAGCCGTTTGACTTTTTCAATTTAGGATTCAATTTAATCCTTTATTTGGGACAGCAAGAACACTTAGTACATGATGCAATCATTCCAACATGCAATGACACATTCATGTACCCCTTCCCCTCCGGAGTGCCGGACATTCCGGGACCTTCTAGAATGTTCCCGATGGAAACACCGGAATCATTCCCGAACTCCGAAACGGGACTTTCCTTATATGAATCTTATTCTCCGGACCATTCCGGATCACCTCGTGATATCCCGGACCCCATCCGAGACTCCGAACAACATTCGGTCTCTTTCTCATAATACCATAACTACTCAAAACAACGTCGAATCCTTAAGTGTGTCTCCCTACGGTTCGTGAATTATGCGGACATGATCGAGACACTTCTCCGAACAATAACCAATAGAGGAATCTGGAAATTCATATGGCTCCCACATATTTCTACGATTACTTTGCGATCGAATGAACCACTTACATACGATACCAATTTCCCTTTGTCTCACGATATGTTACTTATCCGAGGTTATGATCGTCGGTATCTCTGCATACCTAGTTCAACCTCGTTACTGATAAGTACTCTTTTCTCGTTCCCGTGATATGTGATCCCTTGTGACCAAGTCACATGCTTGCAAGCCAATTGGATGACATTTCACCGAGAGGGCCCAGAGAATATCTATCCGTCATGTGGATGGACAAATCCCACTCTTGATCCATGTGTTTCAACCAATACTTTCCGAACACTCAATGCCACCTTTATAGCCACCCTGTTACGGTGTGGTGTTTGATGACATCAAAGCATCCATCCAGTAAAGGTGATATGCATGATCTCATGGTCGAAGGAATTAGGTTACTATGTATCAGAAAGCATATAGCAATTGAACTATTGAAATGACTTGATCTTTATGCTACGCTTATCTATAGGAGTATGTCCATCACATCATTCTCCTAATGATATGATCCTGTTGTTAATAACATCTCTATGTTCATGATCAGGAAACCATGATCATATATTAACCAACAAGCTAGTTTAACAAGAGGCTTTACTAGGGACTCTTATTTTAGTTTACAAATCACACAAGTATTAATGTTTCCGGTTAATACAATTATAGCATGGTATGTAAACATTTATCATAAGTGTGAAGACATGATAATAACCACTTTATTATTGCCTCTTGGGCATATCTCCAACACTCCTTTGTTAAGCAAGGGGGCAATCAAATAAAGTAAGAGGTAAAGAGTTACTCTCATTAGAAGGTAAACATGGGTAGATCCATTCTTCCTCCTTTTGACCATCACTCTCCTCCTCTTTTTCATCTAATGAGCTTTTAGTTTCAGCAATTTCTTCTTCCATAGGCTCCTACAAGGAATTAGTCTCTTCCATTTGTGGAAAGCACCTATTAAAATATTCAAGAATATAGCCATTTGCTTCCTTGTAATTATCAAAGCAGAATTTAAGTATCTCATAAACCTCATATTCATAAGGTGCATCATCAGTATTTTCAAGCAAACTAGCAAGTTCAAATGCACCCTTGAAAGCAATAAATTCTTCAATTTGTTCCACAGCATAAAAGTCATAATTTCCTTTAACATATGAAGATATGGTAACATTATCATTATACTCACATTGAAAAGGCAGGTGCTTATACCTCCTACAGCAACAAGACTTATCAAAGCAATAAGTAACATTATAAGTAGAGCACACATCTCTAGCAATAGTATTCAACTTATCAATTTGTTCCCATAAGTGTCTCCCTTTTTGTGACAAACGGTGCTCCTTATAATAATACTTTTGTTCTTCCGTGAATCCACCTTGCCAATAAGAGCTAGTTTCAAAGAAACCATCCATTGATAGAAAGCATGACCAAGCAAGGCAAAGACAGACCAGCAAATAGAGCAGGAACTAATTTTTTTGTGTTTTTGAATAAAGCAAGCAAACCAAACTAGACTAATTTTTTGGGGTTTTATGAAAAGAGGCAGACAAAACCAAGCAAAAGAAACAAAGCAAACTAAAAACAAAGTAAAGAGAAAGGAAGTGAAGGACTCCCCTAGTGAAGACGTCCTTAGCCTCCCTGGCAACAGCGCCAGAAAAATTGTTGCTGCATTGGTGCCTGACGGGGAGGAAGAGGTTGAAGTTGTTCTGTAGATCCCCGGCAACGGCGCCAGCAAACTTGTTGATGCGCCTGTGTGGAGCATTTCGTTGGAAACCCCAAGAGCAAGGTGTGAAGCAGCAAGTCTTCTCTCAGTAGAGACCGAGGTTATCGAACCAGAAGGAGGAAGGAAACGTCACACAGGTGTTGGAAGCAACGTGGAGACCTGCACAACACAAACTCAAGACTTTGTCCCAATGAATCAGTGAGGTTGTCAAGCTCACCGGTTTGCTGTAACATAGGATTAAACGTATGGTGTGGAAGCTAATGGTTTGCAGCAAGTAAACAAGTAACAATGGAAGATGTATTAATCGTAAAGATTGGACCAGAGTCCATAGTTCACTAGAGGTGCTTTCCTTAAATAAACAACATGGCATAAAGGGTAAACAAATTACAGCGGGGCAATTGACATGAACTGAGCAAGGCAAAACAATTCAATTACTAGTCAGAAAGATCCTATGATGTTGATTGGGCAATACAAGAATATACATAGACCTCCATCCAACTGCATCTATGACTAGAAGTCCACCTTCAGGTTATCATCCGAACCCCCTCCAGTATTAAGTTGCAACAAACAGACAACTGCTTTAAGCAAAGTGTGTAATGTAAACAGTCCACATGTTCCATGAATAAGAAACCGTTGTTTTCTCCCTAGTAGCAACAACACATCTACAACCGAAGAGATTATTGTCACTTCCCTTGGAAACTAGAGGCATGAACCCACTATCGAGCATAAATACCCCCTCTTGGAGTCACTAGCAACTACTTGGCCAAGATAACCACTAGCAACGGAGAGCATGCAAGATCACAAACAAGATAGACATGATAGAATCATAAAGACAAAACCATTAATCAAACCAACATAACAATCTCAATATCCATCGGATCCCCGCAAACACAACATGCATGATTACAAATAGATTAGATCTTGATCATGAATGAAGATCACAAGATCTATACATGAAAGCACAAAGGAGGAGATACAACCATCTAGCTACTACATGGACCTATAGTCCAAGGTGGAACTACTCACGCATCATACCAGAGAGAAGGCCTCCGGGATGATCTCCCCTCCGGCAGGGTGCCGGGAGGAACTTCAGATCCCCCGATCTAGGGACAATGGTGGCGGCGGCTACAGACGGTTTCGTGGATTTCTGATCGGGTACTCAGGGTTTCTGCATCAGGGGCTTCTTATAGGCGAAGGGGGAGGTCGAGGAGGCGGTCAGGACAGGCAAACCCTAGCCAAGCGCGGGCTAGGGCCCACCCGTGCCTAGGGTGGGTCTGGCCCCCCTGGCTGGCCTCCTGGGCTCCCCTATGGACTTCTTGTTCCCCACGGAAAGTAATTGACTTTGTCCTTTATCCCATACAATTCCGAGAATATTTCTTTACTAACTTTTCTGAAACCAAAAACAGCAGAAAACAGGCATCTGGCACTGTTGCAACTTGTTAATAGGTTAATATGAGAAAACGTGTAAAAAACACCTCAAAGTGTGGACAAGTAAAGCAAAGTAGATACTAAACAAGCATGGAGCATAAAAAATTATAGATACGTTTCCAATGTATCACCGAGCCATGACAAATGTCGACGTTAATTTTTCCAAGAAAATTGCCTCAATCATAGATCTTGACCCTGAGCCTAACACGCTCGCTGATTGTATGAAAAGGTCAGATTGGAAAGATTGGCAGAAGGCAATCACTGCTGAATTATTATCGTTAAACAAGAGAGAGGTATTTGGACCTGTTTGTCTAACTCCTTCCCACATTCGCCCCATTGGCCATAAGTGGGTTTTTGTTCGAAAGAGAAACGAGAATAATGAAGTAGTAAGGTACAAAGCACGGCTCGTTTCTCAAGGTTTCACTCAGCGATCAGGTGTTGACTTTGAGGAAACTTACTCCCCGGTCATGGATGGAATTACCTTTAGATACTTGAGCTCAATGACAGTAAACATGGACTTAAAAATGAAACTGATGGATGTTGTCACCGCTTACCTATATGGTAACTTGGATTCGGACATATACATGAAAGTACCAGAAGGTATCCCTGTCCCGAACCAGGATAGAGCAAACAAGAGCTTATACAGTGTTCAACTTAAGAAGTCACTGTATGGACTAAAACAGTCAGGTAGGATGTGGTATAATCGTTTAAGCGATTTCCTTCATCAGAAGGGCTAAGCGAGCAATGAAGATTGCCCATGTGTTTTTATACGGAGATCCCAGGATGGTTTCTGTATTATCTCGATGTACGTGGACGATTTGAATATAATCGGTACACCTGACGATATTGAGGAAGCGAGTTCTTACCTGATGTCGGAATTCGAGATGAAAGACTTAGGCAAAACTAAGTTGTGCCTGGGTCTGCAACTTGAGCATTCCTCTACTGGGATTCTAGTTCACCAGTCGGCCTACACCCAGAAGGTGTTGGAACGATTTGGGTTTGAAAAAGCATATCCTTCTAAGACCCCGATGGTCGGAAGATCTTTGCAGCAGACAAGGACCCGTTCAGGCCTAAAGAAGAGGGGGAGGAAATTCTGGGACCGGAATTCCCCTACTTAAGTGCAGTTGGCGCACTTATGTACCTCGCAAATTGTACACGGTCGGATATTGCATTCGCCGTTAATCTACTTGCTAGGTATAGTTCTGAGCCTACCAAGAGGCATTGGAAAAGCGTTAAGGACATCTTTAGGTACATACAAGGGACCAAATACCTTGGCTTGTTTTACCAAAAGAACCAAGACCTATCTGTTGTAGGCTATGCAGATGCTGGGTATATTTCGGACCCGCACACATCTAAGTCGCAGACTGGATATGTTTTCCTTTGTGGTGGAACAACGATTTCCTGGAAATCGTCTAAGCAAACTCTTGTGTCAACTTCGACGAACAACTCAGAAATTATAGCATTATATGAAGCATCACGAGAATGTGTATGGCTTCGACAAGTAGTCAGCCACATCCAGATGTCATGTGGGCTGAACACCATACAAACCCCAACAATTATCTATGAAGATAATGCTGCTTGTGTTGCACAAGTCCAGACGGGTTTCGTGAAGAGCAATATCACAAAGCATATAAACCCCAAGTTCTTCTATGCACATGAACTGCAAAAGTTGAACGAAGTAAAAGTCTTGCATACTAAGTCATGTGAAAATCTCGCTGATTTGTTCACTAAATCATTGCCAGCATCTTCTTTCGAGAGATGTGTCCGTGGGATTGGCATGATGAGACTTAGAGAGATGCAAGATTTAGGGGGAGAATCTTCACAAACTCATCGCTGAAATCTTGATCCTGATGATTGAGTGCTTAACTTTATAAATAAGTGAACTGTACTCTTTTTCCCTTAGTGAGTTTTTATGAAGTTTCTCACATGAGGTTCTTAATGAGGCAATTCGTGCAACATAGCAAGAGTATACCATGTGTGTTTCTTCATATTTTTCCCACTGGGTTTTTCGGAGTTTTGAGACATGGTTATACAGATAAGATACCCAGGGAGAGTGTTGGGAAACTGGGCCGGTAGAGGCCCATTCGGTGTGGCCTCTACCAGGTTAGGGTTAGCCCATGTGGGTATCCTATCCCCCTTTAGTCTATAAATAGAGGAGCAATCATTGTACGTGACTTTACCATAGAGATATCAATAAAGCTCATTGTTCCCTGTGTCAATTCCTGTATAATTCTTGTGTGCCTTCGACTCTAGTCTTCTTCCTCGTTTGTGAAGCAGCCTCGGGACCGGCCAGCCGGCAGGGGTTGCTTAATAGGACCAACTTAAAACAGTCTCTACAAAATCCGACACGCAGCAAATGGCGGGAAGCAGCGTTTCACCAGACGTGCTAAAATTTAGAGCTGAAACACATATTTTTGTACATAGGTGCATCATACAAATATCAAACAAACTAGAAAAAGTAGACCGAAAATAGACTAGATATATCATATAGGTGCATCACACATAGAACATAGTTGAATATATGACGCTTCACCCTTGTCGTAGGTGGTCTTGTCGGTGTACAGGTCAAAATCCAAATGGTCCTCCGCCGAGGACTCCACCGGTGTTGACGATAACTAGTCTAGCCAGCAGTCGTCATCGTCACCGATCGTCTGCGAGTTGGCTAGCTCTGCCTCGACGAACGCCTGGTCAGGGTGCAGGTGGAAGTGGGCTATCCATGGAGCGCACTACCCAAGTCCACATAAAAGACTATGTGGGACACCCACGAATACACAGGAAAAAGATGTGGACATCTGTGGGAAGCCCACATCGACCCCAACGACCAGCGCAGAACTAATCGACCATAGTCCAGAGTACACGCCCTCTACCACACGCCTCCTCCTCATCGCCCTCGACCACACGCCTCCTCCTCATCGTGTTAGGGCACGGACACGGGAGGTGAGCCGCCGGAGCCCTGCCGGCTAGCTCCAGCATGGCAGCTCCTCCTCCTCCGACTGCGGGAGAAGGTCTACTCCCACCTCCTTCCACTCATCCACCTCCCTTTCTCCCCGCCTCTTCTCCTCCGATCCCGGTGGTCGATGCTCCTTCTCTGGTTCTTGAGGACGAGAAATTGTGCAAAGAGAGACGGCTTGAGGGCATGCTCAGCCAGGAGCACAAGGTTGGTGGGGAAATCCACGGTCCAAGATCTAATATGGGCACATGCAAGGAATCTCCATGGTCCAAGAAAAGAAAGGTAATGTAATTTTTACTCTGATCCAGTGACTAGTTGCAAGCGGGTATCTTCATTTTCAGTCCGTTCCCGTAGCCGTGTGTGCTGAGGATTTGACGACAGGTTGAAATCCTTGTAGGACATGCATCTGAAGGAAGGAGACATCTGCCTCTTCGAGGTGTCAAGCAGGGACAGTATGAGCCTCACGATGAAGCTCCATATGGTCCGCTGAGTCGGAAGTGGAGCTGTAGCTCTCGATACATGCCCTGTGGCTACTTTATATATGGTTCTGTAATGTGGCTTTGCCTCTCTTGAAACCGTACCCTTAGTTGAGAGAGCTCTCTGCATGAACACCTTGATGTGAGTTTGCTTAAGTTATCTCTTGTAGCCCAAATATGCAGAACCCAACCGGCTCCCCCTTTGGAAATTAGAACCAATTCTTCTCATAACCAAACCAGATTTTATGCCACGAGGCCTGGCATTTGGCGTGCTGCAATATACCAGGATCCAATGTGATGGTAAGTGACCAAATGACCAGACTACGAAGCTGAATCAAATGGTAGTTGGTTATTCTGCACAAAATTCTTGTATAGTAGGGAATATAAGCAATATACTAATGACTGATGTTGAACTCTCTGGCGCTTGCCAAGATGATCCTTGTATTGTTCCCATGGGCCTGCACAACAATGTTGCTCCTGGACTGTATCGTATTTTATCCAGTATTCAGTGTTTCTAAACAAAATTATCCTAAACAAAATTAGTTGTATCGTATTTTATCCAGTATTTAGTGTTTCTTGTTCAAGAGAGGAGTAGGAGATATCATACATCAACGCATTATCTCTATAATTGATATGTGTGTTCTGTAACTGTATAGCACAAGAATTGTATTGTACTTGTGAAGTGTGTGAAGTGTTTAATATTTGGTTAAGCTATCAGTTGCTTATTTTTTTATACCACTAGACATCTCTGGTTGCTTATTTTTTCTATTTGTTTAACTGGTGTATCAGCTACAAGTGGAAGAAGGTGAGATCCATAGAGATAAATACAATTCAGAAATTGTTCGTAATGAATCTCCAAGGTCCAAAAAATTCTAGAACAGTAAGAATAAGGTAATTAAAGCCTTAAACTGTCATATGGTATTCGTGTGAATCTTTTAGTACTAAGTTGCAGCTCAAACTGCATTGGCTGCAGTCAAAAGCCTATAAATGTATATAAATACCATGAGGGTTGCATTCGTTTTCTCAAAAGCCACTATTATTTTTATAAACTCATGCATCAGGTCGTTTTGAAAGATCTAAATTAACTCTGAAAGTTCTAAAATTCCATGTGTGTAGATGCAACCTAAACCCATGTTGTATAATACCAGCTACATACTTTCTAATGTTATATACTGGATTATTGTGTGTTTTAATAGGCAGCAGCAGCGCCTCCACCATGTCGACTTGGTGGTTTTACTCCAAAGTTAAAATTTGCATTCAATTTGTCTGTCACTCGATCAGCCACTTAACATATATGTGGCTAATATAATCTCAACTAAGTGTTTTCCTAAACAAACTGTTCGAGTTAATAGAAATGGTTGAAAGTCTCTTCCTAGCGTGTGCTGTCGTGTTGAAAAATCAGCACGTAGCTATTTGTATTTGTAAAATATTTTATTTATACAGTGTTGAAGTAGATATTTGTATCTGTAAAATAATAATGATGCATTTGATATGTTGAAAGTCTTGATTATCTACAGGAAATTCACTGTTCACATGAAACATCATAGCATGCGTGGGATGATTTGCTGCTGCTGACAAGAATTTCTGCCTCCTTTTACATTGCTTCCTCGGCATGATCAGTACCCGGACTTAGTACACGTGGAAATCTCGATTCCAGTACGGCGTTTGGACAAAGAGCTGTCGATGTCCTGTTTTTACCCTTACTTTTAACCAAAGCACTGTTAAGGATACACTGATAGTCACAACACTGATCGAGGAGTCAATCCTAAAATCCAAGGCACTGTATTCAACAATCTTAAATGTGCACCGAGCCACTGAGCTCCGTTAGCTTTACATGGTATATGAATATTGTAATGTGATCGTATTATGTTTACTAAAATATTTTTATCAACATTATACGAGCGAGCAACAATTGTAGTAACGTATTTACGAGCATATGTGGGTATACATGGAATAAAAAACACCCACATAATTTTCATGGGCTCCCGCGGGACACCCGCTTAGAATGTGTGGGACTGTGCGGACATAAGCGGGCCTCCCGCGGGTAGGTGGGAGTCCCACCTGCACCCTGAATGCCTGGCGGTGTGCCTTGTCGGCCCTACTCGCAGCGCCGTCGGCCTTGCGCTCCTTCCTCTGCGTGTAGAAGGCGACCTCAGCATCGACGTCCCTCAGGAAGCTGCACCGCTTCTCTTCCTCGATGACGAGGCGCGGCGTGTCGCGAGCATCTCCGTCTGCTCCCGTGTCCACACGTCGTGGAAGTTTATCTGCGCGCGCGAGCAGCCAAGGCGCCACGCCGCCGCATCAAACACGCGCGCTGCCTCATACGCCATCTCGAACATGCTGAGGACGATGTGGTCACCACCACCGCAAATCTCGGCGTAAAATGTGCCGTTGGGGCGCGCGTGCACCCCGCGGAAGCCGGACGGCGTGACGCCATTCGACGACGGCGAAAGCGGGCGCTCGACGGGGCGGAGAGGGGCTATGGCGCGACAGCGGTTGAGCCGTGCGCGGCGCGGGCCAGATAGAAATTTCAGCGACAGTTGAGCGACGCGCACGTGCTCGGTCTATAGCACGCGTGGCAGCCGACATCCAACATATCCCGTGCCAAGTGCAAAAAAAAACTGCCACGCGCTACCATTGTTTGGCGCACACGATTTTGCCGCTTCTGCTGGAGCGGCGTGCAGCCTCCCCACGCTAAAATAGTGGATTTTATTGAGCGAGCACAATATACAGTGTTGTTGGAGTTGTTCTTAGAAACTAGATGATATCCCGCGCGGTGCTGCGGAAATATTTGATATATCTAAAATAGAATAACAGCTGAAATAAAAGCAAAACCGCCTATTTAGTTACTAAGGATATGATGAACAATGTATGCGAACACAACAGCATCAGTGGCAGAAAATCATAGTAAGGAACCAAAATATATCAGAGATGATTCTTAAACAAAAAATACAAATCTTGAGAACAAAAGATATGTCTGTTTTGTTCGTCACAACTCGCAGCAGATATGAGACAGCAATTATAGGTTCTAGAAACGCCAGGCACCACATATGTTGCTTCACTTGGCATATACATTTGAGAATACTGACCACAAACAAACAGATCAAGTTTACAAATATATAAAATCTTTTCTTTATCTACATGCTTTCAAGGAAAGTATATAATAATAAAAAGATCTATAGTACCAGATTCATATGTTCATCTAGAATGAGTAAATCGTCATCCTAGTGTTAGGTCAACCGCACATGGAATTCAAAATTATTTTGGCCAATGAAAGTATGAAGAGTTGAAAAAAGGGAGCGCATACAACTTAATTGAAATTAAGGAATACCTACTCTATTTTCTATGTCGAAAATTCAATGAAGCAACTATTTAACACATATATAACATCAAGAATGTTTCCAAGGAAGTCCGTGGAAGTTCTTTTTCCTGTCAATGATGTCTTGACACTACATCATCCAATGACTCGAATGAAGTAGTATTAGCCACTACCTACAGATTAGTCATTCATCTCAGATCAAATCATTTAAATGAGAATAAGAGGCGTGCTAATTTCAGTAGAATCTTGTTTCAGAAAAAAACTTGTTTCTAATTTCAGTAGAATCTTCTACGAGTTGCTGTAGAAATCTGTACATCACAATATTGATGCCACTCAATCTTGTTACTTATAGGATAATAATGTAAGTTCAGATGCCCCCACATTTCACTGAATAGAAATGAACCTGTATTTTTCACTAATTTGTAAACTTTAATTAAAGGCTGCACTCAAATTGGAAATCTTGCAAGGTGAGGATCAAAATGAAGAAAAAATAGTGTTCGAAGCAAACCTGCAATGGTAGAATAAAAGTTAATTAGTAATTCAAGTGCAAGTTACTATAGTTGTTGAAGGAATCTGCAATGGCAAACGAACATGACTGATCCCATGTTGCTAACATAAATCTGCAAGGAAGCCTTACAAATTCAGGAAAGACAATGAGAAAACAAAAGATAACCCCAAAAAGCAATGGACCTTAAAATTGGGTACTCACCCTTCGATCCAGTTCTAATAAATTCGAGCACAAATTATCGAGGTACCATGATGAACCTAAACTCAGTGCTAGCTGAAGAACCAATCTCACCCTCATATTCTCAAATCGCTCTCTCACCAATTTTTAAATAAAGATTTTCCTAAACAACTCATATAAATAAAGTATAGTACCACTTCAACGGAGAGAGCTAGGAAGGGACATATAAAGAAGCTATGTATGCATGGTGAAGCCAACGCATGCGGGGCTGGAGCATGAAGAGACCGACCTGATAGGACGGTAGCAGCTCCTCTAATTTCCTCAGAACAAAGAAACATTGATATGGAGTAGGAGGGTGAGATGGAAGAACATGGGTGGATGGTGAGTAACGGGGAATTGTAACGCGAACGGCTGAGGCCCATCATAGAATTTATACGAGAAATGTAGCACAACCTTCTCGTATGCCTTCATCAATTTCTCATGCACAGTTTCTTGCAGGATTTACGGGGAGACGAAGATGGAAAGGAATAAAGAGCGATGCCGTGGACATTAACCAAGGGTGGTCGGTCGATGTAGATTAATTTCGGTGGGAGAAGAGAAACATTATTGGGCTGGCTTCTATTACAGATGGGCTGGAGAATGAGCTAAAGATTGCGTGGACTGGTTCGAACATTGGACAGCGAAATAACAGTGATATTTTCAAAGAAAGAAACGGAAATGAAACCTTAACAAAAATAGCTGACTCGTGGCACTATGCTGATGTGGATAGGCTGCATGACGACTTTCATCTCCTGGTCTCCTCGGCTCCATGCGTTGAGATAAATTGACGTGTAACCGTCGAGGCAGCCAAGCGTGTGCCAGTTGCTGCCTCTTTATTCTCCGTCCACCGCCGCTTGCAGGAATGCATAAATACGACATCCTCCGTTATGGCTGCTGGCTCACTCCATGTCTCCATCCCAGTTAATCTGACAATTCCGCATCGCCTTCCGCGACAGTATTCGCGCTTCTACTTTGTGTTATGCCTCTACCAGACAGCACAAGGCACCACCTTCTCCTCAATTTTGCCGTTGCGCCACACGCGCCTCTCCAGTTCAGGTCATCATCCTCAAGACGCTCTCTCATCGCCATGTCCCGGTGATTCGAGGGGGTCGGCACAGGACATAGGCTGGTCAATCCTCTAGGCAGTTTGCTCGGTTTGTATTCTGCCCTTCTGGGAACAGGCCAAGCGCCGGTAATTCGCGTTGTCTATATTACACGGCCCTGAGTCCCTGACGGAACTTCAGTGTCAGTATATCTCGCGCGCTGATCACCTTCACACGTAAGCAAGCACGATTTGCTTAAAAACTTTAAACGAGCTAGCCAGCATCTCCTGGTGCTGCCGTGCGCCAACGTTTTTGTCAATTCTCTTTTGCTTTATAAATGGAACGATCCTCTTTCATCCCATATCTATGGCTATGTTTTAAGGTACCTTTTACTACTGCCGGAAGAGACCTCATATACCGTATGTTTCTATTTTGGCTTTCATTGCAGGAAGATCTCTGTCCGTGTGCGCAGCAATTGATCAACTGGTCGCCTTCCAAAGTTCCAAATGATTGATAGTTATACGATAATGAGATTGGTATAAAAAATCTCAGTTTTTTGTCTATGGTAATGCATCCTTTTTCATCTAGAGTATTCTTTCTAATGTGCTGAATTAGATACTGACACATTTTCAGCAAATTTGTATATATACT
Organism: Avena sativa; assembly: GCA_916181665.1. Taxonomy (NCBI): domain Eukaryota; kingdom Viridiplantae; phylum Streptophyta; class Magnoliopsida; order Poales; family Poaceae; genus Avena; species Avena sativa. The sequence goes on from OV702293.1 coordinate 212,957,172, forward strand.
GTAGTACATACTTTGATTTAATTTCCTCAGAACAAAGAAACATTGATATGGAGTAGGAGGGTGAGATGGAAGAACATGGGTGGATGGTGAGTGACGGGGAATTGTAACGCGAACGGCTGAGGCCCATCATAGAATTTATATGAGAAATGTAGCACGACCTTCTCGTATGCCTTCATCAATTTCTCATGCACAGTTTCTTGCAGGATTTATGGGGAGACGAAGATGGAAAGGAATAAAGAGCGATGTCGTGGACATTAACCGAGGGTGGTCGGTCGATGTAGATTAATTTCGGTGGGAGAAGAGAAACATTGTTGGGCTGGCTTCTATTACAAATGGGCTGGAGAATGAGCTAAAGATTGTGTGGACTGGTTCTAACATTGGACAACGAAATAACAGTGATATTTTCAAAGAAAGAAACGGAAATGAAACCTTAACAAAAATAGCTGATGTGGCACTATGCTGATGTGGATAGGCTGCATGTTGAGAAAAATAGGTTTATGGGGGTGATCTTCTTAGTTATATAGGATATATGATTACTTGTTGCATATACTTGTCTCGATACATAATAAGTGTTGTAGTAAACTAGTGACACTTATTATTGGTCTTATAATTTTGATAAAAAGGAATCCTATTCTTAAAAAAGATTTAATTCGTCGTGTTGAATACTAAAAATGAAAGTAGTTCCACACTATTACATGTGTAAAAACATTAGCAATTTAGACTTTTTTTAAATTCAACAAAGACAAGAGCAATGAAGAACTGTTACACGTGCAAAAAACATTAGCAGTTTCGCACTTGTCTACGAAAAATTTCAAACTCTATATTTGAATGAGTTTAGCAAGCCAACGAGTAGCCCACGAGTAGTTCATTTAGGTTGGGTGAATAAACGAGCTCAAAATGGCTCCCACCCACCCCGCTCCGGCGACTCAGGCAACCAAGGCGATCTCACCGGTGATCCATGGATCCTCCGAGTAATCCCTCCGTTGATGGATCTCCTCGCCACCCTGGATCTCTCCCCTGGGGTGTCATTCTCCTCCAAGATTCGTTCAACATTCTCCACTCCCGTCTCTGCATCTGATGTTTCCCTTGGTTTCCACCTTGTGGTCTCTTTTAGCCGGACTAGTTTCCGTTTGGATCTTGATCACGTCGGGCAGGCCCTCCAAGCCTGCCTTGGCAATGATGCATCATCAGTCTGGGTTATTCCTATTAGTGACCGAGTCTTCCATTTCTCCATAATTTCTAAGGCTATTGGAATTATGATCTACAACCTTTGGACTTTTTCATGCCAGCATTTCTTTTGCTATTTTCACCTGTGGGGTTTCGGTGGACCACATTGGATCAGGGAATTCCAACTTTGGCAACGGGAAACTAAATCCGATTGGCATTACATCCCTGCACGACCTAATCATAGACTCACTGGAGCCAATGCTACATCGATCATGAACCCTAGATCATTTTCTCCTTCGATTCCCCCTCCATCGCCTCCAACCCAGCCCGATCCGATTTCCTTGCTTGATCCCCGTAATTCCTGCCCCCTCTTGATTTCAAATTCATCGGCCTCTCCTAGCCAAACTACCCAACCCTCACCTACTCAACCCTCGTCCACTTCACAGGCCCAGCCCTCCAACCCACCTTCACCTATATCCCACTCTATTCCTCTCATTCCAGCCCAAGCCCATCCCACCAGCCCACTTCCCCCTCCTTTGGCCCACCTAGATGACTCTGCAGGTTCTGCCGTTTCGTGTTCCCGCTGTTTAGTACCTGGTCACCGACCAATTGATTGCACATCCAAGATTAGGTGCAAACAATGTTACCACTATCGACACATTAAACGGCAATGCCTCTCCCATAAACCATCTTACCGAATCTATCGCATTAAACGCCCATTAACTCGACATGATTCTATCCCTCTACCTGAACCTAGTGTTGTCGTTCCAACTCCCTCCAACATCCCCTGCAATTCACATCTATCATCACCCTCCCCTGTCTCCGAAACCCTGCCACCCTAAACCCCGCCGCCACAATCCAATCTACCTCCACCCTCTGACGCTTGCACCACCACCCACCCCCCAGCCATCATGGCCACTTACCCCTGCAACCCCACCCCCACCTCCCGCCTGGCACGGGGACCATCCATCCCTGTATCCATCGTCGCTGACGGGCTCACCACGTCTTCGGCGGTACGCAGCTCAACAACTGTGACGATTAGGCCATTGTCATCCTCGAGCCGCAGCCAGATCCAGATCCCTTCGACGCCGATATTGAACTGATCATCGCCTTCATCGATAACAAAGGGTATTCTATTCGCTCTATCTCCCGATCGGCTATGGGTGCTGCACTAATTCGCTTTACCAACACATGCTCCCGTGACTCTGCGATTGCACGTAGCCCCTACTTTGTTGGTGATTCTATTCTGTGCATCATCCCTTAGAATTGTGGCATCAATTATCTCAATTGTACCTTTACCCATGACGTTTGGATTATGATGGTCAATTAGCCTCTGGAAGCTTGGCTTGTGGAAAAGATTAGAGAGTCAGTCAGCGAATTTGGCAGTTTTTTAGTTTGGAACCGAGATGATTCTAATAGGGCTCGTATTCTGGTTAATATCCGTGACATGCTCAATATTCCCATCAGTCTGGTCCTCTCTCAAAATACCAATGGTGATGGTCACAAACAATCTTGGAAAGTTGTGAATTACATCCTACATGCCAAAATGCTTGGTGCACTTGCGGGCGATGAAGATCCCCTGCCACCTAGGGGAAATCCCCAACCTATGCCTGCTATGCCATTTGGAGGAATATGGGAGGATGCTGACTTTGTTCAAGAGAAAAATCCACAGGAAAATAATGATAATGTTGCTGCCGAGGATGATATCCCAATGGTCCACACCCCTCCTCAAGCTGCCCCTGCTATCCAGGCTGAGCCAAATTTACAACCTATGGTTGAGGCAGTGGACTCGTTCACTGCTCTGCATGACATGGTTAACAACATCCTGTCCAAAGCTCCCGCCATCCTCAATGCTATAAACCCGACTGAGATCACTGATACGTCGTAAACGTATCTATAATTTTTAATGTTCTATGCTTGTTCAGTATCAACTTTGCTATGCTTTGTCTACACTTTGAGGTATTTTTATAAATTTTTTGGGACTAACCTATTAATAAAATGCCGCAGTGTCAGTTGACTGTTTTCTGCTGTTTTTGGTTTCAGAAAAGCTAGTAAGGAAATATTCTCGGAATTGGACGGGACAAAAGCCAAAGTCAATATTTCACCGAGGAGAACACAGAGACTGAAGGGCGACCGGAGGGGCGCCACACCCTAGGGCCGCGTGGTCCCACCCTGCCTCGCCTCTTTGCCTATAAAATCCCCCCGATGCCAAAACCCTAAGTACACGATCAAATTCTAGGAAACAGTCTGTAGCCGCCGCCACCATCGTCCCCTAGATCGGGGGGGGGGGGGTCTTAAGCTCTTCCCGGCACCCTGTCGGAGGGGAGAGATCATCCCGAAGGCCTTCTTCATCACCATGCCAACCTCCGGTATGATGTGTGAGTAGTTCACCCTTGGACTATGGGTCCATACAATAGCTAGATGGTTGTTTATCCTCCTTTGTGCTTTCAGGTTTGGATCTTGTGAGATCTGTTCAATCAATATCATCTATTTGTAACCATACATGTTGTGTTTGCGGGGATCCGATGGATATTGAGATACTATGTCAGATTGATTATTGATTCTATTATGTCTGTGTTGTTTGAGATCTTGCATGCTCTCCATTTCTAGTAGCTATCTTGTCCAAGTAGATGCTAGTGACTCCAAGAGGGAGTATTTATGCTCGATAATGGGTTCATGCCTCTATTGAATCTGGAGAAGTGACAGAAATCTCTAAGGTTGTAGATGTGCTGTTGCCACTAGGGAGAAAACAACAATCTTTTGTTCATGGAACAATTGTATTGTTTACTTTACATACATTGCTTAATACAATTATCCGTTGCTTGCAACTTAATATTGGAGGGGGTTCGGATGATAACCTGAAGGTGGATTATTAGTGATAGATGTAGTTGGATGGCGGTGTATGTATATTTTTGTAATGCCCAATCAAATCTCATAGGAATCATGATTGTCTAGTATTTGCATTGTTATGCCTTGCTCAGTTCCTGTCAATTGCCCCGCTGTAATTTGTTCACCCAGCATGTTATATTATTTATCTTAAGGAGAACACCTCTTGTGAACTATGGACCCCGGTCCAATCTTTACCACTGTTACACCATCTACTATTACCGTTTACTTTCTGCAAGCAATCATTACCTTCCACACCATATGTTTAATCCTTTGTTTTCAGCAAACCAGTGAGATTGACAACCTCACTATAAGTTGGGGCAAAGTCTTGAGTTTGTGTTGTGCAGGATTCCAAGTTGCTAGCAACACCTTGAAGTTGTTTCCTTGATCCTACTGGTTTGATAACCTTGGTTTCATAACCGAGGGAAAATTTGCCGCTGTGCTCATCATACCTTCCTCTTGGGGTCTCCCAATGAAGCTCTACAATTGAGCTGCGTCAATCACTTGTGCTCATGTGGAATTTATGGATGTGGTCAATGGAGTTACCTCTGAACGTAAATGCATTCCGAAGATTTATGCAAACACAGCAGTGCCAACTGATCCCTCTTTAGTGTCAATTACCGAACTGCCTGACAATGATGAGATCAGCTCATTGGACCTTAACTTACCTCCGACGACTGCTTTGGCTATTCATGTGCCCCAAGAATCTTCTATCAACTTGCCTGCTAAAGATGATCTGCCATTGACGGGCAATGATATTGATTCTCAGTATTATTATGATGATGATTTCTTGGACCAATATGAAAACTCTCCCATATAACCTGCTCCCCTTGCACAAAAAAGGAAAACTGATGCACCAAAGGATGAGTCCTCTGTCAGATGCAGCAAGCGCATTGCTAATCTTACTGCTGGCTATAAGAACATTGCAGCTAAATAAAAAGCACAAAATGCTCAGAAAACACAGAAAAAAGTAAAAGAAGGAAAGAAAGGGAAACAAGCTACAATCTCATCATCCATCTATGAAGCATAAGTCATTGATGCCAAGGCACCTCCTCCTCCGGAACTCCCCATTGACATCATCCAAGATATCACCACCAAGCAATGCCAGATCCCTCCTAGTGAGGTGACAGAGGCCCACCTCACCTACACCAGTGGATAATGGAACAACAATATTCACATCCCACTGTCTGTGTTTTTCACAGTTCAGTTTATTTCCCTGCGTCTTTCCATGCTTCTTTTACATTCAGTTGCAATCACTTTATTAGTGGAATTTTCTTTAGTCAATGGTCTGTAATAATCACTCTGCACCTGGTGTGCTATTTGAACCTTCTTGAATGGATAATATTTCCCATCTGTTATATTCTGCTGTCCTTGTGGTTGATGTATGCCAGCCTAAGTAAAATTCAAACTGCACCCTTGCTTACTACTCTACATGATCTCGGACTTTCAATTTGTTCACATAATGATAGACTATGTCTCTCATTTACACAAAAGCAACAACATGTTTCCCAATGAATAGAAGCTGGAATATTCTAGATTGGAACTTGAGAGGGATTAATTCTTAGGCTTGATGGGATGACATCAGACAGAGGTCCAATGAAAGTAATTGTGGAATTATCTGCCTCCGGGAAACTAAGAGAGAGACATTTGATTAAACCTATATCAGAAACTTTTGTCACAAAAAATATAATAACTATGCTTTCACTCCCTCTATTGGAAATTCTAGAGGCATTATCACTATTTGGAATGCCAGCCTTTTTAATGGCCAGCTCACAGCCAATCTAGATTTCAAGTGACAGTGGAGTTCTTAATGCTTTTTATGTGGTATCAAGTGAAGACTTACTAATGTGTATGGACCTGCCCACAACGAGCTTAGGAACGAATTCGTTGTCTGGCTTTCAAACATTGACACAAATCAATGCACATATTGGATGTTTGTGGGAGACTTCAATCTCATGAGAGACCCACAAGACAGGAACAAAGCTGGTGGGGGAACTCAATAACATGATGCAATTCAGAAGTGTCATCCAAGAACTGGACTTAGAGGAAATTCCTCTCAAAGGTAGATCATTTACATGGAGCAACATGCAGGACACTCCTCTCCTAGAAAAACAGGATTGGATTTTTACAACCGCAGAATGGACTTCTGAATTTCCCAATACAATGGCCGTCCCACTTGCTAGGCTTGGATTAGACCACATTCCCATCCATATTCAAATTGGTACTTGATACGTCCATTTTGCATCACTATTCTATATTATAATTCACTGTTATTCATTGATATATTTCTTATTAAGAGGTGATACTTATGTCTTTTCATCTATTTTTGCATGTTGGATGATTCTTGGAGGATGAACTGCTGGAGTCAGGATTCTGATGGAAAAAGCAGTGCCTAGATGCAATTTTCCTGAAGATCAGAAAAATACCAGAAAATATATGGAAAATCATATTTTTTCAGAAGACGAAGGAAGCCAGAAGGGGAGGCTGAGATGGGCCACAGGGGGCCCACACCCCCAGGCGCGGGCCACCCTGGGTCGCGCCACTAGGGGGTGTGGCCACCCTGGCCCACCTCCTGCTCCGCCCCTTCGCCTATATCTTCCTCCCAAAACCCTGAAGTTTGGAGAGCGACCACAGAAAGATTCCGCCGCCTCTGCGGGGAGGAAACTATAGAGAGAGAAAGAGCTCTCTGGCAGACAGATTTCTGCCAGGGAAATTCCTTCCTGGAGAGGGGAGATGGTCGCCATCAACACCGTCATCAAGCTAGACTTCATCAGAATCATCATCATCATCCACACCACCATCTCCACCAGCACCATCATCACCACTCCATCCCGCTATAACAATTGTGTTGAATCTTGCATAGTTCTTAGGGGAAACTTTCTCGGTGTTGATTACTTTTGTAGTTGATGCTTGTGAGTGGAACCATTGAATTATTGTTTATGTTCAGATTGTTATTCATCATCATATCATCTCTGCTATTGATCCATATGATGTCTTGTGAGTAGTTTGTTTAGTTCTTGAGGACATGGGAGAAGTCATGTTGTTAGTAGTGGAATTGTGTTGAGGTATTATTCAATGGTTAAGTTGTGGTGCTATTCTTCTAGTGGTGTCATGTGAACGTCGACTACATGATACTTGTAACACCCTCAGAATCGGCCCTATGCAAGTTTCAGCGATTCCCGCCAAACCCGCATAGAAACGATTCAAAGGTGCCCACCAGGCACTTTCGTGCGGGTGGAAAACGAAGTAATAACATTACACAACAGTCCTCGATGGGACCCACAGAACAGATAGATATACAACACGACTCCAAGAGTCAAGAATACAGATATACGGTACAAAGATCCAAATCACCTTGAAAACGATAGAGCGTCCAGCTACGGACAAGATGCAAATGGGGCTAAGAGCCCTGAAGAATAACCAATGGCGTCCATAACCCTGCCCAGGCCAAGCCGGAAGGGTAACCCTGCTAACGACGTCGATCTCAAAACCTGCTTAAACAAAAGGGGTGCCGACAAAGGGCAAAGGAAAAAGAGGAGCGTCAGTACTGAGGCCAGTACACGGCGAGGCTAGAATTCGGCGGTCCTCGCCTACATAGGTATGGTGGACTGAAGCGGCAGCGCAACATGCACTAAACAACCTATAGAGACTCGATACAACTGACGGCTATCAGAGAGGGATAAGAATGACCTATCCGGATCCAACCTGAAGCTAACACCAAACATACCCATCCTGGCATTACCCCCTCGAGACCAATCGAGGAAGTCAACCGAGGAAACTCACACCATTGGCAGTTTTACTCATTCCGTTATATTGCGGTAATTACTAGTCAGGTATAGATAGTCATCCTGATATAATAAGCAGTGGGCAATTTTAGTTAACCATTCCGTTGTAGTTGCAACACTTACTAGTCAGATACAAATAGCATGAGATAACCCCAAGACCCAGCAGTTGTTGATACTTCTATTTAGCCATTCCGTTGTAGTGAAGCTGATTACTAGTCATATCGGATACAAGTCAATTTATAACAATAAACTTTAGTTATAGTGGTCTATGATCGAGACCTGTGCTCCAAGTCGTCCATAACCGCGGACACGGCTTCTCGAAAAGATTTAACCTTGCAGGGGTGCACCAAAGTATCCACAAGCACTTCGACCCTTTTTGCCAGATCAGTTAACATACACCCATCGGTATGTCGGCGGGGCCTAAGTCATGACGTTCCCAGACCCAAAGCAAGCACGGGGGGCCACCCCACTAAGTACACCCGCAACGAAGTCGGCCGGTCTCTGAGACGGACTTAGGGTTTGCGTCAGTGGCTGTAAACGACAGCAAATCCCAAAACTGGGACTGTCGATACCGCGAAAACACTCCGCTTCCTAAACAGTACAGTGTGCTATCCATCGCACAATTTAAATAAAGCAGTAAAGCATGGCATAAGTACAGGATAGTAAATAAAACCTCAAACTAGTTTGTGGCCCCCAGTACAATACTTTGAAATCAGGTAATAATCAATGGGGGGCCCATATCTCCCCACCTGTGGTTAGCGCGCTCGATCTCGGAACAGGTGTCCAGAACTCGGGGTCCTACGGGACACAAGTGGGCGGTCAGAAACCAACATTATCTATCACCCACCGATGCCTCTGCTTACTTACTTCAATTTTAGTTGTTAAACAATAATTAAAGTGAACGAAAGGTAAAGCCATGATCATCTCCAACATCAACATGCGGCCAAACTCCAACAACTGTGGCACTTGACAACACGCAACAGCACTTGAGCAAGCGACTACGACGCGCAAGTCCAACTATCTACCAAACAACAGGTAATAGGAGGTGTCCAGGGCAATATAAGGCTGCAAGGGATATCACGGGTACGAAAACTAGAGCATCGCAACACAGATAGCAAGAGATCAACAGGAGGGAATAAATACTATAAAAGTAAGATAGGCAGAAAGGGGGAGATGCTCGCCTGAAAAACATTGCCGAAGGTTCATCCGAAGATCGGGTCGACACTCGCAACAACTCAATGGCCTTATCCGCGAAGAAGCAAAACGCTAGAAGAAACACCGGATGCACTATTTAAGATTACGGCAGAAGACCGGGCATGATGCATGTATGATGCATGGCATGGCAAAGGTGCAATGCAATTAGATCATATTAAGCGGAACCGGGGTCCCGACATTAATTAAACGGTTCAAGTTATTTATCTACCCGGCAATTTAAATGTTGGATTAACATGGCAAAAGATAGCACCGGTTCGCTACACAAATTTAAATGGAGTCCGGAGTAAGACAAAAATATTCCGCATATGGACTCCATATTTAATTATACGGTGAATCGGCCTAATGCCCCCGAACCACATGGTATGTATGCGACATGAACAATTTAATATGCAACAAGATATATCATTTATAAAAATAGGGGCTTAGGGTCACACATCTGGGTTCGGCGATCTTGGGCTCCGAGGGGTTCGGGGTTCGGTCTCAGGGTCCGGATCTAGGGTTCGGTCTCGGTGGGATCGTTCTCGGATAACAGAGTAGATCTTGTCGCACGAGCGTCAATGCTTCCGGGAAGGAGAACTTGTCGTCCAGGGTCTCGGTGTCCGGGGTGAAGTACTCGGCGTCCTCGAGGGAGTACTTGTCGTATCCGTGAAGGAGATCATGTCGGTCCACGGGGTTCGGTCTTCGGAGCCAGGAAGGAGTACTTGGCGTGGCCGAGCGGAAGTCTTGATGGTCCTCAGGTCCGGGAAGATCTTGTCGCACGGTGTCCGGGTAGGCGAACTCGCGGTCGATGGTGAACTTGTTTGGTACCGGGGTTTTCGGAGATCTTGGCGCGACACCGGGTTCGGGGTGTCGAGGCTTGGTCTTCGGTTTCGGGCCTCGGCCATCTCATCCGCGTAGTAGATCATGGCGTTCCGAGGGTTGCGGTTCAGCTTCATGTTCTCCAGGGCCGGTCTCACCATCACATGTTCAAGGTCATCCTTCCGCCGGAGGACGTGCTGGACGGTACGGCTCGGCACGCTACAGGGTCGGATCGAACAGAGGAGCTCGGGACAGGCCGCTGCAGAGGAGGTGGGCCCCGGGAAGGAGAGGCAGAGACCTGCCTGGCTCGCGGAGGCGCGGCTCGGGCTGCTAGCAGCCAACGACGACGGGGCAGAGGACGCGGTCGGCGAGGCGTGACGGCCTGCGGAGGGGAGGAGGGCGGCGAGGTGTCTGCGGGGACGAACGGCGGGGGCGGCGGAACTTGGGGGGTCGGCAGGCGGCTCGCCGGAGGGCGTCGGGGCGGCAGGAGAGAAGCCCCCTGGCGGCGGTGGCGCCCTGGGAAGGGGTGACGGTGCTGGGCGACGGGACCGCGGCCGGAGGTTGAGGTCGAGGCCGCCGGCGGCTGCGAGCAGAGCGGAGGGGAGAGGAGGAGGATGAGGGGCGAGCGGGGTCGGGGAGAGGCCACGGCGGTTCGCGAGGAGAGGCAGAGGGCGGTGGTTGCGGGAGGGAGGACTCGGGGTGGGGATTGGGACAGGTGGGAGGTGGGCGGTGGGGTCCAGGGGGTGGGTCCGGGCTGGCAGGGAGTGGCCAGGGGAGAGAGGTGGTTGGGCGTGTGGCCGCGCGGGTCGGTGGGACCGGGTGGCAGAGAGAGAGGGATCAGGTGGGTGGGGTGGTTTTGTGTGCGTGTGTGGCCAGGGAGGGAGGGGCTGCGGGTGGGGTCCAGGTGCAGGAGGTGGGGCCGGGGCAGCTGGTGGCTGGTGGATTGATGAGGTGGCGGTGGCTGTGATGAGGTGGAGGGAAGGTGAGGTGGAGGGAGGGGATTGGTGGGTAGACTAGGATTGGGTGGGAATAGGATTTAGAGTTTGGGTGGACCGATTTTATTCTGGGGGTGGTCGACTGGGTCGAATCGGCCCGTTCGACTGCCCCCCTAAAAATAATTAAATATTTTATTTATTTCAAACAGGGCTTTTGCAAACCGATAGCAGACAAAACAAAATAATCCGGAGACCCGGGTTTTGCGTTTGAATAAAGACGGGGCGTTTAGAAAACACAAACAGGTTTTTCCGAAATTAGTTTTATGCAAGCAAATGCAAGATGATGATGATGCTCAAATGCAATGTGGCATGATGACATGAGTATGCGGTCATGATGATGCAATGCACAAAAACAACGCGATTTTCTAGTAGTGGTTTTTGCGGGATGCCACAATACTTCACCCTTTATGGGCCTAGGGGAATGCATTGTGTATTTGGCTACGAATTGTGGGGTTGCCGGAGTGACAGAAACCTCAACCCCCGTTAGGAAACTTTTGCACAAGGGAGTGTAGGATCTCGGAGTTAAAGGCTGTGGTTAGGTTTTTATCTTAATTACTTTCTTGTAGTTGCGGATGCTTGCAAGGGGTTTAATCACAAGTATGTATTGGTCCAAGTAAGGTCGGTAGATTAGCACAGGTTCACCCACACAACACTTACCAAACCAAATAAGATTAATCAACTATATGAAATGAAAGCACTTGATACTATTCCCATGTGTCCTCGAGAACGTTTGGTCCTCATAAGTATTATCACCGGCTTGTCCTTTGCTAAGAAAGGATTGGGCCACTTGCTGCATTTGTTTGCTCTCTTTATTTAGTTGCACTTTATTTCTTTGCTTTATCAAAAACCCCTAAAATCCGTGTGCTAAGAATTTACAGAGATTTACTGCTCAAAACCACTAGTCAATGATACGTCGAAAACGTATCTATAATTTTTGATGTTCCATGCTTGTTTACTATCTACTTTGCTTTGCTTTGTCTACTGATGGCTACGTGTGGAGCCTGTTGGGAACCCAAAGAGCAAGGTGTGAAGCAGCACAACAACAAGCCTTCCCTCAGTAAGAAACTGAGGTTATCGAACCAGTAGGAGGAAGGAAACGTCACACAGGTGTTGCAAGCAACGCGGAGACCTGCACAACACAAACTCAAGACTTTGCCCCAACTAACAATGAGGTTTTCAATCTTACTTGTTACCGTAACAAAGGATTAAATGTATGGTGTGGAAGGTTATGGTGGTTTGCAACAAGTAAACAAGTAACAGTGGAAGATGTATCAATGGTAAAGATTGGACCGGGATCCATAGTTCACTAGAGGTGCTCTCCTTAGATAAACAACATGGCATGAAGGGTAAACAAATTACAGCAGGGCAATTGACAGGAACTGAGCAAGGAATAACAATGCAATACCAGACAAAAACATCCTATGATATTCGATTGGGAAATACAACAATATACATAGACCGCCATCCAACTGCATCTATGACTAGTAGTCCACCTTCAGGTTATCATCCGAACCCCCCTCCAGTATTAAGTTGCAAGCAACAGACAACTTCTTTAAGCAAAGTGTGTAAGGTAAACAATCCACTTTTTCTATGAACAAGAGACCGTTGTTTTCTCCCTAGTAGCAACAACACATCTACAACCGAAGAGATTTCTGTGACTTCCCTTGGAAACTAGAGGCATGAACCCACTATCGAACATAAATACCCCCCCTTGGAGTCACTAACAACTACTTGGCCAAGATAGCTACCAACAACATAGAGCATGCAAGATCACAAACAACACAGACATGATAGAATCATAAAGACAAAACCATTAATCAATCTGACATAGTAATCTCAATATCCATCGGATCCCTGCAAACACAACATGCATGATTACAAGTAGATTAGATCTTGATCATGAACGGAGCTCACAAGATCTATACATGAAAGCACAAGAAGGAGGAGATACAACCATCTAGCTACTACATGGACCCATAGTACAAGGTGGAACTACTCATGCATCATACCGGAGAAGAAGGCCTCCGGGATGATCTCACCTCCGATAGGGCACTGGGAAGAACTTAAGATCCCCCGATCTAGGGACGATGGTGGCGGCGGCTATAGACGGTTTCGTGGAGTTTTGATCGGGTTCCTAGGGTTTCTGCATCGGGGGCTTCTTATAGGCGAAGAGGCGAGGCTGGGAGGAGACCAGGGGGCCCACACCCTGCCTAGGCACGGGCCCACCCTGGCCACGCCTAGGGGGGTGTGGCGTCCCTGGTTCGCCTCTCCGTCTCTCCTCTGGACTTCGTGTCGCCCACGGTAAAATATTGACTTTGGCTTTTGCCCCATCCAATTCCGAGAATATTGATTTTCTGCCTTTCTGGAACCAAAAACAGAAGAAAACAGGCAACTGGCATTGTGGCAACTTGTTAATGGGTTAGTTACAAAAAACATATAAAAACACCTCAAAGTATAGACAAAACAAAGTAAAGTAGATACTAAACGAGCATGGAGCATCAAAAATTATAGATACGTTTCCGACGTATCATCTACCTTCTGAGGTGTTTTTATATGTTTTCTGGTACTAACCTATTAACAAGATGCCACAATGCGAGTTGCCTATTTTGTTCTATTTTTGGTTCCAGAAAGGCAGAAAATCAATATTCTCAGAATTGGACGAGACAAAATCCAAAGTCAATTTTACCGAGGGGAACACGGAGCCAGAAGACGAGACGGAGGAGGGCCTCGAGGGGGACACACCCCCTGGACGCGCGGGTGGGCCCATCCCGTGCCTAGGGGGTGCAGCCACCTTGGGCACCCCCTCAGCCTCCCTCTTCGCCTATAAGAAGCCCCCGATGCCTAAACCATAAGTACCCGATCAATATTCCACGAAACCGTCTGTAGCCTCCGCCACCATCGTCCCTAGATCGGGGGGGGGGGGGTCTGAAGCTCTTACCGTCACCCTGTCGGAGGGGAGATGCGGTGACCCAGCATACCACTGCATGTGTAGTACACTATAGTCGTTGATATGATAGCCATAGAACACTATTCCGTGAATATCACATCCCTCAGAGTGGTACAGCAGAAACATTGCGGGTCCATATTACAAACATACACACATTATTATTACAATACCAGAAGTTCAAGACTTCAAAATATTCAACTTACAAACCAAATTATAAAGTGTTTCAGCGGAATATTTAAAGTGACAACTTAAACTCCAAATTGAGCTCAACAACTTATGTCTATATATTGTTTATGTTGCTCGGCTCAAATGGCTCCTAGTACTATGGTAATTATTCTGACTCCTGGTGCTCCCCTCCATAGACGACATCGTAGTCCAATCCTTCCACGACACCATACATATTGGGCTCTTCATAGAAGACCTCCTCTTGACTGTCAACTGCATACATTGGGGTTTCTTCGGGATCCTCAGATTCTAAGTAGGGGATCAAAGGAAAAGGTGAGTAACAGCGTTACCCAGCAAGTTCATTATATGCAAGGTGGGAAGTTTGATGCTCTATCTACCACCTCGGACTATAAGTCCTTGGCACTATGCAGTTTTCGTAAATCTTTCTTCAAAGATTGATTTTATTTATGAAAATCTATGACCATCAGCCTTCACAGGTTGACCAGAACTTTCATGGAGTTCCTTTCCTGCCGCGTTCATAGCTCCTTCCCGGAACAGGGAGTAACAAGTTACAATTCTTACACTCTGTAGAGGTGCATTACTTTACCCATGAGAGATCAACTCCTTGTTGCACAACCGGGCATACTTTCCCGTCCACAATTCCATGATGTGGGGCCTAGTAGTTGGTCCAAGCCAATCACTGCCCTCTTCGCGACCCCATATGTCTGCACGATCCTTTGGGGATGGCTCACCTCCGTTAAGCCTCCTTCCAGGCAGGCTAAAGCCCTGATGAGTTCCCAAAGACTCTATGACCTGGTGATCCCTAGCAAGTGCCATATCAAATGGACTATACCACTAAAAACCACTCATAGATAATCTAGACACCAAAAGTGTGGGGCATAAGGGTGCCCACCCATATGTTGGATCCACACAAGGAATTACAATGTCACGTTAAGGTCATCTCGCCTCCATACGAGAGGAAAAGGATACAACCGACTTCTCCGTCCCATTCCAAATCTCATGGCTAACGTGTTATATACAGCGCTAGAATGACTGATGTCATGGGTTGTTATGTTCCTAGTTGATTATCATTGTTGCAAATAGAAACTTAAGTTCTATTGCTCCTTTCTATCATCACTTAGGATGATATCAACAATTTATTTATTTGAGAAAATAATATTTTCTTTCCTTGAAAAATAGATGATAACACACAATTTGCAAATACTTTGATAAAGACTCTTCAAAGGACATGAGCAAGTGATGAACTTGCCTTGTAATTGCAAGGTAGTGAAGTCGGATGCTTGCACTGGACCTTGAGCTTCTATGTCTACAAAACATCATTATTGCCCGTTAAGGACAATATTTAAAGAGGCAAAATGAATATGCATAGTAATGCAATGCATTATTTATCATTGATTTTTTTTGTGTGTTTTACCATCATTTTAGTTACAAGAATTCCTTTAAGAATAAAGGATTCTATTGTAAAGAATAATCTTTAATATTTACTGAATATCATATTCATTTATTTATAAAAATATAATTTTTTATATTTATTTATTTATTCGTTTAAGAATTATCATTTAAATAAAAGAATTTCTTTTTATAACTCTAAGCATTTATTTAGTATTTTTCTAAAATACTACAATATTAATATATAATAAAAGTTATTTTTATTTATTTTTATCTTATTTATTTAATTTTATAAAATTCCATAAGGAATATATATTATAAAATTCTTGACCAAAAATTATATCTATAAAAAATTATTTCTTAATTTAATTAGATAGGTTGGATTATTTTGAATCCAAAAATATTTTATTTATTTTTTTGGATTTTTATTTTATTTTGTAGAATTTATTTAAATTTAGGGGTATTTTGGTCTTTTATTAATCATTTAAAACTTCTTTTAAGTCTTTGGGCTGATTCAATTGGGCTTATTGGGCTGATTGGGCCAATTTGGCCCAAGTAACCTTGACCAAAAGGGCTCCTCGAAGGGTTTTTGGCCCCATCGGCCCACTCACTTTGTCTCTCTCTCTCGACCTCTCCTCCTCTCTTCCTCGACCCCGTGGTCGATGGCGCCGCCGCCGTGCGCTGCTCGCCGCCGTCGTGCGCTACTCGCCGCTGCGGTGGTCCTCCCTGGCCGCTGCCGTGATGCAGGGAGAGGTTGTCGACCACGCTCGTCCATCTGGTCCAGTTCGATTTGGTCCTGGGGCCCTTCTATGGCCAGGCTAGCCCCCTTCCCGAACCCTAGGGTTTGGGGATGGTGCTATTACCGCCGCCGCTGACCCTCCTGTGTTGGTGTGTGGTGTTCGTGTGTTGCTGTGGGTGCCACCGTGGCTGGTGTGGGTTGCAACGCCCTCTGGGGTGCTCCCCGTGCCGCCACGAGCTCGTCGGCCCCTCTGCTTCCTCTTCGTTTCTTCTGCGAGGACCACTAGTGAGTTGTGCTCCTGTGAACTCTAGTGTATCTAGCTACCTCGAGTTCCACTGTGTGTATCTAGTGGCCAATCTCTATTCTGTGTTTGTACTGATACTAGGGTTCATCTCTGGTGCTTATGTGATGATGTTATGGCCTGATATTGATGCTCAATGAAGATTGTGTTCTCTGTCCTTAGTGATTCTTGGCATCCTTAGATGATGTGATGATGTGGTTGATCTGATGCTATGGTATCTGATTTGGTGATGTTGTAAATTGATATGTTCATCTTCTATCAGTATCTTGATACTAACAGTATCACTATCAGTGATGATTCACTGCATTAGTGTTTGTGACTTTCCTGTTTATTCATAGTCTGAATTTTATTCAATAAAGTTTGATGATTCTATGAAAATGAATAGATATATATGGTATGATCTCTGAGTCTTGTCTCAGGGAAATGATTTGCCAGTTGATTTATAAAAACTGGTCTATCTGGTTGTCTTAGTAGTAAGATCAGTGCTTGTGAAACCTTCTTACAATGGTACACAAGTAGATCTTGTTGCTGGCTTCACTTATGGTCATTACTGGAACTTGGAAAGCTTATTGTTTGATCATGCCTATGATGCTGGTCTGAGGCTCTAGGATCTAGGTCCTAGTTGGTTAAGTGAATGGTGTTGTTTGTAACTTATACGATCTGAGGTGTTACTCCCTCTGGGAGATGTGCCCTGAACTTGTATGAAAAAATGATAGATTATAGAAGTTGCATGTGCTAACACCAAATCTGTGAGGCCGGTCTGAGAATTGGTGTTTTTGCTAGGTTTGATTTCTGATCTTTATACTCAAAACCTCTAGGATAGATTCACCTCACTAGGGTGATCATTGAGAGGTTGTTTCATGAAACAACACATGTTTCTGTCTGGATAAGATGAATAGATCATGTGGTGGTATTATGACACTCACCACAAAAACTGATGATTGTTGTGGTTGGTGGTGATGTTGGTGTTGCTGGTTGGATCCTATCCTTCACCTCCTGATGCTGTTCTTGTTTCCCTTGGTTCCTGTGCTTGGCCTTGATCTAGCCTGCTCCTCCTAGCTCCTGTGGCTTGGCCTTGTTGTCCACCTGATTCTTCCCCCTCCTTATGTCACCATCTGGTGATGTTTGGGTTGATCAAGTGTGGAGTTTTGCTTGCTGGTTTTGATGGGCTATGGCTAAGCTGCTGGTTCTGGTGTGATGTGAGATATGGATTGGTGCACTTGTGCTTGCCCACGGTTGTGTGTTTGGATCTTTTACTTGTGGAAGCAGCTGTGGTTGTGTCGACAACACATCCATGCATTTTGGTGACTGAGGTGCTTGTATGCCTGCTGCATAGTTGTGGATATGCTCAATGAGGTGTTCTACCTTTTATCTAGTTACCTTTAACCTGCCTGGTGAAACTTGCCCCTTTTACTGATTGAGATCATTTGACTTGTGGCTGATTTGTTTATGAAAGATTTGATTCTTTCATATTGGTGAAACTTGCCTCTAAAAGATTTACTCAATGATGTAAAATTGAGCAGTGCAACTGACCGCTCTCTACTGAGAGTAAAAATTAATAACTTAACCTTTATTTTGTTTTTTGTTAGTTCTTTGTTTTGCAGGTACAAGATTTGAAAATTCAAGATTAGAATAGGTTTACTTTTAGATAGAATAGGTCCATTGTAATTTTTATTTTATTCATTGTAAGAAATGTGTAATAGTTCTAAATATGTAAATATTCCTCTTCTTTTTGTAATTTTATTACTGTAAAGATTCTTTATTGAGTTTGATTATATGAAATACATATTCATTTGTTTGATTACAATTCTTATTTAGAGTTTTTGTTTATTATATAATGTTTCTTGATTAAATAATATTACTAAATCATAACTCTATTATTTTAAAATATAATTTCAAATCTTAAGTTTGAATTCAAATTCCTTCCCCCAAAACACACTAATTCATAAAGATCATGTCAAAGTTTATAACGATCACTCTCCAAATATATTCCTAAACTTGAAGAGTGAAAGAAACTTTGATCACTTTAAGTTTTTAGTTGGCAAAAAAATTACCCACATTTTGCAGATGAATGCATGCAAATGCACAATTTCCTAAATCTACCCTTCGTTTGTTCCTAAATGCTGGGATGTTATAGGAGATCATCCTGGAGGCCTTCTTCTTCATCATGCCAGCCTCCGGTATGAAGCATGAGTAGTTCCACCTTGGACTACAGTTCCATGTACTAGCTAGATGGTTGTATCTCCTCCTTTGTGCTTTCTTGTCTAGATCTTGTGAGCTCCGTTCATGATCAAGATCTCATCTATTTGTAATCATGCATGTTGTGTTTGCGGGGATCCGATGGATATTGATATTACTATGTCAGAATGATTAATGGTTTTGTCTTATTGATTCTATCATGTGTGTGTTGTTTGTGATCTTGCATGCTCTCCGTTGTTAGTAGCTATCTTGGCCAAGTAGTTGCTAGTGACTCCAAGAGGGGGTATTTATGCTCGATAGTGGGTTCGTGCCTCTATTTAATCTAAGGGAAGTGACAGAAATCTCTATGGTTGTAGATGTGCTGTAACATCCCTAAAATCATGTTTTCAAAGTTTGCATATCATCCATGCATTCATAATCATTTAGGGATCATTTTCAAGTCATTACAAAAACAGAAGCATTTGGATGCTTATTATTTTATGTAAGCAAAGCATTGATCCGATGCTACTCTCTAATGAGAGATTATTTGTCTTAAACCAAGATTGTTTGTTCATGAGTTGGTTTGGTTGTGTTCCAAAGCTTGGACAAATATTTGAAAACAAAATATGGTTTCAAAACCATTTTCATATCTTTATTAAATCTTGTGTAAATGCACTGTTTTATTTTAAATCTCCAAAGGGACCAAGCAAGTTTGGTGAAACAACATGGTTTTATACTCAATAAAGTGAAGGTTTCACTTTATAAAAATCCAGAACAAGTTTGAATTCAAACACATTTGAAATCAATTGAATTTGATTCCTGGAAATTCAAACAAAAAAAGAATAAAGAAATGGAAAAAAGGCCTGCGCCAGCTTTTCAGCCCAACGGCAGACTCAGCCCAGCAAGCCCACCCGGGGTCTTCCTCTCTCTCTCCCATGTGACGCAAACCTACCCCACGCTTACTGACCGGTGGACCCAAACGCCACACGGTCATCGTCCCCAAACCCGGCACCCCTCGACCACGTCGACGCCGCCGTTACCTCCATCACTGCCGCGAATGAAGCAGGCTTAATTGCTGATCAATGCCGTGCAATCTCCTCGCCCCTCACTGGATATTTAACCCCCTCTCCTCTCCGCATCTTTCCCCTCACTCAGCGCCTCTTCTCCGCCACCAGGCTGCCACAAATTCCACTTGCACCGCCGCGGTACCGAGCACCTCCGGCGACGCATTCCGGTGAGTACAACGCCCCTCTTCGTCTCTGGTTCATGCGAGCGTGTACGCCTAGCTTCTACGCATCACCTCATACCATTCATTTGTTCTACCATGCACCAGGACGTAGCCTCCGTCCACCTCTGCAAAAAACAGAGTCGCCGCTCAACTCCGACGAGAAATACCGGTAACCTCCGAGCGCCCTTGCTTCCTCTTTGACCCTGCCGTGTTTGCCACGACCTTGCGCATCCTTTAACACAACTGGTTCGTGCTAGGGTGATCTCCATCGTCGGCAACATCTCCATCTGCAAGCACCCGACGACGTCCGCAAGTCCGACGAGCACCAGCAGCCTCTACAGTGCGCCCCGACCCTGCCTGTTTGCACGTTGAGCTTCCTCGTGGCAACGCGAGTCTGGTAAGCCCCTCTGCTGACCCCAGCCCCCTCCGTAGCCGCCAAAACATCACTGGTAGAGCCGCGCCGCCGCACCACCGCCGCTAGCGCCGCCCATCTGTGGTCGCTTAATCAATAGCCGTCAGATCTAGATCCAACGCATGCGATAGAATCACTTATCGAAGGGGTACGCGTTAGATCTGGCCGTGTGTTTTCATTTAGATCCTGTGGCTCTCGTTGATCGATCCAGCCGAATCGGTATCAGCCAATCAGGAAATGACGAGTGGCCTGTTCTTTGTTTTAAAAATCTGAATTAGATCTATTAGTGATTTAAACTTGTAAAATTCATAACTTTTGATCCACACATTCAAATTTTACAAATTTCATATCATTGGAATCAGGAGAAAGAATGCTATCTGTTTATGTAATGTGTTAAATGTTTTGCTTCTGTAAAAGTGATTATTTTTGTAGAGACATTTATAGGCTTATTTTTAGTATAGAAATTATTTGAAAAATGATTTAAAGATTAAATAAAGTTTATTTAGTGTGTCTTGGACTTGTTTATGATTCAGTACTTTATACTTGTCTTGTTTGGTGTAGAAAATCATCACATGGCATTTGCATGCATTCATATATTTTTGTTTGTATATTTTTGATATGTGAATTTGGTGCCATTATTTTATGTGTAGATTTTGGTGCTAATAGTGATTGTGGTTGTGAAGATTGTTGCTACTCCCCAAACTACCAAGGCAAGTGGTGCTTCATGTTTTATCCCTATATTTTTACCTATGCATTAGAAATATTTTGTATAGGATTTGCATGATTATTTTGCTAAGTATCTATATGCTATGCTTGGGAAATCCTAGTAGTTGTAGCAATGTTAGAATTTCCTCTAAGTTAAGATACTTGCTATTGCCATGCTTAGCCTAGCTAGTAGCAACCAAGGGTGAATTATATATTCATGCTATGAGAAATATTCTAAGTCTTTGACTTGTGTTTTTCCTAATAAAACAACTAAGTGAATGAAACACCTGGGTGGAATGGAAAGATTGGTTTGTGTTGAGTGGTTACACAAGGCCCATTTCTATGGTTTACCTTGTGTATCACACTTGTGGAAAGCCACCCAGGAATAAAGGGATTTGAGATGCCAAATGTTAAGAAGCTTCTAGTGCAGCCACATGGCATTATGGGCTCTGCCTGGATCACATAGGTTGCAATAACTTAGCCATTTGGACAGTTGGTGGTAGTGGGATGATAGGTTTGGAGCGCGTCCATTTGGTCTAAGGGAAGGCTTCTGAAAGGTCCTATCTTGGTGAAAATCAAGTCTTGTGGGGAAAGTGCACAACCTCTGCAGATGGAAGAATCTAAGTACTTAGCCATGTCCCTGGTATTGGACAACTTGAGCATCAAGACATGGAAGCTATCAAGAATCTCCTCATCCCAATTTTCTAAGTTAAAACTTGTGGTTGAACAAGGGTGAAGGTACACCAATTTCTGTTGGTGGTTCTTTGGGAATGTTTTGTCAAAGAAAAACTTAGTGTTTTCAACTAATAGGTAAAACCTATTTTGAGCAAAGCAAGCCTAAGCTACACTTAGCCAAAATTCATATAGTAACTAGATGTTAATATTCTACTAAGGTATCACTTGCCAATACTATTCCAATGTATTGACCCACTATGGCTGTAACTTGTGATGTTGCAGGTTATTCTGATGATGATTAGGGGTTATGAGTCTACACTCAACATGATTGCCTGTGGCACATGAAGATGAAGACTTATTTATATTGTTATGGTTAAACTCTTGTATTAGGCCTATGGCCATGGAGTTGTAAAAGACTATGTTTGTCTCTGGAATGATATGTAATAATGACCTTTGTTTCTGTGTACTTCATCTTAAACTATGGATGCTAGCATTGATTCAGGGACAAGCATTGCAATCACATGGATCCTTACCTTTTAAAGGGAGGGATATTACATGTGCTATTGCCACTAGGGAGAAAACAACGGTCTCTTGTTCATGGAACAAGTGGATTGTTTACCTTACACACTTTGCTTAAAGCAGTTGTCTGTTGCTTGCAACTTAATACTGGAGGGGGTTCAGATGATAACCCAAAGGTGGACTTCTAGTCATAGATGCAGTTGGATGGCGGTCTATGTATCTTGGTGTATTGCCCAATCGAATCTCACAGGATCATGATATCTAGTATTGCATTGTTATGCCTTGCTCAGTCCTGTCAATTGCCCTGCTGTAATTTGTTTACCCAGCATGTCGTGTTTGTTTATCTAAGGAGAACACCTCTAGTGAACTATGGACCCCGGTCCAATCTTTACCATTGATACATCTTCCACTGTTACTGTTTACTTTCTGCAAACCACTATTACCTTCCACACCATACAGTTAATCCTTTGTTAAGCAACCGGTGAGATTGAAAACCTCACTGTTTGTTGGGACAAAGTCTTGAGTTTGTGTTGTGCAGATCTACAAGTTGCTTTCAAAACCTATGAGATGTTTCCTTCCTCCTACTAGTTTGATAACCTCGGTTTCTTACTGAGGGAAGACTTGCTGCTGTGCTCTTCACACCTTGCTCTTGGGGTTTCCCGACGAAGCGCTCTCAGGCGCCATCAACAAGTTTTCTGGCGCCATTGCCTGGGAGGCTAAGGACGTATTCACAAGGGGAGTCCTTCTCAACCTTTCTCTTTACTTTTTTTTGTTTAGTTTCTTTTGCTTGGTTTTGTTTGCCTATTTTTATCAAAAACACAAAAGAAATTTAGTTCCTTCTCTAGTTGCTGCTGCTGTTGGCTTGCTCCACTTTTGCCAAAATGAACTCTACTGAGAAAACCAAGTTGTGTGACTTCACTAGCACAAACAAAAATTATTTCCTAAGCACTCCTATTGCTCCACCTGCTCCTGATGCTACCTTTTATGAAATTAAGCCTGCTTTGTTTAATCTTGTGATGAGAGAGCAATTTTCTGGTGCTAGTTCTGATGATGCTACTGCCCATCTCAATAACTTTGTTGAACTTTGTGAGGTGCAAAAATATAAGGATGTAGATGGGGATATTATTAAGCTCAAGTTGTTTCCTTTCTCCTTGAGAGTAAAAGCTAAAGAATGGTTGCTATCCTTGCCTAGAAATAGTATTGATTCTTGGATTAAGTGCAAAGATGCTTTTATTGGAAAGTACTACCTTCCTGCTAAGATTATATCTATGAGAAGTGATATTATGAAATTTAAACAACTTGATAATGAACATGTTGCTCAAACTTGGGAAATAATGAAATATTTGGTTAAGAATTGTCCCACTCATGGACTTACTGCTTGGATGATTATCCAGACTTTTTATGCATGTTTGAACTTCTCTTCAAGAAACCTGTTGGATTCAGCTGCTGGAGGTACCTTTATAACCATCACCTTGGGTGTTGCAACAAAACTCCTTGATAATATGATGGTTAATTATTCTGAATGGCACACTAAGAGAGCTCCACATGGTTAGAAGGTAAACTCTGTTGAAGAAACCTCCTCTTTGAGTGATAAGATTGATGTTATCATGGCTATGCTTGTTAATGGGAAAGCTCCTTTAGATCCAAATAATGTTCCCTTAGCCTCTTTGGTTGCTCAAGAATAGCAAGTTGATGTAAACTTCATTAGAAACAACAATTTCAACAACAATGCCTATAGGAATAATTTTGGTAGCAAAAACAATTATAGGCCTTATCCTCCTAATAATTGCAATACCTATGGAAACTCCTACAAAATTACTAGAAGTGCCCCCTCTGAACTTGAAGTCGTGCTCAAAGACTTTATTAGTAAACAAACCACTTTCAACAAGACTGTGGAGGAAAAGCTTTTAAATGTTGAGAAAAATATTTCCTCTTTGTCTGAAGAGCAGTCCTCTTTGATTAATAAAATGGTTGCTAAACCTGAAACCATGGAAAATACCTTTGTTGCTACTCATGCCATACAAGTTAGTATTGATGAAAATGTTAGACTGTTAGCCCAACTTCATGCTAAGTGGGAAAGGGAAGCTGAAATTGCTAGAAACAATAGTGTGTGCACCATCACCACCACCAATATGGATGCCACTAAACCACAAGAAGTCCCTATTCCTCCTCCTACAATGCCTAATCCCAATGATTCTACTACTAGTGATGCTAAGTTTGATTTTGATCTTGATGGTTGCAATATTTCTGAAGTGATTATGTTCCTACAAAAGCTTGCAGAAGTCCTGATGCTAGTGACATGCATGTTGCTTTCACCAAACACATTACAGATGCTCTAGTTAAAATTAAGGAAGAGAAATTGAAACACAAAGCTTCTATCCATAGGAAAGTAGTAGATAGTTGGGAACCCATTATTAATATGCAAGTGAATGACTTTGGTCTCAAAGCTTCATGTGATCTTGGTTCTAATGTCTCTATTATGCCTAGGAAGATTTATGAAATGCTTGATTTGCCACCTTTGGAAGATTGTTATTTGGATGTCCCACTTAATGATAATGCTAAGAAGAAACTCATGGGGAGTGTTAATGATGTTCTCATTATGGTTAATAATGCTTATGTCCCTGTTGATTTCTATGTTTTGGATGTTGAATACAATGCTTCATGTCCTATTACTTTGGGAAGACCTTTTCTTAGAACTGTTGGTGCCATCATTGATATGCAAGAAGGCACCATTAAATATCAATTTACATTCAAGAAAGGTATTGAACAATTCCCTATGAGGAGAGAGAATTTGCTTTTTGCTCCTCCTTTGAAAGCAAGGTTTGATGTTAATGCTTCTTCATTTGAAAATACTTGATTCTTGCTTCTTATGCCAAACTTAAAGGCGTTAAAGAAAAGTACTTGTTGGGAGATAAACCAAGAGTTTTCTTGAGTCTAGGAAGTTATTACTTCAGTAATTACCTCTCCTTATCCTTTTTGTTTGCTTTTTGTGCCAATAATGACCTCTAATGAGATGGAAGTAAGATTTGGGGAGTTGATGTCCCGAAACAGATTTTTGTGCTCCACCATATAAATTCGTGAGGAATATCTGTAAGTACTATTGAGCTGATAATTTACGAATAAATCCCCCTGTATGTTAGGTAACTTTCATTAGTTCAACACGTTTTTATTTGAGCAGAAGAAGGTCTTCGAAAAAATCGATTTCTACCTGCTGGTCTGTTTTGACAGATTTCTGTCATTATTTGCATTTGCTTCTTATTGATTCCTGTTTGGGTTCTTTTTGGGAAATTGAGCTTTTTGAGGGAATTGCTACAGTATCTTGTGTTTTTAGTGAAAGTTTTGCTGTTCTAAAGCTAAAAACAAAAGGTCTATTATCTTTTTAATACACTAATGTTACTAATAAAGATTGTGTGAAGTTTTGTATGAAGGAAAAATTTCAGGTGTAGAGAGAGAATGATGTAATGAGATGAAGAATGGACAAAATCTCAAGATTGGGTATGCCACCTCGTGTCACCCCAAGAATCATTCAAGAGGTACAAGCGTCAAAGTTTGGGGATGCCCAAGGCATCCCCTTCTTCATCAATAAAAAGCTTTGGTCTTTCTAGACACTTCATTTTTATTGTTTCATGGATTGTTATGTTGTTCTTGAAGCGTCTTAGTTTTTGTTTGCTTTGGTTAGTTTGATTAGTTTGCTTTAATAAAGTAGTTTGGACCCCCATTCTCGTTGTGTTGTTTCAAATAAGTTGATTGGTGTTGGAAATGAGTAGAAATTTCTTGCTTAAGTAGTACAAGAGGAGCTTGCTTTGACTGCGACTTAGACTTTAGCATGTCATGCTAGGTGTTGTTTTGACCTTATGTTTAGTGATTATTTCTATAGCATGACTTTTTCCAAACAATTGGGATTGCTTAGTGTGCCTTGAAAGAATCATGCGTTGTTTTAGCATGCAAAAGCATAGTATTGTGGTATTCTCCTTTGATGCTTTGTTTGGGTTGACTTGGCACATGCTCACACCATGTTATGACTATGAACAAGTCACCATAGCCTCTATGATCATATAGTCCTTGACTTGTAGTACCACTCTATGATTTGATTAGTAATGTTTTGTCGCTCTGCATGATTATGGCCATTATTGCTCTCTTAGTTGGTTGCTCCTAGTATTTTTGCTAGCCTCCACTTGTATGAGTAAGCTCTACTCACGCATCCAACTCCCAAAAAACCAAGTTATTCCAAAGTGTCCACTATAAATTCCTATGCATGGTGTGTTACACCATTGCAAGTATATTCTTGTTTTCATCTATCTTCCAATTAAAAAGTATTTTGTTATGTGAAAACATAGTGATTAAAGCTCTCACAAACTTTATGGCACACTTTTTTTTTCTTGCCCCTAATAAACTTGAAACATTGTGTCATCTATGTTGTATATGCTTGCACTTATACGTTGGAATTAGCAGAACCGTGTTGTCACAGGGAACGCTTTCAACATTGCACCTGTACTTTGTACACAGTTGATATCATGCTCTTTTGTCTATGGATGTCGTCGGTGTGAAATAAAAGGGGAGCATGTAAGTCCATGAAGTTATATATGTGTGTTAGAGAAATGCCTAGGCTGCTAGCCTAAGCCATGCCTAATCATGGTGGAAACTTGCAGCATCACCATAATGAGCAATCTGTGAAGCATCCTTAATAAAAACCTATGCAAATAGCAAATAAAAAGATTGCTGAGATGCTCATTGTCTGCTTGCCTTATCATTTTGGTTATGGGATAGCTCCTGTACCATGTGCAAGGGGTACCCCGTTGGCGGTTCTCTATGATACACATATACTTACTATGACAAGAATTTACAGGTGACTAAAGTTGAGTAGCATGAGGAGCGGCCCTCGTATTCAACGGACATGAGATTGCCAACTTATACTTTGTCAAGCATATACTCCATAGTCTGTCCACTTTAAACTTAATCACTTCAAGATGCTTATGATAGGGGCAATGAGGACTGAAAGCTAACAAGTACCATAATTTTTGGAAGCTCCTTTTGAAACTTGAAATCCCTGCTTCCCTTTATGAAGAGCCTTTCTTCCACCATTATGTTGAGTCTCCACCTTCTATCTTTAGGCACCAGTTAAGAGAGCATAGTAGCCATTCTTAGTTCTATGTGCATTTTCCCAAATCTTATTGATTGATGCATATTGTTGATATTGCTTGTTCTTGTGCTATTTGTATCTAGTCACTCTTATGAACTTTGAAGGTGTCCTATGCATCTAGTTGCTACTCCATGAGGGACAAGCTGAATGCCACTATGCTATGTTTTCTATATGTGAAACAAACAAACATTTTTTCAATGCATGTTATTCATGATCTTTGTTTGTAGCCTTTCTTGTTGCATGTATAGTTACTTTGCCTTATTGTTAGAACTCCATCTTTCATGCTCATGTTTAGAGTTCTTTGATCCCAGATTTCAATGCTTGAAAATGGTTTGATCTTGATTTTGATGGTGCATGTCACCTCAAAAATTATTCTTTTTATCACTTACCTACTCAAGGACGAGCAAGAGTTAAGCTTGGGGATGCTTGATACGTCGGAAACGTATCTATAATTTTTGATGTTCCATGCTTGTTTAGTATCTACTTTGCTTTGCTTTGTCTACCCTTTGAGATGTTTTTATATGTTTTCTGGTACTAACCTATTAACAAGATGCCACAGTGCCAGTTGCCTGTTTTCTTATGTTTTTGGTTCCAGAAAGGTAGAAAATCAATATTCTCGGAATTGGACGGGACAAAATCCAAAGTCAATATTTTACCGTGGGGAACACGGAGCCAGAAGACGAGACGGAGGAGGGCCTCGAGGGGGCCACACCCCCTGGCCGCGCGGGTGGGCCCACCCCACGCCTAGGGGAGGGGGTGCAACCGCCTCGGGCACCCTCTCGGCCTCCCTCTTCGCCTATAAGAAGCCCTTGATGCCTAAACCCTAAGTACCCGATCAATATTCCACGAAATCCTCTGTCGCCACCATCGTCCCTAGATCGGGGGGATCTGAAGCTCTTCCATGCACCCTACTGGAGGGGAGATCACCCCGGATGCCTTCTTGTTCATCATGCCAGCCTCCGGTATGAAGCATGAGTAGTTCCAGCTTGTACTACGGGTCCATGTAGTAGCTAGATGGTTATATCTCCTCCTTTGTGCTTTCATGTCTAGATCTTGTGAGCTCCGTTCATGATCAAGATCTCATCTACTTGTAATCATGCATGTTGTGTTTGCCGGGATCCGATGGATATTGAGATTACTATGTCAGATTGATTAATGGTTTTGTCTTATTAATTCTATCATGTCTGTGTTGTTTGTGATCTTGCATGCTCTCTGTTGTTGGTAGCTATCTTGGTCAAGTAGTTGCTAGTGACTCAAAGAGGGGGTATTTATGCTCGATAGTGGGTTCATGCCTCTATTTAATCTAAGGGAAGTGACAGAAATCTCTAAGGTTGTAGATGTGTTGTCGCCACTAGGGGAAAACAACGGACTCTTGTTCATGGAATAAGTGGATTGTTTACCTTACACACTTTGCTTAAAGAGGTTGTCTGTTTCTTGCAACTTAATACTGGAGGGGGTTCGGATGATAACCCAAAGGTGGACTTCTAGTCATAGATGCAGTTGGATGGCGGTCTATGTATCTTGTATTTCCCAATCGAATCTCATAGGATCATGATGTCTAGTATTGCATTGTTATGCCTTGCTCAGTCCTTTCAATTGCCTTGCTGTAATATGTTTACCCAGCATGCCATGTTTGTTTATCTAAGGATAACACCTCTAGTGAACTATGGACCCCGGTCCAATCTTTACCATTGATACATCTTCCACTATTAGTGTTTACTTTCTGCAAACTACTATTACCTTCCACACCATACAGTTAATCCTTTATTACAGGAACTGGTGAGATTGACAACCTCATTGTTCGTTGGGGTAAAGTCTTGAGTTTGTGTTGTGCAGGTCTCCAAGTTGCTTGCAACACCTTTGAGACATTTCCTTCCTCCTACTGGTTTGATAACCTCGGTTTCTTACTGAGGGAAGACTTGCTGCTGTGCTCTTCACACCTTGCTCTTGGGGTTTCCCGACAAAGCGCTCTCAGGCGCCATCAGTCAACACCTTCTGCTCCTCGTTGGGATTGACACTCCTATTTATCCGAAGTAGTACGATACACCCCCTATACTTGTGGGTCATCAAGACTATTTTCTGGCGCCATTGCCAGGGAGTGAAGCGCTATTGAAGAGTGGAACTGGTAAAGGAAAATTATATTGTGAGTATTGCTTTTATTTCTGTTTGTTACTTTGTTTCCAATATGGATAACCCACTTGGTTTCCTGTTTGGGAAAGCTACTATCACTGCTAGGGTAGTACATGAACCACCACCTGTTGAGATAGATCCTTTTAAGATACCTACAAGAATTGTTGATCGTGTTATGGATAATTATTATTTTGGGGATGGAACTGTCCATACTGGTGATCACTTGTTTTTATGCATGAATTATGCGGGTTGTTTAAGTCTGCAGGTATCACAACAGAACAGGTTAAGAAGAACTTACTCTCTATATCATTGAAAGGAAGAGCTGAAGAATGGTATAAGCTGCTGAAGAATGAACAATCTATGGAATGGGAGGAAATTGTACCTCTATCTTATTCTAAATTCTATCGTCCCAGTGAGATTCGTAAGGATAGAAACCAAATATATAACTTTTGGCCTCGTGATGGATAAAGTACAACCCAAGCTTGGGGGAGATTGAAGTTTAATGCTTAAATATCCTATTCATGAACTCCCTAATAATATTATTATTAATAACATTTATGGAAGGCTTTTTGTAACATCCCAAAAATATCAAACAATGATTATCAAATTCCAATCACCAAAATTAGGGTTAACAAAAACTTTTGTTAATCAAATCATATGAATGCATGTGTGAATGTGATGATTGCATGAATGAATGGACTTGTGTGATTGATCTAAATAGCAAGGAATGGATTAAATATGAAAACAACATCATCTAAGACATTTCCAAGAAGAAACAAATCAAGAGAAAATAAAAACAAAACAAATAAGCAAATGGTCATATTTGCCAATCTTGCTCACTAGACCACTTTGAGTGTTTCTAGTCCAAGATTTCAAACAGAAACTTTTCCATTTCTTTTCACCCCTTGCTAGACCAAGTAAAAGTGAATCAAAGCCCACCTTTCAAACTTGCAGAAACATTTGTCTACTTGATTCAAATCACATTTCAAAACTAAATCTGATTCATATGTGAAGATCACCCCATTTTCAAAACCCAACCAAACCAGTACCCCTTGACCAATCCAACTAAACAGAGACTCCCTAGTATGTAACCAACACATCCACCAAGTTTGAATCCAAAATTCAAATTTGAATATCTTTCGGACATTTCATCAAACACCTTGTAATCAGCAAACAAACAAACACAAAACACTATTAGGATCAGTGATTTTGGCCAACCTTGTTCCCTCTATAGCTCACACTACACTCTTAGTAGATGATCTAGCTCAATTAACAAGCTTTAGCACCACTGTGAGCATGCCATAGCCATCATTGGTGACCATGCCGAGCCTAACTTGCCACCCCCATGTCGACAGCAAGCTAGGAGAAGCACTAAGCCTAGAAAGCATGTCTGGGACACTCACCACCGTCCACCGCCACCCCATGTCCAAGCCTCGAGCGCAGCCAGCCCCTGGACCACACTGACCGAGCATGCCAAGCTTCTCTGCGAGCGAGCCGAGAGCACGCTAGAGCTTCACCCGCGACACCAGCCCACAGATTGCGTGCCGCCCTTGCCACGTGCAAGAGTAATCACCACCACCCGAGGAACACCCCAGACACGCCCGTTCGTCGCCGCGCGACCAGGACAGCCCGTGTGCCATGAATTTTCCCGTCGGCCCCGCTCAGAGCGCCGCAAAGTTCCGACCATTTCGCACCGCCCCACGCCGTGTAGCCATGCCGTTGAGCTTCGCCAGGGAGCACAGCACCGCCCCTATCGTCGACCATGCCTTTATCCCACTGTGCCGACGACCACGATGACTCATCCCGCACCCGTCGGTCCTCTTCTGGCACTATAAAAGGAGGCCACCCCTGTTTGATTTGAGCACACCATCTCACTCCCCACCTCTCACCGATCACACCCACTCACCCCCGGATCAAGGCAAGCACCAGGTGGCCGGAATTTCACCAGAGTCCGCCGTTGTAGAGGAGGAGAGGTGTCGTTGATTGGAGCTGCCCCAGAAGGAGCTTCTGGTACCAGGAGGTTTGCCGTCGTCGACTTCGTCGTTCGCCCCCATCGCCCATCATCGCTTGAGCCCCGGTGAGCCTCCCACGACCACCACTGGCCGCGCTAGGGTTCTGTCTCGCCGGCGTTGCCCGACATGGACGATGAACCACAGTCGTTCGATTAGAGTTTGATCGCACGGCCTAAATCGCCTCATACCGCTTTGCACCCTCCTGTCTCGCTGACTAGTGGGGTCATTCACTTAAACCCACCCGCGCGTGCGCTGTGCTCCGTGGGACGGCCTAGTTAGCATCCCGCGCAACCTAGTTAGTTTGAATTTGTATTTTCCAATTTAGTTTCAAACCTAGTTCTGTACCTAGATTCAAAAATCAACCCAGCTCGATTCACTGAACCAAAAAGCATGAAACCAATTTTGTTAGAAAGGTACTGGAATTCTTAATCCAAGCCCGTTGGATTCAAACCAATTGGATTTGTAGATCATCCATGGTAAAAATAAGAAGGAAGAAGCTTTTCTGCATTCAAACATTTTTCAAAATTTAACCACACAAGCTTTTGAGTTGATTCCAACTCTCAAAAATCACATTTAACAAGGCCTTTCTAAATATATAAAAATATCTAGCTTTACTTATAGAAATAATGGTCAAGTAATAAAAGAATGCCCCATAGGCATTTCTAGTCACTTTAATTAGTTAAAATAAAAAGGTTAAACCTTGTTAAATTGTGACACCACTTTAAATCACATTCCCAAGTACTGAAATATGTGGTGATGACATGTGTCAACATGATCCCATGTTTTAGTTGGAGAATATTAAATCTTAAGTAGTTTTCAATGAGTAGAAATTACTTTTACAAATAAAATAATTAAAACCTTTTCTTAATATTGGTAATGCTTGTGATGATCCTATATCATCTAGTGTGAACCTTCGTGTGATAAATAGAAATAGTTAAGTATTGTTTGGTGATTGTGTACTCGTATTTATTTATAGACGCTAGTACTGACCAAGGATACGAGGAGGAAGGAGGATACTACGAGGAAGAAGCCGAGGAGAACTTCAACCACTGCTCTGCACAAGGCAAGCTAATATATGCAAGCTATTACCTAAGCAAGCATAATACTACCAGTTGACTTGGCAAGCTAAAACTTGCTTGTTACTATGCCAACAATATGCCTTAAGCATATGTGATTAAAACCACTTGATGATACCAAATCCCATTTTTACTTGCAAGCTTAGTATTTTATTTCTTTATCAAAGCTTTCTATTAGAGTTTACTTAGTGACTTGTAGATTTTAGAAAGATATTTAAAGGTAGCATAAAGAGCATAAAACTTGGCCTAAGTTAGATAATCTTGATGTCATCCTGAGGCATGAGATTGAACTTAGCTAATCCACACTTGTTTACCACCCCTCATTAATGCTTACCCCCACTTGTAGATGCTAGTGCTAAGCATAAAACTTGATCAACTTTAGATGGGAATACTTGGTGAAAATGGTTATGAAAACCTTAGAATGATGAGTCATTCTATTGAAATGTTTTGACATGTGTTCTTGAAACACCAGATGATTTTGGTGATGAAAATGTTAAGGCATGAGCCTTAGCCCTTTATAAAACTGATGGTTATCTGGATGCGATACCATTCCAATTTTACCGTACAACCACAATACCCGAAATTTGGGTAGGGCTTGACTGGAAATTTATATACCTTAGTATGGGTTCCCTTGCGGCCAAGGTTTGAGCTGAGGCTACCTTGTGAAGATTGTCCACCTATGCAGTTCCTAAGATGACAGTTGGTCATGGTTGGGAGGACAAACTCACGGGAGAGGTGCCTATACTAGGGCGTGTAATTGAAAGGTTAGGATTGATTATCCGCATATTGAGTATGGTGAATTCTAGATTATTCCTGACAGATGTATCGAATGTTGTGGTGAAAGTGTACAATCTCTGCAGAGTGTCAAACTATTCGAATAGCTGTGTCCGCGGTTATGGACATTTGGAGACGCCATACTGTTCGTCATCAGATGTTTTCAAAATTACTTGTGAAATGATTTGTGACTTTGACTTGACCACAACAGAGTTGTGATATGAAATTCAAGTTCCCACTTAGGTGGTATAAAACTTTCAACTAGCTTTCTTTGCTTCTGAACTCAGTAGAGATAAATCTGGCTTTTTGCAAAATAACCCTAGAGCTTAGTATCCTACTCAAAACCACTTCACTTGTTAGTATTAGTTTGCGAGTACTTAAAGAGTACTCAAGGATTTGTCCCTGGCTATTCCCGTGGCCATACTATGAAGAGGAGTATCAGGAGGACGGACAACAGGAAGGTTACGACAACTAGGATCATCTCCCATTGTTAGCATTGCCTGTGACCATGAAGATGGAGCTTCGCCTACGCTATCGTTATTATTATGTTATTCCGCTGCTTGAATTGTATTAAGACAGGATCATGAGATCCTTATTTGTGTAAGACCTTATGTATGGTTTGTAATGGATTATGTACTATGATATCCAATGTGTTATGTCTCGCAAAAATGGCAACCCTGGGATTGTGATGTATGGCATAACAGGCATCTGGGATTAAAAATCCGGGTGTTGACAAGTTGGTATCAGAGCCATCCTGACCATAGGAGACCCTAGTTTAGAATGGACGTTTGAATCAAAAACTTAGTTTCAAAACAAAAGGAAGATAGTATTTATGAAAACTTATTATCATTCTTACCACTTAGACTCTTTCATGAAAATTCATGTTCCTCAAAAATTCTTGCAAACTTACTTAAAATTTGACACACTTGATCACTCTACTAACTTACACATCATATATTTTATAGATGGACGTGAAGTATAGCAAGTTCTATCTGTTGGGGAATGGAGGAGACCTCATATTTGAGCGTGACCTGGACCAGCTCTCGGAACTTCTGGAGCGCCCACACCCTGAGTTCTTAGGAGCTCAGCTCAACGATCAGGAAGGAGAGGAATTGCAATGGCTAGTTGTTGCAAGTCTCCGAGGAAAGATTGAAGCCCTCACCTCAGAGGG
Organism: Avena sativa; assembly: GCA_916181665.1. NCBI lineage: Eukaryota > Viridiplantae > Streptophyta > Magnoliopsida > Poales > Poaceae > Avena > Avena sativa. Next base: position 212,991,600 of record OV702293.1, read on the forward strand.
AGTCCAGTTCACCTTAAGAGAGAACAACTAGCTAGATGGACTTGCCAAGGCCATGCAGGAAGCTCTTGCCCATCTGTGTGGGCAGAGTATCAATCAGATCAAGGGTACCCACTTTGAGTTCTATCCAGGGCGTGACATTATCGGACAGCCACTGGAGGCCCTGTATCACCACGAGATGAAGAGTCAATTGGACCACCTCAGCTTCATGATGTATGACCGTCAGAAGGAGTTAGACAATGCCTGCTCCTACGCCAACCACAAGTATGCCATCGCTGCCAAGAAATATCAGACTATTGCCATGCTAGTGAAGGATCGCCAGTCTCGTCGCCGTCAGCTTGACAAGAAGGAGTGCATCATTGTCCGTCTTTGCCACCGGATCACCGGTTTGGAGGAGACCATCAATGAGAGAGACATGTAGCTTGAGGAGAGGGAGAATGTAGGGGAAGACCTTCGTGGAGACCCCTACTCCTATATCATTGACGACGATGACTTTCTGGAGGATCAGGCCATGGACTTCTTCATCGATGAGGATGACTTCGCCTTCATCGATGATGATGATGAGGATGATGAGGATACCTACTCCGAGGAGTAGTAGCACTTGAGCACTAGCGTTAGTGAGTTGTATTCGGTCCCACTGTATCGTAGTTTCACAGAATGGTTCTTAAAACCATATGTTTTCCTTTGTTGTGGTGTGCGTTTGTATCGTGTGCTGTGAATGAATGAATGAAAAGCATGTTGCTAGAAAAATCTGAGTCAAACTTCAAAAACTTTACCAAACCCCTGAACCTTAGAAATTTCCCTCTTTTCTCATGATCTATCTCAATCTTTAGACGCCTCGCGGAGGAAGCAACTCATCCTCGGACCCAATGTTGCAAATCTTGCAAATGTTAGTTTCTGACCGCGAAGCCGAAAGAGCCGAACGCCAAGCCAACTTAGCCACCCTTCAGCTAATCGCCCAGATGGCCAACAACAACAACCAAGGCCATGGAAATCAAGAAAACCATGGATCCAAGCTCAAGAATTTCTAGAACACCAATCCACCCGTTTTCACTAAGTCTGAAGAACCCCTAGATGCAGATGATTGGCTGCAAACCATGGAAAACTACCTGGAAGTTGCAGGAGTGGAAGCTAACGAGAAAGTACTGTTTGCTACCCACTATCTAGCCAGAGATGCAAGAGCATGGTGGAACAGCGTTCGTGCCATGAATGGAGGTCAAATGATGACTTGGGAAGAGTTCAAAGTCAAGTTCAGCAGAACCCATGTGCCACCGGGTTTGATCAAGAGGATGAGAGGTGAATTCAGGGAACTTAAGCAAGGCAGGATGACCGTAGTTGAGTACCATGACAAATTTCTGTCATTGACTAGGTATCCACCGGATGATATAGACACTGAAGCCAAGAAGAAGGAAAGATTATTGAATGGTCTGCATGATGAGATGTAGACAGTGTTGGTCAATATCCCATTTGCTGATATTCAAGCCTTAGTTGATTCGGCCATTCAGATGGAAGGCAAGATCAACCAAGACAATGAGAACCGCAAGCGTCGCATGATGCATCAACCAGGAACCCACCATACACCAAAGTATCCCCCCAACACATCTCCAGGATTTTCCCCAAGAACCAACAGACCCCCGATGAACCGTCCTACCTATCCCAACCATGGAAACCCAAGGCCCGGAGGAAACCACAACAACCCCGACAACCCCAGCAATTTCAATCGTGCCCCGCCGAAGTTCAACAACAACAATGTCACCACCAACACCAACACTGCCATGAGAACTAGGAGCAATGATGTGCCTGTTGCAGCAAAGGACAAGTCCCAAGTGACTTGTTATGAATGTGGAACCAAGGATCACTATTCCAATGAGTGCCCCAAAAAGATTGCCGCGTCCCCCAATGCAAATGCCCCAGCTCAACAGCAGCGTCGTGTTCAGCCTGGAAGAAGGTTTGCCCCAGGGAATTCGCTCAACCGCAAGAAGCCCAAGAAGCGCTAGATGTCATGTTGGGTATGTTTTCTGTTAACTCAGTACTTGCAAGAGTGTTGTTTGATTCTGGAACATCACACTCGTTTGTTACTGAAGAATTTGCATGCACTAGTAAGATTCAACCCACCAAATTGAAGCATGTTATGATAGTTCAAATACCTGGTTCAACCACCAAAGCTAGACAAATTTGCAAGGCCGTGCCTATCCGAATCCATGGCATATATTTTTATGCTAATCTAATAGTACTCGGAACTAAAGGTTTGGAAGTAGTACTAGGAATGGATTGGATGTCCAAACATAAAGGATTAATCGACTGTGCCAAGAAAGCCATAACCATGACCAGTACAGCTGGAATATCAGTAGAGCATGTATCGGAAACCTTGCCCCGTCAATTCAAATGCAACAAGAGTATAGCCCAACCAACCATTGACCAAGTCAGGATAGTCTGTGAATACCCCGATGTATTTCCAGATGTTTTGCCCGGTATGCCCCTAGATCGGGATATCGAGTTTATCATTGAACTAATACCTGGAACCGGACCCATAGCCCAGAGACCGTATAGTATGAACCCGTCTGAACTAGTGGAGTTGAAGAAGCAACTAGATGCTATGCTGGAGATTGGATTGATTCAACCAAGTGCGTCGCCATGGAGATCGCATGTTTTATTTGTGGACAAGAAATATGGAGGTAACCGTTTGTGTACGGATTATCGAAAGTTGAATGATGTCACCATCAAGAACAAGTACCCACTCCCAAAGATAGAAGACCTGTTTGACTAGTTAACTGGTGCCAAAGTGTTTTCTAAGATTGATCTTATGAACTGGCTATCATCAACTCAAGATTCACGCAGAAGATATTCCAAAGACTGCTTTTACCACCAGATATAGACTGTATTAGTATACTGTCATGTCTTTTGGATTAACCAATGCCCCCGCTTATTTCATGAACCTCATGCATAAGATTTTTATGGACTTCCTGGATAATTTTTTCGTTGTTTTCATCGATATTCTGATTTATTCCAAATCAGAAGAAGAACATGAGCTACACCTAAGTACCATCCTTGGAACCCTTAGGGAGCATCAGTTGTATGCCAAGTTTAGCAAATGTGAATTCTGGTTATAGGAGGTAGGATTTATCGGACATATCGGATCAGCTAGAGGAATTGCCGTTGACCCTGCAAAGGTGAAGGATGTTGAAGATTGGCAAGCCTCGACCACCCTGCGGTGACCCATCATACCACTGCATGTGTAGTACACTATAATCGTTGACATGACATCCACAGAACACCGTTCTGTAAATATCACATCCCTCAGAGTGGTACAATAGAAACATTGCGGTTCCATGTTACAAACATTCACACATTATTATTATTACAATACCAGAAGTTCAAGACTTAAAAAGGATTCAACTTACAAACCAAAATATAAAGTGTTTTCAGCGTAATTTAAAAGTAGCAACTCCAACTAGGAGTTAAGCTCAGTAGCTTATTCTATAGAGTTCATGCTGCTCGGCTCCATCAGTTACTACTAACTAGGATACTTAGTTGGACTTGTTTTCATCGACACCATAGAGCATTTCGTAATCCACTCCTTTAACACCTCCTAACAGGTCAGGCTCCTCATATAACACATCTTGGCATTCGGCTGCATACATTGGCATGTCTTCGGGATCCTTAGAGTCTAAGCAAGGGATCAAAGGAAAGGATGAGTAACAGCATTACCCAACAAGTTCATTATATGCAAGGTGGGAAGTTTGATGCTCTAACTACCACCTCGGACTATAAGTCCTTGGCACTATGTAGTTTTTTTGTAAATCTTTCTTCAAAGATTGATTTTATTAGAAAAATCTATGACCACCAGCCTTCACAGGTTGACCAGAACTTTCATGGAGTTCCTTTCCTACCGCATTCGCATCTCCTTCCCGGAACAGGGAGTAACAAGTTACAATTCTTACACTCTACAGAGGTGCGTTACTTTACCCATGAGAGATCAACTCCTTGTTGCACAACCGGGCATACTTTCCCGTCCACAATTCCATGATGTGGGGCCCAGTAGTTGGTCCAAGCCAATCACTGCCCCCTTCGCGACCTCGCATGCCTCCTTGGTGTACACCATTCCCACATATTGAATTACGGCAATGGTTTGTACAAACCGATAGATGCCAGAACTATCGTGGGACGTTGAGGGTTCCCACCCATATGTTGCATATCCTCTACGAATTACCAATTAATATGCACGCTACGAGGATAACAGCCACGACCTGCACATCCGGCTACATGCGAGAGGAAGAAGATACAGCTGACTTCTTTGTCCCATTCCAAATCTCATGGAAAACGCGTGGTATACGACGCTAGAATCACTGATGTCATGGGTTATTAAGTCCCTAATTGATCATCATTGTTGCAAATAAAACCCTAAGTTCTATTGCTCCACTATATCATCACTTAGGATGATATCTATGATTTCTTTATTTGTGAAAATAATATTTTCTTTCTTTGGAGTATATATGATAACACACAATTTGCAAATACTTTGATAAAGAATCTTCAAAGGATATGAGGAAGTGATGAACTTTCCTTGTGATTGCAAGGTAGTGAAGTCTGATGCTTGCATTGGACCTTGAGCTTCTATGTCTACAAAAACATCATTATTGCCTGGTAAGGACAATATTTAAAGAAGCAAAATGATTATGCAAAATAATGTAATGCATTATTTAGCTTTATATGTATTCTCCCACATTTCTTTAAATTATAAAAATACATTTTAATAATAAAAGGTTTATAAATATTAATTTTAATATTTATTGAATATTTTATTATTTTTATTTTTTTCCTTTTATTTGAATTTTATTTACTTAAATATTTTTTTTATTTTTTTCCTTTTATTTGAAAAAAATGATATTAAATATTTGTTTAGTATTTTTCTAAATTACTACAACATTAATATATAATGAAAGTGATTTTTATTTATTTTTATCATCTTTCAATAATTTTGTAAAATTCCATAAGGAATATTTATATTACAAAATTCTTAATAAAATTTATATGTCTAAAATTTTATTTTTTAATTTATTTGGATAGTTTGGATTATTGTGAATCCAAAAATATTTTATTTATAATTTTTGGATTTATATTTTATTTGCTAGAATTTATTTAAATTCAGGGGCATTTTGGTCTTTTCACATTTAAAACTGGCCTTAAGCGATTTGGGCTGACTGTGTTGGCTTATTGGGCCCTTGTGGGGTCCTGGACTAATCCAAAACGATACCCCGAAGGGGTCCTGGCCTAATCCAGTCCACTCCCTCTGTCACTCGTTCGACCTCATCTCTCTCTTCTCCTCCTCAACCCCGTGGTCGATGGCGCCGCCGCCGTTCACTGCTCGCCGCCGTGGTCCTTCCTGGCCGCTACCGTGATGCAGGGCGAGGTTGTCGACCATGCTCTACCCTCCTGTCCAATTCGATTTGGATCTGGAGCTTCCCCATGGCCAGACTAGCTCCATCCCGAACCCTAGGGTTTGGGGTGGTGATGGTGTTGTCGCCGTTGCTGCTGCCGTGTGCTGTGGTGGTGCTCCTCGCGTCCAGGCATCGCTGTGGTCGCCGACTCAGCGTGGTGTGGTTCGCAGCGCCCCCTTGGGGGTGCTCCCCGTGCTGCCGTGCTCGTCGTCGACCTCTGCTTCTTCTTCTCACCCACGACAACATTCTGTAAGTAAACCTTCTCCCCCCATGTGTCCTCTGTGCTAGGTCACCCTGTGCTATGTGTTGGTAGTGACCACTCCTGGCTAGTGTTATATCCTGATTAGGGTTGTTGATCCTGCTTAGGGTTCATATCCCTCTATGGATTAGGCATCTCACTAGTTGGATCATGTATTGATGATTCCTAAGCATGATGAGTGGGGGTTTGCTATGGATTGCTACTTATGATTAGCTGTGACGATGCTAGTGGTTTACCAGATGATTCCATTGGTTAATTTGGTATGGTTCAGATGATAAGGTTGCTCTGGAATTATTACTTGGGATTCTAGTGGTTTGAGAGCTCACCACTGTCATTGCTTGGTAAATGACAGTGATTTTTGTGTGATGAAGTCACTGTATTTGTACTGTTGGCTTAATAATTCATATATAGCTTGAGATCAAATGGTCTCTTATAGTGATGATATGTATATGGATTTTCCTGATTATGATTCCTATGATTAATGTCAGGAAAATGATTTTATAGTTGGCTATGAGTGTAACTATGAAAGTTAAATGTTTAACCTGCTTAGTTTAGAAATTGTTCTTGTGATACCATCTTAATATGGCACACATGACTAGATTCTATTACTTGGATTGGTTTTGTTCAAGCTTAAGATTAGCTTGGCCTTATAAATAAGTGGAATCTTCTTTCCTTACTTCCCTAGAACCCATGATATTGGTCTGATGTTTAGGGATTAGGCTCTTATCTTGTTGTTTCTCATGGATTGGTTCTAGTAGTGATACCAGCTACTGATTCTTGAGTCAAAGTTGGAAAAATGATTATAAGCTTGATAAATTATATGGGTCCATAAGATGAAATTCTAAGGTGCTACTCCTATTTAAGAGGTGTGCCTAGAAATTCAGATCTTGGCTATATTTATTCCTAAAATTTAAGTTATAGCCTGATAGCTAGGATCAATGATGTGGTTCTGAGATCCTAGTTGGATCTATATAGTTATCTGGTTACTTTTAGTGTTTAAAACTTCAATGATGGATTCACCCCACTTGGGTGTTTTCTGAGAATTTGAGTATGAGACAACTCATGAATGCTTATCTGATCTTAGACAGAGAAATCATGTGATGGTCTTTTCTACTAACCACACTTGGTTATTGTTGGGGTTGCAAGTTGTTGATCTTGTGGCTAGCTTGATCTGGTGCTCCTCCTGGTACTTCCGGTTCTTGGACTTTTCCTTGATCTAGCTCTCCACCTCCTGGTCCTAGTGGCTTGATCTTGTCCTTGCTATCCACCTGATCTACCACCTCCTTATGTCACCATCTTGGTGAGATGATCAAGGTTGTGATTGGTGTGATCTTGCTTGGCTTGGTTTGGCAGCTGTGTTTGATGTGTGTGAAGCAGGAAATGGTGTGGGGATGCCTCCCATGGTTGTGCTGATAGTTTTGTGTATGTGTAGTTGTTGCTGCTGTGCTGACAGCACACACCATGCAGTTTGGTGTGTGTGCTGCCTGTGTGCCTGCTGCACACCTTGTGGATATTCTCTGGATATGAAGTTAATTTTATCTAGTTACATTTACTTGGCTGGTGAAACTTGCCCCTCCTTGCTGTTTATTTGACTTATGGCTTAAAATTATGAAAGATATAATTCTTTCATAATGGTGAAACTTGCCCCTTTAAAGATTACTCAATGATGAAAAAGTGAGCAGTGCACCTCACTGTCAATACTAAGAGTAAAACACTTTTAACCTTAACTTTCTTTCATTTAGTTTGTGTTTGTTTTGCAGGTACCAGACTTGAAGATTCAAGACTTAGATTAGGTTTTATTTTTCTTTATAGATAGTTACTTGTAATATTTCTCTTATTCAATTGTAATCTTTATTTTATTCTTTTGTAATCTTTTTATTTTATTGTTTTGTAATAAAGATTGTACTATTACTCAATATATAAAGATTATTCTTTTATTTAATTACTATTGTAAAGATTGTTGAATATTTTCATAAGTTACATTTTTGTAACTTATTTATTGAATCAAATTATGGAATAAATATTCATTTTATTGATTATGTTATTTATTTAAAGTTTAAGCTACTAATTATCACATCTTAACTAAATCAAATACTCAAACATAATTCTAAATCCTTTTGAATTATAAATCCAACACTCAAGTTTAAATTCAAATTTCATTTCCCAAAACACACTAATCCACAAAGATCATATCAAAGTTTATCACAATCACTCTCCAAGACTATTCCTAATCTTAAAGAGTGAAAGAAACTTTGATCACTTTAGGTTTTTATTTGGCGAAAAATTTACCCACATTTTTTACAGATGAATCCATGCAATTTCACAGATTCCTAAATCTACCATTCGTTGGTTCCTAAATGCTGGGATGTTATAGACTTCCCCCCCTTAAATTAAACTTCGTCCCGAAGTTTGTTGAGATGTACCTGAATAGTTCTAGATAGGATTTTCTTAAATCCTCTTCTTTCTCCCAAGTGGCTTCCCTTTCAGGGTGATGTTCCCACTGTACCTTGCAATACTTGATTGCCCTTTTCCTCAACCTTTTCTAGTTTTCTTCCAAAATTTTAAAGGGCTTTTCTACATAGGTCAAGTCTGCTTGTAGTTCTATCTCCTTATGTGTGATTGCATCATCCGGAACTTTCAAACATTTACGAAGTATTGACACATGGAAAACATTATGCACTTGAGCCAATCTTGATGGTAACTCTAAAGCATAAGCTATAGTTCTGCTCTGACTCAGTATCTTGAATGGCCCGATATATCTTGGACTCAATTTTCCTTTAACTCCGAACCTTTTAACCCCTTTCATTGGACTTACTTTCAAATATACCATGTCTCCCACTTCTGGATGCCATGATCTTCGACTTTGATCAGCATAACTTTTCAGCCTACTCTGAGCTATTTTCAGTCTATCCTTGATCTTATCAATGATATCTTGTTTTTCCTGGATATAGTCTGGCGCAAATTCTTTGCTGCTTCCAGGCTCGTACCAACATATTGGTGATCTACATTTCCTTCCATATAGAACCTGATATGGAGCTGCCTTCAGACTACTCTGATAGCTATTATTGTAGGAAAATTCTGCCAATGGTAGATGATATTCCCATGTACCTCCAAAATCTAATGCACAAGCCCTTAACATGTCTTCTAGTATCTGATTTGTTCTTTCTGTTTGACCCCCTATCTCTGGATGATAAGCTGTGATGAAATCTAATTTGGAACCAAGTGCTTCATGTAATTGCTTCCAAAATGCTGAAGTAAACACGGATCCCCTATCCGTTACGATCTTTTTGGGCACTCCATGCTTACTTACTATCTCTTTGATGTAAACTTCTACTAACTTCTCGGCATTATCTTTCTGATTTACCAGAATAAAATGTGTACTTTTAGTGAGTCTATCCACAATTACCCATATCATATCCTTCCGTTTAGGTGTCATGGGCAATCCTATGATGAAGTCCATACCTATTTCCTCCCACTTCCATTCGGGAATTTCCAAAGGTTGTAATGGTCCTGCTGGATTTTGATGTTCAGCCTTCACTCTTTGGCAAGTATGGCATTCTGATACATATTTAGCAATGTCCCTTTTCATGTTATTCCACCAGAATAATTCTTTCAAGTCCATATACATCTTAGTACTCCCTGGATGTATACAATATGGTGTTTCATGTGCTTCTCTGAGTATGACATCTAGAATCTCAGTCACATCTGGAATACAAAGACGATCTTGGAACCACAGAGATTCATAATCTCCAAGGCGAAAAACTGATTTTTGCCCTTGAGATATCCTCCGAATTTCCTCAACAATGAAAGGATCTTTTGCTTGATGTCTAAAGATTTCGTGCTTAAGATCACTGTCCTGCTCTGCAACTACCTGCATAGTAGCTAATCCTCCAAGAACCTCCGTTCTAATGAATTGAAGCTCTAATCTTTCCAAGTCCATTCGTAACTCTTTTGGTAGCTCCCGATTGCTAGGTTGAATGTTTGCACTCTTTCTGCTTAAAGCATCAGCTACAACATTTGCTTTCCCTGGAGTATAGTTGATTGTTAAATCATAATCTTTGATTAGTTCCAACCAACGCTTCTGTCTCATATTCAACTCCTTTTGGGTGAAGAAATATTTAAGACTTTTATGATCAGTGTATAAATCACATCTGGCTCCATAAAGAAAATGCCTCTATCCTTTTAGCGCAAAGACTACTGCTGCTAACTCTAAATCATGAGTTGGATAGTTGACTTCATATGGTTTCAGTTGCCTTGAACCATAAGCAATCACTTTCCGATCTTGCATTAACACACAACCCAAACCATCCTTAGAAGCATCACAATATACTGTAAAATCTTTCCCTGTTTCTGGAACTGCTAGGATTGGAGCTATGGTTAACCTGGTCTTTAACTCCTGAAAACTTGCTTCACACTTCTCATCCCAATTGAATGTGTATTCTTTCTTAACAATTTGGTCATTGGTCCAGCTATTTTGGAGAAACCTTTAATGAATCTCCGATAATAACCAGCCATCCCCAAGAAACCTCGAATTTGTTTCACATTGGTTGGTGCAGTCCACTCCAGTACTGATTGAACTTTGGATGGATTTACAGCAATTCCATCTTTACTGATCACATGGCCGAGGAATTCTACCTCATCTAGCCAAAATTCACATTTACTGAACTTAGCATAAAGTTTATGTTCCCTTAAAGTCTGCAATGCTATTCTCAAATGATCAGCATGCTCTTCCTTATCCTTGGAATATATCAGAATATCATCAATGAAGACTATGCCGAACTTATCCAAATATGGCATGAAGATTTTGTTCATCAGGTTCATGAATATTGCTGGTGCATTGGTCAAACCAAATGGTACTACCAGATACTCATGGTGTCCATATCTTGAGACAAATGTTGTCTTTGGAACATCTTCAGGCTTGATTTTTATTTGATGGTATCCAGATCTTAGGTCGATCTTTGAAAATACTCCAGCTCCTTTCACTTGATCAAACAAATCTTGAATCCTTGGTAAAGGATACTTATTCTTGATAGTAACGTTGTTTAGATTTCTATAATCTCCACACATCCTTCTTCCACCATCCCTCTTATCCACAAAGATTACTGGTGTTCCCCATGGGGATACACTTTCCTGGATAAACCCTTTTCTGGCTGTTGCATGGCTAACTGATTATCCCACCAAGATGCTGCAGGTCCATTCAGAAGATGAGTTGCATACCTCAATTTCTCGTCATCATTACAACCTACAATCTTCAACTTTCTTTCTGTATCTGCTAGACAATCTTCTGCATCCATTGGTTTAGGGGCTGATGTAAAAGGTAACGGCCTTGCATTCTGGAAGTCAGAAAGACTTACTCCTCCACCTTCAGGTGCCCTCTGATTTGCTCGTCCCAGCAACTCCTCCATGAACTTGTTCTGGGTATCTTGCATCATTTGCATACACTGCATAAAGTTTCGCTCCATTAACGGCCTCATTGGTGGTGGTGGTGGTAATGTTCCCTGATTTGCTGTATCTGCATCGGCCTTCTCTTTGGCCTCACGTTCCATCCGCTGCTGTTTAGCTTCGGTTTCTACACCCGTATCCATGACCCTCTAGTCCTGCAACATAAAGAGAATACTCATAATTACACCATGCACATGTGTTCAGAGCTCGACTTTACGCACAAAACTAGTCACACAATGAAGATCCAAATAAAATCCAAATATGCATTACACATATTATACATTACAATATCATAATAATACAAAGTCATTACAACATATACCATATAGGTATAATCACAACACTACCTCGTTTATCTAACTACCTTATTTCTCGGATTACAATACATGGTACTCGATACCTCTAAATAGTTGCCTACTTCTAGTAGTAACTATGCTCATGATACATGCCTGATGTCCAACCATGATGACGTGACGTTCGTCGCACAGTTTGTGGAACAAATGACCTTCCAGAAGGAACATACTCAGTATCTGAAGTGTCAGGACTTGAGTCATTACTCAACCTGAGCGCATTGACTCCCTCCAGCTTAGCTGAAAAGTCTTCAGAAACAAATTTAACATTATCTCCCACTTGCATCTCCTAAGCTTCATTCCTTGAGTTGTCAATAGAATACGCAGATCTTGCTGATCCCCAGGTGCTCCTTTGGGCAAGATAGTTAAATACCGGATAATGTATATTCCCTGGACTCTGAGAAGATGTTGTTGATTCAAACACTCTCTCCTCAGGATCTTCTTCTTCATCCTGATTATCTATCGACATGGCATTTCTACTACTGTTACTAGGGTTAATTTTTGCACCCATCCAGCTAGATTGTCCAACATTTCTGTCAGAATCATCTATGGACATTTGGTGTTCATGAGATCCTTTATATGATCCCCTTCTCCAACCATCAGAATTCTCAATAGGAAGTTCTGAATCAGAACCATCCTCTAAACCCTGTGGTACTGCATACCTCGTATCCATAGTAGGATCATGTATAGGTTCAAGACTTGGTGAATAAGGATATGGTGTAAAAGATTCTGGATCTATAGATATATCCTTAAAGATAGGTTCTGCACTACTACTTGCTTCCTTCTCCAACTGGAATGTTAACTGCTTCCTCCTTTCCGGATCAGTTAGATCCTCTAACATGTCATTTTTATCTTCGACAATCACTTGATGTGTCTTATGAAAAGACGCAATGAGTGTTCGATATCTATCCATAAACTTGGAAGCTAACTTAGGATGCTTCTTAACTAAAGTAAGATGATCCGGTATAGGCTCCAAGTCTATAGAATCATGAGGTATCATAGACAATGTGCTACCTTCTAAAACCTTGGATTTATGCTCCCGGATATTAGCTATTGCCTCCACAATGGCAACATGATATGCTGCTAAGTGACTCCTACCTTCACCTATAGGTAAATAGTGATATAATCCAAGCTCCTCTAGAAGTTGGATACTCACACGATACTTGGATAACATCCGGCCATCATACTAGGTTATGGTGTTCACTGGAATTCCAGTTGGACAACTAAAAATCTTTAAAAGTTGACGAAGTTGGTCTGTGAATGATCCTTGATAATCATCAAGAGTCTCGTCTTTCCTTACCAAAGTTTGTTTTGGAAACTTTGGTGCCATAGCTCTGTATATCAGAAAAATATTTTTATTAGTAACCAATAATATATTGCATCATAACAAAGAATTATCGCACTAAAACATATAACGGAATATTATCATTTGAATACCCATTATATTTATTTTAGAGAATTCTTTATCGTTGCTACACTCTCCTACAGGTAATACAATTTACTAGGTCTCCAACCTAAGGTCAAAGCAATTTTCTCTGATACCAACTGCGGTGACCCAGCATACCACTGCATGTGTAGTACACTATAGTCGTTGACATGACATCCACAGAACACCGTTATGTAAATATCACGTCCCTCAGAGTGGTACAACAGAAACATTGCGGGTCCATATTACAAACATTCACACATTATTATTATTACAACACAAGAAGATCAAGACTTCAAAAGGATTCAACTTACAAACCAAAATATAAAGTGTTTTCAGCGGAATTTAAAAGTAGCAAATCCAACTAGGAGTTGAGCTCATCATCTTATTCTATAGAGTTCATGCTGCTCAGCTCCGCCAGTTACTACTAACTAGGATACTTAGTTGGACTCCTTGTCATCGACACCATAGCAGATTTCGTAATCCACTCCTTCAACACCTCCTGACAGGTCAGGCGCCTCATAGAACACATCTTCTTGGCATTCGGCTGCATACATTGGCACGTCTTTGGGATCCTCAGAGTCTAAGCAAGGGATCAAAGGAAAGGATGAGTAACAACGTTACCCAACAAGTTCATTATATGCAAGGTGGGAAGTTTGATGCTCTAACTACCACCTCGGACTATAAGTCCTTGGCACTATGCAGTTTTTTTTGTAAATCTTTCTTCAAAGATTGATTTTATTATAAAAATCTATGACCATCAGCCTTCACAGGTTGACCAGAACTTTCATGGAGTTCCTTTCCTGCCGCGTTCGCATCTCCTTCCCGGAATAGGGAGTAACAAGTTACAATTCTTACACTCTACAGAGGTGCGTTACTTTACCCATGAGAGATCAACTCCTTGTTGCACAACCAGACGTACTTTCTCGTCCACAATTCCATGATGTGGGGCCCAGTAGTTGGTCCAAGCCAATCACTGCCCCCTTCACGACCTCGCATGCCTCCTTGGTGTACACCATGCCCACATATTGAATTACGGCAATGGTTTGTACAAACCGTTAGATGCCAGAACTATCGTGGGACGTTGAGGGTTCCCACCCATATGCTGCATATCCTCTACTAATTACCAATTAATATGCACGCTACGAGGATAACAGCCACGACCTGCACATCCGGCTACATGCGAGAGGAAGAAGATACAGCTGACTTCTCTGTCCCATTCCAAATCTCATGGCTAACGTGTGGTATCCGGCGTTAGAATCACTGATGTCATGGGTTATTAAGTCACTAATTAATCATCATTGTTGCAAATAGAACCCTAAGTTCTATTGCTCCATTATATCATCACTTAGGATGATATCTATGATTTCTTTATTTGTGAAAATAATATTTTCTTTCTTTGGAGTATATATGATAACACACAATTTGCAAATACTTTGATAAAGACTCTTCAAAGGATATGAGCAAGTGATGAACTTGCCTTGTGATTGCAAGGTAGTGAAGTCTGATGCTTGCACTGGACCTTGAGCTTCTATGTCTACAAAAACATCATTATTGCCTGGTAAGGACAATATTTAAAGAAGCAAAATGATTATGCAAAATAATGTAATGCATTATTGAGCTTTATATGTATTCTCCCCCATTTATTTAAATTATAAAAATCCTTTTTAATAATAAAAGGTTTATAAACATTAATTTTTAATATTATTGAATATTGTATTTTTTATATCATTTCCTTTTATTTGAATTTTATTTACTTAATAATTCCTTTAAGAATTATCTTTTAAATACCAAAAATTGATATTAAATATTTTTTTAGTATTTTTCTAAATTACTACAACATTAATATATAATGAAAGTGATTTTTATTTATTTTTATCATCTTTCAATAATTTTGTAAAATTCCATAAGGAATATTAATATTACAAAATTCTTAATAAAACTTATATGTCTAAAATTTTATTTTTTAATTTATTTGGATAGTTTAGATTATTGTGAATCCAAAAATATTTGATTTATAATTTTTGGATTTTTATTTTATTTGCTAGAATTTATTTAAATTCAGGGGCATTTTGGTCTTTTCACATTTAAAACTGGCCTTAAGTGATTTGGACTGACTGTGTTGGCTTATTGGGCCCTTGTGGCCCAATAGGGCAGAGCCAAAACGATACCCCGAAGGGGTCCTGGCCCAATCCAGCCTACTCCGACTGTCACTCGTTCGACCTCATCTCTCTCTTCTCCTCCTCGACCCTGTGGTCGATGGCGCCGCTGCCGTGCACTACTCGCCGCCGTGATCCTCCTTGGCCGCTGCCGTGATGCAGGGCGAGGTTTTCGACCATGCTCTACCCTCCTGTCCAATTCGATTTGGCTCTGGAGCTTTCCCGTGACCAGACTAGCTCCATCCCGAACCCTAGGGTTTGGGGTGGTGCTGGTGCTGTCGCCACCACTGCTGTCATGTTCTGTGGTGGTGCTCCTCGCCTCCAGACGTGGCTGTGGTCTCCTCCTCGGCGTGGTGTGCGTCGCAGCGCCCCCTTGGGGGTGATCCCCGTGCCTCCGAGCTCGTCGTCGACCTTCGCTTCTTCTTCTCACCCATGGCAACATTCTGTAAGTAAACCTTCTCCCCCCTGTGTCCTCTGTGCTAGGTCACCCGATGCTATGTGTTGGTAGTGACCACTCTTGGCTAGTGTTAAATCCTGATTAGGTTTTTTTTATCCTGCTTAGGGTTCATATCCCTCTATGGATTAGGCATCTCACTAGTTGGATCATGTATTGATGATTCCTAAGCATGATGAGTGGGGCTTTGCTGTGGATTGCTGCTTATGATTAGCTGTGACGATGCTAGTGGTTTACCAGATGATTCCATTGGTTAATTTGGTATGGTTCAGATGGTAAGGTTGCTCTGGAATCATTACCTGGGATTCTAGTGGTTTGAGAGCTCGCCACTGTCATTGCTTGGTAAATGACAGTGATTTTTGTGTGATGGAGTTACTGTATTTGTACTGTTGGCTTAAGAATTCATATATAGCTTGAGATCAAATGGTCTCTTACAGTGATGATATATATATATGGATTTTCCTGATTATGATTCCTGTGATTAATTTCAGGAAAATGATTTTTTAGTTGGCTGTGAGTGTAACTGTGAAAGTGAAATGTTTAACCTGCTTAGTTTATAAACTGTTCTTATGATACCATCTTAATATGGCACACATGATAAGATTCTATTACTTGGCTTGGTTTTGTTCAAGCTTAAGATTAGCTTGGCCTTATAAATAAGTGGAATCTTCTTTCCTTGCATCCCTAGAACCCATGATATTGGTCTGAGGTTTAGGGATTAGGCTCTTATCTTGTTGTTTCTCGTGGATTGGTTCTGGTAGTGATACCAGCTACTGATTCTTGAGTCAAAGTTGGAAAAATGATTGTAAGCTTGATAAATTATATGGGTCCATAAGATGAAATTCTAAGGTGCTACTCCTATTTAAGAGGTGTTCCTAGAAATTCAGATCTTGGCTATATTTATTCCTAAAATTTGAGTTATAGCCTGATAGCTAGGATCAATGATGTGGTTCTGAGATCCTAGTTGGATCTATATAGTTTTCTGGTTGCTTTTAGTGTTTAAAACATCAATGATGGATTCACCCCACTTGGGTGTTTTCTGAGAATTTGAGTATGAGACAACTCATGAATGTTTGTCTAATCTTAGATAGAGAAATCATGTGATGGTCTTTTCTACTCACCACACTTGGTTGTTGTTGGGGTTGCAAGTTGTTGATCTTGTGGCTAGCTTGATCTGGTGCTCCGCCTGGTACTTCCAGTTCTTGGACTTGTCCTTGATCTAGCTCTCCACCTCCTGGTCCTGGTGGCTTGATCTTATCCTTGCTATCCACCTGATCTAGCCCCTCCTTATGTCACCATCTTGGTGAGATGATCAAGGTTGTGATTGGTGTGATCTTGCTTGGCTTGGTTTGGCTACTGTGTTTGATGTGTGTGAAGCAGGAAATGGTGTGGGGATGCCTACCACGACTGTGCTGATAGTTTTGTGTATGTGGAGTTGTTGCTGCTATGCTGACAGCACACACCATGCAGTTTGGTGTGTGTGCTGCCTGTGTGCCTGCTACACACCTTGTGGATATGCTCTGAATATGAAGTTAATTTTATCTAGTTACATTTACTTGGCTGGTGAAACTTGCCCCTCCTTGCTGTTTATTTGACTTATGGCTTAAAATTATGAAAGATATAATTCTTTCATAATGGTGAAACTTGCCCCTTTAAAGATTACTCAATGATGAAAAAGTGAGCAGTGCACCTCACTGTTAACACCAAGAGTAAAACACTTTTAACCTTAAATTTCTTTCATTTAGTTTGTGTTTGTTTTGCAGGTACCAGACTTGAAGATTCAAGACTTAGATTAGGTTTTCTTTTTCTTTATAGACAGTTACTTGTAATATTTCTCTTATTCAATTGTAATCTTTATTTTATTCTTTTGTAATCTTTTTATTTTATTCTTTTGTAATAAAGATTGTACTATTACTCAATATATAAAGATTATTCTTTTATTTAATTACTATTGTAAAGATTGTTGAATATTTTCATAAGTTACATTTTTGTAACTTATTTATTGAATCAAATTATGGAATAAATATTCATTTTATTGATTATGTTATTTATTTAAAGTTTAAGCTACTAATTATCACATCTTAACTAAATCAAATACTCAAACATAATTCTAAATCCTTTTGAATTATAAATCCAACACTCAAGTTTAAATTCAAATTTCATTTCCCAAAACACACTAATCCACAAAGATCATATCAAAGTTTATCATAAGCACTCTCCAAGACTATTCCTAATCTTAAAGAGTGAAAGAAACTTTGATCACTTTAGGTTTTTATTTGGCGAAAAATTTACCCACATTTTTTACAGATGAATGCATGCAATTTCACAGATTCCTAAATCTACCCTTCATTGGTTCCTAAATGCTGAGATGTTACACAACCAAACCCAAGTTCGTGCATTTATTGGATTAGCGGGATATTACCGCAAGTTCGTAGAAGGATTCTCAAGTATCGCAAGACCCATGACCCAATTGTTAAAGAAGGACAAGAAGTTTTAATGGACGGACAAATGTGAAGCGAGTTTTAGGAACTCAAGAGGAGATTGATTTCAGTCCCCATTTTGATCATGCCGGATATTACGAAGCCCTTTGATGTGTATTGTGACGCATCCAAGATTGGTCTTGGATGTGTGTTAATGCAATAAGGATAAGTTATATCTTATCTATCCCGACAACTGAAGCAGCATGAACAGAATTATCCAACCCATGATCTTGAACTAGCAGCCGTAGTTCTAGCCCTAAATACATGGAGGCATTACCTTATGGGAAACCGCTGTGAGATTTATTCGGATCACAAGAGCCTGAAGTATATATTCACTGAGAAGGAGCTGAATATGAGGCAGAGAAGATGGATTGAGCTAATCAAAGACTATGATCCGGACATTCACTATCACCCCGATAAAGCCAATGTGGTAGCAGATGCCCTTAGCAGATTGCCGTGTCGCTTGACCTCCATGATTCTGAAGGAGCAACCAAGTTTGCACAAAGAGATGGAAGATTTTAGAATGGAATTAGTAAGTGAAGGATTTTTGGCTAGCATCGAATTTCAACCCACTTTGATCAGTCAGATCAAGGAGGCACAACAAGGAAATGCTAGTATCGACGGAATCAAACGTCGCATTGGTACAGGCAAAGTACCCAGATTCACCGAGGATGAAGGAGTTATGTGGTACAAGGGACGTCTCTGTGTACCAGCAGACTCAGAGTTGAAGGAGACTATTTTGAAAGAAGCCCATGATACTCTTTATTCTATCCACCCCGGAGGAACAAAGATGTATGAGGATCTAAAGGAGCAATTTTGGTGGCATAAGATGAAGAGAGAAATTGGAAGCTATATTGCCAAGTGTGACATTTGTCAGAGAGTCAAGGCGGGACATCAAAGACCCGTAGGACTGTTGCAACCACTACAGATTCCGGAATGGAAGTGGGATTCTGTTGGAATGGACTTTATCACTGGATTGCCTACATCTAGTAGGGGAAATGACTCTATTTGGGTCATAGTTGATAGATTGTCCAAGGTAGCCCATTTCTTACCAGTCAAGACCACCTACCAAAGTTCGAAGCTAGTGGAGTTGTACATCGCTCGGATCGTTAGTCTGCACAGAGTCCCCAAGAACATTGTATCGGATCGAGGAACTCAGTTTACCTCGAGATTCTGGAAGAAAGTCCAAGAAGGATTAGGAACCCGACTAGATTTTAGCACCGTGTATCACCCTCAAACCGATGGACAAACGGAGCGAGTAAATCAAATACTCGAAGATATGTTGAGAGCATGTGTGTTAGAATATGGATCTAAATGGGAAGGCTGTCTGCCGTTCACAGAATTTTCTTACAACAACAGTTATGAAACCAGCTTGCAAATGGACCCATTTGAATTCCTGTATGGAAGGAAGTGTCATACCCCTTTGAATTGGTCGGAAGTAGGAGAGAGTCAGATTTTCGGACCCGACATCCTACGAGAAGCGGAAGAGAAATTTCACAAGATCCGTGAGCACCTCAAGACCACCCAGTCAAGACAGAAGAGTTATGCCGACAAGAGACGTCGAGACCTTGCCTTCAATATCGCAGATTTCGTATATCTCAAAGTGTCTCCTTTGAAGGGAATGTAGCATTTCCAGCTCAAACGAAAGTTAGCCCCCAGATATATCGGACCTTTCAAGATTCTGAATCATCGAGGAGAAGTATCATATCAACTGGAACTGCCAGAGAAGATGTCAGTTGTGCACAATGTGTTCCATATATCGTTACTTCGCAAATGCCTTGAAGTTCCGGAGAAGACTGAAGTTTTCAAGAATATTGATCACCGGACAATAGAGATCAACAATGACTTGCCGTATCCCAAAGTACCCAAGCTTTCAGGACCACCAGAACCCGAAGCATCAAGTTTCTCAAGATTCAGTGGAGTAACCACACTGAAGAAGAAGCTACCTAGGAGCGAGAAGATCACATCAAGACGGAGTTTCCAAATCTTTTTAAATCCTAGTTTTCTTCTTTCTTCTTTCTCAAATCTCGGGACGAGATTTTGTTTAAGGAGCGAAGGTTTGTAACATCCCAAAAATATCAAACAATGATTATCAAATTCCAATCACCAAAATTAGGGTTAACAAAAACTTTTGTTAATCAAATCATATGAATGCATGTGTGAATGTGATGATTGCATGAATGAATGAATGGACTTGTGTGATTGATCTAAATTGGAAGGAATGGATTAAAGAAGAAAACAACATCATCTAAAACATTTCCAAGCAGAAACAAATCAAGAGAAAATAAAAAACAAAACAAATAAGCAAATGGTCATTTTTGACAATCTTGCTCACTAGACCACTTTGAGTGTTTCTAGTCCAAGATTTCAAACAAAAACTTTTCCATTTCTTTTCACCCCTTGCTAGACCAAGTAAAAGTGAATCAAAGCCCACCTTTCAAACTTGCAGTAACATTTGTTAACTTGATTCAAATCACATTTCAAAATTGGATCTGATTCATATGTGAAGATCACCCCATTTTCAAAACCCAACCAAACCAGTACGCCTTGACCAATCCAACTAACCAGAGACTCCCTAGTATGTAACCAACACATCCACCAAGTTTGAATCCAAAATTCAAATTTGAATCTCTTTCGGCCATTTGATCAAACACCTTGTAATCAGCAAACAAACAAACACAAAACACTATTAGGAGCAGTGATTTTGGCCAACCTTGTTGCCTCTATAGCTCACACTACACTCTTAGTAGATGATCTAGCTCAATTAACAAGCTTTAGCACCACTATGAGCATGCCATAGCCATCAATGGTGACCATGTCGAGCCTAACTTGCCACCCCCATGTCGACAGCAAGCTAGGAGAATCACTAAGCCTAGCAAGCATGTCTGAGACACTCACCACCGTCCACTGCCACCCCCTGTCCAAGCCTCGAGCGCAGCCAGCCCCTAGACCACACTGCCCGAGCATGCCAAGCTTCTCTACGAGCGAGCCGAGAGCACGCGAGGGTGTTACCCGCGACACCAGCCCACAGACTGCGCGCCGCCCTCGCCGCATGCAAGCGTAATCACCACCACCACAGGAACACCCTAGACACGCCCGTTCATCGCCACGCAACCAGGACAACCCGTGCGCCATGAATTTTCCCGTCGGATCTGCTCAGAGCGCCACGACGTTTCGACCATTTCGTACCGCCCCACGCCGCGTAGCCATGTCATTGAGCTTCGCCAGGGAGAACAACACCGCCCCTATCGTCACCCATGCCTTTAGCCCACTGTGCCGACGACCACGACGAGCTCAGCCCGCGCCCGTCGGTCCCCTTCTGGCACTATAAAAGGAGGCCACCCCCGTTCGATATGAGCACACCATATCACTCCCCACCTCTCACCGATCACACTCACTCACCCCCGGAGCAAGGAGAGCACCATATGGCCGGAATTTCACCGGAGTCCGCCGCTGCAGAGGAGGAGAGGCGCCGTTGATTGGAGCCGCCCCAGGAGGAGCTGCCGGTACCAGGAGGTTCGCCGTCGTCGACTTTGTCGTTCACCCCCATCGAAGATCATCGCCTGAGCCTCCCACGACCCCCACTGGCCGCGCTAGGGTTCTGTCTCGCCGGCGTTGCCCGACATGGACGATGAACCACAGCCGTTCGATTAGAGTTTGATCGCACGACCTAGATCGCCCCATACCGCTTTGCACACACCTGTCTCGCTGACTGGTGGGGTCATTCACATAAACCCACCTGCGCGTGCACTGTGCACCGTGGGCCGGCCCAGTTAGCATCCTGCGCAACCTAGTTAGTTTGAATTTGTATTTTCCAATTTAGTTTCAAACCTAGTTATGTACCTATATTCAAAAATCAACCCAGATCGATTCACTGAACCAAAAGGCATGAAACCAATTTTGTTAGAAATGTACTGGAGTTCTTAATCCAAGCCCGTTGGATTCAAACCAATTGGATTTGTAGATCACACATGGTAAAAATAACAAGGCAGAAGCTTTTATGCATTCAAACATTTTTCAAAATTCAACCACAAAATCTTTTGAGTTGATTCCAACTCTCAAAAATCACATTTAACAAGACCTTTCTTTATATAGAAAAATATCTAGGTTTACTTACAGAAATAATGGTCAAGTAATAAAATAATGCCCCATAGGCATTTCTAGTTACTTTAATTAATTAAACCTTGTTAAATTGTGACACCACTTTAAATCACATTCTCAAGTACTGAAATATGTGGTGATGACATGTCTCAACATGATCCCATGTTTTAGTTGGAGAATATTAAATCTTAAATAGTTTTTCAATGAGTAGAAATTACTTTTCCAAATAAAATAATTAAAATCTTGCCTTAATATTGGTAATGCTTGTGATGATCCTCTATCATCTAGTGTGAACCTTCATGTGATAAATATAAATAGTTAAGTATTGTTTGGTGATTGTGTACTCGTATTTATTTATAGACGCTAGTACTGACAAAGGATACGAGGAGGAAGGAGGATACTACGAGGAAGAAGCCGAGGAGAACTTCAACCACTGCTCTGCACAAGGCAAGCTAATATATGCAAGCTATAACCTAAGCAAGCCTAATACTACCAGTTGACTTGGCAAGCTAAAACTTTCTTGTTACTATGCCAACTATATGCCTTAAGCATATGTGATTATACCCACTTGATGATATCAAATCCCAGTTTTACTTGCAGGCTTAGTATTTTATTTCTTTATCAAAGCTTTCTATTAGAGTTTACTTAGTGACTTGTAGATTTTAGAAAGATATTTAAAGGTAGCATAAAGAGCATAAAACTTGGCCTAAGTTACATAATCTTGATGTCATCCTGAGGCATGAGATTGAACTTAGCTAATCCACACTTGTTTACCACCCCTCATTAGTGCTTACCCCCACTTGTAGATGCTAGTGCTAAGCATAAAACTTGATCAAATTTAGATGGGAATACTTGGTGAAAATGGTTATGAAAACCTTAGAATGATGAGTCATTCTACTGAAATGTTTTGACATGTGTTCTTGAAACACCAGATGATTTTGGTGATGAAAATGTTAAGGCATGAGCCTTAGTCCTTTATAAAACTGATGGTTGTCTGGATGCGATACCATTCCAATTTTACCATACAACCACAATACCCGAAATTTGGGTAGGGCTTGACTGGAAATTTATATACCTTAGTATGGGTTACCTTGCAGCCAAGGTTTGAGCTGAGGCTACCTTTTGAAGATTGTCCACCCGTGCAGTTCAAGATGACAATTGGTCATGGTTGGGAGGCCAAACTCACAGGAGAGGTGCCTATACTAGGGCGTGTAATTGAAAGGTTAGGATTGATTATCCGCATACTGAGTATGGTGAATTCAGGATTGATCCTGACGGATGTATCAAATGTTGTGGTGAAAGTGTAAAATCTCTGCAGAGTGTCAAACTATTTGAATAGCCGCGTCCGCGGTTATGGACATTTGGAGTGGCCGTACTGTTCCGTCGTCAGATGTTTTCAAAATGACTTGTGAAATGATTTGTGACTTTGACTTGACCACCACAGAGTTGTGATATGAAATTCAAGTTCCCACTTAGGTGGTATAAAACTTTCAACTAGCTTTCTTTGCTTCTGAACTCAGTAGAGATAAATCTAGATTTTTGCAAAATAACCCTAGAGCTTAGTATCCTACTCAAAACCACTTCACTTGTTAGTATTAGTTTGCGAGTACTTAAAGAGTACTCATGGCTTTGTCCCTGGCTATTCCCGTGGCCAGACTATGAAGAGGAGTATCAAGAGGACGGACAACAAGAAGGTTACGACAACTAGGATCATCTCCCATCGTCAGTATTTCCTGTGACCATGAAGATGGAGCTTCTCCTACGCTATCGTTATTATTACGTTATTCCGCTGCTTGAATTGTATTAAGACTGGATCATGAGATCCTTATTTATGTAAGACCTTATGTATGGTTTGTAATGGATGATGTACTATCATATCCATTTTGTTATGTCTCGCAAAAATGGTAATCCTGGGATTGCGATGTATGGCATAACAGGCATCTGGGATTAAAAATCCGGGTGTTGACACTTTCTCTTCATGATAAAGATTTATTAGATGCTTCTATTGCTGGATCATTCACACATATGAAGGAAGAAGCTAAATGGGATCTTCTAGACCGTATTCAAGAAAACACTGAAGCATGGGAGAATGACAAAGGAAGAAAGTCAGGTATAAATTATGATTATGAATGCATTAAATATTGTATGGGAACTGATGACTTTCATGATATTAGTACTGAGTATGTCTTGATTCTCAAAGTATTGCCAATTGTTTTAAGGCCTTTGCCTCGTATATTGAAATTCCCCAAAAGGAGTGGAACAAGTACCATGCACCTTATAAAGATATTATTAATCATGTTCCTGTTAGAAATACTGAAGTTTGTATTGTTGATCCTATTTTGCCTAAGCCTTATATTGAGAAAATACCTTTCCCTCCTAAGGTAAAGGAACATTCTATTATGGATAATGTGGATAGCAAAAGTACAAAGAAAGCTGTTGAACCTGATGAACAAATAAATGTTGAACCAGTAATAGATATTGTGAAAGATCTTGTCACTAAAAATGTAGAAGATGGGCACATTATCTTTTGTGAAAATTCTTATAATATTGTCTCTCATCCTAGTAAAGCTAGGAAAGCTAGTGTCCTTATGCTTTCTGTTAGAATTGGTGATCATTGCTATTATGGTTTATGTGATATTGGTGCAAGTTCTAGTGCTATTCCTTATGATCTTTACAAGGAAATTATGCATGAAATTGGTCCTTGTGAACTTAAGGACGTTGATGTGGTTATTCACCTTGCTAATAGAGATACAATTTGCCCTATTGGTATTGTAAGAGATGTGGAAGTTCTTTGTGGTAAGGTTAAATATCCTGCTGATTTTCTAGTGCTTGGTAAGGAAGCTAGTAAAACTTGCTCTATCATTTTTGGTAGACCCTTTTTGAACACTTGTGGAGATATTATAGATTTTAAGAAGGAGAAAGTTTTAACTAAATTTGATGGAGAATCTTATGAGTTTAATTTTTCCAAATTTGCTAAAACTCCTTATGAAAATGAATTGCCTAATGAGGATTTCAGGGTTGAACAACTTGCTGCTATTTCTCTTGCTCCTAACAATGCCTTGCAGCAATATATGGAAGATCATGAAAGTGAGATATTCATGAAGGAAAGAAATGAGATTGGCGAGATATTCCTTCGTCAACCTGAGATGCTTAAGCATAACCTACCCGTGGAAGATTTGGATACCACACTACCACCTAAAGGGGATCTTGTCTTCGATTTAAAACCTCTACCCGATGATCTTAAATATGCTTATATATCTAGACAATAAGAAAATATATCCTGTTATTATTAGTTCTAAACTTTTAGGAAAGGAAGAGGAAAGATTATTGGAAGTATTAAAGAAACATAGAGGAGCTATGGGGTATACTCTTGATGATTTAAAAGGGATTTCTCGTACTATATGTCAACATGCTATTAATATAGAGCCTGATGCAAAGACAGTTGTTGAACATCAACGTCATTTAAATCCTAAGATGAAGGAAGTGGTAAGAAATGAGGTATTAAAACTTCTTGATGCTGGTATTATTGTTCCTATTGCTGATAGTAATTGGGTTAGTCTTGTTCATTATGTCCCTAAGAAAGGAGGAATAACTGTTGTGCCTAATGAAAATAATGAGCTTATTCCTCAAAGAGTAGTTGTTGGTTATAGGATGTGCATTGATTTTAGAAAAGTGAATAAAGTCACTAAGAAAGATCATTATCCTCTGCCTTTTATTGATCAAATTCTAGAAAGGTTGTCTAAGAAGACTCACTTTTGTTTTCTTGATGGTTATTCTGGGTTTTCTCAAATTGCTATTAGAGCACAAGACCAAGAGAAAACCACCTTTACTTGTCCCTATGGAACTTATGCTTATAGGCGTATGCCTTTTGGTTTATGTTATGCTCCTGCCACTTTTCAGAGATGTATGTCTGCTATGTTTCATGGTTTCTATGAAGAAATTGTGGAAGTTTTCATGGACGATTTCTCCGTATATGGAACTTATTTCGATAATTATTTGCACAACCTTGATAAATTTTTGCAGAGATGTGAAGAAACTAATCTTGTTCTTAATTGGGAGAAATGCCACTTCATGGTTAATGAAGGGATTGTTCTTGAACACAAAATTTCTGAAAGAGGTATTGAAGTAGACATAGCCAAAGTTGAAGAAATTGAGAAAATGCCTTGTCCTAGGGATGTAAAAGGTATTCGTAGTATCCTTGGTCATGCTGGTTTCTATAGAAGGTTTATTAAAGATTTCTCCAAAATTTCAAAGCCCCTTACTAATCTTCTCCAAAAAGATGTACCTTTGTTTTTGATGATGATTGTAAGGAACATTTTGAAACCTTGAAGAAATATTTAACTAGTTCTCCTATTGTCCGACCACCTGATTGGAATTTACCCTTTGAAATTATGTGTGATGCTAGTGATTTTGCCGTGGGTGCTGTTCTTGGGCAACGAGTAGATAAAAAATTGAATGTTATTCATTATGCTAGTAAGACTCTTGATGCCGCTCAAAAGAATTATGCTACTACTGAAAAGGAGTTCTTAGCTGTAATCTTTGCTTGTGATAAGTTTAGACCCTATATTGTTGATTCAAAAGTTACCATTCATACTAATCATGCTGCTATTAAGTACCTTATGTCAAAGAAAGCTGCTAAGCCTAGGCTTATTAGATGGGTGTTGCTTTTACAAGAGTTTGATTTGCATATTGTAGATAGGAAAGGTGATTAAAACCCTGTTGCTGATAATTTATCTCGTTTGGAAAACATTTCTTTTGATCCTATGCCTGTTAATGATAGGTTTCCAAACGAACAGTTGGCTGCAATAAAGGTAAGCCCACGGGAGAGTCCTTGGTATGCTGATTATGCTAACTTTATTATTTCCAAGTATTTGCCTCCAACCTTTACAGCCCAACAAAGAAGGAAATTATTTTATGATCTAAGGCATTACTTTTGGGATGACCCACATTTATATAAATAAGGAGTAGATGGTATTATGCAGAGGTGTGTTCCAGAATATGAACAACAAGAGATATTGAGAAAATGTCACGACAGTGCTTATGGAGGACATCATACTGGAGATAGAACCGCACAAAAAGTTTTACAATCAGGTTTTTATTGGCCTACTCTCTTCAAGGACGCAAGGAAGTTTATTTTATCATGTGATGAATTTCAAAGAGTTGGTAATATTTCTAGATGCAATGAAATGCCTATGAATTATTCTCTTGTTATTGAACCTTTTGATTGTTGGGGATTCAACTTTATGGTTCCTTTTCCCCCTTCAAAAGGATATACTCACATTCTTGTTGTTGTTGATTATGTTACAAAGTGGGTGGAAGCCATACCTACAAATAGTGCTGATGGTAAGACCTCTTTAAAAATGCTTAAAGATGTTATTTTTCCTAGGTTTGGTGTGCCTAGATATCTCATGACTGATGGAGGTTCTCATTTTATTCATGGTGGTTTTAGGAAGACTCTTGCTAAGTCTGATGTTAACCATAGAAATGATTCAGCCTATCACCCTCAAACCAGTGGGCAAGTAGAACTTTCAAATAGAGAAATTAAATCTATCTTTCAAAAGACTGTTAATAGATCTAGGAAATATTGGGCTAAAAAGTTGAATGACGCTTTATGGGCTTATAGAACTGCTTATAAAATCCTATGGGAATGTCTCCTTACAAAATGGTTTATGGTAAAGTTTGTCACTTTCCTTTAGAATTAGAACACCAAGCTTATTGGGCAGTGAAAGAACTGAATAGAGATTTTAAACTTGTTGGTGAGAAAATATTGCTTGACTTAAGTACCATAGACGAGTGGAGAAGTGAAGCTTATGAAAATGCTAGACTCTTTAAAGAAAAAGTAAAAAGATGGCATGATTAAAGGAATTCCATGTTGGTGAGAAAGTTCTATTGTATAGGTCTCGTCTCGGATTTTTTGCAGGAAAACTACTCTCAAAATGGGAAGGACCTGTTGTTATTGAGGAGGTGTATCGTTCAGGAGCTATAAAAATATCATCTTTGAGAGACAACACTACACAGGTGGTGAATGGTCAAAGGCTCAAACATTATATTTCTGGAGATTCTTATAATGAAGATTTTGATATTATTCAAATGGTGACTCTGGAAGAATTTATTAGAGACCAAACTCCGGAACCTGCAGAGTCCGTCTTCGAATAGGTAAAAGTGCTGAAAACAGAAGGTTCGTGAAAAACTTATCTTTATATATTTTTGTTGTTTTTATTCCATATGGAAGGTTACGAGACGAAAACGAGAAGGAAACGGAGACTGGGTGGGCCATACCCACCAGTGGCGTGGGCCCCACCTGGCCGCGCCACCAGGGGTGTGAGCCCCCTAGAGTCCGTCTCCGTCCCATTTTCACACAGTACCTTCCTTATGTTGTAAAACTTTGTAATATATAACCCCTGGATCCCCCGATGTTCGTATATCGTGTTCTCATCGTGTTTTTGTTTCGATCTGTTTCTGTCAGGAAGATTCTCAGTTTTGGAGCCACAGTGTCGTACTCTGGATCACCCATGGAGCATTCCTCCATGGACGTCATCAACCCGTACATGTATCAATTGAAGGTTCACCCCAAGGAGTTGTTACTCAAGGATGGGAGGGTACAGATAAAAGAAATTCAGGGCCCTAAAGGAGAAGGCAGTCTGGAAGATAGGCTGGAAGCATTGGAGCGGGAAGTTTTTAGGTATAAGAAGATGGCATAATGCGAAGTGGACGTCGTCCATAAGATAAGTTCAGAACTCATCGCCGAGTACAAGAGGATACTGCCGAGCTTCGAGATGAAATTCTCTCACTGCATCAGACCACCAACTAATTAGAAGAACAGCTCCACGACATACAAAATCAAAACTGTGAGTATGAGGCTAGGTTTCAAAGCATAAGTTTTGCTGCTAGTTTCAGGATATTTGAAACCAAGACATCCTTTGTGGATGGGGAGCCTTTACCTTGGAAGTCTGACGATGACAAGGGAACACCACCACCACTGAAGGAGTAATTCTTCATCAGGTTTTGTCATCACCTTGGTTTGTTCCAAGCTTGGGGGAGTGCCGCAGTATCACATCATTATCTTTCATTTTTTTACCTTTTTAGTAAATCCATATCTTGAATAGAGAAGTTATCATATAGGATGGTTCGCATTGTGGAAGTATCTCTCCTTTAGTTGGTTAATGTATCCCTTGGTGTGAGTGCCTTTATGGAATATTAATGAGAAGTTTCATATTTTACTTTTTGCACTTCTTATTTTAGTTTGCAACCTCTATTATATGATTAATATTGTTGATTAGTATTGGTATCACTTTGGGAGCATCAAGTAAATCTAAATCGGTTTTGGCAAACCGAGTTCTGGTCAGTAGCAACACCTTTTGAGGTTTGAAAGGAAAAGAGAAAAGCACTTACATGTATTTTATATCATTTTATTTCTTTCTTGATTGGCTCATAAACTTAGTATTCTTTATTTAAGATCTTTTGTGTTTTCAAGGAAGATTGCATGTTTGAATTTATCACTTGTATGTTTGCTTGTTTCCTTCAACTCTTTTGCTTGCTACCCAGCCTTGCTAGCCAAAAAACTGTACTGAGAGGGAATACTTCTCGTGCATCCAATCATTTAAACAAAAACTTATGCCATTTGTGTCCACCATATCTACCTATTAGCATCATTGCTATTCCAAGTAAATTCTCAGGTTTCATCTATCTTTCAAATTAAAAATTCTTTTGTTATGTGAAAACTAGTTAGTAAAGCTCTCACGAACTTGATGGCACACCTTATTTTATTGCCCTTAATAAACTTGAACCATTGTATCATCTATGTTTTATATGCTTGCACCTATAAGTTGGGATTAGCAGAACCGTGCTGTCACTGGGAACGCTTTCAACGCCTGTAAATATCTACCTCGTTGATATCATGCTCTTTTGTTTGCGGATGTCGTCGGTGTGAAATAAAAGGGGAGCTTGTAAGTCCATGGAGTTATGTATGTGTGTTAGAGAAACGCCTGGGCCGCTAGCCTAAGCCATGCCTAATCATGGTGGAAACTTGCAGCACCACCATAGTGATCAATCTATGAAGCATTCTTCTTGTATATAAAAAAGAGTGATTGAGAAAATAGGAAAGAGATAAAAAGCACAATTTTCCCATGGTAAATAAGAAGTTTGCTGAGATGCTCATTGTCTGCTTGCCTTGTCATTTTGATACAGGATAGCTCATGTATCAAAATGATACACATGTACTTACTATGACAAGAACTTACTGGTAACTAAAGTTGAGTAGCATGAGGAGCGGCCCTCGTATTCAAGGGACATGAGATTGCCAACTTATATTTCGTCAAGCATATACTCCATCTTTGTTCACTTTCACCTTAATCACCTCAAGATGCTTATGATAGGGGCAATGATAGCTCAAGGCTAGTAAGTACCATAATCTTTTGAAAGCTCTTTATGAACCTGAAATCCCTGCTTCCCTCTGTGAAGGGCCTTTCTTTTACTTCTCAGTCGAGTCAGTAAACCCATTCCTTTCTATCTCCAGCAAGCATTTGAGTTGTTGTGTTTCAATCATTCATACGGTGATTTATTCAAATCATGTTTCTTATCTCCCTTGTTTTGCACATTGTTCTTATCTGAATGAGTATTACTTTGAAAGCCATCATTGTGAAAAGCCTTTTATGTTTGAGCAAAGGGACTCCTTCTATAAACTTCTTTACAAAAGCTTTGCTTGAAAACTGTTTGTCAACTGTTCTCTGACCAAGAACAAAGTTTGCCATTCCCAATTATGATTTATCTTTATGCATCTTTATTGTGACTCACATACTCATTGAAAGTTAAGTTATATAATGGTGAGTTGCTTTCTATTATGAGTTGTGTATTGGTGAGTGTGATGCTTCTTGTCCGTATTCTTTTTATCGACACTTCACTCCTTAAACCTGTGGGCATGTTTACTGAGCTCAGTTTTCGCTTGGGGACAAGCGAGTATAAGCTTGGGGGGAGTTGATATGTCCATTTTGCATCACTATTCTATACCATAATTTGTTGTTATTCATTGATATATTTCTTATTAAGAGGTGATACTTATGTCTTTTCATCTATTTTTGCATGTTGGATGATTCTTGGAGGATGAGCTGCCGGAGTCAGGATTCTGATCGAAAAAGCGGTGCCTAGATGAACTGCCAATGAAAGTAATTGTGGAATTATGTGCCTCCGGGAAACTAAGAGAGAGACATTTGATCAAACCTATATCATAAACTTTTGTCACAAAAATATAATAACTATGCTTTCACTCCCTCTATTGGAAATTCTAGAGGCATTATCACTATCTGGAATGGCAGCCTTTTTAATGGCCAACTCACAGCCAATCTAGATTTCAAGTGACGGTGGAGTTCTTAATGCTTTTTATCTGGTATCAAGTGGATACTTACTAATGTGTATGGACCTACCCACAACGAGCTCAGGAACGAATTCGTTGTCTGGCTTTCAAACATTGACACAAATCAATGCACATATTGGATGTTTGTGGGAGACTTCAACCTCATGAGAGACCCACAAGACAGGAACAGAGCTGGTGGGGAACTCAATAACATGATGCAATTCAGCAGTGTCATCCAAGAACTTGACTTAGAGGAAATTCATCTCAAAGGTAGATCATTTACATGGAGCAACATGCAAGACACTCCTCTCCTAGAAAAACTGGATTGGATTTTTACAACCGCAGAATGGACTTCTGAATTTCCCAATACAATGGCCTTCCCACTTGCTAGGCTTGGATCAGACCACATTCCCATCCATATTCAAATTGGTACTTGATATGTCCATTTTGCATCACTATTCTATATTATAATTCCCTGTTATTCATTGATATATTTCTTATTAAGAGGTGATACTTATGTCTTTTCATCTATTTTTGCATGTTGGATGATTCTTGGAGGATGAACTACCGGAGTCAGGATTCTGATGGAAAAAGCGGTGCCTAGATGCAATTTTCGTGAAGATCAGAAAAATACTAGAAAATATATGGAAAATCATATTTTTCCAGAAGACGAAGGAAGCCAGAAGGGGAGGCTGAGATGGGCCCCAGGGGGCCCACAACCCCCAGGCACGGGCCACCCTGTGCCACGCCACCAGGGGTGTGGCTACCCTGGCCCACCTCCTACTCTGCCCCTTCGCCTATATCTTCCTCCCGAAACCCTAAAGTTCGGAGAGCGAACACATAAAGATTCCGCCGCCTTCGTGGGGCGGAAACTATAGAGAGAGAAAGAGCTCTCCGGCAGACAGATTTCTGCCGAGGAAATTCCTTCCCGGAGAGGGGAGATCGTCGCCATCAACAATACTCATATTCCAAAGGCTTATTTATTCATATTTGAAAACTTTTGGTACAAATTTGAGGGTTTTCAGGAGGTGTTTAGTAATTTTTGGAATTCGGCTCCTATTAAGAATGATGCTACTCTTTCACTTAATGCTAAGCTTAAGCATCTCAGACAGGGTTTGAAAAAATGGAGAAAGAAACTATCTAATCTGAATAATACTATTGAGAAATGCAACTTCACTCTTTCTATGATGGATGGTATTGAAGAATATAGACTGTTATCTATTATGGAGAAGAATTTCAGAATTATACTGAAGAAACACACTCAAAAGTTATTAGAAGCCAAATGGGTTTATTGGAAGAGCAGAGCCAAGATTAACTGGGCAAAATTTGGTGATGAAAATTCTAAGTTTTTTCATACCCTAGCTACTCAGAGCTACAAGAGAAATTTTATTACTTCTCTAGAAACGTCTAATGGATCATACATTACCAATCATGACCATAAAGCTTCCATTATTTGGGATTCATATAAGGAGATATTGGGCATTTCTACTGAACCCATCATGACTTATGATCTAGAGAACCTGGTCACCAGTCACAGCCTCTTGCACCTGGATGAATCATTTACCCATGAGGAAATTTCCACTGTCATCAAAGAGATGCCAACTGATAAGGCCCTGGACCTGATGGTTTCAATGGCTTCTTCCTTAAGAAATGCTGGGACACTATTAAATTAGACTTCATCAAGCTTGCTAATGATTTATACTCAGAGTCACTCAATATGCACAGCATCAATACAACCTACATAACACTTATTCCCAAAGTGCACGACCCTGAATCTATGAATGATTTCAGACCTATCTCCCTGGTCTCTCTTGTTATGAAATTCTTGACAAAGCTTTTACCAACAGACTGCAGCAAGAAATAACTCCCATGCTGCACCTGAATCAATACGGATTTATTAAGTGTAAAACCATACATGATTGTCTGGGATGGGCATTAGAGTATCTTCACATATGCCATCAATCAAAATTACCAATTATTATTCCGAAGATCGATTTTGAAAAGTCTTTTGACACTGTGGAATATAGTTCAATCATGGGAATGTGCAGAGCATTAGGACTGGGTCCTAAATTCTTATCACTTATTCAGAATATACTCAACTCGGCCTCCACTTCTGTCTTGCTTAACGGGGTCCCAGGGAAAAATCATCTGCAAACGTGGAGTGAGGCAGGGTGACCCACTCTCACCCTTATTATTTGTGGCAACTGTAGAATTATTACAATATGTTGTCAATGAAGCTTGGAAAAATGGGCTCCTCTCTCTTCTGATCCCTGAAGATTTCGGTCAGAAATACCCAATACTCCAATACGCCGATGATACCTTTCTCATTATGCCTGCTGATATGCACCAACTCATGCATCTTAAAACAATTCTCCTACAATTCACCAAAGTGACTGGTCTGAAGGTAAACTTTAGCAAAACAGCACTGGTCCCTATCAACATTGACCAAGTATCTGCTAATGAGCTAGCTGAGGATTTTGGCTACAAATCTAAAACACTACCTTTCACCTACCTCGGGCTACCTCTCGGCACCACTAGACCATCAGTGGATGACTTTATGCCAATTATTTCCAGATTAGATAAGAGATTATCTGGCATCTCATCAATAATGTCATACAATGGGAAATTAACCATGTTAAATACCACCATAAATGCCATTCCCATATTTGATATATGCTGCCTGAAGATTCCAATTACTATTTTCATTCATTCTGAAAAAAGTGGAAGGCAATTTATTTGGGCTAAGAAAGATTCAAACCAACATGGATGTTGCCTAGCCAAATGGGAACTAGTATGCAGACCCAAAGATCAGGGAGGACTACGGGTACTAAACCTGAGATTTCAGAACCAGGCACTACTGATGAAGAAAATTCATAAAATGTACAACCATTATGACATCCCGTGGGTTAACCTATTATGGAATGCATATTACAACAGAAGACCGCCACCCCATTTGTCACCTCAGAGGGGATCATTTTGGTGGAGAGACTGCCTGGCCCTATTTGACACATATAAACATCTCGCATCATGAACAATGGGTAGTGGTATAACACAATTAGCTTATGGAAAGACAAATGGCATGATGACATCAAGGCAATCACACTCCCACATCTGCACTCCTTTGCATATAATGACAATATCAGCCTCAAGGATGCCAATAATAGGGACAATCTATATGATTTATTTCAATTGCCCCTGTCAGGTATTGCTCACGAAGAATTCCAAGAACTACAAAGAATCATTGATGACACTCCCATCACTAATGAAAATGATACATGGAACATTGGCAGCTCCTCCACATATTCGGCCAAAAAGGTATACAGAGCTCTAATTGGTACCCACGATACTCCTCAGTCAATATTGGACATATGGAAATCATGCAATATTCCGAGACAAAAATTCTTTGCATGGCTCCTCATGCATAAAATATTAAACACCAAGGATCTCATGAAGAAGAAAAATTTCTATTTGGAATACCAGGACTGTATTCTATGTGACACTTGTCCAGATGAAACGTTGATGCACCTTTTCTTCGAATACACCTTCAACCAAAGTTTTTGGTGGTCTTTGGGAATAGAATGGAATACTGATATGAATATTACTGATATGATAAGTGATGTTCATGCTAGATACAATATGGAATTCATAATGGAAATTATCATCTCTAGAAGTTGGAGCTTATGGGATCAAAGGAACAACTTTATTTTCAACTAGATCTTGCCTGATGTGACAAGATGCGTGACCAAATTCAAGATTTATTGTGAGACCAACCTCCATAGAGCTCGACCAAGCTCCATAGAGCTCGACCAAGCCTAAAGGAAGGCATGCAAGCATGGCTAGATATATTATGAACATTTAGTTTCTTTCTTTTATGGATACCTTATCCATTGTAATAAAACTCTCTATGTATATGTTCCATCTCTCATAAATGAAAAATGACATAGTAGGGAGCTTTCCCTACTGTATTTGTGTCAAAAAGAGACACTAATCTAAAAAAAAGAGCTCAAATCTAAAACTTGTCCTAGATCGGCAGACATTGAGTTTGAGCTAAGTCACGAGCTACTCATTTCAAGATATATTTCAGCCTAAATAGCTAGGCAGTGGAAGACCAGTGTTCTAACTTTACTACCTAGGTTTCTAAGATGAAATGTGTTAATTGTGTATTGACACAGAATTCAAGATGTAACTTTGCCAACAAATTTCTGTTAAATAGGTGTGTAAAAACTAAAACATATAATATTCTAAAAACCCTTTTTAGACAGATCTATACATATGATATTAAATTTCCTATCGTAATAATCAAAATGTTATTTGCAGTCAAAGTTTTACAAGGACTAAACTCATATCCAAAAACGTCATAAATTTGCCATATGGTGAGAGTGGCACTTTGGGTGATATTTTGATGTGAGTATGATGACAATAATACATGCAAATATCTTTTGATATCATCTCTAATAATTTATGTACTCCACCTGTTCACCAATATAAAACATTTTAGATATTTCAAAGTAGACTAGATACACTACAAAATGAATGATCCTAAACACTAAAACACGTCTACATTCATGTGTTTTAGAAATAGAATAGAATATCTTACGTTAGTTAATGGAGGGACTATGCATTATGTGACACAAAAACCCACCCATAGGTAAGGGGAATCCTATATAACTAAGAAGATCACCCCCGCTAACCTATTTTTCTTGACATGCAACCTATCCACCTCACCATGTGTGTCATGTCAGCCAAAACCATTCCACTTCGCCCTGTTGTCCGCCATGACAGCCACGTCAGCACAAACTCGATACACTTCGGTCCGTTCCTGCACGTTCTAGCCTTCAATGTCGTCAGTTACTTCCTCCGGGATCAGTGCCACAATAGTTCCGGATAACGCTCACCCTTCCTCTTCCCGTGATTTACACGTGAACTGCGGTAACTGATGGATTCAGAACAGAAGTTCCGCGCAGAACTCCCCCTATAAAATCATTGGCGTGCCTCAATCTTTTTGTTCACTTTGCTGCATGGTCTTCCAGTACATGCGTTCTATCGATCGATTCATCACTGCTCCCATCCTCCTTCCTATTCTCATCGCATCCTCGGAGCCTCCCACTCCACATCGCCGTAGTCATCGTATCTCCTCGCTTTGTTGTCGTTTCCTGCTTGCCGATCATATGCCTCTTCGATCAAGCCCATGGCGTCCAGGTTTCAGTTAAACCCGATCAGTCGAGCAACACCTACTGCCGTTGATGGGTACTTGAGCAGTCGACCTTCCAACTCAGGCATCTCCCTCGCCTAGGTATTTTATTCTCTTGAAACAACTGTGGTATGCCTGTTAATTTACACTATGGCCGAGTATAACTTCTTTTGCAATGTTTTACTTCTCCCTCGATTGATTTTGATAGATAGAGGAGATTACCGGTGATATATACTCTAGGATGAATATACCAGCATTAAGCTGCTAATATTTGTTTTGGGTAAAACATACCTTTAATTAATCAGTTGGCTTAAGGTGCTGATCTGATTCCTGGTATAGTCAAGTGTACTCTGTACTGTATTTTTTATCAGAATAGGTGTCGATGTACTACAGAGATTCTGTACTGTATTGAGATTTTGAGAGTACATGTTTTCTTCTCTCACCTGCGATTTAATCTTACACATATGCATTTTTATCTTATTTATTTCAGGCATTTGTAAATGTGGGGACCAAGATTAGTAAAAAAAAACTACTCAAGAAGCTAAGGTATTTTCTTCAACTTTTGGCCTCTGTCTTTTTTTCTAATCATTGGCTTTCCAATTTCAGATGTGTTTAGCCGTCTACATTTGACCTGGCTTGGTCTCACTGATCTCTGTGGCTGCAAAAAAGAGCATCCTCTCAGGCTGCCTCATCCATTCCCTGCATGATTGGCTCGAGATGTTCCTCTCCATAGAATTGTAGTAGTGTGTAAGAATCTTTACAGATTGTTTTTATAGTGAGGTTTAGAAATACTTAGCTATCTCCATGGTAGGGGGATGCGGAAGTGTATATGTGTAAATTAGTAAATTGTTTTCTTTTTTGCTTCATCCTGATAGTGAATCAGCCACTTCATGCGAATGCATCTTAGGTAATTGGCCAACTTATTAACCTGTCTTTTCTTTTGGAGTTTACGTATGTATGTTAGTATGATGAGTTTGGATACATAAGCTTATGTCTCAGCTTTATCCATACATCTTTAGTAATGGACAGAAAGAGCATGCATCAATATAATGCATTAGATGGTGTTACTTTGTTCACGTTGTAAACATATTTAGCTGAATTGGGTGTATTAACTTTGATATAAGTAAGCAACACTTGAGTTTCAGATTTTATATTTGAAATAATCACCGATTTAAAATCTATGATTTGAGCAGTGAATTTGGTGCACATAATAATACAGAAAGTTGTATTGCATGTATGCAACTATTTTTTTTATTTCGTTGAGACCCGAAATTAACTATTATTCCACACAAGCTGACAATTTTTTTTTCATTTACCTGCATAAGTTTACCAAACAATATCCATTCAATCTTGATGCACTATCTAAAATACTTATACCAATTCCGCAGCACCGCGCGGGGTATTTTTCTAGTGTTAACAGAAAATGTGTGTAACTACTAGACCGCTCTCGTCTCTCCCACCTCTCTCTTCTCTCCCATGTTCGCTTGAGAGTCGTCTCTTGCAGTCCGGCCCAAACCGAGGCCTCTCCCAGCGGCGCCGCCGCCAGTGAGAGGCTGAGGGGAGGTGCTGGGGTAGATAGGTTAGTAGTTAGGGTTTGCTCTGCCTATGTGCAGTTTGGGAGTAGAGTTTCGAAGCTCTTCGGCTGGCTTCGATGCGTGCTGGTGAGTCTCCCCTGGCTGCTGGTGGTCCGGTGGGGTTGCCTGTGGCTGGAGAAGATGGAGCTAGAGATCTCCGCCAATAAAGCCGATTCATGGAGTCTCTCCTCGCTGGTAGTCGCGTGAGCTGCAGCTAGGGCGTCAGCGGGCATGCTCTGGTGGTTCCCATGGTGGGAGGCGCTGGCGTGTTCGGGTTCAAGCTCCTCCAATAATCGCGATCCCCGACGGATCTATGCAGCTCCTGAGTTGATCTCCCTCCTATCCTGCCGTGGCGGCGAGGGGGAGTGGGATCTTGGCAGTGTGCTGCTCGGATCTTGTCGAGGAGAAGGATTCGGTGAAGCTTCGCTTTCTGGAATTTACAAGCAGAGGACTTCATGCGACGGCGGCAGCCGTCTTGCCTCTGCCTCTAATGGCCGTATGGCGGACCTCCATGGCCACGAGATGGCCTTGCTTATTCCTCTTGGCCACAGTCCTTACGGGAGGATCTTCCTCGACCACGACGCTGGATCCATGGCGGTTGCTGCTCCAAGTGGCTGTTTCCCGGTAGCAGCGGCGGCACCGGCATCGGGAGGTTGTTCGTCGGCGGCAGAGAAGACCAGTGATCTGATTGCTTAATATTTTTTATCCCTAGGGTCTTATCTATAAAAGGCTCAGCCTTATGTGCAAAATCCCTAACTCTTAGGGGTTTTGCTATAAATTATTTCCACCGAGTTGAATGAAGCTTCCGGGGTCTTCGGACCCTTATCCGTTTAAGAAAAACAGAATATGTGTTACCTTTTACGTCGAGATCCTTCCTTCTCCCTTTATATTATGTATAGAATGTTAATATTCTAAGATTAGGCGTATATCTCAAGAGTACAAAGCGATTTGTAAGGACATTCCTCTATGGCAACGGCGGCGAGATGGTCATCGGTTAAAAAATTATGTGTCACCAATGAAAGTTTTTTGACAGGGTGCCCTGTTACTCGAGCCCCGTTAATCGAGCAACATTTGTAATGGGCTGAAATGGGAATGTATCCTAAATATTGGACACATACATCTTAAAATCTTCCTGTGCGATCTCACTTCAATGGCATTCGTCTTTCGTGGGAAACCGTTGGCATTGGGTTTTTTATGTTCCTAAAATATATACGACATTTCGGGTTAAAACACCCCGAATATCTTATATTTAGAGTCAGAGATACTTTCGAACTCAAAACAAATAGTTTCCCATAAAAATAATAATTCTGCATTTAAAATAAATAGTTTCACACATTTAAAACAAATTGTTTGAAATTTAACAAATATAGTTCCGTCCATAAACAATAGGCACGTGAGATAAGAAAATAAATTGGCAATCTGACCATTATCCTGACTAGATCTTAACCAGTCGGTGAACTTTTATAGGTCTGAAATAAGGGGTAAGCTTGTCTGCACTATGCATAAGGTGACACGCGTCCATATTCCCATAAAATCTTAACAAAATCTTTATTGCGCATCTTGACGTAGATATACCTTGAGCCACCATTCTGATAAGATTGAATAATGTGCCACCTGGCATCATGCATCTTGCTAAAAAGGACACATGCACCATATAACCCGATGGATGCATGTTTCACGTTACAATGGCTTCTAGAGTCCTAGTCTGTCGAACAACATATGTTATCCTTAGTTGATTGATTACTATGCCGAAGATCCTTGATCTCTTTGCGGATTTGATATCAACATTAGGTGATCTCGGTGGAGCATCATCGTCGCCATCATCATTATCTTTGTTGTCTTCTTATTTTTTTACCCTTGAGGTCCTCTTCGTCACAATTGAAATTCCTCGGACTACCTCCATCTAGAGAACCGTAAGGATCTGGATCTTCAAAATCACTTTCTATTTTAGAATGTGTTTGCTCCTCCTAATCAACCTCCTGGACTTTCTCCTGAGTTTTCTCATCAACTATCAGCTTCTGACATGCCATGATGCATACCTCGAACTAAATATTAATAATAAGTTTATAAAGAATTAAGTACATATTTTTTAAACAAGAATAAGAAGAGTCGGTCACTACCTTGTCATCTAGGCTAGCAGAGTGAGCTTTTGAGCTCGAGCCCTCTCTGTCGAATGTGCGTTTCCTGGATCTTTCCCCGTCATCCATCCGTGGTCAAACAAGGTTGTATTTAGTAAATAACTAT
Source organism: Avena sativa (assembly GCA_916181665.1). Lineage (NCBI taxonomy): Eukaryota > Viridiplantae > Streptophyta > Magnoliopsida > Poales > Poaceae > Avena > Avena sativa. The sequence continues at coordinate 213,032,064 of OV702293.1, forward strand.
AATATTTTAGAAGAAAATCCAGGAAAAAATCTTGTTGTATTAGTTTTCAATTGTTAAAGCTAGACCCGATCGATGGTACTGATGGTGGCCCAGCAGTTTCGACTTGGTAAACCTTATGCCGTGCAACACCATTCCTTTTTATATACACGATCAGTCCTAACCAACTTCTGTACGTGCACACAATTCGAATAAGGCAGGCCAAGGGCAATGGTCCTAACCAACCGCTGCCTATAATTTCGCGAATGTACAAAGTGTTGTGCACACAATTGAACCCTGATAACCCTCTCATTCTCCCCTTACACACTTAGGATCTAAAATGGTGCATGAAGGCATCAGACGTAGTGGAGCAGGCAAGGCTGGCCGCCCCGTGGGATTATCAGCTACGGGATCAGCATTTTGCACATGCTCCTCCCGGGACACGGTGGAGTACGCGAGAGGCTGGTCACCCCTACGGGATACTGGTACACAAGGAGCCTTTAGTCCCGGTCCATAAGAATCTTTTGTTTTGGTTGTCAAACCAAGACTGGCTAAACGGAACTAAAGGCTCAAGCATTAGTCCCGGCATTGGTTATCAGCCGGGATAAATAGTCCTTCATGTGACCGCCGTGGCTCGCGCGGGGTGCACCCTCATTAGTTCTGGTTGGTGTTACGGATCATGACAAATGATTCTCTGCCGCGGCAGTATTTTGAGTATTTTCTCTGCCGCGGCATAGAATTCATTTTGCATTCTTTTTTTTTTCATTTTAAAATAGTTTTTGAATACTTCTACGCTATCACATACCATACACATTCGTGCATATATAAGATAACATGTCTTATGAGATCGAGCATACAAATATATACAATTTTGATAGGTGCAAGGAGATCACAATTACTGGGTCTAGAGCCCGTCTATTTGATTACACGACCGGGGATCATTAGTAGCGCTTAATCACATTAAATTATCCGGCATCGTCTATCATCTCTTTCATCAAAAGCCCGTCAGTTCATCTGCAATTCCTAGTACGTGTTGCTCTGGTAGGAGCTAATTCCGCATGCCCTCGAACTATATAAGAAAAGGAGATCAATATGAATATCAATCATGATAACAAAAAGTGACGGTAATAAAAGGATGTTGTGAATGTATTGCTTACATCGACTCTATTACTTTGTGCTCAGTGGTAAACGTGTGAATGAACTCGCAAGCGTAGTATCCACATAGATTCGTCCCCGGTGGCTGCCTCGCGCACTTTACGAGAATAGAATTCAATCAAAATAATAATCTAGCATCATAATTGTATTGAACCTAGAAGTAAAGAGATGCGCGGACATATCACGTACTGCTTACCGAGACCGGAGTAAATGTCAGCTTCTTACTAAAGGAACCCGTAACCTCACGCTTGAACATGTTCCAAATCATGCCCGGCAAAAAAAAATGAATGAATGAGTTATTCATTACCTGATATCTCAGAAAATCAACGAAAGAGACCGATATAGCGCGAAAATTATCTCTGGAGCATGTCCTGCGTGCTGTGGAACTCTTCGAGGTGTCTCTTTAATGGGTTCATGACTTCAACTATTTCCTTATCAACTTGAATGTCTAGCAGAATCCAGTGAAAGTTATACACGTTTATGTATATATCAGTAACTCATCAATTACACTTAACATCGAATAAGCAAAAATAAATGTGTACAACAGAGTAAGACCCTCACTTGAAATCGTAAGGAAACAACATATGGTCATAGAAATTTTGCTCCGTTAGAAACCTTAGAAGGTTTTCCTCCGTCTCGTTGGGTTTTGTTGTTAGCGTATCTATATGTACTTTATCTGGGTCAATGGACCCAACACTATAGAGTGTCCTTCTTTTACATTCCTAGATCTTCATTCTGCATAATAATAGAGTACAAAAGGATATAATGAGGATAATTACATGCAATGAACTGAACAACTGAAAAACTAAACAACTTATATGTAGACAATGAATTCAACAACTTATAGAAAATAGCAACTCATGATAGATTTGTCGAGGACATCGAAATTCTATAACTGGAAGAGTTCTGGAAACTCAACATGGACCTCTTTGGCTCGAAAGTAGTACTAACGTGGGACTTTCACTATGATCATTGTGAAGGGTTTCACAGCATAGTAAATAAAAAATTTCTACGGGTGCGAACGGGAAAGCCAAGATCTAATTTAGGAGATGCAAACAACGAGGGGGGATAAATGAGATCTTTATACCCTTGAAGATTCGCACAGCGGAACGTTCAACGAAACGTGGTTGATGTAGTCGTACTAGCTTCATCTCCTCGCGATCCGATCCGATCCAACACCGCAAGTGGCGATGCCTCCAAGAGATGCACACATACGGCACCTCGACGTCTTCTCCTTCCTCAGTCCAGCAAGTGGGGTGGAGAGATAGATTGGATCTACAACACGACGGCATGGTGCAAAGGTGGAGAGTTTCTGCGGCAGGGCTTCGCCTACGCGCAGTCGGGAGAGAGAGAGATCTGGAGGGCAGCAGTATGGCGGCTAGGGTTGAACGAGTGGGGGTGGAGGGCTGCGCCCCTGCCCTCTATATATAGGGGGCTGGCCGGCCCCCCTGGCCCCTCCTCCAAGCCCTAGGGCGTCGTCCCCAAGGGTTGGAGTGGGGGGGCAAGTTTTCCCCCTCCTTCTAAAAGGTTTCCCGAGGATTTCCCTAGGGTTTTGGCCAGCTGGGCCTATGGGGCCTTGTGCCCCTCGCCCAATGCGGCCAGGGCACTCCATCGTAGGCCCACGCCCCCTCCCGACAAGTGGGGCCACGTTGGTCCCACTCCGGAAGATTCTAGAAGCTTTCGGTACAATACCGAAAAATCTGAAACAATTCCAAAATCCAAAAACTGCTTTCCCTTATATGAATCTTATTCTCCGGACCATTCCGGAACCTCTCGTGACGTCTTGGATCTCATCCGAGACTCCGAACAAAAAATCATAAACCAGCTATCCATTCTATCCTAGCGCCGAGACATGTTAAGTGTGTGACCCTACGGGTTCGAGAATATGCAGACATGATCTTCTATCAATAATCAACAGCGGGGTCTGGAAACCCATATTGACTCCCACATACTCATCGATGATCATATCGGATGAACCACGATGCCAAGATTCAATTAATCTCATATATATTCCCTTCGTCACGCGATATTTTACTTGCCCGAGATTCGATCGTCGGTATCGGCATACCTAGTTCAATCTCATTCACAGCAAGTACTTTACTCGTTCCGTAATCCGATATCACTTTGTGATTAACTCCTTAACCACGTGCTTGCAAGCGGTGTTGATATCGATTACTGAGTGGGCCCGAAGTATATCTCTCCGACTTGGGAGGGACAAATCCCATCTCGATACATACAACCCAACAGATACTTTACGATCACCTGAGAGACACCTTTATGATCACCCTCTCATAGGATGACGTTTGATGACCTCAAAGCTTTCTTCCGATACCAGGGAGTTGCATTATCTCATGGTCTAAGGAATACAATATTTGACATAAGAAAAAGCTTCGCAAAGATGAACACGATGACATGATCTAATTGCTCTGCTTGATTTGGGTCTGTCCATCATATCATTCTCCCAATGATATGATCTCATTATTAATCGACAACTCATGTCCATGGTTAGGAAACCTTAACCATCATTAATCAATGAGCTAGTCCATAGAGGCGTACTAGGGACACGGCGTTGTTCATAAACCACACAAGTATCAAAGTTTCCGCTTAATACAATTCTAGCATGGAATATAAACTTTATCATGAACAAGAATTATAATAATAACATCTTTATTATTGCCTCTAGGGCATAATTCCAATAGTCTCCCACTTGCACTAGAGTCAATAATCTAGTTTACATCTGGCAACAATCTAACACCCATGGCACTAAGGTGTTGATCATGTTTTGCTCGTGGAAGAGGTTTAGTCAACGGATCTGCGACATTCAGATCCGTATGTACTTTGCTAATCTTCAGATCTCCATCTGTTATATAATCTCGAATTATATGAAACTTGCGGTTGATATGCTTGGTCTTTGGATGATATCTTGGTTCCTTAGCCAGTGCTATGGCGCCAGTGTTGTCACACAATATCTCCAGTGGGTCCAAGGCACTTGGAACCACACCAAGATCAGTGATGAAGTTCCTGATCCAAACTCCTTCACTTGACGCTTCTGCAGCAGCCATGTATTCCGCTTCTACTGTAGATCCCGCGATCACGCTTTGCTTGCAGCTTCTCCAGCTCACAGCTCCTCCATTCAAAATATAAACGTATCCTGTCTGAGATTTAGAATCATCCTTGTCGGTGTCGAAACTAGTATCGACGTAACCTTTTACGACGAGCTGTTCATCACCTCCATAGACTAAGAACATTTCTTTAGTTCTATTTAAATACTTTAGGATGTTCTTCATGGCTGTCTAGTGTTCCACTCCTGGATCACTTTGGTATCTGCTCGTCAAACTAAGAGCATTGGACACATCCGGTCTAGTACATAGCATGGCATACATGATAGATCCTATGGCCGAGGCATAAGGCACTTTTCTCATAGCTTCTCTATCGTTTACCGTAGCTGGACACTGAGCCCTGCTCAATATCTTACCTGACAACATAGGCACTGAACCTTTCTTTGCCTTATCCATTCTGAACCTTTTCAGAACTTTGTCTAGGTATGTACTTTGGCTTAAAGCTATCAGGCGTCTTTGTCTATCTCTATAGATTTTGATGCCCAATATATAAGCAGCTTCCCCTAGGTCTTTCATTGAAAAGCATTTGTTCAAATAACTCTTCACATCGTTAAGCATGTCAATGTCATTTCCGATAATCAATATGTCATCCACATATAGTACCAAAAATGTCACTGAGCTCCCACTCACTTTCTTGTAGATACAAGCTTCGTAGCAATTTGGAACAAATCCAAAGCTCTTGATCACTTGATCAAAACGAAGGTTCCAACTCCGAGATGCTTGCTTTAGTCCATAAATGGAACGCTGAAGTTTGCACACCTTATCAGCATCCTTAGGATCAACAAAACCTTCGGGTTGCATCGTATACAACTCTTCATCAATGTTGCCATTGAGGAACGCAGTCTTGACATCCATCTGCCATATTTCATAATCATGAAACGCAACAATTGCTAATAAAATCCGAATGGACTTAAACATCGCTACAGGAGAGAAAGTCTCATCATAGTCAACACCTTGAACTTGTCGAAAACCTTTCGTGACAAGTCGTGCTTTATAGACAGTAACATTACCATCCGCATCCATTTTCTTCTTGAAAATCCATTTGCACTCAACGGCCTTTTGGTCGCTAGGAGGGTCCACCAAAGTCCATACTTGGTTTTCGCTCATGGATCCCAATTCGGATTTCATGGCCTCTAGCCATTTCTCAGAGTCTGGGCTCATCAGTGCTTCCTTATAGTTCGCAGATTCACTGTTGTCTACTAACAAGACAGTCAAGACGGGGTTGCCATACCACTCAGGAGGGGCACGCGACCTTGTCGACCTGCGACATTCAGTAGTAGCATCGTCCGAAGCTTCATGATCCTTGTCATTAGCTTCCTCTATTGTTGGTGCAGACGGCACTGGAACAATTTCAGGTGCTGCGCTACTCTCCAACTCAAGAGAAGGTTCAATAACCTCGTCTAGCTCTACTTTCCTCCCACTCACTTCTTTCGAGAGAAACTCCTTCTCAAGAAAGGATCCATTCTTTGCGACAAACACTTTGCCTTCGGATCTGTGATAGAAGGTATACCCAATCGTTTCCTTAGGGTATCCTATGAAGACACATTTCTCCGCTTTGGGTTCGAGCTTGTCCGGCATCAACTTCTTGACATAAGCTTCGCATCCCAAAACTTTAAGAAACGACAACTTAGGTTTAGCACCAAACCACAGTTCATACGGTGTCGTCTCAACGGATTTAGATGGTGCCCTATTTAAAGTGAATGCAGCGGTTTCTAATGCATAACCCCAAAATGATAACGGCGAATCTATAAGAGACATCATTGATCGCACCATATCTAATAGAGTTCGATTCCGTCGTTCAGACACACCATTGCGCTGTGGTGTCCCGGGTGGCATGAGTTGCAAAACGATTCCGCTTGCTTTAAGATGCGTGAGAAAATCATAACTCAAATACTCACCTCCACGATCGGATCGTATAAATTTAATTTTGCTGTTACGATGGTTTTCCACTTCGTTCTGAAATTCTTTGAACTTTTCAAATGTTTCAGATTTATGTTTCATTAAATAGATATACCCATATCTACTTAAGTCATCAGTATAAATCGGTATGTATGATTTCCAACAGGTCCGTTGCTCGCTCCATTATTCCGGAGAACGGGGTTTTGATCATCTTTCCCATGAGGCATGGTTCGCACGTGTCAAATGATTCAAAATCAAGAGACTCCAAAAGTCCATCAGAATGGAGTTTCTTCATGCGTTTTACACCAATATGACCTAGACGGCAGTGCCACAAATAAGTCATATTATCACTATCTACCTTGCATCTCTTAGCCTCAATGTTATGGATGTGTGTTTCATTGCTTTCGAGATTCAGAAGAAATAAACCATTCATAGCAGGTGCATGACCATAAAATATGTTACTCATATAAATAGAACAACCATTATTCTCCGATTTAAATGAATAACCGTCTTGCAATAAACACGATCCAGATATGATGTTCATGCTCAACGCAGGCACATAATAACATTTATTAAGGTTTAAAACTAATCCCGAAGGTAAAACTAAGGAGAGCGTGCCGATGGCCATCACATAAACTCTTGATCCGTTGCCAACGCGCATCGTCACCTCATCCCTCGCTAGCCGCCGTCTATTTCGTAGCTCCTGTTTCGAGTTACAAATATTAGCAACTGAACCAGTATCAAATACCCAGGCACTACAACGAGGGCTAGTAAGGAAAACATCAATAACATGTATATCAAATATACATTTGATGGTGCCAGCCTTCTTGTCCGCTAAGTACTTCGGACAGTTGCGCTTCCAGTGACCCTTGTCCTTGCAATAGAAGCACTCAGTGTCCGTCTTAGGTCCAGACTTGAGCTTCTTCTCTGCAGGGGCAACGCGCTTGCCGCTGCCCTTCTTGAAGGGCTTCTTTGCACCCTTACCTTTCTTAAAGCTGGGGGCTTGTTGACCATCAACACATGATTATCTTTCTTGATGTCCACCTCCGCAGCTTTCAGCTTAGCGAAGAGCTCAGTGATCGTATCAGTGGAACCAATCTGATTATGAGTAACTATAAAACCTTTGTAGCTAGGAGGGAGTGATTGCAGAACTGTCAATCTTGAGCTCCTCTAGAATCTTGCAGTCCAGTTGCCCAAGGCGTTGAGTGTAGCCCAACATCTTAATGGCGTGCTCACTAACGGAACTCCCTTCCTCATTCTTGCAGTTAAAGAATTTCTCAGAGATCTCATATCTCTTAGAAAGTGCCTGGGTCTGAAACATAGTTTTCAGTTCCTCAAGAATCTCAAAGGGCCCGGGGAACTCCTCAAAACGATTTTGAAGGTCCGATTCCATAGCAAACAACATGGTGCTCTTAATCACACCATAATCATCCTTGCGCGACTAATAAACAGCTTTCTCATCAGCCGACACATCTACAGCAGGGGCGTCACCTAGCGCTTTCTCAAGGACATAGTCCTTTTGTCCGCCAGAGAGAATGATTCTCAGATTGCGGAACTAGTTGGTAAAGTTAGACCCATTGTTCTTAAGCTTTTCTTTCTCAGCAAAAACATTGAAGTTGAAGTTGGACTTAGCCATTTGATCTACAAAATTTGCAAGTACAATTTAGACTATGTTCATGATAACTAGTTCAACTTAATCAAATTACTAGATGAACTCCCACTAAATTCAACATCCCTCAAGTTGTTTAGTGAACATGATCCAAATTCACCACACCTAATCCGATCTTCACGAGAAGAGATGTGGTTTCAATGGTGGACAACAAAGTGTCGATCATATCATTCATATGACTCATGCTTAACCTTTTGGTTCGTGTGTTCCGAGGCCATGTCTGTACATGCTAGGCTCGTCAAGTCAAACCCAAGTATTTCCGCGTGTGCAAAACTGGCTTGCACCCGTTGTATGTGAACGTAGAGTTTATAGCAACCGATCATCACGTGATGCTTGAACACGACGAACTTTTGCAACGGTGCATACATGGGGAGAACACAGTTTTATCTTGATCTTTAAGTGAGGAATCATCTTATAATGCTACCGTCGCGGTCTAAGCATAATAAGATACATAAAAGGATAAACATCACATGCATATAATTTTATGTGACATGGTATAGCCAATATCCGCGCAATGATCTCCATCTTGTGCGAGCCAGCATGATCTCCATCACTCCACCATGATTGCCTCCACCACGAATAGCAACTATAACTATTGATAACTACTTAGCGATAAAGCAAAGCTATTACATGGCGTATAAGAAGTTGACACACAGGTCATACACAATTATAAAGACAACCATATGGCTCATGCCGGTTGTGTACTCATCGACATGCAAGTCGTGAAACATTACAAAACATGATCATTGCATACAATATACACATCACATCTTGGGCCATACCATATCACAGAAACACTCCCTGCAAAAACAAGTTAGACGCCTCTACTTTGTTGTTGCATGTTTTACATGGCTTTTGGGAGTAACAAGCTAAGAACGATTCTTACCTACGGAAAGCCACAACGGTGATATTATGGTTTCCAACATCCGGTGTAAATCCCATGACAACTATAGTGAGAGAAACTGGCATCCACCAGCCGCATGTGTGGAACAAGCCACACGTCAAGTGCGGAGCCAGTCTCGCGAACGAGGTCGCGTAAAGTTGGCCTGGACCGCTTCGATCTCACTATCCTGTGTCATAAGAAGTACACAAACAAGAGGCTTGCAACAGAAAACATCAACGCCCGCAACAAGCATGTTGCGTTCTACTCGTGAAACACATCTACGCATAGATCTAGCTCTGATACCACTGAAGGGTTTCGCAGCATAGTAAATCAAAAAATTCTACGGATGCGAACGGGAAAGCCAAGATCTAATCTAGGAGATGCAAATAACGAGGGGGGATAGATGAGATCTTCGTACCCTTGAAGATTCGCACAGCGGAACGTTCAACGGAACGTGGTTGATGTAGTCGTACTAGCTTCTCCTCCTCGCGATCCGATCCGATCCAACACCGCAAGTGGCGATGCCTCCAAGAGATGCACACATACGGCACCTCGACGTCTCCTCCTTCCTCGGTCCAGCAAGTGGGGTGGAGAGATAGATTGGATCTACAACACGATGGTGTGGTGCAAAGGTGGAGAGTTTCTGCTGCAAGGCTTCGCCTACGCGCAGTCGGGAGAGAGAGAGATCTGGAGGGCAGCAGTATGGCGGCTAGGGTTGAAGGAGTGGGGGAGGAGGGCTGCGCCCCTGACCTCTATATATAGGGGGCTGGCCGGCCCCCTTGGCCCCTCCTCCAAGCCCTAGGGCGGCGGCCCCAAGGGTTGGAGTGGGGGGCAAGTTTTCCCCCTCCTTCTAAAAGGTTTCCCGAGGGTTTCCCTAGGGTTTTGGCCAGCTGGGCCTATGGGGCCTTGTGACCCTGGCCCAATGCGTCCAGGGCACTCCCTCGTAGGCCCACACGCCCTCCCGACAAATGGGGCCACGTTGGTCCCACTTCGGAAGGTTCTAGAAGCTTCCGGTACAATACCGAACAATCCGAAACAATTCTGAAATCCAAAAACTGCTTTCCCTTATATGAATCTTATTCTCCGGACCATTCCGGAACCTCTCGTGACATTCTGGATCTCATCCGAGACTCCGAACAAAAATTCATAAACCAATTATCCATTCTATCCTAGCGTCGAGACACGTTAAGTGTGTGACCCTACGGGTTCGAGAATATGCAGACATGATCTTCTATCAATAATCAACAGCGGGGTCTGGAAACCCATATTGACTCCCACATACTCATCGATGATCATATCGGATGAACCACGATGCCAGGATTCAATTAATCCCATATATATATTCCCTTCGTCACGCGATATTTTACTTGCCCGAGATTCGATCGTCGGTATCGCATACCTAGTTCAATCTCATTCACAGCAAGTACTTTAATCGTTCCGTAATCCGATATCACTTTGTGATTAACTCCTTAACCACGTGCTTGAAAGCGGTGTTGATATCTATTACCGAGTGGGCCCGAAGTATATCTCTCCGACTTGGGAGGGACAAATCCCATCTCGATACGTACAACCCAACAGATACTTTCCGATCACCTGAGAGACACCTTTATGATCACCCTCTCATAGGATGACGTTTGATGACCTCAAAGCTTTCTTCCGATACCAGGGAGTTTCATTATCTCATGGTCTAAGGAATACAATATTTGACATAAGAAAAAGCTTCGCAAAGATGAACACGATGACACGATCTAATTGCTCTGCTTGATTTGGGTCTGTCCATCATATCATTCTCCCAATGATATGATCTCATTATTAATCGACAACTCATGTCCATGGTTAGAAAACCTTAACCATCATTAATCAATGTGCTAGTCCATAGAGGCGTACTAGGGACACGGCGTTGTTCATAAACCACACAAGTATCAAAGTTTCCGCTTAATACAATTCTAGCATGGAATATAAACTTTATCATGAACAAGAATTATAATAATAACATCTTTATTATTGCCTCTAGGGCATAATTCCAACACATTGTTCTGCCCTGCTTTACGACTCTCAAGTACCATTCATAGAGATTTCACATTTGTGTTGGAAGTTCTTGCAACTTCTCTTTGCTGACCAAATCCATTCCTGGGACATATCTAGGGACTAAATCAGCCTTGGGAAACTTGTCATCTTGGGAACCTAGCAATTCAGCAACACTCACATTCATAGCAACCGCCCACTTTGCAGCTTCTTCCATTTCCTGCAGCAGCAGCTGGGAAACGTCTTTAGAAAACACCTTGAGGGGTGGGATCGATTATTCGGCCTGTTCTCCGAGATGGGGAACACCCCTTCTTTTCCCGCTTGCACTTTTACTTGATTTGCGCCCGCTAGCACTTCTACTTGATTTGATCTTCAACACTTCCTTCTGAAGTGTGCGTAGATAGTCATCTGGCTTATGGTGCAACTCATGTTGTGATTTTGTGTTCAGAAAATCAAGTGCATACGCTTTTTGCTTCTTGCTGTATACCGGGGCAGGCTCGGGTTTCTTATTTTGAAAATGCGCATCACATTGGGCCTTTGCGATCGCTGTGTTTTCCTCGTCAGTATGATCTTCAGGTCTGATTGGAAGATTCTTATGAGGTACTCTTGGAAGGGCCGACATTTTTCGTTTTGGGCTGCTACGTCGGTTAGTAATCGCACTGTGGTTGTCGTTGTCATGGGGTGGGCTTCTTGGAGGTGAAGGTAACCTGCGATGACTCCGCAGTGGTGTTGGCCTTGGCGCCGAGCCTAGAAGCTTGATTTTGTTCTTGTCCCATAGAATGATACCACCCAGTACTTCTCCGAGTGTCCTCTCACCTTTAGGTCCAGGGATTTCAAGATCCATTGAGTCTCACCCCGTTACGATTTGATCCACCCGACTTTAGCATAGCTAGCTGAAATCTCACGACCATGCCAGCGTGCGTCAGATGGAAAAGATAAAGCACATCCGACCGCCACCTTCATGGATATGTTCTTCACCTTTTGATGGAGCTCAAAAGATATCTGCTCCTTGATTCCATCCACGGGGTATCTGGGACCGCCATCTATCATCCGTGCATCATGAGACGGGACCTCCGATTCAGTCATGCTGCTTGTCCGCTGAGATGGGTTGGCAGTAATATAGAGTGCAGGATCTTGCGGGCGCGCTACTCCTCTAAGTTCGTCAATCTGCTGCTGTTGCTTGTCAATTCTTGCTAGCAACTGGTTGAACCTATCTCCCTCCTCCTCCTCCCGTCACTGCTTTGCTCGAGCTCGGCTTGTATAAGTATATTTGTCTTTGGGAAACCCAATCTCCCACGTATAAATAGGGCCAAGGCCTCGTACTCGTCCTCCGTGTTCGTCATTCCTGAGGACCTTTGTCAGCAAGTCTTTCTCTCTATCGGGACGGAACTTTGTTTTCCCCTCTTTAATTTTTTCACCACTTTCAGCCATGTCTCCTTGGGTATCCTAATCCTGTCACTACAAACAAGGTCCCCTGTAATATCATCATACTCACTCTCATACCCAAGGAACCAATTTCTTGCCCTCAAATCCCATTTTGGCGTATTGGTTCTGGAATGATCCCTTTATCACACAACTCTTTCTCTCTTTTATCACACTTTGGCATGGCAGTCGCATAGCCCCCTGGCCCTAGGCGATGGTGATTTTTTTCGCATCATTTTTCTTGTTTTTTCTGACTTTTTCTTAGCATCTTCTGACTTCTTGTACTTCACAAATGCATCCTAGTGAGGTTGCTGCTTCACTAGATAGCCTTCGAATTTTGGAGTAGTCTTGTCCTTCTAATGCTTTAGCCATAATGATTTCTTCTAATTCCAGAATAGTTCGGCCATCTTCTTAAGATCCCACTCCTTGACTTTCTTCCTCAATGTACCTGTGTCGACATCATCCTCATATTCTGGTAGGGTGAATTGTGCCATGAGGTCATTCCAAAGACCCTCTTTGTACCTTTCGGCGACATACTCACTCCCTTCCGCCCCTTTGGGCTTATGCCACTCTCAAACGGTGATCGGGATGCGATCCGTAACCATAACTCCGCATTGTTATTTAAATACATTTGCAGCCTTTTTGTGTTCCAACGGTTCACCCAGTGCTGATATCGTCATAATTGTATAATGCGTAGATGCGGCCAACTTTTAGGGTGGGCCTCATTTCAAAGATTTGCTCGATGTGGAGGCCTAAGATCATTCGTAAATATAATATATATACAACTCGGCATATACAGCTCCTCTCGGACATCATATATCTAGTGATCACTGGACATCATATATATACCTCGCCGGTCTTTGTTAAGGGTCCATCAGCTTCTCCATCATCGGAGCTGTAGGCTCCTCCATCATCGGAGCCGGCGGCTTCTCCCTCTCTTTGGTTGACCTCCTCTCCCTCACTGGATGGGTTCAGATACCTCGAGGGAGATTCAGATGGATCAGCGTCATGGATTATATCCTCGAGAATTTCTTCTTGTGCTAGGTCTTTGCGGATTGGACTAAGTGGATCCATAGTTTCTGCAAATGCGAGATGCACACAATGTTATTTCAAAATACACACAATATTTGAACATAGAAAAAATCCTATTTTCAAATATATTTGCACACAATATTTGCAAAATGCACACAATATTTTTGCACACAATATTTACATTTGCAAAAAATCCTATTTTTGCACACAATATTTCAATTGCAACACAAATATTTAAATGCAACACAAATATTTCTATGCAATAATATTTCTATACAATATTATTTCTATGCAATAATATTTCTATACAAATATTTCTATACAAATATTAAAATGCAACACAAATATTGTACGCAATAATATTTCTATACAGATATCTAAATACAACAGAAATATTTCTATGCAATAATATTTCTATACAATATTATTTGTATGTAATAATATTTCTATAAAAATATTTCTATACAATATTATTTCTATGCAATAATATTTCTATACAAATATTTTAATGCAACACAAATATTTCTATGCAATAATTATTTCTATACAAATATTTAAATGCAACACATATATTTCTATACAAATATTTAAATGCAACACAAATATTTCTATACAAATATTTAAATGCAACACAAATATTTCTATGAAATAATTATTTCTATACAAATATGTAAATGCAACACAAATATTTCTATGCAATAATATTTCTATACAATATTATTTCTATGCAATAATATTTCTATACAAATATTTCTATGCAACACAAATATTTTTATGCAATAATTATTTCTATTCATTTCATCGGAGCTAGAAACTACCTCGAGGTGGTGGCGGCCCGCGCGGGGAGGCGACAGATAGCATGGTGGTGGCGTTGGGAGGGGCGCGGGGAGGTGCGGGGAGGCGTGGCGGCCGCGCGAAGGGGCGCGGGGTGGCGATGGCGTCCGGCGTTTGGGAAGCCTAGCAGCGCTGTAATCATCGATGGCCTCCAAGTCCCGGTTAATAGATTCGACCGAGGAAGGAGGCCGCGAATAAATACCCCCTTTAGTATCGGTGCGTCGCACCAGCCGGAACTAAAGGGGGTCATTAGTCCCAGCTTGGGCAACACACCAGGACTAAAGGAGGGTGGTGGATTTTTGGGCACCAACATGCTGCACAGGCTTTAGTCCCGGCTTGTGAGTTGGGATGGGACAAAAGTCCTAAAATTGCGCGCGCTGGGCCAAAACTAGTGCACGTTGTACTGTTTTTTTTAAACATTTGAATTTGCATGCTATTATATTTTTTAAACATTTGAATTATACAGGTTTTACATACTTATGAATTTGACAAAACTTTCAACATGAAAAGTGCTTGAATTTGAATAATTAATCTAAATCCATTTTCTGTTTATAAAATAATTATTTTAACTAGTCAAACTATTAACCGTTTTGCCATTTTCAATTTAAAAATGCATTAACTATTATATTTTGCATATTTTTGAATCTCACTAAACTTTCAACATAAAAAGTGCTTGAATTTGAATAAGTAATCCAAATCCATTTTCTCTTTTATAAAATAATTATTCTAACTTGTTAAACTATTAAACATTTTGCCATTTTCAACTAAAAATGCATTAACAATTATGTTTTGCATATTTTTGAATCTCACTGAACTTTCAACATAAAAGTGCTTGAATTTGAATAAGTAATACGCATCAATTTTCTATTTTATAAAATAATTAGTCTAACTTGTCAATCTATCAACCGTTTGTTTTCCCGCCTTTCTCTCTAACCGGGGCTTTTAGTCCCGGTTGGAGCCACTAACCAGGACTAAAGATATTTTCCGCTATTTCCCACCGCTTCCTGCCATGTTTTCTCTCCCTTTCCCTCTAACCGGGACTAAAGATATTTCCTTCCATTTCCCACCGCTTTCCGCGATGTTTTCCCGCACTTTCCCTCTATATCTAGGCTGACCGTGTCATGGCTATCCACACATACACACCTTGTTTTGATGTTCCACACATACATGGACCCGTAGTCCAGAAACGTATCTATAATTTTTGATGTTCTATGCTTGTTTAATATCTATTTTGCTTTGCTTTGTCTATAATTTGAGGTATTTTTATATGTTTTCTGGAACTAACCTATTAACAAGTTGCAACAGTGCCAGTTGCCTGTTTTTTCTTTTGGTTCCAGAAAGGCAGAAAATCAATATTCTCAGAATTGGATGGGACAAAAGCCAAAGTCAATATTTTACTGTGGGCAACACGGAGTCCAGAGGAGAGACGGAGGGGCGCCACAGGGAGGCCAGACCCCCTAGGCGCGGGCCCACCCTCCCAGCCTCGCCTTTTCGCCTATAAGAAGTCCCTGATGCAGAAACCCAAGGCATCTTGATCAAAACTCCACGAAATCATCTGTAGCCTCCGCCACCATCGTCCCTAGATCGGGGGGGATCTGAAGTTCTTCCCGGCACCCTGCCGAAGGGGAGATCATCCCCGCGGCCTTCTTCTCCGGTATGAAGCGTGAGTAGTTCCACTTTGGACTACGGGTCCATGTAGTAGCTAGATGGTTCTATCTCCTCCTTTGTGCTTTCATGTATAGATCTTGTGAGCTCCATTCATGATCAAGATCTAATCTATTTGTAATCATGCATGTTGTGTTTGCGGGGATCCAATGGATATTGAGATTACTATGTCAGATTGATTAATGGTTTTGTCTATTTGATTCTATCATGTCTGTGTTGTTTGTGATCTTGCATGCTCTCGTTGTTAGTAGCTATCTTGGCCAAGTAGTTGTTAGTGACTCCAAGAGGGGGTATTTATGCTCGATAGTGGGTTCATGCCTCTAGTTTCCAAGGGAAGTGACAGAAATCTCTTTGGTTGTAGATGTGTTGTTTCCACTAGGGAGAAAACAACGGTCTCTTGTTCATGGAACAAGTGGATTGTTTACCTTACGCACTTTGCTTAATGCAGTTGTCTGTTGCTTGCAACTTAATACTGGAGGGGGTTCGAATGATAACCTGAAGGTGGACTTCTAGTCATAGACGCAGTTGGATGGCGGTCTATGTATATTTTTGTATTGCCCAATCGAATCTCATAGGATATTTTTGTCTTGTATTGCATTGTTATGCCTTGCTCAGTTCCTCTTAATTGCCCCGCTGTAATTTGTTTACCCTTCATGCCATATTGTTTATCTAAGGAGAACACCTCTAGCGAACTATGGACCCTAGTCCAATCTTTACCATTGATACATCTTCCACTGTTTACTTGCTGCAAACCATCATCACCTTCCACACCATACAGTTAATCCTTTGTTACAGCAACCCGTGAGATTGACAACCTCACTGTTCGTTGGGGCAAAGTCTCGAGTTTGTGTTGTGCAGGTTTCCATGTTGCTTGCAACACTTGTGTGACGTTTCCTTCCTCCTACTGGTTCAGTAACCTCAGTTTCTTACTGAGGGAAGACTTGCTTCTGTGTTGCATCACACCTTGCTCTTGGGGTTTCCCGACGAAGTGCACGTACATTAACTAGGCGCATCAACAAGTTTTTTGGCGCCGTTGCCGGGGAGGCTAAGGACATCTTCACAAGGGGAGTCCTCCTCAACCTTTCTCTTTTCTTTGTTTTTAGTTTGCTTGGTTTCTTTTGCTTGGTTTTGTTTGCCTCTTTTTATGAAAAACTCCAAAAAAATTTAGTTTCGTTTGGTTTCCTTTCTCTTATCAAAAACACAAAAAAACATTAGTTCCTGCTCTAGCTGCTGTTGTTGTTTTTGGCTTCCCCACCTTTGCCAAAATGAACTCTGCTGAGAACACCAAGTTGTGTGACTTCACTAGCACAAACAACAATGATTTCCTTAGCACTCCTATTGC
Organism: Avena sativa; assembly: GCA_916181665.1. Classification (NCBI taxonomy): domain Eukaryota; kingdom Viridiplantae; phylum Streptophyta; class Magnoliopsida; order Poales; family Poaceae; genus Avena; species Avena sativa. The sequence continues at coordinate 213,049,085 of OV702293.1, forward strand.
TCCACCTTCTCCTGACGCTACCTTTTATGAAATTAAGCCTGCTTTGTTGAATCTTGTGATGAGAGAGCAATTTTCTGGTGCTAGTTCTGATGATGTTGCTGCCCATCTCAATAACTTTGTTAAACTTTGTGAGATGCAAAAGTGTAGCATCCCAATTGTCTAACAATTGTAATGCTACTTGGTCTAGTAATATAATGGCTACTTCATATATATAATCGTTGCATCATAATTATATCATGCTCATGTCATCATGCCACCTTGCATTTGAGCATCATATAAAACCCTTTTCCATTTGGTTCTTATCTCATCTGCATTATTAATTGTATTTGCCTCTTGATATTGTATTTGGTTATTGATATATTTTTTAAATGCCCAAGTTGAGTTGGGGGCATATCTCTTTCAACTCCACCACCTTATCCTTGTCACCACCTTATAATTCCACCATTCCATTATCCATGAGCTTGCATTTGTTTTTCTTTTAGTATTTCATCTAGCTCATGGGAGATAGGATGGATTTACTTCTACTATTCTTTTGCTTGGCTTAATCCCACTTTTGGGAATGCATAGGAATAATGCCATGTAAATATTATTGTTTTCACAAGATTAAGCATGGCATTAATTGTTATGCATGGGCCATGCAAGTACCACCTTTTTCTAGCCTTTTGGTTTTTATTTGAATCTTTGAGTGGATCTTCCCCATATCTCTCTCTACCCCTTATGCTTGATCTTGCTAGATGCATACAAGCATCAAAAACCCCATCACCATCCCCATCCATGCCTTCACCACCTTTTCTTCTCTTCTCTCTTTTGGATATATCTTGCTTGAGCTTGTCATGAGCATGCTTGATCTTGTCAAAAGAGAACCACTCCATCTATCTCTCTCTCTCCCTCCTTTTGGCTTGATCTAGTTTGATCTTGCTTAAACCATATCACCACATCCCTCTCTTTTCTTGTCTTGATCTTGTTGGAGCTTGGCATGTTCTTGGCTTGATCTTGACAAAAGCAAAACCTAGCTACAATACCACTCCTCTCTCTTCACCCACCCTCTCTAAACCACACCCCCATCTAAACCAAACCCTAGCTACCACCCCTCTCTCTCGGCCTCTCTCTTCTCTCTACCTAGATGGCCCCACCTGGTCACCCTGGCCCCACCTAGCTACCCCATCCCTAGCAAAAACCCTAACCCGAGCCATACCCCCCTCTCTCTCCTAACCCTAGCCCCAACCCTAGCTAGCCTGAGCCTTCCCTCTCCTCCTTTCCTCTTCTATCTCTGCCATGAGGGCCCCTCCAACCGAGCCTCCCCGCTGGCCCTACCGTCCCCACCTGGCAGCCCCCCCTTCACCACCTCGCCCTGCTCCTTCCCCGGCTCGAGCACGTGAGGGGAGAAGGAAAAAGGTGGCCAAGCCACCTTTAACCTACCCACTCCCCCACGGAACCCCCTCTCCCTCTCTTCTCTACCCACTCCCTCTTCTCTCGCCCGCTGCCTTCCCCAGATCTACCCCAGGGCGCCTGCCGCTCCTCCTCTCCCTCTCCACCGACGTCTACCCCAACGCCGGCCACCGTCTGCTCCACCGGCGCTGCTACGATCCAGACGACGAGCGCGACGTGGAGGTGATCGAGGAGGACGAGGAGGTCCTCTGCATCCGCTCCGTACACGCCGTCGAGGAGGAGGAGGACCAGAGCCACCAGGCCGACGCTGCTCCGACGCGAAACCCTAACTCCGCCGGCCTCTGCCTCACCGCCGATCGTCTGCACCCCTGCCCGATCCACCGCCACCGACAGCCTCGCGGTGAGCCTCTCCACCCCCCTGACATGGTCCGCCTCGCTGTCGTCGCCTGTGCTCGCCGGTCAGATCGTCGAATGGATTCGGTGCGCGGCAGCAGACGTCGTTTCCTCGTTGTCTCGCCGCGCAGCGACCTAGCTAGCCTGCGTCCGCCCCTCTGTCACCAACCTGGAAGCCACCGCACTGGTTCGCACCCCCAGCGCGCGCCCGCACGTCCCTGGTTCGAGCCCCGCGCGCCGCGCGCTGCGCGTGCGAGCACCGACCCGTCCGCAGAGAAGAAGCACAGTAGCGCTGCTGTTTTTGCGGATACCCCCCCTGCGCCTTTTTGTTGCTCAACCCGCGGTCCGCCTGGCCCACTAGTCAGCCGCCGGCCAACCTTGCAGAGAACCCCCCCAGCTCTCCTGCCCTCAACCCGCAGCCCCCTGGATCCGCGACGTGTCATCCGCTGAACGGCTGCGCGCGCAGTGGACCCGCGAGTGCTCTGGCCCCACCTGTCACTCTCTGAGGCTGGAATAGCTCGCGGTGACAGAAGTTTTTCTGTGCGCCTGTGTCGTCCAGTCAGCATGGCCCAACATGTAATTGGCTGTGGCTAACTTAACTTGAGTATAAAAAGTATTTTTCTGTATTCTGTTTTAATTCAAACCTTTTCAAATTAATTCAAATTCAAAAATTTAAATCTGTTTTTAAATAACTTTTAAAATACAAATCCAAATAATACAAATAATATATGTTTTCAAACCAGAAAAATATGAGGAATTCAAATATGGCCTTCAAATATATTTTAGACACTTTAATTTCCAAGTTAATTAAAATTACAATAAAATGCCCTTTTCTTAATTAATTAATAACTTTTGTTTTATAACTCCAAATTTAACAAATGATATGTCTAAAATGATTAGCTCAACGAGACCTTTCTGTTTATGCATTCCATTATCTGTTTTGTAGCATGCATCATATAAATATAATGTGGACAGAAACTAATATGAGGTTAAAATGAGGCTAAAACTCAATAAAATGGTTTATTCTTGTATTCCACACCTCACCCATGCCATGCTACCTTATTGCCATGCAAATTGTGCATCATTCATCATGGCATGATTGTTTGCTTGATGCATTTATTCATATGTTTGTGCACTTTATTTATGTTGGCCCTTGTTTGTTTGGTTCTTCTTCGAATAGACGCTGAGCAGGGGATATATCAAGAGAACCAGGAGCACTACCCAGATCCTTCTCTCGCTTCAACTGAGCTGCCAGGCAAGCACTACCACATGCTTGCATACATATAGTACCTATTGCCTCTTTCTTACTCTTGCATCATTGAGTCGCGATTGCATTAAACTGAATCCCAAGTATTGCATAGCCTTTACTTTTTAAACCCCACCGAAGCTTGTCTCCCCATCCCATGAGCCATTACTACAGGAGTTGTTTGAGCCATGCGAGTCGTAGAACATCATGTGTAGGGTATGTGAGTGTCTGATGGATAACGAGGTACCTATACAACTTAATCTGAGTAGTAATGGGATAACTAATGAAAGTGGCATCGGTGAGCCATTTTTGCTATTTGGTTTTTCAGGCTCACTTGTGTCCCGTAGGACCCCGAGTACTTGATTCCTGTTCCTTGAATATTCGCGCTATCCACATCCGTGAGGCCTTATGGACCCCCCTGAGCCCGAGCTTGATTCATTCTTATTTCTTGGGGCCACAAACTAGTTTGGGGTTTTGCTACTATTCTATACTTATGCCATGCTTTACTGCTTTATTTAAGATTGTGCGAGGTACTGCACACTGTACTGTTTAGGTAAGCGGAGTGTTTTCGCGGTATCGACAAGCCCAGTCACATTTTCGGGTTCCCAGTCGTTTACAGCCATTGACGCAAACCTTGATTCCGTCTCGGAGTCGGCCAACTTCGTTGCGGGTAGCTTAATGGGGTGGCCCCCTGAAATATTTCTGAATCCTGTGATCGCTTTGTCGTGAATGCCTCGTTGGGTTTTGATTTGGTTTTTTTCCGAGGTTGAGCGAGTGTGTGTTGCTATTTATGCACCCCTGCAGGGTAAAAACTTTCTGAAAGCCATGTCCGCGGTTATGGAAGACTTGGAGCACAGTTTCTCGATCATAGACAAGCATAACTAAAGTACCGCTTCTAAATTGACTAAACAACTGACTAGTAAATAGTGCAACGCTCATGGAATGGTTAATAAAACTGCCAACGGATGGGGTGTTGTTCGTCCGCTTCCTCGTCGGTAAGCGAGGAGGAGGATGGATCTGTGGATATTACCGTTATAACTGTTATAACTGTTGTTATTAATTCACGGACATCCGTCTATCTCTGGTTAGGCGGATGGTTAGCGGGTATCTATAGAATTGTTAGGGTTTATCTTTTGCTGCAATTGCGTCACCCCAGGTTGTGTCCCCTTTAGAGGTATAAAGACTTGCTGAGTACCCCTAGGGTCTCACACGATTAATTGTTTGATTCAGATGAACAGGTAAACTCGTAAGATGGATACTGGGTGGAGGAGACGGACGATGTGGGCAACGATCATTCGGTGTAGAGATTCCGGGAACGGGGATCCGTGAGATCTATGGGCGGGATGTGCTTATTTATGGGGCATCTTATGTCGATTTGCTTCTTATCCGTACTCGGATTTTGTCTTCCGCTTCCGCTTGATACTCTGATGTTTGATGTATGAGGAGATATCCTAAACTATTATATCTATCTAGGATATTTGGATCTTGCCGTATGGCGTTGCTATATTTCCTTTCTTTTTAGATGGAATGACTCTGAGAACCGTTGTATGGTGGCTTGCATACATACTCATTTGTGTATGTAGTTGATCCCTTCGCCTGCCGATTACGCCGCCCGTTCTTGCTCCGATGTTTGGAAATGGTTAGGACGGCCGAAAGGTCTACCTGTGAGTGGCATTTGGGCCCCACCGTACTATTTTAACCATTTCCGCTCATCCAGGCTTGTAACTAGGAGCGTAATTCACCGAGGTAGTTACAATTGGTATCAGAGCCATCCCGCCCTTCAGGGTCTCAGCCAAATGGTCGTTGTCAGTCTAGAAAATATTTTGGTAGCTATGTATACTAGGGAAAAACAAAACGCGAGAGTAGGACTGCTTCCACTTTTCTTCTTACCCACCCACCCACCCTTTTCTGGTAAGGAAGTGTAATGTTTTCAATCCTCTCCTCAAAATTCAAACTAGGATTCACGTGTTCTGGGTTTCCATAGTACCATAGGTTGTGTGTTTGTGTGTGTGTGTAATTCCTTGTCTATCTGTTGCATCCAAGTTGTTATCACAATCTGCCTTTGGTTATAAACTGTTGGTACATTCCATACCGACAGGCTTTTGCAAACCGACGCGATCTATCTGATTCGTTGTATACCGCCGCGATCTGTCTTACTCTTTGTTATCTGACGTTATCTTGTTTGGGGTGTTCGTTTCCGTAGTTACTAATCTTTAGGTTCATCTTGAGAAGAAGGTGTTGGGATATGTGTTTTACTTATTCATGTGCGGAGTAATGATTTGAGTGCAGGATGGAGTCGCGACCATACCACTACTCTTATCATTCGCTCTTGTATATTGAATTGGTAGAGTCACTAATCTTGATTCGTTAAGGGATTTTACGCATCTATTGGTATTTTAATGCCGAAATTTGTGGAAAAAATTTCTTTGATATATCTGTGTACCACACTCCTTTTCAGTCGTGTGCGATATGCTTAATATCTTCTAGGTGCTTTGAACTTCGTTGATATTTTAATATCATCTTAGTAAATTGTATCCTTTAATCTTGATTAATTCCATCTTGGTACTATTTTGGATTATTATTATTCTCCATCATAGTACTGACTTGTGTTTTATGTCAATCACAGGATGGCACCACCACGCCGTTCTGGGGAGGACATACAACCTGAACTGGGGGCAACGTTGTCAAGCATCGCCAATGCCTTGGCAGCAATGCAGCAGAACCAGCAGCGTTTTGAAGAGAGTGTCAGGAGGAATGAGTTTGTTCCGCTACCTCCACCTCCCAAGCGAGGAGACATCAAAAGCTTCCTGAAGTTCAACCCACGCCAATTTGATGTTTCTGATCAACCACTTGATGCTGATGATTGGTTGCGTGAGATGTCAAGGTTACTGGCAACTGCTGATGTTCCTGAGCAAGAATGGGTAAAGTGTGCTACTCACCTTCTGAAGGGAGATGCAGCTCTGTGGTGGGAGAATTACCTGAAGGCAAACCACACTGGTTTTCAGCCTACTTGGGGACAGTTCACAGGAGTTTTCAAAGAGCAGTATCTGTCAGAAATTGTCATGGAGAGGATGAAGGAAGTGTTTCTCAACCTCAAGTAGGGCAATGACAATGTCAATACCTACATCAGGAACTTCATGAACCTTTCTCGTTATGGTGGCGATGAGATCTCTGATGACAAGAAGAAGCAAAAGAGGTTCCGGCAAGGGCTCAATGCATCGATTAAATATGCAATCACACATGCAAGGCCGGCGTCTTTTCTGGAACTTCAGCATACAGCTCTGCAGGAAGAGGCAAGTAGGCAAGTGTTTGAGGAGTCAAAGAAACACAACCGTGATGCAGCAAGCTCTTCAGCTATGTCAGCTCCTTCTAAGCGTCGTGTCTGGGTTCCTAACACCCCACCGTCGCTCCCGGCTCCACCAAGACCTTCAAGCTTCGCGGCAAGGCCAACAAACTCCCTCACTGCTGCTCCCAGGGGCTACAACCACCACTACCCTGGAGCGCCTGGCGGAGTCCCTGGCTACGTTGCTCCACGTCCACCTGGTGCTTGTTACACGTGTGGAAACACTGGGCATCAGTACTGGAACTGTCCGATGAAGAACAAGGCTCTTCCTCCACCACCTCCAAGATCTGCGGCAAGCTATGCTATGGTTCGTGCACCACCACCTCGGGCTCTCAACATCAACACCAAGCCCGGGTCTACTGTTGCTCGTGCCAACTGTGTCAACGCCGCTCAAGCCGAGCATGCACCTGGAGTTGTGATGGGTATGCTATCCGTTAATTCAGTCCCTGCACGAGTTTTGTTTTATTCTGGTGCATCGCATTCTTTTGTTTCTCACAAGTTTGCAGATGAGAATGGGTTAGCTATGGATCCTCTCCTTAAGAGGTTAATGGTCCTTTCTCCTGGAGCAACAATGGCAGCTTCTAAAATCAGCCATGGCAATCAAATTGAGATTGGTGGCTCTTCGTTCTCGGCTTCCTTAATTGTTCTGGGCAATTCTGACATTGATGTCATCTTGGGCATGGATTGGTTGACAGAAAATGCAGCTGTGATTGATTGTGCTGAACGCTCGGTTTCTCTGAAGATTCCTGAAGGCCATATAGTCTATTCTCCAAGTCAGACTCCTGCTATCCATCTTTTCTCTTTGGCGGCTCTGAATGATGATGCTATGGAAGCTATTCAGAGTGTTCCGGTGGTCTGTGAGTTCCCAGATGTCTTTCCTGAAGAGTTGCCAGGTATGCCTCCGGATCGTGAGGTTGAGTTTGTAATTGAGCTTGAACCTGGTACCGCTCCTATCTCCAAGCGGCCTTATAAAATGGGTCCTGCTGAGTTGGCTGAACTCAAACATCAACTTGATGAACAAGAGAAGTTGGGTTTCATTCAACACAGTACTTCTTCTTGGGGTAGCCCAACAATCTTTGTGAAGAAGCGAGACAAGACTGATAGACTTTGTGTTGACTATCGGGCTCTCAATGCTAAAACCATCAAGAATAAATATCCCCTTCCGCGGATTAATGATCTCTTCGATCAGCTAGCTGGAGCTGTGGTATTCTCTAAGCTTGACTTGAGAAGTGGTTATCACCAAATCAAGATTCGCAAGGAAGATGTTCCTAAAACAGCTTTCACCACCCGCTATGGCCTGTATGAGTACACGGTCATGTCTTTCGGTCTCACCAACGCACCTGCCACCTTCTCGAGGCTCATGAACTCGGTTTTCATGGAGTATCTTGATAAGTTCGTTGTGGTCTATCTGGATGACATCCTAGTCTATTCTAAGTCGAAGGAAGAACATGAAGAACACCTTTGGTGTGTCCTAAACAAGCTTCGTGAGAACCGCCTGTATGCAAAGTTCTCCAAGTGTGAGTTTTGGCTGCCTCAAGTAACCTATCTTGGTCACGTCACCTCTGCCAAGGGCATTGCCGTCAACCCGGAAACTATGAAGACAATTGTCGAATGGCTTCCTCCTGTAAATGTCAAAGAAGTGCGGAGTTTCCTTGGTTTGGCTAGTTATTGCCGTCGCTTCGTTCAGAACTTTTCGAAGATAGCAAAGCCTCTTACCGATCTACTCAAGAAAGGCAAGAAATACCTTTGGACTCCTGCATGTCAAGCAAGCTTTGAGACACTCAAAGAGAAGCTCACTTCCACACCAGTCTTGGTTACTCCGGATACCTCCAAGCCTTTCCAGATATTCTGTGACGCCTCTTTGCAAGGATTGGGTGCGGTCCTTATGCAAGAAAAACAAGTTGTTGCTTATGCCTCTCGACAGTTGAAGACGCATGAGATCAACTATCCTACACATGACCTCGAGCTCGCAGCAGTTGTCTTTGCTTTGAAAGTATGGAGGCACTACTTGCTTGGCAACCGTTGTGAAATCTTTTCTAATCACAAGAGTTTGAAGTACATCTTCACTCAGCCTGATCTCAACCTTCGGCAGAGGAGATGGATTGAAGCAATCAATGACTTCGATTTGACCATCAACTACACTCCGGGCAAAGCTAATGTCATGGCCGATGCGCTCAGCCGCAAAGCTTATGTCAACAACCTCATGATGGAAGAACAACAGCCTCTCTTGTGCGAGGAATTCCGTCAGCTCAACCTTGAAATTGTGGAACAAGGGAATCTTCTGAACCTTCTAGCAACCCCTCTCTTGGAGGAAAAAGTCCGCTCTTCTCAGCTTGGTGATCCTTACACCAAAAAGATCATCTCTAGGCTTCAGCTTCCGAAGTATGAGTCCTTCCACGTCGATGATCAAGGCACGCTTTTATTTGAACACCGGATGTTTGTTCCGAACTACCCGGGTTTGAGAGAGCAAGTTCTCAAGGAGGCGCATGATTCTGTTCTTTCTATCCACCCTGGCAGCACAAAGATGTACATGGACTTGAAAACACAATATTGGTGGCCTGGTTTGAAACGATATTGTGCCAAGTATGTCTCGGAGTGTGATGTCTGCCGCAGAGTGAAAGCTGTCCATCAGAAACCTTCCGGTCTTCTACAGCCATTGAAACCCCCAGAATGGAAATGGGAGAAAGTAGAGATGGACTTCATCACTGGTTTTCCAAGGTCGCAGAAGGGCAACAATGCAATCTTTGTTGTCATTGACAGGCTTTCTAAAGTGGCTCACTTCTTCCCCGTCAAGGAAACCATTTCTGCAATTCAGTTGGCTGAGCTCTATATCAACAGAATTGTCTCTCTGTATGGGGTTCCGCTCGAGATCAGTTCAGACCGTGGAAGCATCTTCACTTCCAAGTTCTGGGAGAGTTTCCAAAATGCTTTAGGAACAAAATTGAACTTCAGCATAGCTTACCACCCTCAGTCGCAAGGACAAGTTGAAAGGATCAATCAGATTCTGGAGGATATGCTTCGTGCTTGCGTCATCTCTTTTGGCATGAAGTGGGAAGAATGTCTTCCTTATGCTGAATTCTCTTACAACAATAGCTTCCAGAAAAGTCTAAAGATGGCACCATTTGAGGCTCTGTATGGTCGCAAATGCAGAACTCCGATTGGTTGGTCGGATGCAGGAGAAAGAATATTGTTTGGCCCTGATATTGTAACTCAAGCGGAGGAGAAAGTGCACATCATTCTTGAAAATCTAAGGATTGCTCAAAGTCGCCAGAAGAGCAATTATGACAGGAAGCACACGGACATGGAGTATGTCCCTGGTGATCTCGTTTATCTTCGTGTCACTCCCATGAGAGGCACGCACCGTTTTGGTATCAAAGGAAAGCTGGCTCCTAGATACATCGGTCCTTTCAAAATTCGTGGAAGAAGAGGAGAAGTTGCTTATGCTCTTGAGCTCCCGGAAAAACTCAAAGTCCATGATGTTTTCCACATCTCTCAGCTCAAGAAGTGCTTCAAGGATCCCGACAGGACTGTGGACCATGAGCTTATCAATCTCCAAGAAGACCTGTCTTATCAAGAACACCCCACAAAAATCCTTGAAGTCGCAGAAAGAAGGACTCGCAACAAGTCCATCAAGTTCTGCAAGGTGCAGTGGTCGCACCATTCTGTTGATGAAGCCACTTGGGAACGTGAAGATGAGCTTCGTGCCAAGTATCCTACCCTCTTTGTGTCTTCTTCTTCTTCTAGAATCTCGGGGCGAGATTCCTGTTTAGTGGGGGAGAGTTGTAGCATCCCAATTGTCTAACAATTGTAATGCTACTTGGTCTAGTAATATAATGGCTACTTCATATATATAATCGTTGCATCATAATTATATCATGCTCATGTCATCATGCCACCTTGCATTTGAGCATCATATAAAACCCTTTTCCATTTGGTTCTTATCTCATCTACATTATTAATTGTATTTGCCTCTTGATATTGTATTTGGTTATTGATATATTGTTTAAATGCCCAAGTTGAGTTGGGGGCATATCTCTTTCAACTCCACCACCTTATCCTTGTCACCACCTTATAATTCCACCATTCCATTATCCATGAGCTTGCATTTGTTTTTCTTTTAGTATTTCATCTAGCTCATGGGAGATAGGATGGATTTACTTCTACTATTCTTTTGCTTGGCTTAATCCCACTTTTGGGAATGCATAGGAATAATGCCATGTAAATATTATTGTTTTCACAAGATTAAGCATGGCATTAATTGTTATGCATGGGCCATGCAGGTACCATTTTCCCTTTTCTAGCCTTTTGGTTTTTATTTGAATCTTTGAGTGGATCTTCCCCATATCTCTCTCTACCCCTTATGCTTGATCTTGCTAGATGCATACAAGCATCAAAAACCCCATCACCATCCCCATCCATGCCTTCACCACCTTTTCTTCTCTTCTCTCTTTTGGCTATATCTTGCTTGAGCTTGTCATGAGCATGCTTGATCTTGTCAAAAGAGAACCACTCCATCTATCTCTCTCTCTCCCTCCTTTTGGCTTGATCTAGTTTGATCTTGCTTAAACCATATCACCACATCCCTCTCTTTTCTTGTCTTGATCTTGTTGGAGCTTGGCATGTTCTTGGCTTGATCTTGACAAAAGCAAAACCTAGCTACAATACCACTCCTCTCTCTTCACCCACCCTCTCTAAACCACAGCCCCATCTAAACCAAACCCTAGCTACCACCCCTCTCTCTCGGCCTCTCTCTTCTCTCTACCTAGATGGCCCCACCTGGTCACCCTGGCCCCACCTAGCTACCCCATCCCCAGCAAAAACCCTAACCCGAGCCATACCCCCCTCTCTCTCCTAACCCTAGCCCCAACCCTAGCTAGCCCGAGCCTTCCCTCTCCTCCTTTCCTCTTCTATCTCTGCCATGAGGGCCCCTCCAACCGAGCCTCCCCGCTGGCCCTACCGTCCCCACCTGGCAGCCCCCCCTTCACCACCTCGCCCTGCTCCTGCCCCGGCTCGAGCACGTGAGGGGAGAAGGAAAAAGGTGGCCGAGCCACCTTTAACCTACCCACTCCCCCATGGCACCCCCTCTCCCTCTCTGCTCTACCCACTCCCTCTTCTCTCGCCCGCTGCCTTCCCCAGATCTACCCCAGGGCGCCTGCCGCTCCTCCTCTCCCTCTCCACCGACGTCTACCCCAACGCCGGCCACCGTCTGCTCCACCGGTGCTGCTACGATCCAGACAACGAGCGCGACATGGAGGTGATCGAGGAGGACGAGGAGGTCCTCTGCATCCGCTCCGTACACGCTGTCGAGGAGCAGGAGGACCAGAGCCACCAGGCCGACGCTGCTCCGACGCGAAACCCTAACTCCGCCGGCCTCTGCCTCACCGCCGATCGTCTGCACCCCTGCCCGATCCACCGCCACTGACAGCCTCGCGGTGAGCCTCTCCACCCCCCTGACATGGTCCGCCTCGCTGTCGTCGCCTGTGCTCGCCGGTCAGATCGTCGAACGGCCTCGGTGCACGGCAGCAGACGTCGTTTCCTTGTTGTCTCGCCGCGCAGCGACCTAGCTAGCCTGCGTCCGCCCCTCTGTCACCAACCTGGAAGCCACCGCACTGGTTCGCACCCCCAGCGCGCGCCCGCACGTCCCTGGTTCGAGCCCCACGCGTCGCGCGCTGCACGTGCGAGCACCGACCCATCCGCAGAGAAGAAGCATAGTAGCGCTGTCGTTTTTGCGGATACCCCCCTGCGCCTTTTTGTTGCTCAACCCGCGGTCCGCCTGGCCCACTAGTCAGCCGCCGGCCAACCTTGCAGAGAACCCCCCCAGCTCTCCTGCCCTCAACCCGCAGCCCCCTGGATCCGCGACGTGTCATCCGCTGAACGGCTGCGCGCGCAGTGGACCCGCGAGTGCTCTGGCTCCACCTGTCACTCTCTGAGGCTGGAATAGCTCGCGGTGACAGAAGTTTTTCTGTGCGCCTGTGTCGTCCAGTCAGCATGGCCCCACCTGTAATTGGCTGTGGCTAACTTAACTTGAGTATAAAAAGTATTTTTCTGTATTCTGTTTTAATTCAAACTTTTTCAAATTAATTCAAATTCAAAAATTTAAATCTGTTTTTAAATAACTTTTAAAATACAAATCCAAATAATACAAATAATATATGTTTTCAAACCAGAAAAATATGAGGAATTCAAATATGGCCTTCAAATATATTTTAGACACTTTAATTTCCAAGTTAATTAAAATTACAATAAAATGCCCTTTTCTTAATTAATTAATAACTTTTGTTTTATAACTCCAAATTTAACAAATGATATGTCTAAAATGATTAGCTCAACGAGACCTTTCTGTTTATGCATTCCATTATCTGTTTTGCAGCATGCATCATATAAATATAATGTGGACAGCAACTAATATGAGGTTAAAATGAGGCTAAAACTCAATAAAATGGTTTATTCTTGTATTCCACACCTCACCCATGCCATGCTACCTTATTGCCATGCAAATTGTGCATCATTCATCATGGAATGATTGTTTGCTTGATGCATTTATTCATATGTTTGTGCACTTTATTTATGTTGGCCCTTGTTTATTTGGTTCTTCTTCGAATAGACGCTGAGCAGGGGATATATCAAGAGAACCAGGAGAACAACCAAGATCCTTCTCTCGCTTCAACTGAGCTGCCAGGCAAGCACTACCACATGCTTGCATACATATAGTACCTATTGCCTCTTTCTTACTCTTGCATCATTGAGTCGCGATTGCATTAAAATGAATCCCAAGTATTGCATAGTCTTTACTTTTTAAACCCCACCGAAGCTTGTCTCCCCATCCCATGAGCCATTACTACAAGAGTTATTGAAGGGTTTCGCAGCATAGTAAATCAAAATTTTCTACGGAAGCGAACAGAGAGAAAGCCAAGATCTAATCTAGGAGATGCAAACAACGAGAGAGATTGGATTAGATCTTCATACCCTTGAAGATTCGCACAGCGGAACGTTCGTTGGAACGTGGGTGATGTAGTCGTACTCGCTTCTCCTCCTCGCGATCCGATCCGATCTAGCACCACAAGTGGCGGTGCCTCCGTGAGATGCACACGTGCAGCACCTCGACGTCTCCTCCTTCCTCGGACCAGCAAGTAGGGTGGAGAGATGGATTGGATCTACAGCACGACGGCGTGGTGTATATGGTGGAGAATTTCTGCTGCAGGGTTTCGCCTACAAACAGTCGGGAGGGAGGGAGGAAGGCAGCAGGGCTACTAGGGCTTGGAGGGAGATGTGTGTGAGGGGGAGGGGGCGCACCAGCCCTCTATATATAGAGGGGGTGGCGGCGGCCAGCCCTAGCCCCTCCTCCAAGCCTATCTCTAGTTTAAACGATTTAAACTCTCCCCTTATCTAGAAATTCTATCCCTAGATTTAAACGAGTTAAATCTATCTAGAATCGGCTGGGCCCTATGGGGCCTTGTGCCCCTGGCCCAATGCGGCCAGGACACTCCCTCATAGGCCCATGCCCCATCCCGGAAGGTGGGACCATGTTGGCCCCCTTCCGGAAGGTTCTAGAAGCTTCTGGTACAATACCGATTAATCCGGAACAATTCCGAACTCCAAAAACTGCACTGCCTTATATGAATCTTATTCTCCAGACCATTCCGGAACCTCTCGTGATGTCCCGGATCCCATCCGAGACTCCGAACAAAAATTCATAAACCAATTATCCAATCTATCCTAGCGTCGAGACACGTTAAGTGTGTGACCCTGCGGGTTCGAGAATATGCAGACATGATCTTCTATCAATAATCAATAGCGGGGTCTGGGCACCCATATTGACTCCCACACATTCATCGATGATCATATCGGATGAACCACGATGCCAGGATTCAATCAATCCCATATATATATTCCCTTCATCTCGCGATATTTTACTCGATCGTCGGTATCGTTATACCTAGTTCAATCTCGTTCACAGCAAGTACTTTTACTCGTTCCGTAATCCGATATCACTTTGTGATCAACTCCTTAACCACATGCTTGCAAGCGGTGTTGATATCGATTACCGAGTGGGCCCGAAGTATATCTCTCCGACTTGGGAGGGACAAATCCCATCTCGATACATACAACCCAACAGATACTTTCCGATCACCTGAGAGACACCTTTATGATCACCCTCTCATAGGATGACGTTTGATGACCTCAAAGCTTTCTTCCGATACCAGGGAGTTGCATTATCTCATGGTCTAAGGAATACAATATTTGACATAGGAAAAGCTTCGCAAAGATGAACACAATGACACGATCTAATTGCTTCGCTTAGTTTGGGTCTATCCACCATATCATTCTCCCAGTGATATGATCTCATTATCAATTGACAACTCATGCCTATGGTTAGGAAACCTTAACCATCATTGATCAATGAGCTAGTCCATAGAGGCGTACTAGGGACACGGTGTTGTTCACAAACCACACAAGTATTAAAGTTTCCGCTTAATACAATTCTAGCATGGAATATAAACTTTATCATGAACAAGAATTATAATAATAACATCTTTATTATTGCCTCTAGGGCATAATTCCAACAGTTGTTTGAGCCATGCGAGTCGTAGAACAGCATGTGTAGGGTATGTGAGTGTCTGATGGATAACGAGGTACCTATACAACTTAATCTGAGTAGTAATGGGATAACTAATGAAAGTGGCATCGGTGAGCCATTTTTGCTATTTGGTTTTTCAGGCTCACTTGTGTCCCGTAGGACCCCGAGTACTTGATTCCTGTTCCTTGAATATTCGCGCTATCCACATCCGGGAGGCCTTATGGACCCCCCTGAGCCAGAGCTTGATTCATTCTTATTTCTTGGGGCCACAAACTAGTTTGGGGTTTTGCTACTATTCTGTACTTATGCCATGCTTTACTGCTTTATTTAAGATTGTGCGAGGTACTACACACTGTACTGTTTAGGTAAGCGAAGTGTTTTCGCGGTATCGACAAGCCCAGTCACATTTTCGGGTTCCCAGTCGTTTACAGCCATTGACGCAAACCTTGAGTCCGTCTCGGAGTCGGCCAACTTCGTTGCGGGTAGCTTAATGGGGTGGCCCCCTGAAATATTTCTGAATCCTGTGATCGCTTTGTCGTGAATGCCTCGTTGGGTTTTGATTTGGTTTTTTTCCGAGGTTGAGCGAGTGTGTGTTGCTATTTGTGCACCCCTGCAGGGTAAAAACTTTCTGAAAGCCGTGTCCGCGGTTATGGACGACTTGGAGCACAGTTTCTCGATCATAGACAAGCATAACTAAAGTACCGCTTCTAAATTGACTAAACAACTGACTAATAAATAGTGCAACGCTCATGGAATGGTTAATAAAACTGCCAACGGATGGGGGGTTGTTCGTCCGCTTCCTCGTCGGTAAGCGAGGAGGAGGATGGATCTGTGGATATTACCGTTATAACTGTTATAACTGTTGTTATTAATTCACGGACATCCGTCTATCTCTGGTTAGGCGGATGGTTAGCGGGTATCTATAGAATTGTTAGGGTTTATCTTTTGCTCCAATTGCGTCACCCCAGGTTGTGTCCCCTTTAGAGGCATAAAGACTTGCTGAGTACCCCTAGGGTCTCACACGATAAATTGTTTGATTCAGATGAACAGGTAAACTCGCAAGATGGATACTGGGTGGAGGAGACGGGCGATGTGGGCAACGATCATTCGGTGTAGAGATTCTGGGAACGGGGATCCGTGAGATCTGTGGGCGGGATGTGCTTATTTATGGGGCATCTTATGCCGATTTGCTTCTTATCCGTACTCGGATTTTGTCTTCCGCTTCCGCTTGATACTCTGATGTTTGATGTATGAGGAGATATCCTAAACTATTATATCTATCTAGGATATTTGGATCTTGCCGTATGGCGTTGCTATATTTCCTTTCTTTTTAGATGGAATGACTCTGAGAACCGTTGTATGGTGGCTTGCATACATACTCATTTGTGTATGTAGTTGATCCCTTCGCCTGCCGATTACGCCGCCCGTTCTTGCCCCGATGTTTGGAAATGGTTAGGACGGCCGAAAGGTCTACCTGTGAGTGGCATTTGGGCCCCACCGTACTATTTTAACCATTTCCGCTCATCCAGGCTTGTAACTAGGAGCGTAATTCACCGAGGTAGTTACAACAAGTATAAGGATGTAGATGGAGATATTATTAAGCTCAAGTTGTTTCCTATCTCCTTGAGAGGAAAAGCTAAAGAATGGTTGCTATCCTTTCCTAGAAATAATATTGATTCTTGGACTAAATGCAAAGATGCTTTTATTGGCAAGTACTACCCTCCTGCTAAGATTATATCTATGAGAAGTGACATTATGAAATTTAAACAACTTGATAATGAACATGTTGCTCAAGCTTGGGAAAGAATGAAATCTTTGGTTAAGAATGGTCCCACTCATGGACTCAATGCTTGGATGATTATCCAGACTTTTTATGCATGTTTGAACTTCTCTTCAAGAAACCTGTTGGATTCAGCTGCTGGAGGTACCTTTATGGGCATCACTTTGGGTGCTGCAACAAAACTCCTTGATAATATGATGGTTAACTACTCTGAATGGCACACTAAGAGAGCTCCACATGGTAAGAAGGTAAATTCTGTTGAAGAAACCTCCTCTTTGAGTGATAAGATTGATGTCATTATGGCTATGCTTGTTAATGGGAAAGCTCTGTTAGATCCAAATAATGTTCCCTTATCCTCTTTGGTTGCTCAAGAAGAGCAAGTTGATGTGAACTTCATTAGAAACAACAATTTCAACAACAATGCCTATAGGAATAATTTTGGTGGTAACAACTATAGGCCTTATCTTCCTAATAATGGCAATACCTATGGAAACTCCTACAACAATGCTAGAAGTGCCCCCTCTGAACTTGAAGTCATGCTCAAGGACTTTATTACTAAACAAACCACTTTCAACAAGACTGTGGAGGAAAAACTTTTTAACTGTTGTGAAGAATATTTCCTCTTTGTCTGAAGCACAACTCTTTGATTAGTAAAATGGCTGCTAAACCGGAAACCATGGAAAGTACCTTTGTTGCTACTCATGCCATACAAGTTACTATTGATGAAAATGTTAGACTGTTAGCCCAAATTCATGCTAAGTGGGAAAGGGAAGCTGAAATTGATAGAACCAATAGTGTGTGCACCATCACTAGAATGGATACCACTAAACCACAAGAAGTCCCTATTCCTCCTCCTACAGTGCCTAAGCCTAATGAGTCTACTGCTAGTGATGCTAAGTTTGATTTGATATAGATGGTTGCAATATTTCTGAAGTGATTTTGTTCCTCCAAAAACTTGCTAGAAGTCCTGATGCTAGTGATATGCATGTTGCTTTCACCAAACACATTATAGATGCTCTTGTTAAGATTAAGGAAGAGAAGTTAAAACACAAAGCTTCTATTCCTAGTAAATTATAAGATAGTTGGGAACCCATTATTAATGTGCAAGTGAATGACTTTGATCTCAAAGGTTCATGTGATCTTGGTTCTTGTGTCTCTATTATGCCAAGGAAGATTTATGAAATGCTTGATTTTCCTCCTTTGGAAGATTGTTATTTGGATGCCCCACTTGATGATAATGCTAATAAGAAACTCATGGGGAGTATTAATGATGTTCTCATCATGGTTAACAATGCTTATGTCCCTATTGATTTCTATGTTTGGATGTTGAATACAATGCTTCTTGTCCTATTACTTTGGGAAGACCTTTTCTTAGAACTGTTGGTGCCATCATTGATATGAAAGAAGACACCATTAAATATCAATTTCCATTCAAGAAAGGTATTGAACACTTCACTATGAGGATAGAGAAGTTGCTTTTTTCTCCTCCTTTGAAAGCAAGGTTTGATGTTAATGCTTCCTCATTTGAAAATACTTGATTTCTTGCTTCTTGTGCCTAACTTAAAGGCGTTAAAGAAAATTACTTGTTGGGAGATAACCCAAGAGTTTCCTTGAGTATTGGAAGTTATTGCTATAGTAATGACCTCTCCTTATCCTTTTTGTTTGCTTTTAGTGCCAAGAATGACCTCTAATAAGAGGAAAGTAAGATTTGGGGAGTTGCTGTCTCGAAACAGATTTCTGTCCTCCACCATAAAAATTTGTGAGGAGTCTCTGTAAGTCGGATTGATCTGAAAATTTACGAATAAATCCCCCAGTATGTTATCTAACTTTCATTAGTGCACTACTTTTTGATTTGAGCAACATAAGATTTTCTAAAAAAACGGTTTCTACCTGCTGGTCTGTTTTGACAAATTTCTACCATTATTTGCATTTGCTTCTTATTGATTCCTTTTTGAGTTTTATTTTGAGGAATTGAGCTTTTTGAAGGAGTTTCTATAGTAGCTTGTGGTTTTACTGAAAAGTTTTGCTGTTCTAAATCTAAACCCAAAGGTCTATTATCTTTTAAATACACTAATGTTGCTAATGAAGATTGTGTGAAGTTTTGCATGAAGGAAAAAATTTCAGGTGTAGAGAGAGAATGATGTAATGAGATGAAGAATGGACAAAAGATCAAGCTTAGGGATGCCACCCCGGTGTCACCCCAAGAAATATCCAAGAGGTACAAGAGTCAAAGCTTGGGGATGCCCAAGGCATCCCCTTCTTCATCAATAAAAAGCTCAGGTATGTCTAGACACTTCGTTTTTATTGTTTCATGCACTATTGTGTTGTTCTTGGAGCATCTTAGTTTTCCTTTTCTTTGCTTAGTTATTTACTTTGCTTGAATAAAGTAGTTTGGACCCCCGTTCTTACTGTGTTGTTTCAAATAAGTTGATTGGTGTTGGAAAGGAGTAGAAAATTCTTGCTTGAAAGTGAAAGAGGAGCTTGCATTGACTGTGACTTAGACTTTAGCATGACATGCTAGGTGTTTTTTTGACCTTATGCTAAGTGATTATTTCTGTAGCATGTCTTGTTCCAAACAATTGGGATTGCTTAGTGTGCCTTGAAAGAATCATGCGTTCTTTTAGCACACAAAAGCATAGTATTGTGGTATTCTCCTTTGATGTTTTGTTTGGGTTGACTTGGCACATGCTCACACCATGTTATGATTATGAAAAGTCACCATAGACTCTATGATCATTTATTACTTGACTTGTAGTACCACTCTATGCTTTGATTAGTAATGTTTTGTTGCTCTGCATGATTATGGCCATTATTGCTCTCTTAGTTGGTTGCTCCCAGTCTTTTGCTAGCCTCCACTTGTATGAGTAAGCTCTACTCATGCTTCCAACTCCCAAGAAACCAAGTTATTCCAAAGTGTCCACTATAAATTCCTATGCATGGTGTGTTACACCATTCCAAGTATATTCTTGTTTTCAGCTATCTTCCAATTAAAAAGTATTTTGTTATGTGTAAACTTAGTGATTAAAGCCCTCATGAACTTGATGGCACACTTTATATTCCTAGCCCCTAATAACCTTGAACCATTGTGTCATCTAAGTTGTATATGCTTGCACTTATACGTTGGAATTAGCAGAACCATGCTGTCATGGGGAACGTTTTCAACATTGCACTTGTACTTTGTACACAGTTGATATCATGCTCTTTTGTCTATGGATGTCACCGGTGTGAAATAAAGAGGGAGCTTGTAAGTCCATGGAGTTATGTATTTTGTGTTAGAGAAACGCCTGGGCCGCTATCCTAAGCCATGCCTAATCATGGTGGAAACTTGCAGCATCACCATAATGAGCTATCTATGAAGCATCCTCAATAAAAATCTATGCACATAGTAAATAAAAAGATCGCTGAGATGCTCATTGTCTGCTTGCCTTGTCATTTTGGTTATGGGATAGCTCCTGTACCATATGCAAGGGGTACCCCGTTGGCGGTTCTCTATGATACACATGTACTTACTATGATAAGAACTTACAGGTGACTAAAATTGTAACACCCTCGCCTGATAAGGCTGAGTTCATGTGTATAGTGCCAATCCCTGGATCGGTTCACTGGCACACACAGTACAAAATGATACCAAATATAACTGTGTATCATAAATACAACGAATATGATCCAGAATTTACATTATTTATTCAAGTACACAGCGGAAAATGAATACAAGGTAGATCTCCATCCTTCAAATGTGCCACAGGCGAACAATTGTTGAGTGGAGTCTCGCGACCTATGAACGATCACTCAGATACGATATAACCTGCAACATGAAACGTTGCAGCCACAAATGGTCAATACATTGAATGTATGGCAAGTAGGCTAAAGTGGTTAACAACAGATCTATCAACTACATGCTTTTTTGGCCAAGTGGAGTTCAGGCTCATTTGCATAAAGCAACAGTTTTATCCTAACATTTGTAACAAAATAGTTTTCCAATACGATAAATAGGACACTCTGGTTCACTCCCAGGTGCTCCTACCTAATTATGTTCACCCAACAAGTTTTAAGCAATTAAGAAATAAGGATGAGTGAGAAATATCATAGCATCAGTATCAGGTCGCTCAAATTTTCCATAACCGGGGACACGGCTAAGCACTTAGTTTATACACCCTGCAGGGGTTAGTACATTTTACCCAGGTGACTTGGCCAGCCCAGCTCGTACCACCACTCTCATATTGGGTGATGATAGGGAGAAGTCCAAGAAGGAACCGTTCGGGAAGTAGCTCCCCAAACCCGACACGCACCGGTCCAACCTACACTATCTACATCT
This sequence comes from Avena sativa, assembly GCA_916181665.1. Taxonomy (NCBI): domain Eukaryota; kingdom Viridiplantae; phylum Streptophyta; class Magnoliopsida; order Poales; family Poaceae; genus Avena; species Avena sativa. The sequence continues at coordinate 213,070,129 of OV702293.1, forward strand.
CTGGATATGTGGGTTCGAGTTACCACAACCTACTAAGTCCAACCAACTGCCCATTCCATTATTGGCACATGGTTGCACATAAAAGCTACCAAACAAAGAAACCAATCCATTCTCAGTGTCCTGGGCGGCATTCCCCACCATAATCCACACTCGATGACCCAATCAATGCCATTCCGCCCAGGTGGTTCATCAAAATCATGTTGGTTTGTCGTTTAACAAAATAAAATCCTTTCAAAACAAATAACTTTTCATGGTATGATTCCCTTCCTTGTCTAATTAGCATAGCTAAGCAATCTACCAATACGATGGCTCATAAACAAGGAATACTAGGGAATAATATGGTACATAGCATAGCATATACACATCAATTCCTACATATGCAATTCTACAAAAACATCTACAATGCATAGGAAATCAGTAGGACATTTATGACCAAGATAGCACCACTTGCCTTTGTTGTAGATGTAGTCGATTAGATAATCCTCACAATTCTCATAGATATAATGGTTGCACTCGTCATAACCACAATACTTGCAATCATAGTGGTTGCAATCGCACACGTTGCACTCCTCGCAATCTATCGAGCAAACAATTGCATACAATCATAAACAATAGCACATAGAGATCAAACAAATGCAACAAATGCATGCATGACAATTTAATAAGACACAATGGTTGTTACTTTAGTTCTCTAAATAATATTGAAGTATATGATGCATGCAAGAGGCCAATTAATGCAATGGAGTACTTGTTATTAATAATTACTTGCCAATATAGGGTTTTTAATAGTTCTGTTGTAACGACTGTTCTAACTGTCAAATTAAATTTGTTTATTAGGTTTACTGGATAGAGGACGTTAATACGAACCAGTAGGCATTGGATTCACCCTAATTGGAGTTATAGATCTTTTTGTATGATTTAAATAGTGTTTAATGGGTTTTAAATGATTCATATAGTTTCTGTTGCCTAAAAATCAAACTAAAATTATATCTGTAATCTCCATCGAATTATGATTCCAGGGATATATTATTTGTAATTTTCTGAGCAGTATTTATTTTCTTATGAATTTATTACTCTAAATAGGCCATTAAACCATTTAAATCTTCACGGCAAAACCTTACAGTAAAAGGCTTAACTAATTGCATATTGATGATCTACATGGAACCAGCTTTCCATCGGTATATCATTTATATTTTTGTGACAAGCAATTAATTTACTATGAATTTAATGATTTATAAAGCCATTAAAACTAATTAAATTGCTACGGGTTAAATAATCCGCAAAGGCTAGATCCAACCAGATATTATTAATCTACATTATAGTAGCTTCAATTTTATATATAGTTCATATTTTTCCGAGTTACAGATAATTTCCTATGAATTTATTAACCTAAAAGATCATTAAAACTAATTAAATTATTACAGTAAATACGTACTGTAAATGTTGGATCTATTCTGCTAAGATGATTCTACGTAAAATTATCTTCAATTTGATATATCATACGCAATTTTTGAACGTGGTATGAATTTCTAATGAATTTTACAAGTTAGATCTATAATGTACAATTTTAAATTCGAACGGAATATTCCAGAGAATATTCCGCTGACTGGACAGGTTGACTTTGCATGCTGACTGGGACTAGATGCTGACCTGACATTGACGTGGTGTTGATGAGGAAGCTGACCGGAATAACGACATGGCACGCACCGGTTTGATTGGATCTCGACCGTCTGGATAGGATCCGGTGGCTAGAAGAAGAGATTGACCCGATTTTGGCTCAGAATAAACAAGAAACGGATCTGTGTTAGAGAGACAAATCCGTAGGTCAAATTGAAAAACTTAGAACATGAAAGTTGTGGAGAATCATTATTCCTACCTTCTCACCAAAGGAATTTGGATTTGAAGGAACGAGCGCGTGTACATCTTGGATTTACACCGTCAGATCTGAAATATTGCGATGCAAAATTCTCCGTCTATGGTGGATGAAAAGAGGTGAGGTTTGTCGGGATTGAAATTTTTCGACGAGTTCTAAAACTTTCGTTTTTTGGCTAAAGGCAAACAACGAAGTCTAGATGGGTTAAAAAGCGAAATAGGATTCGGGCATGTGTAGATTCGGGATTTCGAGAAGGAAAACTCATACCGTTGTAGCTCCACGAGTTTATATGGACGTTTAGGATGGTGGGGAGATAGCTTTTGGAGTAGGGAACAAGTAAAAACAAACGGAAGTCGATTCGGAGTTGTAGATAAAAAGTTATGAGAGTTTGAGTAGAGATAGGTTTGACAAAACAGATTCGCACGGTTTTTAAAGCAAGGCTGGGATCGATCGTCTTGTGTACGTGCGTGGCCTGGCTCGGTCGGTCTGGGTGGGCCGCCCCGCTTAGGTTTTTTTTCTTCTTTTTCTATTTACTTGTTTCCCTCATATCTTTTGCATACGAACTCCAAATGACACGATTCTTGTTTCTAAATTTTTCTAAAATCGAATAGATCATCGTAGGATCATATTTGTAATCTTTTTACTAGTTTGCAAGTAGTGGGTTTATAAATCCTTGTATATTTCATTTTATTTATATCTTTATTTGTTTGTATTTATTCCATAACTTTTTCATACTAGCTCCAAATGAGCTCAATTTTATTTCTAAAATTTTGTAATATTAATTAGATCTATTTAGGCTATAATTATAAATAATTTATGCCTTAGCAAAAGTGGGTTTTATAAAGTCAATTTAATTACCTTTAGGAACATTTGGGCAAATCAACTATAGGATTTAGATACCAGGATTTGGATTCAGTTTGTGAGAACTTTGCATGGATGTAATGAAATGCTTATGAATGCTTCATGATTTTCAGTTTTAAATCTTGCACACCAATTTTACAATCCATAATCAATCCATGCCCTTTTTCCTATATGGCTACTTTGATCATAACAAAAGAATATAAGATTTTGAATTCAAGGTTGAGAGGATTTTCTATTCAAAAAGTTTCTTCTCTTTGAGAATTTTCAACATAGTCAAACAATCAATCAAACTTATTTATTTATTTCACATTCCAAAATTAGGAGAATTTTGGGATGTGACAGACTACCACCCTTAAAAGAAATCTCGTCCCGAGATTTGGGAAGGCTAGAAAGAAAGAAAGGTTCGGGATCCATTAGGATGCTACCGCCCTTAAAATAAAATTGACGAGGTCATTTCGTGAGGATTCACTTAGCTCAGATTGGTTCTCCTTTAGACTTTTATTGGCACAATGTCTCTAGCACATTCTAAACATCATGATTGATAGTTTCCGAGAAAGCACTTCTTAAACTATCAAAACTCTCATGGTGGGCAAAATGGGAACGTTTACTTCACGGTGCCCATAATTCACAGTTGGGATTCATCCTTAACGTACATTTCATGCTTAGCAATGGATGCTTTTAGAAGGGTGTAACAATATACCATTCTAGGGTTTAGGCTCAACGTCGAATCTCTACTAAGGTTAAAAAGAGCACTCAAGATTCGCAAAACCAACAGTACAAGAGCGAATAATAAGAGTAGTAGGAATGGTGATCAATCCATCCTGCACCCAAATCATTACCCTGTATGAGGATAGGTGAATCACGTTTTTCTATCACTCGGGCATCCTCACTTGCCTTGAAGAATGTTTCCATGGGCACGAACTAATGCTCTATGTAGACTCCCATGTATTCAATCAACAAAGCTACTACTAAAACTATACTATTGATACTTCAACTTTCAGGTTGCGTAATCTACTACATAACATCATTTCAACACTTCATACTCCCACATCTCTTTTTTTCCATTAGATAAAGCATTCTCCTTCCTAAATGCATTGTGTTGTCAAACATTCCACTTAACACATCATTATATCTCCAAGGGTTCAAGATAGGAAAGAATATATTCTATAGGAAAGAAACGACTAAGAAAATAATCCTACCCATAACTATATGAAGCAATCAATGTCACAAACAAGCAAAAAATCATAAGGAATCAACACACAAGAAAACACTTGTATAATAACATTACAGGTGTATAAACTTAGTAGCATATAACCACAAAATAGTTTGAAAGCATTAGGAACAATACTAGAGTAAAATAGAGTAACATATAAGCAATAAACTAAATCTGTCAAAACGCTACAGCAGGTTTAACGAATTTTTCTTGGCACCTTAAACTCGTCAGGAATTTTAGCCAATTTTTGTGCATGTACTACAGGTAATTACGCTCCAGATCCTATTTTTTTGGATTTTTCTGAGTTACCAGTAAAATATGAAAAATCGCGCGGTAAAACAGGTTAGGCAGAAAACTGCAGCAGTAATCCCACGAATTTCAATCAATTCACACCATTAAAATAATTTTAAAACCACACGAAAACTCCAGCAACTTTAGAGTTTCAAAATAACAGATCCTAAACAAGGCATCACACAATATGGTTCAGTACAAACAATCAAGCAACCTATATTGTCATATCATATAAGTTGGTAAGAACAATATGCTAATACGATAGCGATGATCTCCTAAAGAGATAAAATATGGTGGTCTAGACCTAACCAAACTTGATGAGATGTTTATTTATGTCATCTTATTTATTGTTTTACTTATATGCTAACTCTCATATAGGTATCATAAGAATGGACAACTACAAATTTTGAACAAGAAGAGGTTATAGAAAAGATAGACAAGGAATATAAGAACTCTAATAAGTATAAAATATGATAGTTCTCCTAATAGAGGTCTTCTATTGCTAATCCATTTCTAAGGTCACGATCCTACAGTCAACACATAGCTCTGATACCATCTTGTAACACCCTCGCCTGATAAGGCTGAGTTCATGTGTATAGTGCCAATCCCTGGATCGGTTCACTGACACACAGTACAAAAAGATACTAAATATAACTGTGCATCATAAATACAACGAATATGATCCAGAATTTACATTATTTATTCAAGTACACAGCGGGAAACGAATACAAGGTAGATCTCCATCCTTCAAATGTGCCACAGGCGAACAATTGTTGAGTGGAGTCTCGCGACCTATGAACGATGACTCAGATACGATATAACCTGCAACATGAAACGTTGCAGCCACGAATGGTCAATACATTGAATGTATGGCAAGTAGGCTAAAGTGGTTAACAACAGATCTATCAACTACATGCTTTTTTGGCCAAGTGGAGTTCAGGCTCATTTGCATAAAGCAACAGTTTTATCCTAACATTTGTAACAAAATAGTTTTCCAATACGATAAATAGGACACTCTAGTTCACTCCCAGGTGCTCCTACCCAATTATGTTCACCCAACAAGTTTTAAGCAATTAAGAAATAAGGATGAGTGAGAAATATCATAGCATCAGTATCAGGTCGCTCAAATTTTCCATAACCGGGGACACGGCTAAGCACTTAGTTTATACACCCTGCAGGGGTTAGTACATTTTACCCAGGTGACTTGGCCAGCCCATCTCGTACCACCACTCTCATATTGGGTGATGATAGGGAGAAGTCCAAGAAGGAACCGTTCGGGAAGTAGCTCCCCAAACCCGATACGCACCGGTCCAACCTACACTATCTACATCTCTGGATATGTGGGTTCGAGTTACCACAACCTACTGAGTCCAACCAACCGCCCATTCCATTATTGGCACATGGTTGCACATAAAAGCTACCAAACAAAGAAACCAATCCATTCTCAGTGTCCTGGGCGGCATTCCCCACCATAATCCACACTCGATGACCCAATCAATGCCATTCCGCCCAGGTGGTTCATTAAAATCATGTTGGTTTGTCGTTTAACAAAATAAAATCCTTTCAAAACAAATAACTTTTCATGGTATGATTCCCTTCCTCGTCTAATTAGCATAGCTAAGCAATCTACCAATACGATGGCTCATAAACAAGGAATACTAGGGAATAATATGGTACATAGCATAGCATATACACATCAATTCCTACATATGCAATTCTACAAAAACATCTACAATGCATAGGAAATCAGTAGGACATTTATGACCAAGATAGCACCACTTGCCTTTGTTGTAGATGTAGTCGATTAGATAATCCTCACAATTCTCATAGATATAATGGTTGCACTCGTCATAACCACAATACTTGCAATCATAGTGGTTGCAATCGCACACGTTGCACTCCTCGCAATCTATCGAGCAAACAATTGCATACAATCATAAACAATAGCACATAGAGATCAAACAAATGCAACAAATGCATGCATGACAATTTAATAAGACACAATGGTTGTTACTTTAGTTCTCTAAATAATATTGAAGTATATGATGCATGCAAGAGGCCAATTAATGCAATGGAGTACTTGTTATTAATAATTACTTGCCAATATAGGGTTTTTAATAGTTCTGTTGTAACGACTGTTCTAACTGTCAAATTAAATTTGTTTATTAGGTTTACTGGATAGAGGACGTTAATACGAACCAGTAGGCATTGGATTCACCCTAATTGGAGTTATAGATCTTTTTGTATGATTTAAATAGTGTTTAATGGGTTTTAAATGATTCATATAGTTTCTGTTGCCTAAAAATCAAACTAAAATTATATCTGTAATCTCCATCGAATTATGATTCCAGGGATATATTATTTGTAATTTTCTGAGCAGTATTTATTTTCTTATGAATTTATTACTCTAAATAGGCCATTAAACCATTTAAATCTTCACGGCAAAACCTTACAGTAAAAGGCTTAACTAATTGCATATTGATGATCTACATGGAACCAGCTTTCCATCGGTATATCATTTATATTTTTGTGACAAGCAATTAATTTACTATGAATTTAATGATTTATAAAGCCATTAAAACTAATTAAATTGCTACGGGTTAAATAATCTGCAAAGGCTAGATCCAACCAGATATTATTAATCTACATTATAGTAGCTTCAATTTTATATATAGTTCATATTTTTCAGAGTTACAGATAATTTCCTATGAAATTATTAACCTAAAAGATCATTAAAACTAATTAAATTATTACAGTAAATACGTACTGTAAAGGTTGGATCTATTCTGCTAAGATGATTCTACGTAAAATTATCTTCAATTTGATATATCATACGCAATTTTTGGACGTGGTATGAATTTCTAATGAATTTTACAAATTAGATCTATAATGTACAATTTTAAATTCGAACGGAATATTCCAGAGAATATTCCGCTGACTGGACAGGTTGACTTTGCATGCTGACTGGGACTAGATGTTGACCTGACGTTGACGTGGCGTTGATGAGGAAGCTGACCGGAATAACGACATGGCACGCACCGGTTTGATTGGATCTCGACCGTCTGGATAGGATCCGGTGGCTAGAAGAAGAGATTGACCCGATTTTGGCTCAGAATAAACAAGAAACAGATCTGTGTTAGAGAGACAAATCCATAGGTCAAATTGAAAAACTTAGAACATGAAAGTTGTGGAGAATCATTATTCCTACCTTCGCACCAAAGGAATTTGGATTTGAAGGAACGAGCGCGTGTACATCTTGGATTTACACCGTCAGATCTGAAATATTGCGATGCGAAATTCTCCGGCTGTGGTGGATGAAAAGAGGTGAGGTTTGTCGGGATTGAAATATTTCGACGAGTTCTACAACTTTCGTTTTTTGGCCGAAGGCAAACAATGAAGTCTAGATGGGTTAGAAAGCGAAATAGGATTCGGTCATGTGTAGATTCGGGATTTCGAGAAGGAAAACTCATACTGTTGTAGCTCCACGAGTTTATATGGACGTTTAGGACGGTGGGGAGATAGGTTTTGGAGTAGGGAACAAGTAGAAACAAACGTAAGTCGATTCGTAGTTGTAGATAAAAAGTTATGAGAGTTTGAGTAGAGATAGGTTTGACAAAACAGATTCACACGGTTTTTAAAGCAAGGCTGGGATCGATCGTCTCGCGTACGTGCGTGGCCTGGCTCGGTCGGTCCGGGTGGGCCGGCCCGCTTAGGGTTTTTTTTCTTTTTCTATTTACTTGTTTCCCTCATATCTTTTGCATACAAACTCCAAATGACACGATTCTTGTTTCTAAATTTTTCTAAAATCGAATAGATCATCGTAGGATCATATTTGTAATCTTTTTACTAGTTTGCAACTAGTGGGTTTATAAATCCTTGTACATTCCATTTTATTTATATCTTTATTTGTTTGTATTTATTCCATAACTTTTTCATACTAGCTCCAAATGAGCTCAATTTTGTTTCTAAAATTTTGTAATATTAATTGGATCTATTTAGGCTATAATTATCAATAATTTATGCCTTAGCAATAGTGAGTTTTATAAATTCAATTTAATTACCTTTAGGAACATTTGGGCAAATCAACTATAGGATTTAGATACCAGGATTTGGATTCAGTTTGTGAGAACTTTGCATGGATGTAATGAAATGCTTATGAATGCTTCATGATTTTCATTTTGAAATCTTGCACACCAATTTTACAATCCATAATCAATCCATCCCCTTCTGCCTATATGGCTACTTAGGTCATAACAAAAGAATATAATATTTTGAATTCAAGGTTGAGAGGATTTTCTATTCAAAAAGTTTCTTCTCTTTGAGAATTTTCAACATAGTCAAACAATCAATCAAACTTATTTATTTATTTCACATTCCAAAATTAGGAGAATTTTGGGTTGTGACAAAAATTGATTAGTATGCGTAGCGCCCTCGTATTCATGGGACATGAGATTGCCAACTTATACTTTTTCAAGCATATACTCCATAGTTTGTTCACTTTAACCTTAATCACTTCAAGATGCTTATGATAGGGGAAATGAGGGCTGAAAGCTAACCAGTACCATAATTTTTGGAAGCTCTTTTTGAAACTTGAAATCCATGCTTCCCTTTATGAAGGGCCTTTGTTCCACTATTATGTTGAGTCTCCACCTTCTACCTTTAGGCACCATTAAGAGAGCATGTTGCCATTCTTAGTTATATGTGAAGTGTCCCAAAACTTATTGATTCATGCATATTGTGATATTACTTGTTCTTGTGCTATCTGTATCTAGTCACTCTTATGAACTTTGAAGGTGTCCTATGCATCTATTTTCTACTCTATCAGGGACAAGCTGAATGCCACTATGCCATGTTTTCTGTATGTGAAACAAACAAACGTTTTTCAATGCATGTTATTCATGATATTTGTTTGTAGCCTTTCATGTTGCATGCATAGTTACTTTGTGTTATTGTTAGAACTCCATCTTTCATGCACATGTTTAGAGTTCTTTGATACTAGCTTTCAATGCTTTGTAAATGGTTTGATCTTGGTTTTTATGGTGCATGTCACCTAAAAAAGTATTCCTTTTATCACTTACCTACTCGAGGACGAGCAGGAGTTAAGCTTGGGGATGCTTGATTCGTTGGAAACGTATCTATAATTTTTGATGTTCCATGCTTGTTTAGTATCTACTTTGCTTTGCTTTGTCTACACTTTGAGGTGTTTTTATATGTTTTCTGGAACTCACCTATTAACAAGTTGCCACAGTGCCAGTTACCTATTTCTTCTGTTTTTGGTTCCAGAAAGGCAGAAAATCAATATTCTCGGAATTGGACAGGACAAAAGCCAAAGTCAATATTTTAACATGGGCAACACGGAGTCTAGAGGAGAGACGGAGGGGGGCCATATGGCGGCTAGACCCCCTAGGCGCAGGCCCACCCTAGGTCGCGCCTGGGCAGGGTGTGGCCCCCCCTGGCCGCCTCCCAGCCTCGCCTCTTCGCCTATAAGAAGTCCCTGATGCAGAAACCCTAGGCACCGATAAAAACTCCATGAAACCGTCTGTAGCCGCAGCCACAATCGACCCTAGATCAGGGGGGATCTGAAGTTCTTCCCGGAGGCCTTCTTCTCCGGTATGAAGTGTGAGTAGTTCCACCTTAGACTATGGGTACATGTAGTAGCTAGATGGTTGTATCTCCTCCTTTGTGCTTTCATGTATAGATCTTGTGAGCTCCTTTCATGATCAAGATCTAATCTATTTGTAATCATGCATGTTGTGTTTGCGGGGATCCGATGGATATTGAGATTACTATGTCAGATTGATTAATGGTTTTGTCTATTTGATTCTACCATGTCTATGTTGTTTGTGATCTTGCATGCTCTTTGTTGTTAGTAGCTATCTTGGCCAAGTAGTTGCTAGTGACTCCAAGAGGGGGTATTTATGCTCGATAGTGGGTTCATGCCTCTAGTTTCCAAGGGAAGTGACAGAAATCTCTTCGGTTGTAGATGTGTTGTTGCCACTAGGGAGAAAACAACGGTCTCTTGTTCATGGAACAAGAGGATTGTTTACCTTACACACTTTGCTTAAAGCAGTTGTCTGTTGCCTACAACTTAATACTGGAGGGGGTTCGAATGATAACCTGAAGGTGGACTTCTTGTCATAGATGCAGTTGGATGGCGGTCTATGTATATTGTTGTATTGCCCAATCGAATCTCATAGGATCTTTTTGTCTAGTATTGCATTGTTATGCCTTGCTCAGTTCCCGTCAATTGCCCCGCTGTAATTTGTTTACCCTTCATGCCATGTTGTTTATCTAAGGAGAACACCTCTAGTGAACTATGGACCCCAGTCCAATCTTTACCATTGATACATCTTCCACTGTTTACTTGATGCAAACCATCATCACCTTCCACACCATACAGTTAATCCTTTGTTATAGCAACCGGTGAGATTGACAACCTCAGTGTTCGTTGGGGCAAAGTATTGAGTTTGTGTTGTGCAGGTTTCCATGTTGCTTTTAACACTTGTGTGACATTTCCTTCCTCCTACTGGTTCGATAACCTCGGTTTCTTTCTGAGGGAAGACTTGCTGCTGTGCTGCATCACACCTTGCTCTTGGGGTTTCCCGACGAAGAGCACCTACATCAAATAGGAGCATCAACCTTCCTCTCCCACAACAATGGACACCACATACTGGGCCATTCCGACTCTCAAGGAAACCGTGGCATTGTGCGCCTCCAGCTACCCATGCCCCCGGGCTACCGGCTAACTGTCGACTGGATGCTGAGTGCTGGAGGGGTTCCTGTCCCTCCTATGCCTCAAGGTTCCGCCTGCCAGGCGGCCATCACGAACCACTTCAACCTCAATCTCATGCCAAAGAAGTGGATGGATCCCCATTGGGATCCCGACAACTACGACACTGGAATGCCCTCTTCGCTAACCGGCGGGAAAGGGAGCTCGCTAGGTACAAGGGTGATGGCCCGCCCCCGGTGAACCACAACGAAGCCGGCCGCCGTCTGTGGTGGGCAAACCGTACTATCGTCAACGTGATGCGCTACATATTCGGGGGAGATTAGCCTCGCCTATAGTGCCCGCACTTTGACCCTCCATAGAGCCACAAGAAGGGTGGGTGTGGGGAAGGCCACGGGTATAGCAGCAGCGTCATCCGGGAGCCCCCTCCCTCACGTGTCGTGAATCTAAGTCTGGAGTGGAAGGTGCCCGCGGAATATGCTATGGCTGGGCTGAGGATTCAGCCGCGTGCGCCTAGGAACAACGACGAAGACGAAGACAACCCTGAAGTTGTGTACTATAGGGCTAGATATGAGCATGACCGAAGGGGGGCATTAATCTGGATTCCATATTCCCGGTTTTTTAATATTAATAAATGTATTGAGTGTTAGTCTAGGTTTGTGGCTGGACCGGGACTAAGTGGGGGGGGGGGGTCTTTAGTCCCGATTCCGTAGTCCCGGTTTTTTAATATTAATAAATGTCTTGAGTGTTAGTCCCGGTTTGTGGCTGGACCGGGACTAAAGGGGGGCCTTTAGTCCCGATTCCATAGTCCTAGTTAGGAAACCGGGACTAATGGACCATTTCCTACTATGACTTCCCCAACTATGAAGATGTTGTTCTATTCTTGTGCCAGGAGGCTAACTAATTTCACATATTAGGAAGTGCCTCTATGACCAGAAATGTGGAGATGCCTGAGGACTGGATCCTTAGGCATCTCCACAGAGCTGGCCGTAGTGTTGTCCCTGCTCTCGCACACCATCTTGAAGTTTATAACTTCTCTAACTAGATCAATATGCCTGGGAGCTAACTAATTTCACATATTAGGGAGTGCCTCTATGACCAGTAATGTGGAGATGCCTGAGGACTGGATCCTTAGGCATCTCCACAGAACTGATCGTAGTGTTGTCCCTACTCTCGCACACCATCTTGTTTGTAGTTGATAACTTCACAAGGATGTCTATTTATAGATTAAGCAGCACGACATAGTGTCAACACTCACGACATAATATCGATACTCACCCATTTCATAGTGCTGCCACCCGCCAAAATAGTGTCTTCACCCAGTTCAAGGTTTAATACATGTTCAAGGTTTCATGACTTTCGGTCCAAATGACCAATGTTATGTGCACAATCGCAACATAGTTTGTGATACTGTGCCCATATTGTGCATGCATGTGCATCTTGGGACGGCGAACAATATTACATAAAAGGTTTAATACATTATTACACATCACCAACATCCCTATCTAGTGTTGTGGTTTTCTTCTACGCCGTAGCCATGGAGAATCTTCATCACTTAACAGGATGCTTGGGTCAGTTTTCACTTTAAAGGGAAGGATTTCATGAAACTTATTATAACCTTCTGACATGTATGTCTTGTCATCCACTCCCATGATGTTCTTTTCCCTAAAAGAACTATGTGGCGCATCGGACGATGTATTCTTTTGCTGATTTATTTTTATCGGTCTGGTAGACATGTCCTTCACATAAAAAACCTAAGCCACATCATTTTCTAGGATGAATGGTCTGTCCGTGTATGCAAAAATTTTGAGATCCACTATTGTCATGCCATACTTTTCGTCTACATGTACCCCGCCTCCTGTCAGCTTGACCCATTTGCACTGAAACAAAGGGACCTTAAAAGTAGGTCCATAGTCAAGTTCCCATATCTCCTCTATGTACCCATAATATGTGTCCTTCTACCCATTGTCATCTATTGCCTCAAAGCGGACACCACTGTTTTGGTTGGTGCTCGTTTTTATCTTGGGTAATCGTGTAAAATGTATTCCCATTTATCTCGTACCCTTGGAAAGTACATATAGTGGAAGATGGTAACCTGGCCAACAAGTACAACTGATCTCCAACAGTGGTGTTATTCATGAGATGGTTCTGCAACCAACTGCCAAAAGCATCCACGTGTTATACTTTAATCCAGGAGTCAGGCTTCCCCGGGTTTTTGGAGCGTAGAATATTCTTGTGTTTCTCGATATACGGAGCCAACACAGTGGAATTGTGTAGAATTGTGTAGTGTGCTTGACTGAAAGAATGCCCGTCCTTACATTCCGTTGCTTTTCTTCCTATTGTGCCTTTACCAGTCAGCCTCTCCTCATACTGAGATTTAGGAACACCAATTGGCTTAAGGTCAGGAAGAAAGTCCACAAAAAACTCAATGATCTCCTCTGTTCCATAGCACTTGGAGATGCTTCCTTCTATCCTGGCACGGTTATGAACATATTTCTTTAAGACTCCCATGAAACTCTCGAAGGGGAACATATTGTGTAGAAACATAGGACCGAGAATTGTAATCTCTTCGACTAGGTGAACTAGGAGGTGCGTCATAATATTGAAGAAGGATGGAGGGAACAACAACTCGAAGCTGACCAGACATTGGACCACATCAATCTGTAACCTTGATAGACTTTCTGGTCCGATTACCTTTTGAGAAATTGCATTGAGGAATACACCTACCATCACAATGGCCAGTCAAACATTTTCCGGTAGAATTCCCCTCAATGCAACCGGAAGAAAATGTGTCATAAGCACGTGGCAGTCATGAGACTTTAGGTTTTGGAATTTTTTCTCTTTCATATTCACTATTCCCTTTATATTCGACGAGAACCAGACAGGGCCTTGATACTGAAAAGGACTTTTCAAAAGATTTCCTTCTCTTCCTTGGTAAGAGCGTAGCTGGCAAGCCCTTGAAACTGCCCTGGATGCATGTCGTCTCGTCCTTTATGACGTTGATATTCCTCCCGTCCTTCTGGTGTATCTTTTGACTTCCCATACAAGCCCAGGAAGCGTAAACTATTCATGCAAAGATTCTTCGTCAGGTGCACCATGTCAATTTCAGAGCGGACCTCATGGACTTCCCAATAGGGTAGCTACCAAAATATAGATTTCTTCTTCCACATGGGTACGTGTTCGTCGGTGTCTTTCGGAACCGGTTTTCCTCCAGGACCCTTTCCAAAGATTACATTTAAATCCTTGACCATACCAAATACATCAGCACCAGTATGGGGACAGGCTTCGTCCGGGTTTCTGTCTTGCCATTGAAATGCTTGCCTTTTTTCCTTAAGGGATGCCTGGCCAGAAGAAAACGACGATTGTACGGGTAAACATTCTTCCTACATTTATCCAGATATATACTTTCAGTATGATATAAACAGTGTGTGCATGCATTGTATCCCTTATTCGTCTGTCATGAAATGTTACTAAGAGCAGGCCAATAATGATGGTTATGAACAACAATGCTCGTAGGTCAAATGGCTCCTGTTTGTGCTCATCCCACAAACGTACACCTGGTTTGGCCCACAACTGTAAAAGTTCATCCACTAATGGCCTTTACACATGTAACATCCCAAAAATATTAATCAAGATTATCATGTTCTAATCACCCAAGTTTAGGGCTAACAAAAACTTTTGTTATTAAAATCAATATGAATGCATGTGTGTGTGATGAATGCATGAATGCTTGCGATGACTTGTTTGATTGCTATGAATGGAAAGGATTGGTTCAAAGATGAAAACTGAAGGGTTTCGCAGCATAGTAAATCAAAATTTTCTACGGAAGCGAACAGAGGGAAAGCCAAGATCTAATTTAGGAGATGCAAACAACGAGAGAGATTGGATTAGATCTTCATACCCTTGAAGATTCGCTCAGCGGAACGTTCGTCGGAACGTGGGTGATGTAGTCGTACTCGCTTCTCCTCCTCGCGATCCGATCCGATCTAGCACCACAAGTGGCGGTGCCTCCATGAGATGCACACGTGCAGCACCTCGACGTCTCCTCCTTCCTCGGAACAGCAAGTATGGTGGAGAGATGGATTGGATCTACAGCACGACGGCGTGGTGTATATGGTGGAGAATTTCTGCTGCAGGGCTTCGCCTACAAACAGTCGGGAGGGAGAGAGGAAGGCAGCAGGGCTACTAGGGCTTGGAGGGAGATGTGTGTCTTGGGGGGAGGGGGCGCACCAGCCCTCTATATATAGAGGGGGTGGCGGCGGCCAGCCCTAGCCCCTCCTCCAAGCCTATCTCTAGTTTAAACGATTTAAACTCTCCCTTATCTAGAAATTCTATCCCTAGATTTAAACGAGTTAAATCTATCTAGAATCGGCTGGGCCCTATGGGGCCTTGTGCCCCTGGCCCAATGCGGCCAGGACACTCCCTCATAGGCCCATGCCCCCTCCCGGAAGGTGGGACCACGTTGGCCCCCTTCCGGAAGGTTCTAGAATCTTCCGGTACAATACCGATTAATCCGGAACAATTCTGAACTCCAAAAACTGCACTGCCTTATATGAATCTTATTCTTCGGACCATTCCGGAACCTCTCGTGATATCCCGGATCCCATCCGAGACTCTGAACAAAAAACTCATAAACCAATTATCCAATCTATCCTAGCGTCGAGACACGTTAAGTGTGTGACCCTGCGGGTTCGAGAATATGCAGACATGATCTTCTATCAATAATCAACAGCGGGGTCTGGGCACCCATATTGACTCCCACACATTCATCGATGATAATATCGGATGAACCACGATGCCAGGTTTCAATCAATCCCATATATATATTCCCTTTGTCTCGTGATATTTTACTTGCCCGAGATTCGATCGTCGGTATCATCATACCTAGTTCAATCTCGTTCACAGCAAGTACTTTACTCGTTCCGTAATCCAATATCACTTTGTGATTAACTCCTTAACCACATGCTTGCAAGCGGTGTTGATATCGATTACCGAGTGGGCCCGAAGTATATCTCTCCGACTTGGGAGGGACAAATCCCATCTCGATACATACAACCCAACAGATACTTTCTGATCACCTGAGAGACACCTTTATGATCACCCTCTCATAGGATGACGTTTGATGACCTCAAAGCTTTCTTCCGATACCAGGGAGTTGCATTATCTCATGGTCTAAGGAATACAATATTTGACATAAGAAAAGCTTCGCAAAGACGAACACGATGACACGATCTAATTGCTTCGCTTAGTTTGGGTCTGTCCACCATATCATTCTCCCAATGATATGATCTCATTATCAATTGACAACTCATGTCTATGGTTAGGAAACCTTAACCATCATTGATCAATGAGCTAGTCCACAGAGGCGTACTAGGGACACAGTGTTGTTCACAAACCACACAAGTATTAAAGTTTCCGCTTAATACAATTCTAGCATGGAATATAAACATTATCATGAACAAGAATTATAATAATAACATCTTTCTTATTGCCTCTAGGGCATAATTCCAACAGTCTCCCACTTGCACTAGAGTCAATAATCTAGTTTACATTTGGCAACAATCTCACACCCATGGCACTGAGGTGCTTATCATGTTTTACACGTGGAAGAGGTTTAGTCAATGGATCTGCGACATTCAGATCTGTATGTACTTTGCTAATCTTCAGATCTCCATCTGCTATATAATCTCGGATTATATGAAACTTGCGGTTGATATGCTTGGTCTTTGGATGATATCTTGGTTCCTTAGCGAGTGCTATGGCGCCAGTGTTGTCACACAATATCTCTAGTGGGTCTAATGCACTTGGAACCACGCCAAGGTCAGTGATGAAGTTTCTGATCCAAACTCCTTCACTTGACGCTTCTGCAGCAGCCATGTATTCCGCTTCTACTGTAGATCCCGCGATCACGCTTTGCTTGCAGCTTCTCCAGCTCACAGCTCCTCCATTCAAAATATACACGTATCCTGTCTGAGATTTAGAATCATCCTTGTCGGTGTCGAAACTAGCATCGACGTAACCTTTTACGACGAGCTGTTCATCACCCCCATAGACTAAGAACATTTCTTTAGTCCTATTTAGGTACCTTAGGATGTTCTTCACGGCTGTCCAGTGTTCCACTCCTGGATCACTTTGATATCTGCTCGTCAAACTAAGAGCATTGGACACATCCGGTCTAGTACACAACATGGCATACATGATGGAACCTATGGCCGAGGCATAAGGCACTTTGCTCATAGCTTCCCTATCATTTACCGTAGCTGGACACTAAGCCTTGCTCAATATCTTACCTGACAACATAGGTACTGAACCTTTCAATGCCTTATCCATTCTGAACCTTTTCAGAACTTTTTCTAGGTATGTACTCTGGCTTAAAGCTATCAGGCGTCTTTGTCAGCCTCTATAGATTTTGATGCCCAATATATAAGCAGCTTCACCTAGGTCTTTCATTGAAAAACACTTGTTCAAATAACTCTTCACATCGTTAAGCATGTTGATGTCATTTCCAATAATCAATATGTCATCCACATATAGTACCAGAAACGTCACCGAGCTCCCACTCACTTTCTTGTAGATGCAAGCTTCGTAGCAATTTGGAACAAATCCAAAGCTCTTGATCACTTGATCAAAATGAAGGTTCCAACTCCGAGATGCTTGCATCAGTCCATAAATGGAACGCTGAAGTTTGCATACTTTATCAGCATCCTTAGGATCGACAAAACCTTCGGGTTGCATCATATACAACTCTTCATCAATGTTGCCATTGAGGAAAGCAGTCTTGACATCCATTTGCCATATTTCATAATCATGAAACGCAGCAATTGCTAATAAAATCCAAATGGACTTGAACATCGCTACGGGAGAGAAAGTCTCATCGTAGTCAACACCTTAAACTTGTCGAAAACCTTTTGCGACAAGCCGTGCTTTATAGACGGTAACATTACCATCTGCGTCCGTTTTCTTCTTGAAGATCCATTTGCACTCAACGGCCTTTCGGTCGCTAGGAGGGTCCACCAAAGTCCATACTTGGTTTTCGCTCATGGATCCCAATTCGGATTTCATGGCTTCTAGCCATTTCTCAGAGTCTGGGCTCATCATCGCTTCCTCATAGTTCGTAGGTTCACTGTCTTCTACTAACAAGACAGTCAAGACAGGGTTGCCGTACCACTCAGGAGGGGCACGCGACCTTGTCGACCTGCGATGTTCAGTAGCAGCATCGTCCGAAGCTTCATGATCCTTGTCATTTGCTTCCTCTATTGTTGGTGCAGGCGGCACTGGAACAATTTCAGGTGCTGCGCTACTCTCCAATTCAAGAGAAGGTTCAATAACCTCGTCTAGCTCTACTTTCCTCCCACTCACTTCTTTCGAGAGAAACTCCTTCTCAAGAAAGGAACCGTTCTTTGCGAAAAACACTTTGCCTTCGGTTCTGTGATAGAAGGTATACCCAATAGTTTCCTTAGGGTATCCTATGAAGACGCATTTCTCCGCTTTGGGTTCGAGCTTGTCCGGCATCAACTTCTTGACGTAAGCTTCACATCCCCAAACTTTAAGAAACGACAACTTAGGTTTAGCACCAAACCACAGTTCATACGGTGTCGTCTCAACAGATTTAGATGGAGCCCTATTTAAAGTGAATGCAGCGGTTTCTAATGCATAACCCCAAAATGATAACGGCAAATCAGTAAGAGACATCATCGATCGGACCATATCTAATAGGGTTCGATTCCGGCGTTCAGACACACCATTGCGCTGTGGTGTTCCGGGTGGCGTGAGTTGTGAAACGATTCCACTTGCTTTGAGATGCGTGAGAAAATCATAACTCAAATATTCGCCCCACGATCGGATCGTAGAAACTTAATCTTTCTGTTACGATGGTTCTCCACTTCATTCTGAAATTCTTTGAACTTTTCAAACGTTTCAGATTTATGTTTCATTAAATAGATATACCCATATCTACTTAAGTCATCGGTAAAAGTGAGAAAATAGCGATATCCACCGCGCGTCGAAACACTCATCGGTCTGCATACATCGGTATGTATGATTTCCAACAAGTCCGTTGCTCGCTCCATCATACCGGAGAACGGGGTTTTGATCATCTTGCCCATGAGGCATGGTTCGCATGTGTCAAATGATTCAAAATCAAGAGACTCCAAAAGTCCATGAGAATGGAGTTTCTTCATGCGCTTTACACCAATATGACCTAGACGACAGTGCCACAAATAAATAGTATTATCACTATCTACTTTGCATCTCTTAGCCTCAATGTTATGGATGTGTGTTTCATCCCTTTCAAGATTTAGAAGAAATAAACCATTCACAAGAGGTGCATGACCATAAAAGATGTTACTCATATAAATAGAACAACCATTATTCTCCGATTTAAATGAATAACCGTCTTGCAATAAACACGATCCAGAAATAATGTTCATGCTCAACGCAGGCACATAATAACATTTATTAAGGTTTAAAACTAATCCCGAAGGTAAAACTAAGGAGAGCGTGCCGACGGCCATCACATCAACTCTTGATCCGTTGCCAACGCGCATCGTCACCTCATCCCTCGCAAGCCGCCGTCTATTCCGTAGCTCCTGTTTCGAGTTACAAATATTAGCAACTGAACCAGTATCAAATACCCAGGCACTACAACGAGGGCTAGTAAGGAAAACATCAATAACATGTATATCAAATATACCTTTGATGGTGCCAGCCTTCTTGTACGCTAAGTACTTCGGACAATTGCGCTTCCAGTGACCCTTGTCCTTGCAATAGAAGCACTCAGTGTCCGGCTTGGGACCAGACTTGAGCTTCTTCTCAGCAGGGGCAACGCCCTTGCCGCCGCCTTTCTTGAAGGGCTTCTTTGCACCTTTACCTTTCTTAAAGGAGGGCTTGTTGACCATCAACACATGATTATCCTTCTTGATGTCCACCTCCGCAGCCTTCAGCTTTGCGAAGAGCTCGGTGATCGTATCAGTGGAACCAATCTGATTATGAGTCACTACAAAACTTTTGTAGCTGGGAGGGAGTGATTGCAGAACCCTGTCAATCTTGAGCTCCTCTGGAATCTTGCAGTCCAGTTGCTCAAGGCGTTGAGTGTAGCCCGACATCTTAATGGCGTGCTCACTAACGGAACTCCCTTCCTCCATCTTGCAGTTAAAGAACTTCTCAGAGATCTCATATCTCTCAGAACGGGCCTGAGTCTGAAACATGGTTTTCAGCTCCTCGAGAATCTCAAAGGGCCCGGGATAGTTTTCAAAACGATTTTGAAGTTCCGGTTCCATAGCAAACAACATGGTGCTCTTAATCACGCCATAATCATCTTTGCGCGACTGATAGACAGCTTTCTCATCAGCCGGCGCAGTTGCAGCAGGGGGGTTACCTAACGCTTTCTCAAGGACATAGTCCTTTTGTCCGCCAGACAGAATGATTCTTAGATTGCGGAACCAGTTGGTGAAGTTAGACCCATTGTTTCTAAGCTTTTCTTTCTCAGCAAAAACGTTGAAGTTGAAGTTGGACTTGGCCATGTGATCTACAGTATTTGCAAGTACAATTTAGACTATGTTCATGATAAATAGTTCAACTTAATCAAATTACTAGATGAACTCCCACTAAATTCAACATCCCTCAAGTTGTTTAGTGAACATGATCCAAATTCACCACACCTAATCCGATCTTCACGAGAAGAGATGTGGTTTCAATGGTGGACAACGAAGTGTCGATCATATCATTCATATGACTCATGCTTAACCTTTCGGTTCATGTGTTCCGAGGCCATGTCTGTACATGCTAGGCTCGTCAAGTAAAACCCAAGTATTTCCGCGTGTGCAAAACTGGCTTGCACCCGTTGTATGTGAGCGTAGAGTCTATAGCACCCGATCATCACGTGATGCTTGGACACAACGAACTTTCGCAACGGTGCATACTTGGGGAGAACACAGTTTTTATCTTGATCTTTAAGTGAGGAATCATCTTATAATGCTACCGTCGCGATCTAAGCATAATAAGATACATAAAAGGATAAACATCACATGCATATAACTTTATGTGACATGGTATAGCCAATCTTCGCGCAATGATCTCCATCTTGTGCGTTCCGGCATGATCTCCATCACTCCACCATGATTGCCTCCACCACGAATAGCAACTACAACTATTGCTAACTACTTAGCGATAAAGTAAAGCTATTACATGGCGTATAAGAAGTTGACTCGCAGGTCATACACAATTATAAAGACAACCATATGGCTCCTGCCGGTTGTGTACTCATCGACATGCAAGTCGTGAAACATTACAAAACATGATCATCGCATACAATATACACATCACATCTTGGGCCATACCATATCACAGAAAACACTCCCTGCAAAAACAAGTTAGACGCCTCTACTTTGTTGTTGCATGTTTTACGTGGCTTATGGGAGTAGATGCTAAGAACGATTCTTACCTACGGAAAGCCACAACGGTGATATTATGGTTGCCAAACTCCGGTGTTAATCCCATGACAACTATAGTGAGAGAAACTGACATCCACCAGCCGCATGTGTGGTACAAGCCACACGTCAAGTGTAGAGCCGGTCTCGCGAACGACGTCGCGTAAGGTTGGCCTGGACCGCTTCAATCTCACTATCCCGCGTCATAAGAAGAACACAAACAAGAGGCTTGCAACAGAAAACATCAACGCCCGCAACAACCATGTTGCGTTCTACTCGTGAATCACATCTACGCATAGATCTAGCTCTGATACCACTGAAGGGTTTCGCAGCATAGTAAATCAAAATTTTCTACGGAAGCGAACAGAGGGAAAGCCAAGATCTAATCTAGGAGATGCAAACAATGAGAGAGATTGGATTAGATCTTCATACCCTTGAAGATTTGCACAGCGGACCGTTCGTCGGAACGTGGGTGATGTAGTCGTACTCGCTTCTCCTCCTCGCGATCCGATCCGATCTAGCACCACAAGTGGCGGTGCCTCCGTGAGATGCACACGTGAAGCACCTCGACGTCTCCTCCTTCCTTGGACCAGCAAGTATGGTGGAGAGATGGATTGGATCTACAGCACGACGGCGTGGTGTATATGGTGGAGAATTTCTGCTGCAGGGCTTCGCCTACAAACAGTCGGGAGGGAGAGAGGAAGGCAGCAGGGCTACTAGGGCTTGGAGGGAGATGTGTGTCTTGGGGGGAGGGGGGCGCACCAGCCCTCTATATATAGAGGGGGTGGCGGCGGCAAGCCCTAGCCCCTCCTCCAAGCCTATCTCTAGTTTAAACGATTTAAACTCTCCCTTATCTAGAAATTCTATCCCTAGATTTAAACGAGTTAAATCTATCTAGAATCGGCTGGGCCCTATGGGGCCTTGTGCCCCTGGCCCAATGCGGCCAGGACACTCCCTCATAGGCCCATGCCCCCTCCCAGAAGGTGGGACCACGTTGGCCCCCTTCCGGAAGGTTCTAGAAGCTTCCGGTACAATACCGATTAATCCGGAACAATTCTGAACTCCAAAAACTGCACTGTCTTATATGAATCTTATTCTCCGGACCATTCCGGAACCTCTCGTGATATCCCGGATCCCATCCGAGACTCCGAACAAAAAACTCATAAACCCATTATCCAATCTATCCTAGCGTCGAGACACGTTAAGTGTGTGACCCTGCGGGTTCGAGAATATGCAGACATGATCTTCTATCAATAATCAACAGCGGGGTCTGGGCACCCATATTGACTCCCACACATTCATCGATGATCATATCGGATGAACCACGATGCCAGGATTCAATCAATCCCATATATATATTCCCTTCGTCTTGCGATATTTTACTTGCCCGAGATTCGATCGTCGGTATCATCATACCTAGTTCAATCTCGTTCACAGCAAGTACTTTACTCGTTCCGTAATCCAATATCACTTTGTGATTAACTCCTTAACCACATGCTTGCAAGCGGTGTTGATATCGATTATCGAGTGGGCCCGAAGTATATCTCTCCGACTTGGGAGGGATAAATCCCATCTCGATACATACAACCCAACAGATACTTTCCGATCACATAAGAGACACCTTTATGATCACCCTCTCATAGGATGACGTTTGATGACCTCAAAGCTTTCTTCCGATACCAGGGAGTTGCATTATCTCATGGTCTAAGGAATACAATATTTGACATAAGAAAAGCTTCACAAAGACGAACACGATGACACGATCTAATTGCTTCGCTTAGTTTGGGTCTGTCCACCATATCATTCTCCCAATGATATGATCTCATTATCAATTGACAACTCATGTCTATGGTTAGGAAACCTTAACCATCATTGATCAATGAGCTAGTCCATAGAGGCGTACTAGGGACACGGTGTTGTTCACAAACCACACAAGTATTAAAGTTTCCGCTTAATATAATTCTAGCATGGAATATAAACATTATCATGAACAAGAATTATAATAATAACATCTTTATTATTGCCTCTAGGGCATAATTCCAAGCTTGTAAACAATATAAGCAAATGGTCATTTTGGCCAAACTTGTTCACTAGACCACTTTGAGTGTTTATAGTCCAAGTTTTCTAACAAAAACAAATCCAATTCTTTTCACCCCTTGCTAGATCAAGTAAAAGTGAACCCAAGACCACTTTGCAAACCAATAGAAATAGATTTAAAATCTATTCAAATGACAATTCAAAATTGAATCAAGTGTTGGTACTAAAATCACCATTTCTCAAAAACCACTCAAACCAGTTCACATTGGCAAACCCAAGCAGCCTGATACTACCAAGCATGTGACCAGAGCACCCACCAAATTTCATTCAAAATTTTCAAACTTGAATTCTTTCGGCCATTTAATCAAACACTTGGAGACACATTTGAAACTCTGCCTAACTACACTATTTTTAGCAGTGATCCTTCAAACCCTTGTCCCCAATGCTCACCCCTTGTCCCCCCAGTGATCACACAAGCATTGAACAAGCTAGCACTCTACCATTGCACCAGTGTTGAGCCACCCGAGCCCCCCATTGTCGGCCTACCATGGCTAGCTAGTAGGAGGCAATGCTACGCCCAACCACGATGTCCAGGAGGCAGCACATCGTCCACCGCCACCCCCTGTCCATCCCTCGAACGCAGCCAGGCCCTGGACCATAGAGGAAACTCCATGCCCACTGTCTCTCTGCCGTGCCTAGAGCGCACCAGAGCGCCGCATCTGACCAGCTCGCGTGCATCGCGCCTCGCCCTCACCGCGCGTGAACACACTCGCCTTAACACCATCTAGCTCCCAGACATCCCCATTCGCCGTTGCGCGACCCGTAGCAACTGTGCGTCATCGAAAATGCCGTCGGTGCCACTCAGAGCACCAGCCCGTTCCGACCAACCTCGACCACACCTTTCCATGATATTAAGCCCTTGAGGATCACCAGAAGACTGCGCACCGGCCTACACCCTCTGCCATGCCAATAGCTCGCTGTGCCATCGACCCCGACGAGCTTTGCCCATGCCGCACTGCCCCTCTCGCTCGGCTATAAAAGGAGGCCTCCCTAGCCTCAGTTTGCCACACCATCTCACTCCCCACTCCTCACAGAACACCACTGACCCTTCCCCGGAGCAAGGCTATCTCCACAGCGCCGGAATTTCACCAGAGTCTACCGAGGAGGAGGAGAAGCAGAGAGGTTGATTGGAGCCGCCCCAGGAGCCGCCGTGACTGATACGTCCATGTCGTGGTGGTGGCACGGCAGATTCCATGGGTAGGCTTAAGTTGGGGGCCAAATGGGTTCTTGTGGTCACCGGGGAGGGAGTGCACGGTCGAGCCATGCACGAAGAACAATAAGAACTCTCCAGACTTAGCAATTTGATTGACACCCAAAGATTACAAGTGCTCCTTGAGCTGTATGAACTAGGGTTTAGTGCACTAGTTCCCTACTTGGTCCAACCTCCTTCTTCTACAGATATGCCCTTCCTTATATAGGCAGTGCTAGCTAGCTTATACCCCTTTGGGTTCTAGGGTTTACTGTTTGGATCTTGGTCCCTATAATATGGGCCGGGTCATGGGCTTGCCCTAAGCCCAATGGCCCAGTTCTCAAAGCTTGACAGCTAACGGTCTTCTGGTACGCTGCTTCCTGTTCCCTTTTGGCGTCATGCTGTAACTTTGTACGTCAGCGGGCTCCTTTTGTGTCACCCGGCGTCGCCCTTCTCTTTTGACCATGCTTTACCATGGTCCCTCCTAAACCTTACTCAGAAAGGTGCCACGCGTCCTACTTGACTCGGCCCTTCCTCGGTAGACTCGGCTCGTCGGTTCCTGCAAGAATTACAACTTTGTCTTATGCGGGACGACATAGTTTATATGTCGGCCGCTCATGCTTCTCTTACCTGGCCGTTCTTACCCGGCCTGGTTCTTTCTTTAATCGAAGCTAGCCAAGCTGCGCTATGTTTCACCTCTCGTAACCCTACCGGGGGTTATCCCCCCCCACATTAGTCCCCGAAGCTGGTGAGGTCTAGCAGTTCAAGCTGTTAGGCATCTCCAGGTTCATTTTATGTGATTGGAACTTAGATTTTGTTTTCGTCTGTCGCAATCTTGCACCTTGCCGGGTCTATCTGACAGTTTTCGGATCCACTCTTTGACTTCTTGGCTCATTTTTGCCTCGAGCCGAGTCACTTTGACCAATTCCGAGTCATTTTCAGCGTGCCTCAGTCACTGACAGCTGGTAATCATGATTACTTGCCTCAAATTTTGTTCCAAGCTCTGGCAGCACAGTGACGTCTGCGCAGTTATTCCCCGTCACTATGGCAGTCCCATCGGCCTGCGCCCTTTGTCGTTCCAGTCATGACGTGGCATGGGATTTTTCGTGTATCTCTGGCTACGTGGCGCCTGCTGATTGGCTTACTCGGCCCAGTACATGGCCACACGCTAGCCGCACGGCGCAGATGGATCCCACGACTGGGGTTTTTACTGCCCTTAAGTAGGGGTTGGGGTTTCCACTTCCCCCATGCCCGTTTAGTTTCCCTTGCCTCATCTTCTTCCTTGTGCCTGCAAGATCGAACCGCCCCCTTTGCGGTTTCCTCTTCCTCCTGTTCTTGTCCTGCAATTGCTCCTCTTTTCTTTTCATTCCACCACGGGTCCGTGTTGTTCCAAACCTCTTCCAACTACGGAGGAGACTGAATCTGCAAAACTCATGGACGCTCGCGACGGCACTCATGGTGCTGAGGAGCAGGAGGTTCCCGCTGACGAACGCGGTGGCTAGGAAGGCTCAGAGGTCTCCACCGAGGAGTTGGAATGGCTCCGATCCACCAGGCGCATTCCGCTACAAGTGGATTGCCGTCTCCCTGCCGGTGAGATCACTCCTAAGCCCGATGCTAACGAGCGGGTGGTTTTCCTCTCTCACTTTGAGCGCGGTTTCGCTCTTCCAGTGAGCACCTTCTTTTCCTCGTTTCTCTCCACCTTCCATCTGCAAACCCATCATCTCCCTGCCAACGCCATTGGCTCTCTTTCTTGCTTTATTTCTGCCTGCGAGGCTTACCTCAGGATTTGGCCTACAGTTCTTCTGTGGGCAAAATATTTTAGCTTTAAGGTTCAAGTTGTTCCCCAGCCTGGTGCTCCTCGATCCGAGAAGAGGCCGAACCGGTGCGGTGCTGCTAGTATCACGCCCAGGAACCCTCGGGTTACTGGTATTGATTCATGCAAGAAATTGTAGGGGTTCGTAGCATGGAAAACAAAAAATTTCTATGCAAACAAACAAGCCAAGATCTATCTACTAGATTGTAGCAACGAGTCGATAGAGGAACTCACCCTCGAAGATTCCAAAGCGGTTAACGAGAGCAGATTCTCGTGGGTGATGTAGTCGTACTCTTGCCGATCTCAAGATCGCGTAGACGATCCTTCCGGCGCTGCGTTCCGGCAGCGCTTCCGCAGTCGATCACACGTTCAGTACTCGATGAAGATCTTCCTCTCCCTTGTTCTAGCAGGCAGCGGAAGTTCTAGCACTCTCCTCGCGATTCCGGCAGCACGAAGGCGTGGTACCGGAAGTAGAGGGGAGATCTCGCAGGGCTTCGCCTTAAGCCAGAGCGAGTATGGTGGACTATGAGAGAGGCCTTGGTGATCTAGGGTTTAGAGGCACCAAGGGGAGGGTGTGGCCGGAGGCTAGGGATTGGGGAAGCCCCAAGTCGGCGACTTGGAGAAA
This sequence comes from Avena sativa, assembly GCA_916181665.1. Classification (NCBI taxonomy): domain Eukaryota; kingdom Viridiplantae; phylum Streptophyta; class Magnoliopsida; order Poales; family Poaceae; genus Avena; species Avena sativa. Next base: position 213,097,245 of record OV702293.1, read on the forward strand.
CCCTAAGGCGGCGGCGACTTGGAGGAGGCCGGCGGCTAGGGCTAGGGTTTTGGGGTGTGTTTGGTGTAGGGAAGAGGGGCAGCCCTGCCCCTCCTTATATAGGTGGTAGGGCGCGGCTTGGGAGGAGGGAGTCCTCCCCCAAGTCGGCCTCCTTGGCCGGTGGGTGGAGGGAGAGGAACTCCTCCCCAAGTAGGTTTCCTACACTCCCTCCACCAAGCAAACTTGCCGTTTGACTTTTTCAAATTGACGTTTGACTTTCAAACTAGGATTTGATTTCTTCCTTTATTTTGCCCAGCCAAGTGAACTAGTACATGATGCAACCATTCCATATTGTTATGACACATTCATGTACCCTTCCCCTCCGGAGTGCCGGACCTTCCGGACCCTTCTAGAACATTCCTGGTGAAAACACCGGAATCATTCCCCAACTCCGAAACAGGACTTTCCTTATAGGAATCTTATTCTCCGGACCATTCCAGATCTCCTCGTGATATCCCGGATACCATCCGAGACTCCGAACAACATTCGGTCTCTTACTCATCTTTCCATAACTACTCAACAACATCGAATCCTTAAGTGTGTCTCCCTACGGTTCGTGAATTATGCGGACATGATCGAGACACTTCTCCGATCAATAACCAATAGAGGAATCTGGAAATTCATATGGCTCCCACATATTTCTACGATTACTATGCGATCTAATGAACCACTTACATACGATACCAATTTCCCTTTGTCTCACGATAGCTTACTTATCCGAGGTTTTGATCGTCGGTATCTCTGCATACCTAGTTCAACCTCGTTACTGATAAGTACTATTTTCTCGTTCCCGTGGTAAGTGATCCCTTGTGAGCTAGTCACATGCTTGCAAGCCAATTGGATGACATTCCACCGATAGGGCCCAGAGTATAGCTATCCGTCATATGGATGGACAAATCCCACTCTTGATCCATGTGCCTCAACCCATACTTTCGAACACTCAATGCCACCTTTATAGCCACCCAGTTACGGTGTGGTGTTTGATGTCATCAAAGCATCCTTCCGGTGATGGTGATTAGCATGATCTCATGGTCGAAGGAATTAGGTTACTATGCATCAGAAAGCTTATAGCAATCGAACTATTAAAATGACTTGATCTTTATGCTACGCTTATCTATAGGAGTATGTCCATCATACCATTCTCCTAATGATATGACCTTGTTATTAACAACATCTCAAATGTTCATGATTAAGAAACAATGATCATCCATTAATCAACAAGCTAGTATTATAAAGAGGCTTTACCAGGGACTCTAATTTAGTTTACAAATCACACAAGTATTGATGTTTCTAGTTAATACTATTATAGCATGAATGTAAACATTTATCATAAACACAAAGATATAATAATAACTACATTTATTATTGCCTCTAGGGCATATCTCCAACAGTCTCCCACTTGCACTAGAGTCAACTAATCTAGATTACATGGTAATATACCGAACACCCATGGCAGTTTGGTGTTGGTCATGTTTTTCCCTCGGGAGAGGTTTAGTCAACGGATCCGCCACATTCAGATCTGTGAGTACTTTGCAAATCTTTATGTCACCATCTTGGACATGTTCTTGAATAGCGTGAAAACGTATCTTGATGTGCTTCAGCTTCTTGTGTGACCTTGGTTCTTGCGCATTGGCTATGGCGCCCATGTTATCACAGTAGATAAACATTGGGTCCAGCGCACTTGGAACCACACCGAGCTCTGTAATGAACTCCTTCATCCATATCGCTTCTTGTGAAGCCTCTGAAGCAGCTATGTATTCTGATTCAGTTGAAGATCTCGCCACAACGCTTTGCTTTGCACTCCTCCAGCTAACTGCTGCACCATTCAAAGTAATACGTATCCAGATTGAGATTTAGAATCATCCGGATCGGTATTCCAACTAGCATCGGTGTAACCATTAACAACGAGTTGTTCATCACCTCCATAAGAAAGAACCATATCTTTAGTTCTTCTCAAGTACTTAAAGGATGTTTTTGACCGTTGTTCAATGATCCACTCCTGGATCAGTTTGATATCTGCTAGTCAAACTAACAGCATATACAATGTCGGGTCTAGTACATAACATGGCATACATTAGAGATCCTATGGCTGAGGCATAGGGAGTCTTACTCATCCTTTCTCTATCTTCTGCCGTTGCTGGACTTTGAGTTTTACTCAAGGTCATATTGGGCAACATGGGCAAGAACCCTTTCTTGCTATCTTCCATTCCAAACCTCTTTAGAACTTTGTCCAAATATGTACTTTGTGACAATGATATTAGGCTTCTCGATCTATCTCTATAAATCTTTATGCCTAATATGTAAATTGCTTCGCCAAGATCTTTCATTGAAAAACTATTATTCAAATATTCTTTGACACTATTAAGAAGGTCTACATCATTCCCAATCAACAATATGTCATCTACATATAGTATTACGAATGCTACCGATCTCCCACTCACTTTCTTGTAAATACAAGCTTATCCATAAGTTTGTATAAAACCAAAGCTTTTGATTACCTTATCAAAACGTTGATTCCAACTTCGAGATGCTTGCTTCAACCCATATATGGACCGTTGAAGTTTGCATACCTTGTTAGCATCTTTAGGATCAACAAAACCTTTGGGTTGCATCATATACAATTCTTCATCAATATCTCCATTGAGGAACGCCGTTTTGACATCCATCTGCCATATCTCATAATCGTAATATGCAGCGATTGCTAACATAATCCTCACAGACTTTAGCTTCGCTACTGGTGAGAAAGTCTCATTGTAGTCAACTCCTTGAATTTGTCGAAACCCTTTTGCGACAAGTCGAGCTTTATAGACAGTAACATTACCATCAGCATTTGTTTTCTTCTTGAAAATCCATTTGTTCTCGACAGCTTTCCGGCCATCCGGTAAGTCCACCAAAGTCCATACTTGGTTTTCGTACATGGATCCAATCTCGGATTTCATGGCATCTTGCCTTTTATTGGAATCTGGGCTCATCATCGCTTCCTCATATGTCGTAGGGTCATCGGTGTTGGCCACCAACATGACACTCATAACGGGATCATACCAATCAGGAGTGGTACGAATTCTCGTTGACCTGCGAGGTTCTGTAGCAACTTCAACCGAAGTTTCATGATCATCATCATTAGCTTCCTCTCTTATTGGTGTAGGCGCCACAGGAACTGCTTCCGGTGTTGTGCTACTCGCAAGTTCGAGAGAAGGTTCAACAACCTCGTTGAGTTCTACTTTCCTTCCAGTCACTTCTTTCGAGAGAAAATCCTTCTCTAGAAAGGATCCATTCTTAGCAACGAAGATTTTGCCTTCGGATCTATGATAGAAGGTATACCCAATAGTTTCCTTTGGGTATCCTATGAAGACGCATTTTTACGCTTTGGGTTCAAGCTTGTCCGGCTGTAACTTCTTTACATAAGCTTCACAACCCCAAACTTTAAGGAACGACAATTTAGGTTTCTTCCCAAACCATAATTCATACGATGTCGTTTAAACGGATTTAGATGGTGCCCTATTTAAAGTGAATGCGGCTGTTTCTAATGCATAACTCCAAAATGATAGCGGTAAATCTGTAAGTGACATCATAGAACGAACCATATCTAAGAGAGTTCGATTACGACGTTTGGACACACCATTACGCTGTGGTGTTCCCGGCGGTGTCAATTGTGAAAGAATTCCGCATTTCTTTAAATGCTCGCCAAACTCGAACTTAGATATTCACCTCCATGATCAGAACGTAGAAATTTAATCTTCTTGTTACGTTGATTCTCTACCTCACTTTGAAATTCCTTAAACTTCTCGAAAGTTTCGGACTTATGTTTCATGAAATAGATATACCCATATCTACTCAAGTCATCCGTGAAGGTAAGAACATAACGATAACCACCACGCGATGCTACACTCATTGGTCCACACACATCGGTATGTATGATTTCCAATAAGTCTACAGCTCGCTCCATCATCCCAGAAAATGGAGTCTTAGTCATTTTACCCATCAGACATGCTTCACATCTTTCAAGTGATTCAAAATCAAGTGATTCAAGAAGTCCATCGGAATGGAGTTTCTTCATACGCTTCACTCCAATATGTCCAAGACGACAGTGCCACATATAGGTCGGGTTATCGCTCAATTTCAAACATTTAGCTTTAATGTTAGTAATATGTGTATTTCCACTATCGAGATTCAATAAGAATAGACCATCTATCAAAGGTGCATGTGCATAAAACATATTACTCATATAAATCGAACAACCATTATTCTCGGACTTAAACAAGTAACCGTCTCGCAACAAACATGATCCAAATATAATGTTCATGCTCAATGCAGGCACCAAATAACAATTATTTAAGTATAAAACTAATCCCGATGGTAGATGAAGAGGTAGCGTGTCGACCGCGATCACATCAACCTTTGATCCATTTCCAACGCGCATCGTCACCTCGTTCTTCGCTAGCTTCCGTTTATACTGCAGTACCTGTTTCGGGTTACAAATATGAGCAACCGAACCAGTATCAAATACCCAGGCACTACTACGAGTACTAGTGATATACACATCAATAACATGTATATCGGATATACCTTTCTTCTTGATGTTGCCGTTCTTCAAATCCGCCAAGTACTTTGGGCAATTCCGCTTCCAGTGACCTTCTCCCTTGCAGTAAAAGCACTCAGTATCAGGCTTTGGCCCAGCTTTGGTCTTCTTCGTTGGTGCGGTGACTTTCTTACCACCCTTCTTGAAGTTTCCCTTTTGCTTAGACTTGCCTTTCTTGAATTTGGTGGTCTTATTAACCAACAACACTTGATGCTCTTTCGTGATCTCCACTTCTGCAGATTTCAACATGGAGAAGAGTTCTGGCAACGTCTTGTTCATGTTTTGCATATTGTAGTTCATCACAAAGTTCTTGTAACTTGGTGTCAGTGATTGGAGGACATGGTAAATCCCCAAAGCATTAGGAATCACTATACCCAAACTTTGGATTTTGTTTGCGTGCCCAGACATCTTAAGCACATGCTCACTAACGGAGCTGCCCTCTTCCATCTTGCAGTTAAAGAACTTTTCAGAAGCCTCATAACTCTCAACTGCCGCGTGAGTCTCAAAAATAATTTTGAGTTCACGGACAATATCATATGGGTCTTGGTTCTCAAACCTTTTCTGAAGCCCCGATTCCAAACCATACAAGATAGCACACTGAACTGTGGAGTACTGATTCTTCTGAGTGAGGTAAACATTCTTTACTTCATCGGTAGCAGTAGCTGCAAGTGGTTCACCCAGCGGTGCATCCAGCACATAGGTCAAATTACCAGCATTGAGGACAATCCTCAAATTGGGGAACCAATCCGCGAAGTTGCTTCCATTGTTTTTCAACTTTTCTTTCTCTAGGAACGCATTAAAATTGATGGTAGGGGCCGCCATTGATCTACAACATATTTGCAATAGTTTAGACTAAGTTTATGACAAATTGAGTTCTAATTAATAGTTAAATTAATCTAGGTGAACTCCCACTCAAAACAATATCCCTCACATTGTTTTAGTGATCACACGAACCAAATCCACCACATCAAAACCGATCATCACGAGAGTTGATGTAGCTTCAATGGCGAACAATCAACATGTTCATCATATCTACTATATGACTCATGCTTTACCTTTCGGTGATCCGTGTTCCGAGATCATGTCTGTACATGCTAGGCTCGTCAAGATCAAACCTTAGCTTCCGCATGAGAAAATCTGGCTTGCTCACATTGTATACACTCGCAGAATCTAACACACCTGATCATCACGTGGTGCTTCGAAACAACGAGCTTTAGCAACGGTGCTTACTAAGGATGAACACTTTGGAACTTGAAATTTGTGTGCATGAGGGATCATCTTATAATGCTACCGTCGTTAACTAAGCAATACAAGATGCATAAAGGATTAACATCACATGCAATTCATAATATGTGATATGATATGGCCTTTCTTCTTGTGCTTCCAATCTCCATCTTCAAGCATGAACATGATCTCCATCATCACCGGTATAGCTTCAAGGTCAATGGCGTTGTTTCATGGTTGTCATCCACCAGCTTCAACTATTACAACTACTTTGAATAGACACGTGGGTCTTAACAGAATTTAAAGACAACCATATGGCTCCTGCTAGTTGCCAACTTACAATAAGGGACATTGCATACATCAAATATAATCACAATCACGGCCATATCACATCACAGCACACCCCTGCAAAACAAAGTTAGACGCCTCTAATTTTCTTTGCATATTTTACGTGGTTTGGGGCTTTCAATAAGTGTCGATCTAACTTACGAACAAGAACCACAACATTGATGTTTGAACTATCAAGTGCCCGTTGTAAATTGGATCTATACTATAATGGGAGAGATAGACACCCGCAAAGCTACTTATGCAATACAAGTTGCATGTTGAGCGTGGAGCAAGTCTCATGAACGATGTCATGTAAGGTTAGCCCGGGCCGCTTCATCCCATCATACCGCAAGATGCAAAGTACACAAAAAGCAATTGATAATAAAAGCACCACCGCCCACAATGACCATTGTGTTCTACTCGTGCAACAGATCTACATATAGACACGGCTCTGATACCACTGTAGGGGTTCGTAGCATGGAAAACAAAAAAATTCTACCGCATGCAAACAAACAAGCCAAGATCTATCTACTAGATTGTAGCAACGAGTCGATAGAGGAACTCACCCTCGAAGATTCCAAAGCGGTTAACGAGAGCAGGTTCTCGTGGGTGATGTAGTCATACTCTTGCCGATCTCAAGATCGCGTAGACGATCCTTCCGGCGCTGCGTTCCGGCAGCGCTTCCGCAGTCGGTCACACATTCGGTACTCGATGAATACCTTCCTCTCCCTTGTTCCAGCAGGCAGCGGAGGTTGTATCACTCTCCTCGCGATTCCGACAGCACGACGGCGTGGTACCGGAAGTAGAGGGGAGATCTCACAGGGCTTTGCCTTAAGCCGAAGCGAGTATGGTGGACTATGAGAGAGGCCTTGGTGATCTAGGGTTTAGAGGCACCAAGGGGAGGGTGTGGCCGGAGGCTAGGGCTTGGGGAAGCCCCAAGTCGGCGACTTGGAGAAACCCTAAGGCGGCGATGACTTGGAGGAGGCCGGTGGCTAGGGCTAGGGTTTTGGGGTGTGTTTGGTGTAGGGAAGAGGGGCAGCCCTGCCCCTCCTTATATAGGTGGTAGGGCGCGGCTTGGGAGGAGGGAGTCCTCCCCCAAGTCGGCCTCCTTGGCCGGCGGGTGGAGGGAGAGGAACTCCTCCCCAAGTAGGTTTCCTACTCACCCTCCACCAAGCAAACTTGCCGTTTGACTTTTTCAAATTGACGTTTGACTTTCAAACTAGGATTTGATTTCTTCCTTTATTTTGCCCAGCCAAGTGACCTAGTACATGTTGCAACCATTCCATATTGTTATGACACATTCATGTACCCTTCCCCTCCAGAGTGTCGGACCTTCCGGACCCTTCTAGAACATTCCTGGTGAAAACACCGGAATCATTCCCCAACTTCGAAACAAGACTTTCCTTATATGAATCTTATTCTCCGGACCATTAAGGATCTCCTCGTGATATCCCAGATCCCATCCGGGACTCCGAACAACATTCGGTCTCTTACTCACCTTTCCATAACTACTCAACAACATCGAATCCTTAAGTGTGTCTCCCTACGGTTCGTGAATTATGCGGACATGATCAAGACACTTCTCGGATCAATAACCAATAGAGGAATCTAGAAATTCATATGGCTCCCACATATTTCTACGATTACTATGCGATCGAATGAACCACTTACATACGATACCAATTTCCCTTTGTCTCACGGTAGATTACTTATCCGAGGTTTTGATCGTCGGTATCTCTGCATACCTAGTTCAACCTCGTTACTGATAAGTACTCTTTTCTCGTTCCCGTGGTATGTGATCCCTTGTGATCCAGTCACATGCTTGCAAGCCAATTGGATGACATTCCACCGAGAGGGCCCAGAGTATATCTATCCGTCATATGGATGGACAAATCCCACTCTTGATCCATGTGCCTCAACCCATACTTTCCGAACACTCAATGCCACCTTTATAGCCACCCAGTTACGGTGTGGTGTTTGATGTCATCAAAGCATCCTTCCGATGATGGTGATTAGCATGATCTCATGGTCGAAGGAATTAGGTTACTATGCATCAGAAAGCTTATAGCAATTGAACTATTAAAATGACTTGATCTTTATGCTACGCTTATCTATAGGAGTATGTCCATCATACCATTCTCCTAATGATATGACCTTGTTATTAACAACATCTCAAATGTTCATGATCAAGAAACAATCATAATCCATTAATCAACAAGCTAGTATTATAAAGAGGCTTTACCAGGGACTCTAATTTAGTTTACAAATCACACAAGTATTAATGTTTCTGGTTAATACTATTATAGCATGAATGTAAACATTTATCATAAACACAAAGATATAATAATAACTACATTTATTATTGCCTCTAGGGCATATCTCCAATAGAAATGGCATAGGACTTTCTTCTATGTCAAAAATAGCGGGTCCACCGATAACATCCGGCTCCCCCCTTTCTCGAACGAGGCCCCGAACAAGAAGCTCTGGCAGCTTGACCCGCGTGACCAAGACGCTGCGGTAAACGAGGCTAACGCAATCCTGGAAAGGTTGCTGTCGCCGGATGAGCATTTTCATCTTGTCGAGAGGGACCTCATGTGCACCTTCATCTCACGCCGCGTAAGCCCCATCCAAGCGAGGATCCATAAGATGTGCTTCATGAGTGGCTCACATGATCCCACTCGGCACTCCACTAACGAGCTCACCCATGACTCCATTGCCTGCCGAGTAAGCTCAATCTTTAAATTGAACTTGGCGGATGATTGGGCTTGGAGTTGCCCTCCGTTTAGCCGGGTTAGGCTTGTCCCCTGGTTAAGTTTTCTGAGTTGTTTTTCTTGCCGAGTAGGCTTTAGCTCTTTTGCCACTCCCTGCCTAGTTTTTATTTTTTGTTACTCATTCTGTTTGTCTTTCGCAGAATCTTCTTCACCAGGTTGATGATAGTACTGTCCCTTCCTGCGGTTATAACAGGGATCTCTCTTACTCTAATGAAGTCGAGTATGACCTGGAGTGCTTCATGCATATCCCGCATGCTGCGGCTGCTTCAGCTTTGGGTAAGAGTCAATCTCGCAATCCCTTACAAGATTGGTCCGACGATGATGATGATTGTATGGTTTTGGAGGTACATGCCTTGTGACCTCAGCTTCCCAACTTATCCGAGTAAGCCTGTTATTTACTTATGCAGCTGGCTAGGTACATGACACTCCTCCACTCGCCGTGGGTGGAGTCAGCAAGATCCCCGTCGCCAAGCCTAAGCGACGCGGAGCCTCCTCCAACACTTAGCCGGCCAAGAAAAGCAAGCCCACTCCAGCAGCTCCTGCTGCCTCTGCTGCTGCCAGCCTGGCTGAGACTCGGCATGCCGCTGGGTGCAGAGTCACACGCCGAGTCGTCCGTGACCCAGTTGTCACCGGGTAAGTTTTTGTACTCTGCTTTCTTCGTTCTTTTTTGTCACTGATGTTCTCTTATATATGTCTGGTTGTTTTCAGTGCCACACCTTTGTCAGCGAACCAGGCTACTTCTAGCATTGCCTCGCCGCTAAGGCCTGCGCCTCCTCCAGCTGACTCGGTGGCGCCGAGTCCCGTCCGAGTCGAGGCTCCACTGTTGATGCTCACGCCTCTCAGTGTCAGTCAGACCCGGTGGGTCATTCGGCTGGCGCCCCTGGCGCTGGCCAGGAACAGTTTTCTCATCTTGGTGCCAGTGATTCTGACCCCGAGAAACCTTACGCCACTAGTTCCTCTGGCATCGGCCCTCAGGCTGGTGTGAATGAACAACTTCCTGATCTTGGAGCCAGCAAAACTGCTGAGCCCAGTCAGCCAGCTCCACGTTCTTCTCCAAATCCCCCTGCTCGCTCTCCAATTCTGTCAAAGAGCCGGACCCAGCCCAAGGCTTCTGGCTCTACTCGCCCTTTACCCGGCAAATCTGAAGGGGTTCGCGGCATAGTAAATCAAAATTTTCTACGGATGCGAATGAGAGAAAGCCAAGATCTAATCTAGGAGATGCAAACAACGAGAGAGATTAGATTGGATCTTCATACCCTTGAAGATTCGCACAGCGGAACGTTCGTCGGAACGTGGGTGATGTAGTCGTACTCGCTTCTCCTCCTCTCAATCCGATCCGATCTAGCACCACAAGTGGCGGTGCCTCCGTGAGATGCACACGTGCATCACCTCGACGTCTCCTCCTTCCTCGGTCCAGCAAGTAAGGTGGAGAGACGGATTGAATCTACAACACGACGGCGTGGTGTATATGGTGGAGAATTTCTGCAGCAGGGCTTTGCCTACAAACAGTCGGGAGGGAGAGAGGAAGGCCAGCAGGGCGGCTAGGGTTGGAGGAAAGGTGTAGGGGGTTGGTGCGCCCCCAGCCCTCTATATATAGAGGGGTGGGCGCAGCCCTAGCCCCTCCCCCAAGCCAGGGCCGGCGGCCCCAAGGAGGAAGAGTGGGGGGCAAGAAAACCCCCCCTTCTAGAAGCTCTATCTAGAGTTTAAACCTCTCTTGGCCGGCTGGGCCCTATGGGGCCTTGCGCCCCTGGCCCAATGCGGCCAGGGCACTCCCTCATAGGCCCATGCCCCCTCCTGGAAGGTGGGGCCACGTTGGTCCCCTTTTGGAAGGTTCTAGAAGCTTCCGGTACAATACCGATTAACCCGGAACAATTCCGAACTCCAAAAACTGCACTGCCTTATATGAATCTTATTCTCCGGACCATTCCGGAACCTCTCGTGATGTCCCGGATCCCATCCGAGACTCCGAACAAAAACTCATAAACCAATTATCCAATCTATCCTAGCGTCGAGACACGTTAAGTGTGTGACCCTTCGGGTTCGAGAATGCGCAGACATGATCTTCTATCAATAATCAACAGCGGGGTCTGGAAACCCATATTGACTCCCACACATTCATCGATGATCATATCGGATGAACCACGATGCCAGGATTCAATCAATCCCATATATATATTCCCTTCGTCTCGCAATATTTTACTTGCCCGAGATTTGATCGTCGGTACCATCATACCTAGTTCAATCTCGTTCACAGCAAGTACTTTACTCGTTCCGTAACCCGATATCACTTTGTGATTAACTCCTTAACCACATGCTTGCAAGCGGTGTTGATATCGATTACCGAGTGGGCCCGAAGTATATCTCTCCGACTTGGGAGGGACAAATCCCATCTCGATACATACAACCCAACAGATACTTTCCGATCACCTGAGAGACACCTTTATGATCACCCTCTCATAGGATGATGTTGATGACCTCAAAGCTTTCTTCCGATACCAGGGAGTTGTATTATCTCATGGTCTAAGGAATGCAATATTTGACATAGGAAAAGCTTCGCAAAGATGAACACGATGACACGATCTAATTGCTCCGCTTAGTTTGGGTATGTCCATCATATCATTCTCCCAATGATATGATCTCATTATCAATTGACAACTCATGTCTATGGTTAGGAAACCTTAACCATCATTGATCAATGAACTAGTCCATAGAGGCATACTAGGGACACGGTGTTGTTCATAAACCACACAAGTATTAAAGTTTCCGCTTAATACAATTCTAGCATGGAATATAAACTTTATCATAAACAAGAATTATAATAATAACATCTTTATTATTGCCTCTAGGGCATAATTCCAACAAAATCCACCTCCTCCAAGCAGACAACGCTGGTCTACACTCCGGGTTCTGCTCCCCAGATCCGGCCTCCGATGTTGGCGACAATGGTCGCTTCAATGGGTAAGGGGGGTGAATCCGTGGATGCCGGTTCAGGTGATGGCTCTAAGGCTGTTACCCTCCATACTTCCGCTACTGCGACTCATGCCAATGTGGGTTCTACCCTGAAAACGGGTCAAGTTTACACTCGGACGCTCAGTGGCAAGAGCCTTGGTTCGGCTGAGCCTTATGTTGTGGAATGGAATGCAGCTGGAGAGCAGGAGGTCAACACCCGTGCCGGCAAGAAGCTGAAGCTGGGCCCTAAGGCCATCTCTGACATGACCCAGCAGGCCATTACTTTGATGGCCCGTGCCGACAAAGTGAACGAGGTAAAGTAACTTCTTACTCTTTTGTATTGTTGAGTATTTCCTTTATACATATCACCTAGTCCCCTAGGTTACGACCGAGTAAGGAACTTACTCGGTTGTAAGCTCTCACTAATTACTTTAGTCTTCAAATCCTTCACCCCAAGCTTGCATGTTAGATCTTCGATCCCTAGTCCTCGAGGTTACTGTTGAGTGAGGAACTTACTCGGCTGTAAGCTCTTAAGCTTTTTGATTCCCTTATGCTAAACTCATATGTTAGAGCTTCAATCCCTAGCCCTCGAGGTTACTGTCGAGTAAGGAACTTACTCGGCTGTAAGCTCTTAAGCTTTTTTATTCAGCAGGCTGCTTGACTTGACCCTTCCTTACTATCTGTCTTCTTTGATCAGCTCACGCATAACGAGCGCACCAAGGTGCACCAAGCTCTCGTTCTGGCGCATCGCAAGCTTGAACTTGCATATGAAAAGCTGCAGACTGATACCCAAGGCCAAGGTAACAACCTTAGTCATTCTTTCCCTATTCGGTGTATTTTTCTTTGGTACATTTCCTCAATCTTCTCTTGCTCTTTTCTCACAGCCTCCGCTCAGTCCACCATCGAGGTTCTTCACTCGCAGATCAGCGAGGCCGAGAGTAAGTTTCTTGCCTCATTGATGTGATAGCTGAAAGTTTCCGTTGGTGCTGACAAGTAATTTGTTCCGAATAAGCAGAGAAGCACCAAGCCGAACTCTAGAAGGAGCGAGATGAGGTGACTCGTCTGAAGAAGCTGATGGCCGAGACGGAGCAGAAGCACTTGGCCGAGGTGAAGGGGCTGAGAGAGGAGGTTGCCGAGAAGAATGATCAGCAGGCTGCCAGCACCGAGAAGACCAAGAGGCTGCTCGACGAGGCCGAGGCATCGGTTGAGTCGGCAAATCTGAACTTTGACGCCCTCCAAGCCAAGGCTAAAAATCGGCATAGCAAGCTCGCCGCTATCAACTTCTTTCTCGGTAGTGAGTTCTTACTCTTTTTGAAGTGTATAAGTCGCTCTGAACTTCTTCCATTTACTTTTGTTATTTTTCTAACTTTCTCCTTTTGCTTGCAGAGAATTTTCTTGAGGCCAATATGTTTGCCATCCGATCCATCAAGAAAATGAGGGCCGAAGCTGGTGCTCCTGCCGACGGCGAGGTGTCCATGGAGGAGCTTCTCGAAGCGGTTTCCGAAAGGGTCAGGACCCTCAAGTCTTGCGGTGTGGACTTGCTCAAGTCGGCTATCCATGCGTTTCGCATGCTCTGGCCGGATGAAGACCCACCTGAACTCATCGAGCCACCTGCCGAGAGATTGCGCCTTACTGAAGACCGGCTGGATCAATGGCGCGAGTCGGCCGACCGAGCTGCAGCGGACAAGGCTCTCTCCTTCGTGCTTTCATGGTACGAGTACATCAACCTTGATGTTCTTTCTCGCATAAGAGGAGATGGCAAATGGCTGAATGATCTGGAGCTGATCAATACACACCAGGAGCGACCTTACGCCATGATCGAGTATACCATGGTGCATGCTTGGTGCGACGGGCCCAACTTCCTCGACCTTGGCGATCCGCTCATCGAAGTTGCTAATGAAGAGGGCGGCGACAGCGAAGCAACCGAGTCAGATGGTCCGGATGACCTGGCCATAGATGCCCCTCACTCGGTCGATGCTCCAAGCGATGCTCCTGGCTCCGAGAGTGCTCCTCCGACTCCTTCTGCTTCTTAGGCTAACTCATACTCGAACTTTGATTAAATCCCCGGTATGCCGGGTATAGATGTAACATACATCGCACTTTAAGTTTGATTATGCGCCTTTTGATAGGCTTTATATATTTGCGTTATGTTCTATGTGTGAATCATTCTAGGGCAAGTCCCCGAGCTTCATTTTGCCGTGTCACCTTTCCTTGACTTTGGCCCCTGTCTACCTTTTTCGGTGTTTGACATTAGAGTCTCAAAGTACTAAGGATATAGTTAGCGGGTATGAAACTTGGATCACTTGGCCGAGATTACTCGACACGTAGTATAACGTGACCTGCAGAGAGTTAGGCAGAAATCTAAAGTCGGCTCGTGTTTCTTCTTTGTACTTATCCGGCGTTCGTGTTTACCCGTCATACATCCTTTTCTCTTGCTTGCCATGAAGCCGTGTTTTCGGGCAACAGCATAGTCGAAGAGTTGATTTCTTCCGAGTAAACACTACTTTTTCCGAGATAAATTTCGGGTGTCACGCCAGCCGACATAAAATAATTGAAATGGAAAACTTAAGGGGTAGTCCCCGAGTCAGTTTTTCAAATCATACCATTTTATTATCAGCACATAGCCGGCACACACGTTCGACATATCAGAGTTCGAGTGATACATGCATTGCTTCTCCTAAGTATAGAAGGACGAAGTAGCGCCACATTCCATGGCCTTTTAGTCTCATCTCCTAACCTGTCCGCCTTGTTCTTTTGCGCTTCACGAGCATCTATGAGATAATAGGAATCATTGTGCAAGTCTTTGCTCATGATGAATGGACCTTCCCATGGGGGTGATAATTTATGCATTCCCGCTGTGCGCTGCACCAGTCTTAGCACCATATCCCCTTCTCGAAAAACACGAGGTTGCACTTTTCGGCTATGGTAGCGTCGGAGATTTTGATGATATATAGCGGATCTAGATAATGCCAGTTCCCTTGCTTCTTCGAGTAAGTCTACTCCATCTTCTTGAGCCTCTTTTACCTCGGCTTCTGAGTATTGCCTTATTCTTGGCGAGTCATATTCTATGTCGGCAGGCAAAACTGCTTCTGCCCCATACACGAGTAAAAATGGCGTATAACCAGTTGACCGATTCAGAGTTGTTCTTAGACTCCATAGCACTGAGGGTAGTTCCTCTATCCAACAACCAGGTGACCTCTAGAGTGGTTCCATTAAGCGGGGTTTTATCCCTGACAGAACTAAGCCATTAGCCCGTTCAACTTGTCCATTTGATTCTGGATGGGCGACTGATGCTACATCGAGTCTTATTCGGTGTTTCCCACAGAAGCGAGTAAAAGCTCTTTCGGCAAAGTTCGTGCCATTATCAGTGATCACACTGTGTGGGTAACCATATCTGAGAATTATATCCCTTAAGAATGTGACAACTGTTTTACCTTCCAACTTTTTGATTGGTTTCACATCTATCCACTTGGTGAACTTATCAATCATGACCAAAA
This sequence comes from Avena sativa, assembly GCA_916181665.1. Taxonomy (NCBI): domain Eukaryota; kingdom Viridiplantae; phylum Streptophyta; class Magnoliopsida; order Poales; family Poaceae; genus Avena; species Avena sativa. The sequence continues at coordinate 213,112,631 of OV702293.1, forward strand.
TATGAGTCATGCCTCCCCTTGCTGGTTTTGAATGGTCCTACCATATCTAGGCAACACACTGCAAAAGGCCAAGTGATTGGTATAGTCTTTAATTCAGACGCTGGTAAATGTGACTTGGATGCATAGTGTTGACAACCACTGCATCTTCCGACTAACTCTTGAGCTTGGCCAGTAGAATCCATGTCGGAATGCCTTGGCTACAAACGCTCTTGATGATGCATGGTGCCCGCATTCTCCTTGATGAATATCCAATAAGATCTCCTGGCCTTTCTCTGGGCTGATACAACGCTGAAGTACACTCGTCACACTTCGCTTGTATAGTACCTTGTTGATTATTGTGTATGCTTTTGCTCTTCGTGCTATTTGCCTTGCCAACGTTTCATCACTCGGCAAGGTCCCATCTTTTAAGTAGTTGAATATTGGATGTGCCCATGTTGGTATCAGTGGTCCCAGGTCTGCTTCAACATCAATGTCCATTGGCTCCGCCGACATATGCTCTGCCGACATGACCTGAGGAGTCCCCGAGTGTGATTCGGCGACCCCTGAATTGATCGGATCAGTCCTCGAGTGACTCGAACCTAGCCCTGAGTCGATATCCATTGGTACCACCTCTGACTCCTGAATCGCCGGGGTAACCCTGATCGAGTTGGATTCTGGTGACATCTTGATCGATGGTTTTTGAGGTGCTCCAGCGCTACCCCTGGTGGTATTGCTTGCCGAGATGATCCTAGTTTGGATAGTACATATGCTGCCTCATTTTCTGCTCTAGGAACATGATGGAATTCACAGCCGCCGAAATATCCTGAAATTTGTTGCACATGGAAACGATATAATGCCATGTTTGCATCCAGCGCATCCCAATGTCCAGACACTTGATGAATCACCAAATCCGAATCGCCGAAACACATGATCCTTTTGATACCAATTTCCTTGGCTACTTTGATGCCATGGACAAGTGCTTCATACTCGGCAACGTTGTTGGAAGCAGCAAAATGAATCTGTAACACGTACCTCAGTTGATCCCTCTTTGGAGATGTGAGCACTATACCGGCGCCCAGACCTATTTTCGTCTTGGACCCGTAAAAATGCATTTTCCATTAGTTCGGATCTGGCAGCGATGGTTCGTACTGCATTTCCATCCAGTCTACAAAGAAATCTGCAACATCCTGAGACTTTATTGCATCTCGCCTATCATATTGTGGAGTATATGGTGCCAGTTCTATGGCCCATTTTGTGACTCGGCCGCTGGCATCTTTTTTGCCCAATATATCCGATATAGGTGCCTCGCATATTACCCGGATTGGGTGTTCTTGAAAATAATGTTTTCAGCTTCTTTGCTGCCATATATACCCCATATGTCATCTTCTGATAATGCGGGTAATTCTGTTTTGATACAGAGAGCACTTCGCTCAAGTAATACACCGGTCTTTGGACTGATTTGCCCCCTTCTTCATGTTCGACCACTATTACTGCACTTACAACTCTGTTGGTTGCGGCGACATAGAGTAACATTGGCTCTTTGGATAGTGGTGATGCTAATATTGGTGTTGTTGCCAACATTTTCTTTAATTCATGGAAAGCGCTATCAGCTTGCTGTGTCCATGTGAATTTGTCTGATTTCTTCATCAGTTGATATAGTGGTAGGGCTTTTTCGCCTAGCCGACTAACAAACCTGCTCAACGAGGCCAAGCATCCAGTAAACTTCTGGACATCATTGAGTGTTTTCGGCAATTCCATTCTTTTGATGGCCCTGATCTTTGTTGGGTTGGCTTCAATTCCTCGGCTGGATACAAGGAATCCGAGTAACTTGCCCGCCGGGACACCAAATGTACATTTTTCCGGGTTAAGCTTCATCCGGAATCTTCTCAAGTTTGCGAATGTTTGACGCAAGTCCTCAATTAGAGTATGAATTTGTTTGGTTTTTATTACCACGTCATGGACGTATACTTGAACTTTTTGTCCAATTGATCTTGCAAGCATTTTTGCATGCATCTTTGATATGTTGCGCCTGCATTTCTCAATCCGAATGGCATGGTACGATAGCAATAAGCCCCGTACGGGGTGATAAAAGATGTCTTTATTTGATCATCCAGATTCAATGGTATCTGATGGAATCCTGAATACGCATCCACAAACGACAACAACTCACACCCAGCAGTAGAATCTATGACTTGATCGATCCGTGGCAGGGGAAGGATCTTTTGGACACGCCTTATTGAGGTTCGTGTAATCAATACACATGCGCCATACCATTGCCACATTCGGGTCATCTTTTTTCTTCTCGACCAAGACTGGATTTGACAACCACTCCGGGTGCAGTACTTCCATGATGAATCCAACAGCTAAAAGTCTGGCAATCTCGGCAGCTATCACTTTCCTCCTATCTTCGACGAAGCGGCGGAGGGGTTGCTTCATCGGCTTGGCATCTGGTCTTACATGAAGAGAGTGCTCAGCCAGCTCCCTCGGAACTCCTTGCAGATCTTGAGTGGACCATGCAAAGGTATCCCAATTCTCACGGAGGAAGCTGGTGAGCTCGCTTTCCTATTTGTCTGTGAGGCCAGCCCCAATGGTAACTGTGTGCTCTGGGAAATTCTCATCTACCTGTACCTTCTTGGTTTCTTTGGTAGCTTGAAATGACACATTTCCATGCGGGTTGGTGAGTGCCGGCATGGACATTTGTGCTGCTTTGGCCAATGCTGCCACTTCCAACATTTGACTTTTTTCTTGTGCTATGACGAGCGACTCGGCCAGTGAAGATCCGGCTGAGGCACAAGCAATAGATCTTTTGTAGTCCCCTTCAACTGTAATCACCCCACATGGGCCTGGAAACTTCATCTTTAAGTAAGAAATGTGGGTAGTAGCCATGAATCTTGCCATAGCCGGTCTGCCGAGTAAGGCGTGATATGAGCTAACCAAATCCACTACCTCAAACTCTATGGCCTCAGTGCGACAGTTCTCTCTGTTGCCGAATAAAACGTCGACCCAGATCTTGCCAATTGGCTCACAGGACAATCCCGGCACAATACCGTGGAAAGTGGTCTTAGTCGGCTCCAGCATGTTCATGGTAATGCCTAACTTGAGCATTGTATCCTTGTACATGATGTTGATGCTACTGCCACCATCAATCGGCACTTTTGAAAACTTGACGTTGATATCTGGGCCCATGAATGTTGGATCCAAAACTAGAGCATATCCTCCTAGGGTTGGCATGATCTTGGGGTGATATTTTATACTCCAAGTTATTTATTGCTCAGACCAATGCATGTACTTGGGGATTGCCGGCATCATGGCATTCACCTCCATCATTCGTCGCTGCTGGCTCTTTTTGTCATTTGGCTCTGTGACAAAGACATCATAGCTCTGGTGATGTTCTCTGTACTCATTTCTAGTTCCGTGACCGACATGAGCGTCGTCACCTCTTGGATTGTGCACCTTATGCACAGCTTCTCTTCTTTATTGATTCTGTACCTCGGATGCCTGTTTTCGTATCTGTTGTCTGCTCCCACTATCTGAGCATTTCCTCCTGTAAGTGGTGGAGGGGGAGGTGGAGGTGGTGGAAGCTGCTTATTCGGAGAATCCACTCTATCTCCTTTCTGAAACCAAGTGCATTGCCTAGTTGTGTGATTGTCCGGTTTACTCGGACTAGGCGTGTGAAACTTACACGGCTGGTCCAGCATCATCTCATAGGTATATTTCTGCCGGTCCTGATATTGCTTCCTCTGATCATATGGCCTTTTGCCGTCATTCTTTGGCACCCATTGTTGTTGTCCACTTGTCCTTTGATGCTGACTACTTCTAGCATCTGGATGATCCTGACTCATGGCCGCCACCTGATTCGAACCATGCCTGTAATCTGGCCTTTCGTCTCTTCTCTTGCTTCTATGTTCAGACCTTTCCTGGCGCCTTTGCGACCCGGCAGCATCATAGATCTGAGTCTCAGTCATCCCGTCTGCCGACATGAGAAGGAGCTGAGTCAGATCTCCTAACGGATACGAATCAGCGATTCTTATCGTCTCTGCCAGGCTTTCCGGCATATCTCTTTGTAACCTCTGCCACAACACACTGCCATGTCTACATCCTTGTGCAAACCATGCGATTGCCTATGCCTCGATTACCCCTTCACAAGAGTTACGCATTATACACCACCTTGTGAGGAACTCCCTGTCCGTCTCATTCCGTCTTTAATTGCACATTGCCAGTTGCTGTGGGCGATTCGGCCTCTTGTAAGTGCTCGTGAAATTGCTCATAAAAGCGTCATGAAAATTGATCCAGCTGTTAATGCTTCCGGGTGGCAAATTATTCAACCACACCCGAGCTGGTCCCTCCAGCATGTGCGGTACATAACGTACCGGCCATCTCAAATTTCCCTGCGCAATATTCACATCACTTCCATAATCTATGAGCCAGTCCTCTAACTTAGTGCTTCCATCATACGTCTTTGTCCCTCTGGCCAGCTGGAAATTTGGCACCGGTGGCTCCTTCATGATCCTTGGGCCAAAGCACGGTGTACCCTGCGGACCTTGCAATTCAATTATCTCTGCCATTTCTATTCGGTCAAGCTTCAGCCTTGCATCATCCGGCTGAAGGTTCCTGCCTCCGAGTCTTGCTCCCATTGCTTGATATGCGTGATCCGGCAGTTCATATCCGTCATTCACCATAGCCGAGTAACCATCATTATACTTATTTGCGTTCGGGTCAGCAGGCTGCTGAGCTGCCTTTCCCGCGCTTTGTTGTCTTCTTTCAGGCTGAGCTGCTGCGTTATTCGGCCTGGATTTCCTCCTCCTTCCAAGTGAGTTCCGTGCCTAGTTTGAGGCACAAAATTCGGCCCTCCGTTGTCATTTCTTTGCCCTGCTTGCCTTTCTCGGTCTGCATTCTCCTGGTTTTCATTTCCTTGGGCATTATTCCTTCTCGCCCCCTGCAGATGTGCCGGGTTTCCTTGAACCACTGCCGGATCATAGGCAACCATCTGCTTGTTTCTTCCAGAATCCACAGTTTTTTCTTTTCTCAGCCTAGGCGCCGCTCCGGGTGAGGATGTCGTGTGCCCAGTCGATCTCGCCGGGACAGGAGTCACCGAGTGAACCAGCTGTGACCTTCCCGCTATACCCGGATTTGCTCTGTAATACGCCTCATTCAGCATGCTAGCTGCTTTTACTAGTTCATTGACTCGTTCTTGTTGCCTTTTCTTTGCTTCTCCCTCCAAATGGGTAACTCTGCCATCGCTGCTTCTGCTGCTCGCAGATTAGATGCTGTTGTGTTATATGTTGGCCGCATGGCTGTTTCGTTGCTGTTCTCTGGCGTTATTTTTGACGTCGCATCTGCCAGCTCCTCGTTGAGGTTCCTTCCTCTCAATCTTGTTGCATCAATCTGGGTCTTTGCGCCCTTGACTCAATTTGCCGAGTTAAGCTCTCGGATGGTGATATCCACGTCCTGTTGTAACTGTTCTAATTCCTTTGCTTTCTCCAAAACCTTTATCCTGGCTTCCTCCAACTCGCCTTGCACACGTGCCGGGTCAGTTGCTGTCCCACTGGCTCTGCCAACTTGTCTATCGCTTCCTGCAGTTCCTTAGCCCTTTTACTCCTAGCTATGTTTTCTGGTTTTTCTAGTGGTGCCTTTTCTGTCCTTGCAGCCCTTAGCGTTTCCTCATGATCTCCTCCCTCAACATTCTCATTCACTACTGGAACTATTGGGGGAGCTGCGGGGTTTGGGGATATCATCATTACATCCATGGAGACGAGTTGGTGAAGCTTCCCAACGACAAGAATCGCTGGTGGATCCGGCGCCAGGATGACACGCTCGGGATATGCGCGTTCCACGCGCACCGCGACGTAGACCTGGTGCTCGCCGAACTTGATGAAGCGACCGCCCCTAGGGAACGGCTGGGTCCCAAAGCAGCCCGCGTTGTTGCTGACGAAGTTGAGCGCTCCAAACCTCTGGATGAGGCCGGAATAGATGCGCTCGCCGATCTTGGCGATGATGTTGCCTGTCCGGATGAAGACTCCATCAAGCACCTACTTCTGCCCCACAGTGGGCGCCAACTGTCGTGGTGGTGGCACGACAGATGCCATGGGTAGGCTTAAGTTGGGGGTCGAATGGGTGCTTGTGGTCACCGGAGAGGGAGTGCACGGTCGATCCATGCACGAAGAACAAGAAGAACTCTCTAGACTATTTGATTGACACCCAAAGATTACAAGTGCTCCTTGAGCTGTATGAACTAGGGTTTAGTGCACTAGTTCCCTACTTGGTCCAACCTCCTTATTCTACAGCTATGCCCTTCCTTATATAGGCAGTGCTAGCTAGCTTATACACCTTTGGGTTCTAGGGTTTACTGTTTGGATCTTGGTCCCTATAATGTGGGCCGGGTCATGGGATTTCCCTAAGCCCAATGGCCCAGTCCTCAAAGCTTGACAGCTAACGGTCTTCTGGTACGCTGCTTCATGTTCCCTTTTGGCGTTACGCTGTAACTTTGTACGTCAGCGTATGCTTTGGGCGTCACCCGGCTCGTTTTGTGTCACCCGGTGTCGCCCTTCTCTTTTGACCATGCTTTACCATGGTCCCTCCTGAACCTTACTCGGAAAGGTGCCACGCGTCCTACTTGACTCGGCCCTTCCTCGGTAGACTCGGCTCGTCGGTTCCTGCAAGAATTACAACTTTGTCTTATGCGGGCCGACATTGTTTATATGTCGGTCGCTCATGCTTCTCTTACCCGGCCTGGTTCTTTCTTTACTTGTAGCTAGACAAGCTACGCTATGTTTCACCTCTCGTGACCCTACCGGGGGTTATCCCCCCGACAGTCCAAAATGTATCTACTTTCTCGAACACTTTGCTATTGTTTCTTCTCTAAACTTGTGTGATTTGGATACAACTAACATGGACTGACGCTGTTTTCAGCAGAATTACCTTGGTGTCTTGTTTTTGTGCAGAAAATGAACTATCTGGAAAAATCCCGGAAAATATGCCAAAAATTATATTTCACCAGAAGATCCACGGAGCCAGAAGACGAGACGGAGAGGAGGCCTGGGGGGCCCACACCCAACCCAGGCGCGGGCCCACCACTGGCCGCGCCTGGAGGGGTGCAGCCACCCCAGGCACCCCCTCGGCCTCCCTCTGCGCCTATAAGTTGCATTTCGACCTAAAAATCGAGGGGGGTTCGATAGTTTTCCAGAAAGAGTTCCACTACACCACCGCCACCGGAAACCAAGATTCGGATCTAGAAACTCCGTTCTGGCACCTGCCGGGATGGGGAATTTGGAGAGGATCATCGTCATCGTCATTACCTACGCATCTCCATCAACCATGATGTTTCCCTCATCCATGAGTGAGTAATCCTCCGCTGTAGGCTTGGGGATGGTAGGGATTGGATGAGTTCTATCATGTAATCGAATAAGATTGTGGGGGCATAGTGCCTAATATCTCTATTAGTGCTATTTGACTTTGTTGGAACTTGTTGTGCTTAATGCATGTCACTAGAGCCCGAGTGCCATGATCTCAGATCTGAACTTATTATTGAATCATTATGATAGTATTGTTTGTGATATTACCTGCAAGTTGTGTACACATATCATTGTCCGGATCCAAAGGCCCCAAAGTGACAATAATTGGGACAACCGGAGGGGATGGCTATGGTGTGAGGATCACATGTGTTCACGGAGTGTTAATGCTGTGCACTATTAAAAGGAGCACCTTAATTGCTAGTAGTTCCCTAGAGGCCCCGCTGCCACGGGCTTGCTCGATAGAAGATGTTGTGCAAGTTCTCATTGCGAGCACGTATATATATATATATATATATATATATTTGGAGCACATGCCTAGGATTGTTTAGTACTTGGATGCTTGTTATTATTTATCTACAATGCCCTAGATCTCGAATTTACATGTTTAGAATCATCCATGCAACGCCCGTCCATCCATCCCTATGCCTACCGCAGTCGAATCCTACTGTTACCGTTACTGTTACTATTGCTCCTGTTTCACTGTTGTTGTTGTTGTTGCTGTTGCTACTACCAAACTGTTGCTACTGATAAACTTCTGTGAGCAAGAACTATTTCCAGGTGTAACTGAACTGAAAACTCAGGTGTTAGGGCTTGCAAGTATTCTCTGGCTCCCCTTGTGTCGAATCAATAAATTGGGTAATACTACCCGTCAAGACTATTGCGATCCCCTATACTTGTGGGTCATCAAGACTATTTTCTGGCGCCATTACCGGGGAGCATAGCTTTATTTGTAAGTTCACTAGGATCTATTATTGCTCACTCCTACTCCTTTCATCATGGGGAAGTCTCGTGATGGCAATTTCCCTATTTTACTATCCACTACAAGAAGAGGTACAGTCCTAAACAACTCTGCTGCTCTTGATTCACCGTCTGTTATAAGTAAGCTTGTCACACCACCACCACATACACATGCTACACACACTGCTACTACTGCTGAGTCTGAAACTGCTTTTGATACTCATGATGTTACTTCTACTGTGCTTGATGCGAGTGGTTCATTAGGTCATTTTCTAGATGCTACTATGGCTCGTCTAGGAAATACCGGAACTCCTAGTGAAGACACTGTTACACCTGTTAGCTCACCTGAGCCTACTGAGAGTTATGATATTAATGATGGTTACATTGAGTTCACTGATGATTTTGTTGAAGAGTGCCGAAACACACATGGTACTACTGCTATTAAGAGTCTCCTTGCTAGACGTACTATTATGCCTAAACTGTCCTCTAATCCAAAGTTTTCCACCTCTCACATAGATATTAAGGATAAAGATTATGATTTATCTCTTGATTTATCTTATTTAGATATTGTTGAGAAAGGACCTTTATGTGGGACTGAAAATGAGAGTGATGTGGCTCATATGAATGAGCTTTCTACTATGAGTGCTTTATTCTCTGATGATTTTAAGATGCGCAAGTACTTTGTTGCTAAGATCTTCCCTTTTTCACTAAAAGGAGAAAAGAGAGCTTGGTCTAATAGATTACCTCCTGGTTCCATTGATAGCCCTGATTGCTTCTTTCTTCTAGAAATATTTTCCTCCCAGTGCTAGATATGGTGCTTTGCAAAGACTTTTTGATTTTAAATAGGGATAAGAAGAGAAATTTCCTGAGTCATGGACAAGGTTCTGTGCCTTGATTCATGCACATCCTGGATGTCCATTACATAAAAATGAGCTTCTTGATATTTATTATAATGGACTAACTGATGATTCTAGGACCTAACTAGATAGCTTTGTTGATTGTGTTTTCAAGAAAAAGACTCCTACAGATGCTGAAGAATTAATGGCTAAAATAAGCAAGAATTATGATGATTGGACTTCAACTGACCTGAATACACCTGAGACTATTACTCCTGTACCAGTTATGCCTGAACCAGTTCCAACACCAATAACAAAGAAGAGGGGAGATATTGCATTAAATGATGAAGTGATGAAGGAAGCTAAGAAGTGTCTAAAGGAGAAAGGTATTAGAGCTGAAGATGTGAAGAATCTATCTCCTATAGAAGAATTATGTAAGCCAATTCCCCACTCATCTACTATTGAGGTACACTCTCTCCAACACTTTGATGAAGGTGATATTCCTTATGGTAAGCCTCCTAATCAATGTTTAGAGGAACTTGACATTTTTATTATTAAACAAGGTCATTTTAATAAACAAGTTCAGGATCATTTATTGGAAAACTCTAGAGCTATCCATGAGTTGAAAGATATTGTGGAAAGAACTTCTAATGAAATTAAAATGCTTTGTAAACACTTTAAAATGGTTCAAACCCAACTTGATCGACTTGCTAAGGTGCAAAAGGATATGCGAGTTAATGCTTCAAGAGAGAAACATGCTTATGGAATCAGAACTAGGAGTGGTATAGCTACTCAAGATCCTTTATATCCTGAAGGACACCCTAAAAGAATAGAGCAGGATTCTCAACAAGGTGAGAGTAGTGGTAGTCCTCATAAGAGAAAGAAAAAGAAACAAAAGATAGTTGAGGAACCACTTGAACCTGCTATAGATCCTAATAGTATATCTGTCTCTGATGCTGAAACTGAGAGTGGTAATGATAAAAATGAGTCTCCTGATAAGGAGGAAGGTGAGGAAGAACCTGAGAAGCACACTAAGAACACCAGGTACACAAAGGAAGATTTTATTGCTAATAAACATGGTAAAGAGAGAGAACCTTGGGTGCAGAAACCTATGCCTTTTCCAGGTAAGAAACACAAGTCAAAGGAGGAAGAACACTACAACAAGTTTTGTGAGTGGATGAAGCCTTTATTTTTGCAAATTTCTTTGACTGATGCTATTAAGTTGCCTCCTTATTCAAAGTATATGAAGGATATTATTTCTAATAAAAAGAAGATTCCTAATGAGGAGATTTCTACTTTTCTTGCTAATTATTCCTTCAATGGTAAGGTTCCAAATAAACTTGATGATCCAGGTGTACCAAATATTCCTTGCTCTATTAAGAATAATTATGTTAGAACTGCTTTATGTGACTTGGGAGCTGGAGTTAGTGTTATGCCTTTTTCTCTCTACAAGAGGCTCCAGCTAGAAAAGTTGATACCAACTGATATATCTTTGCAAATGGCTAATAAGTCAATTACTATTCATGTTGGTATATATGTGAGGATGCTCCTGTTCAAGTAGCTCATAATTGCAAGGTTTTAACTGATTTTGTTGTGCTTGAAATGCCTAAAGATGATAATATGTCTATTATTCTTGGGAAACCTTTTCTTAATACTGCAGGTGCTGTCATCAATTGTAATCAAGGGAAAGTAACATTCAATATTAAAGACATAGAGCACACTGTATATTTCCCTAAGAAGGTGGTTAAGAGCTATTACCTGAATTCCATTGAAAATATTGAGAGCATCAAGGTTGGAGAAATATATTGTCCCATTCCACAAGAAAATTTTGAAAGTAATATGATTGGGACCATTGTTATCAAGTATGAGGTAACATAATCACTTAGTGGAATACAAAGTTTTGTCTCATATAATATTGTTTTGGTAACAAGACTTGATCAACCTTGTTAACAAAAGGATTTTAATGAACAAAATAATGCTTTCACTCTGGTTATACTTGCTCACTTTTATTTTTCTCCTTTCCAATCTTTGCTCTTCGTCGTGCCTAACTTAAAGGCATTAAATAAAAGTACTTATTGGGAGATAACCCAAGAGTTTCCTTGAGTCTTGGAAGTTATTACTTCAGTAATGACCTCTTCTTATCTTTTTTGTTTGATTTTTGTGCCAAGAATGACCTCTAATGAGAGGGAACTAAGATTTGGGGAGTTGCTGTCCCGAAACAGATTTCTGTCCTCCACCATAAAAATTCTTGAGGAGTCTCTGTAAGTCGGATTGAGCTGAAAATTTACGAATAAAATCCCCAGTATGTTAGCTAACTTTCTATAGTTCAACACTTTTTGATTTGAGCAACAAAAGATTTTCGAAAAAATCGGTTTCTACCTACTGGTCTGTTTTGACAGATTTCTGCCATTATTTGCATTTGCTTCTTATTGATTCCTTTTTGAGTTCTCTTTTGGGGAATTGAGATTTTTGAAGGAGTTTCTACAGTAGCTTGTGTTTTTAGTGAAAATTCTTGCTGTTCCAAAGCTTTGCCTAAAGGTCTATTATCTTTTGAATACACTAATGTTGCTAATGAAGATTGTGTGAAGTTTTGTATGAAGGAAAAATTTCAGGTGTAAGGAAAGAATGATGTAATGAGATGAAGAATGGACAAAATCTCAAGCTTGGGGGGAGACACCCCATTTCACTCCAAGAAATATTTAAGAGGTACAAGCGTCAAAGCTTGGGGGTGCCCAAGGCATCCTTCTTCATCAATAAAAATCTCAGGTATTTCTAGACACTTCGTTTTTATTGTTTGATGCACAGTTGTGTTGTTCTTGGAGCATCTTAGTTTTTGTTTTTGGTTTTCTTTTGCTTATTTTGGTTTTGCATTGTTTGCCTTCTTAAAAAAATCAAAAACACCAAAAATATTTGTTGTTCTTCTTTGGTTTTGTGAGTTCTTTGCAGGGTTCAGCCGTCCTCAGTGGATTTTGGTTTCATGTTATTATCCAAGTCACACAAGTGAAGGGAAATAATGAAGATTAAGACAACTTGAGGTGTGGTAAGAGGCTGGTAACGAACTCTGTTTGTTTCATTTTTGTACATATACACATCATTGTGAGCATGCTTAGCCTGTTTGTGTAAGGTGTATGTCATTATGGATGCTTAGTAGTTCTTGCTTGCTTGTGATTAGCTCCAGCTTGCTAATAGTTTGTAGCATTTCATATGAATGTTTGCTTGCATTCTTTTATTCATACTTTGGTATGATATTGTGGTATCACCCTCTGACTGTTCATGTGAATCGACTTGGCACATGCTCACACATGCATATGACTAATCAATAGTCAGTAAGCCTCGATGATTTATTTTGCCTCAGAGTTCTTGTATCACTTTCATGCCATAGTTAGTCATGTTTTGTTGCAAGCATGATTATGACAGTTATTTCTCCCTCGTTTGTTGCTGTAACATCCCAAAAATATGAAACAATGTTCATCAAACTCTACTCACTAAAATTAGGGTTAACAAAAACTTTGATTAAATAAAAACAAAATGAATGCATGTGTGTATGTGATGATTTGATAAATGCATGAATGGACTTGTGCGATTAACCTAAATAGCAAGGAATGGTTTAAATATGAAAACAACATCATCTAAAACATTTCCAAGCAGAAATAAATCAAGAGAAAATCAAAAACAAATCAAATAAGGCAAATGGTCATTTTTGCCAATCTTGCTCACTAGGTCACTTTGAGTGTTTCTAGTCCAATATTTCAAACAGAAACTTTTCCAATTCTTTTCACCCCTGGGTAGTCCAAGTAAAAGTGAATCAAAGCCCACCTTTCAAACTTTCAGAAACATTTAACAACCCCATTCAAATTACAATTCAAAATTTAGTCTTTAACATATGTGAAGATCACACAATTTCAAATCCCAACCAAACCAGTGCCCCTTGACCAATCCAACTAACCAGATACTCCCAAGTATGTGCCTAGCCAACCCACCAAGTTTGAACCAAAAATTCAAATTTAAATTTCTTGCGGCCATTTAATCAAACACCTTTTGGGCACAAATCAAATTAAACAACAAACACTATAGTGAGAAGTGTTGTGCCAACCTTGTCCCCTCCCTAGCTCTCACTACACTCTCAGTAGATCATCTATCTAGTTTAACCAGCCCTAGCTCACCGTAAACTCGACAATGCCATCAATGGTGACCATGGCCGAGCCCAATTGCCAACCCCAATGTCGACAGCAAGCTACAAGCCGTACTAGCCTCGCCAACCTTGTCTAGCAGGCACTCCACCGTCCATCGTCACTCCCTGTCCAGGCCCCGAGCGCAGCTAGCCACTGGACCACCCATAACGGGCGCGACCATTCTCTCTGCGACCATGCCGAGAGCGCGCCAGAGCGCCACACTCGACAGACTCACACAAACCACGCGCCGCCCTCGCCGCTTGCAGACGTGATCACCAGCACCCCAGCACCTCGCCAGGCAACCTCGTTCGCCGCCGCGCGGACCATGCACGCTGTGCGCCATTAAAATTGTCGTCGGACCCACCCAGAGCGCCGTGATGTTTTGACCATCTCGCGCCGCCCCACGCCTCGCCACCACGCCGTTGAGCTTCGCCAGGGAGCATAGCACTGCCCCCTATCATCGCCCATGCTAGTAGCACTCCGTGCCGTCGACACCGACAAGCTCCACCCGCGCCATTCGGTTCCCTCGTCGCACTATAAAAGTAAGCCACCCCTCTTGTTTTCTTTACACCAGTTCACTTCCCACCTCTCACTGATACCCCCCCACTCACCCCCGGAGCAAGGCAAGCACCAGGTGGCCGGAATTTCATCGGAGTTCGCAGCTGTAGAGGAGGATAAGCGTCGTTGATTGGAGCTGCCCCAGAAGAAGCTTCCAGTACCAGGAGAACCGTCGTCGTCGACTTCGTCGTTCGCCCCCATCGCCGACCATCGCCTAAGCCCCGGTGAGCCTACCACGACCCCACCTGCTGCGCTAGGGTTTTGTCTCGTCGGCGCTGCCCGACATGGATGATGAACCAGAGCCGTTCGATTAGAGTTAGATCGTGTGGCCTAGATCACCCTGTACCGCTTCGCCCCTCGTTGTCTCACTGACGAGTTGGGTCGCTCACTTAACCTGCCCGAGGAGTGTGCTGTGCGTAGTGGGTCGGCCCAGTTAAACATCCCGTGCGACCCACTAATTCATATTTAGTTTTATTCATTTAATTTGAAACATAGTTCTGTACCTAGGTTCAAAAATCAACCCAGCTCGATTCATTGAACCAAAATGCATGAAACCAATTTTGTTAGAAAGGTACATGAATGCTTAATCCAAGCCCGTTGGATTCAAACCATTTAGATTTGTAGATCACCTATGGTAAAAATAACAAAGCAGAAGCTTTTCTGCATTCAAACATTTTTCAAAATTCAACCATAAGAGCTTTTGAGTTGATTCCAACTCTCAAAAATCACATTTAACCATACCTTTCAGAATATATAAAAATATATAGGTTTACTTACAGAAATAATGATCAAGTAATAAACGAATGCCACATAGGCATTTCTGGTCACTTTAATTAAATAAAATAAAAAGGTTAAACCTTATTAAAATTGTGACACCACTTTAAATCACATTCCCATATACTGAAATATGTGGTGATGACATGTGTCAATATGATCCCATGTTTGAGTTGGAGAATATTAAATCTTAAGTAGTTTTCCAATGAGTAGAAATTACTTTTCTCTAATAAAATAAATGAGACAAGTGCTTTAATCCTTGTAATATTAGTGATGATGCTAGATCATCTAGTGTGAACCTTTGTGTGATGATTAGAAATAGTTAAGTATTGTTTGGTGATTGTGTACCTCGTATTTATTTATAGACGCTAGTACCGACCAAGGATACGAGGAGGAAGGAGGATACTACGAGGAATAAGCCGAGGATAACTTCAACCACTCGTCTGCACAAGGCAAGCCTAATACTACTAGTTGAGTTAGCAAGCTATTAACTGAGCAAGCTAACACTTGCAAGATACCCTACTTATGCAAGATACTACTTGCTTGTTACTATGCCAACTATATGCCTTAAGCATATGTGAGTATACCCACTTGACACACCATCCTAGTTTTACTTCCAAGCTTAGTATTTTACTTTCTTTATTAAAAGCTTTCTATAAAAAGTGTACTTAGTGACTTGTAGATTCTAGAAAGATAATTGAAGGTAGCATAAAGAACATAAAATTTGTCCTAAGTTAGATAATCTTGATGTCATCCTAAGGCATGAGACTGAACTTAGTTAATCCCCAATTGTTTATTACCCATCATTAGTATTTACCCCCACTTGTAGATGCTAGTGCTAAGCATAAAACTTGATCAACTTTAGATGGGAATGCTTGGTGAAAATGGTTATGAAAACCTTATAATGATGAGTCATTCTACTGAAATGTTTTGACATGTGTTTCCGAACACCAGATGATTTTGAGGATAGAAATGTTAAGGCATGAGCCTTAGCCCTTTATAAAATTGATGGTTGTCTGGATGTGATACCATTCCAATTTTATCGTACAACCAGAATACCCAAAATTTGGGTAGGGCTTGACTGGAAATTTAGATACCTTAGTATGGGTTCCCTTGCGGCCAAGGTCTGACCTGAGGCTACCTTGTGAAGATTGTCCACCAATGCAGTACCCAAGATGACAGTTGGTCATGGTTGGGAGCCCAAACTCACAAGAGAGGTTCCTATACTAGGGCGTGTAATTGAAAGGTTAGGATTGATTATCCGTATACTGAGTATGGTGAATTCGGTATTGTTCCTGACGGATGTATCGAATGTTGTGGTGAAAGTGTATAATCTCTGCAGAGTGTCAAACTATTCGAATAGCCGTGTCTGCGGTTATGGACAGTTGGAGTGGCCATACTGTTCTATTGTCAGATGTTTTCAAAAGGACTTGTGAAATTATTTGTGACTTTGACTTGGCCGCAACAGAGTTGTGATATGAACTTCAAGTTCCCACTTAGGTGTTATAAAACCTTCAACTAGCTTTCTTTGTTTCTGAACTTAGTAAAGGTAAATCTGGCTTTTTGCAAAACAACCCTAGAGCTTAGTATATCCTATTCAAAACCACTTCACTTGTTAGTATTAGTTTGCGAGTACTTAGAGTATTCATGGCTTTGTCCCTGGCTATTCCCGTGGCCAGACTATGAAGAGGAGTATCAGGAAGAAGGACAGCAGGAAGGTTACGACAACTATGATCATATCCCATCGTCAGCATTGGCTATGATCATTAAGATGGAGCTTCACTCACGCTATCGTTATTATTACGTTATTCCGCTACTTGAATAGTATTAAGAACTAGATCATGAGATCCTTATTTGTGTAAGACCTTATGTATGGTTTGTAATGGATGATGTACTATGATATCCAATCTGTTGTGTCTCACAAAAATGGTAATCCTAGGATTGCGATGTATGGCATAACAGGCATCTGTGATTAAAAATTCGGGTATTGACAAGTTGGTATCAGAGCCATCCTGACCATAGGAGACCCTAGTTAAAATGGACGTTTAAATCAAAAACTTAGTTTCAAAACAAAAGGAAGTGAGTATTTACAAAAAATTATTCTCATTCTTATCACTTGGATTCTTTCATGAAAATTCATGTTCCTCAAAAATTCTTGCAAACTTACATAAAATTTGACACACTTGATCACTCTACTAACTTGCTCATCCTATATTCTTATAGATGGACGTGAAGTACATCAAGTTTTATCAGTTGGGGAATGGAGGAGACCTCATCTTTGAGCATGACTTGGACTAGCTATCGGAGATGCTGGAGCGTCCGCACCCCGAGTTCTTCGGAGCTCAGCTCAATGATCAGGAAGGAGAAGATTTGCAGTGGTTAGTTGTTGCAAGTCTCCGAGGAAAGATTGAACCCCCCCACTTCAGAGGGAATTCAGTTCACCTTGAGAGAGAACAACTGGCTCGATGGACTTGCCAGGGCCATGCAGGAAGCTCTTGCCCGTCTGTGTGGGCAGAGTATCAATCCAATCAAGGGTACCCGCTTTGAGTTCTACCCAAGGCGTGATGTTATGGGACAGCCACTAGAGGCCCCATACCACCACGAGCTGAAGAGTCAATTGGACCACCTCAGCTTCATGATGTATGACCGTTAGAAGGAGTTGGACAATGCCCGTTCCTACGCCAACCACAAGTACGCCATCGCTGCCAAGAAGGATCATACCATCTCCATGCTAGTGAAGGATCGCACGTCTCGTCTCGTCAGCTCGACAAGAAGGAGCGCATCATTGCCCGTCTTTGCCACTGAATCACGGATTTGGAGGATACCATCCACGAGAGAGACATGTAGTTGGAGGAGAGGGAGAATGCAGGGGAAGACCTTCGTGGAGACCCCTACTCCTATCTCAGCGATGATGATGACTTTCTGGAGGATTAGGCCATGGACTTCTTCACTGATGAGGATGACTTTGCCTTCATCGATGATGATGAGGATGATGAGGACACTGACTCTGAGGAGTAGTAGCACTTGAGCACTAGCGTTAGTGAGTTGTATTCGGTCCCACTGTATCGTAGTTTCCCAGAATGGTTCTTAAAACCATCTATTTTTCTTTGTTATGGTGTGTTTTTGTATCATGTGCTATGAATGAATGAAAAGCAAGTTGCTAGAAAAATCTGAGTAAAACTTTAAAAACTTTTCAAAACCCCTGAACCTTAGAAATTTCCCTCTTTTCCCATGATCTACCTCAATCTTCAGATGCCTCGCGGAGGAAGCAACTCAGCCCCGGACCCGATGTTGCAACTCTTGCAAATTTTGGTTTCTGACCGCGAAGATGAAAGAGTCGAACGTCAAGCCAACTTAGCCACCCTTCAACAGATAGCTCAGATGGATAACAACAATCAAGACCATGGAAATCAGGACAACCATGGGTCTAAGCTCAAGAATTTCCAGAACACCAATCCACCTATTTTCACTAAGTTAGAAGAGCCCCTAGATGCAGATGATTGGCTGCAAACCATGGAGAATAATCTGGAAGTTGCAGGAGTAGAAGCCAACGAGAAAGTGTTGTTTGCTACCCACTATCTGGCCGGAGATGCAAGAGCATGGTGGAACAGCGTTCGCGATGATAGGAGGTCAGCTGATGATGTAGGAAGAGTTCAAAGTCAAGTTCAGCAGAATCCATGTGCCACCGGGTTTGATCAAGAGGATGAGAGATGAATTCAGGGAACTGAAGCAAGGAAGGATGACAGTAGTGGAATACCGTGACAAATTCTTGTCATTGGCTAGGTATGCACCAGATGACATCGACACTAAAGCCAAGAAGAAAGAGAGATTCCTGAATGGTCTGCACGATGAGATGTAGACAGTGTTAGTCAATATCCCCTTTGCTGATATTGAAGCCTTAGTTGACTCTTCCATTCAGATGGAAGGAAAGATCAACCAAGCTAATGAGAACCGCAAGCGTCGCATGATGCATCAACCAGGAACCCACCATACACCAAAGTATCGCCCCAACCCATCTCCAGGATTTGCCCCAAGAAACAACAGATCCCCGATGAACCGTCCGACCTATCCCAACCATGGAAACCCAAGGCCCGGAGGAAACTACAACAACCCCGGCAATCCTAGCAATTTCAACCATGCACCACCCAAGTTCAACAACAACAATGTTGCCACCGACACCAACACTGCCCCGAGGACTGGAAGCAATGATGTGCCTGTTGCGGCAAAGGACAAGTCGCAAGTGACTTGTTATGAATGTGGAATCAAGGGTCACTATCCCAATGAGTTCCCCAAGAAGATTGCCGCAGCCCCCAATGCAAATGCCCTAGCTCAGCAGCAGCGTCGTGTCCAGCCCAGAAGAAGGTTTGCCCCAGGGAATTCAATCAACCGCAACGGCCGTCTCTTTCTCATGCATGCTGAAGAAGCCCAAGAAGCGCCAGATGTCGTGCTGGGTATGTTTTCTATTAACTCGGTACTTGCAAGAGTGTTGTTTGATTCTGGAGCATCGTACTCATTTGTTACTGAAGAATTTGCATGCACTAGTAAGATTCAACCAACCAAATTGAAGCATGTTATGATTGTTCAAATACCTGGTTCAACCACCAAAGCTAGGCAAATTTGCATAGCCGTCCCTATCCAAATCCATGGCATAGATTTTTATGCTAATCTAATAGTACTCGGAACTAAAGGTTTGGAAGTAGTACTAGGAATGGATTGGATGTCCAAACACAAAGGATTAA
Source organism: Avena sativa (assembly GCA_916181665.1). Taxonomy (NCBI): domain Eukaryota; kingdom Viridiplantae; phylum Streptophyta; class Magnoliopsida; order Poales; family Poaceae; genus Avena; species Avena sativa. The sequence continues at coordinate 213,131,938 of OV702293.1, forward strand.
TTGACTGTGCCAACAAAACCATAACCATGACCAGTACAGTCGGAATATCAGTAGAGCATGTATCTGAAACCTTGCCCCGTAAATTCAAGTGCAACAAGAGTATAGCCCAGCCAACCATTAACTAAGTCCGGATAGTCTGTGAATACCCCGATGTATTTCCAGATGTTTTGCCCGGTATGCCCCTAGATCGGGATATCGAGTTTATCATTGAACTAATCCCTGGAGCCGGACCCATAGCCCAGAGACCATATAGTATGAACCATCTGAACTAGCAGAACTGAAGAAGCAACCGGATGCCATGCTGGAAATTGGATTGATTCAACCAAGTGCGTCCCCATGGAGATCACCTGTTTTGTTTGTGGACAAGAAAGATGGAGGTAACCGTTTGTGTACTGATTATCGGAAGTTGAAGGATGTCACCATCAAGAGCAAGTACCCGTTGCCAAAGATAGAAGACATGTTTGACCAGTTGACTGGTGCCAAAGTCTTTTCTAAGATTGATCTTAGAACTGGCTATCATCAACTCAAGATTCGCGTAGAGGATATTCCAAAGACTTGCTTTACCACCCGATATGGATTATATGAGTATATTGTCATGTCTTTTGGATTAACCAATGGCCCCGCTTATTTCATGAACCTCATGAATAAGATTTTTATGGACTTCCTGGATAAGTTTGTTGTGGTTTTCATTGATGACATTCTAATCTATTCCAAATCAAAAGACGAACATGAGCTACACCTAAGGACCATTCTTGGAACCCTTAGAGATCATCAGCTGTATGCCAAGTTTAGCAAATGTGAATTCTGGTTACTGGAGGTAGGATTTCTCGGACATATCGTATCAGCCGAAGGAATTGCCGTTGACCCTGCGAAGGTGAAGGATGTTGAGGATTAGCAAGCCCCAACCACTCAAACCCAAGTTCGTGCATTTCTCATATTAGAGGGATACTACCGCAAGTTTGTAGAAGGATTCTCGAGTATTGCAAGACCCATGACCCAATTACTGAAGAAGGACAAAAAGTTTGAATGGACAGAGAAATGCGAAGCGAGTTTTCATGAACTCAAGAGGAGATTGATTTTAGCCCCAATCTTGATCATGCCGGATATCACGAAGCCCTTTGATGTGTATTGTGACGCATCCAAGATTGGTCTCGGATGTGTGCTAATGCAAGAAGGCAAAGTTATATCTTATTTATCCCGACAACTGAAACAGCATGAACAGAATTATCCAACCCATGACCTTGAACTCGCAGCCGTAGTTCTAGCCTTGAAGACATGGAGGCATTATCTCATGGGAAACCGTTGTGAGATTTATTCGGATCACAAGAGCCTGAAGTATATATTCACTCAGAAGGAGCTGAATATGACGCAGAGAAGATGGATTGAGCTAATCAAGGACTATGATTTGGACATTCACTATCACCCCGGTAAAGCCAATGTGGTAGCAGATGCCCTTAGCAGATTGTCGTGTTGCTTGAACTCCATGATTCTGAAGGAGCAACCAAGTTTGCACAAAGAAATGGAAGATTTTAGAATGGAATTAGTAAGTGAAGGATTTTTGGCTAGCATAGAACTTCAACCCACTCTGATCAGTCAGATCAAGGAGGCTCAGAAAGGAAATGCTAGTATCGACGGAATCAAACGTCGTATAGGTACATGCAAAGTACCCGGATTCACCGAAGACGAATAAGGAGTTATGTGGTACAAAGGACGCCTTTGTGTACCAGCAGATTTAGAGTTGAAAGAAGTTATTTTAAAAGAGGCCCATGATACTCTTTATTATATCCATCCCGGAGGAACGAAGATGTATCAGGATTTGAAGGAGCAATTTTGGTGGCATAAGATGAAGAGAGAAATCGGAAGCTATATCGCCAAGTGTGATATATGTCAGAGAGTCAAGGCGGGACATCAAAGACCCGTAGGACTATTGCAAGCATTAAAGATTCCGGAATGGAAATGGATTTAGTTGGAATGGACTTTATCACCGGATTGCCTACTTCTAGTAGGGGAAATGACTCTATCTGGGTCATAGTGGACAGATAGTCCAAAGTAGCCCATTTCTTACCAGTCAAGACCACATACCAGAGTTCGAAGCTAGCAGAGTTGTACATCGCTAGAATCGTCAGTCTGCACGGAGTCCCCAAGAACATCGTATCAGATCAGGGAACTCAGTTTACCTCAAGATTCTGGAAGAAAGTCCAAGAAGATTTAGGAACCCGACTGGATTTCAACACAGCGTATCACCCTCAGACCGATGGACAAACGGAGCGAGTAAATCAAATACTCGAAGATATGTTGAGAGCATGTGTGCTAGAGTATGGATCTAAATGGGAAGACTGTCTGCCTTTCGCAGAATTTTCATACAACAACAGTTATCAAGCTAGTCTGCAAATGGCCCCATTTGAATTCATGTATGGAAGGAAATGTCGCACCCCTTTGAATTGGTCGGAAGTAGGAGAGAGTCAGATTTTCGGACCCGACATCCTACGAGAAGCAGAAGAGAAAGTTCACAGGATTCATGAGCACCTCAAGACCGCCCAGTCAAGACAGAAGAGTTATGCCGACAAGAGACGTCGAGACCTCGCCTTCAATATCGGAGATTTTGTGTATCTCAAAGTATCGCCTTTGAAGGGAATGCAACGTTTCCAGCTCAAAGGAAAGTTAGCCCCCAGATATATCGGACCCTTCAAGATTCTGAATCGTCGAGGAGAAGTATCATATCAATTGGAACTGCCAGAGGAGATGTCAGCAGTACACAATGTGTTCCATATATCGTTACTTCGCAAATGCCTTGAAGTTCCGGAAAAGACCGAAGTGTTCAAGAACATTGATCACCAGACCATAGAGATCAAAGATGACCTGACATATCCCGAAGTGCCCATCCATATTTTGGAAGAAGTTTTCAGAACCACCAGAACCCGAAGCATCAAGTTTCTCAAGATTCAGTGGAGCAACCACACTGAAGAATAAGCTACCTGGGAGCAAGAAGATCACATCAGGATGGAGTTTCCCGATCTCTTTAAATCCTCGGTAACCTTTTTCTTCTTTCTCAAATCTCGGGATGAGATTTTTTTTAAGGAGGGAAGGTTTGTAACACCCCAAATATATGAAACAATGATCATCAAACTCTAATCACTAAAATTAGGGTTAACAAAAACTTTGATTAAATAAAAACAAAATGAATGCATGTGTGTATGTGATGATTTGATAAATGCATGAATGGACTTGTGTGATTAACCTAAATAGCAAGGAATTGTTTAAAGTTGAAAACAACATCATCTAAAACATTTCCAAGCAGAAATAAATCAAGAGAAAATCAAAAACAAATCAAATAGTCAAATGGTCATTTTTGCCAATCTTGCTCAATAGGTCACTTTGAGTGTTTCTAGTCCAAGATTTCAAACAGAAACTTTTCCAATTCTTTTCACCCCTGGCTAGACCAAGTAAAAGTGAATCAAAGCCCACCTTTCAAACTTGCAGAAACATTTAACAACCCCATTCAAATTACAATTCAAAATTTAATATTTTACATATGTGAAGATCACACAATTTCAAAACCCAACCAAACCAGTGCCCCTTGACCAATCCAACTAACCAAATACTCCCTAGTATGTGCCCAGCCAACCCACCAAGTTTGAACCAAAAATTCAAATTTAACTTTCTTGCGGCCATTTCATCAAACACCTTCTGTGCACAAATCAAATTAAACAACAAACACTATAGTGAGCAGTGTTGTGCCAACCTTGTCCCCTCCCTAGCTCTCACTACACTCTCAGTAGATCATCTATCTAGTTTAACCAGCCCTAGCTCACTGTAAACTCGACAATGCCATCAATGGTGAGCATGGCCGAGCCCAATTGCCAACCCCAATGTCGACATCAAGCTACAAGCCGAACTAGCCTCGCCAACCTTGTCTAGCAGGCACTCCACCGTCCAGCGCCAGTCCATGTCCAGGCCCCGAGCGTAGCCAGCCACTGGACCACCCAGAACGGGCGCGACCATTCTCTCTGCGACCATGCTGAGAGCGCACCAGAGCGCCACGCTCGACACGCTCGCACAAACCACGCGCCGCCCTTGCCGCTTGCACACGTGATCACCAGCACCCTAGCACCCCGCCAGACAACCTCGTTCGCCGTCGCGCGGACCATGCATGTTGTGCGCCATTAAAATTGTCGTCGGACCCGCCCAGAGCGCCGTGACATTCCGACCATCTCGCGTCGCCCCACTCCTTGCCACCACGCCATTGAGCTTCGCCAGGGAGCATAGCACCGCCCCCTATCGTCGCCCACGCTAGTAGCACTCTGTGCCGTCGACACCGACGAGCTCCACCCGCGCCATTCGGTTCCCTCGTCGGACTATAAAAGGAGGCCACCCCCACTCGTTTTCTTCACACCAGTTCACTCCCCACCTCTCACTGATACCCCCTACTCACCCTCGGATCAAGGCGAGAACCAGGTGGCCAGAATTTCACCGGAGTTCGCCGCTGTAGAGGAGGAGGGGCGCCGTCGATTGGAGCCGCCCCAGGAGAAGCTGCCGGTACCAGGAGAACCGCAGTTGTCAACTTCGTCGTTCGCCCCCGTAGCCAACCATCGCCTGAGCCCTGGTGAGCCTACCATGACCCCCACCTGCCGCGCTAGGGTTCTGTCTTGCCGGGCTGCCAGACGTGGACGATGAACAAGATCCATTCGGTTAGAGTTAGATCGTGCGGCCTAGATCACCCCGTACCGCTTCGCTCCTTGTTGTCTCACTGACGAGTGGGGTCGCTCACTTAACCCATCCGCGAGTGCGCTGTGCATAGTGCGCCGGCCCAATTAAACATCCCGCATGACCCACTAATTCAAATTTGGTTTTATTCATTTAATTTCAAACATAGTTCTATACCTAGATTAAAAAATCAACCCAGCTCGATTCACTAAACCAAAATGCATGAAACCAATTTTGTTAGAAAGGTACTGGAATGCTTAATCCAAACCCGTTGGGTTCAAACCATTTAGATTTGTAGATCACCCATGCTAAAAATAACAAGGCAGAAGCTTTTCTGTATTCAAACATTTTTCAAAATTCAACCATAATAGCTTTTGAGTTGATTCCAACTCTCAAAAATCACATTTAACCATACCTTTCAGAATATATAAAAATATATAGGTTTACTTACAGAAATAATGATCAAGTAATAAAAGAATGCCACATAGGCATTTCTAGTCACTTTAATTAAATAAAATTAAAAGTTTAAACCTTATTAAAATGGTGACACCACTTTAAATCACATTCCCATGTAATGAAATATGTGGTGATGACATGTGTCAACATGATCCTATGTTTGAGTTGGAGAATATTAAATCTTAAGTAGTTTTCCAATGAGTAGAAATTACTTTTCTCAAATAAAATAAACGAGACAAGTGCTTTAATCCTTGTAATATTAGTGATGATGCTAGATCATCTAGTGTGAAACTTTGTGTGATGATTAGAAATAGTTAAGTAGTGTTTGGTGATTGTGTACCTCGTATTTATTTATAGACGCTAGTACCGACCAAGGATACGAGGAGGAAGGAGGATACTACGAGGAAGAAGCCGAGGAGAACTTCAACCAGTGCTCTGCACAAGGCAAGCCTAATACTACTAGTTGAGTTAGCAAGCTATTAACTGAGCAAGCTAACACTTGCAAGATACCCTACTTATGCAAGCTACTACTTGCTTGTTACTATGCCAACTATATGCCTTAATCATATGTGAGTATACCCACTTGACACATCATCCAAGTTTACTTGCAAGCTTAGTATTTTACTTTCTTTATTAAAAGCTTTCTATCAAAAGTGTACTTAGTGACTTGTAGATTCTATAAAGATAATTGAAGGTAGCATAAAGAGCATAAAATTTGGCCTAAGTTAGATAATCTTGATGTCATCCTAAGGCGTCATATTGAACTTAGTTAATCCCCACTTGTTTATTACCCATCATTAGTATTTACCCCCACTTGTAGATGCTAGTGCTAAGCATAAAACTTGATCAACATTAGATGGGAATACTTGGTGAAAATGGTTATGAAAACCTTATAATGATGAGTCATTCTACTGAAACGTTTTGACATGTGTTTCCGAACACGAGATGATTTTGAGGATAAAAATGTTAAAAACTGATGGTTGTCTGGATGCGATACCATTCCAAATTTACCATACAAACACAATACCCGAAATTTGGGTAGGACTTGACTGGAAATTTAGATACCTTAGTATGGGTTCCCTTGTGGCCAAGGTCTGAGCTGAGGCTACCTTGTGAAGATTGTCCACCTGTGTAGTACCCAAGATGACAGTTGGTCATGGTTGGGAGGCCAAACTCACAGGAGAGGTGCCTATACTAGGGAGTGTAATTGAAAGGTTAGGATTGATTATCCGCATACTGAGTATGGTGAATTCAGGATTGTTCCTGACGGATGTATCGAATGTTGTGGTGAAAGTGTACAATCTCTGCAGAGTGTCAAACTATTCGAATAGTCGTGTCCGCGGTTATGGATAGTTGGAGTGGCCATACTGTTCTGTCGTCAGATGTTTTCAAAAGGACTTGTGAAATGATTTGTGAATTTGACTTGACCACAACAGAGTTGTGATATGAACTTCAAATTCCCACTTAGGTGTTATAAAACCTTCAACTAGCTTTCTTTGTTTCTGAACTTAGTAAAGGTAAATCTGGCTTTTTGCAAAACAACCCTAGAGCTTAGTATATCCTATTCAAAACCAATTCACTTGTTAGTATTAGTTTGCGAGTACTTAAAGAGTACTCATGGCTTTGTCCCTGGCTATTCCCGTGGCCAGACTATGAAGAGGAGTATCAGGAAGAAGGACAGCAAGAAGGTTACGACAACTAGGATCATCTCCCATCGTCAGCATTGCCTGTGATCATGAAGATGGAGCTTCACTCACACTATTGTTATTATTATGTTATTCCACTGCTTGAATTGTATTAAGAACAGGATCATGAGATCCTTATTTGTGTAAGACCTTATGTATGGTTTCTAATGGATGATTTACTGTGATATCCAATCTGTTATGTCTCACAAAAATGGTAATCCTGGGATTGCGATGTATGGCATAACAGGCATCTGTGATTAAAAATCCGGGTGTTGACAGCCGTCCCTCTTTATTGCTAGCCATCACTTGCACTGAGTATGTGCTCTACCTGTGCTTCCAACTCCCCAAAACCAATATTGCCAGTTGTGTCCACCATACCTACCTATTAGCATCATTTTCTACTTCAGTGCATATTCAATATGCTGTGTTTTCTTCGAAAATAAAATGTTTGTCTGTTTTGAGAAAGTTAGTTAGTAAAGCTCTCACGAACTTGATGGCACACTTTATTCCTTGCGCTTAATAATCTTGAACCATTGTGACTTGTCCATGAAAGTTATATGCTTGCTAATTATATGCTGGGAGTCAGCAGAACCGTGCTGTCACGGGGAACGCTTTCAACACTTTTTGGATATCTCATCCAGTTGATACCTTGATCTTTTGTTTACGGATGTTGACGATGTGAAATAAAAGGGGAGGTTGTGAGTTCATTGAGTTTATACATTGTGTTAGAGAAACGCCTGGGCCGCTAGCCTAAGCCACGCCTAATCATGGTGGAAACTTGCAGCAACACCATAATGAGCATTTATGAAGCATCCTCAATAAAAAGCTACACACATGGTAAATAAAAAGATTGTTGAGATGCTCATTGTCTGCTTGCCTTGTCATTTTGGTTATGGGAAAGCTCTTGTACCATGTGCAAGGGGTACCCCGTTGGCGATTCTCGATGATATGCATGTATTTACAATGACAAGAACTTTCAGGTGACCAAAGTTGAGTAGCATGCAGAGCGGCCCTCGTACTAAAGGGACGTGGGATTTCCAGTTTATGGTCTGTCAAGCATATGATTCAGAGTGGACCTCACTTTCACCTTAACCACATGAAGATGCCTATGATAGGGGCAATGAGAGCTCAAAGCTAATGAGTACCTTCCTTTTAGCATTTGGAAGCCTTTCAAACCTTTCCAAAACCTTTTTTACAACCTTGTTGAGTCATCACTTATTCCATGAGCACCTTCTTGAGAGCATAGTTGTCATTCTTGTGTTTGTCCCAAAACTTGGTTAATTATGTCATGACTTTGATGCTTGTATCTCTGATGTCTTTACTTCTAGTCTTCATGTGAACTTCAGAGGTGCCTTGGCATTTATATTGTGCTCTTCAACCAAAGGCAAGCGAGATACCACTCTATCATACCTTATTATGAGCATTGCAATGTTACTTATGTTTATGTTTCATGCTACTTATTATTATTTAGTTGGTTTCTCTTCATAGATTGTAATGACTATTGAGTAGACTTACTTGCATACTCTTTATTATGAATTGTCTAAGAATCTACTCCTATGCTGAGAATATTTACATCATATGAAGCAAATGTGTTCGTGAAAGTTTTTTTATCGCACTCAGTTTTCAACTAAATTGCTTGAGTACAAGCAATAAGCTAAGCTTGGGGGGGAGTTGATACATCCAAAACGTATCTACTTTCTCGAACACTTTGCTATTGTTTCTTCTCTAAACTTGTGTGATTTGGATACAACTAACACGGACTGACACTGTTTTCAGCAGAATTACCTTGGTGTCTTGTTTTTGTGCAGAAAATGAACTATCAGGAAAAATCCTGGAAAATATGCCAAAAATTATATTTCACCAGAAGATCCACGGAGCCAGAAGACGAGACGGAGAGGAGGCCTGGGGGGCCCACACCCACCCTAGGCGCGGGCCCACCACTGGCCGTGCCTGGAGGGGGTACAGTCACCCTAGGCACCCCATCAGCCTCCCTCTGGGCCTATAAGTTCCGCTACACCGCCGCCACCAGAAACCAAGATTCGGATCCAGAAACTCCATTCTGGCACCCTGCCGGGATGGGGATTTTGGAGAGGGTCATCGCCATCGTCATCACCAACGCATCTCCATCAACCACCGATGTTTCCCTCATCCATGAGTGAGTAATCTCCCACTGTAGGCTTGGGGATAGTAGGGATTGGATGAGTTCTATCATATAATCCAATAAGATTGTTAGGGCATAGTGCCTAGTATCTCTATTAGTGCTATTTGACTTTGTTGCAACTTGTTGTGCTTAATGCTTATCACTAGGGCCCGAGTGCCATGATCTCAGATCTGAACTTATTATTAAATCATTATGATAGTATTGTTTGTGATCTTACCTGCAAGTTGTGTACACATATCATTGTCCGGATCGAAAGGCCCCAAAGTGACAATAATTGGGACAGCCGGAGGGGATGGCTGTGGTGTGAGGATCACATGTGTTCACGGAGTGTTAATGCTTTGCTCCGGTGCTCTATTAATAGGAGCACCTTAATTGCCAGGCCACGGGCTGGCTGGACAGAAGATGTTGTGCAAGTTCTTATTGCGAGCACGTATGACTATATTTAGAGCACATGCCTAGGATTGTTTAGTACTTGGATGCTTGTTATTATTTATCTGCAATGCCCTAGATCTCTAAGTTACATGTTTAGACTCGTCCATGCAACGCCCGTCCATCCATCCCTATGCCTACCGCACTCGAATCCTATTGTTACCGTTACTATTACTATTGCTCTTGTTTCACTGTTGCCATTGTTGTTGCTACTACCAAACTGTTGCTACTAATAAACTTCTGTGAGAAAGAACTATTTCCAGGTGCAGCTGAACTGACAACTCAGTTGTTAAGGCTTGCAAGTATTCTTTGGCTCCCATTGTGTCGAATCAATAAATTGGGTAATACTACCCGCAAAGACTGTTGTGATCCCCTATACGTGTGGGTCATCAGTGACCACCGTTCGAACCGCCGTCGTCGATAACATCTTTCGGCCCCAACAACGACCCTAGCTGGAGCCCTGGTGAGCCTCACACGACCCCAACCGCCATGTTAGGGTTTAGACCTCGTCGGAGATGTTCGTCTTCGACGATGAACCATAGTCGTTAGATTAGATTCTAATCGTAGGCCCTAGATTGGAGGATACCCCTCCGGGAGCCCCTGCCTCGCTAACAGGTGGAACATCCCCTTTAAGTTAGCCCGCGTGTTGTGCTGTGCGCAGTGGGCCCATTTAGTTCCCTGTAACCCAGTAGATTCAAATAGAGATTTTCCAATTTAGTTCAAACCTAGTTCTGTCAGTGGATTCAAAAAGCAATTCAGAGAGTTTTACTCAACCAAATTGCATGAAACCAATTTTGTTAGAAAGGTACTGAAATTATTAATCCAAGCCCGTTGGATTGAAACCATTGGAAATTATAGATCACCTATACCAAAAATAACAAGACAGATACTTTTATACATTCAAACATTTTTCAAAAATCAACCATAAATGCTTTTGAGTTGATTCCAACTCTCAAAAATCACATTTGAAAAGATCTTTCTGAATATGTAAAAATATTTAGGTTTACATGTAGTGATCTTTGACTAGTATTAAAAGAATGCCCCATAGGCATTTCTAGTCACTTTAATTAATTAAAATAATAATGTTAAACCTTATTAAATTGTGACACCACTTTAAATCACATTCACAAGTATTAAAATATGTGGTGATGACATGTGTCAACATGATCCCATATTTAATTGGAGAGTATTAAATCTTAAGTAGTTTTCAATGAGTAGAAATTACTTTTCTAAAATAAAATAAATAAGACTAGGTCTTTAATTCATGTGATGATTGTGATGATGCTAGATCATCTTGTGTGAACCTTTGTGTGCAAAATAGAATTAGTTAAGTAGGGTTTGGTGATTGTGTACCTCGTATTTATTTATAGACGCTAGTATCGACCAAGGATACAAAGAGGAGGGAGACTACGAAGAAGAAGAAGAAGAAGAGAACTTCAATCACTGCACTACTCAAGGTAAGCTAACACTTGCATGATAGCTATGCAAACTAGAGACCTTAGGCATATTTGGTTATGCCACTTTGATTATACCAAATCCCAATTTTACTTGCAAGCTTTATTATTTTATTTTCTTTATCAAAGCTCTTTATTATTTTAGTTAGTGTTTTGTGAGTTTTTGAAAGATATTTAGAGGTAGCATAAAGAACATAAAACTTGGTCTAAGTTAGTTAGAACTAGATGTCATACTGAGGCATGAGATTAGATTTGGATAAGTCACACTTGATTAGCACCCCTCATTAGTGATTACCCCCAACTTTAGTGGCTAGTGCTAAGCATAAAACTTGATCACTTTAGATGGGAATACTTGGTGAAAGTGATTATGAAAACCTTAGAATGATGAGCCATTCTAATGAAATGTTTTGACGTGTGTTATGAACACCAAATGATTTTGATGATAAAAATGTTGAGGCATGAGCCTTAGCCCTTTATAAAACTGATGGTTGGGTTCAGATGCGATACCATTCCAATTTTACCGTACAACCACAATACCCGAATTTGGATAGGGCTTGACTGGAAGTTTATATATCTTAGTATGGGTTCCCTCGCGGAAGAGGTTTGAGTTGAGGATACCTCATGATGATTGTCCACCTATGCAGTTCCCAAGATGACAGATGATCATGGTTGGGAGGCCAAACTCATAGGGGAGGTGCCTATACTAGGATGTGTAATTGAAAGGTTAGGATTGATTATCCGAATACTGAGTATGGTGATTCAGGATTGTTCCTGACGGATGTATCAAATGTTGTGGTGAAAGTGTACCACCTCTGCAGAGTGTCAAACTACTTGAATAGTCGCGTCCGCGGTTATGGACAGTTGGAGTGGCCATACTGTTCCGTTGTCAGATGTTTTCAAATTGACTTGTGAAATGAATCATGACTTTGACTTGACCACAACAGGGTTGTGACATGAAAACTAAGTTCCCACTTAGGTGTTGTAGAATATTAAACTAGTTTTTTTACTTCTAAACTCAGTTAGAGATAAACCTGGCTATTTGCAAATAAACCTAGAGCTTAGGATTCCTACTCAAACTACTTACTTGTTAGTGATAGTTTGCGAGTACTTAAAGAGTACTCATGGCTTTGTCCCTGGCTATTCCTATGGCCAGACTATGAGGAGGACTACCAGGATGATGCACATCAGGAAGTCTATGACAACTAGGATCATCTCCCATCGTCAGCATTGCATGTGACCCTGAAGATGGAGCTTCGATCGTGCTACTATTATTATTCCGCTGCATTGATTGTATTAAGACTGGATCATGAGATCCTTTATTTGTAAGACCTTTATTATGGTTTGTAATGGATGATGAACTATGGTACCAATCTGTTATGTCTCGCAAAAATGGTAATCATGAGATTGCGATGTATGGCATAACAGGCATCTGGGATTAAAAATCCGGGTGTTGACAACACATCAGTGTTGTTGCTGGGTTGCTTCGGGCCTTGCATGAGCACTGTCATTATAATGAACTTTCGCTTCATGCACAACCAAGGAGGAAGGTTGTAGATACATAGATTCACAGGCCAGGTGTTGTGACTGCAGATTTTCTCCCCAAAAGGATTCATGCCATCTGTATTTAAACCAAACCTTAAGTTCCTTGCGTCACCAGCAAAGTCCAGGAAGTATCTCTCGATTTTTCTCCACTACTGACCATCAGTGGGGTCCATCAACATCTGTCTTTCTTACGGTCTTCGATGTGCCACTGCAATAACTTGGCATGCTCTTTTCTTCTGAACAAATGTTTAAACCATGGTATTATAGGAGCATACCACATCACCTTGGCAGGAACCCTCTTCCTGGGTGGCTTGCCGTCAACATCAACATGGTCATATTTTCTGATCTTATACTGCAATGCAGTGCATACCGGGCATTTATCCATATTCTCGTACTTCTCACCACGGTAGAGGATGCAGTCATTAGTGCATGCATATATCTTTTGCATGCTTAATCCTAGAGGGAAGACAAGATTCTTCGCTTCATACGTACTGGCGAGCAATTTGTTCTTTCTTGGAAGCATCTTCTTCATTAGTACCAGCAAGTTTTCAAAATCCGAGTCAGTCACATTGATCTCTTCCTTCCACTTTAGAAATTCCAGTGTGCTACCTAGCTTCTTCTGGCCATCTGCACAAGTTGGGTACAACAATTTGTTGTGGTCCTTTAACATCTGCTCGAACTGCAACCTCTCCTTTTCTATGTTGCAGTCTCGCTTTGCATCAGAAATGACCCGACCAAGATAATCAACGGGCTCATCTGGTGTCCGTTCTTCACCTCCTTATTCTTCATTGTCCTCCATTGCGGTATTAGCGTATTCAGGAAATATAGATTGGTAGTTGTCATCATTGTTCTCTTATTCATCGTCGTTTTCCATAATAACCCCTCTTTCTCCGTGCTTGGTCCAAAAATTATAGCCGGACATGAAACCGAATCAAAGCAGGTGGCTCTAAATGACTCTTGAGGAAGTGTGAGCCTGCTCATTCCGTCATTCAACGCATGGAAAATACATAAAACCATCCTACCGCTTGTTCACCTCGGCCACAAGGCGAAAAGGATGCACGCTTTCTCTATAAGTGCCAGAGCGGCGCTCACCGTACATCCATGGATGGATCATCTGCATCATACAACTATATATCAAACGCAATCACGATGCTAAAATTAGTACCGCGTGGTCTAAACGAGAAAATAGTTGCTAACCTTTTAAGACACTTGGAAACAAAGATGAGAAAACTTAAGTGTGGCTAGGGCACCTCATATCATGTTTGTCTTGTGTGAACTCAAGTCGCATCGCTCTAACGGGCATTTCACCGAACACCTCTAGTCTTATGCATATGAAGAAAAAAACTAGAACGAACCTATACCACCTCCCATCAGAAAAAAATAGGAGTGAGGGAAGGGGCCATGCCATATATATAGGGCCAGATCATTTGTCCCGGTTTAAGATACAAACCTGGACTAATGGGGCTGCCCGCAGCGCGCAGCAGGCCCTAGACCCATTAGTTCTGGTTTGTATCTCAAACCGGGACCAATGGTCCCAATTGGCCCAGGAGTAATGGTGTCGTACGTAGGGGCGGCTTCGGGCCGTTTGGTCCGGACCATTAGTCCCAGCCCTAGCCACAGCCGGTACTAATGGCCCAGATGAAAGGCCCATTTTATACTAGTAGGATTAGTGGCTACGAGATCCTCTTTCTAGACATCCTCCTCCCTAGATACGCCAAGGAGGAGGTGGCCCGTGAGGTGATGCTACCGAAGAGGAAGTGGGCCAGGAGGCGATGCTGCCGAGGAGGAAGTTGTAACAACCCAGGATTTTAGAATTTTGAATTTAAAAAAGAAATGCATCTCATTCATCATCTCATCTCATGAAAAATCTTGAATCAAAAACCTTGTGTCAAGACCCTATTTTGCCTTTTCAAATATTGCCATATAAAGCATTATATGCAAACGGCATATTTGAAACCTTGTCACTAGTCAAAATTGTTCTCTATAAAGTTTACTGCGTGTGTTTTGAATTTACAAAAATTTAGAAATTGGAATCATTCCATTTGGTTCTTTAATACAAAGATATTAAATAAAACAGGAAATGAAAAGGAACAAAAAAAAGAGCAACCTAATCTATCGGCTAGGCCCAGCCCAATCCACCCATCCTCTCCACTTCTCTGCTGCGCGTGCTGCAGCTAAACGGACCGCCGGCCCAAGGAGAGAAGCAGCCCACACTCCCTCCACTTGTTTTTTTCTCCAAATCGCGGTCCCACGAGTCAGCCGCCGTCCCGACACCGACATGTGGGGCCCCCTCCTCGTCTTCAACCTCTAGCCGGTTTCCACGCATGGCACGATCCCGATCTGAACCCCCCAAAATCAGGCCGATTTCATTCGCCCCTCTGCCTCTACCGCACCTATTCGACCCCATATAAACCCCTCCCCTCCGATTTGTTCTTTTTTTCGAAATCCCCAAACCCTAGCGGCCAAATCGGAGGCCGCTAGATCTCGCCGGAGCTACCACCAGGAGGAGCTCGCCGTCGAGTTTCCCGACTACCCCGACCCTTCCTATCCCTCTGGTTATCCTCCCCATACACCACTTCATCCTCCTGAACTCTCCTCCCTTTCCGCAGAGCACCAGAATTACCAAGAAGCATTGTCGGAGTCTGCAGCACCCTCCCGCCCTCGTTCGTCCTTCACCGCAGCTTGAGTAAGCAAACAACGCCAGAGAGGTTACTCTCGTGAACAGGGTCGTCGTCCTCTTCACGTCGCCCACCTTTCCATCGCTAGGAGCCGCTAGAACACCGGCCATCGTTGCTGTCTGCGCCGCCGCCGCCGTTCACCGCACCTCCACCAGTGAGCCTCAGAAGGCCGGCTTCCCTGCCGTCCGATCGTCGGTAGACGGTCCAGATTAGAACCACCATGAAGAGGTACATGCCAATACCAGCGCGCCACCTATCGTCTGCATCACCGATGCCGCGTCAGCGCCCACTCAGCACGCGCAACCAATCAGAGCTCGCCATGTGTTGTGTTGTCTGCTGATTTAG
Source organism: Avena sativa (assembly GCA_916181665.1). Lineage (NCBI taxonomy): Eukaryota > Viridiplantae > Streptophyta > Magnoliopsida > Poales > Poaceae > Avena > Avena sativa. The sequence goes on from OV702293.1 coordinate 213,147,392, forward strand.
CCAGAATATATGCAGAACTTGTAAAATTCATATAAAATTGAATATAGCTCATAAAATATAAATGATATATCGTTGGATTAAGAATATTGTTAAGAATATTAACATGTCTTTATATCAAACTTTTACAGTACAGATTGTTTTTGTAATTATTTAAATTATTTAATGGACAAATTGGAGTAAATAAATCATGGTAAATTATCTGTAGATCCTAAAAATACAAATAAAGTGTATATGGATTCCTAATGTCATAGGCAACATTAATATACAGCTATATCCAACTTTTGCAGTGTAGAATTACTGCAGTGATTTAAATAGTTTTAATAGCCTTTTAGAGTATAAAATTCTTAGTAAATAATTTATAGATAAGAAAAATATAAATAATATGTCCCTGGAATCACATTATCATGTAGATTACATATCTGATTTTAGTTTGAATTTTAGACAATTTAAACTGTTTAAATGATTTAAACTCTGTTATGTAGTAATTAAATCATAGAAAAAGATCTACAACTCTGTTTAGGGTGAATCCAATTGCTAATGGTTCGTATTAATGTCCTCTATCCAGTACACTTCTGATATAAATTTATTATGGAAATTAGTATAGAAGTTTCTACAAAACTATTAAAACCCCTTATGTTGGCAATAAATATTTAATAATAAATACCCTTGCATTAAATGATCTCTTGCATGCATCATGTATTCTAGTAATGTTTAGAGAGCTAATTACAACCATTATGACATATTAAATAGTCATGCATGCATTTGTTCATCATTATTTTGGTGTATTGTGCATAATTGCATTGTTTTGAAATGGTGTGTTTGTTGTGCAATTGTTTGATCGATAGATTGCGAGGAGTGCAATGTTTGTGATTGTGAGGAGTGCAACGATTGCAATTGCGAGGATTGTTTGAACGACTACATCAACTAAAGGCAAGTGGCACTATCATTTAATGTCCTACTTATTTTCCTATGCATTGTAGTTGTTTTTAGTAGAAGTGCATGTGTAGGAATATTTTGCACTATGTGCTATGCTATGCTATGTCCTATTTAGGATATCCCTTTTGTATCTTCCTTAGTGGAAACATCATAGTTATAGTATGCTTAGCCCTGCTATATATTCGAGGTGGATTATCATGTTATGAGTATTGTCAGTTATTGGAAAAGCTATGATTTTATATAATAAAACAAGTACTTAATGAATCACCTGGGTGGAATATTGTTGTTGTTGAGTTTGGAAGAAGTGGCAACAAAGGGGACCGTATCTTTGGCTACCTCTCTCGTGTGTGCACTAGAAGAAGACCACCTAGGCATCATAGAGATTGACATGTTTCTCGTACAGTAGCTTCCGTGTACAACCACATGCTAAAATGGGCTCTGGCTTGGTTAATTACATAGCGGAAAACCCTTTGCATTGGTATATCTTCGGGTTAACTAGAATTGTGTATTGTAGGTTATATCCTTGCATTGGTGCCTGTTAGACGTGCTAGCATTGTGTATTGGGAGGACTTCTATGGAAAGACTTCGTCACATTCTCGATCTGCCGGTATACCAATTGGTGTGTACTAAACCAGCGGCCACTGGTGGCGTCAAGGCGAGATTGTGGCGTGTGGGTAAAGTGTACAACTTCTGCAGAAGATATAAATCTAATCGATTAGCCGTGTCCCCGGTTATGGACAATATTGAGCAACTGAGGCTTGAAGCTTATGGATAATCTCGACATTCCAATTTCTTAATAAAATTTACAAGGGAGTAGGAAAACTTGGTGTTGGCCAATGTGTTCATACAATTTTCAGAAAGATTAAAACTATTTGTAAATATTAGGATAAAACTATTGCTTTATGCAAATCAGCCTGAAACTCCACTTAGCCAAATATGCATGTAATGAATAGGTTCCATTTGATATCCACATACTAGTTACACTTGCCAATACCTTCAAAGTATGGACCATTCGTGGCTGCAACCTTTCATGTTGCAGCTTATATCGTTTCTAAGTGATCATTATAGGTCGCGAGACTCCACTCAACGATTGTTCACTTGTGGCATATTTGAAGAATAGAGATCTACCTTGTTATTGTTTCTGCTGTGTATTTGAATAAATAATGTAAATTCTGGATCATATTCGTTGTATTTATGATGCATAGTTATATTTGTTATCATTTTGTATTGTGTGTGCCAGTGAACCGATCCAGGGATTGGCATTATACACATGAACTCAGCCTTATCAGGCGAGGGTGTTACAAGATGGTATCAGAGCTGTGCGTTGGCTGTAGGATCGTGACCTTAGAAATGGATTACTAATAGGAGACCTATATTAGGAGAACTATCATATTTTCTACTTATTAGAGTTCTTATATTTCTTGTTTATCTTTTCTAGAACCTCTTCTTATTCAAAATTTGTAGTTTTCCATTCCTTTGATACATATATGAGTGTTGACTACAAGTAAAATAATGAATAGTATGACACAAATGAGCATCTCATCGTGTTTGGTTAGATCTGGACCACCATATTTTATCTCTTTACGAGATCATCGCTATCGTGTTAGCATATTGATCTTACCAACTTCTGTGGTATGACAATATTAGTTGCTTGCTTGTTTGTATTGAGCTATTTTGTGTGATGACTTATTTAGGATCAGTTAGTTTTGAATTCTAAATTTTCTGGAATTTGTGTGAGGTTTTTAGATTAGTTTAATGGTGTGAATTGATGGAAATTCGTGATATTACTGCTGCAGTTTTCTGCCTGACCTGTTATACCGCGCGATTTTTCATATTTTATTAGTAACTCAAAAAAATCTCAAAAAATAGTATTTGGAGCGTAATTACCTGTAGTACATAAAAAAAATTGGATAAAATTCCTGACGAGCTTAAGGTTCCCATAAAAATTCGTGAAAGCTGCTGTACCGTTTTGACAGATTTTGTTTGTTGTTTATTTGTTGCTCTATTCTACTCTAGTATTGTCCCCAACCTTTTCAAACCATTTTGTGGTTATATACTGCTAGTTTTAAATCACTGTAACGTTGTATTGCAAGTGTTTGCTTGTGTGTTCATTGGTTATGATTGTTTGCTTGTTTGTGATATTGATTGCTTCATATAGTTATGGGTAGAAATACTTCTCTTAGTCCTCTTCTATCTATACTCATCTATGCTATCCCAAACAGATGTCGCCTCATCGTCAACCCACTGAGATGGAGCAGTTGATAGCAGCACAGACACAACTATCACAAGTGGTGACTCAGTTCATAGCAAACAACAACAACCCAACCCAAGTGGATGCACTCACTAGGTTCCTGAAGCTAAGGCCTGCAAAATTCTCAAACACACCTGATGCTATGATTGCACTTGATTGGCTGCGCTCGATGAATAAGGACATAGTAACAGTTGGATGCACGGATGAAGAGAAAGTGAGGTTTGCTGATCACTTACTTGAAGGACAAGCAGCTACTTGGTGGGATATCTTTCAAATCACCCACCCCATTGATACAATCACCTGGGAGATGTTCGAGGAAGGATTCAAGACAAACCATGTCTCGTCTGGAGTCATGAGCCTAAAGAGAAAGGAATTTTGTGATCTACACCAGAATGATCGCACAGTGTCTGAGTATATAGAAGAATTCACCAATTTGTCTCACTATGCTCCGGAGGATGTCGACACTGATGATAAGAGGAAAGAGAGGTTTCTGGATGGACTGAGTGATGATCTCTCTGTTCAGCTATCAGTAGTTTACACTCTCACTTTCCAGGACCTAATGGACAAAGCTAGAATTCTTGAAGAAAAATAGAGGCAAGTTGAGAAGCGCAAGAGGAAGCATAACAACAACTGCAACTCAGGATCACGTCAGAGGATATGTACCTTCCATGATGGGAATGGTAATTCGGAACATCACATGCATGAAGGCAACAAAGATGACTACCATGGGCACAAGGACCACCACAACAACGATGGAGTTAATAATGGTGATGAGGATAGTCAAGACAATGATGAAAATAGTGACCTTAACCATCATAAGAAGTCAAAAAAGAGGGATATAAGCCAGCTACAGTGTTATAATTGTAAGGAACTAGGGCATTATGCATCAGATTGCCCTGAGAAGAAAAAGAAGAAGGCGGAGAAGAAGAAGAATGCTGGAAACTCTAATGGAAACAAGCCCAATCCAATCCAAAAGGGGAATGTGAACCACCTCAACATTTACCACCTCTTTGATGGAGGAGTCGTTGAAGAGCTGGATGAAGATGATATATGATAATTGGTAGCAATTTTGGTATGCTAAGAAGCTCACATATTTCCAAGAGAACACTGGAGAAGCAACCTAGACAGTTTTCTTTTAAGGGTGGTAGCACCTTGATGTACCTCGAACCTATTTCTTTCTATCCTTTCCAAATCTCGGGACGATATTTCTTTTAAGGGTGGTAGTCTGTAACATCCCAGGATTTTAGAATTTTCAATTTAAAAAAGAAATGCATTTCATTCATCATCTCATCTCATGAAAAATCTTGAATCAAAAACCTTGTGTCAAGACCCTATTTTGCCTTTTCAAATATTGCCATATAAAGCATTATATGCAAACGGCATATTTGAAACCTTGTCACTAGTCAAAATTGTTCTCTATAAAGTTTACTACGTGTGTTTTGAATTTACAAAAAATTAGAAATTGGAATCATTCCATTTGAAGCTTTAATACAAAAGATATTAAATAAATCAGGAAATGAAAAAGAACAAAATAAATAAATAAAACAAAAGAGAAACCTAATCTATCGGCTAGGCCCAGCCCAATCCACCCATCCTCTCCACTTCTCTGCCGCGCGCGCTGCAGCTAAACAGACCGCCTGCCCAAGGAGAGCAGCAGCCCACACTCCCTCCACTTGTTTTTTTCTCCAAATCACGGGCCCACGAGTCAGCCGCCGTCCCGACACCGACATGTGCCCCCCCCCTCCTCGTCTTCAACCTCCAGCCGGTTTCCACGCATGGCACGATCCCGATCTGAACCCCCCAAAATCAGGCCAATTTCGTTCGCCCCTCTGCCTCTACCGCACCTATTCGACCCCATATAAACCCCTCCCCTCCGATTTGTTCTTTTTTTTGAAATCCCCAAACCCTAGCGGCCAAATCGGAGCCCGCTAGATCTCTCCGGAGTTACCGCCAGGATGAGCTCGCCGTTGAGGTTCCCGACTACTCCGACCCTTCCTAACCCTCTGGTTATCCTCCCCACACATTGTTGCATCCTCCTGAACTCTCCTCCCTTTCCGCAGAGCACCAAAATTACCAGGAAGCATTGCCGGAGTCTGCAGCACCCTCCCGCCCTCGTTCGTCCTTCACCGCAGCTTGAGGAAGCGAACAACGCCAGAGAGGTTACACCCGTGACCAGGGTCGTCGTCCTCTTCACGTCGCCCACCTTTCTGTCGCCAGGAGCCGCCAGAACGCCGGCCACCGTCTCTGTCTGCTCCGCCGCCACCGTTCACCGCACCTCCACTAGTGAGCCTCAGAAGCTCGGCTTCCTGCCGTCCGATCGTCGGTAGACGGTCCAGATTAGAACCACCATGAAGAGGTACATGCCAATACCAGCGCGCCACCTGTCGTCTGCATCAGCGATGCCGCGTCAGCGCCCACTCAGCACGCGCAGCCAATCAGAGCGCGTCGTGTGTTGTGATGTCTGCTGATTGTGTAAATCGAAATTTAAACAGCCAGAATATATGCAGAACTTGTAAAATTCATATAACATTGAATATAGCTCATAAAAATACAAATAATATATCGTTGGATTAAGAATATTGTTAACAATATTAACATATCTCTATATCCAACTTTTACAGTACAAATTGTTTTTGTAGTTATTTAAATTATTTAATGGACAAATTGGAGTAAATAAATCATGGTAAATTATCTGTAGATCCTAAAAATACAAATAAAGTGTATATGGATTCCTAATGTCATATACAACATTAATATACAGCTATATCCAACTTTTGCAGTGTAGAATTACTGTAGTGATTTAAATAGTTTTAATGGCCTTTTAGAGTATAAAATTCTTAGTAAATAATTTATAGATAAGAAAAATATAAATAATATGTCCCTGGAATCACATTATCGTGTAGATTATAGATCTGATTTTTAGTTTGAATTTTAGACAATTTAAACTATTTAAATGATTTAAACTTTGTTATATAGTAATTAAATCATAGAAAAAGATCTACAACTCCGTTTAGGGTGAATCCAATTGCTACTGGTTCGTATTAATGTCATCTATCCAGTACACTTCTGATATAAATTTATTATGGCAATTAGTACAGAAGTTTCTACAGAACTATTAAAACCCCTTATATTGGCAATAAATATTTAATAATAAATACCCTTGCATTAAATGATCTCTTGCATGCATCATGTATTCTAGTAATGTTCAGAGAGCTAATTACAACCATTGTGACATATTAAATCGTCATGCATGCATTTGTTCATCATTATTTTGTTGTATTGTGCATAATTGCATTGTTTTGAATAGTGTGTTTGTTGTGCAATTGTTTGATCGATAGATTGCGAGGAGTGCAACGTTTGTGATTGTGAGGAGTGCATAACATAGCGGAAGACCCTTTGCGTTGTTATATCTTCAGGTTAACTATAATTGTGTATTGGAGGTTATATCCTTGCATTGGTGTCTGTTAGACGTGCTAGCATTATGTATTGGGAGGACTTCTATGGAAAGACTTCGTCACATTCTCGATCTGTCGGTATACCAATTGGTGTGTACTAAACCAGCAGCCACTGGTGGCGTCAAGGCGAGATTGTGTTGTGTGGGTAAAGTGTATAACTTCTGCAGAAGATATAAATCTAATCGATTAGCCGTGTCCCCGGTTATGGACAATATTGAGCAACTAAGGCTTGAAGCTTATGGATGATCTCGACATTCCAATTTCTTAATAAAATTTACAAGGGAGTAGGAGCACTTGGTGTTGGCCAATGTGTTCATACAATTTTCAGAAAGATTAATACTATTTGTAAATATTAGGATAAAACTATTGCTTTATGCAAATCAGCCTGAAACTCCACTTAGCCAGATATGCATGTAATTGATAGGTTCCATTTGATATCCATATACTAGTGATATTTGCCAATACATTCAAAGTATTGACCATTCGTGGCTGCAACCTTTCATGTTGCAGGTTATATCGTTTCTAAGTGCTCATTATAGGTCGGGAGACTCCACTCAACGATTGTTCACCTGTGGCACATTTGAAGAATGGAGATCAACCTTGTTATTATTTCCGCTGTGTACTTGAATAAATAATGTAAATTCTGGATCATATTCGTTGTATTTATGATGCACAGTTATATTGTTATCATTTTGTACTGTGTGTGCCAGTGGAACGATCCAGGGATTGGCATTATACACATGAACTCAGCCTTATCAGGCGAGGGTATTACAGATGTGGTCTGGGAGGCGATGCTATGCCGAGGAGGAGGTGGCACGGGAGGCGATAGGTCATCGACGCATCGATGCATGAGCGGCGCTGCTGTGTTGGACCGACCGTATGGGAGGACGACAACAACTTTAAGGTATAAATCTTTCTATGACTGTCTGTCATTACGATGAACTAGGATTTCTAAAGTTGTTTTTATTATTTATGTTCTGTTTAGTCATCAAGAATTTTTTTGTTTACATATTATTCTATACAAAATCTTCTTCTACGATGATTTGTTTGTGTTAGATCATGTTATTCTAAAATAGTCTGTATATATGTTGGTGTTTGTTAGTGTTAGATCATGTTCTGTCTACTTAGGCTATATATATGTTGCTAAGTCATGGCTTGTTTGAAATCAATAGTTTATTTCGGACAAACTGCATTAAAAAGTGCTGGCGACTAGTGTCCCCTTGTTTTTCCTCCATAGAACATTTAAATGTTAGATAAACTTGGGTGCCACATTTAAGTTTAGTTCGAGCATCTCTAGAAGCTTTATATAAAAGGATCGCTGAGTAAATTGTTCCCATATCTAGTTTTGTAATGCAGTAAATTGTTCTATGTGCTTATCTCTAATTTTTTAATTTAATTAAAATAGTTTATCTTCAAATTAGATTTTAGTGACACTACATAAAACTCCCACACCAGGTGAGTGATTCCATGGGAAGAAATGTTGCTGCCATGACGCTCATAACGTAGCTGACAAAACCTATGTTTGTTGCTCTTGTTCCTTAAATAGATTAGTTATCTAAGTAATTACTAAAATCAATTATGTTATAAATGTAATAGGTCATATTATGGTTTTGTGACATATTTGTTTCAAACATCATCATGTACTTGGTCATGTTGTGATTAAAATATAATAGTGACATTTGTATGTGATGTGCGTGAATGAATATGATACTGTTTAAATGTAAGTGATGTGTGACATGTTAATATACTTCAAACTACACATTATAGGCAGGTAAAAAATAGCTTAGTGCAAACAGGTGGAAGAAAAACAATCGTAACCAACTATTTGGGACTCCAAGTATAGAGTGTTGTAGCAAGCATATTTTCTCCACAAGGATGCCTCAAGGGTTTATATTACTCTCGGGGATCTGAGTAGCAACCTTCTTCCAACCTCTTATAGCAACCTACAAGACAAAGTTAATGTCTTGTGCCTACAACTCCACGTGTGGTTGTCAATCACAAGGTTTCATATTAGACTTATAAACTAAAACAAAATAGTAAATAAATAATAAAGAAATCTATAACTAAAATAGGAGAGTAACATTAAAGTAAAGATCCTTTTGGGTTTTTGCTTATGCTTGGAGAAACTAAAAGTGTTTTTATATCTTTGGATTTAATTCTTGTAGAAAATATAAAGGACTATAAAAGTAAGTAAAAAGTGGTTTCTTATAATAAAAAGTGGATCGGGTTCATATGTTCGCTTCTCTACTCGCTCATAAAGTGTGGTGGACATAAAACTTTTCACAGATGATATAATATTACTGAAACTTCATTACTTGTTTGATTAACATTCATATGGGCATCACATACTAATATAAAGATGATGCAACACATCTCACTTATACTCCTCTAGAAAGGGAAAAACTCCATGCAATCTAGAACTAAGAATAAATAGATTATAACCTGAGGTACTTTGACATGATGTTTGAATAACAAATGTGCTACCTTGAGCAAACAAGATTATATTTGTTGTCTCTAGATGATTATACCACATGCATTCACTTTATTCCTAGTGAGGTAACAAAACAAAGATAAAAATCATAGTAGATCTCAATTTTTCTATCACTACCCAATCACTACCACCATATTACTCCACCTAATGCACACATTCGCCATACATGCCCTTGAATACAAGTTTGATCAAAAAAGCACTTAAGAATGAGGTACATAATATGCATATATCAGTACATCATAGACATACTAGAATTAATTATAATCTCAAATATCATCTCATAAAACAAATATCCACCACATGGGAATTACATATGTGACCATAATCATGTAAGGCAACTCATATGGTTTTAAACAATGATAGAATAGGAGATAGTTAGATCAAGCTACTACCACAAACCCATATTCTAGAGGTGTACTACTCCCTATTCATCATGGAGATGGTGATGATGATGTTGGAGAGGGCGGAGAACCAACCGGGGATGGCTCCGGCGGTGGCTCCCTCTCCAATCTTTGTTGGTTCTGGCTCTATTTTGATGTTTCTGTGTTTTTCTTACGCCTCTTATGAGATTTCATCGGGGACCTTTTTATAGGCATTTTTAGGTCAAGACTCGGAGTTTGGGTTGAAGACAGACGGTTGAGGATGCTCGAGGAAGAAACAAGCATGGATTGCATGACCACCCCTTGGGCCATGCCACCTGGTCTCTTTTTGGGCCTCCGGGCTTTGCTCATGAGGTTCCAGTGCTCTAGGTCTTTGTCTATATAAAAAACAATCCTCGAAAATCCTAGGTCCATTTGACTTTGTTTACGTCCCTGAAAGTCAAAAATACACAAACAGGGTTTTCCTGTCCTATAGAGTTATAAACCAAATAAAGGGAATCATTAGAAAATTCACAAAATTCAGTGAAAACATGGATATAACATTGTATAAGATGAAAATATACTAGAATATGTGACAAAAAACTACAAAGTTCATGTATTCATTGTACATGCATCAACATAACGAAGCTTAACCTATGCTCACCCTCGAGCATAAAGGTGATAAAACTAAACATGGACTTTAGAGTTTGCTGTTATTTTGAACATCACAAGTCGTGATCATTGCTACATGAAGTTAAAAAAATAATCCCTTAAAGAATGATAGCAATAAATTACCTTATAAAGTGATATGTCTCGTAGTCCTCATTTATGTTTACCAATATGTCAATCTTGTATAAAAATAAAATGCACAAAGTACTATGGACCATTAAGCATGCTAAGTGCAGGTGAAAGTGCATTTTGTACATTGTCCTACTTTGTTCCTTATAATCATGTGTATTTTTAATATATGTGGACACTTGAAGAAGTAGAAAGTAATCATGGATAAAACATGTATAAGAGATATCTATCTTCCAAACACTACCTCTTAAGTTTATGCTTAATCATAGTACATCACTAGTTTTTGGTTCCATTTCCCCTCATTTTTCATTTTTATTTTTTTATTTTGGCATTTTTATTTTTGGAAACTTTTTCCTTCTTTCCCCTTAGCGCCTATTTATTATGACGAGATGGATTTGCATATATAAATTTGACAACTTTGCCTACAGACACACTCTCTCACCTCTTAATATATTTATTGATGGGTTTGTGCCCTCATATTTTATGGATGCACCCTTGCTAGGAGGGTTTGTGTTCTCACATTTTAGGTATGCATATTTTATTCTACTGCAAAGGTGTTGATGCCTACGATTTCATGGTCACCCCACAACCAACTTCTATATGACAAGAACAACCAAAAGCAATACTTATGAGTGGCAAATATGTACACATTTAATCATGTAGAATGTGCACAAAACCACTCACATCATGCTCCATCTAGTTATTATTATGCCATATATGCATGATTGCAAGTTCTTAATCATTTTCATATGAGTGTTGCACAGCTATTAGGTTTTATTAGGATTTGATTACTTTTCCTTTTCTTTGACATGTGTGTAGGTATTATGGATGATTATGGATAAAACAAGGCAAAATAAGCAAAGAGATGGAAATATGGAAGATATGCAGGCATCCGACTTAGCCATATAATGAGTGGAGAAGTGATATTTTTCATTTATAAGAGAGGGAGGAGTCAAGGGAGAAGGCTCTCTCTCCACACACATCCACGACGAAGCCCTACTACCGCCACAACTCCATCAGATCTAGATATCCATCAACACCTCCACACCATCCAAGCAAGAGGAGGAGAAGGAGAAGGAGAAAGAGGAGACGCCACCGACCACCATCATCATCTCCAACAACATCTCTATATCCATATCCATCTCTCTCTTGTATTTAGTATTTGTAAGATTGAACATGATGATGATATCAATGGATTATTCTTTGTGTTATTATTCATATATGTTTGAGTAATTGATTCGGTTCTAGGTTGAGGTATGATCTAGTCTTTTTGGTTTTATCTATTATTTTACTCTCTCTTCTAGTAACAAGGAGATAGATGAGTCCATGTGATTATTTGGTACGGGAGTATTATTTACTTGCATGAGTGACAATGATGTGAGACTCTATGTAGTACACACTAGTGATAACCCAGTAGTCATAGGGGATCGTTTGCTAGTCTAAAGAAGTATCTTGTGTAATTCCAATAGATGGACGCGTAGTTGCCCCTCTTGTACTAGTGGGACCAAAAGCCTAGACACCACCCTTATCTATTTAATCCTACAACTACAATCCCTCTTGTTTACTTTCAGTTTCAGGTTACTTTGTTCTGGTTTAGTTCTTTGTTATTAGTTATTTTAAACCTCTCTCAATTATTGCTATTATAATAACTTATATAATAGGATATTTCCAACCACAATTTGGGTGTGAACGTGGTTGTGAATGATAACACAATTGTGGGGTTGTGTTATTCTAATTTGCAGAGATTTCATGGGACAAACTTTATAATAAATACTTGCTGTTATAAGTACTATGGTAACATTGGTTGGCGCAGGAACCGAGACATCAAATACCATTTGGAAGCTAAATAAAACCCACACATGATAAATATACTTGGAATATCATGAATGCTATGTAGGTAGATATGGTGGACACTGCTGAAAATAACTTGGTTTAATGGATCATGGATGCACAATTCTTTGCTTGTTTTATTATTCGGCTAGAAATAGGGGGATACTTGACCATCTACAAGCATGCAAAAATGTCCATAGTTCCAATCATTTCTTAATAGACAATATCAACCTAAATATATATGTTGTAAATAAGAGCTAGCACTAAATATGACACTTGGAAAGTACCACTCGTTCAAATAAATGGACCATATAACAAAGTGTAACAACATGCATAACTTGTAATGAAACTATTCTTCCCTTTCCCCTATATTTATTAGCATCCAACTTAAACTTTAATTTTATTCTAGTATCTCTTTAATATTCATTAAATACATCTTCATATGGTGGTATTTTATTCCAAGGTAAAATTTCAAATAAAAACATAAAAATTAGATACGGATGCTCCAAGATTATGTAGAAATAGAATGGTGCCTGAAAATCAAAGTTAAAGGTGTGCAAAACGAGAGTTTGATTCGTCTAGTGGGGTTCTATGGGAATCCCCAAGTTTATGATTTTAACCATTTCTTGAATGACTCCTTGTTTGTTGGTCCTTCCTTCCCTATGAAAAAACTTCACCACAAAATCTTTCCCATTTCTTTTCTATGGGGATGACATTAGTGGCCATAAAGATAAAATGCAAGCTACCATAAAACCTCCAAATAAATTTTGTTTTGAAGTGACTAGAGATTATATTAAGTTGCCAACATTCCCAAAATATCAAAAGACTTCAAAATAATCAAGTTGAAACCCAAAAGAAGGACTTATGTAACAAAAGACAGAATTTGTCCAAAAAATAGCAGTAGCAAAACATAGTTATTTAGCCTACTTAGGAATGTCAAGGATTTTGCTCATTTTTGTACATACAAAGGATGAAAATTTATAACTTCAATAAAAATTTCAGCTCAAACGGAGTTACATAAAAATATAAAAATCTTTCGTGAACAGAAACATGTAGGAATATGCAACTCCAAATAGTTTTGTCAACTTTAAAACATCCAAATGGGTAAAAATTTGCACTTTATTGAAAACTGCAGAAATAAAATCAAAAGAAAACTCTCTTGCAATAAAAATTGTGCTAAATAAAAACCAAAAGAAAAACAATCAAGTTTCCTCCCGTAAAGATCTTTCTTTATAGCCACATAGCTAGGCTTACATGCCTTATTTTAGAGTGGGAAAAGATCATGTGAACACTTGTACCTCTATGTCACCTCCTTCTTCCTTGGAAAGTTCTCGATGCACTTCTTGTGAAGGAACTAAAACTTTACATTCCTTTTCTTTGAGTCGATGATAGCCCCTATGGTTCACAAAAAAAGGACTTCCCAAGATTATAGGACTAGAAGTTTTACTCCCATATCATAGACAATGAAATCAACAGAAATAAATGGCATATCTAATTCAACCATAATATCATTAACTCTACCTAAAGCATGTTTGGTAGAATCATTAGCAAGTAAAGTTCTATATTGAATTTTTTCCATATTTTTTAGGTTCAAGCAAGTCATATAATTCTTTTGACAAAATAGAAACACTAGATCCTAGATCTAATATAGCATGTTGAGTTTCTTTGCCAATCGTAAATACTATCTTAGGGATCCAAGCATCCCCAAGCTTAGGTGGTATCAAATATATCTTCATTATTATATCTTTCAATCTTTTATTTAATGACATAGTTAGCTACGTATGATCCAAATCCTATTTCATGAACATTAAAAGAGGGATCATTACAATTTTTTGTAAAAGACTAATAAGTTTAAGTCGGCTAGATTAATCAAGATCTATTAGAGGTTCACTAATTTTATCACTAAGCATTTTAATTTCATATACTTGTTTATCTTCCTTCTACTAACATGATGGAGTCTTTTTCTTCCTTAGTAAGAGATCCAAGTTGCAACAAGAGTGTCTTAAGAAAATCAGCATAATTCAACAATTCATTATAAGTTTCTTAAAAAGTAAACTTTTAGTTATAGTAATAGAGTTCATGCCTACCATAGGTGGTCCTTTTGGTTTACCCGCATACATACTTCACATTGTTGCTTGATTTTCAACTAGTTTAGAAAGAGCTTTATCTAAACCCACTGCTTGATGTTGCAAGCCTTTAATATCAAAACTTATAGAAGAAATAGACTTATTTAATTCATCTATCATTGTTGTGTGACTAGCTACTTGTTCAGAAAGGTTCTTATTCAACTCTTGTTGTGTATCCATATAATAATTAGTAGGTAAAGTGGTGGTGGATTTCCAGTTGTTTTGAGAATCATTATCATTAGGATATGTAACAAAAGGACGGTTACCATAATTAGTCTGACCGTATGGTAGCATATCATAAGAGTTATAATAGTTGTTTCCATATCCATTATTACTAAATTTACTAATTTAGTTACATCTACATTTTCACGATTATTTTCAACAAGATATTGTAGAGGAACATTATCAATATTTTGTTTAGATATGTAAGCAAATATAGCATCAAATTTAGCAGTTAAGGAATCTAATTCCTCAATAGAGTTGAATTTCCTAGAAGATGTACCATATGATCTTTTAGTGTGTCATTTACTATAATTTCGTAGCATGTTTTATGGAATAACATTCAGAAAAATAGTCATAAAAGCACCTCCTGCAGCAGAGTCTAACATACTTCTAGACATGTAGTTTAAACCATTATAGAACGAATGTAAAATAGTTAATTTATTCACACCATGTGATGGGCAAGTTCTAAGCATAATTTTAATTATTTCCCAAGTTGTAGCTACATGTTCATTATCATTTTGTTTAAAAGATAATATTTTATTTCTATTTGCAAGATTTTAACACTAGGGTAATATTTCTTAATAAAGTATTCTTTAAGATCATCCAAGAGTTTATGCTACTAGTAGGTAGATAATAATCATTCTTTAGCCTTGCCTATAAGTGAGAATGGGAATAGTTTAAGTTTTACAATATCATTTTCTGCATTCTTAAATTTTGCATATCACATGTCTCACGAAAGTCATATAAATGCATAGATGCATCTTCACTATCACTACCTCCAAATTGTTCTTTAGCGATAAGATTAAGTATCTCGGGACTAACTTTAAAAGAATCAGCTTTTATTTTAGGAGATGTGATAGGAAAAGTAAAAATTGACCATTAGGGACATTGGTGTAGTCACATAATTTTGTAGTTCTTTCTCCCATGATTACAAGAAAAGTAAATATACACTAATTTTAATGAATTTTTGTGTATAGCAAAAGGTAAAAACAAAACTAAAATGAATACAAATAAAAACCAAAATAATAGGAAAGACAGAAAACAATACAAAATAAAATTGCTTTGTAAATCCAAAATACAAGAAAAGCTCAAACTGGTGCAACCTCCCCAAGCTTAGGTGTTTGCACAAGCCTAAAGATGATGCAACTCTGAAGGTTGTGTAGATCCTAGCAGAAAAAGTCTGGCACTAACCATGGGAGATGAATTGTGCTCCTAGCTTGGTGATGATGATACTTTGGTGTTGTTCCTACATCCCCGACAACGACACTAGAAAATGTCTTGATGGTAAAAACTCTATGTGTACCAACTCGTTGGGACTCCAAATACAGAGTAATGTAGCAAGCGTATTTTCCCCACTAGGGTGACTCAAGGGTTTATATTGAACTCTCGGGGATCTGAGCAGAAACCTTCTTCCAACCTCTTCTATCAACCTACAAAACAAAATTAATGTCTTGTGCCCCAACTCCACCATGTGGTTGTAAAGAACAAGGCTCCGTATTAGAATTGTAAACTAAAACAAAATAGTAAATAAACAGTAAAGTAAACATATAGTCAAAAATATTCTTTTTTGATTTTGTATTTTTGGATTTTATCCTCGAAGAAAATGTAAAGGTGATAGATCCAAAATATATCTACTTTTCCAAGTAGTTTTCTCAATATTTTGCTCTGGAATCTCACTAAACTTGAAGTAAAACTTTTGAATCTGATGTTGTTTTTAGCAAAAGTCTTATTTCTGTCTTTTTACGCAGTAAATTAATTTGAAGAAAAATACCACGAAAGTTTTTCATCGGAGCCAAGAACCTGAGAATTGGAACTACAAGAGAGGGTCCATGAGGGCCAAAAGAGGATGGGTGACTCCAGGGGTACCGTGCTGCCTGGGCCCATTTTTCCCTCTAGCATCGTATCGTCGATCCCTTTGGCGTACCCCTTTATATATGTCACATCCCAAAATTCTCCTAATTTTGGAATGTGAAATAAATAAATAAGTTTGATTGATTGTTTGACTATGTTGAAAATTATCAAAGAGAAGAAACTTTTTGAATAGAAAATCCTCTCAACCTTGAATTCAAAATCTTATATTCTTTTGTTATGACCTAAGTAGCCATATAGGCAAAAGGGCATGGATTGATTATGGATTGTAGAATTGGTGTGCAAGATTTCAAAATGAAAATCACGAAGCATTCGTAAGCATTTCATTACATCCATGCAAAGTTCTCACAAACTGAATCCATATCCTGGTATCTAAATCCTACAGTTGATTTGCCCAAATATTCCTAAAGGTAATTAAATTGACTTTATAAAACCCATTATTTCTAAGGCAGCGATTATTGCTAAATTATAGCCTAAAAAGATCCAATTAATATTATAAAATTTTAGGAACAAAATTGAGCTCATTTGAAGCTAGTATGAAAAAGTTATGAAATAAATACAAACAAATAAAGATATAAATAAAATAGAATATACAAGGATTTATAAATCCACTACTTCCAAACTACTAAAAAGATTACAAATTTGATCCTATAATGATCTATTCGATTTTAGAAAATTTAGAAACAAGAATCATGTCATTTTGAGTTCGTATGCAAAAGATATGAGGAAAACAAGAAAATAGAAAAAGAAAAAAAATAATTTTTTTTTCTAACGGGCCGGCCCACACGGACCGAGCCAGCCGGCCAGGCCAGGGGTACAGGAGGGATCGATTGGTTTGCTTTAAAATCCATGCAAAATCTGTTTTGTCAAACCTATCTCTACTCAAACTCTCATAACTTTTTATCTACAACTCCGAATTGACTTCCGTTTGTTTCTACTTGTTCCCTATTCCAAAACCTATCTCCCTACCATCCTAAACCTCCATATAAAATCGTGGAGCCACATATGTACGAGTTTCTCTTCTCGAAATCCCGAATCTACATATGCCCGAAACTTATTTCGCTTTTTAACCCATCTAGACTTCGTCGTTTGCCTTCGGTCAAAAAACGAAAGTTGTAGAACTCGTTAAAATCTTTCAATCCCGACAAACCTCACCTCTTTTCATCCATCACAGCCGGAGAATTTCGCATCACAATATTTCAGATCTGACGATGTAAATCCAAGATGTACTCGCGCTCGTTTCTTCAAATCCAAATTCCTTTGGTGAGATGGTAGGAATAATGATTCCCCACAACTTTCGTGTTCTAAGTTTTTCAATTTCACCTACGGATTTGTCTCTCTAACAGAGATCTATTTCTTGTCTATTCTGAGCCAAAATCGGGTGAATCTCTTCTTGTAGCCACCGGATCCTATCCAGACGGTCGAGATCCAATCAAACCGGTGCTTGCCATGTCATCATCCCGGTCAGCCTCCTCATCAACATCACGTCAATGTCAGGTCAACATCTAGTCCTAGTCAGCATGCAAAGTCAACCTGTCCAGTCAGCGGAATATTCCCTGGAATATTCCGTTGGAATTTAAAATTGCACATTATAGATCTAACTTGTAAAATTCATTAGAAATTCATACCACGTCCAAAAATTGCGTATAATATATCAAATTGAAGATAATTTTACGTAGAATCATCTTATCAGAATAGATCCAACTTTTACTATAAGTGATTACTGCAATAATTTAATTGGTTTTAATGGTCTTTTAGGTTAATAAATTCATAAGAAATTATCTGTAACTCCGAAAAATATGAACAATATATCAAATTGAAGCTAATGTAATGTACATTAATAATATCTGGTTGGATCTAGCCTTTTACTACTATTTAAACCGTAAAAATTTAATTAGTTTTAATGGATTTATAAATCATTAAATTCATAGTAAATTAATTGCTTGTCACAAAAATATAAATGATATACCGATGGAAAGATGGTTATATGTAGATCATCAATATGCAATTAGTTCAGCCTTTGACTGTAAGGTTTTGCCGTGAAGATTTAAATGGTTTAATGGCTTATTTAGAGTAATAAATTCATAAGAAAATAAATACTTTTTAGAAAATTACAAATAATATGTCCCTGAAATCACAATTCCGTGGAGATTACAGATATAATTTTAGTTTGATTTTTAGACAAAAGAAACTATATGAATCATATAAAACCCATTAAACACTATTTAAATCATACAAAAAGATCTATAACTCCGATTAGGGTGAATCCAACGCCTACTGGTTCGTAATAATGTCCTCTATCCAGTAAATCCAAGAAACAAATTTAATTCGACAGTTAGAATAGGCGTTACAACAGAACTATTAAAAATCCTATATTGGCAAGTAACTATTAATAACAAGTACTCCATTGCATTAATTGGCCTCTTGCATGCATCATATACTTCAATATTGTTTAGAGAACTAAAATAACAACCATTGTGACTTATTAAATTGTCATGCATGCATTTGTTGTATTTGTTTAATCTCTATGTGCTATTGTTTATGTTGTATGCAATTGTTTGATCGATAGATTGCGAGGAGTGCAACGTGTGTGATTGCAACTACTATGATTGCAAGTATTGTGGTTATGAAGAGAGCAACCATTATATCTATGAGAATTGTGAGGATTATCTAATCGACTACATCTACAACAAAGGCAAGCGGTGCTATCTTGGTCATAAATGTCCTATTGTTTTCCTATGCATTGTAGATGCTTTTGTAGAATTACATCTGTAGGAATTGATGTGTATATGCTAAGCTATATCCCATATTATTCCCTAGTATTCCTTGTTTATGAGCCATCGTATTGGTAGATTGCTTAGCTATGCTATTTAGACGAGGAAGGGAATCACATCATGAAAAGTTATATGTTTTGAAAGGCTTATGTTTTGCTAAATGACAAACCAATATGTTTTAATGAACCACCTAGGCGGAATGGCATTGATTGGGTCATCGAGTGTGGATTTATGGTGGGGAATGCCGCCCAGGACACTGAGAAAGGATTGGTTTCTTTGTTTGGTAGCTTTCGTGTGTAACCATGTGCCAATAATGAAATGGGCGGTTGGTTGAACTCAGTAGGTTGTGGTAACTCGAACCCACGTATCCAGAGATGTAGATAGTGTAGGTTGGACCGGTGCGTGTCGGGTTTAGGGAGCTACTTCCCGAACGGTTCCTTCTTGGACTTGTCCCTATCATCACCCAATATGAGAGTGGTGGTACGAGCTGGGCTGGCCAAGTCACATGGGTAAAGTGTACTAACCCCTGCAGGGTGTATAAACTAAGTGATTAACCGTGTCCCCGGTTATGGACAATTTGAGCGACCTGATACTGATGCTATGATATTTATCACTCATCCTTATTTCTTAATTGCTTAAAACTTGTTGGGTGAACATAATTGGGTAGGAGCACCTGGGAGTGAACCAGAGTGTCCTATTTATCGTATTGGAAAACTACTTTGTTATAAATGTTAGGATAAAACTGTTGCTTTATGCAAATGAGCCTGAACTCCACTTGGCCAAATAAGCATGTAGTTGATAGATCTGTTGTTAACCACTTTAGCATACTTGCCATACATTCAATGTATTGACCATTCGTGGATGCAACGTTTCATGTTGCAGGTTGTATCGTGTTTGAGTGATCGTTCATAGGTCGCAAGACTCCACTCAACAATTGTTCGCCTGTGGCACATTTGGAGGATGGAGATCTACCTTGTAGTCGTTTTCCGCTGTGTAATTGAATAAATAATGTAAATTCTGGATCATATTCGTTGTATTTATGATGCACAGTTATATTTGGTATCATTTTGTACTGTGTGTGCCAGTGAACCGATCCAGGGATTGGCACTATACACATGAACTCAGCCTTATCAGGCGAGGGTGTTACAAGATGGTATCAGAGCTGTGTGTTGGCTGTAGGATCGTGACCTTAGAAATGGATTAGCAATAGGAGACCTCTATTAAGAGAACAATAATATTTTCTACTTATTAGAGTTCTTATATTCCTTGTCTATCTTTTCTAGAACCTCTTCCTATTCAAATATTTATAGTTGTCCATTCTTATGATACCTATATGAGAGTTAGCTAAGTAAAATAACAAATAGTATGACATAAATAAACATCTCATCAAGTTTGGTTAGGTCTAGACCACCATATTTTATCTCTTTAGGAGATCATCGCTATCGTGTTAGCATATTGTTCTTACCAACTTATGTGGTATGACAATATAGGTTGCTTGATTGTTTGTACTGAATCATATCATGTGATGCTTTGTTTAGGATCTGTTGTTTTGAAACTCTAAAGTCTCTGGAGTTTTCGTGTGGTTCTAAAATTATTTTAATGGTGTGAATTGATTGAAATTCGTGGGATTACTGCTGCAGTTTTCTGTCTGACCTGTTGTACCGCGTGATTTTTCATATTTTACTGGTAACTCAGAAAAATCCAAAACAATAGGATCTGGAGCATAATTACCTATAGTATATGCAAAAAAATTGACTAAAATTCCTGACGAGTTTAATTAGGTCAGAAAAATTCGTGAAGTCTTCTGTACTGTTTTGACAGATTTAGTTTAGTGATTATATGTTGCTCTATTTTACTCTAGTATTGTTCCCAATGCTTTCAAACTATTTTGTGGTTATATACTACTAAGTTTATACACCTGTAATGTTTTCATACAAGTGTTTGCTTGTGTGTTGACTCCTTATGATTGTTTGCTTGTTTGTGACATTGAATGCTTCATATAGTTATGGGTAGGATTATTCTTCTTAGTCGTTTCTTTCCTATAGAATCTATTCTTCCCTATCTTGAACCCTGGGAGATATAATGATGTGTTAAGCAGAAGTTTTGACAACACAATGCATTTAGGAAAGAGAATGCTTCACCTAATGGAAAAAGGATGTGGAAGTATGAAGTGTTCCACATGATGTTATGTAGTAGATTACGCAACCTGAAAGTTGAAGTATCGATAGTTTAGTTTTAGTAGTAGCTTTGTTGATTGAATACATGGGAGTATACATAGAGCATTAGTTAGTTTCCATGGAAACATTCTTCAAGGCAAGTGAGAATGCCCGAGTGATAGAAAAATGTGATTCACCTATCCTCATACAGGGTAATGATTTGGGTGCAGGATGGATTGATCACCATTCCTACTACTCTTATTATTCGCTCTTGTACTGTTGGCTTTGCGAATCTTGAGTGCCATTTTCAACCTTAGCAGAGAGTCGACATTGAGCCTAAACCCTAGAATGGTATATTGTTACACCCTTCTAAAAGCATCCATTGCTAAGCATAGGAATGTACGGTAAGGATGAATCCTAGTCGTGAATTATGGGCACCGTGAAGTAAACGTTCCCTATTTTCCCACCATGAGAGTTTTGCTAGATTAAGAAGTGCTTTCTCGGAAACTATCAATCATGATGTTTAGAATGTGCTAGAGACATTGTGCCCATAAAAGTCTAAAGGAGAACCAATCTGAGCTAAGTGAATCCTCAAGAAATGACCTAGTCAATTTTCTTTTAAGGGTGGTAGCATCCTAATGGATCCCGAACCTTCTTTCTTTCTAGCCTTCCCAAATCTCGGGACGAGATTTCTTTTAAGGGTGGTAGTCCGTCAAATCCCAAAATTCTCCTAATTTTGGAATGTGAAATAAATAAATAAGTTTGATTGATTGTTTGACTACGTTGAAAATTATCAAAGAGAAGAAACTTTTTGAATAGAAAATCCTCTCAACCTTGAATTCAAAATCTTATATTCTTTTGTTATGACCTAAGTAGCCATATAGGCAAAAGGGCATGGATTGATTATGGATTGTAGAATTGGTGTGCAAGATTTCAAAATGAAAATCACGAAGCATTCGTAAGCATTTCATTACATCCATGCAAAGTTCTCACAAACGGAATCCAAATCCTGGTATCTAAATCCTACAGTGATTCGCCCAAATGTTCCTAAAGGTAATTAAATTGACTTTATAAAACCCATTGTTGCTAAGGCAGCGATTATTGCTAAATTATAGCCTAAAAAGATCCAATTAATATTACAAAATTTTAGGAACAAAATTGAGCTCATTTGAAGCTAGTATGAAAAAGTTATGGAATAAATACAAACAAATAAAGATATAAATAAAATGGAATATACAAGAATTTATAAATCCACTACTTCCAAACTAGTAAAAAGATTACAAATTTTATCCTATAATGATCTATTCGATTTTAAAAAAAATAGAAACAAGAATCATGTCATTTGGAGTTCGTATGCAAAAGATATGAGAAAAACAAGTAAATAGAAAATGAAAAAAAGAAAAAAATTCTAACGGGCCGGCCCACCTGGACCGAGCCAGCCGGCCAGGCCACGCGTACAGGAGGGGTCGATTGGTTTGCTTTAAAATCCGTGCAAAATCTGTTTTGTCAAACCTATCTCTACTCAAACTCTCATAACTTTTTATCTACAACTCCGAATCGACTTCCGTTTGTTTCTACTTGTTTCCTACTCCAAAACCTATCTCCCCACCATCCTAAACCTCCATATAAACTCGTGGAGCCACAGCTGTACGAGTTTCTCTTCTCGAAATCCCGAATCTACATATGCCTGAATCTTATTTCGCTTTTTAACCCATCTAGACTTCGTCGTTTGCCTTCGGTCAAAAAACGAAAGTTGTAGAACTCGTTGAAATCTTTCAATCCCGACAAACCTCACCTATTTTCATCCACCACAGCCGGAGAATTTCGCATCGCAATATTTCAGATCTGACGGTGTAAATCCAACATGTACTCGCGCTCATTTCTTCAAATCCAAATTCCTTTGGTGAGAAGGTAGGAATAATGATTCCCCATAATTTTCGTGTTCTAAGTTTTTCAATTTGACCTACGGATTTGTCTCTCTAACACAGATCTATTTCTTGTCTATTCTGAGCCAAAATTGGATCAATCTCTTCTTCTAGCCACCGGATCCTATCCAGACAGTCGAGATCCAATCAAACCGGTGCGTGCCAT
This sequence comes from Avena sativa, assembly GCA_916181665.1. NCBI lineage: Eukaryota > Viridiplantae > Streptophyta > Magnoliopsida > Poales > Poaceae > Avena > Avena sativa. The sequence goes on from OV702293.1 coordinate 213,170,750, forward strand.
GTCGTCATCCCGGTCAGCTTTCTCATCAACGCCACGTCAATGTCAGGTCAACATCTAGTCCCAGTCAGCATGCAAAGTCAACCTGTCCAGTCAACGCAATATTCCCTGAAATATTTCGTTCGAATTTAAAATTGCATATTATAGATCTAACTTGTAAAATTCATTAGAAATTCATACCACGTCTAAAAATTGCGTATAATATATCAAATTGAAGATAATTTTACGTAGAATCATCTTATCAGAATAGATCCAATTTTTACTGTACGTGGTTACTGCAGTAATTTAATTGGTTTTAATGGTCTTTTAGGTTAATAAATTTATAAGAAATTATCTGTAACTCCGAAAAATATGAACAATATATCAAATTGAAGCTACTGTAATGTACATTAATAATATCTGGTTGGATCTAGCCTTTGCCGACTATTTAACCCGTAGCAATTTAATTAGTTTTAATGGCTTTATAAATCATTAAATTCATAGTAAATTAATTTCTTGTCACAAAAATATAAATGATATACCGATGGAAAGATGGTTCCATGTAGATCATCAATATGCAATTAGTTTAGCCTTTGACTGTAAGGTTTTGCCGTGAAGATTTAAATGGTTTAATAGCTTATTCAGAGTAATAAATTCATAAGAAAATAAATACTATTCAGAAAATTACAAATAATATGTCCCTGAAATCACAATTCTGTGGAGATTATAGATATAATTTTAGTTTGATTTTTAGACAACAGAAACTATATGAATCATATAAAACCCATTAAACACTATTTAAATCATACAAAAAGATCTATAACTCCGATTAGGGTGAATCCAACGCCTACTGGTTCGTAATAACGTCCTCTATCCAGTAAATCCAAGAAACAAATTTAACTTGACAGTTAGAACAGGCGTTACAATAGAACTATTAAAAACCCTATATTGGCAAGTAACTATTAATAACAAGTACTCCATTGCATTAATTGGCCTCTTTCATGCATCATATACTTAAATATTGTTTAGAGAACTAAAATAACAACCAATATGACTTATTAAATTGTCATGCATGCAGTTGTTATATTTGTTTGATCTCTATGTGCCATTATTTATGTTGTATGCAATTGTTTGATCGATAGATTGCGAGGAGTGCAACGTGTGTGATTGCAACTACTATGATTGCAAGTATTGTGGTTATGACGAGAGCAACCATTATATCTGTGAGAATTGTGAGGATTATCTAATCGACTACATCTACAACAAAGGCAAGTGGTGCTATCTTGGTCATAAATGTCCTATTGTTTTCCTATGCATTGTAGATGCTTTTGTAGAATTGCATCTTTAGGAATTGATGTGTATATGCTAAGCTATATCCCATATTATTCCCTAGTATTCCTTGTTTATGAGCCATCGTATTGGTAGATTGCTTAGCTATGCTATTTAGACGAGGAAGGGAATCACATCATGAAAAGTTACATGTTTTGAAAGGTTTACGTTTTGCTAAATGACAAACCAATATGTTTTAATGAACCACCTGGGCGGAATGGCATTGATTGGGTCATCGAGTGTGGATTTATGGTGGGGAATGCCGCCCAGGACACTGAGAAAGGATTGGTTTCTTTGTTTGGTAGCTTTCGTGTGCAACCATGTGCCAATAATGAAATGGGAGGTTGGTTGAACTCAGTAGGTTGTGGTAACTCGAACCCACGTATCCAGAGATGTAGATAGTGTAGGTTGGACCGGTGCGTGTCGGGTTTGGGGAGCTACTTCCCGAACGGTTCCTTCTTGGACTTGTCCCTATCATCACCCAATATGAGAGTGGTGGTACGAGCTGGGCTGGCCAAGTCACATGGGTAAAGTGTACTAACCCCTGCAGGGTGTATAAACTAAGTGCTTAGCCGTGTCCCCGGTTATGGACAATTTGAGCGACCTGATACTGATGCTATGATATTTCTCACTCATCCTTATTTCTTAATTGCTTAAAACTTGTTGGGTGAACATAATTGGGTAGGAGCACCTGGGAGTGAACCAGAGTGTCCTATTTATCGTATTGGAAAACTACTTTGTTACAAATGTTAGGATAAAACTGTTGCTTTATGCAAATGAGCCTGAACTCCACTTGGCCAAATAAGCATGTAGTTGATAGATCTGTTGTTAACCACTTTAGCATACTTGCCATACATTCAATGTATTGACCATTCATGGCTGCAACGTTTCATGTTGCAGGTTGTATCGTGTCTGAGTGATTGTTCATAGGTCGCGAGACTCCACTCAACAATTGTTCGCCTGTGGCACATTTGGAGGATGGAGATCTACCTTGTATTCGTTTTCCGCTGTGTACTTGAATAAATAATGTAAATTCTAGATCATATTCGTTATATTTATGATGCATAGTTATATTTGGTATCATTTTGTACTGTGTGTGCCAGTGAACCGATCCAGGGATTGGCACTATACACATGAAATCAGCCTTATCAAGCGAGGGTGTTACAATATACCAAAGAACCAACCCTGATAGAAGGAAAGAGACTTTCATAAATAAGAGTGCTGCCACCACCACGATCTTTGTTTTGGGAGTAAGATTAGTCCTGCTCTCCATGCCAGAGAGGGGGATTTCGACGCCATATTCATCACCAACGTCATCTCCATCAACCATGTGCTCACTGTCCATCATCATGAGTGAGTAGTTCTTGTAGGCATGTGATGTGGATGGGGATTGGATGAGATTGATCATGTAATAATGCATATATGCTGAGATTTGAGGTGTTCATATTGAAGATATTCTTGTACGAGTGTTGATGCACTTTTGCTATGTTTAGTGCTTGTTGCTAGGGTCTGAGTGACATGATTTCAGTACTGAACATTTACTACCCCATCATATATATGAGTTTGGTATTTATCTACAAAGTGTATTACCTATTATTATCTTAACCCAAAAGTGGTAGCTAGGTAAAACAACGGGGATATGTGATAGTTTGAGGATTATGTGTGTTCATGGAGTGTTGATGCATTATTCTTGGCTATTCGAAAGGGTAGACCTTAATTACCTGTAGTTCCAAGTTGGCCCAAGTGAAATTGGCAAGTAGGATAATAGAAGCTATGCAAATTATCATGGTTAGTACGCATAACTATGTTTGAAAAACACACCTACACACAACATAGTTAGAGATATTTATCCAACTGCAGTCACCACTTGTTTCTTTGAGAATTTTCATACATAGGTGTGGTTGAGAGTGACGTATAAATTGATAAAGTACTATTAGTATTATTGTGTTCCCTTTGTGTCAAACTGTAAATTTGGTTAATACTTCCCATCGGATATTTTAGCGATCCCCTACACTAGTGGTTATCAGAAGGACAATCAAGATAAGTATGATTCATGGGTTTACTATTATACTCTCTCATAAATTTTGGTAAACATAAAGTAGTCCACATATGATATAATATTGCTAAAACTTTATTATGAGTTTGATTAGAATTCATATGGGAATTTCTTCCCAATATAAATATGATACAACACATCTCACTTATACTCCTCTAGAAAGGGAAAACTCCATGCAATCTAGAATTAAGAATAAACAGAGTATAGCCTTAGGTAGTTTGACATTACGTATGAACAAAAAATGTGCCATATGGAGCAAACAAGATCATATTTTCTCTCACTAAACTATTATAACACATGCATTCACTTTGTCTCTAGTGAGGTAACAAAATAAAGATAAAGTTCATATTAGATCTCGAATTTTTGGTCACTGTCCAATAACTACTACCATGTTACTCCATCTAATGCACACGTTCCTACACTCGCCATGTATCGAGTACCCCAGGCGAGTCGCCCTGGTAGTCAAGCCCAAAGTGGGCAACTACTGGTTCCCCAAGACATTGATGGACGGCAGGAGCTCCATCAATATCCTCTACCTAGACACATTCACGCTATTGTAGCTCCTGCAGTTGATGATCGAGATGACCCTCACCACCATCCATGACATCGTCCTCGGTCGGAAGGTGTACCTGATCGGCAAGGTGACGCTGCTTGTCACCTTCGGAACACTAGCCAACATCCGCACCGAGCGGATCGTCTTCGAGCTGGTGAACTTCAACAACCCCTACCACTGTGTCCTGGGGCGAAAGCATTCGCCAAATTCAAGGCGGCACCACACTATGCGTACAACATGATGAAGCTCCTAGGACCATGCGGCATCATCAGCGTCCACGGCGACCCCGACATGGCCATCGAGTGCAAAGAAAAAGGCGCACAGCTCGTGGATGTCGTCATCACCGTGGAGACCAACCAGCTCGTCAAAGACGACCCCACAATCTTGAAGAAGCCCAACACGGAGAACGCTGGGTCGACAGCCTTCGAGGCCACCACGCACACCCGCACCATCGAGTTGGTCCCAGGTGACTCCAGCCAGACGGCCATCATTGGGGCGGGCATGAGCCCCGCATAGGAAAGCGCGCTCGCCGATTTCCTCCGTGAGAATCATGACATCTTCGCATGGAAGCCATCTTACATGCCAGGTGTCCCGAGGGAACTCGTCGAGCACAAACTCAATGCCGACCCCAAAGCACGACCTGTCAAGCAGTCGCTATGGCCCTTCAATGAAGAGCATCACCGAGCAATCGCCGAAGAAGTGTGGTGTCTACTCGCTGCAGGCTTTATTTGGCCAATCAAGTACTCCAAGTGGCTGGCAAACCCAGTCCTAGTCATGAATAAGAACAAGACCTGGAGGATGTGTATCGACTACACCAACCTCAACATCCCCTGCCCAAAGGAGTAGTTTGTCCTCCCGTGCATCGACCAGATCATCAATTTGACTGCGGTCTCAGAGTCTCTATGCTTCCTCGATGCATACTCTGGTTACAACCAGATCAAGATGGAGGTTGAGGAAGAGAAGAAGACAACGTTCATCACGCCAATCGGCGCCTACTACTACTCCGCCATGACGTTCAGCCTCAAGAACGCTAGTGCGACCTACCAGCGGTGCATGTAGGAGTGCCTAGCGAGCCAAATTGGCTGCAGCATTCACGTCTACATCGATGACGTGGTAGTCAAGTCCAATCGCCAGAGCGACCTACTCGTCGACTTGGCCGAAACCTTCACAAACCTGTGGAGGTACAAGATCAATCTCAACCCAGGGAAGTGCACCTTTGGCATGCCCATAGGACAACTCCTGGGATACGTAGTCTCCAAGTGAGGGATCGAGGCGAACCCCACCAAGATCGACACGATCACACGGCTCGTGAAACCAGAGTGCATCCGCGACGTCCAGAAGTTGGCCGGGCGAGTCGTGGCTCTCAGTCGCTTCATCCCCCGGCTAGGCGAGAAGGCGATGCCTCTCTACCGCCTGATGCGTAAGAACCCCCACGTTCCAATGGGACAAGGAGGCCAACGATGCACTCAACACACTCAAATAAGTGCTACTTGCTGCACCCCTACTCGCCGCCCCCATCGACAAGGAGCTGGTGCGCGTTTACATCATGGCATCCGCGCGAGTCGTAAGCACCATCATGGACGTCGAAGGACCGGAGGAGGGCAAGGAGCGCCTCGTACAGCGCCCCATCTACTACATTAGTGAGGTCCTCACGGATTCACGACAGTGCTACCTGTAGTACCAGAAACTGGTCTACACGGTCTTCCGAGCCCAGTGGCGGCTACCGCACTACTTCCAGGAGCACCCAATCACGCTCGTCTCCTCCACTCCACTGCAGTACATCATCCGCAACCGCGAGGCGACTAGGCGGGTCGCCAAGTGGGCCGTCGAAATTGGCGTCCACAACATCAAGTACGAGCCGCGCAAGGCGATCAAGTCGCAAGACCTCGTTGACTTCCTCACCGACTGTGAAGAGGCACAGTAGTCGGAGAAGCTACCATACCTCCACTACTGGTCACTGCACTTCGACGGGTCCAAGAACACAGACAGCACAGGGGCAGGAATCATATTCACCTCGCCCAAAGGCTACAAGCTCCTCTACATGTTATACCTCGACTTCACCCCCTGCACCAACAACATGGCCGAGTACGAGGCCCTCCTTCACGGCATGCGGGCCACCAAGGAGATGAACAGCAATCGCCTATGATGCTATGGCGACTCTGACTTCGTCGCCGTGCAAGTTGGTGGCACCTGCGATGCCGCCTCCCCCACCATGGCGGCATACCACCAAGCAGTGGACCAACTGGGAGGTCACTTCGCCGGCTACTCTGTCGAGTGGATCGACAGGCGCAAGAATGAGGAGGCCAACATTCTCTCCCGCATCGGGTCGGCTCGGAAACTGCCACCCGCTGGTGTCTTCCACGACACAATCCACAATCCCTCCGTCTCTCCTCCAAAGGAGATCGACCTTAGGATCCCCCTACAACCCGAGCCTTCCCCGGTCGCCATGGTCACAGAACCAAGCGACTGGACTGCGCCCTACCTTGCCTACCTCGAGCGCAGGACCCTGCCAGCGGACGAGACATAATCCCGCATGATCATGCACCGCTGCAAATCCTTCGTCATCATCAACGGCGAGCTCCACAAGCGCAGCGTCATCATCAATGGCGAGTTCCAATGCTGCATCCAACCTGCGGAAGGGCGCAAGATCCTACAAGACATCCACGTCGGCGACTGCGGCCACCACACCGGCGCCGTTCTCTGGTCGCCAAGGCCATGTGACACGGCTTCTACTGGCTCACCGCGCACGCCGACGCCGTCGACATCGTCTAACGCTGCGTCGGGTGCCAGAAGTACGCCAACCAGATGCACGTACCTAGCTCGGTGCTCAAGACGATCCCCATCATCTGGCCATTCGTCGTATGGGGCATGGACATGGTGGGCCCCTTCAAGAAGACCCCTCCGGATACAATACCTCGTAGTCGCAGTCGAAAAATTCACCAAGTAGGTCAAAGCCAAGCCAGTCCGAAAATGCGACGGGAAGACCACGGCCAAATTCCTCCGCGATCTCATCTATCGCTACAGATTCCCGCACAACATCATCACGGACAACGACACCAACTTCGCAAAGGGTACCATGGCTGAATTCTGTGAGGAGCATAACATACGGCTCGACCTCGCATCAGTCGCCCACCCGGAGTCCAATGGCCAGGCAGAACGCACCAATCAAAGCATCCTCCATGGCCTCAAGCCGCGACTGCAAGTTCCCCTCGAGAGAACTCCGGGATGTTGGGTCAAAGAGCTCCCCTCCATCATATGGGGCATTCGCACCTCCATCAACCGGTAGGGAGGGTTCACGCCCTTCTTCATGGTATACGACGCTGAAGCCGTCATGCGGACTGACCGGGAGCACGACTTGCCCCGTGTCGTTAACTACGCAGAGGCCGACAACGAGATTGCATGCCAAGACGGAGTTGACCAACTCGACAAGGCACGAGACCTAGCTCGCTCCCACACGTCCATCTATCAGCAGGGGCTCCGCCTCTACCACAGCCACCGAGTCCGGACTCGCACCTTCCAGGAAGGCGACCTGGTCCTACGACTCATCCAGGACAAGAAGGGCATGCACAAGCTCTCTCCCCCATGGGAGGGACCATTCTCCATAGGGTGAGTCCTCGGCAACGACGCCTACTACCTCATTGACGTTCGAGGTGACGGACAACTCGACGTCAAGCGGCCGTGGAATGTAAACCTCCTAAGGAAGTTCTACACGTAGAACTCCAGCATGTATTTCCCCTGCCATACAATATAATACATCCGACGCGCACAAATTGTGCTTATTCTCCAAGTCTTGTGCCAATCGCACTCGTAAACACGGCAATACGCTACCGACGGAAGTTACCCCTTGGCTAAGCGACCGGCACGGCCAATTAGTGCGACGTGGAGGCACCGAAAGTATTCGGGATCAGCGTCGTCCACTAAAACGCCAACCCGGAGCCCCCATCGAAGTCGCCTCGCTCAACTGGCCCATCGGAGCGTGGTACTTAACCGTATACGCTTCCTACAGCAACCGGTCCTCCACATCCACAACACAGCGACTCAAATGGTTAAGTACCACGCTCGGGGACTCGCCTCAGTCTAAACCCACACGGCTCAGGAACACACCAAGTACGAGAGCGTGCCCCGGAGTCGCCACGCGACTGGCTCTCCGAGCCAAGTGAGTGGCGCGCTACAAACAACACGCCTCGTCCTCACCTACCTTGGGAATGCGACTAGAACGACCAAGTACCATGCTCGGGGACTCGCCCAACCGACCTCGTTCACGTTTGGGAAAAGGCTAAGTATAGAGCACCCCTTGGGGTCGCCAAGCGACTGGCTTTCCAAGCCACGGCGATTCGACCCTAAACTGACTAAGAGTCTAAAATAAACAAACATACAAAAACAAGGGAGGAAGTGCTCGGGCACTCGCTCAACAAACAAATCAAAGTCAAATCGAACTGACTCAACAAATTCTCATTCCCTTAAGCAGCAAAATATATTGTTCGTAAGAAAGGATTCTTACATATCTACTTCTTACTAATACAAAGAGCGAGTCGACAAATTCTTATTTTGCAGACTTTGAGGTCGACGCGTCACCACCACCATGGACCCGGATGAAGGGTTCCCACGAATTCGCCGGATACGTCGCCAGGCTCTTTTCCATCGCTGGCCGGAATGGGTGCTCCAACTTGAGGTCACGATGCGCTGGCTCGGGGTCGTTCAGCGCCACCACCATCTCCTGGTACGGCAGTAGATCGCCCGTCACCAGCACCCGCTCAAAGTACGTGGCTGCCTTCATGGTCAGCTTCAGAACCTCAGAGATCTCCATCAATCCGGTCGCAGAAGGGTACCCGCTGGTGACATTGTCAAGGTCAAAGTCGTCCAGAAAATGCGCTAGCCCAAGACTCAGCGCAGTCGTGGCTCCACGGTGAAAAGCCAGCTCAACCATTCCTGGCGCCTCCTCAAGATAGCGCCACACCTCTGTCAGCTTGTTGGGGATCACCTCAGTAGGAGAGATCCCCTGGAGAACGGCGCGGATGCACATCGCCGAGAGTTTTTCCAAATCCACCATCATGGACACGAACTTCTTGGCGTCATATGACTGCACCTCTGGGTTGCCACCGCAGATTTTCCCTGCAGAGGAAAACCAAGTCTAAACAAAGAGGGGGACAACCCTCAACCTCCCCCACTCGGGGACTCGCTGGCTCAGCGACTCGCTAGTCCAGGGACTCACCGGCGAAACGACTCACCCGCTCGGGGACTCGCCGGCGAAGTGACTCTCCACTACATGACAACAACTCGATGAAATACTTACCAAGAAGTGGGTGGCAGAGCCCGGTAGTGAAGTCCTGAAGATCCGTCAATTGATCCTGGAGACCCGAAACAAGCGCGTCAGAGACCTTCCGCTCGTACGCTGCCACGGCAACAGCGACCTTGGCCCTTTCCCCCGACGAGGTCGCTTCTGCCTTCGTGGCCTTGAGCTCCCTCTCTAGGGCTGCGGTTCACTCCTCCGCAACAGTCAGCGAAGACTTGGCAGTCTCCAGCTCGGAAGCTGGGACAAGACCCTCGCGGGCCTTGGCGATTGCGGCGGTTTGGTCCTCTGCAAAGAAAATCAAAATGAGATTCCACACAACAAAAGAAAAGGAATGACATAAATACTCGAACACCTACCTGCAGTCGCCTGAAGCTGGCGATTCACCTCTTGCATGGATCGGAGGTCATGCTCCAAGCGCTCCTTTGTGGCTAGTCGCTCTGCTGACTCACGCTGAAGGCCCTGCGAAGAGGAAACACACGTAAGCAAACAGCAAAGTTTCTAAGTGCCTAACTGCTGAAATTCAGGGACTAGCCACTCGGGGACTGGACAACAAAGTTTCTAAGTGCCTAGCCGCTGAAATTCAGCGACTAGCCACTCGGGGACTAGACAGCAAAGTTTCTAGGTGCCTAGCCACTGAAATTCAGCGACTAGCCACTCAGGAACTGGACAACAAAAGAAATAAGGATCCATCGTCTGAAATTCAGGGAGTAGATCCTCGGGGAATGGACATACATGGATGGCAGCGGCAAACATGTTGTGCAGCTTGAATACGTCAACAGACGGCAGCGTGAATGACGTTTGCCCATGCCACTTCCTGACTTCTACACCCGAGGCTTCAGGCACCTGAGGCGACTGCGACCCCGCTACCATAGCGGAGGCCTTCGCCATGAAGCGGTGAGAGGTCGCCGCCATCGCCCCTGAAGCGCTAGTCGCGGGCTCTGACGCCCCAACCACCACGGCCGACTCGCCCAGCTGCGACCTTGCGTCCACACCGGCCTCCACGACTTCCACGACCTCAACCAACGCTTCGGTTGGTGCGGTGGCAGATTCCTCCACGGCTACGACTGAGTCTTCATCCTTCTTCTTCTTCGCGCCTTCGGCGAGCGCTTCAGCTTCATCGCCCTTCCTCTTCTTCGAAGGGTCGAATTCGTCTCCGCCAGCGAATGGCTACACCTTGGCCACCGAAGGGTGACCAATCTTATTGACACCAGTCCTACAAAAAGGCACGGTCAGCACTTCACTCGGCAACAACAAAAACTACTCTGATTCGACTCGGCAAGGACTCACCTGGCGAATGGAATGAAGCGCAAACCGGTGTGGATGTGCGTCGGCTTCTCCAACTCTGGGCCCAGTTTGTGACTGATGCCCGTCTTGAACATGGACAAATCCCACGATACGACGGCTTCTTCGACGATGAGGCCTCGGCTATGGGAACCCCTGGCCCAGTCGATGTCGGCGCCTCCTTCGATGGAGACGTCTCCGCAGCCAGAGCGGCCCCAAGCCCTAGGACCACCAAGAATGGCGTCGGGATTGCCGCGAGGGGGACCTCGCCTTCCACCACGTCCTTGGACCTTGGCTCCATCGCCTCCAAAGCTTTTGTTGAAGCTTTGACCCTCGCATTATCGGACTCGCTATCCGAGTCGAAGTTGGCCGCCGACGTAGGTGGCAATGGCTTCCAGGGCACCTTCTTCCTCGTCGATGACTTCACCTTGCGAGTGGTCTTCGTCAGAGTGGCCACGCGCCACGAACTGTGTTCCTGCAAGTCGCCTTCGTCTTCTTCATGTTCCTCGAGGCTCCATCTAGCCTCGAGTTTGTGTTGATTCTGATCGCGGGTCTTCCGAGCCGCGGGCTGGGGTGCGGCGACCTCCACTGCCTTGTCTTCATCCTTGCTGGACTCGTCGGAGTCCTCTCCGGCCTCCTTGGAGCTCTCTTCATCGGCGGGAGGGAGCCAGCCCTCCAAGACCTGAAACAACTGAGAAAGACACAAAATGTTAGAAAACCGCGACTACACTTCTGCGACTACAAAGCCAAGAAATAGTAAAGATCTCACCATAGGCACCTGGCGCTTCCCGTTGGCGGTGTACGGGGCGAGCCCGGCCTTCGGATTAACGTATTCCGCGTTGGTGACCTTCTTGAGCGCGGTGACATAGTCGTCGGAGCTCCAATCAGCGGTGCAAGCCTTTGTTCCGTCCTCCCTGTAGGTGTACTCGTACATCTAGTGGGATCGGCTGGCTAGCGGCGCCAGTCGCCGCCCGAGCCAGCAGTTATACAAATTTGTGGTTTCCAGCCCCTCCTTGAGCGACCAGATCTGAGTAAGCATATCATCCATGGCCATCCTCTGGTCGTGGGGAAGCTTGGTCACCTGCAGCCGGCGCGGTTCGCTCCTATCGGCGGTGAACATTTGGAGTGACACCTCGACATCTGGTGTCGACTCGCTGACATAGAACCATTACTTCTTCCACTCACTGGCCACCTTCTTCGGCAGCATGAGATCGAGGAAGGGGCCTTGGCTTTCAACTGGAAGGTGAGGCCTCCCACTGCCAGCATCAGGCCGCTGACTCCTTTACGACTTATGCACCTATGGAATAACTCCTGCCTCAGGGGGAAGTAGGGGTGGCATCCCAGGTAGCACTCGCAGAACGCCATGAAGATGGCGCGCTGCTCGATCTTGTGGGGCCCCAGATCTGAGGGCTTGAGGGCGTAGTAGGCACAGAACCGCCGAAAGAAGATCGATATGGGAAATCCTAGCCCCCTTTCCAGGTGGTTGGTGAAGCAGATGAACTCGCTGGTGTGAGGATCCGGCTCCGTCTCTCTGGCCGAGGGAATTCTCCATTTCCCCTTGCAGAGGATCCCTGTGTCTTAAAATGATTTCAACGATGCCATGGTACACTTGGATTTGCCCCACTGCTCCTTCGATGGCACCATCGAGAAAGGGATCTGGATTCGCTCGCTCGCTTTGGAAATTCCAGATTGAGAGGGAATGTAAGTTGGAAGGATGCGTTGGATCGGGGGAAATGTGAGGAAGACTCGCAAACTCCCCTATCTCTCTACTTATATAGCGGTTGCTTCCTACCAGTTTCGGAGTAGCCTTTACCCCACGGTAATTACTCCAATATTATCATTGGATTACCCAACGGCTAGTTTGACTAAAATGACGGTCCAACTTCGTCTACTCGACTCGCCAACCCATTCGCCAGAGCTACAATTCGACTACTTGCCAAATTGGCGATTCGACTGGTTGCTGATATTGCGACTGGATAAATATACTGAGGATTCCTTCCTTCATTATGGGAGTCCACCGCCGATTTGACTGGGCATCCAAATTGTACTCGTGTACTCCGACTGCCAAAGAACACCTTCTACGAAACAACGACGGCCTCGGGGACTACTGAAGGGGATATGCCGAGTGAGGTATACCCAGCAGGACATTCCCTACTGGATCATACTCCCATCGAGTGGGCCTGCAGGACGGCGAGGACCATGACCCAAGAAGGAGCCAGGCGGCTGGAAGCAGAAGGCCCAGAAGTGTAGCTAGGGCCAGTCGGATTAGGTCAAAACCCTCCGAGTCCTTATCCAACTCGGTTGTAGATCTGTAAACCCTAGCGAGGTACCCCTATATAAACCTCCCTAGGGTGCTCTGTATACTCACGTTCCATCATACACCTCATCGACTTGTTGCCTAGCCGCCGAGCTCGCCACCCTTGTAGTCAAGCTATAATATAATCTAGCAGGAGTAGGTCTTTACCCTTTGGGGGGCGAACCTGGGTAAAACCTTATGTCTCTGCCCTCATCTCGCACCACAGATGGCTGGCCGCCCTTGCCCCTTGTTCTACTACTCGCTGCTAGTCGCAGCATCTGCCGTGGCCATTCCCACAATAGAGGGTAGGGTGGCCATCAGTATCCTCAAAGAGGTCTTCTGTGCCTGGATAGTTGGGGCGCCAAGGAAAGTGTGGTAAACGGGGGCCTTCTTCTCGAAGGGGTTCTTGTCTTTGCCATCACCCTTGTCGGCGTGCTTGGGGTCAACGTCCTCGTCCATGTCACTTGAATCCTTGGACTCCTCTTCCTTCTTCTTCCCTGTGAGATCCAAGCACAGGACTTAATAGGATTGATAGGATACTCATACCAACAAGTTGCAACTTCTTTTCCAGAAGCTCATTCAAAAAGAACTCTAAGTTTAAGCGTGCTTGGCCTAGAGCAATTCTAGGATGGGTGAACGACCGGGAAGTTGGGTAACCGGGTGTGCATGACTGAGGACAAAGTGCGCAGAAAAGACTAGTGTTGCTATGTGGGGCCAATCTAGATATCCTATTAAGCTACTAGGAGTGACACCCCCGTGGCCTAGTGGACGGGGTGTTATAGAGTGGTATCAGAGCCGATCCTCGCGGTTAAAATGGGTGTGTGCACGTCAGTGGCGGGACATGTGGAGCATGGCGCGTGTGGCCCGGAGTGGACACAGCATGGCACATGTGCCGGCACTGGACGCACATACGCATGTCGGGTGTGTGCGGGTCAGTGGCAGGACATGTGGAGCATGGCGCGTGTGGCCCAGAGTGGACACGACATGGCACATATACTGGCACTGGACGCACATACGCGTGCCAAGAGGGAACTTTCTTGGGGTGTTGCGGTGACCCAACATACCACTGCATGATGTAGTACACTATAGTCGTTGACATAACAGCAATGAAACACCGTTCACTAGTATTACATCCCTCAGAGTGGTACAACAGACACAGCAGGTCCAAGACATGACTATAGGTTACAACTCAACTTCTTTACACAAGATCCAGAGAACACTCTAGGTTAAAGAGAGAGAAAGAGACTTCTTACAAAGAGAATCAGAAATAAATAACTCAAAAACTGTCATACTATTAAGACTAGTATCTTAACTAATGGTCTGGCATTGTTGTTATTGCAACACACTATAGAAATAGGTTCTATGGCTAGAGATTATACTCCTATCTAATCAGTAACTTCGTCTTCACTTGAGTTGATGTATATGTTGACTTTCTTGACTTCATTGAAGAGCTTTTAGCCTTTGATGATGGTTCCTGGGGCATAACTTGATGTAGACGTCGTCTTACTGGCTTCAGAATCTAGCAAGGGTTAAGAAGATACGTTGAGTACGAGCGTACTCAGCAAGTTCACTAGAAAAAGAGTGTTTGATGCACTATATCTACAGCCACAGATCATAGGTCGTAGGCATTGCAGGTTTTCGTAAACATTTCTTCAAAGGTTGCTTTTATTCTGAAAAGCTATGTTCGTCAGCCTTCACAGGTTTACCAGAACTTTCATGGAGTTTCTTTCCCGCCGCGTTCGCAGCTCCTTCCCTGAACAAGGAGTAACAAGTTACAGTTCTTACACTCTGCAGAGGTGCTCACTTTATCCATGAGAGATCTTAGCTTTGTTGCACATCTGAGTTATAGGCTCGTTCACACTTCCTTGATGTGAGGCCCAGACTAAGATCCAAGCCAATCACTGCCTTCTCCGTGACCCCGCATGTCTCCTTGGTGTACGCCAGCCCACCTATTGAATTACGGCTATTGGCAGTACAGACCGTTCAGATGCCAAAACTATCATGGGACGTTGAGGGCTCCCACCCATATGCTGCATACCCTATACGAATTACCAATTAATATGTATGCTACGAGTGATAACAGCCACGACCCGCACATCCGGCTCCATGCGAGAGGGAAAAGATACAGCTGACTTCTTCGTCCCATTCCAAATCTCATGGTCAACACGTAATATACGGCGCAAGAATCACTGGAAACATTGGTTATTAAATCCTAGGTGATATAGTCCTGAACAGTCGTATTCCAACTGCCAGATTTAATGGATTAGCTGATCACCCTGGATCAGTAATCAATAGTTCATATTATTATCAAAAATAGTGTTTTCTGACCTTTTTCAAATGCAGGTGATTACAACACTGGTTTTGCAAAATACTTTATAGAAAATAATCAAACGACATGAGAAAGTGTGAACTTGCCTTGTGTGATTACAAAATTATGCACTCACAGTCTTCGAGACAATATAAAAGATCCAATATCTAAAATCAGCATCACTGTTCCGGTAAGGACTAATGTTTAAAGAAGCAAGATGCTTTTATGCATAAGTAATGTAATGCAAGTTGATAAACTCAAATCCCGGGAATAACGTTGATCTAAGTTTTGGATACTGGAAATGGTTTCTTTGGAATATGTTGCCCCTTTTAGATTAAGTTTCACACTTGTGCTCATTATTAAGGCTTGTGAGTGTGTGTGGATAACACGTATTTATAATATCATACAACAATAAGATACACACATATGGAATGCTACTCAATATTGCTTACACTATAATTGTTTATCTTCAAATTTTACTTTATAAGTAATGTCACTTATAAAGAACTTAAGTGTTATCAATCTTAAGTTTACAAGTAAAGTATAAAGTAATGTGATTGTGATTAGTTGTCATCTGTTGATTGAAGTGGCAAAAAGAATAACATTTGAAGAAAATATTTCTTTTCTAAGGTCTAAACAATCTTTGTGGTTAATCAGATGTGGTCGATGTTGTTTGTGCTTGCTTGAATAGTTTGGACTTGAGATGCTTTACGACTTAATTATAATAGACCAAAGTTAACTATAAAACACATAATAAGGTCTTTAGCTTTATACTTACAGTTTTGCAAACTAAAATTAACTTTAAAAAAACATAGATGAACTTAAGGTATATTGCTTATGTTATTTATACCTTGTTCACTTTATAATGTTTCCTTAAGGTTACTTAAGAATGGCATTACCTCTAGTTGGTATAATGGTTTCCTAACATTATAATGGAATAGAATCATTTTCTTGTCTATAGATGAATGGTTATAGTTTCTAAACAAGGAGATAATATTACTTAACTACTTATGGATTCAATATAGTGTTTTGGTTTGTTTATAACTTGTAGTTGAAGTATTGGAGTAGGTTTTATTTCACTACAAAATTATTCATGGAGATTTTATAAAGGTTAAGGATCCTTTTATAAAATAATCTACACTAATGGTTGAGAGATAATTTAATAAAATTGTATTTGAAGTGTGTTAACCATTTTTACTTCACACTATCAATATTTAAGACTAATACTATTTATTAGACTCAATTGGCTAATTTTTAGAATTATTAGCAAATAACCTAAGCCATGAATTATTAATTAAGGAAATAGATTAAATTCAAGTTATTAGAGTATTAAGTTTTTATTTTCTTTAAAAGTGGAATATTATATTTTTAACATGTAGGTATTATTTTTGTGATCATTTTGGTATATTACATTTATTTTTTGGGATTTAAAAATAATAAGATATGATTTTTATAAGATTTACTACTTTATAAATACTTAATAAATAATAAATACTTATTTAAGTGAAATAATAATGTATGATTATAGTTTTAAAGTATTGTTTTTATTTTTCCAAGATTTTTGGTATTTTATTTATATTTTTAACATTTCCCATTATTAAAATGTGAATTATTAAAGTTTTATTACTTATAAATTCTTTATTAAATAATAATTATTTAAATTGTTAACATAATAATATTTGGTAATAGTTTTATGTTCTAGAATTTATTTTTATAAACATTTTCATATATTATACACATTTTTCTGAATTACAAAACAAAAGTTATTAAATTTACAAGATTTAATTACTTTATTTAAATTTCTAGAATGTTTATATTTGAATTAATATTGTTTTATCAATTTACTAAACATGCACTGACTTTTTATACCGCAAACCCACCTAGCCCTAGCCACAGACTATTGGGCCCTAGGCCACGTCACACTCCACCTCAATGAAGACTAGTCAACCCTGTAGACATGATGCAAGCATGACGTCGCTGTGACGTCATCTCGCCGGTGATGGTCAGGTGGCTGGCAGCGGTGGCGATCTCTTGGGTTTTGGCATGCGCGGTTGTTACGGTTCGAAAGAGCCCACGTCAAGGAACTTATTAGCAGCGGCGCCGCTCGGATATGGTCACCGGAGGATGGCCGGTGACGAGGTACTACGGCAGCACATTCAGAATCCTCGTGGGTCGATATCTACGGCACGTGAGCAATGAATCGGACAGGAGCACGAGGTTCAGAGGCTCACCAGGAGCACGATGAAGGGCTCAGCGAGGCCGGAGGTGGTCAGGAGCGATCTAATCATCGATGATGAACTCCGTCGGAGTCGGATAAGATTGTCTCGATTCGGTCGATCTTGTATATCCCAGCTCGATTCCTTCCTCCGGGATGACAAGGGCGACGATACAGAGCTCACAGCATCCTCGGACGGCTCCGGGGTGGTCTCTGGACGACGGCGTGCATCGACGGTCACGGCTAGGGTTTCGGTTTTGGAAGAGGAAACCGAGAGAGAGAGATTGTGAGGAGATAAGGATAAGCAGGGATGTCGTGGTGGTCTTCTTATCTTCCTCTGGGACGATGGCGGGCATCACGATGCACGGCTGACGACGGCGGAGGCATCGGGTGGTGGCGAACCCCTCCAGCGAGGTGCTTGTGACGCACGAGGAAGACGACAGCAAACATTTGTGGAAAACCCCCTGGCAATTTCTTACTCTCAACCCGCGATCCCCTTCTGGTCCCATCTGTCAGTCACCGTGGTGAGGATCTGAGCTCGTTGTTGGGCCTAAACTGGGCAACTGCATAATTCCCATGGGTGGTAGATAGGCAAGTGAGGAAATGGGTTGCGGCCAGAAACTATTTTTTTGTTTGTTTTTCTTTTCTGTTTTCTATTTTGTTTCTAAATTTGTATTTTAATATTTGATTTGAATATTTCCTATAGAATTTTATCTGCTAAATAATTGCAGCATATAAAAATGTATTTCAATTTCTGGTATGATTTTAGTATTTTGATAGCATACTTTATTTATTATTTTCTAACTTTATAATTATAGAGATATTCTTCTATTAAATAGAATAAGTAGGATTTGGGGTTTTTAGGATTTGTTTAAGACCTTAAAAATTAACTATAACATTATTTCCACTTTTATTTGGAGTAATGAACTTTTAAAAAATTTAGTGATAGTCATAGGGTTTATTTTTATGTATTTAATCACATAGTAAAGTATAGGGTGGTTTATAATTTTTGTATCCCCACTTATTCCATGCTCATATGGAATGAGTGGTTAGAGAAATGGATCAAATACTTTGCCTAATGAATATGGATTGAATATTTATGATATGTTGATGATACAACTCATTAATAAGTTTAGGGTTCTCAATTGTAAATGCTTACCCTAGGGTTTAGGGTTCTTATTATACTTATATTCTTTTGTTAATGTGAATAAAGATTAATGACTAAACATATAGTCTTTATGTTTGTGATTTTTAATGATATCTCTTTTTAAAATAGAAAGATATTATATGGAATGTATGATGGAAAAGAATTGATAAATATAACTCCTAAGCACATATGGTTATGATAATTGGAAATGAGAAATATGTTCTTAAGTGATTTGCTATAAGAAAATATTCCTATAATCTATTGTAGAAATAAGATGATAGGTCAATCATAGAAAGTGGATATTATGTTTGGTTCTAGATTTAGGGTTTAGAGCTTACCAAGAATTCCTATCTTCCATAATTCACAATCCTGGACTTCTAATTAAGGAATTCCTTTCCTAGATATACTACTTCTTCATATATATCCTCATGTATTAACAGGATGAGATTTACTTCACAAGAATACTCTTATCCACCTTTTATTCTTCCAAATCCATTTATAAATCCAATGAGCTTGACACTAAAGCTTTTTCATAATCTTCTCATAACCATACTTGGTTATATCAACTACTCTACTGTTGATAACCTCCAATCCAACAAGTGGTTACTTCTAACTACATTCATGCTCTTCCTTAATCATCCATCACCAACATTACTCTAATAGATTTATATATATATATGCATCAAATCCTACTTCACCTCAAGTGTTTAATATTTCCCAAGAGGAAACTACTACTTCAATAATCCAATGTTGCTCTAACATCATCTTAATCATACTATCTTGTCTCTACTTAACTCTAGTATCTAATACTCCAACCTCACATTATATTAATGTGACTTGTCATGGCTAACCTAGAATAACATATCTATACTAGGGTTCAATCATGTTCTATCCACCAATGTCACTTATACATGATATAAGTATTCAATCTTGGTGACAAAAGCATGATCATTAGAATCCTTTGATAATTTATGGCTTAGGTTTCCAGTTGGATAATCAAGGCCTTTATCAATACAACACTATAGTTGTATTATAATTATCTTCTGTTTATCTCTATTGTATTAAGAGATATAATTCATTAACTATACCTACTTGATCCAATAGGATTACTCCTGGTAACTTTCTTCAGGGTTCATCCTTGTAATCTTCTTTACCACCATATAATTATATATTCCAAATAACTCTTCTATCATTTCAGGAGTGAATTCACTCCATCAGTTATCACATTGATCCTATTCTCTTCCAGCACCCCCATCCTATAGATGATATTTAAAACTAGCATTACTATTTACCTCTTCTTACTTCTTTCTCTAAAGGACTTTAAGTGAATGCTATGATAAGGACAAGAGTTGATAGATCAGGAATTGATAGGTTAAGAATTGATGAATCAATAGTTGATTACTCAACATTGATGAACAACAAATATAGGGATAGGATTCAATAGAGATGATAAGGATTGATATGGAAAGAAAGATATATGGTGAATGATCTTGAGTTGGTTTCTTTCCTACTCAATCTCACTAAAGAGTGAAGGTTAGGTATTACCATGATACTCATGGTATAAGTAGATGAGATTAAGATAGATCAAGAATTAGTTGTTACATTCTTATTACTTAAGTTATATTTATATCTTGGTATTCATGGGTTGTGTAATGAATACTAGAATATGATTACTTAAGGGTTAAATCTAATCCATTAAGTCATGTATTAGGGTTTAAATTTTATTACATTTGATCTACCCTTAGATCAAATCTCCCTTACCCAAAATAAGGTTTTAGCAAAGGTCATATTGAAACTTATCGCAGTCAACTTGATGATCTACTTCAATTCCATCAAGTTGAGATAAGCTTCAATCACTTTGACAAGTTTTGTCAAAAGCGCGAAAATTATTCGGATTTTCTATGCATGAATGCAATGCACACATCTAGGTTTAGCTTATTTCTAAGCTCTAATGCTGGGATGTTACATGTGTGCTTGATCTATGAGGGCATCGATCTTCTAAAGGGTGGGTGTATGTGAGATCCAAGCAGATGACTTAATATAATTGATAGGATACTTATACCAATAAGTTGCAACTTCTTTTTCGGAAGCTCATTCGAAAAGAACTCTAAGGTTAAGTGTGCTTGTCCTAGAGCAATTCTAGGATGGGTGACCGTCTGGGAAGTGGGTAACTGGGTGCGCATGGGTGAGGACAAAGTGCGTAGTAAAGACTAGTGTTGGTTTGCCAGTCTAGATATCCTATTAAGCTATCAGGAGTGACACCCCATGGCCCAGTGGACGGGGTGTTACATTTCCTTGGCCCTTTCCTCGCGGTCGGTTTTTCCAGCTTCACTTGTAGCTGGACTCCGGGTCTTCCTTGAGATCATTGACGAACTTGCAATGGAGGTTGGTGTGAGTGGCTTTGTCATTGGCATCAAGGTGTATGAGGCACGACATATCGCGGTACTCCTCGTACGTTTGGGGAATGCGGAGCACTGCCGGAGTAGTTTCACTACCGCGCTGCTGCCCATGACCAACTCCCCGCTTCGGCCTTGATGTCCGCCATCACCTCTTCCTCCAAACGTCATCGACCATGTCGGGGCCTGGCTTTTCTTCTGGTGGATTCTTTCGCTTAGTGTTGTTGTTCCTCTTGGCTTGGGTTGGAATGGCAATTGCCATCAAGGGCCGCTAGCATCATCGGCGGCGACCGCGAACTCACTGGCTAAGGAGATCATCTGATTGAGGTCCAGCCTATGATTGTCCTGCAGACGCTTCAAATTATGCCGGAGCAAGGTGCCTTTTTCCAAACCATCAATGTAGGTGGCCATAGCGGTCTGATCATGTACTCCTGCGCAGGAATTCTTCATATCCAGCCAGTGGGAGAGGTAGGCCCAATATGTCTCTTCCTTCTCCTGGACGCACCGTTGTAGATCACCAACAGTGCAGGGACGTTTGTACGTACCCTAAAAATTCTTGGTGAACAATTCTTGCATGTCCAACCAATTACATATGGACTTCTCTAACAAGTCGTCGATCCATTGGCGGGCCGTGCCCATCAACTTTAGTGGGAGGTACTTTACGGCAATGTTGGGATCTCCCCCAGCGATCTCGACCGTGTTGCCGTAATCCTGCAACCATGTAGCTGGCTTGGCGGTGCTGTCATAGGGATTGATCGTCTTGTCAATCCAGAAACCCTTGGGCTAAGTTGTGGCTCGTATCACAGGTCCAAAGCAACATGGTCCCAGGTATTATCCTTCCCAGGCCTCCTGAATCTTGTCCAAGCATCAACGTGCATTGTATGGCTCTGGGCTTGCTTTTTTCTTATCGCCACCATGGGAAGGGTTGCGTGAACGGCAGGGTCCTCTTCCACCATGGTGGCTGCTAGGGGGCGACGGAGGTGGAGGTGGTGGTGGGTTAGCCTTCTTGCTGTTGCCCTCCTGTGACTCCTCACGCCTGTCGCGGTTTCTTGTCGGACGGGGATGGTCATGGCACTACATGCTCTTGTGTCCGTGATTGCCAATGCGCTCTCCTCCATGACTAGGATGCTCCGTGTTGTCGCGAATGACAATGCTGCCTTGGGGTGTCTACGCAGAGGCATGCTGGTACGATGGTGAGCCTTTGGGTCTTGTTGATGTCGGGAAGGCCGAGGCGGCGAGCGACGAGGGTGGGTCTTACCTCCGTGGTCGGAAGATATGAGATAGCATCCTCCCTGTTGCGTGCGTCCCTCCGTCTTTGTTCTGATGAACCCATCTATGATCCGATATCGTGAGGAGATCTTGCCCTGTACTATTTAGGAGCGCTATACTGGCAGTATGCTGAGTCAGACTCAAGCCTCTAAGAGGTGGCCTTTTCTTGTTGTTTGACAGCCTTGGCGACAGGGTCATAGACATGTTCCATAGCTGCGGGTGATCTATCCTGCTCCAGTAGAGCCTTGGCGATGGCCAAGTTGAGGATGGGCATGGGCATGACTTGCTTTCCATCACTGTCAATGTATGGCTTAGCTTGCGTCGGCTTTGAAGGTGCCCACCCCAAGTTGCGCCGTACACCAGGGTCATTGACGACGTGAGCCAGAACTTTCTTAGCATTCTGCTGCTTGAGCAGAGTCTTGTACTCGGCCTCCTGGGCTTTAGCCGTCTCAATCGATTTCTGCATCTTGCCTAGATCTTGATCTAACTTTGCGCCTTACTCCGCGATGGCCTCCGCCTCCTCCAGTAGCTTCTAGCGCTTCTCGTCGAGCTAGACAATGTTCCGTGTATGGGCCACGGTCGGAGGCTCGACAAGTATATTTTCGTACATCACTCTATTGGATGGAGTGATTTGGGTAGCCACAGATGTAGATACCGGTGGCGGTGGATTTGCGGTGTTAGTGTTGCTCGAACCAGTCGGGAGTTCCTGCGGCTGCTACCCTGGGTTAGCCGGAGGGGGCATGGCCTTCGCACGACCA
Organism: Avena sativa; assembly: GCA_916181665.1. Taxonomy (NCBI): domain Eukaryota; kingdom Viridiplantae; phylum Streptophyta; class Magnoliopsida; order Poales; family Poaceae; genus Avena; species Avena sativa. The sequence goes on from OV702293.1 coordinate 213,193,627, forward strand.
TCGTCGGCATCATCAGCTGGTCCCTTCCCGTTATCCCGTGGCTTAGGCAGAGCTTGTCCAGTTTGGTCTTCTTCCATCACACTCCCAATGGCGATAAACACATGTCGGTATGTGATGGTTTTGTCGGCCTACTTCTCACGATTGATCTCCTCCTCCATCTCTTTCATGGCTGAGTCGAGTTCCTCCGGGTTGATATCCATCTCCTCTAAGTCCATGTTGATGTCAGCATAGAGCGTGTCTAGAACATAGTCGGAGGGTGTGGGGGATTCCTCGATGACGGAGGACGATGCTGAGGCAGCGGGGCCATTGGCTAGAGGCGGCAGTGGTGGTGGCAGCGGAAGTATGGGTACGGAGATAGGCGGTGCCTGGACGAATCTGTCGGCAGCAGCGAACCTATTGACAGTGTCGATCATCTGTTCAAAAGTGAGGATACCCGCAGCCTGCTGCCATCTGAGGGTATGCCGGTTAAGTGTGTCGCGATCTAGCCCTTCGACAAAGTGGTAAACATCATCATCATCTAGGTAGTTCTCCAGATCGTCTCGTATCTGGAGCCATCTGGCGAGGTAATCGTGGGGTCTTTCACCCTCTATCTAGATGCAACGCTCCAGATCGAAATCTTTACCACACCGACGAAGTGTGATCACTGCTTTTTAGACGCACGGCAAAACTGGAGGATTTGCAATGATCTTCCACCATTATCTCCTCCATAGGGGTGGTTTGGGTGGGCCTTGAATTTTTTTGATCCAACTCGTCAAACTCTGTAGAGAGATCCGACTTCGATCCTTCCACGAACGTATCCTGCCCATAGGCGGTCTATGTGGGTCTTGGAGATCCTTCGACTTCTAGGGAACTAGTGCATGAGTCGGTTTCGCCGATGAAGAGGTGGATGTTCCTGATTGGAACAATCGAGCAGCGGGTGGGGTTCGTCTTCGCCAGGATCCCAAACTCGTCGGGAGGGATGATCAGGACGTTGCCGGATAAGAGAACATGGCCGATGGCTACAGTTTTGCCAATTCCCGCGAAGAGCTTGGACCTTGCCCGTTGTAGATCCTAAAGCGCCTCTTGCCCCATGGTGGGCGCCAACGGTCATGGTATTGCCGACGAGTACGCCATGGAGGGGTCCTCACAGAGCGTGTTTAGGGATGTAGGGTAAGGCGAAAGGTTGGCGGGTACAAGGTAACACATCTTACCCAGGTTCAGGTTCCACGATGGTGGCGGAACCCTAATCCTGCTATAAATCACTATAAGGGCAATACGCCGAGTTACAAATGATTGGTTCGTTGTGTGCGATATGAGTTGTATCTTGCTCTAAAGTCTCCTCTAGGTCCGGCTTATAAATATGTGAGATCCTAGAGTTACAGGGAAGAGTCCTAGCTGGACAGGTTACAAAGTCCTACACTAGATATAACTAGTGTACGTGCCTTGCACTCCATGGCTCCGGGTACGTCGGTGACTTCACCATAGCCTTCCTTTATCCGGCATGATCCTCCCTTCTGGATCCATCTAACTGGGCCGCCCAGCAGGCCATGGGCCATGCTACCAACTATGGGCCACCTAGGTTATTCGGATTAGAGACATGCAATGGTGGTACCCATTTAGCATATCCCCAACATGGATAGCAGCGATGTCTGCAACGACAACGAGTCCAAGCACACCAAGACTCGTCAAGTGTTGAGGACGCTGAAGTAAGGTCAGTAGTATGACTACTTCGCCGGCAACGTCTACTGGTGCCCCTTTTACAACATGAGACCATTTCCGTCGACTTCAACTGCCTTATGAAGCATGCCGACGATGTGACCACTTGTAGTGTGTTGGATATATGCCCAAGAGGCAATAATAAAGTGCTTATCATCATATCTTTATGTTTATGATAAATATTTACATCCCATGCTATAATTGTATTAACCGGAAACATTAATACTTGTGTGTTTTGTAAACAATAAAAGAGTCCCTAGTATGCCTCTTGTTAAACTAGTTTGTTGATTAGTAGATGGTCATGGTTTCCTAATCATGGACATTGGATGTTATTAATAACAAGGTCATATCATTTAGGAGAATGATGTGATTGACACACACCCATAGTAAGCATAGCATAAGATCAAGTCATTAAGTTCGTTTTGCTACAAAGCTTTTAAATACATAGTAACCTAATCCTTCGACCATGAGATCATCTTAATCACCATCACCGGATGAGTTCTTTGATTAAATCAACCGCTAGTTCCGTAACTAGGTGGTTATAAAGTTGGCATTGAGTATTCTGAAAGTATGGATTGAAGCGCATGTATCAAGAGTGGATTTGTCCATCCATATGACGGATAGATATACTCTGGTCCCTCTCGGTGGAGTGTCATCCAATTTTCTTGCAAGCATGTGACAAGGTCACAAGGGATGTCACATCATAGTACGAGTAAAGAGTACTTATCGGTAACGAGGTTGAACTAGGTATAGAGATACCGACGATCGAACCTCGGATAAGTAAAGTATCATGCGACAAAGGGAATCAATATCATATGTAAATGGTTCGTTCAATCATGAAGTCATCATTGAAATGTGTGGGATCCATATGGATTTCCAGATCCCTCTATTGGTTATTGACCGGAGAAGTGTCTCGATCATGTCTACATAGTTCACGAACCGTAGGGAGACACACTTAAGGATTCGATGTTGTTTAAGTAGATATGCAATATGAGTTGGAGACTGAATGTTGTTCGGAGTCTCGGATTGGATCCAAGACATCATGAGGATATCCGGAATGGTTCGGAGAATAAGATTCATATCAGGAAAGTGGTTTTCCGGGGTTCAGAAAAAGTTTTGGTGTTTTGACCGGATACATCTAGAATGTTCTATAGGAACCACCAGTGGTTCCACCACCCCGGGAGGGTGTCACTTAGACTGTTACATGCCCAAGGGGCCAGCCGCACCAAGCCCTAAAGGGCCAGCCGGCCAACACTAGTAAAAGGGTCAAATCCTAGTTTGAAAAGTCAAACTCTAGTTTTTGGTAAGAGGGGAGGCTTGGTGGGAAAGGTCCCAACTCTTCCCCTTGGTGGCCGAGTTGGGGGGACACAGCTTGGGCTAGGAACCCTTGGCCGGCCGCCCCCACCTATATAATGAGGGGTGGGGGCGCACCCCCCCCCCCCCCCCCACACACCCCTTGTCCCTTGGCACCTAACCCTATCCACCACCTCTCTTCTCTCTCCTCCACCATCCTTCTCCGGCTTAGGCGAATACCTGCAAAAATCTCTCCTCCTCCATCACCACCACAATGTCGTGTTGTTGGGACTCCGAGGAGATCTACTACATCCGCTTCCCTACTAGAACAAGGGAGAGGAAGGTCTTCATCGACTCCGTACGTGTGACCGACTGCGGAAGCACTGCCGGAACGCGGAGCCGGAAGGATCGTCAACACGGTCTTGAGATCGGCAAGTGATCGACTACATCAACCACGAGAATCTTATATTGTTAAACTCTTTGGATCTACAATGGTTAGTTCTCTACAATCTCGTTGCACCTATCTTGTAGATTACATCTTGGTTTTTCCATAGATTGGATCTTGGTTTTCTGCGTTCTTGCGGTAGATTTTTTTTGTTTTCCATGCAACAAATCCTAAAGTGGTATTAGAGCCGAATCTATGCGTAGATCTGTTGCATGAGTAGAACATAATGGTTTTGTGGGCGTTGATGCTCTTGTGGTCGCTTGTTTTTCGTGTACTTTGCATCTTGCGGGATGGTGGGATGAAGCAGCCCGGGCTAACCTTACATGTTGACGCACATGAGACTTGCTCCACGCTCAACATGCAACTTGCATTGTACAAGTGGCTTTGCGGGTGTCTGTCTCTCCCATCATAGTTAAGGTTCAATTTACAATGGGCACTTGACAACACGTGTATCAGCATTGTGGTTCATGTTCGTAGGTAAGAGCGGTTCTTATTCGAAAGCCCCAAGCCACGTAAAACATGCAAAGAAAATTAGAGGCGTCTAACTTGTTTTTGCAGGGCATGTGATGTGATATGTCCATACTGTAATTGTGATTATATTTGATGTATGCGATGATCCTTATTGTAATATGGCAACTGGCATGAGCCTAATGGTTTTATTTAAATTCGTTAAGACATGCGTGTTTATTCATCATGTAATAGCTTTGTTCCAAGTAGTTGTAATAGTTGTTTTTGGTGATGGACAACCATGAAGTGGCTCCGTTAACCTTGACTCTACGCTGATGATGATGGAGATCATGTTCGTGTTTTGGAGATCGAGATCAAAGGCACAAGAAGAAAGGCCATATCATATCACATATTATGAATTGTATGTGATGTTAATCCTTTTTATGCACCTTGTATTTCTTAGATTGCAATGATAGCATTATAAGATGATGCCTCTCACTAAATATCAAGTAATAAAGTGTTCATCCTTAGTAGGCACCATTGCTAAGACTCGTCGTTTTGAAGCATCACATGATGATCGGGTGTGATAGATTTTACATGTGCATACAACGGGTACAAGCCAGATTTGCACATACAGATACTAAGGTTAACCTTGACGAGCCTAGCATGTACAGACATGGTCTCATAATACGGAATACCGAAAGGTAAAGCATGAATCATATGGATGATATGATGAACATGTTGATTGCTCGCCTTTGAAACTACATCTTCTCTCGTGATGATCGGACTTAGTGTAGTGTATTTGGTTCGTGTAGTCACCAAAATGACTCAAGGGATGTTGTTTTCAGTGGGAGTTCAAAAGTAATATGATTAAAGTTGAACAAAATTTATCATAAATTAAATCAAAGTGAATTTGCATAATTGTTGTAGTCATTGGCATCCGTTTACCACCTTATGCTTAGTTTTAATTGAGATATTTGAACTATAGAATTCTGGATAGTTACTTTACGAACTGGTATCATATTGTTTTTGAGTGTCAATCTAAAGTTTGAAAATTCATATTGCAAACTTTCAGTAAACTCCGTTTACTCCATGAAGTTTAATAATTGGAATTAAATCAAGAGTAACAATTCGGGTGCTAGTATCTAAAGTATCATGTTTGTATCCATGATTCTTGATATTCAAAAGATTTTTTTTAATATCAAGGTTATCTAGGAGCTGAAAGTATTGTTTTAGAAACCATCAAGTGTGGCATATATTGCGATATCTAAAACAATGTTTTTGGTTGCAACTTGATAGAGTACAATTTAGCAAAATATATGTTCTCATATTTGATTAGAATTTGCGAAGGTTGGAAATGCTAGATATCCTAATCCTCCAAAAAGTTTTGGAGAGCAACATTATACTCGTGATTCGCTGTTATAAGCTATAGTAGCTTGATCATGAAAATTGTCATGATAAGAATGAACAAAATATGTAGGTAAAATGTTTACTACACTAAAAGATTACTAAAGAATGGAATTTGAAAGAACGTCAAACATTTAATGATGGTGATCTATTTCAAAGTGAAAGTGCAGAGACATTAGTATTTGACTATAAACACTTTGGACTATTGTAACACCCTCACCTGATAAGGCTGAGTTCATGTGTATAGTGTCAATCCCTAGATTGGTTCACTGGCACACACAGTATAGATGAATACCAAATAATTTAACAGTGCATCATTATTACATTAAATGATCCAGAATTTGCAATTATTACATAAAGCTTAGCTCAAAGCTAACTCAAATACTCAAGTACAATATGGAAGCATGAATAACTAGTAGGCTCCATCTTCAACTGTGCCACAGGGAACAACTGTTGAGTGGAGGGTCGTAACCAATAACAAACACTTAGTGTAATCGGAAGAGTAACCTGCAACATAAAACATAACAGCCCCGAAGGGTCAATACTTGGAATTTACTGGCAAGTGGAACTCATGAGGAAACTAGTCTAATACTATATGCATATCTGGCTTGTGCAGTTTAGGCTTATTGCAGCAGCAAAATAATTTCATCCTATCATTTGTAAATCATTTTAATCATCATCAAACAACCCAATTAAGTTAAACCACAATATTTTAGCAATTGCAAATTTAGAATGAACGAGAACATGTCAAAGCCTCAATAATTTAGCAACTCAAACGTCCATTATAGGGGACACGGCTAAGCACTTAGATTTTACACTCTACAGGGGTTTGTACACTTTACCCATATGACTTGGCTGGCCCAGCTCGTACCACCACTCTCATATTGTGTGATGATAGGGAGAAGTTCAAGAAGAGATAATTCAAGAAGTAGTTCTCCAAGCCCATCCACACATCGTACCAACCTACCATAATTCACTACATCTCTGGATACGACAAGCTTGATTCACCACGACCTACTAAGTCCATCCAGCCACCCATAAATCACTGGCATATGGTTGCACACGGAAGCTACCAAATAAAGACACTAATTATTTCTATGAAACCTGGGTGGCCGTCCACAAGTGAGATACACGGGTAAACCATTGACATGGGCCCGGCATTCATGACCAAGCAATTACTAATTCCACCCAGAGAGTTCATTAATTATGTTGTTTTCAATTTCCAACAAAACACATCCTTTCAAAACAGTACTTTGTCATGTTGTATCCCATCCATGTCTACATAAGCTCAACTAAACATATCTATCATATGATGGCTCGCCTAACAAGGAACTCTACGACAGTAATGGGACATAGCATAGCGATAGTATTCCTACACATGTAACTACAAAAACAAGCTACAATGCATAGGTAAAATAAACAATAGGACATTTATGAAACACCACTTGCCTTGGTAGGAGTTGGAGTCAAAAGCACAGTCTTGACAGTCACACGGATTACACTCCTCACAATCTACACGAAAGCGATACAACACATAAACAACACATATGGATCAAGCAATGTGCAACAAATACATGCATGACAAGTTAAATAAAGATTTAGTAGCACTTTATTATTCTCTGTTTAATATACCTACTGAATGTATGAATGGAAAATCTTTTAATGCATTGAAATAAAATATGCAATTTGGAGATCCATATAATAGCTATTTAAGCAAATTATTAATCATCTGTCGGTGACAGGTTTGTAAAATATGGGCAAAAATTCTACTGTGTAGGTATTCCAATTTAGAAACAGGGGCAACAAGAATCACACCAAAAGGACATACAAATCTTTTTTAATAAATAAAATACTACAGAAAGCATTTTATTACTCCTAAAATTATACATACTGCAAACCTGTCATTTTAGATCATAAACAGGTTCTAATCTTTCTTGTGATTCCATAGACATATTATTTGTAATTTTCCGACTATTATTTATTTTACTATGAATTTAGTACTCCAAAAAGTCCATTAACTTGTTTAAATATCTACAACAAAACCTTACAGTATTTGCCTGAACAAACTGCATTTTGATGATCTACATAAAATTAAATTTCCATCGGTATATTTTTGTGATCTATAAATAAGTTACTGTAGATTTAATGATCTAAAAGGCCATTAAAAGTAATTAAATCGTTACATTAAATATGTACTGCAAAGATTAGATCTAATCTAAAAATACTAATCTACATTAGAGTATCTTCCTTTCGACATATTTTTCTGACCTATAAATAATTTATTAAGAATTTAATACTATAAAAGGCCTTTTAAATTATTACAGTAAATATGTATTATAAAAGTTAGATCCAATTAGATATTAATATTCTACTTAATTTGCTGAATCCATTGATATATTATTTTCTATTTTTGGATCTACAAATCTTTTTATATGAATTTTACAAGGTTTAATACATTTCTACAATTTTAAATTCCTTTTTTCTATTTTTGTAGCACGGTCAGCGTTTGACTGTGTTGACGCGTTGGACACACGGGCGCCACGCGGCATGCACGCATTGGCCCATACCGGTTCATCACGGCGGTCTAATCTTGGTCGCTGATGATCGATCGGATGGCCGTGAGCATTAGCTTCCTCACCTCGCTTGCGTTGGCGGTGGTGGATGGCGACATACGGTGGCGGTGGCTCGGAAATCAACGGCGGGAGGTGCTCCGGTGATCTCGGGCAGCGTCGAGATGGTCCATGCGAAGCAGCGGTTGATTTCGAGATCCCTGGCGGTCACGGAGTGGTTCTTCGCTTCCTCCCGCGGCGACACGATGCGCCTGGAGGCGGGTGGCGTCGGCGATGCTCCGACGGCGGCGTACGGTGACTCCGATGTGCTACAGAAGGGGGAAAAGGTCAGGCGAGGCGGAAGATGAAGGGGAAGGCGGATAGGGGTAGAAGGAGGCGGCAGAGTGATCGGGAAGGATGTGGTTGACCTCGATATGGCTCCAATGGCGGCGGCGCAGATGATTCTGGTGAGAGATTTCGTGAGGCGAGCAGCTCAATTTACCTAGGTTCCAAAGGGGTTTCATCGAGAGGGAGATGGGTATTAAAAGAAGGGAAAAATCGGAGGAGGGGTTCTCATGATTCGTTGGGGATTTGGCGAAAACAGCGGGCGGCAGCTCATCTCCGCGTCGAACACGGCCGGTGGAGGGGATGACGAGCGGGTCCCACATGGCGGAGGCGTTTGATACTGACGTGCGGGTCGTGCCAAAAAAAAGGGAATGGGTGATTACGCAGGTTATGGTTGTTGCTGCCCCGTGGGCCGGCGCTGGGCCTCTAAGTAATGCTGCCCGCGCGGGGTAGAGAGAGGAGAGGAGTAGGTGGGCAGGCCGGATCTGAGGGTAGGGTTTAATTCTTTTTTCTTTTTTCTTTTTCTATATTTAGAAATTCTTTTATAACTTTTTCATACTTAATCCAAATGGTATGAAATTTGTTTCTGAATTTTTCTGAAATTCAGTATATCATCTCATTATTATTTTTGCAACCTTTCCACTAGTTTGCAAATAGTGGTTTTATAAATCCCTTTCTTTATTTGTTTTTCTTATTTAGTAATTCTTTTGTTACTTCTGCATAATGACTCCAAATGAGTTCATTTTTATTTCTAAAAATCAGGGGATCAACCTTGGATCCTTTTTGGAAATAAGTTTCCTATTTCAAAATAGTGATTGCATTAAACCTTGTATAATTCCTCATGGGAACAAGAGGGCAATTTAAAAAGGGATTTGAACAAATAGTTTTGGAATGCAAATTTTTGCATGATGCTTATGATGCAATGCCATGAATGCAATGTAAATGCAATTTTTTTCTAGTCCCAAATTCTAAAATCTTGAGATGTGACCGACTAACGCCCTTAAGATGAATCTCATCCTCGAGATTCGATATGGCTAGCAAGGTGTGGGTGGTGTTGTCGAGGCTAACCCCCTTAAGAAAAATAAACTTGGAATATCCAAAGGTAAATGTTGATCTATATCTGATTTCTTCTTCCCTCTGAGATTATGAATCTAATGTAAATAAGCTAGTGGGAAATTTGTGTGCTACCATTCTCGAGGACATGATTGTGGCATCTTGTACTAGCTATCAACCCTTTTCCAGAGAGTTCTCTTTAACAGATCCTCTAAGTAACTCCATATGTTACTATTTTTATCCATGGATGTCTCGATATGAATGAATATGGGGCACTAATATTGAAATATTACGAGTGTAATGCATGGATTAGCGGGAACTTAATAGTCACGAGGCCTGGCTTGAAGCTCCTTCTCTGGGCATTTATAGGCATAATGTCCCAACTCATTGCACTTGTAGCAGGTGACAAGGCTGAGATCCCTTATAGGCTTCATTTTTTTAGCATATCCGCTTTTCCTGTTTCCTTTGTCATTCTTCTTTTCTGGACAATGTGACGCATAATGCCCTGACTCTTTACAATTTTAGCACAACGGCTGGCTAATATCCCTCGCAATGGAGTTGTAGCAGTTCTTCCTCTTCCTAGGTCTCTCCAAGGCTAGGAGTTATCTTAGTTCTTCTTCTTCATATTTCACCATAAATTCAGGAAACCTTTCTCGCTCCTTGGGGTAGTCACTAGAGATATGACCTTCTTCTCCACATGAGTAACAACACTTTGTGGTCACATTAGGTGCAGCCTTATGAGGCACAACTCTGACTTCGGCCTTCGCCATAGAGCTTGATTCTGTGTGGGTCTTCTTGAGAGCTTGATACACTCCATCCTTGACCCCTTTATTCACTTGTTGTACCATGGGGTAAAGGTGACAATGAACAGGGACGTGATCGTTCCCTTCACATAGAAAGAAAGTGACTTGGGATGTGGGGCACTCTCTAGCTAGATGGTTTCCTTCATAATAGGGGCACTGATCCTGATGCTCCTTCTATGTGTGTCCTAAGTCTCCATAGAATTTGCAAGCTTGAAAATCCTTCGGAACATCCTCTCCAGTCGTTGACACTTGGGTGATGGAACAAGGTCGTAGTATAACTTCATTGAACTCCTCCCAAGTTAGTTTTCTGTTGTAGATGACTCCATGCATCCTCCACAAAGTTGTATGGTACAAATTCACATCATCCATCACACGATGGGATGCCTTGCTAAAAGCTTCAATATACTCCGCAATAGTATGCTTACTTGGCGTAGATTGTTGAATCCTCTTAGACATGAATTCATGACTTCAGATGAAATATGTGCATCACGGAATGCTTTCTGAAATATGTCCCATGTTACTTGTACTACAGGGTGAGTGGCTTGATACTTGTACCACCATTTGGCTATAGGTACTTCCAATAAGTGAGTGGCAAACCTCACCTTCTATACATCTAGGCAGCCAACAGTCACTAGGCTCTTGTTCACTCTTTGCAACCAATTGTCTGCCACAGTAGGCTTAGAAAAGCTTGAGTATGTTGGTGGTTCGAGCATCAGAAAAAATTGTTGAGTAGGTCCTGCTGAGGCAGTGGCTTGTCATTGGCCATGTATTGTGTAATCACTTGTGCTAGATGTGCTTGTGCTGACATGAGCTTCTCCATCTCAGTGGATTGACGACAGGGGTGACATATATTGGTATAGCATAGACAAGTTATAGATAGAAAGACTAGAGAAGTAATACTACCCATAACTATATGAAGCAATCAATTTTCACACAAGCACACAATCAACACAAACAACACTCAATCCAAAATAGTTTTGTTTATTTTCTAGAAGTTTTGTTTCAGTGGCATATCATCCACAAAATAGTTTTCTATTGACTAATATTCATTTGGGGGTGAACCTATAATCTTAAAAGCAATGGGCAGAATCTGTCCTGAAACTACAGCAGTGTTCACGAATTTTTCTGGGGACCTTAAACTCATCAGAAATTTTAGCCAATTTTTGTGCTAACAATATAGGTAATTTTGCTCCAGATCCTACTTTTTTAGATTTTTTGAAGTTACCAATAAAATATGAAAAATCATACAGAATAGCAGGTATAGCAGAAAACTGTAGCACTAATACCACGAAATTTTAATCAAAACCTTCATTAACATATTATGAAATCTCTAAAAAATATTCTGGAAATTTAATGTATCAAATAGCACAACCTAAACATAATAAATCCACTATCAAACAAGTTCTTGCAATGATCGATTGCTATATCGAAACGAAATCATGTCAAAACTATATGGTGGACATCATCTAACTATTCTTTAATCTCGCACTTCCTCGCACGAGTGTTCATCTACAAGTTTTGAACAAGATGAGATTATAAAAGATAGATGAAGGATTACAAGAATCTAATAAGTACAAAATTATGAGTTTATTGCTAGAGAGAGTCTTTCTTCTATGCTTTAAAAGAGAAGAGAATGAGAATTGCATTGATAAGAAGGTACTAGAAAGAAATGTAAGAAGAGAAAAGATAGAATCAAATAGAGTTTATACTTCCATATGGATTTACTATTCCATTCCTTGGTCACGATCCTACAGTCAACGCACTGCTCTGATACCATCATGTAACACCCTCGCCTGATAAGAATGAGTTCATGTGTATAGTACCAATTTCTGGATCGGTTTACTGGCACACACAGTACAGATGAATACCAAAGAATTTAACAGTGCATCATTATTATATCAAAAGATCCAGAATTTGCAATTATTACATAAAGCTTAGCTCAAAGCTAACTCAAATACTCAAGTAGAATACGGAAGCATGAATAAATAGTAGGCTCCATCTTCAATTGTACCACAGGGAACAACTGTTGAGTGGGGGGTCGTAACCAATAACAATCACTCAGGGTAATCGGAAGAGTAACCTACAACATAATGTAACAGCCCCGAAGGGTCAATACTTGGAATGTACTGGCAAGTGGAACTTATGAGGAAACAAGTCTAATACTACATGCATATCTGGCTTGTGGAGTTCAGGCTTATTGCAGCAGCAAAAATAATTTTATCCTATCATTTGTAAATCATTTTAATCATCATAAAACAACCCAATTAAGTTCAACCATAATATTTTAGCAATTGTAAAGTTAGAATGAACGAGAACATGTTGTAGCCTCAATAATTTAGCAACTCAAATGTCCATTACCGGGGACATGGCTAAGCATTTAGATTTTACACCCTACAGGGGTTTGTACACTTTACCTAAGTGATTTATAGTAGAAGTAGGGTTCCGCCATCATTGTGGGATCTGAACCTGGGTAAGCTATGTTACCTCGTATCTGTCAACTCGTCTCCTTCCCCCACCTCTCTAAACACGCTCTATGAGGACTCCTCCATGGCTTACTCGTCGGCAATACCACAACACCCCAAAGCACACATCCGACACACACGCACCATATACAAGGCACATTATGCGCGTATGCCGCCAAAACATTAGACTCACCACAACGCACATCTCCCCGCTACCCTTGTTGTCAAGATCCCCCTCGGGATATCCGTCATAGCCTGGCGCCACCCTGCGACCCCACTCTCCGATAGACCCATGTCCTATCTCGTGCCGTCCCCGACACCTCTCTCTTCCCCCACTCGCCCGCATTGGGATCCTCTGCCCCGCGCTCTCTCACCGGACGCCGCCTACCTCCTCTTCCCCCTCGCCTCTTCCTCTCTCTGGTCGGGCCATAGCAGTGTCGTGACGCCCCTTCTCCCCGTGTATGTCGCGCCCCTCTCCACCTTGTCTGAATCCGGATCGCCACCGCTAGCCCTCTCTCGGCCGCTGCCTCCGATTGCCTCTACCTCCGTCACCTCCTAGTCGTGGAGCGCCGCTAGGGATGTCGCCTCCTCCACAGCACGGCACCGCTGCCTTCCTGCTTCCCCAATCCTCCGTCGTCCTCCGTCTGCGTCTGTACCGAGGCCCTCTAACCTGCTCGCCGCCACGGCCTCTTGCCTCGACCTTTCCCACCACCAAGCCGACCCCGAGTGGCACCTCTGTCTCCTCTGTCCGAAGCCCCGCAGTCGCGTGCCTCGTCTCCAACTAGCTCCACCACCGCCGGCCCTCCCCTTGCCGGTTGTTGCCCCAGTCCCTTCCTCACCGGCGTTCACCATCTTATGCACCTCCCTGTGTTGTAGTGTGCGGCCCCACACAGGACACCTCCTGCCAGCCTTATAGAAGTAAGGATTCCTCGGCCTCTGCCCCGGTCGTGTTGTGTTCTACTCCTGTTCTGCTCTGTGGTTGTGGTATTGCTATTGTGAAGCTGAAAACCGACACAATATGGTGTCATGTTTGAGCTGAAGCACCGTGTGGTTCGTCCCGAACCAATGAACCTCAAGATATTCACTGCTGATGTGTTTTGTCAAGACCTTCGCTCCCGTTTCGTGATCCTACGGCCACCACGTTCTGCCCCGCATGCCAAGACCGATGCGTGAAGACGAATCGAGGGGTTCCCACCGTCACGGAGCCGAAGATCAGAACTCTGATCCCGGTGCCCCGTAAACTTCGTCGTGGAACGCCATGATCTTCCACATGGACGATAAGTCCTCGTACACGGACCCTGAAGACCGATCCTGCTGAACCCCAATGTGTGATCCCCTTTTCGAGCCCTATTTTATAAAATGAATATAATACACCTATTGTTATCATGCTTGCACACATACCTTGTCATTTGGGGGGTATTTTGTCGACTCACCTAATAATTAAATATGGAGACCATATGCGGGCTCTTCTAGTCTTATACTGGCTCCATTTAAACTTGTGTAGCGAATCGATGCTATATTTTGCCTTGTTAAGACAACATTTAAATTGCAGGGTATCTAAACAACATGAACCTATTAATTAATGGTCGGGACCCCGGTTTTGCTTAATATTTCCCAATTGCATCGCACCTTTGCCATGTCATGCATCATACCTGCATGATGCCTGATCTTCTGCTGTAGTATTAAATAGTGCATTTGGTGTATATTTTAGTGCTTTGCTTCTTCACGGATTAGGCCGATGAGTTGAAGAGAGTGTTAACCTGATATTCGGATGAATCTTCGGCAATGTTTCCCAGGCAAGCATTCTCCCCCTTTCTACCTATTTTACTTTTATAGTCTTTACTTCCTCCTATTGATCCATTGATATCTATGTTATGATGCTTTAGATTCTATACACCATTTATATTCCTTGCAGCCTCTATATTTCCTTGGACACCTCCTATTGCATGTTGTTTGGTAGTCAGTCGGCCTTGCGAATCGTAGTTGCTTGCTCAGGTGTCGCTTCGCGTCGTCGATGTTCCACCGTGGTTGGGGTTGGCACATGCTTAATGGTGGAGATGCTCATGGATTAAATTACAACTTGTTAATTAAATGTTGGGAATAGATATAATTAATGTAGAGGCATAGAGGGGTAATAGTTGAGATCTGGTTATTATCCCGTCCCCCTATGTCCACCTAGGACCCGAGTTCATGACACCTGTTATGAGACTGAGCGCGCTAACCACACGTTGGATGTATGGACACCCCTATCGGCTTAGTACCTGATTTTAAAGTATTGTTCTGGGGCCACAAACTAGTTTGGGCTTTATACATTACCTAATGTACTTATTCCATGTATGAGATGTTTATTACTGGTTGCTCGTTGAGCGTTTATTACTATTGCGTAGGTGCGGCACTCTATCACGGGAATATATTGTCTATGGCCTCTGCTCGCGTGACAAGTCCATACAACCTCTGGGTTGTACGAGGATTAGCTATACCTCGTACAGGTAGCTCTTTTGGGTGGCCCCATGTACTTTCTTTGGGTCTGGGAAAGCATCATGTCTGAGGCCCCACCAACATACCGATGGGTGTATGTTAATTGATCTGGCAACAAGGATCGAAGTGCGTGTGGAAACTTTGATGCACCCCTGCAGGGTTAAATCTTTTCGAAAAGCCATGTCTATGGTTATGGACGACTTGGAGCACAGTTTCTTGATCATAGACAACTATAACTAAAGTTTACTACTATAATTTGACTTGTATCTAATATGACTAGTAAGTTGGATAAATACCATGGAAAGAATGAATAAAATTGCCAACCATGTGAGTTTCCTCAGCATGAATTCCTCGTTTGGTCTCGAGGGGGAAATAGCAGGATGGGTATGTTTGGTGATAGTATCAGGTTGGTTCTGAATAGGGCTTTCTTATCTCTCTCTGATAGCCAATAGATGTTCCAAGTATCTATAGGTTTTTTAGTGCATGCTTCGTTGTCACTTAAGTCCACCATACCCATGTAGGCGAGAGCCTTCGAATTCTAAGTCTCGTCGTGTACTGGCCTCAGTACAGACCGCTCTCTTTTTATTTGCCCTTTATCGTCACCCCTTTTGTTTAGAACGTTTGAGATCATCGTCGTTAGCAGGGTTACCCTTCCGGCTTGGTCTAGGCAGGGTTATGGACGTCATTGGTTATTCTTCAGGGCTCTTAGCCCCATTTTCTTCTTACCTGTAATTGGATGTTGTATAGTTTTCAAGGTGATTTGGATCTTTGTATTATATATATGCATTCTTGACTCATGGAGTCATTTTGTATATATATGTTTTGCAGGTTCCATCATGGACTATTGTGTAATGATATTATTTTGTTTTCCACCTGCACGCAAGTGCTTGGTAGGCACCTTTGAATTGTTTCCATGCGGGTTTGGCGGGAATCGCTAGAACTTGCATAGGGCCGATCCAAGGGTATTACAAAGTGGTATTAGAGCTCTGCAGTTGCAATACCCCACTGGTCCAGCGTGTAGGATAACCTAGCTAACAGACGATGTAGAGAGTCAAAACTATTTTGCAAAATCTGTTGGATAGATCTAAATTGGTTTTCTTTTACTCCTTACCTCTATTATATTCTCCTCTTACCTTTGCGTGGTTTGAATCTTCTCTCTTATCTTTTCTTCCAGTCCAGGAATTCTTGTGGTTAGGTTTCCATCGTACCTTTAGGGTTTCGCTTCCTTCCTCTTGTAATGGTGCGTCCACAACCGGTCTTCATGCTATCTGATGAAGTTTCCTATGTTGTACCTTCCAAGTGACCCAAAAATTCACTAAAAAATTTCTTTGCGTCTTCCGGTGTTTTCCAACACGACAACTTCATCTGCATCAGATCCAATGAAGAGCATGCATCACTCCTTTGTTTTCCAACATTGTTTGTCAAGATCTTTAGTCTGATTCCGAGAGTTGGTTGCATAATCCGTCTATTCGTGTAGAGAGTAATGCTTTGAGTGCGGGATGGAGTCATGACCATATCGCTACTCTTATCATTCGCATTTGTACATTGAATGGTGGATCAATGCAATTTTACTCCTTCCACAGAAGTTAGAGGTGGCCTTACCTTTCGAGACCTCTGCCTTTGTATGTGTTTATCTAGAGTGTTCTCTCGACGAACGTGAGCAACGACCCCTTGTTGGTGGTGGCGCTGAATTTCAAGACGGAGGAAGAATCATTGTTAGTGGTGTCACAAGGATCTACACGAAGCGAGAAGATTCATACCGTCGGTCTTCTTACCTGTACCATGAGGCAGATCTCGATGGCAAGATCCATTGTTAGTCGTGTTGAATTCTAGCACCCCGGATAAAACCACTACTAGAAAATCGCTATGTTTTGTTTGTTCATCATCATGACTGCATGCTCATGTCATCATGCCACATTACATTAGAGCATATTCATGTTTGCATGCATATAATTTTCCTAAAACTATTTCTATAAATCAGCTTTGTTTTATAAATATTCCTCAGCCTTTTTTTCAAATCAAAACCCCCAAACCCTTCTTCCTTGGCATTTTTTCAAATAAAATCCCCTGAACCCTTCTCCCTTGGCCTTTTTTCAAATTAAAACTCCCGAACCCTTTCGGATATTTTGGAGCTCTAAAACTATTTTATAAATGCTTTTGTTTAAACCAAAACAAACAATAAATAAAACAAAATATTTTATAGGGGGAGGAAAACAGCTGGCTAGGCCCAAAATGCCCAACCGAAGTCCACCTACAACCCCAGAAAATAAAACCCTAGTCCCTCCCTCAAACCCTAACCCTAAAATCCGCGCCTAGCCCCTACACCTGCCTCCACTCCTTTACGCCACGCCCACAGCCGCCCCACATGCCATACCTGACCCAACCCAATACACAACACACACACATGACGCGACACGAGCCCGGCCCACCCCTCAGCACACATCCAACATGCACGCACCGTACACGATGCACCTGCCCTGCGTACGCTGCCAAAACCCTGGGCCCACCATGACGTGTGTCTCCCTGCTCCCCCTGTTGTTGTGATCCCCCCTCAGGATCTCCATCGCAGCCTGGCCCCACACCGCGACCCCACTCTCCACTCAACCCGCGTCCTATCTCGTGTCATCCCCGACACCTCTCTCTTCCCCACTCGCCCGCATCAGGATCCTCTGCCCCGTGCTCGCTCACTCGATGTTGCTTACCTCCTCTTCCCCCTCCCCTCTCCTCTTCCTCTCTCTGGTCAGGCCACCGCAGTGTCGTGATGCCACTGCCCCTTCTCCCCATGTCTGCTGCCCCTATCCACCTTGTCTGAGTCCGTCCCGCCGCTGCTGGCCCTCTCTCCGCTGTCGCGCATGCTTCCGGCTCCGGTCGCCTCTACCTCTATTGCCTCCCTACCGTGGAGCGCCGCCAGGGATGCCGCCTCCTCCGCAGCATGGCGCCGCTACCTCCCAGCTTCCCCGATCTGTCGCCATCCTCCGGCCACGTCCGTCTCGTGGCTCTCTGACCTGCTCGACCCTGCGGCCTCTTGCGTCGACCTCGCCTGCCACCAAGATGAGCCTGAGCGGCGCATATGCCTCCTCCGTCCGAAGCCCCGCAGTTGCGTGTCGAGCTCCACCGCTGCCGAGCCCTTCCCTCGCTAGTTGTCACATTGGTCCCTTCCTCACCAGCGTTCACCGTCGTCCATGCCTCCCTGTGATGTAGCATGCGACCCCACATGGGACACCTCCTGTCGGCCTTGCAGCACCCAGGATTCCCTGGCCTCTGCCTCGGTCGTGTTGTGTTCTACTTCTGTTGTGGTGTTGTTGTTGTGAAGCTAAAAACCAATGCTAGTTGTGTCATGTTTGACCTGAAGCACCATGTGGTTCATACCGAACAACTAAACCTCAAGATCTACACTGCTGATGTATTTTTCAAGACCTTCTCTCTAGTGTCGTGATCCTGTGGCCACCAAGTTCTTACCCGCATGCCAAGACCGACACGTGAAGACGAATCAAGGGGTTCCCACGGTCACGGAATCAAAGATCTGAACCCCTATCATGGTGCCCCGTGAACTCCGTCGCGGAATTCCATGATCTTCACACGGATGACAAGTCCTCGTACATGTACCCTGAAGACCGATCCTGCCTAACCCAATACCATCAATGCCGAACCCCAATGTGTGATCCCATTTCTAAGATCTATTTTATAAAATGAATATAATACACCTATTGCATATAAATTATCATGCTTGCACACATATCTTGTCATTTGGGGGCATTTTATTGACTCACCTAATAATTAAATATGGAGACCATATGTGGGATTTTCTAGTCTTATATTGGTTCCAATTAAACTTGTGTAGCGAATCGATGTTATATTTTTCCTTGTTAAGACAACACTTAAATTGTGGGGTATCTAAACAACATGAACCTATTAATTAATGGTTAGGACCCTGTTTCCACTTAATATTACTTAATTGCATCACACCTTTGCCATGTCATGCACATGCCTGATCTTCTACCTTAGTATTAAATAGTGCATTCGGTGTCTCTTTTAGTCTTTGATTCTTCATGGATTAGGCCGATGAGTTAATGCGAGTGTCGACCCAATATTCAGATGAATCTTCTGCAATGTTTCCTAGGCAATCACACTCCCCCTTTCTACCTATTTTGCTTTTACAAGCTTTACTTCCTCCTATTGATCTATTGCTATCTGTGTTGTGATGCTTTAGATTTAGTATACACTTTATATTCCTTGCAGCCTCTATATTGCCTTGGACACCCCCTGTTACCTCTTGTTTGGTAGTCAGTCGGCCTTGCAAGTCATAGTTGCTTGCTCAAGTGTCTCTTCGTGTCGTTGATGTTCCACCGTGGTTGGGGGTTGGCACATGATTAATGGTGGAGATGATCATGGATTTAATTACAACTTGTTAATTAAATGTTGGGAATAGATATAATTAATTAAAAGTGACAAAGGGGTAATAGTTGATATTTGGTTATTATCCCGCCCCCTGTGTCCACCTAGGACCCGAGTTCTTAACACCTGTTCTGAGATTGAGCGCGCTAACCACATGTGGGCTGTATGGGCACCCCTATCAGCTTAGTACCAGATTCCAAAATACTTTTCTAGGGGCCACAAACTAGTTTGGGCTTTATACATTACCTACTATACTTATGCCATGTATGAGATGTTTATTGCCTGTTGCTCGATGAGCATTTATTACTGTTGCATAGGTGGGACACTCTGTCATGGGGAATATATTGTCTATGTCCTCTTCTCGCATGACAAGTCCATGCAACCTCAGGGTCTGTACGAGGATTAGTTATACCTCATATGGGTAGCTCTTTTGGGTGGCCCCCATGTACTTGCTTTAGGTCTGGGAAAGCGTCGTGTCTGAGGCCCCGCCGACATACCGATGGGTGTATGTTAATTGATTTGGCAACAAGGGTTGAAGTGTGTGTGTGGAAACTTTGGTGCACCCCTGTAGGAGTTAAATCTTTTCAAAAAGTCGTGTCCGTGGTTATGGAAGACTTGGAACATAGTTTCTCGATCATAGACAACTATAACTAAAGTTTACTACTATAATTTTACTTGTATCTGATATGACAAGTAAGTTGGATAACCACCATGGAAAGAATGAATAAAAGTGCCAACTGTGTGAGTTTCCTCGGCATGACTTCCTCGTTTGGTCTCAAGGGGGAAATACCAGGATGGATATGTTTGGTGATAGTATCAGATTGGTTCTGAATAGGGCTTTCTTATCTCTCTCTGATAGATGACAGATGTACCAAGTCTCTATAGGTTATTTAGTGCATGCTTTGTTGCTGCTTCAGTCCACCATACCCATGTAGGCGAGAGACGCCGAATTCTAGGTCACATCGTGTACTGGCCTCAGTACTGACTTCTCTCTTTTTTCCTTTTCCTTTGTCGGCACCCCTTTTGTTTAGCAGGTTTGACATCATCGTCGTTAGCAGGGTTACCCTTCCGGCTTGATCTGGGCAGGGTTATGGACGCCATTGGTTATTCTTTAGGGCTCTTAGCCCCATTTTCTTCTTATTTGTACTCGGATGTTGTATAGTTTTCAAGGTGATTTGGATCTTTGTATTGTATATCCGTACTCTTGACTCATGGAATCGTGTTTTATATATATGTTCCGTGGGTTCCATCATGGACTATTGTGTAATGATATTACTTTGTTTTCCACCCGCACGCAAGTGCCTGGTGGGCACCTTTGAATCGTTTCTATGCAGGTTTGGCAGGAATCGCTAAAACTTGCATAGGGCCGATCTGAGGGTGTTAATCCTAGGACCCGAGTTCTTGAAACTATTCCGAGTCGAGCGCGCCAACCACATGTGGGGTGAATGGGAACCCGTATCGGCTTAGTACCTGATTTAAAATTACTGTACTGGGGGCTACAAACTAGTTTGATGTTTTCATGCCATGTTATTCCATG
This sequence comes from Avena sativa, assembly GCA_916181665.1. Taxonomy (NCBI): domain Eukaryota; kingdom Viridiplantae; phylum Streptophyta; class Magnoliopsida; order Poales; family Poaceae; genus Avena; species Avena sativa. The sequence continues at coordinate 213,214,536 of OV702293.1, forward strand.
TATTCCATGTGATGCCATGTTTATTATCTATTGCTCTATGAGCGTTTACTACTGTACTATTTAGGATGTGGGTCTTTATGTTGAGGATTATACCTATGGCCTCTGATCTCTTGGCCTATATCGCAACCTCTGGGTCCGTCTTCGGAGTCGTCCGACTTCGTTACAGGTAGCTTAGTGGGGTGGCCTCCATGTACTTGATTTGGGTCTGGGAAAATGTCGTGTCCGAAGCCCCGCCAGCATACTGATGTGTGTATGTTAATTGATTTGGAAAAAAGGATTGAAATGCACATGGATACTTTGGTGCACCCCTGCAGGGTTAAATCTTTTTGAAAAGTCGTGTCCATAATTATGGATGACTTGGAACACAGTTTCTCGATCATAGAAAACTATAACTAAAGAATTTATACTATAATATGACTTGGATCTGATATGACTAGTAAATTGGATAACCACCATGGAAACAATGAATAAAACTACCAACTGTGTGAGTTTCCTCAGAAGGACTTCCTCATTTGGTTTTGAGGGGTAAATATCAGGATGGGTATGTTTGGTCGTAGTATCAGATTGGTTCCACATAGGTCTTACTTATCTCTCTCTGATAGTCGACATTTGTATCGAGTATCTATAGGTTGTTTAGTGCATGCCACGCTGTCGCAGTACACCATACCTATGTAGGCGAGAGCCGCCGAATTCTAAGTCTCGCCATGTACTGGCCTCAGTACTGATCGCTCTCTTTTTCCTTTGCCCTTGGTCAGCACCCATTTTGTTTTTAGTACGTTTGAGATTGACGTCATTAGCAGGGTTACCCTTCTGGATTGACCTGGGCAGGGTTATGGACGCCATTGGTTATTCTTCAGGGCTCTTACCCCCATTTGCATCTTATCCGTACTCAAATGTGTATTCTTTCGAGGTGATTTGGATGTTTGTACTGTATAATTGTATTCTTGAGTCGTTTAATCGTTGTTGTATATATATGTTCTGGGGGATCCATCGTGGACTATTGTGTAATGGTATTACCTTGTTTTCCACCCGCATGCAAGTGTCTGGTGGGCATCTTTGAATCAATTCTATGCGGGTTTGGCGCGAATCGTTGTAACTTGCATAGGGCTGATTCGAGGGTGTTACAAAGTGGTATCAGAACTCATCAGTTATGATACCCCACTGGTTCGTTGTGATACCCCACTAGTCCCTAGCCCCACATAACACGCAATAACCGCCAGCTGGTTTATTGCAAGAAGCGATTAGAAGCTAAGATGGGAGATGGTCTAAAATTAGCTGCCAGGAGAATATCTTATTCTTAAGGGGAATTATCGCATCCCATATGTCTCGAAAATGGGCCACTTCCACCCCTTGTGATAGGCGAGCATACATAAAATTCACCGAATACTCCCCTGAGGATTCTAGGTGCCAAGAGATCTTGTTGAGGCCCTCGCGCAGGGTGTTGTCCTCTAGCGATGCCACCAAGTCAAGCCATTGTTGCACCCCCTGTTGGTCTAGCGAGCGACAAAAATGGATGTTCATCTCCTGGTCAGGACAAGCATCCTTAACCATAATCATTGAGTCTTTGTAGATATCAAACAGGGTGGGGTAGGTGTCCTTTGTAGGGTTCATAGCAGAGAAAACAAAAAAGTTCTACCGCAATAACGAATAAAACCAAGATCCAATCTATGGAAAAGCCAAGATCTAATCTATGAGATAGGTGCAATGAGACACATGAGAACCAACCCTCGAAGATCCAAAGCCTTAAGGAGATCTAATCTCCTAGTTGATGAAGATGATCCTTCTGGTGCTGCGATTCGGCAGCACTTCCGCACTCGGTCACACGTATAGAGTCGATGAAGACCTTCCTCTCCCCGTTCTAGCAGGAAGCGGAGGTATTAGATCCCCTCATAATCCCACCTGCACGACGGCGTGGTGGTGGTGGTGGAGGAGAATTCTTGCAGGGCTTTGCCTAAGCCGATGCAGGAAGGAGGAGGGAGGAGAGGTGGCGGCTAGGGTTGGGAAAGGGGCAAGGGGCGGCCACCCCTCCCCTCTATTTATAGAGGAAGGGTGCAGATAGGTTTGCCCCCTTTTCTCACCTCCTTCTAGGGCTGACGCAAGTGGAGGGGGGAGAAAACTCCCCCTCCCCCCCCCCCCCCCCCCCCGCCTCCCAAGTATCCCCCCCTATTTTCTAGGGATTTGATCTTATCCCTAGGGGGCTTGGCCGGCTGGGCATCTTGGGCCTGGTGCAGCTAGCCCATGGGTCACCGCAGCATTACCTCAGCCCATGTGGCCCCTCCCGAGGTTTGTGGGCCCATTGGTGGACCTCTAGAACCTTCTAGAAGCTCTGGTCAAAACAATGAAAACTTTTCCAAACCCCAGAAGATGACTTCCATTATATGGATCTTATTCTCCGGACCTCCTCATGATGTCCTGGATCCCATCCGAGACTCCTAACAACATTCGGTCTCCAACTCACATTCCATATCTACTTTAAACAACATCAAACCTTAAGTGTATCACTCTACGGTTCGCGAACTATGCAGACATGATCGAGACACCTCTCCGATCAATAACCAATAGTGGGACCTGGAGATTGATAATGGATCCCACATATTCAACGATGACTTCGTGATCGAAAGAACCATTAACATACGATACCGATTCCCTTTGTCGCTCGATACTCTACTTATCCGAGGTTTGATTATTGGTATCTACCTACTTCAACCTCGTTACCGATAAGTACTCTTTACTCGTACCATGATATGACATCCCTTCTGACCTAGTCACATGCTTGCAAATCAATTGGATGACATTCCACTGAGAGGTCCCAGAGTATACCTATTTGTCATTTGGATGGACGAATCCCATTCTTGATCCATGCACTTCAAATCATACTTTTAGAATACCCAATTCCACCTTTATAACCACCCAGTTACGAAGTGGCGTTTGATGTCATCAAAACACTCATCCGGTGTTGGTGATTAACATGATCTCATGGTCGAAGGATTAGGTTACTATGTATTTGAAAGCTTGTAGCAAAACGAACTTAATGACTTGATCTTATGCTATGCTTACTATGGGTGTGTGTCCATCACATCATTCTCCTAATGATATGACCTTGTTATTAATAACATCCAATATTCATGATTAGGGAACCATGATCATCTATTAATCAACAAGCTAGCTTAACAAGAGGCTTACTAGGGACTCTTTTATGTTTACAAAATACACAAGTATCAATGTTTTCTATTAATACAATTATCGCATGGGATGCAAAAATTTATCATAAACACAAAGATATAATGATAACCACTTTATTATTGCCTCTTGGGCATATCTTCAACAGTCTCCCACTTGCACTAGGTAATATACCCATGGCGTTCTGGTGTTGGTCATCTTTTTCTCTAGGGAGAGGTTTGGTCAACGGATCTGCCACATTCAGACCTGTGTGTACTTTGCAAATATTTATGTCACCATCTTGGACATACTCGCGAATAGAATGAAAATGTAGCTTGATGTGCTTCAGCTTCTTGTGTGACCTTGACTCCTGTGCATTAGCTATGGCACCCATGTTGTCACAATAGATGGCCATCGGGTCCAACGCACTAGGAACCACACCAAGCTTAGTAATGAACTCCTTCATCCATATCGCTTCTTTTGTAGCCTTCGAATCAGCTATGTATTCTGATTCGGTTGAAGATTTCGCCACAACACTTTGCTTGGCACTCCTCCAGCTCACTGTTGCACTATTCAAAATAAATGCATATCCAGACTATGACTTTGAGTCATCCGGATAGGTGTTCCAACTAGCATCACTATAACTGTTTACAATGAGCTCTTCGTCACCTCCATAAGAAAGAACCATATCCTTAGTCCTCTTCAAGTACTTTAGAATATTTTTGACTGTTGTCCAGTGTTCCATTCCAAGATCACTTTGATATCTGCTAGTCAAACTAACAACATGTGCAATATCCGGTCTTGTACATAGAATGGCATACATGATAGAACCTACGGCCGGGGCATAGAGGATTTTGCTCATCTTTTCTCTTTCTTCTACCGTAGCTAGACTTTGAGTCTTACTCAAGGTATTACTTGGCAACATGGGCAAGAACCCTTTCTTGCTTTATTCCATTTTAAACCTCTTTAGAACCTTGTCTAGGTATGTACTATGTGAAATCCCTATTAAGCGTCTTGATCTATCTCTATAAATCTTGATGCCTAAAATGTATGCTGCTTCGCTAAGATGATTCATTGAAAAACTATTATTCAAATAGCCTTTGACACTTTCAAAAAGTTCTATATCATTCCCAATCAACAATATGTCATACGCATATAGTACTAGTAATGCTACAGAGCTCCCACTCACTTTCTTGTAAATAAAAGCTTCTTCAAAAGTTTGTATAAATCCAAAGTTTTTTATGACCTTATCAAAATGGTGATTCCAGCTCCGGGATGCTTGATCCAGTCCATAAATGGAGCGCTGAAGTTTGCATACCTTATCAGCATCTTTAGGTCGACAAAACCCTTGGGTTGTACCATATACAACTCTTCCTCGATGTCACCATTAAGGAATGACATTTTGACATCCATCTACCAAATCTCATAATCGAAAAATGCAGCGATTGCTAACAAAATCCTCACATACTTTAGCTTCGCTACCGGTGAGAAAGTCTCATCATAGTAAACTCCTTGAATTTGTTGGAACCCTTTCACAACAAGTGGAGCTTTATAGACAGTTACATTTCCATCATCGTCTATTTTCCTTTTGAAAATCCATTTGTTCTCGATAGCCTTGCAGCCATCATGTAGGTCCACCAAAGTCCACACTTGGTTTTCGTACATCGATCCAATTTCAGATTTCATGGCTTCTTGCCACTTGTTGCAATCTGGGCTCATCATGGCTTCCTCATATGTCGCAGGGTCGTCCGTATTGTCCACCAACATGACATTCAAGATAGGGTCATACCAACCAGGAGTGGTACGAACCCTTGTCGACCTGCGAGGTTTAGCAGCAACTTCGTTCAAGGTTTCATGATAATCATCATTAGCTTCCTCTCTTATTGGTGCAGGCGATACAAAAACATCTTTCAGTGCTACGCTACTCTCAAATCCAAGAGAAGGTTCAACAACCTCGCCGAGTTCTACTTTCCTTCTAGTCACATCTTTCGAGAGAAACTCCTTTTCAAGAAAGGATCCATTCTTGGCAACAAAAACTTTGCCTTCGTATCTATGATAGAAGGTATACCCAATTGTTTCTTTAAGATATCCTATGAAGACAAATTTTTCCACTTTGGGTTCAAGCTTGTTAGGTTGTAACTTCTTTACATAAGCTTCGCAACCCCAAACTTTAAGGAACGACAACTTGGGTTTCTTTCCAAACCACAATTCATACATTGTCGTTTCAACAGATTTATATGGTGCCCTATTTAAAGTGAATCCGGTTATCTCTAATGCATAAACCCAAAACGATAACGGTAAATCTCTAAGAGACATCATAGACCGAACCATATCTAAGAGAGTCTGATTATGATGTTCAGACACACCATTATGCGTTGGTGTTCCTGGTTTTGCTGAAAACAAAGGATTAAACGTACAGTGTGGAAGAAAGTAATTGCTCGTAGTAATTGCAGAAAGTAAACAGTAAATAGTAGATGGAATATCAGTGGGAAGGAATGGACCAGGGCCACAGTTCACTAGAGGTGTTTCTCCATAAGATAAATAACATGCCGGGTTAACAAATTCAGCTGGGCAATTGACAAATAGAGAATGCATAACAATGCATGTACATGACATGATGATCACTATGAGATTCACTTGGGCATTACAACATGATACATAGACCGTAATCCAATTGCATCTATGACTAATAATCCACCTCGAGGATATCATCCGAACAACCCTCAGGTATTAAGTTGCAAGCAACAGATAATTGCATTAAGCAAAGTGTGTAATGTAAACAATACAATTTCCCTTCGACAAAGGATTGTTGTTTTATCCCTAGTAGCAACAACACATCTACAATCTTAGAAGTTTCTGTCACTCTCCCGGATTACTAGAGGCATGAACCTACTATCGAGCATAAATACTCCCTCTTGGAGTCACAAGCAAATACTTGGCCAGAGTAACTACTAGCAACGGAGAGCATGCAAGATCACAAATAACATAGACATGATAGAACAATAATCAATCTGACATAATACTCAATATTCATCGGATCCCAGCAAACACAACATGTAGCACTACAATAAGATGATCTTGAACATGATAGGCAGCTCACAGGATCTAAACATGACGGCACAAATAGGAGAAATAACCATCTAGCTACTGCTATGGACCCGTAGTCTAAGGATGAACTACTCACACATCACTCTGGAGGCAGGCATGGTGATGAAGAAGGCCTCCGGGATGATCTCCCCTCTCCGGCAGGGTGCCGGGAAGAGCTTCAGATCCCTCCTGGTCTAGGGACGACGGTGGCGGTGGCTTATGGACTTTTTCGTGGAATTCTGATTGGGTACTTAGGGTTTTCGTCTCGGGGGGATTACATAGGCGGAGAGGCGAGGTCGGTGGAGTCGTGAGGGGGCCACACCATAGCCAGGCGCAGCCCCCTGGTGTGGCTGCCTCACGGCGCCTCTTCGTCTCTCCTTCGTACTCTGTGTCGTGTCAAAAAAAATAGGAACTTCGGCTTTTGTTTCGTCCAATTCCGAGAATATTTCTTTACTAGTTTTTCTGAAACCAAAAACAGCAAAAAACAGGAAACTGGCTCTGTGGCACTTGTTAATATGTTAGTTCCAGAAAATTCATAAAAATGCCACAATGTGTAGACAAAAATATAAGATAATTGGTGCAAAACAAGCATGGAACATCAAAAATTATAGATACGTTTGCAACGTATCAGCATCCCCAAGCTTAACTCCTGCTCATCCGCTAGTAGGTAAGTGATAAAAAGAATAATTTTTGAGGTGACATGCACCATCACAATCTTGATCAAGGTATTGCAAAGAATTGATAGTTGGGATCAAAGTACTCAAAACATAAGCATGAAAGATATATTTCTAAAAATAAGACATAGCAACTATGTTACAACATGAAAGGCAACACAAACAAAAGATCATGAATAATGCTTTGAAAGACATTTGTTTGTTTCACATATATAACGCATAGCAAGAGTGTATTCCGCTTGTCCTTCATGAAATAGCAAAACATAAATGCATAGGACACCTTCAAAGTTCATAAGGGTGACTAGATACAAATAATTTAAGAACAAGCAATACCATAATTATGAATCAATCAACAAGTTTTGGGACAATGCACATTGAATTCAGAATGACAACTATTCTTTCTTAGCTGGTGCATAAAAATAGAAGATGGAGACTCAACAAAAAGTAAAAAAGAAAAGGCCCTTCGCAGAGGGAAGCAGGGATTAAATGGTTTTATAAAGCTTCCAAAAATTATGGTAATCATTAGATTTGAGCTTTCATTACCCCTATCATCAGCATCTTGAAGTGATTAAGGTTAAAGTGAGGGCAAGTGTGAGTTATATGCTTGACAAATCACAAGTTAAAAATCTCACGCCCCTTGAATATGAGTACCGAGGCCTCATGCTACTCAACTTTGGTCCCAGGCAAGTTCTTGTCATTGTAAGTATATGTGTATCATAGAGAACCGCCAACGGGGTACCCCTTGCCCCATGACATAGGAGCTATCCCATATCAAAATGAGAAGGCAACAGACATTGAGCATCTTAGCAATCCTTTTTTGCTATTTGCATAGTTTTTTATTGAGGATGCTTCATAGAATGCCACTATGGTTTTGCTGCAAGTTTCCACCATGATTAGGCATGGCTTAGGTTGGCGGTCCAAGGCATTTCTCTAACACATATACAAACTCCATGAACCTGCAAGCTCCCAGCTCATTTCACACCGACGGCATCCATAAACAAAAGAACATGATATCAACTGAATAAATAAGTGCAATGTGAAAGCGTGCCCCATGAAAGCATGGTTTTGCTAACTCCCAACTTACAATTTGCAAGCATATAAGCATCATAAGATAGTCGCAATGGTTCAGGTTTATTAAGTGCAAGAAATAAAATGTGCCTTCAAGTTCATGAGATCTTTAATCACTAATTTTCACATAACAAAAATTTAATTTGGAAGATAGATAAAACATGAATATACTTGGAATGGTGTAACACACCATGCATAGGAGTTTATAGTGGACTCTTTGAAATAAATTGGTTTCTTGGGAGTTGGATGCACGAGTAGAGCTCATACTCAGTGCAGGTGGAGGCTAGCAAAAGACTGGGAGCGGCCAACTAAGAGAGCAATAATGGCCATAATCATGTAGAGCGACAAAACATTATTAATCAAAGCATAAAGTGATATCACAAGTCAAAAACTAAATGATCATAGAGGCTAAGGTGACTATTAATAGCCATAACATGGTGTAAGCATGTGCCAAGTCAACCCAAATAAAGCATCAAAGGAGAATACCACAATATTATGCTTTTGTATGCTAAAACAACGCATGATTATTCCATGGCACATTAAGCAATCTCAATTGTTTGAAACAAGTCATGCTACAACAATAATCACTAAGCATATGGTCAAAGCAACATCTAACATGACATGATAAAGTCTAAGTCACAGTCAAAACACGCTTCTTTTTGTACCACCATAAGCATGAAACATTCTACTCTTTTCCAACACCAATCAACTTATTTGAAACAACTCACAAAGATAATAATCAATAAATACCAGAGATCTTGTATCACCTAACTAAAAATAAGAACTAAAAGTTTCTAAGAAAAAAGAATAAGAAAACTAAAGCTAAACGCAGTGCTAGCAAAAGAGAACACTCATAGAACAATAAGAGTGAAAACTAGAGTGCTCTAGGTAATGAAAAACAGGGTGGACTTCTCCAAAAGAAGTATGCTAGGATCCAACCAACTTATTGCATCAAACAAAGCAAAAGAAAACTAAAAACAAAAACAAAGATGCTGCAAGAACAACACATAGTGCATGAAGCAATAAAAATATAGTGACTTGAAAGAAGACATGAGATTTTTGTTGATGGAGAAGGGAATGCCTTGGGCATACCCAAGCTTTGACGCTTGTACCTCTTGAATATTTCTTGGGGTAACAAGGGTGGCATCCCCAATCTTGATATTTTTTCCATACTTCATCTCATCACATCATTCTCTCCCTGCACTTGAAAACATCCTTCATACAAAACTTCACACAATCTTCATTAGCAACATTAGTGTATGCAAGATAATAAACCTTTGGGTTCAGTTTGAGCTCAAGTAAAACATCATTGAAACATAAGCTACTGTAGAAACTCATTTTAAAATCTCAAGTGATCAAAAGAACTCAAAAAGAAATCGATTAAGAGGCAAATGCAAATAATGGCAGAAATCTGTCAAAACAGACCTGCAAGTAAACACCGTTTTTTCAAAAATCTTCTGTTGCTCAAATCGAAAAGTGCCAAACTAACAAAAGTTGGGTACATACCAGGGGCATGCGTACAAACAATTTTAGCTCAATCCGACGTTCTGGCTAAGAGAATGAATTTTTACGGTAACAGCACAAAATCAGTTTCGGGATAGCAACTTCCCCAAATCTTACTTACCTCTCATTAGAGGCTATTCTTGGCACAAAAATGAAACAAAAAGGATACGGAGAGGTTATTACAGAGGCAATAAATTCCAAGACTCAACAAAAGAAAAACTTACTAAAATAAAAATTGGGTTATCTCTCAAGAGTGCTTTTCTTTAACGCCTTTCAGCTAGGCACAGAAAGCAAGAATCAAGTATTTTCGAATGAAGAAGCATCAACATAAATTACTTCCTTCAAAACAGGGATTTTATCAATAGGTACCTTAGATGAACATGATTCAACATGTAGATCACTCTTAGCTGCACTAAAAGTTTTATCAACTTTAAGCACATTAAGGGGTTTTGGTATAGGCACCTTTGGAACATACGCAAATTTTTGCTCTTTTCCTACAAAAGATTTCTCTCTTTTAAACTTAAGGGAAGAAAAGTTGAACTTTGAGTTTCCATAGACTCTTCCAGTTTACCAATTCTAAGATTTTGATCATGGATAATGCTAGCCTCTAAAATAGTGATTCTTTTATTGATACTTTCTATTGATTCATTAACTTGGCTAGTGTTATCAAGGAGATTTGGCAAATTTTTCTCTAGGGAGTTCAATTTTTTTATAACTTCTTCCAAAGTGACTTCAGTTTTAACGACATTAATAGGTGGTACTCCTACTAAACTTTCAATTAAATTTCATGCTTCCAAAGCAGGAGTACCCAGAAAATTACCCCCTGTGAGAGTATCCAGAACATACCTATTCCAACTAGATATACCAACATAAAAATTTCTAAGAAGGATTGTGGTAGAATATTTTTTACTACATCTATGATGAGCATTACTTATTCTATACCAAGCATCTTTTAGACTTTCTCCTCCTTGTTGCTTAAAAGAATTAACCTCTACTTCAGAAATACTCATTTTTGCAGGACTAAAGCAAGCCAACAAAAATAGCAACTAAAGTAGGAACTAATTTTTTTTGTTATTGATAAAAAGAAGAAAACCAACCAAAGCAAAAGAAACTAAGAAAAACAAAAACAAAGTAAAGATATTGGTAGTGAGAGACTCCCCTTGCAGAAATCTTCTTTCTCCCCGGCAACGGCGCCAAAAAAGCTTGTGAGGGATCAGTTGATGTGGAGCCTGTTGTGAACCCCAAGAGCAAGGTATGATGAGCACATCAACAAGTTTTCCCTTAGTTATGGAACCAAGGTTATAGAACCAGTAGGAGAAAGAAACCACTTCTAAAGGTGTTGCTAGCAACGTGGAACCTGCACACAACACAACCAAAATACTTTGCCCCAACTTATCAGTGAGGTTGTCAAGCTCACTAGTTTTGCTGAAAACAAAGGATTAAACGTATAGTGTGGAAGAAAGTAATTGCTCGTAGTAATTTAGCAGTAAACAATAGATGGAATATCGGTCGGAAGGAATGGACCAGGGTCCACAGTTCACTAGAGGTGTTTCTTCATAAGATAAATAACATGCTGGGTGAACAAATTACAGTTGGGCAATTGATAAATAGAGAATGCATAATAATGCATGTACATGACATGATGATCAATATGAGATTCACTTGGGCATTACAACATGATACATAGATCGTAATCCAACTGCATCTATGACTAATAATCCACCTCCGGGATATCATCTGAACAACCCTCGGGTATTAAGTTGCAAGCAACAGATAATTGCATTAAGCAAAGTGTGTAATGTAAATAATACAATTTCCCTTCGACAAAGGATTGTTGTTTTCTACTAGTAGCAACAGCACATCTACAATCTTAGAATTTTATGTCACTCTCCCAGATTACTAGAGGCATGAACCTACTATCGAGCATAAATACTCCCTCTTGGAGTCACAAGCAAATACTTGGCCAGAGTAACTACTAGCAATGGAGAGCATGCAAGATCACAAATAACATAGACATGATAGAACAATAATCAATCTGACATAATACTCAATATTCATCGAATCCCAGCAAACATAGCATGTAGCACTACAATAAGATGATCTTGATCATGATAGGAAGCTCACAAGATCTAAACATGATGGCACAAATAGGAGAAACAACCATTTAGATACTGTTATGGACCCGTAGTATAAGGATGAACTACTCACACATCACTCCGGAGGCAGGCATGGTGATGAAGAAGGCCTCCGGAATGATCTCCCCTCTCCGACAGGGTGTCGGGAAGAGCTTCAGATCCCTCCCTATCTAGGGACGATGGTGGCGGCGGCTTACGGACTTTTTCGTGGAATTCTGATCAGGTACTTAGGGTTTTCGTCTTGGGGGGATTATATAGGCGGAGAGGCGAGGTCGGTGGAGTCGCGAGGGGGGCACACCATAGCCAGGCGCAGCCCGGGATGGGCCCACGCGGCTCCCACTAGTTTTTATGAATTCAAAAATAGCAGAAAACAGGAAACTGGCTCTATGGCACTTGTTAATATGTTAGTTCCAGAAAATTTATAAAAATGCTCTAAAGTGTAGACAAAAACATAAGATAATTGGTGCAAAACAAACATGGATCATCAGAAATTATAGATACGTTTGCAATGTATCAGTAGCTCGCTCCATTATCCCAGAGAATGGAGTCTTAGTCATTTCTCCCATTAGACATGCTTCACATCTTTCAAGTGATTCTAGAAGCCCATTGGAATGGAGTTTCTTCATGTGCTTCACTCCATTGTGACCAAGACGACAGTGCCACATGTATATGGAATTATTGTTGGAGATATGCCCTAGAGGCAATAATAAATGTAGTTATTATTATATCTTTGTGTTTATGATAAATGTTTACATTCATGCTATAATAGTATTAACAAGGAAACATTAATACTTGTGTGATTTGTAAACTAAATTAGAGTCCCTAGTAAAGCCTCTTTATAACACTAGCTTGTTGGTTAATAAATGATTGTGGTTTCCCTATCATGAACATTGAGATGTTATTAACAACAAGATCATATCGTTAGGAGAATGATATGATGGACATACTCCTATAGATAAGCGTAGCATAAATATCAAGTCATTTTAATAGTTCAATTGCTATATGCTTTCTGATACATAGTAACCTAATTCCTTCGACCCTGAGATCATGCTTATCACCATCACCGGAAGGATGCTTTGATGACATCAAACACCACACCGTAACTAGGTGGCTATAAAGGTGGCATTGAGTGTTCGGAAAGTATTGGTTGAGACACATGGATCAAGAGTGGGATTTGTCCATCCATATGACGGATAGATATACTCTGGGCCCTCTCGGTGGAATGTCATCCAATTAGCTTGCAAGCATGTGACTGGCTCACAAGGGATCACATATCACGGGAACGAGAAAAGAGTACTTATCAGTAACGAGGTTGAACTAGGTATGTAGAGATACCGACGATCAAAACCTCGGATAAGTAAACTATCATGAGACAAATGGAAATTGGTATCGTATGTAAATGGTTCATTCGATCGCAAAGTAATCATAGAAATATGTGGGAGCCATATGAATTTCCAGATTCCTCTATTGGTTATTGTTCGGAGAAGTGTCTCGATCATGTCCGCATAATTCACGAACCGTAGGGAGACACACTTAAGGATTCGACGTTGTTGAGTAGTTATGGAATGATGAGTAAGAGACCGAATGTTGTTCGGAGTCCCAGATGGGATCCGGGATATCACGAGGAGATCCGGAATGGTCCGGAGAATAAGATTCATATAAGGAAAGTCCTGTTTCGGGGTTGGAGAATGGTTCTGGTGTTTTCATCGGGAATGTTCTAGAAGGTTCCGGAATGTCCGGCACTCCGGAGGGGAAGGGTACATGAATGTGTCATAACAAGTTGGAATGGTTGCATCATGTACTAGGTGTCATCGCTGAGCAAAATAAAGGGATAAATCAAATCCTAGTTTGAAAAGTCAAACGCCAATTTGAAAAGTCAAACGACTATTTTGCTTGGTGGAGGGAGAGTAGGAAACCTACTTGGGGAGGAAGTCCCTCTCCCTCCACCGCCGGCCAAGGAGGCCGAGTTGGGGAGGGACTCCCCTCCCCTTGGCCGCGCCCTCCCACCTATATAAGGAGGGGCAGGGCTGCCCCTCTAAGACCTACACCTTGCCCTCTCCAAACCCTAGCCCTAAGCCGTCGGCGCCACCACCTCCTGCTGTTGTCGCCGCCGCCTAGGGCAAACCCTAGACGCCAACTTGGGCTTCCCGAAGCCCTAGCTGCCGGCCTAGCCCTCTCTCCTTGGTGCGTCTAAACCCTAGATCACCGAGGCCTCTCTCATAGTCCACCATACTCGCTCCGGCTTAAGGCGAAGCCCTGCGAGATCTCCCCTCTACTTCCGGTACCACGCCGCCGTGCTGCCGGAATCGCGAGGAGAGTGCTACAACCTCCGCTGCCTGCTGGAACAAGGGAGAGGAAGGTCTTCGTCGAGTACCGAACGTGTGACCGACTACGGAAGCGCTGCCGGAACGCAGCGCCGGAAGGATCGTCTACGCGATCTTGAGATCGGCAAGAGTACGACTACATCACCCACGAGAATCCGCTCTTGTTAAACACTTTGGAATCTTCGAGGGTGAGTTATTCCATCGACTCGTTGCTACAATCTAGTAGATAGATCTTGGCTTGTTTGTTTGTATGCGGTAGAAAATTTTTGTTTTCCCTGCTACGAACCCCTACAATTATATTCAATTTTATTCGTTTAGCATCTATGTTATGAACATGTGTATCACTACTATCGAGATTCAATAAGAATAAACCATTCATCTCAGGTGTATGACCATAAAATATATTACTCATATAAATCGAACAGCCATTATTCTCAGACTTGAATGAATAATTGTCTTGCAATAAACAAGATCCAGATATAATGTTCATGCTTAACGCAGGAACCAAATAATAATTATTTAGATTTAAAACTAATCCTGAATGTAGATGAAGAGGGAGCGTGCCGACGGCGATCACATCAACCTTGGATCCATTTCCAACGCGCACCGTCACCTCGTCTCTCGCCAGTCTTCGTTTATTCCGCAGTTCATGTTTCGAGTTACAAATATGAGCAACCAAACCAGTATCAAATACCTAGGCACTACTATGATTACTAGTAAGATACATATCAAATATACCTTTCTTCTTGATGTTGCCGTTCTTCGGATCTTCCAGATACTTGGGGCAATTGTGCTTCCAGTGTCCATCACCCTTGCAGGAAAAGCACATAGTATATGGATGAGGGCCAGCCTTGGGCTTCTTAGGAGACGCGGCATCTTTCTTGCCGCCCTTCTTGAAGTTTCCCTTGTCCTTAGGCTTTCCCTGCTTCTTGAAATTGGTGGTCTTATTAACCATCAACACTTGGCGCTCTTTCTTAATTTCCACTTCAGCAGTTTTTAGCATCGAGAAGAGTTCAAGCAACGTCTTATTCATGCACTTCATGTTGTAGTTCATCACAAAGTTCTTGTAACTAGGTGGCAGTGATTGGAGGACACGGTGAATCCCCGACGCATTAGGAATCATTATTCCAAAATCTTGGAGTGTGTTCGCGTTCCTAGACATTTTGAGCATGTGCTCACTAACGGAGCTTCTCTCTTCCATCTTAAAGTTAAAGAACTTCTCAGAGGCTTCATAGATTTCCACGGTCGCATGAGTTTCAAAAATCATTTTGACTTCACTAATTATATCACAAGGGTCGTGGTTCTCAAAGCGCTTCTGAAGCTCTGACTCTAAACCATACAGGATAGCACACTGAACTGTGGAGTAATGAGTCTTCCGAGTGAGGTAAACATTTTTAACCTCATCGGGAGCATCTTCTGTAGGTGGGTCACCTAGCGGTGCATCGAGCACATAGTTCAACTGTCCAGCATTGAGGACAATACTCATGTTACGAAACTAGTGCGTAAAGTTGCTTCCATTGTTTTTCCAGCTTTTATTTCTCTAGGAACGCATTAAAGTTGATGGTAGGGGTCACCATGATCTACAACATATTTGCAAAAAAAATAGACTAAGTTTATGATAAATTGAGTTCAAATTTAATTCTTAAATTAACTAGGTGAACTCCCACTAAAAAACATCCCTCACGTTGCCTCAGTGATTACACGAACCAAATCCACTACACTAAGTCAAATTAAAAGGATCGTATGGGCACCTAGGAGGGGGGTGAATAGGTGCTACTTCAAATTTTACTCTTTTTCAATTTAGGGTTTGACAAGAAAGGTAAATTCTCTAGAATATGCAAATATGGTGAATTTACCTATATGACAAACAAGCACAAACTAACACAACACTAAGCAAGAACAAGTAAGTAAAGTGCGGTAAAGGATAGAAGTAACCAAGCGAGTGGACGCGGAGACACAAGGATTTGTCTCCCGTAGTTCCTTCCTTTTGAGGGGAAGTACGTCTACATTTGGAGAGGGGGTGGTTTCAAACCACCAACGCCACGAGAGGCCTCCCTTGTTCTCCGATGAACCTCACCCCAACGGGCTCGATTCACCTTCCACTATATTGGCAACCTTCGAGGTGGAAGCCGACACCTTTACAACAAGTTCGGGGCACACATCCACAACTGAATTGGAGGCTCCCAAATGCAAGCAAGCTATGAAGACAAATCAAAGACAAGCTTGTAAGAACCAAATCAAAGTTAGGGTTTCCAAAGAAACACTAGAGATTGGGGGGCCTCAAGTGAATGAGGGGGAAATGAAGATCTCTCTTGGTGAAGATGTAAATCAAGGCCTCCTCCTTCGATTCTCCAAAGATCGATGACTTTGAATGGTTGGATGAAGAGATCTTGTGGATTTGGTGGCTCTAATGGTGTTGGTGTTCTTGAGCAGCTCGAGCAACTGGAGGAAGAAGATAAGGGTCCCTATTTATAGACAGCCCCCTCCACGAACCGTTTTCTGGCCGTTGTAGAAAAGTCAGACCGGAGACTCCGGTCTAAAGACCGGAGACTCCGGCCAATCTCCGGACCAGCCTCCGGACTGCCCTTCAGACTGTCCCCGACCAGTTCTTCACCAGCAACACCGGAGACTCCGGCCTTCAACACCGGAGACTCTGGTCTACACCAGAGACTCTGGCCAATCTCCGGACTAGCCTCCGGACTGCCCTTTAGACTGTCCCAGACCAGTCCTTGAGCAGCAACACCGGAGACTCCGGCCTTCCAGCACCGGAGACTCCGGTCTGACCAAAGTCCGGAGACTCCAGAGTAAACTCCGGTGCAGCCTCCAGACCCCTAGTCAGAATGTCCCAGCCATGTCCTGGGAGGCACCACCGGAGCCAGAACCGGAAACTCCGGACCACACCGGAGACTCTGGTCTTGGCAGACCGGAGACTCCGGTCTGGAGTTTCTAGAACTGTGGCAGATGTATGTGGTCTTTTCCCAGGAGGTGTGTGATGTTTATCTTATGATAATATCAACCTGTGGACAATAACAACCTGTAAAATGATCTACTTGTTGTTAACGAACACCAAAAGTGATTATGACAATAAATGCCCTTTCAATCTCCCCATTTTTGGTGTTCGATGGCAACAAGTGATTTTGCATGGAATAACATATAAATGTGGCTCCCCCTGACTATGTGCAGCAAGATAGCATCAACGATAGCACACATAGATTTCACATGAGTTACAATAGGTATTGCACACAAGCACATAGTCATAGGCACACATAAGAACAGCAGATAACACATATAAAGTTCAAGTTCGGCTATCCAAATAAAAAGCAAATAAAGGCAGATGGTCGCAAATCCCAAGTCCCCTGCAAAGCGATGAGAATGTCTTCTCCCCATTTGGCATCAAAACGCCGAAAAGGGGAAAAGACCTATACTAGCGCCCCAAAAACTCAGTAGTCATCGTCATCCTCATCATCCCCGGCATCCTCATCCTCATCCTGGTCACCCTCATCCTGGTCATAGTCATCATCATCATCAGGGATAGCAGGCCCTTTGTCGTGAGGGCGAGAAGAGGAAGTACCCTGGTATCCAAACCCAGAGGTGACATCAGCAAACGTCTTCCAGTCCACCAGACTATCCTGTTGGGCATTCCATGCCCCAAATGAGAGAGTGTGATCAGACTCTGTGGACTCCTGAGCCCCATGCTCATCATTGTATTCATCTTCACCATCCTCGGTATCAGCAGCACCCTGGTCCTTGATCTCTTTAATAAGCTTCTCAATGCGGCGGTTGCTTTGGTAGGATGCATGCTGCTGCTTGCGAATGTCAACATTCATGCAACAAAGGGTCCTTTCCCAAAAGCTGGCCTTCTTGACCCTCTCATGCACATAATCTCTAGTCATGGTAGGCATAGGGGCATTGGAGGCATTCTTCCTCCGAACTCTAGGTGGAGAGGGAGACCTCTCCGTCTCAATCTCCTCATCAGCATCATTCCCATATCGACGCCTTGGAGCAGGCCCCATGTTCCCCTTCTGCTGCAGAGAGACCAGAGCGTGCACAGTGAGGTGTGGTGGTATGCCATGTGGAGAATCATGCGCCTGGGAGTTGATGAGCCTCATAACCAAGGGTGCATATGGAGGAGACTTCTTGTAAATAATGGCATGGAACATCTCCTCGAAAATGAAGTCCATCACATCAATGGGTGCAGCATCATCCTCAGGTCCAGCATTGAAGATCCCATGAGTATGGTACAGGAGGTTGACAAGCCCACCCCTGATAGCATCATCATTTCCAGCACTAGGAGCAATAGTGTGACGGAAAATCCTCAGCATAAGATTGTAGAGGGGCTTGAGTCCCTTGGAGGCCCCCACAACACCACCATCATACAGAGGTGCCAACGTTAACTTGTTCTCACCCAAAGCTGTTGAGTGCATGCGCTGTCCCACAGGAGTAGATACTCCGTGAAAGGTCTCAAAGATGACATTGGCAAAGTCATGAAAGGTAGCTGTGCAGCGAGTAGTGCCAGTCATCCACACCATGGTCCTGTCAAGATCAGTCCCAAACACCACTGTGGCATAAAACTGTTGAACAAGGTGCACACTGTAGTCTTCGCGCAGCTCCATCAAGTTGTAGAGACCCAGCTTCTCACAGATCCACAGGGCATCACTGAAATAGGGGCTCTGGCGCATTTGCTCAATATTCATGAACTTCTGAGGACAGACAGGTGATTTGGTGAGTACACCATACACATCCTTCATGAACACACCCTGTTCTTTCCTCCAGAAACGAGGGTCATCACTGGTACGAGGTAGTGCATAGAAATCGGTCTTCCTCAGCTCACGGAACTCCTCTTTAGACATCTTGGCTAGGGACTGGAGGTTGTCATACTTGGCTCTCTTTGCACGTTCCTCCCGTTCAGCCCTCTCTTGATCCCTCTGCATGTAAGCTGCATCACGTTCCCGCTGTTTCCGGTTGGATGGAGGCACGATATACTGACCCTGAGCTTCATCATAGCGAGGATTTCCCCTTTGGGACTTAGCCTTGGTACGACGAGGGCGACTGGAACCATCACCTGTGAACAGCAGTTAGGGAGATAGCAAGGAGATGAGTATATATGTCCCAAAGATGCAGTACAAGAGCTTTGATGCATTTCTGGACTACTTTGATTCACCCAACACCGGAGTCTCCGCACCAGACACCGGAGTCTCCAGATCAGACCAGAGTCTCCGGTCCTGGGGACCGAAGTCTCCGGCCTGGACCGGAGTCTCCGGACCTGGGTTCGGAGTCTCCGGTCAGGAGGCTCGAGTATGCGATGGGGAGGTGCTGGTGAGGGTGAATCTAGTAGATCGGGCAATGCAACAAGGCTAAAGTACTAGAGTGCAAGCAAACAAGTGATTCCAATGGACAAATCAGCAACAATCCTCAAAAACACATCTAGGGATGAACCCTGGGAGGAAAAAGGAGAGGAGAGGTACCAGATCTGTCCATGGGATCGATTCCTTTGGTGGGAATGACCCAATGGAGGAGAGGGGAAGGTTGGCCGGCTGCACGGCGGATCCCGGGGGCTTCTTGACCTCCGGGAAGGATTTTTGGAGGAGGAGGCGACGGGTTTGGAGGTAGGGACGGGGTGAAGAATGAGGAACTGTTGTTCCAGTTCACCCCGTGCCCCTTCTGTAAGTGACAGAAACCGTCCAGACCGGAGACTCCGGTCTACACCGGAGACTCCGGCCTATACCAGAGACTCCGGTGTTTTCACACCGGAGACTCCGGTCCTCCTCGACCAAAAATTCCAGGAAAGGTGTTTGGGGACATATGTAGCATCCCAATTGTCTAACAATTGCAATGCTACTAGTCTAGTCTATATATATGCTACTTCCTATATCTAATTGTTGCATCATAATTATATCATGCTCATGTCATCATGCCACCTTGCATTTGAGCATCATATAAAACCCTTTTTGTTTTGGTTCTTCTCTCATATGCATTATTAATTGTAGTTGCCTCTTGATACATTGTATTTGGTTTTTGATAAATGCTTGATGCCCAAGTTGAGTTGGGGGCATTTCTCTTTCAACTCCACCACCTTTCTTTGGATTCATCTAAATTCCACCACCCTAGTCATATATGAGCCATTGCTTTTCTTTTGCTATTTAAATCTAGCTCATATGTGTTGGTGTGGATCCATTCTATGTCTACATGCTCCATATATGATGTATGTTGTTTTCACAATATTAATTATGTGGAGCCTCATGACCACCTTTGAATGTCATGTGATTAGAATCTTTCTTTTACCTTCCATATGGTTGTTTTGGCTAATTAAGCTTGTTTAAATATAATTGTGGCCAAATAATCTTTTAGTGGGATATACCCACTAGCATGGCCTATTATATTCAATTAAGCTTGATTCCACCATTCCATTATCCATGAGCTTGCCTTTGTTTTTCTTTTGGTATTTGATCTAGCTCATGGGAGATAGGATGGATCCATTTATACAAATTCTTTTGCTTGGCTTTATTCCACTTTTGGGAATGCATAAGAATAATGCCATGTTAATCTTAATGTTTTCACAAGAATAAACATGGCATTAATTATTTTTGCATGGGCCATGCAAGTACCACCACATTCTAGTCTTTTGGGTTTTTATTTGAATCTTTGAGTGGATCATCTCCCATCTCTCTCTCCACCTCTCTTCATGCTTGATCTTGTTTGGTTCATGTCAAAACCCTACACCCATCCCCCATCCATGCAAGCCATGTGTGAGCATTTCCACCTTTTTCTCTAAAACCCTAATCACTCTCCCTATCCCTCTCTCCTCTCTTTTGACACCTCTTGTTTCGTTCATGTATCAAACCATGGATACCATCACATCTCTCTCTCTAAACCTCCCTCCAAAATCTACACCTAATCTAAACCCTAAACCCCCTCTCTCTTTTTCTATCTAACCCTACCCTCACCTCTCACACCTCACCCTTCCCTCTCACCATGCCGAGCACCTAGCTCCCTTCCTCTCTCTCGGCCTCTCTCCCTTCCTCTAGGCCATGCATGCCCCACCTAGCTACCCTATCCCAACCCTAAAACCCTAAACCGAGGCCACCATCTACCCTTGCCAAGCTACCCCTTCCCTCTCCCTCTCTCTTGGCTTCCCCTCTCTCCCTACCAGGCAGGCTCCACCACGTCACCCCTCATCTGCCCCCCACCTCTTTCTTTGGCTTCAAGACAAGGAGAAAAAGGAGGGAAGGGAAACCTACCCGATGCCTCCCTCCTACCTTTTTACAAAAAGTGAAACAAACCCCATGTGCAAGCTCTGACCCTCTCCTTATCTACCCCCTCCTCCACGCCATGACCAGATCAAGATCGACCAGAGGATCCCCTCCCTCCGTCCTCCTTTCCCCAAGAAAAACCATGGCCATGGCCATCTCCATGCATCTACTAGATCCCACCTCGGCCAAGACCCAAAGGAGGCGGTTGGAGCTGTGCTAGTAGGTGTCCCGGACGCCCAGGAAGGTGCCACTGCCTCTTCTTCTTCGACCAGTACCGGAGGTCGATGCCGGAACTTGCCGGAGCGAGCTCGCCGCCGTAGATGCCTTGGACCCGAAGCTCCGGCCAGCAAGCCCCGCGCTAGATCGCGACCGCCCCGAGCTCCTTCGCCTACACCGTTGAACTCCTGGTGACCAACCAAACCCTCCAGACATGGTCCCTAACCTCCTCTCGCCGTAGAACGCCACCGCGCTCCGTTGAGCAGCCTCCGTGCACCGCCGCGCGCCGCGCTCTAGCAGACAGCAGCAGCGGCAGCAGCTTCCGTCCCGCCTCTGTTCCTCATCGTGCCCCGCGCGCCGTAGACCTCCTCCAGCGACGCCACCTGAATAAGAGTTGTAGATCGTAGATCCCTCTCCAACTTTCCTTTTTACGTCACGGTGAAACTCGCTGCCGTTTAGCCATAATCGCAGCCGCAACCCAGCCCGGGCTTGCTGTTCTCTGTCGAGGACATGCAGGTCGTCAGATCGCATCGTCGTCGTTTTCGCAGAAAGCCCCCTGGCCTTTTTCCCGCCTCAACCCGTCGTCCCAGGAGCCCCACCTGTCAGCCTCGGTGCCCTTTTGCAAGGAAACCCCCTGGAAGATCCTGGCCATCACGGACAGACCCTCCCCGCGCCCTGGATCGCCCACGTGTCAGCTGCCCGCTGGCCGCGCGCGCGCTGTGGCCCCGCCGCCTGGAGGCCCACCTGTCATCCTCTGCGGCTGGGTGTAATCGCGGTGCAAAAAGTCCCCGCGCCAATCCCGCCGCGTCACCTGTGCTGAGTCAGCAACGACCCCACTCGTCGGTGGCTATGGCTAGCTGTTGCTGAGTACAAAAAGGCGATTCGTATTTCTGTTTAATAAAAACAATTTCTGAAAATGTTTTAATATGAGTTAATTTCTGTTTTTAATAACTTTTTTTTATAAATCCAAAAAATACAAATAATATATGTTTTGAAATCAGAAAAATGTGAGGAATTCAAATATGCTATCCAAAATATATTTTGAACACTTTAATTTTCAAGTTGATTAAAATTACAATAAAATGCCCTTTTTCTTAATTAATTAATAACTTTTGTTTTATAACTCCAAATTTGACAAATGATATGTCTAAAATGATTAGCTCGACGAGACCTTTCTGTTTATGCATTCCATGTTCTGTTTTGCAGCATGCATCATATAAATATAAAGTTTACAGCAACTTAATTGAGGTTAAAAGATGACTAAAACTCAATAAAATGCCTTATTCTTATTTTCCCCACCTCACCCATGCCATGCTACTTTATTTCCATGCAAATTGTGCATCATTCATCATGGCATGATTGTTTGCTTGTCGCATTTTATTCATATGCTTGTGCACTTTATTTATGTTGGCCCTTGTTTGTTTGGTTCTTCTTCGAATAGACGCTGAGCAGGGGATATATCAAGAGACCCAGGAGCACTACCCAGATCCTTCTCTCGCTTCAACTGAGCTGCCAGGCAAGCACTACCACATGCTTGCATACATCTACTACCTATTGCCTCTATCTTATTCTTGCATCATTGAGTCGCGATTGCATTAAATTGAATCCCAAGTACTGCATAGCATTTACTTTTAAACCCCACCGAAGCTTGTTCCTCCATCCCATGAGCCATTACTACAGGAGTTGTTTGAGCCATGCGAGTCATAGAACAACATGTGTAGGGTATGTGAGTGTCTGATGGATAACGAGGTACCTAAACAACTTAACCTGAGTAGTAATGGGATAACTAATGAAAGTGGCATCGGTGAGCAATATCTGCTATTTGGTTTTTCCTGCTCACTTGTGTCCCGTAGGACCCCGAGTACTTGATTCCTGTTCCTTGAATATTCGCGCTATCCACATCTGGGAGGCTTATGAACCCCCCTGAGCCAGAGCTTGATTCATTCTTATTTCTTGGGGCCACACTTAGTTTGGGGCTTTATTACTATTCTGTACTTATGCCATGCTTTACTGCTTTATTTAAGATTGTGCGAGGATGCACCTGTACTGTTTAGGTCCGTGACACGTTTTCGCTGTATCGACAAGCCCAGTCACATTTTCGGGTTCCCAGTCGTTTACAGCCGTCCACACAAACCTTGAGTCCGTCTCGGAGCCGGCCAACTTCGTTGCGGGTAGCTTAATGGGGTGGCCCCCTGAAACATTTATGAATCCTGTGATCGCTTTGTCGTGAATGCCTCATTGGGTTTTGATTTGGTTTTTCCGAGGTTGATCGAGTGTGTGTTGCTATTTGTGCACCCCTGCAGGGTAAAACTTTCTGAAAGCCGTGTCCGCGGTTATGGACGACTTGGAGCACAGTTTCTCGATCATAGACAAGTATAACTAAAGTACCGCTTTTAACTTGACTAAGTATCTGACTAGTAACTAGTGCAACACTCATGGAATGGATAATAAAACTGCCAACGGATGGGGGGTTGTTCGTCCACTTCCTCGTTGGTAAGTGAGGAGGAGGATGGATCTGTTAATATTACCGTTATAACTGTTGTTATCAATTCACGGACATCCGTCTATCTCTGGTTAGGCGGATGGTTAGCGAGTATCTATAGAATTGTTAGGTATTATGTTTTGCTGCAATTGCGTCACCCCAGGTTGTGTCCCCTTTAGAGGCATAAAGACTTGCTGAGTACCCCTAGGGTCTCACACGATAAATTGTTTGATTCAGATGAACAGGTAAGCTCGCAAGATGGATACTGGGTGGAGGAGACGGACGATGTTGGCAACGATCATTCGGTGTAGAGATTCCGGGAACGGGGATCCGTGAGATCTGTGGGCGGAATGTGTTTATTTATGGGGCATCTTATGCCGATTTGCTTCTTATCCGTACTCGGATCTTGTTTTCCGCTTCCGCCTGATACTCTGATGTTTGATGTATGAGGAGCTATCCTAAACTATTATATCTATCTAGGATATTTGGATCTTGCCGTATGGCGTTGCAATATTTCTATTTCTTTAGATGGAATGGCTCTGAGGACTGTTGTATGGTGGCTTGCATACATACTCATTTGTGTATGTAGTTGATCCCTTCGCCTGCCGATTACGCCGCCCGTTCTTGTCCCGATGTTTGGAAATGGTTAGGACGGCCGAAAGGTCTACCTGTGAGTGGCATTTGGGCCCCACCGTACTATTTTAACCATTTCCGTTCATCCAGGCTTGTAACTAGGAGCGTAATTCACCGAGGTAGTTACAATTGGTACCAGAGCCATCCCGCCCTTCAGGGTCTCAGCCCAATGGTCGTTGTCAGTCTAGCAAATATTTTGGTAGCTATGTATACTAGGGAAAAACAAAACGTGAGAGTAGGACTGCTTCCACTTTTCTTCTTACCCACCCACCACCCTTTTCTGGTAAGGAAGTGTAACGTTTTCAATCTTCTTCTTAAAATTCAAACTAGGATTCACGTGTTCTGGGTTTCCGTAGTACCATAGAAAGTGTGTGCGTGTGTGTGTAATTCCTTGTCTATCTGTTGCATCCAACATGTTATCTTTATCTGCCTTTTGGTTATCAACTGTTGGTACATTCCATACTGACAGGCTTTTGAAAACCGGCGCGATCTATCTGACTCCTTGTTAACCGGTGCCATCTTTTTAAGGGTGTCCTTCCTTCTAGCAACTCCACATTCTGTGAAATCATCAGTTGCTAATCTCTATCTGATAAGTGATTTTGCGCATCTATTGGTATTTTAATGCCGAAAATGCGGAAAAAATTTCTTTGATACATCTGTGTTTCCACACTCCTTTTCAGTCGTGTGTGAAACATTATCTATCTCCCTTTTATCAGCATGTCCATGCTAACTCATTCTTTTGTCACCGGCGCTTAATCCTGGAGTTTCTTTTCATCTCCAATTCTCTTGGGCTAATTACATAACATGTGTCGATCCGATGCTGGTGATTGTAATTTGGTTATAGGCATAGCTATAGGACACTTATCATGAGTGGAATATGGAAAATGCTATCAACTCTATCCTCCAAATGGTGACGGTTATCTCCTATGATTTTGAGTACACCGTGATCATATCTATGCATAATCAAGCATCTTTGGCAATCCGGAGTTTCTCAAGGCACTACGGTGGTCTATCATCTGTCCATCATGCTGCACATCTTTTTGAACTCCATATCTGCAAAAATTCTCTTTGATACGAGGGAATTGCGTCTTTTCGTCTCTGGTAGCTTTGCTTGAGGTATGAGCTATCATCGGTTCTTATCCAAGATCTCTTTATCTTTGTAACCGGTGACCCAATCGACAATGTGAACCAGGTGACATCTCTTTTTCTTCCGAAGGACCATATAATCTATTCTTCCAGTGCATCTTCTTCAACACGAACCCGTGCTCTTAATATTGATCTTTCTAAGAGCGTTGAGCTTAGAAAGTGTTGCGAGCATTTGTTCGTTTCTCCCGCCTCTTGAACTTGGTATTCTGAGAATATCTTGTTAATCCATGGTGGTATATGTTGATAATATGCTTGCCTATTCGATATCAATGGAAGGACATGGAAGATCATCTGTGTATCTTTCTCTCAAGCCTCGTGAGCACTGCCTGTGTGCAAAGTCTCAAAGTGAGAATTCTGGCTTCTTGAAGTCACCTATCTCGACCACGTCCTTCTGCTAAATACATTACTTCAACTCTGGAATCAGCAAGTCCATTGTTAATTCCATCCTCCATCTTCAACCAACCCGGAGTTTTCCTTGTTGGCAAGTTATCATCGTCGTTCCGCTAAAGATTTTCCTCAAGACTGCTAAATCTTTCTCAATCTTTTCAAGAACAACATGGAGTTCTTTTCACCTCTATCTCGTTAAGCAATCTCTTGAAACCCTCTCGTTCTATCATCTATGCTCAATACACCGGAGGCCATGAAGACCTTCCAGATCTTGTATTCCTTTCGTTCAAGTTGGTGCTATCTTTTCTGTAGCTGTTGAATCTTGCAGTGGTCTCCGTAATCTTCCTTCATATCTTTTCGGTGGCTTGGTACTTCCGACATGACGACAACATCATCATCTTTATCTATCTATGAATCCGGCGGATCGTTTGCATCTATCTTTGTTTTCTTACGGAGTTCCATGAGCTCTTCTTGTCAATACCTTCAGTCTGTTTCGGTAGTTGGGTTGCATGGTTTTCTTATTCATGTGCGGAGTAATGCTTTGAGTGCGGGATGGAGTAGCTACCATACCACTACTCTTATCATTCGCTCTTGTACATTGAATTGGTGAATTAATGTGATTTCACTCATTCCACGGAAGTTAGAAGTGGCCTTTCTCCCTCGATACTTTTACTTCCGTCCTTGTTTTACCGGAGTGCTCTCTCGAAGAAAGTAATCAATAATCTCTTGTTGGTGGTCTGTCTATTCTAGATGGAGCAAAATCTTCAATTATCTGGTGGGAACAAACGCAAACTCTTTTATGTCCTCGTCTTTCTACCGGTGCTCGACATCCCCAAACAAGATGAAAGGAAACTATCTCTCTTTGTTTCATCAATTCTTTTTCTGTGGTAAAGTCAATTATGGTCGATGCCATCATCCGCAAATCTATTGCGTTAGCCTCAAGGCTAAAGAAAGCAATAAGTATATCTACAATAAACTCCAGATCCTCCATATTTTTTGCTTCTCGGGATTCCACCATGATCTGGCTTCACATCCGTCTCTGGAAGTTATATCCGCGCACCTCAATTGTGTGATCCTTTGGTTCTTACCGGCGCAACAAGAATCTAATCCGACGATGTCTAACTAAATCTTTCCGTTGATATCAAGGGACTCTATTGTTTGAAGGCAATATTGTTTCCGCACTTCATTTCTCAAATCCGAGAGAAGATACGATGCTATTGTCATAGTGGTTCAAAACCTCTCCAATCTAGCTCTTTTCTTCCGGCGAGATAAAGATTCATCCTCTCTCGTATCAGTAAATCTTTAATCTTAACAGTGTGTCTTTCTTTATCCACGATACATCATCTTGTCCTTTCTTTCACAAGTGGTTCTATTCTTTTATCATGTTTCTTGAGAAAACCGAAGCTATGTCCATCCTATCCTTCTTGTCTCACGACAATCCTTCAACTCTTCTAACCCGTTGTTTCTCAAGCAAAACGCAAGACTCGCAACAAGTCTAGCAAGTTTTGCAAGGTGTAGCGCTCGCACCATTCTGTTGTTCATCAACTTGGGAACGTGAGGGTCACCTTCGTTCGAACACCGCCTCTCCTTGTGTTGTTTTCTTTTTCCTAGGAATCTCGGGGCGAGATTCTTGTTTAGTGGGGGAGAGTTGTAGCATCCCAATTGTCTAACAATTGCAATGCTACTAGTCTAGTCTATATATATGCTACTTCCTATATCTAATTGTTGCATCATAATTATATCATGCTCATGTCATCATGCCACCTTGCATTTGAGCATCATATAAAACCCTTTTTGTTTTGGTTCTTCTCTCATATGCATTATTAATTGTAGTTGCCTCTTGATACATTGTATTTGGTTTTTGATAAATGCTTGATGCCCAAGTTGAGTTGGGGGCATTTCTCTTTCAACTCCACCACCTTTCTTTGGATTCATCTAAATTCCACCACCCTAGTCATATATGAGCCATTGCTTTTCTTTTGCTATTTAAATCTAGCTCATATGTGTTGGTGTGGATCCATTCTATGTCTACATGCTCCATATATGATGTATGTTGTTTTCACAATATTAATTATGTGGAGCCTCATGACCACCTTTGAATGTCATGTGAGTAGAATCTTCCTTTTACCTTCCATATGGTTGTTTTGGCTAATTGAGCTTGTTTAAATATAATTGTGGCCAAATAATCTTTTAGTGGGATATACCCACTAGCATGGCCTATTATATTCAATTAAGCTTGATTCCACCATTCCATTATCCATGAGCTTGCCTTTGTTTTTCTTTTGGTATTTGATCTAGCTCATGGGAGATAGGATGGATCCATTTATACAAATTCTTTTGCTTGGCTTTATTCCACTTTTGGGAATGCATAAGAATAATGCCATGTTAATCTTATTGTTTTCACAAGAATAAACATGGCATTAATTATTTTTGCATGGGCCATGCAAGTACCACCACATTCTAGTCTTTTGGGTTTTTATTTGAATCTTTGAGTGGATCATCTCCCATCTCTCTCTCCACCTCTCTTCATGCTTGATCTTGTTTGGTTCATGTCAAAACCCTACACCCATCCCCCATCCATGCAAGCCATGTGTGAGCATTTCCACCTTTTTCTCTAAAACCCTAATCACTCTCCCTATCCCTCTATCCTCTCTTTTGACACCTCTTGTTTCGTTCATGTATCAAACCATGGCTACCATCACATCTCTCTCTCTCTAAACCTCCCTCCAAAATCTACACCTAATCTAAACCCTAAACCCCCTCTCTCTTTTTCTATCTAACCCTACCCTCACCTCTCACACCTCACCCTTCCCTCTCACCATGCCGAGCACCTAGCTCCCTTCCTCTCTCTCGGCCTCTCTCCCTTCCTCTAGGACATGCATGCCCCACCTAGCTACCCTATCCCAACCCTAAAACCCTAAACCGAGGCCACCATCTACCCTTGCCGAGCTACCCCTTCCCTCTCCCTCTCTCTTGGCTTCCCCTCTCTCCCTACCAGGCAGGCTCCACCACGTCACCCCTCATCTGCCCCCCACCTCTTTTTTGGCTTCAAGACAAGGAGAAAAAGGAGGGAAGGGAAACCTACCCGATGCCTCCCTCCTACCTTTTTACAAAAAGTGAAACAAACCCCATGTGCAAGCCCTGACCCTCTCCTTATCTACCTCCTCCTCCACGCCATGAACAGATCAAGATCGACCAGAGGATCCCCTCCCTCCGTCCTCCTTTCCCCAAGAAAAACCATGGCCATGGCCATCTCCATGCCTCTACTAGATCCCACCTCGGCCAAGACCCAAAGGAGGCGGTTGGAGCTGTGCTAGTAGGTGTCCCGGACGCCCAGGAAGGTGCCACTGCCTCTTCTTCTTCGACCAGTACCGGAGGTCGATGCCGGAACTTGCCGGAGCGAGCTCGCCGCCGTAGATGCCTTGGACCCGAAGCTCCGGCCAGCAAGCCCCGCGCTAGATCGCGACCGCCCCGAGTTCCTTCGCCTACACCGTTGAACTCCTGGTGAGCAACCAAACCCTCCAGACATGGTCCCTAACCTCCTCTCGCCGTAGAACGCCGCCGCGCTCCATCGAGCAGCCTCCGTGCACCGCCGCGCGCCGCGCTCTGGCAGACAGCAGCAGCGGCAGCAGCTTTCGTCCCGCCTCTGTTCCTCATCGTGCCCCGCGCGCCGTAGACCTCCTCCAGCGACGCCACCTGAATAAGAGTTGTAGATCGTAGATCCCTCTCCAACTTTCCTTTTTACGTCACGGTGAAACTCGCCGCCGTTTAGCCGTAATCGCAGCCGCAACCCAGCCCGGGCTTGCTGTTCTCTGTCGAGGACATGCAGGTCGTCAGATCGCATCGTCGTCGTTTTCGCAGAAAGCCCCCTGGCCTTTTTCCCGCCTCAACCCGCCGTCCCAGGAGCCCCACCTGTCAGCCTCGGTGCCCTTTTGCAAGGAAACCCCCTGGAAGATCCTGGCCATCACGGACAGACCCTCCCCGCGCCCTGGATCGCCCACGTGTCAGCTGCCCGCTGGCCGCGCGCGCGCTGTGGCCCCGCCGCCTGGAGGCCCACCTGTCATCCTCTGCGGCTGGGTGTAATCGCGGTGCAAAAAGTCCCCGCGCCAATCCCGCCGCGTCACCTGTGCTGAGTCAGCAACGACCCCACTCGTCGGTGGCTATGGCTAGCTGTTGCTGAGTACAAAAAGGCGATTCGTATTTCTGTTTAATAAAAACAATTTCTGAAAATGTTTTAATATGAGTTAATTTCTGTTTTTAATAACTTTTTTTTATAAATCCAAAAAATACAAATAATATATGTTTTGAAATCAGAAAAATGTGAGGAATTCAAATATGCTATCCAAAATATATTTTGAACACTTTAATTTTCAAGTTGATTAAAATTACAATAAAATGCCCTTTTTCTTAATTAATTAATAACTTTTGTTTTATAACTCCAAATTTGACAAATGATATGTCTAAAATGATTAGCTCGACGAGACCTTTCTGTATATGCATTCCATGTTCTGTTTTGCAGCATGCATCATATAAATATAAAGTTTACAGCAACTTAATTGAGGTTAAAAGATGACTAAAACTCAATAAAATGCCTTATTCTTATTTTCCCCACCTCACCCATGCCATGCTACTTTATTTCCATGCAAATTGTGCATCATTCATCATGGCATGATTGTTTGCTTGTCGCATTTTATTCATATGCTTGTGCACTTTATTTATGTTGGCCCTTGTTTGTTTGGTTCTTCTTCGAATAGACGCTGAGCAGGGGATATATCAAGAGACCCAGGAGCACTACCCAGATCCTTCTCTCGCTTCAACTGAGCTGCCAGGCAAGCACTACCACATGCTTGCATACATCTAGTACCTATTGCCTCTATCTTATTCTTGCATCATTGAGTCGCGATTGCATTAAATTGAATCCCAAGTACTGCATAGCCTTTACTTTTAAACCCCACCGAAGCTTGTTCCTCCATCCCATGAGCCATTACTACAGGAGTTGTTTGAGCCATGCGAGTCGTAGAACAGCATGTGTAGGGTATGTGAGTGTCTGATGGATAACGAGGTACCTAAACAACTTAACCTGAGTAGTAATGGGATAACTAATGAAAGTGGCATCGGTGAGCAATATCTGCTATTTGGTTTTTCCTGCTCACTTGTGTCCCGTAGGACCCCGAGTACTTGATTCCTGTTCCTTGAATATTCACGCTATCCACATCCGGGAGGCTTATGAACCCCCCTGAGCCAGAGCTTGATTCATTCTTATTTCTTGGGGCTACACTTAGTTTGGGGCTTTATTACTATTCTGTACTTATGCCATGCTTTACTGCTTTATTTAAGATTGTGCGAGGATGCACCTGTACTGTTTAGGTCTGTGACACGTTTTCGCTGTATCTACAAGCCCAGTCACATTTTCGGGTTCCCAGTCGTTTACAGCCGTCCACACAAACCTTGAGTCCGTCTCGGAGCCGGCCAACTTCGTTGCGGGTAGCTTAATGGGGTGGCCCCCTGAAACATTTATGAATCCTGTGATCGCTTTGTCGTGAATGCCTCGTTGGGTTTTGATTTGGTTTTTCCGAGGTTGATCGAGTGTGTGTTGCTATTTGTGCACCCCTGCAGGGTAAAACTTTCTGAAAGCCGTGTCCGCGGTTATGGACGACTTGGAGCACAGTTTCTCGATCATAGACAAGTATAACTAAAGTACCGCTTTTAACTTGACTAACTATCTGACTAGTAACTAGTGCAACACTCATGGAATGGATAATAAAACTGCCAACGGATGGGGGGTTGTTCGTCCGCTTCCTCGTTGGTAAGCGAGGAGGAGGATGGATCTGTTAATATTACCGTTATAACTGTTGTTATCAATTCACGGACATCCGTCTATCTCTGGTTAGGCGGATGGTTAGTGAGTATCTGTAGAATTGTTAGGTATTATATTTTGCTGCAATTGCGTCACCCCAGGTTGTGTCCCCTTTAGAGGCATAAAGACTTGCTGAGTACCCCTAGGGTCTCACACGATAAATTGTTTGATTCAGATGAACAGGTAAGCTCGCAAGATGGATACTGGGTGGAGGAGACGGACGATGTTGGCAACGATCATTCGGTGTAGAGATTCCGGGAACGGGGATCCGTGAGATCTGTGGGCGGAATGTGTTTATTTATGGGGCATCTTATGCCGATTTGCTTCTTATCCGTACTCGGATCTTGTTTTCCGCTTCCGCCTGATACTCTGATGTTTGATGTATGAGGAGCTATCCTAAACTATTATATCTATCTAGGATATTTGGATCTTGCCGTATGGCGTTGCAATATTTCTATTTCTTTAGATGGAATGGCTCTGAGGACTGTTGTATGGTGGCTTGCATACATACTCATTTGTGTATGTAGTTTATCCCTTCGCCTGCCGATTACGCCGCCCGTTCTTGTCCCGATGTTTGGAAATGGTTAGGACGGCCGAAAGGTCTACCTGTGAGTGGCATTTGGGCCCCACCGTACTATTAACCATTTCCATTCATCCAGGCTTGTAACTAGGAGCGTAATTCACCGAGGTAGTTACAACATATATGAGAGATAGATGGTTTTTAAGATAGGAAAAAGGGCTTGGGTTGAGACATCAAAGTGTGAAGAACCAATAAGAGCCATAGAAGTGCGAAAATAATCAGAAAAGCTCCAAGAGACTAAAATCAAGCAAATGACGAACATGAGTAATTGCCAACCTCTCAAATGAGAGAGGGCGGTGGCCTAGGCCACCATATTTGAGTATGCTTGGCTTGGTACCACGAAGATATATCTTGGGTCCATTACCAAAACTCATCATTAAGCTCACATATCTCTAAATGATATTAAGAGGAATGATTTTGATTGCTTTGGGCATAATGGGGGAGGGATGGTCCAATCAATTAGGACCGCACTCCCCCTATATCCATGCCTACACCTAGACCAAATATGAGATGAAACATAGGTGAGAGTGCAATAACATCAAGTCAAGCTCCTTGAATCTACGATATTTAGTTCATTCCTCAAGTAGCAAAACCTTGCTTCATCAAGTGGCTTCGTGAAGATATCGGCAAGTTGATATTTGGTTGGTACATATGATAGATCAATATCACCTCGAGCAACATGATCTCTAATGAAGTGATGGCGAATCTCAATATGCTTTGTCCTTGTGTGGTCCACCGGGTTGTAGGCAATCTTGATGGCACTTTCATTGTCACATAGAAGAGGCACTTTGTCACAATGGACACCGTATTCCTTTAAAGTTTGTCTCATCCATAGCAATTGAGTGCACGCACTAGCAGCTGCCACATACTCGGCTTCGGCGGTGGAGAGAGATATACAATTTTGCTTCTTGGAAGACCAACATACCAAGGACCTACCAAGGAATTGGCAAGCCCCAGATGTTGATTTTCTATCATCCTTGTCACCTGCCCAATCCGAATCCGTGTATCCACAAAGAGCAAATGTTGAGCCTCGAGGGTACCAAAGACCATAAAATGGGGTATGAACCAAATATCGAAAGATTCTCTTGACCGCCATTAAATGGCTTTCTTTAGGAGCCGCTTGATATCTTGCACACACACCTACACTCAACACAATATCGGGTCTAGATGCACAAAGGTAAAGCAAAGAGCCAATCATAGACCGGTATACCTTTTGATCCACATCTTTACCATTTGGATTTTGTTCTAGATGAGTCTTTGTAGCCATGGGAGTAGGAGCTCCATTCAAATCTTGCATTTTGAATCTCTTGAGCATATCTTGAGTATACTTGGCTTGATTGAAGAATGTCCCTCCTCTAACTTGCTTGATCTCAAAGCCAAGAAATACTTTCAACTCCCCCATCAAGGACATCCGGAACCTACTAGTCATAAGCTTTGAGAATTCATCATTAAAAGCTTTGTTAGATGAGCCAAAGATAATATCATCAACATATATTTGGCATACAAAAAGCTCCCCATTGACCCTCTTAGTAAAAAGAGTGGGATCGATTTTCCCAACCTCAAAGCCACAGTCAACCAATAACTCTCTAAGGTGCTCATACCACATACGTGGGGCTTGCTTGAGCCCATAGAGCGCCTTGTCAAGTTTGTAGACATGGTTTGGGAAGTTGGGGTCCTCAAATCCCGAGGGTTGCTTCACATATACCAATTCATTTAAAGGACCATAAAGAAATGCACTTTCTACATCCATTTGTTGTAGCTTGAAGTTATGATGTGCCGCATAAGCGAGAAGGATACGGATGGACTCAAGACGAGCCACGGGTGCATAGGTCTCTCCATAATCAATGCCTTCAATTTGAGAATACCCTTGTGCAACCAATCTAGCCTTGTTCCTTACTATAATTCCATGCTCATCTTGCTTGTTCTTGAATATCCACTTTGTTCCAATAACATTGCGGCAATCCTTTGGCTTTGCAACTAACTTCCACACTTTATTTCTCTCAAAGTTGTTGAGCTCTTTGTGCATAGCTTCTAACCAATCCAAATCTTCAAGAGCTTCCCACACTTTCTTTGGTTCAATCATTGAGATGTGTGCTTGGTGTTCACTGAACCTCTTCAATTGTGCTCTTGTGAAAATCCCTTTCCTTAGATCTCCAACCACATTTTGGAGGGTGTGGTCTCTTAATTCCAACATTCTTACTTTTCTAGCTTCGCGACGAGCGTGGATCTCCTCATTGTTTCTTGGAGGACCCTCTTCATCATTTTGATCCTCGTCTTGACCATCAACTTGACCTTGATCATCATTGGAGTCATCCTCTACATTGGGAGGCAAGGATTGACCTTGGTCTTGATCGAGTGCTCTTCTAGCATCAATTTGAGCTTGTCTCAAAACAGTTTGGATGGATCTTCCTTGACAAATTGACTTGGCACCACTTGACAACCCATCGAATGGACCAAGCACCCTTTGACTAGAGTCCACACACTGATCAATATGTTGAGGATCCACATTTTGTCTTTGGCTTGAGTCAATGTCCTCTTCGGTAGATGGAGCATGTTGAGGTTGTGAAGATGATGGCTCCACTCGAGTGGAGCATAGTTCTTCTCAATCCACCATAAGGGGTTCCTAAACGGGGCGGATATAACCCACACCCATTCTTCCTATGGCATCCTGAGGCATTTCATTATCTGCATCACAAGTATCAACACGCCCCCCTTGGGTACCATCATATTCTTCGAAGGTCACACTACAAGATTCTATGACGGCTCCGGAGAGCTTGTCATAGATTCTATAAGTGTGAGATTCGAGACCATAGCCAACAAAAATACCCTCTAATGCTTTAGACTCGAACTTAGACAAACAGACACCTTTGATGAGATAG
This sequence comes from Avena sativa, assembly GCA_916181665.1. Taxonomy (NCBI): domain Eukaryota; kingdom Viridiplantae; phylum Streptophyta; class Magnoliopsida; order Poales; family Poaceae; genus Avena; species Avena sativa. The sequence continues at coordinate 213,249,916 of OV702293.1, forward strand.
AAACACTTACACCCGAACACCCGGAAATAAGATATGTTGGGCTTGTTACCGGTAAGTATCTCATATGGAGTCTTGTTGATTTTCTTGCGAAGGTAGAGTCGGTTTGAAGCATGGCAAGCGGTGGAGACGGCTTCGGCCCAGAAGTTGTATGGAGATTTAAACTCCGCCAACATGGTCCTAGCCATCTCAATGAGAGTCCGGTTCTTCCTTTCGGCCACACCATTTTGTTGAGGGGTGTATGCAGCGGAATATTGATGTTTAATCCCCTCATCACTAAGGAAGTCATTCAAGGTGTAGTTCTTGAACTCGGTGCCGTTGTCACTTCTTATAATCAACACGGGAACATTGTGTTGCCGTTGAACCAAGTTGATGAAGTCGATAAAAGTCCTTTGAGTTTCACTCTTCAACTTGAAGAAATAAACCCAAGAGTATCTTGAGAAGTCGTCAACAATCACCAAGCAATATTTCTTCCCTCCAAGACTTGCATGAGATGGAGGACCAAATAGGTCCACATGGAGGAGTTCCAAGATCTTGTTAGACTTGATTTGGTTCGTGGGCTTGTGAGGAGCGTCATGCATCTTCCCTAGAACACATGCCCTGCAAACACGATCTTTGGCAAAGGAAACATTTTCTTTTAGTCCAACAATATGGCCCTCTTTATGGAGAATTTGCAAAGTTCTCATGTTGACATGGGCTAGACGGCGGTGCCATAGCCAACCCACATTGGCCTTTCCATATAAGCACATCGGACCTGCAGTGGCTTGCCCCGAGAAGTCCACCACATACAAGTCATTTTCGACGTACCCAACGAAAGCGACCTTGAGAGACTTGCTCCACATGAGGACCACAATATCATCATCAATAAAGACGGCAAAGCCCATCTTCCCAAGAGCACGGATAGAAAGTAAATTGTATCCAAGGGTTTCAACAAGCATGACGTTCACGAGTGTAATGTCGTAAGCCACCACAACCTTGCCGAAACCCATTACCTTAGACTTTGACTTGTCGGCATATGTGACGGTGATTTGATCTTCATTTGACACCAAGTCCTTGACAATAGACGAGCTTCCGGTCATATGACTTGTGCAACCACTATCGATCACCCATTTTGACCCTCCGGAAGCATAAGTCTACAAAAGATCAAGCTAGTTTTTAGGTACCCATTTTTCAATGGTTCCTCTTTTGTTAGCAACAAGGGTCTTGGGAACCCAAATAGACCAAGCAATATAACCATCATAAGGGCCAACATATTGTGCATACACATCACCATAATAATCACGCATTAGGACATAGTGAGGGTTAGCACTTCCTACAAAATCATCATGAGACATAGTTTTACCCTTTGTGGTCTTACTCTCCACAATGGTCTTGTTGGTCTCTTGTGCGGGCTTGTCCTTCTTCTTCTTATTGTTCTTATTCTTTGTTTTGGAGACAAAACCAATGCCCCCTTTATCACCACTACGCCTTTGCTTGCTCAAAAGATCATCAATAGACTTGTTGCCTTGTGGAAATGTGGCCTTAGCAAGCTCCCCCTTCAACCTAGCATTCTCTTCAAGAATAGTTGTGCTACTAGATGGAATGAAGTTACTAGGTGAAGGGATATTGGCCAATTGAGTTTGAAGCATTTCATGGGACTTTGTGAGTGACAAGAGCTCACTCTCCAAGGCCTTGTGGGCCTGGTTAAGCAAGCTAAAGTCCTCAGCAAGTTTTTCATGAACCACACCAAACTCAACCTTGTCCTTTTTAGCTCTTTTATATTTAGCGATAACATGATCACGCTCTTTGATGAGTTTGTTAACAATAATGTCATTGGCCTCATCAAGCCCTTCAAGTTTTAATTCAAGTGACAACCTAGTTTCTTGTTCTTCTTCTAGAGCATTGTTTAGGGCCTCTAGTTCAATCATATGTTCATGCCCAAGTTTACATCTTACATCTAGGAGCTCTTGAGTATGTGATAGTTGATCTAAGATGTTTCCAAAATGTAGCTTAGCATCACCTTCTAGGTTAGTCATAAACTCATCAAAGGCAATTAATTCCTTTTTAACATCAAGAGACATCTCATCATCAATTTCATCATTATCTAAGTGAGTAGAGCGGGATGATGAAGATACCTCCGCTCCTCTTGCCATAAGGCAAGTGGCGTTCTTGGTGGAAGAGTTCTCATTCGGAGAATCAAAGAGTGAGAATGTCGGAGTAGAGATGGTGGCAAGAGCAGCCACACCATGAGAAGTTTCCTCTTCGTCCTCTTCATCATCTTCATTGTCGGAGGAGTACTCTTCATGAGTGATCAAGACAATTTCTCCCGGCTTCTTGTTGATGGGATTCTTTTTGATGAAAGGTTTCTTGTACGGTCCCTTGAGAGTCTTCTTCAACACAAGCTTTCCACCATGATCTTCTCTCTTCTCATAGGGGCAACTAGCTACAAAGTGGTAGCGGTCACCACAATTGAAGCAAGTTCTCAATCTTGTGGTATTCTCTCTTTTCCCATTTGGATTGCTTCTCCTTTCCATTTCCATCTTGGCCTTGGCGGGGTTCTTCCAAAAGTTCTTTGCATAGAAAGCCATATATTGACCATGAGCAATCTTGACTTCATCGGGATGGTCCATGAAAAGCCCTTCATCACTATCATCTTCATCCCCATGATCCACAACTTTGGCCTTCAAAGCAACATTGACAACATTGCTCATACCAAGGGCACGAGCACGGGCATCTTTGGCATTCTTGGTGGCAACCTTGAAAGCGGACATCTCTTGCATAACTTCATTTGAGGTCATGAGATGGTAGTTGTGTCTTCCTTGTAGGCTCTTCAAGTCGGTGGGCTCAAAAGGCATGAGTGCACTCACATATTTCCTTTTTATCCATGCATCATCCACATGTGAGGCACCCACATTCCTAAATGCAGTGGCGGTGGTCTTGAGCCTTCGATACATATCTTCGTGATCTTCACCTTCTTTCATGTAGAAGCCTTCGGCTTCATTACTTAGAGCATCGTATCGGTTCCTCCTCATACTCTCATTTCCAATAAACAACACAGTGAGAGCATCCCAAGCTTCCTTGGCAATGCTAAAGTGTTCAATGCGTGGATAATCCTTTGTTCCCAAGCCTTGTTGAATCATGTGCAGAGCTGTGGCATTGAGTTGACTATTAACAATCTCTCTTCTTGTCAAGTTGTTTGGATCCCCAATAAAGAGTCCATGCTCGATGATGTTCCATAGTTCAATGCAAGAGCTGCGCATATGAGTTCTCATTAGTGATTGCCATTGAGCAAAGGTAGCAGATTCTTCAAGCTTAGGTGGGTCACCTCTATTGTATACATGAGGGTGAGGAATTGGAGGGTCGGGAGAGTACCATGAGTCACGGTGCTCACCCTTCCCACCATTATTGTGCGTGGAGGAATTAGCGTTGTCTAGTTTTCCCCCTACCACCATACCCTCGGGGGATACCGGAGTATACAACGGATGGTAGATCCTCTTGGGGAGATGGGGGTGATGAGCCATCTTTGTCTTTAAGAAGTTGCTCAAGCATCTTCTTGACTTCGTTGACCAAGGAAGAGCTCAATCTTGTTTCCAAGTTTCTGAGATCTTCCATGGTCACCGGGGTCTACACCGGAGACTCCGGCCAATCTCAGGACCAGCCTCCGGACTGCCCTTCAGACTGTCCCCGACCAGTTCTTCACCAGCAACACCGGAGACTCCGGCCTTCAACACCGGAGACTCTGGTCTACACCGGAGACTTCAGCCAATCTCCGGACTAGCCTCCGGACTGCCCTTCAGACTGTCCCAGACCAGTCCTTGAGCAGCAACACTGGAGACTCCGGCCTTCCAGCACTGGAGACTCCGGTCTGACCAAAGTCCGAAGACTCGGGAGTAAACTCCGGTGCAGCCTCCGGACCCCTAGTCAGAATGTCCCAGCCATGTCCTGGGAGGCACCACCGGAGCCAGAACCGGAAACTCCGGACCACACCGGAGACTCCGGTCTTGGCAGACCAGAGACTCCGGTCTGGAGTTTCCAGAACTGTGGCAGATGTATGTGGTCTTTTCCCAGGAGGTGTGTGATGTTTATCTTATGATAATATCAACCTGTGGACAATAACAACCTGTAAAATGATCTACTTGTTGTTAACGAACACCAAAAGTGATTATGACAATAAATGCCCTTTCACAAATCTTCACGAGAGAAGATGTAGCTTCAAAGGCAAACAATCAACATGTTCATCATATCATCCATATGACTCATGATTTAACTTTCGGTATTCTATGTTCCGAGGCCATGTTTGTACATGCTAGGCTTGTCAAGTTTAACCTTAGTATTCGCATGTGCAAATCTGGCTTGCACCCGTTGTATGCACACGTAGAATCTATAACACCCGGTCATCATGTGATGCTTCAAAACGAAGAGTCTTAGCAATGGTGCCTACCGAGGACGAACACTTTATTACTTTATATTTATTGAGAGGGATCATCTTATAGTACTACCGTTGCGATCTAAGCAATATAAGATGCATAAAGGATTAACATCACATGCAATTCATGATATGTGATATGATATGACCTTTCTTCTTGTGTCTTTGATCTCCATCTCCAAAGCATGGACATGATCTTCATCATCACCAGCGTGGCGTCAAGGTCAGTGACGCCGCTTCATGGTTGTCCATCACTAATAGCAACTACTACAACTACTTGGAATAAATCTATTACATGATGAATAGACACGCATGTCTTAACAAATTTAAAGATAACCATTAGGCTCCTGCCGGTTGCCATAATACAATAATGATCATCTCATACATCAAATATAATTACAATCTCATCATGTCCATATCACATCACATGCCCCTGCAGAAACAAGTTAGACACCTCTAATTTTCTTTGCATATTTTACATGGCTTGGGGCTTTCAAATAAGAATCGTTCTTACCTACGAACTAGAGACGCAACAATGATACAAGTGTTGTCGGGTGAAGATTGTAAATTGGATCTTAACTATGGTGGGAGAGACATACACCCACAAATCCACTTGTGCAATACAAGTTGCACGTCAAGCGTGGAGCAGGTTTCATGTGTGCGGACATGTAAGGTTAGCCCGGGCCGCTTCATCCCACCATCCCGCAATATGCAAAGAACACGAAAATAAAACGACAACAAGAGCGTCAATGCTCACAGAACCATTGTGTTCTACTCTTGCAACAAACCTACGCATAGACACGGCTCTGATACCACTATAGGGTTCGTAGCATAGAAAACAAAAAAATTCTACCGCAAGGACGAATAAAACCAAGATCCAATCTTGGAAAAGCTAAGATCTAATCTATAAGACAAGTGCAACGAGACAGATGAGAACTAACCCTCGAAGATCCAAAGCCTTAACGAGATCTAATCTCGTGGTTGATGAAGATGATCCTTCCGGTGTTGCGATCCGACAGCACTTCCGCACTCAGTCACATGTACGAATTCAATGAAGACCTTTCTCTCCCTGTTCGAGCAGGCAGCAGAGGTAGTATATCCCCTCAGAATCCCAGCAGCACGCGGCATGGTGGTGGTGGAGGAGAATTCCTACAGGGCTTCGCCTAAGCCGGCGCAGGAAGGAGAAGGGATGAGAGGTGGTGGCTAGGGTTGGGGAAGGGGCAAGGGGGGCGGCCACCCCTCCCCTCTATTTATAGAAGGAGGGTGTGGCTAGGGTTTCTCCCATTTGCCCACCTCCTCCTAGGGCCGGTGCGAGGGGGAAGAAAACTTCCCCCCCCCCCCAAGTCTCCCCCCTATTTTCTAGGGATTTGATCTTATCCATAGGAGGCTTGGCCGACTAGGCTTCTTGGGACTGATGCGGCTGGACCATGGGTACCCACAGCATTCCCTCATCCCATGTGGCCCCTCCCAGGGTGGTGGGCCCACCGGTGGCCCTCTAGAACCTTCTAGAAGCTCCGATCAAAACACCGAAAACTTTTCCGAACCCCGGAAGATGACTTCCATTATATGAATCTTATTCTTCGGAGCATTCCAGACCTCCTTGTGATGTCCTGGATCTTGTCCGAGACTTCGAACAACATTCGGTCTCCAACTCACATTCCATATCTACTTTAAACAACATCGAACCTTAAGTGTGTCACCCTACGGTTCGCGAACTATGCAGACATGATCGAGACACCTCTCCGATCAATAACCAATAGTGGGACCTGGAGATCCATAATGGCTCCCACATATTCAATGATGACTTCATGATAGAAAGAACCATTAACATACGATATTGATTCCCTTTGTCACGCGATACTCTACTTATCCGAGGTTCGATCATCGGTATCTCCATACCTAGTTCAACCTCATTACCAATAAGTACTCTTTACTCGTACTGTGATATGATATTCCTTATGACCTAGTCACATGCTTGCAAGCCAATTGGATGACTTTTCACCGAGATGGCCTAGAGTATATCTATCTGTCATTTGGATGGACAAATCCCATTCTTGATCCATGTGCTTCAAATCATACTTTCAGAATACCCAATACCACCTTTATAACCACCCAGTTATGAAGTGGTGTTTGATATCATCAAAGCACTCATCCAGTGTTGGTGATTAACATGATCTCATGGTCAAAGGATTAGGTTACTATGTATTTGAAAGCTTGTAGCAAAACAAACTTAATGACTTGATCTTATGCTATGCTTACTATGGATATGTGTCGATCACATCATTCTCCTAATGATGTTATCTTGTTATTAGTAACATCTAATGTTCATGATTAGAAAACCATGATCATCTATTAATCAACAAGCTAGCTTAACAAGAGGCTTACTAGGGACTCTTTTACGTTTACAAAATACACAAGTATCAATGTTTCCTATTAATACAATTATAACATGGGATGCAAACATTTATCATAAACACAAAGATATAATAATAACCACTTTATTATTGCCTCTTAGTCATATCTCCAACATCCTTCAGTGGGCCCTCCCTGTACCACCAGTCCAACCAAAAGAATGTACGAGTGTGATCCTATACCAGGTGTCTAGCCCCAACGTTGAACAAATGCTTGATTTGTTGTATGGCTTTACAGAATTCCGAGCCCCTGAGGCCGTTGCCAGCGAAAAATTTCGATGCATCGGCATATTTTGCTTTGATTTGCTGAGCCCAAATCAAGGTGTCCCCTTGGTAGAGCTTCCAAATCCATTTAATGAGAAGGGCTAGGTTCATGTTCTCGGTGTTGGTTAAGCCCAGCCCCCCTTGGTCCTTGGACCAGCACACCGTCGGCCAGTTGACAAGATGGTATTTCCGTTTTGGTCCCGCACATTCCTAGAAGAACTTGGATCTAACCGAGTATATCTTCTCATGGATACCATCCTGAAGAAAAAATAAGCCCATGGCAGAAAAGGGGAAGGTTGTCCAGACAAGAGTTGGTCAAGATCAGTCTACCCCTGAGGCTAGAAACCTACCCACCTAAGGTTCAATTATGCCAGCAAGTTTTTGCACGATAAACAACCATTGCTCAATAGTGAGCTTGTGATCAAAGACGAGCAGGCCCAGGTTTACAAATGAGAACCCTCCCAATTTGCAGTTTAACATCCTGGCTACCCGTAGCTATTCTTCCCTTGGTTGTCCCATCACGATAATCTCGCTCTTATGGTAGTAGATTTTTAGGCCTAACATCTCCTCGAAGCACATAAGGAGGAACTTGAGGCTGGCTAATTGTTGGTCGTCTTGATGTACCATGATTAGCGTGTCGTCGACGTACTACAGGTGCGTAATTCCACCCGGAATTAAGTAAGGCACCATGCTACTAATGTGACCCGCAGGGTTGGCCGCAGACAGCATGGAAGATAAAGCTTCACCAATAAAGTTGAACAATGAAAGTGGGTCCCCTGATGTATTCCGTGCCGGTTACGAAAGAGTGGGCCAATTTCCCCATTGATCGATATCGTAGTCTGGCCAACCGAGACCAGCTGCGATATTCTATGAATGTAACTTCGTTGAACCCTTTGCAACGTAACACTTCTAGGAGAAAGTCCCAGTTGACACGGTCGTAGGCCTTTTGATAGTCGAGCTTTAGGAGTACCCCTCCAAGCTTTTTGCCACGTAGCTCATGGATAATCTCGATGAGTGCGAGAGAACCATCTAGGATAAACCGACCCTTAATGAAAGCTGCCTGATTGGAGCTAATAATTCTATTCGCAGTTGGGTCTAAGCGCGATACAAAAGCTTTAGAGATAATCTTGAAAATCACGTTGATTAAAGCAATGGGTCGGAATTGCGAGATTGATTCAGCCCGAGGAATCTTAGGAATAAGAGATAGCACCCCAAAGTTTAGGTGAGACACGTCGATCCTGCCTAAAATGAAGTCATTTAGCATATGCAGCACTCCAAGCTTGACATGCGGCCAGAACGTTTTGAAGAACGGCACCAGAAACCCATCCAGGCCGGGGGCATTATCAGATTTCATGTCCTGAACCACCGCCTCGAGTTCCTGTTCACTAAAGGTGAGCGCTAGCTGTGTGTTCTCCTCGGCATTGACCCAGACTCTTTGCTGTAGGCTTGTGCAGGAGGTGAGAGCCACAGGGTCTCTATAGAAGTCATCGATGTGTGCTTGTATTTCCGTCTTCCTAGTGATTGGACCCTCCTTAACAAGCTTCCATTCGGTATTTGTAAGCTTTTGATAATGTACTGAAATGCCTAAATACCTGATAGGTAAAATGGCGATATTGATGCTATTTTGTAGTTTTATCCAAGGTTTTTCGTTGTTCGTGTTCTAGTTTTTTTTTTAGAAAGCTAACATTGGTGGGCAGCTTTGCCACTACGGACCAACCGGCCAGAGTAGGTTCGCTCGTCACTATCCCAATCTTGATAGACCTTGTTGCAGAGCTCGGTTGTGTCCTTGCACAGCATCTCCGGGACTGTTGTCCCAATCTTCTAAGAAGTCGCGGGAGAGAGCGCGAAGCCATGGCTACGGTGGAGCAGCCGCAAATCAAGCACAGCCACCTCGCCATCAGAGGCCTCAACCTCCACGTAGCCCAAGCAGGCACAGGTCAGCGCGCCCCTCCGTTCCTTCCTCGAGCACCGCCGTAAAGCAACCCAGAACGCACATACCGGCGGTGGGTGGTGACCGTTGCTTGCTTTCAGGTGAGCTCGGGACGGTGCTGTTCCTGCACGGCTTCCCGGAAATATGGTACTCGTGGCGTCACCAGATGCTGACTGTGGCCGCCGCCGGGTACCGCGCCGTCGCGCCGGACTGGAGAGGGTACGGGCTATCCGACCAGCCGCCGGAGGCTGAGGAGGCGTCGTACGCTGACCTGCAAGAGGATCTCCTGGCCCTCCTCGATGCGCTCTCCGTCCCCAAGGTAGCATCTGGCCCTCAATTCTGTGACATTTCTGCGAAATCAGTGTGTCCTGACCCCGGGGTCAATTCTTGATTGGGGGAAAAAATCTTGGTTGGTGTTGATCTCCAGAAATCAATCAGTGCGTGGGTCCTTTTGATCTCCTCGGTTCCAACAAATGGAGTTTTAAAATGAGCTATATAGACTTTTAGTCTCTGGTCATCTTCAACACTAGTCCCACAACTTGCATCCTGAGAACATTTTAGTCAAATTTGACCAAACTTTATTAAGTTTAACAGATTTTGATCAAATTAGTCAACCTATGGCATCATAATTTTTTTAAATAAATCTCTGTGTATTTTTCTATGACACTTGTGTCCTTTGACCAACATGTTGGCCTACATACAAAATAGATAAAATACTAGCAAGGAATAGAACCGAACTCTTGACCTTTCCATTGCTAATTACCTACTCAAGCCATCACGTTGAGAGCTCCTAATTATATTACAACGAAGGATGAGAACTCTATTTATACAATATAAGTGAGTACACGCGTAAAAATGCTCACATCCGCTGATTGTTAATGCAAATGGGGCAACTAGTGACCTTTATTGATTAAGTGTGTATACCCGGACAATATGTAAACATTTATTTTAGACATTTTAAAAATACATGTTTTAACGTTGGAAATTTTATAAAAGAAATACAAATTTTCAATGTGAAATAATTTGTGTTCTGGGCTCCATAGAAAAGAAAAAATTAAAGATCCGGATTTGTAGACAGTGCACCTTCGAATCTTGTTAGAATTTTCTTTTTTTTGTGTATCCCAATACAAATTAAACCGAAATAAAATTTTGGACACTAAAATCTTATATCATTGTCTACGTGTACGTAATTATAAAAGTGTTTTTCATACTTTGAATTGCATTTTTTTAATGTTCAAATAAATGCCTCCACATAGTCCGAGTTTCAAAATAAAGGCCTCGACGGATGACACACAAGATTATGCTAATAGCAGATGTGAGCATTTTGACATGTGTGTGCGCTTAAATTGTATAAAAACAGTTTCGCCCTTTGTAATGACATATAAGTGTTGTTCAATGTAGTGGTTGGAAGAGGTGATTAGCAGTGGAAAGATCCCAAGTTCGATTCTCCTCCTTTGCTACTGTTTTATCTATTTTGTAACAGGTGGGCTTACATGTTGGTCAGCATCAAGGACTTAAGGTGTCATAAAAAATATACAGGGATCATTTTGAAAAAATGTGGTTGACGAATTTGGTCAAAAACGATCAAAATCTATAAAATTTGATCAAATTGGACTAAAAAATGCTCGTGAGATGCAAGTTGCGGGACTAGTGTTGGTCACTTTGCAAGATGTGGGACTAAAACGCTTCCACGCTGCAAGATGTGGGACTAAAAGCGTATATAGCTCTTTTAAAATAAAAGGTTGTGTGCATCAACAGATGCAGAAGCTGGGGTCTTATTCCTCTTTTGGAAAAGAAAAAAACAAATGACTGGAGTAACCAATCTGCTTACATTGCTTAAATATGCCTACCGAGGACTGCTCCTCTTTTTTTTCTCAATAAAAAAACAGATGGAACTGCATATTTGAAGGATTTGAGATGAATTGCTTCAACAACTAACCCTTTGACATCTGTAACAACAAGTACGAAAATCCTCACTACGATCATAGGATGTTTTTTCCGCTTATCTTATGTGAGAAACACCTCTATGCAATGTATGTACTCTGATTAGCTGGGTTTTTCACTTGTTGACAGACCACCTTGAGTCAGCTGCTCTATTTCCAGAATTCTGGTCTAAAAATGAAACTGGTGTACTCCTATTTTTCTTCTAAAACGGGTCAATTATCTCGGTGACTAGCCTAGAATATATGTTTTCCATTGAGTTGATCTGTTTCAAGCTTGCACTTAACAGAATGACAGGCAGCACCAATAATCAAGTTTGTCCTTTTTGGTCATGTTAATCATTATCTACACATCGAACACCTTGCATAAAAGAAAAAAATAGGCCAAAGGAAGTGTTCCAAGATATAAGATCAATAGGCTAAAATCAAAATTTCTCTTCTGACAACTTCCCTTTTCGCTTAAACTTCAGGTTTTCCTTGTGGCAAAGGATTTTGGAACCATGCCAGCCTATGACTTTGCTCTTTGTAACCCCAACCGCACATGTGGTGTTATGTGTTTGGGTATCCCTTTTCTTCACGGTGGCTCCTCCTTCACCACCTTGCCAGAAGGCTTCTACATTCTGCGCTGGCGGGTTATTCTCTAATCTGAACCCACAGTAAAGATGGGTAGAGAATTTCTTCATGATGCGATACAGAAAATTTGTGAATTGTAGGAACTAGGAAGGGCAGAGGCGGATTTTGGCAGGTATGACGTAAAGCGAGTTGTGCGAACCATCTACATTCTCTTCTCTAGAAGCGAGATCCCAATAGCGAACAAAGATCAAGAGATCATGGACCTCGCGGACCTATCGACTCCTCTTCCAGAGTGGTTCACCGAGGAGGATCTTGCCGTCTACACGTCCCTGTATGAGAAGTCCGGTTTCTGGTACCCAATGGAGATGCCATACAGGTAAATATAACTTGGGTTTCAGGTTATATGACAGTGGGGCAACTTAATAGTTAATGCTGTTAGGTCGGTCTATCAAATTTTGACAGAAGAAAAGTGATGTATGCTGTACCACTTGGCAGGTCTCTCCATAAGAGGCAGCCACTTGAAGATCCAAAGTTCCAAGTCCCGGTGTTTGTGGTCATGGGGGAGAAAGATTACGTGTTCAAGTTCCCTAGGATCGAGGCCGTCTTGAAAGATGGCACCATGGCGAAGTTTGCACCAGACCTCAAGGTCACATACATCCCTGAAGGAAGCCATTTCGTTCAGGAGCAGTTCCCCGAAATGGTCAATGAGCTCCTCCTTAGCTTCCTCAAGGACCATCCTGTGGCTTGACAGATGTTCTCTTCTTCACCCGAGACTGCATCTCACAAGCATACACATTCCGCAATGTTGTAAACTTATTATATGTGGCTTCAGTGAAGGATATGTTATGGCTGATATTGCTTTGAGTATGCTAAGTCAACTATGTCTGAACTAGTATATATGTTATGGCTGTATCTTGTTTGTACTGCTAGATTTATCAACAATAAAAACGCCACATTATTTAGGGCCTCCTCTGACCATGGATTTTCTACCCAATCTGTGCAAGAGTCGAAGTGTTGGCCATCAAATTTAAATGGAATTCCCGGAACCAAAGAGGCCACACCACTGGCACACCACTGGAGGTTAGAAATGCCAAATATCAAACAGAACATCTTTATCTTTTAAAATACAAAAGACCGAGCAAATATCAGTTAATCAAGTGTGCGTGTCTAGTAGCGCCTGCAAGATTTAACATCGTTCATGCAAAATCAACTAGCGACTACAACGTTATACCGCCATCTCCCCTGTAGAGATTCTGTCTGCCTCAAACCTGCTTGCACTTGCTTCAGGACAGGAAGCGTCGAGGATATCTCATCCAGTTTGCTGGTGTGAAAATTCAGCACACTCAGCTGGTCAGGATTGCTTTTTGTGCTGGCTTTGAGGTGTGCTTTGGGATCATCTTGTTCCTTAAGCTGTGGTGACATGTCTCAATAAAATAAAAAAATTACTCGTAGTTGATTGATGCAAACACCATTGTCTAAACTTCAAGGCTAATCAGCATGGGTGCAGAATAAGATGGAACAAATATTTCATGGAGTATGCTACAGGGAATTACTGACACCGCAAAGCAAAGCATGAAATATATCATGTATACTTCTATTTCTGTTTCCTACAAAAATCAAGCCACACGTTTGAGCATAATCAACCCAGGAAAAATACACACAACACAGGAACAAGCCGATCGATCCTTGTCAACGTTGTGGAGAGAGAACAGATATGTTAATATGTACCACACACAGTTTTCCAAACTTCAAGGTTAATATTAATACTCTTTTCGATCCATGTAGTCATGTTTTAGTGCTAGATCATCCGAATCTAGACAAATATGAGTCCATTAATTTGGATCGGGGGTATTAAAGCTGGGAAAAGGTGCAGGCCAGTTCCAGGGAGATTTTTTCTTGTTTTCAATGTTTTTGTTGACTCTTCTTCACATCTGAACCGATAAAGAAAAAAACTGTACACAAAAGACATGGAAAAAGCTCCAGTTAATAGGGCAGGTATGAATGAACTAAGTTTTAGATACCTATCTTAATAGGATATAAAATGTACATATGGTGTAAAAATGGACCGAGTAAATAGCATAGGGAAATCAACACTCATAATATTAATTTGATTGATTTTTGTTAACTATGATTAAGAAACTATAATCAGACACCTAACAGTTTATTAACGTGTGCTGGTGGCCCAGTTCAACAGTTTATTAAGAAACACTTTATTAATCAGAAAAGGCACTTTTTGGACTTGATGGTCAATCGACAAACTTGGTGTTTCTGTTTTGTTATTCTTTATTTCACGAACCTTGGTTAACTATTGATTTGCAAGAACATGCTAGTGTTGCTGAGTGATCCTTTGTCCACATTAGCTACGAAGAATCGATACAACAAAACAACCAACATATCAAACAGGACATCTTTAAAATACAAAATGCTAAACAAATATCAGTTGATCAAGTGTGTGTCTAGTAGCTCATCTGCCATGCGAAATCAACTAGACTACAACGTTATATGGTCTATCTCAAGGAATACATACATATATAGCACTAAGAACTGTGCAACATTCATGTTCTTCTAGATAGAAGCAATGGATATGTCCATCGATCCAGGGTTATCGGCTAACTTCCTTTATCTAGCTATATCTCGTGCCCACCTGACCTAGATTTAGACCTGAGAACGTACGGGGAAAAGTGGAACAAATCTTCAGTTCAGGATCATGTGAATCTAACTATCAAGCTCACCAGCAGTAGCATATGTCCATGCTGGCTACTTTGATTCTCAGTACACAAAATAAAGGTTTACAGATCACAAATGTTAGCGGGTGATTAATATTCTAAACATGTAAGATTTCAGGTGGGATGGGACTGGGACGTCCGCCTCCCAGCAGCTAATCATCCACTTCTCCCACTAACCACAACCCCCTTATCCCACTGACCCAAAAAGTTAACTGGCTTATGTGGAATGTCCCACTATCCCACCAAATCCCGCCTAAACTAGCTGGCTCGGTTGGTACGCGCACGCAGTACACATTGCAAGCAATCCATTCATACACAGTATATTAAACAAAACTGCAGCACACCACCGGATACAGAACTTCGTATGCAGGAAATCTCCACAACCTCAAACAAGAGTCCAGGAAATCTCCACAACCTCAAACACAATGTAGTACTGGAAATTAAGTTTCAGAACCTCAAAACATAAGCAGCGAAAATCTCCAAAATCTCAAAAAAAAAAGATAAAATTACAAACAGCAAACAATTTGTTTCAAAAGGTAATTTCTCGGTCTACATCAGCAAAGAACTTGCACAAGCTTCAGAGGTTGTTAGTTGCCTGCGTGTCTCCAAACAAATCATTGCCAGATCTGCAGTTTCAAGGCAGTAACATCAACAAAATAGTATGGACACACATAGTAAATTGCATCAACACAGGCAAACCAAGCACCTAAGTTTTGAGGACCCTGTAACTCTTAACTGTCTCCAGGAACATAACTGGGAACAGAGGCAAACAAAGGCAAGAGTTAAATTTCCACATAATTCAGACATAATTGTTTTGATATAACATACAAGGTAATTAAATTTCCGCAAACCAAGAGCTAGCTAGATGAACTAAAACACAAGCTGTATGATCGTTTGTGCCAAATAACAGTCCAGATTAGGAGCAGTCCAGATGATAACATTCCTCCATATATTATGCTGCAGACTAACACCACCTGGACCAATTGTACACACTAACACGATCTGGACCTCTTCACAAGAATGTTAAATCATCCAAGATGGGTAAGCACCTGAACCCCTTGTATATCATGAACTCGTCTGTTATTGTTTCTCTGTAAGATGGTAGATACGTACAGTGATGTGGATACAAGTAAACTGATATTTCCATGTGGCCATTAGAATCAACTGAATTCAGACCTAACAGAAATACTTAACATGAACCAGAAAATCCCACACATGAATTCAAGATCTCACCTTAATTGCTGAAGATAGGGTGGAATAGATGACGAGGGGGAGGGAGACGGCCACGTCTTAGGAGGAGAGGAGGCAGGCAGGCATCGCCGCCAGCATCTTGTCCCCGCGGAAACGAGCCGTCGCCGATACCTACCCCCTCTGGGGGCAAGTCGGAAGTCCACTCCGGTGGAGCACATAGGAATCGATTAAGAGGGCTTCGGCGGCACTGTGACCGAGGGAGGGGCAGAGAAGGCGGCTGTGGCGGCTCTGATGCCTGGGGAGGAACGGAGAAGGCGGTGGCGGTGGGCTGCCAGGCGGAGTCAGGAGAGAAGCAGACACGCCTAGGGGCCGGTCGAGTCAGGACAGGTGGGCTGCCAGCGGCACTGGTGGGCTAGTCCTATTCAGCCCGAATGGGACAAACGAGTTCAGTTAATCAAGATACGTGGGTTTAGGGACACGGGATGGGAGCCGGAATAGGCAGCGTGCCCGTCCCACTTGATATTTTATAAATGCGTTGCCACGGTGTAAAAAAATGACATGACATTCTGTGCTTGAAAGGTTCAGCGACTGTGTATGCGTTGAACATTGCCAAGCAACCAATGTAGACATAATGCACGTTAATGTCCCAATTTTTACATTAACAGTTCGATTGTGACACCATCTAGTCCAGAGAGAGCATGCAACTCGAGTTACTCAAACTATGTATCATGCTCACTATTACCAATTTCCATGCTCACTATCTTTTTCAACTTCCGCAATACCGGTCCTAATTAGACATCCAAAACATGGCAGGCATCTCAATTTAGATATCCCCACTTAATTTTTTAGGTGTAGAACTCAATTGTGCCATTAGTTTCTAAATGTAAAAAAAGAATTTAAATGAGTTTGATCGATGTGTGACAGCTCAACTGAATTAGAGTAGTGGTACAAAAGAGAAATTCACATAAACTCAGTTGGCGTACTTAATCAGCTTATCAGGGAGGCCATATGAGCAAGGGGGAAAACTACTCAACATAGAAGATTAACATCATAACATATTTACATCCCTACACATTGCACTATAATTCTTGTATTGCGTATTCGCACAATAATGGGCATGCGCCATGCCCTTAGTTTTCGCACAATAGTTAGCATGCTCCATGCCATTAGTTTTTGTGTTGTGCCTAACGAGACAATGCCCTTGTTCATCTCAGTTTAGACAATGAACCTGAGGAGCAAAAGGTATTGTGCTTTCCTGCTCCAATACCATGAACCTAAGGGGCCGAATTTACTTGCTCTTGCCTCGGCTTTTCTATGGAATTAAGCCTAACTCATTACTCTTGAGCAATAAAATATTAATAACCAGTTACACCGTTAGAAATTGTTAAATGTGGTGGAAAGGATATGACAATAACAATAAGAAAAATTATATTTCATGTTGTTGCTGCAATATAATCAACCATGTGTGAAGAACATGGCAAATGCAGCAACACCCAGAAACTAATTGTATGGCACTATTTTGACCCAAACAAGCAGAAGCTCTGCTTTTTGTACTGAAGAAGAGGGAAAGGAACAAATGTTCCAGTTACAGATGTTGTTGCGATAGAAAGGAAAACAGAAGAAAAAACTCACACGTTAACCACCATGTACACATTGAAAAGGAGGCTAATTCCTAGCTTGTCCGGACATCTCAATGTCAGCTCGAATTAACATTGCAACCTCACAAGCGATTAGGCTCTTCCTCTGACAATTATCCTTTCTCTCATTCCAACTGTGCTAAGCAATATAAACAGCAATATGGAGGGCTTCATTTTTTTTCTTAATGGTGCTTAAGAACGTGGTTATTTTTGGATTTTTGTGGCCACTCTTGTGCTATGCGGGCTTAGACCGTGCCACACCTCTTCTGCAAAAGGGCAAACCAGGGCCAGGTGACCCGCCGTCTCTAAGAATTTGATCATAGAGACAATAACTATCATCATGAGGCCAACCTCTGGCTTGCAGCCTGTCATCCGTCCATTTTTTATTTTGAAAGAGTAACCACAAAAATAAATTCACTTTTCCCTCAGCCTTTACTCTCCACGCTTGTGCAATATATGGCTTTTTTTGAAAACTGCAATATATGGCTTTTTCATTCTTCCCAAAAACTAACTGCATTGAACTATGCCCGCTTTGATTATCTTTGACTTGCATTGAGAACTTTCTCGACTGGACTGATCTTTAAGCGTGAAATCGCTTTTTCTATGTTTGTCAGTAAACAAACATAGAAGGAAATTCTCCCAACTATGCATCTGGAGACAATTCTTTTTTATTACCATAACTAAAACCTAACTATAGGCATTTACACAGTATTTGAAAAGTAATGGAGACCATAATACCATAAGAATTGAGTGTCACGCTTCCAACTAACCTTTGGCACGATTTTGTCATATCAAGTACAACTTTCTTCCCTCAATTATTCAATCAACGACTGCCCTTAGCTCTTCTCGCTCGGGAAAATTTATGTGTATCTCAGACTTAGAATGGAACATCAAAAAGTTTAGCCATCAACAATTAAATTGAAGAAACTACTGATCACAAACAATAAAGGAAAATCAAACAACGATACAATTAAAGACTTATGCTTATATTTTATCAGTGCATCATAATTCAAACTGCAACCCATTCCGTAGTGCTTGCATCAATGTTCATAATATGCAACACAACTCCCCCTTTGAAGTGCAAATAAGTAGCAGGCTCGTGTCTGTATTGGGCATCTTGATTAACCTTCAAATCAGGAAACGATAAAATGGCCAGATTATTTTCAGTTCATTAATGCAGGATGCACCTCAGTTACACCTTGGCTGATATAAATTCCAGCACTTTTTGATAACCCAAGCTTCATCAGTCAAAGCATAAGAACTGCGTTGTACTAACAACCAATCTGGAATCGAAGCAATCAAGTAGATTACATTGACAGGCATCTCTTGATCTGATATGGCATCTTTTTTCATGCAAAATGAAACATCATCGAGCCAAACAAAAGATCAGAATATAATAGAGAAATCATTTGAACGAATCCTACATTGGCTAGTATGTCAGACAAAGTAATGATGAAAACTGTAAACTGATTTCTATGTGTGCATTGTAGATAAACAATCAATGAAGTGTCAAAGTTAAAGAAAGAAAATATGAAAAATATTAAGAGGTGCTACCTTATTTTTGCTGGAAAATACAGGAGAAACGAAGATTCATATCACCACATGTAGCAAGGACTATGATAATAAATCTAGGGAGATGGAGTACATCTTAGTAGCATCTATTATAAGATAAAAGGCATTAGACATTAAATATGGAGGAGACTCGCTCCTATAACATTGTCTTCTTTTTCATAGACTCCTACTTGCATGTAGACTGCGCCTAGAGCACTTTTGGTCAGGAAGGATTGCAAGAATATTTTATCCATTGAATTAGCTCAAAATTTAGGAGGAGACACATCTCCTCAAATACAACTAAGAGGTTGTTCATAGATTTCAAGATGCGTGTGGAATATGGTATCTGAAGAAAAATATAATAAGTTCAAGAGGAGGAGGCATGGCCATGCCCATGCCCATGCCCAATGCGTAGGAAAGTCACGCACCGGCGGAGCTTGTTGAGTTCTAGTCCAGGGAGCTCCTGGTTGGTGAGGCTATCCCGCGACCCTGATTGGCAGTTTGAGGGTGAGGGAGGCCTCTCGGCGATGTGGGGAGGTGGCTGAGGCCTGTAGCAGCTTGGGGCGGTGGCGGCAGCGTGCTATAAGCATATCTGGAAGCACCCAAAATTGAATTGTAAATGTAAAGAAAAATGCACAAGTCTAGAATGGAATAAAATTAGGACACATATGTTAGCCAAAACCTATCTATCAATTATTCTAATTTGGTATTTTTTGTTCGTATAAACATCAGAAAAGGTTGGGTCCCTAACTCCTTGTAGTCTATTTCTCTGTAATTATATGAAATAGCCAGCACCCATCTGTGATATTTTTCTGAAGATTTGCAACCTTGCAAACAAAGTGATCCACCGAGAGACCCACTTCTACTTGTTAAAACTGAAACAGTCAGCAACTGAGGCTCACCTCCATGTGATCTGTCAGCAGTATCATCAGGAGTAAAAGATAGGCACTAATAAAAAGCTCCATGTTGTGCTGCTCTCCCTCAACTGGAGAAGCACAAAAAAATGCAGTAGACAAATTCACTCTCTTTGACTACTTAAAAAAGGTACTCCATATGCGCAATCATAAAAAAAGAATATTGCAGTGTTAATAAGAAACTTTCACATATTCTTAGGCCTGGCAGGAGAAACCTAATCAGTAACCACCAAAGTGAAAAGTAAAACAAAGGGCTATGAAGCATCATCTTTCAGGATGAAATTAAGAAATTTCAAGGCATGGGAAATGTACTCCTTAGTCCTTATGGCTCAGACTTGTATTCCATCACAAGAAGAACGCCATATAGCATAGACAGAGGCAAGGCAACACATACATGGAAGCAATAAGAAACAACAATATAATAACTTGCATAAATTTCTACTGGTATAGATGCCTCGATTGGGATCAGGTGTATAAAGAATGAAGGAGAGACGTGATGATGAGATAGCACAACACACAAAACAATTAGGAATAGGAATAACTACCAGGCTTGTGGTAGGTAGGAAAAAGTCACGAAGGAGTGCCTTTCTCTAAAACAGGACACATAAACTTAAAAATAGTCAGGGCGGAATAGACTTATTCACCTTCCTATCCGTGAAAGTCCACTATCTATCTGATTTGGATCTGTATGATTGTATCCTTTCCCATCTTCCCATGGTTAATCTCGCCCAATCCCTCTACAAAGCATACAACTATTCACAGATGCATTTAACAAATGCACATAATACAAGCATAAGAGGCCCACTTACATCAGGGATTTGAATGCATCAGGGAGCCGACGCCAGGAAAGGATTCGATCCTACTGCTATGAAGAGGACGCCATGCTCGAGGCCGAAGACAAGATCAAAGAAGGCCATGGCGACATGAGGGGCCTCCAAATTCCAGATATGACCAAGGCGACCATGGGGTTGGAGAAGGTCTCTAACCAATCCTGTACTCCCTGGGTATGGGCAGCAGCGCGGCTCATGTGTTGAAGATGGACAAACAAATCTGGCCGTTCTCTTTCGGATTGCGGGGGCGTGGTGGTTTGGTGTGGGCAGATCTACGGCGGCTCAACCGGGAGAGAGGAGACTTTTTAAGGTCAGCGCTAACTGCGTGTTGAGGAAAAGATCACGCGCTACGTAGACCCACCTGTCGGCGCCAGTTTTCATTCGAGAGGGAGAGGTTGGACGAAGGAGGCGACGTAGTGGTACAGGCAGAAATCTTCTCTTTTTTAGATTTTATTAGATTTAGATAGTATAGAGATGCAGTGTCACCAAAACTGGTTGGGAACAGCTCTATGATTCAGTTTAACTAAATTTCAGTTACAAAATTGCAATTGTAGTAATTAAATTGCAGTGGCAGATTTTAACCTGGAATTAATAGACAGGCAGCTGAAAGAAGTTTCAAGACTTCATATAACAGATGGCTAAAGTTGGTACTGTTTCCTACTTTCCTATACTAGTAAATGGGCACGTGCAATGCACGCCTTCATAAGTTATCTAAAAAATTGTATCCACTCTCTCACAAAATAACATAAAATACTAAATGGTATGTATTATAGATAAATTCAAAATAGTGGGATACCATGAGAGCTACCTGTGCATGCTAATCCATCCATTAATATCTTATAGGGAGCATAAATTAGAGCACTACGAGCACAAGTTTTCGGACGGAAAATTCTATCGCCGTCATACTGAGAACACAAGGTGCCAACCATCACACCACACCACACCACTGAGAAAAAAATTGCATATGTCATGGTCCAAGGAAGTTGCAACTATTTTAACACTATCACCAACCACACTAACCGGACCATCCAACCTAGCAAAATTTTAGCACGGTTCACGGACCGAGGATTGAACAAAGAACGGATGAAGAACCAAGACACACCAACTATGTCTCTAGTTTTTGTTGTGTGGGGAGGGTAGAGCCACATGCCACGGGCTCATATATAGGGGGAGCGAGGGCTTGTGTTGCACATGGGGGATATGAGCAGAAAAACATGCGGGGGAATTTTTGCGACAAAATTAGAAAACCCCATGAAAACGAATGGGAGTTCCTTCGTTTTCACAATCTAACACGGCTATACTTAGTGCACTTCATGGACAGAGGAGGGGACGCTAGCAAGGCATGCTTCTTTCACGGACCAGTGGAAGAATGTCCAAAAAAATGTTTTGTTATGTTGCTCAACATAGCGTCTGGTTAGTGGAGTAGTGTACAAACGGAGAGGAAGGCACCGTGAAGTAGACACCGAATACTTGCTCCCTCGTATCCGGACACTAACTAAAGTTGCTCCTCATATCCAACGACGCCCTAAGCATGCAGATGTAGCACCGGTGGTACCAAATCCGCGTTAGTAGATAAATATGATATATAGGTTAACTATCTTAGTACAAAGTCATAAAAACTGACGCCTTGCTGAAATAATAGTCTCACATTCTCACTAACTTACCATTAAGAAAAAACTTTGAATAAACTAAGAAACAACAGACTACCTCCACAATCTTCCTGATTGGAACTAAACCATGCGTGAACAAAATAAAGACACATGAGCGCATGAACGGGTAATATCTCAAATGGAAAATGGCATTAACCTGAAACTATAACCGATAGGATGAGAATCACAAAATGTAGAAGTATAACCAGAGACGAAGAACTTTTAATGGCTTTTGCCCAAGACATAAAAATATGTAATAGCACAATTTGAAGCATTATATGATGCCCCTTTTACCCTCATTTTCACTCACACCCGTGTAGAATCGCCAATGACTTTTTTCACATCAACTAAATTGTAAACTCACAACCTATAGCAAACAAAAGTACACGACCATTAAGCAGTATTTCTCTATTAATCGGGTGAATAAATTAATCATTTCAGAGATTTTTAAATCCATGCAGATTACAAGTAAGGAAACTGCTGTTGTATTTCCTACTACTATCCATGTTATGCACCATTGAAAATGGTAGTTTCCAGCAAATAGAACTATACATTATTGTCATGTAAAAGTTCATAGATAAGTTGACCTCTAAAATAAATCAGCAGCATAACATCCCTCATCACTTATGAAGGTGCTATAAGAGGAACTTCCGTATGAAAGTCAAGGAGGCATTTTTCTTCTACAGGGAAATGTGTTTTCCTTTTCAGTTCAAAACAGGTATGGCTAAGGAATGTCAATTTCAAGCGGGTTTAGTTTCACTATTTAGAAACTAAAAGAACTAAAGAGAAAACAATGTTTTATCAAAGCTTGATATTTGTTGTAGATCAGTTCATGAATAACATTATTGGCATTTCATCAAACCTGACAATGTGTCCCCTTGACATGTCATCATAGGTCAACAAGTTGTGGAAACTCCAGAATCATCGCTCTTGTTTTAAACTACAAAAAATGATGAATGAAATAATAATAGAAGCCCATAGTTAGAAAACATTGTGAAAGGAAATCAAATTAGCATACAGCTCAATTAGTCATACCTTGTGGACTTCAGTGTGACTGAAACACGTGCCGTTTATCCTACCAATCAAATTTCCTGCAATACACAAGCAAATACTGGCTTATGTCGAACCACACATGTAAACACAAAATGTGAGATAATTAATCAGTCTACGGAGTTGGTCAAAGAGCTTTAAACTGGTTGTGAAAACACCAGGGTATGAACGACTGAAAAGACAAACCACATCATGTTATCCTTGTCTGAGTGGCTGAACAAGGTACAGTAGTGATTTGAAACATCCAATCGATTGGCGTGTGCACGCACAAGAACCTGATTTCAAGGAAAAATGTGAACATGAGCTCGCTCCTTATCCTAGCAACCACGAAAATCTGCAGATTGATTTAATACTAGACAGACACGCGAGCTTCGCCTCGCCGTCTTCATGATATTTTTTCATAGCATGGCTGGTGCGTTGCATTTGTCCACGGTAAATGTTTTAGATTTGTTTGAATTTTTTTACTTATTTTTTCTTGCTGCCTAGGATTAGATCAGATGATATAGATTTTATGGGTGAATTATGGAGCTTAAATCATCTACTCCCTCCGTCCTAAAATAACTGGTTTTCACTTTGTCTAAATCTGCACATATCTAGACATGTTTTAATACTTAGATACATGTGTATATAGACAGAGTGAAGTCAGTTAATTTATGACGAAGGGAGTAAGTTTTTTGGCTGAAACATTGTACATGCAGAACCGAACACAGTACATGAGGCAAATGTAGAGTTTAGATACAGGATTTAAAGTAGATACGTATTCTTAATACAGACAACACAGTAGAGTTTAGATACAGGATTTAAAGTAGATACATATTCTTAATACAGACAACACAGTAGACTTAGCAATGGCAATAATAAGCTTGCATGTGTACGGTGCTAGCAAATTTAACACTCGATCACAGATATAATTTCTCAAGGCCTACCTGACAGCCTAAGACGGTTTAATTATTCATAGCATGTTTCTTCGAAATGCCTCAAATTGGCTGAAATAGCCTTGATAATTTCTCTGCTTGAACCAAATAGAGCAAAGTAACAGGAATTCACCAACACTAACCGAGTAACTGGTGATGTAGGGGACATGGCAATAAAATAACTATGCGCATAGCATAGGCTCGTATATATATGCATCTAACTTCAACAGCAAGGTTTAGTCCAAAAGTCAATACAAAGAATATGAGAATAATTTGTTCCCAATGGAACCTATCCATTTGTGGACCATCACAAGAAGCAAAGTATGGTAAGAACATGTTGTTTGGAATAGATTTGTATCCATAACCAGACAATCGAAAAAGAGTTAAACATGTAAATGTGTTGCATAGCAAAGTACGGTCACTTGTTTTCAAATTATACATAATTCAATAGTTTTTTGTGCATGACACATGCGAGAATTTCTAAAAGTATATAATGTGCTTTCAATAGAAGGTTGATTACCCAACTTGACAGATCATAGGATTAGTCGATGGCTCGATGCAATCCAAGAGTAAATAAAATATCAGTATTATGATTTGGGGGAAAAAAATCTTGGCTTACAACGGTGAAGTATTAAACCTCGATCTTTGACTAAAATCTGAAGGCGTCACAAACTCGGTACCTTGGTTGCATGCCAATTAGAACCATAAGGTTATTTTCAAGAAACTTCTTAAGATGCGGAAGACAGATGTGGGCAGGAGATATGTAGAGCATATCCACACAGGAACTACTACGTGCGACGTGATTAATTTACTACAGAATATATATTCAATGGTGTCCACCAAGAGCAAAATAGATAGACTCAAAGTTCACCTAATACAATGAGACATATTTAGATATCTGACCAAACAATAGCATATACTCCCTCCATTCAGAAACATAAGACATTTTAGCTTTGTTAAATGAATGTATCTAGACGCCTTTATGTATAGGTTCACTTCGAACCTCTACGAACCTCTACACCAAAATACATCTAGATACATTCGTTTCACAAATCTAAAACGTCTTATATTTCTGAACGGAGAGGGTATTACATTGATCGTGGAATGCAAACAGCTAAGTAGCGACATCTCACTACTTCGCAAAAACAAAACTGACCTAAAAGGGACATATTTACCAATTAGATATCTCTAACATGCATGCAAGAGATAGTTGGTCTCCTTAGCATCAACAGTCCACAAAACATCCACGAATCAGTTTGAAGAAGGAAAAAAAAGGATAAAGCTCAAGATACACATATATGAGAGTTTATTGTCGAACACAGAAAAGGTACCCCGAGCTTAAAAATATGATGACCTTGCGAGTGGCGATGAGACACAATACATCACTGGAAATGAACATGATAGTTCAATGTGTGAAGAATCCATAATGTGTCGCTAACAAAGAAGGAACTTAATTAGATTCAAAGAAAAGTTGAAAGAGGTATTGACTCATAATAGTGACGATGGTACTGCAGTTCTAATTTCTTGACAGCTAAACAACTATAATTTAGTTACCGCTATTATATAACATGGTTTCTTGGAAGTTTTAGCAGTAAACATATCATATGACGACCAATTGATCTATTTCACAACACATCCTACCATCAAAGGGAAACAGGATTAGCAAATCAGCCAAATCATGGAGCTTTTCAGCTACAATACATTGAATGATCATGTTGTGATAAAGTAAAACAGTAGGATGTCATTTATAAGAAGTCTTTACCCATTTTAAACATCCTAATCTGTTAGAAATTCATTGTGAAGAATATTAAAGATAAGGAAGAGGTTAGGTAAACACAGAACAATTATATCATAATTGATATCATGGGTGCCAATTCTTTTTATAGAGCATTTTTACGCAGCAAGCAAAAAAGATGAATACCTTTTAACATAAAATCAGTACGCTTATAGGGGCTAGATAATCTTGCATTTGCTTTTATGAACTTTTCAAGCAAACATCACTGCCGGTATACACGATAATCTTAACCTTTTTCAGATGAATGGCCATGGATATATGATAAAAGAACACCATGAACCACTAATTGGGACAGTCAAGAATAATGCCAGGGAATAAGGACATACCAAAGCTTCTTTCAAAAGAGAATCATCAAAACCTGATGCCTTCAGCTTCAGCAAGATAACCTTGTCATAGTGGATGGAAATGTTCTGTTTTTCATGCTGAAATAGCCTGCAAGTATATGAATGGAGATTGCATAGTAGATCTACATTGATGTCCAACTGTCAGCCAGGCATTGCAACAATGCAAGTAGCGAACCTGAGCTAGAACATTATAACAAAGGAGAATTTTACCTAGAGTACCACAATGCCGCACAAATTGATTAAGGGTAAAGATTAGAATTTTAGGCATGTCATAATATATCTTACATGCTCAAAATTATTTCAATATTTTAAATCATCATAAGCAACTGAGAAAACCATTTGCACACTGAAAATATGATCATGGCGCAATTATTATTGCTTCGCGACTATATAGATACAAAACCATGCAGCGGTTCTTTGTACTTCAGTTTTTGGACTTAGCTATCAAGATCATTAGAAACCCCCACCGTCACAGCGGTTCTTTGTACTTCAGTTTTGGACTTCTAGTTACCCAAAGCAATCATACATGGCCCACAAAGGAGATACAGAAATGACACTATGGCATACTAAATTGGGTAAAATTAAGCTCCACTACCGGCACGAACTATCGAGCTAGAATTTTCAAATAGGATAAAAGATATGAAACTTTCAAGATTGCACAATGTTTCCATGGAGCCAAACCATTACACACTCACACTTACGAATGCTAAGATTAGTAGGTATTCATTCGAAATTAGCCTTCCCTATCTTAGATCTATGACATTCCCACAATAGCAGATTAACCAATCAATTGAAAGTTTGAAACACAACAAACTGTAACCACGAAGCATCACAAACCTGAAGCTATACCTTCTGCGGGTCAAATAAATTTTTTGAAAGGCAAGGGAATCAGTGGCAGATCCATGCCTCTAGGTGAGAACAGGGGCTGAGCCATCGAATGCAATTGCCTGTTTTGGCCTCTCTTACTGCCTGTTTCTACTTCACTAAGTCAAGTTTACTTACTCCATATCACCTACAATATGATTAATGACATATTAATGTAACATAACACTACTGTTAAGGTGATGGATATATAGAATGATTTGATTTTTAAAATTGTTGTCCACATTTGCCTATCAATCTGGCACATGAGACTCTTTCTCAGTCTTTTTGGCGAGCACATCAGTGCAGAAAACTTATTATTGATTGTTACCACGATATATTAGAGGTGCTATATGATCATCAACAGGAGGACACACATATGCTTGACGATGCATTTTTATGCATAATGCTAAAACGATAATCTAATACCGGCCAACAGTTTCATTTATATGATCATCAACAATATCTTTTTCCTAGCATGCATATATATTGTACAGTAGGATGCGGCTAGACTATATTGGCTAACAAAACAAATAAAGCAACAATTTGCGTTTTACCCCTTGTCCAGTTGGGGTGTCCATATGCAGAAATCTCCATGTGGCTACTCATGATGAGCAGCCGGATGCGGATGCTTGTGGCAAGAGGCAGCCCCACAAAATCCCTGGGCCACCTAAAAACAACAATATGTTTCTTGTATCCTTTGTCATGCAATAAACAACGTAAGAAATTAAAATATTTTAGAAAGACCAACCAGTCTTCTCTAAGATGTTGTAATGACACAAAATTGCAATATGGAGCATTGTTTTGCTGAACTAATCTAAACCTTCTTGATACACTACGAAATAGTGTCCCCACACAAAGGATTGTCTGAATGAGGAGCGAAAGCAGTATGATAATATAACCCCTGACTAACCATCTGACCGGAAACCTTATGAGAATTTTTGGTTCAATTGTAATTTGGTCTAGATAAAAATATGATTTAGACATATGCATGTCTATATAAAAAATCTATGAAATCCGGTGACCACGTGGCATGAGTCATCTACTTATTTAGACGGTCTATGCAAATCAATCAAAAAAATTAAAGGTCATACCAATCGACAGACTAAATGGCTAATTGTGTCAAAGAAAGGTGTGCATGGCTGGTCATGATAGAGGCGAAGGAAGGAAGTCCAGCTTGCATTAGATTGGCTGTCGATGATGACCTACAGGTCTTGTGCTCGGTGAGGTTCAGTGATGTTTTCGTGATGCACGGGCTTTTGCTGCAGAGCACATATCTCATAGAATTTGCTCAATTTAAGCAACCAACGTATGTACTCTGTATTAAAGATGCAGAAAGAAAGAGAAGAAAGAATACACCAGTTAGGCATGATATCACCTCCGGGCTCTCGCTCCTTGCCTGAATGAACATCAATACGCGGGAGCAGACATGGGAATGGATCCATGGTGTGGCGAGGGCGGCGACGGAGACTGGGAGGATAGAGATATAGACAGCACCATCTAGTGGCCCGTATCGGGGGTTGGACCTTTTACCATCTCATGAAAATGGGTGCGAGCGGTAACAAAAATCCCAGTTTCCTACCCGAGGTGAATGAAACCTGATGATTGTTTGTCCAATATCGAACGGCTGACAGCACTGCGCGCTAGGAGTGGTCTCACCAGACGGGTCGACAACTATAGATTTTAGCTAGAGCATTGCAATATATATTCCAAGACTACCGATCCTAAGACTACTGAAATTATAGTTCCCTAAAAAAAACTTGCAATATATATTCAGCTAGAGCATTGCTTCACAACTACAGATTTCACATGCCAACATATAAATTTATCGGTTCTGCACTCAGCTGTACTGAGAAATATGTAAGAGAACTATTTAACTTTTGTGCTGCAGCAAAGAACCATGAAACTAAGAAGACACCTCCAATAATATGTAATTTTTTAAAAGGAATAATGTGCTTCATGCTAATTTCATCTTAAACACATAAGTAAAAAAATAGCGGAACCAGCTGATAACTTTCCGAGCTCGGGTAACTATTTCTCTACTGTATTTTATATTCGATAAACTCATCGTATTAATAAAGTGGAGGCACAACCACAGGGGCATGGCGAGACCCTTGAGAATGCACTACAATTATTAGGTAAATACGGCCAAAATAAAAACTGCAATCTACTAAGAGCTATGCGTATAGAATATGGATATAACTATAAAGGAAGAAAGATCAGTCTATGCTCTTCGGTATTGGACATTAGAAAACATACCATATAACATGATGCAGATTGAAGAGCCACACATTGAGGAAAGATCTTTGTCATGTACATTGTAATTCCACTGTGTCAACTCTCCGCTCCATGGTGTCATTGTCAAACATCCGCAAAACCTGATTGGTCAATGATTCCTGCGAAATGGCTCGAGTTGTTAGAATTCTATTGCACAATACCAATCGACACAGGCACAGTACCTTACTGCGTGCGCTACCATAAGGAGATAAGACCGTTGGCCACCTCCATGGCACAACCGACCAACAAAAGGCGTGGCTTTGGATTGTTCATAAAATATGGTTAATTATATCAACATTTCATCTCAAAAGAAGTATCTTTTTTTCCGGCTAAGTTTTTTACATGCAAGCACATGTAGTTTTGCACTATCTCTTTATCCTCATATAAAGAACAGAAATAGCTTTGGGATAAATAAAGAACTTCATAACAATCATTAAGGAGTAGGCATAAAACTGCGAAACAGCGCGCTCTGCGAAAAGGGACATCTTCGCTGATCATGTTGACGGTCTGGTGGATCTAGAAGCAGCGCAATGCGGTGGTTTTCGACAACGCGTCACCAAACATGGGTGCCCTTCTCGGTACAATTCGCTCCAAGGCTCGGGATTGGGCTGCGGCTGGGGCGACTGGCCTTCGCAGCCTGCTGCCGGCAGCCTAGTAGGCCTAGTGGGTTGAGTTGTACGGGTGGCGGCTCTCTTGAGCTTGTATATATGTTGTGCAGAACTCTCTTTTCCTATCAATGAATCAAAACGCAAATCTTTTTGCGTTTTCGCAAAAAAAAAACTGCCAAACAACCTATGAATGGTATTAGCGCCCAGTTTTCTTAAAGTCCAGTGCTATTACATGAGAAATAAAATCTCATATGCTGCAAAACCACAATAAACAATGACACAGTCAGCAAGACAATATGAAGTAGACTGAACTTATTTTTTAA
This sequence comes from Avena sativa, assembly GCA_916181665.1. Classification (NCBI taxonomy): domain Eukaryota; kingdom Viridiplantae; phylum Streptophyta; class Magnoliopsida; order Poales; family Poaceae; genus Avena; species Avena sativa. Next base: position 213,280,106 of record OV702293.1, read on the forward strand.
CTCCTTCAATTCCAACATTACAAATGTTCATAACAATACAAATGTTCATAACAATAATTCCAACATCCACAATAAACAAATGTTCATAACAATAACTCCTTTAAATGGAGCAAGGCCTCTGAAAACATATTGGATGATGCATAAAATCATGTATATTCATTCGCACTTGCAGCCTGTTTGGACTACTACCATCAAACGGCTTGTTGACAAATATTGAAAAAATGCAGAAAGAAAAATACAGTACCATCCATACCAAATCTGAGATGGTCACTTATTCAAGATCAAGCGGAAAAAACCATGCAGTAAACAGAGTTAACTTCAGAATCAATAAAACTGAAGGAATTAGAGAATTAAGAGAAATCATGATTAGGGAATTAACCTTGCGGACAAAAGGCTATAGACAAAGGATAAGGAATAGAAGAGTTCTCTTATAGTCATACATATTTTTTGGTGTTTTGGCAGATAATAAGTGCTTTGCAGGTAGAACAAAATAGACCCAAGTTATAGAACACAGTAGCCACAAGAATATCATATGTCATTTCTAGCATGCATGGAATTGTTTACTACCTTTAGTTTTATGAACTGAAGAAGCATTACATATCTGGCTACCATGCTCTGACTCAGATGCTAGGAACAAACCAAGTTGTTAGGCAGAGATAAACGTTCTTGGCTTTCACAAGACTCACTTCATTTGGCTGGGCAGATGTGGGACACCCACCACCAGGAGTAGACGTTGCAGCATAGTCGGCGCGCTGCAGCACACAATCGCTTGCTCACCCCCCTTCTCTTACAATTATCTGTTGTGTGACCCACTGACCCATGCGTCATGGGAGTGTGGACCGTGACACCGGGACAGGAGGGTGACTTCGCCTCATCTGGCTACCGCTGCAGGGGACGGCAACACGGAAAAGGATCTGGACAAACAATAGGTCAAAGAAGATTCATATCAAAGACAATAAGAAAATCAACTTCATGAACAATCCAAGAAGAGCAGGGTTCTTCACCACCAACAGAAATTAGTGGATCAGGCGGATCACCGAGCAGGAAAGAAATTCTGGAATCGAACATGATGGACGTCCCCTCCTCCCTCTCGCATCCTGGTATCATCCAACCGCGAGATCTGAGATGCAGCGGCATGACAGAGCGAAACGGTGTAGGGTATGGTCGGATCGAGGTGAGGCACTTGGAAATCCTGAGAGGAGATGCCGCTATTGGAGAAGTCGTGATCGGATTTTGACCTGAGCGTCCAGAAACCTAGGGCATTCAGGGCGTAGAGGGAAGTGAGGAGAGGAGAGATACGAACGGGAGCGGGGGGTGCGGGATGGAGCGGGGCTGGGTCTGGGCACAACGCACCGACAAACAGAACACACAGGCCCACAACCAGCGGCACAAGATTGTCAAAACGCCCCGCAGGTGGCCGAGCTTTTGCTCACGCTTAAGCCATAGAATAATTAGTACTATTGTCACTCTCTCCATGAAATAAAATGCAGGGGAAATTAAAGTTAAAAAGGTTGATTTCAATAATTTTGTAGTACAGTTTCATGGACTGAGCGGAGGTGGAGGAAGTCCTGGAGGTGAATGAGCCGGAGCTTCGTCTTGGAGAGCGTCGGAGAAGGTAGGTGGCGCTAACATGGACGCCGTCGACGCACGGCTCGATGTGCTCCGAGGTCGGATCCTTTCCGCTAGAATAGTATGGCAGTGGCGCCGACGGCCTGGTCGATGCGGCCACACGTTGTACCTGGAGATGGCAGCCCGTGGGCAAGGAGCTCGCTGGAGGAGAGAAGCGCAGCAGGACAGGGCCAGGCAGGGAGCGCGCCGGAGCAGTGCGGGGCGAGGCGCGCAATGGGGAGGCGATCTGGCGGCAGTTGCTTGGCCGGGCACGATTCATGACATCATTGGGGGATTTTGTGTTTCTTCTATTGATTTTTTCCATAGGGCTTGAAGAGAGGAGCCGGGGCTGAATGGCTTGAAGAGAGGAGTCGGGGCTAAATTTTTCCTCTGCCGTTGCTAGATGCACATTAGACAAGGAATAGATTAATATTAGCGGTTACAGTGCGCTGATCGAACGGTGCTAATCTGGCTGTGTGCATTTGACTGGGTGTACTTAGGAAACAAAAAGTTTGCTTGTTTAATAGTAATAGAGAAAATCATGAAAGACATTAAGGTTAAACAAAGTGACAAGGAGATCCTAATTAACAGAACTAGGGAACCTCTGGATTACATGTTTTGTGAATCGCACTTCATGAAAGAGTTTTCAGCTTACTTTGACAAGCAAAGTAGCTAAACACAATATAGAGAGTTTGAAGCATGATAGAGGTCCTTAAAGTTTGAAGCATGACAAGGAGATCCTAATTAACAGAACTAGGGAAACTCTGGATTACATGTTTTGCGAATCGCACTTCATGAAAGAGTTTTCAGCTTACTTTGACAAGCAAAGTAGCTAAACACAACATAGAAAGTTTGAAGCATGATAGAGGTCCTTAAAGATAGTAACAAAATAATATGCATACTTGCAACTCAAACTTTTATATCTCGAACATATTTCAACCAAGGTACAATTTCTAGCTGAATAATAGAATGACACACCAGAAGGTAGTTCAACATGAAGCATCGGAAGCTTCAGAGCATGATAACACAATAATAGAATGACACACAATGAATACAACTTGATCAAACTCACGGCATGTCTTTCAGTTCAAAACGTTGTGAACTTTTACAGCTTGATCAATCTGAATGGATGAGGTTTATAACTTGGTCGAAACGTTGTAAACCCCATCCAACACTAGTGTACATCCACTACAGATCTCGCTGTCAACATCCGACGCTGCAGAGTATGTATATATCAGTATATGCTTCTGGCAGTTGAGCAGATCACTATATTGTGTTAACAACAGAAGTTGGCTGCAAACTGTCAGCTCTCTTCACTGTCCATTCTTATTACTTCTTTACAAACACAGAAGCGCTACTTTCATTCATTAAGAACTGTACAAAGTTGCAAAAGAAAAAAGGGACCATGCAACTTTTTTCTAGCATCAGGAATACAAGCAGCTTTTTTCTTCAGCGATGTGGACGCAGATTTTGGGCTCTGGAGGAGGATCCATGCATTATTTTCCTTTCTTGAGACTATTTACACAAATTTTGACATTGTAAAAGAGAATTTCAAAAATTGTAAAAGAAACAATAGTTCGCATCCAACATCAAATGGGGCCAAATTACCTTAGTTTAACCTGTCCTTATGAAGATCATTATTCAGTTGATTCCAACGATTGCGGCTCTCAGTATATTTCGACTCGGGCTTGCTGGGGTGCACCGCATCTTTGGACCTGTAAACACTTAATTCTTTAGCCAAACTAGAACAATTCTGGTAAACTAAGATGTGCATTGACAAATAGCAAGACAAGCTGAACAGAAAAAAAATTCGACAAAAATAACAGTAGAACCAGGCATATTTGGATTCCAGCAAAGGTGTCTCAGGTAATATGGTGTATACATTTTACTTTTGACAAGTTCTGGAGCCCCAAATTCTTATTGACTGGGGGTAAGAGTTGGATGAGAAAAAGCGTATGGTCATTACCCTCCTATGACAATGTTCCTAATTCTGGATGGCTCCCGGGGAACCTTTTGAATAACCAACCTGCAAATAAAAAGAAAAAATAGCTTACATACAAAAATTGTACATTGATTAGAGTAAAGTTAGTTGGTCGACAAAACTAACCCTTCATCGTCGTCTTCGTCTCCAAGGACAAGTCATGACATTTCTCTTCCAGTGTGAACAAAGAACTATGGTTTGTAACAGATACGACCAGATCATGTTCTTGTACCAATCTTACTTCTTCCAACTGTCACTGGAGTAATTTATAAGAAATAACACATGTAAGAAGTAACTCTCTAAAGGGTAAAAGTATATAACAGGCAGGTATAAAATGGGCTCACTCATCAAAGTTATTTTCATACTCATCGCCAAGCGTAATCTGAGTGTTGGAAACAGAAAAGTTGCCTTCTGGAATAGACAGGACTCTTCGAATCTAGAAAAATAATAAAGAACTTAAGTAATTTACATAAAGTGTTCCTGCAGTTATATCTTTGTACATTTAAGAGTTATACCCTTCTGGGAATTGCCCGGCGGGTTTGTCTTCCTTCTGTTAAAGAATGTGCTGTCTCACCTTTCACGATCTGGAGAAAGCAAGTGTTAGCATCTCCTCAAAATTCAAATCCGCCAAGCTTTTCAAGAATAATGGATATGACTTACATTTCGACTGTAAATGTGCTCCTCAACTGTCTCACAAGTGACTAGCCTATAAACCACGACAACTTTTTGCTGCCCATATCGGTATGCACGGTCAACAGTCTGATTATCCGTACTGCAAATAAATTAAACAAATACAACTTAACAAAATCAACCATGAACTAATCTGTACTAGGAAAAGAAATTTAGTTACCTTGGATTCTGTGACGGGTCAACGATGATCACTCTTGATGCGGAAACGAGGTTCAATCCCAGGCCACCAACTTGCGTACTCATTACGAATATCAGTGGTTCTTTTTTCTCAGAATTCTTCAAGCTCTTCCCTTCTCCTTTACGCTTTTCCGGTTCATTTTTAAAGACCTACATTTCAGAATATTATATTACACTATTGTTGAGATGCTTTGTTCTTGCTAAAGTGGTAGAGTGCCCACAGGGCCAACAAGACAACATTGCCTTAGGCTGCTCACTTGTGATGTAATTATCTATGTACTCGATGTGCTATTAGTTATTTACGCAATGCTATATACTAAATTGAAGAGACAGTACCTCCACAAGTCTATTTCTTTCCTTTGCCGCTGTATCACCGTCCATATAAAGTATTTTTTCTTCGTCCACGATACTTTGTAAAGCCTTCTGCATGTACAAAGTCAGAATACCATGGTTAGCGTGCGAAACAGTTCTCGCAAAATTCCAAAATTTGCATAGTCACTCCGTGTGAATTTGAGGAAAATAGTAAGAACAGACTAAAAATAAAAGCTATTACAAAGTCTGGATAAAACCTGTAAGATTTTGAGCATTGGAATTGACTGTGAAAATATTAAAATTTTATGCCCTTCTGTCAGTAACCTCTTCTGCGATGTTAGAATGAATCTGTGTCAGTTCTTCACATATAAGAATGATAAATAAGATTTACAATAAACATATAAGGACTGACCACTAGAGATAGTATGAACGAAACTTTGCAGGAGGACTCGACGAGGTCGTCATTAATTTGATCTGATTTTAGGATGTCCTTAGAATACTGGTTGGCTGGACCATCAGAACGGCTCATTGTCAAGATTCTAGGATGATTACATATATTTTCTGCTACCTGTTTTGTGAGAAGAAAAGGACATAAAAAACGGTGTGAGCAGAAACTACGGAGAACTTGATTGGGAAAAAGGAACTAACTTGACTCTCAGGAAAGACTCCTAGAGCGCTGTTCCGTGGTACATTTAGGAGCTTTCTGTATTGGGAAGCCTGAATAGAAAAAAAAAAGGAAGAAGTAAATGAAAAACAGATAATCCAGGACTGCGGGGTGAAACTAAAAGATGTAAACCTGATGAGGCGTTAATTTCAGCCACACGGTAAGCTCTTGCTTCTTTTTTAGTATTCCCTGCCTCTCTAATAGCCTTTTTGTCCGCCGTAACATGTGAGGACCAACGCGTTCTTCTAGCTTCTGTACAAAGAACAAGAACATGTTAAATTTGGTAATTGAGAAGAAAAGTAATTCTTACTATCGCTGACTGTCAGTTTCATTAAAATATACTACCTCTGTTCCAAAATATACAGCCTATATGTTTTGGAACAGAGGTAATAGATCTTAAACTGTTACCTTAAAAGCTCTGATGGCTTGTCCTATCAGATCACTTCTTGCATCTCTATATTTTCCTTTATCAATCGGAATATCAAAATGCTGAAGAAAATAATTTGCATCTCCTAATAGACCTGGGCATGCAAAGTTCATGAGGGCATGGAATTCCTGCAATCAAATAAGAGGGAAAATTCAGCTAGTTACCAGTAGACGTGAAGGAACAAGGAAAGCTCATTAGGTATTTACCTTCATGTTATTCTGGTAAGGTGTCCCTGTCATCACTATCTTATTGTTGCAGTTGACATCATTTAGAGCTATTGATGCTTGAGTCTCGATATTTTTTATCATATGGCCCTCATCAAGAATAATGTAATCCCAGCGACTCTCTTCTTTTTTACCCACGATGCGTGTCTTATGGTTGGTGAATAGACCATATGTTGTCAATAGTATACCACCAGTCTGTATAAAGATTGAGATGTACCATTATTGCCTATGCAAAACTGTTTGCTATTAAATTTTTTTGTGCTGAAATAAGGAAATTTTAACAATGCTAACCTGAACAGCATCTTGCAGTTGCTTATTCTGAGATTTCAAACTAGAATATGAGAATCTGCAGCAGGTAGAAAAGTAATATGAGAAAATTTAATACATCATTATGCTGGGTTCACTAATGAAGAACTCACATTTTCAATCTGTTTGTAAGCCCGACATGATCCAATTCTACAACCCACTGTTTCAAAACAGTTAGAGGGACAATAACAATCACATAATTGACAAGTTGGCTGTCAAATAGACCTCGCATGAAGGCACAGACCTGAAAAACAGTTCAGTAAATATTTGTAACATAAAACAGCATGTGAACTAGCCCAAGATTATAATGCATTTGTACCTCTCTAGTCTTTCCCATCCCCATGTCATCCCCCAGGATACCACCCAACCCTTTGCAGTAGAGATTCCAGAGCCATCTTAATGCGCCATCCTGATGATGGGCTAACTCTCGGAAAACATTGGCAGGGATCTCATAGAATTTGTTGATTGTACCTTGTGGCATCAACCGATAGTATCCATCCCTCAGAGAACCTATTGGCCAAGCATCTAATGCATCTTCGCCAGTCAAGGTTGCATTTGTGGCAAAAATAGTATACTCGAAAGTGACAGCAACAGTGTTCCCACAAGGAACCTCCTCAGAGGCCAGTAACTTGTTTCCAACCACCATATTTACTTCAGTCAGTTCAGTGACATAGACATCATTCTTGCGAGTGGGATAATTGGGCCCAATAATACGAACCTTCGTACCTGTTCGTACAGTGCCTGAAAAGATACGGCCAAAGGCAAAGGATCTGCCATTGGCAGATGCTCGAATCATCTTAGATAAGTATACGATAACAGGGCCTCTGGGATCGCAACTTCTGACTCCATCTGCATAGCGGTCCTCAACTGGTCCTTCGTAGAGATTCTCCAGACGATTTTTTTGTGATTTTACTGGAGAGGGGAGATGGGAGATCATCATAGTGATTAGGCAAGGACTGGCTGGTAGCCACGTCTGCATGTTCTTCTCTCCTTTGTGATTCAGAATTTCCATGATGGGATCATAACAGAAATGGACAAAACCCCTCTTACATGTTGGAGAGTCTGTCTTCTTTGTTGTCCAGATTCTTGTGGCAGTATCGTAGAAATTGTCTCCCCAGAGCAGCTCCATCATCATCTCTTTATTAAACCCACAGTCAGAAGCATACTTATCAGCAAAGTTTGCCAATGTAAATGCCCATCTTTGCGAACCAGCAGAGAAAGCAACAGTTCCCTTTTCTGGGCAGAAATGGAATCCACCAGATAGCTCAGCCACTATATTATTGATACCACTTAAGAAAACTGAGAGAACTTCATAGGCTGTGTCGCCATCTTGAACAACACTGAAATACTCCTGAACATTATCTAGTACAAGCACAGGGATCAGCCCTTCATTGAAAGCTTGCCTGAGCACATTTTCTGTTCTTGTAGAGACACGGCCGGTAGAATCAATGACCACAATCACACCATCACTCATCCGTACAGGCTCTGAATCGCAATGGTAATTTGAGTCGAACAAGTTGATGAGAAAATGACCATCAACACCAGACACTGCAGTTGAGGAACTCAAGTCATAGAAAAGAGAGATAGCAGCGGATTCAGTTGTAATTCCAGGTTCTCCGTCATAATTAGCCAGCAAACTTGCAACACCAGCATCTTCCATCAACAGATCAGCAATTGGTGATTTCCCTGAAACTCATACATGTTATTGTAAAGAATCAAATGGCAAGCATATAATTACAGAAACCGATTAAAAAGCAAAACAAAGAAATACCTTCGCATGCATCTGCGATCATACAGATATTACGGATATTACATCTCCTCTTCATCAATGCTTTCAAATCTTGTGCTGTGATTGATAAATCAACTCCTGTCGGCACCTAGAAATACATAAACAAATAATATAAGATAATTTTCACAGCTAAGAAAATAAAACCTTTGATGTAGCATTTCACACAAAATAAAAATAGAAAAGGACAACCAAACTAACACACTAGTAAAATATAAAAGATTAAAATATCACATTTAATTGCAACTACCTTAGATACACCAGGATGGTGGCAGGTGGAGCTCGAGGTAGCCGAGGAGGACCGCATAGAGCGACTCGCAGGGTGGTCGACTCTGAAGCTTGTGCTAGCCAGGGATGGTGGTGGCCGGGCTTGAAGCTGAGAGCTTATTGACGAACAAATCAGGCCTGGTCTGGACTCAACAGTTTGTTTTTTGCCATGTGAAAGAGGACTGGTATGGAATGATAACAAGTGCGAATTAACTTCTGTGCAACAGTAGGTCAGAATAAAAACAGTGAAAAATGCAAAGGGGTTTCTATGCTACAGTAGATCAACACGTCAACATAAAAGCATATGCAAATAAAATTTAGTGATTGTTCATCATCCAACAAAAGTGCACCAAACAAAAATCAAATCTGGTATTAAGCTCATACCAAGATTATATTAGTCTCGCATAGTCATATTGTTGCACCATTTTTCAATACAGAACGTTGTGAATCAAGAAACATACCACAGAGATATGCAAGGATCAAAATAATGAAGTAAATGTAATGTCATTTCACAGAATGTTGAAATCTGAAAACAAATGATAAAGTCATGCAGGTTCATCAATTGCAGTTCACCATATTAACAGAATATTCTAAGATGGATAATGGTAACATGGTGCTTGACGGATAAGGATGATATCATCATTCATTGGGGTTTCTTATTACCCAAGAGATGCATATACATCAAAACATACTATGCAAATTGTAACTTAAAAGACTATTCAGAGGTTAGAGCACTACCAAGAAAAGAGTATATGATATGTCAACCACTCAATTGTCAACGAACTATAGAAAATTATTATATCGTTTGGAAATAGAAACAGTTCAGTTTAATCTTACCTTTGTAGCACACCTGCTTCACCTGCTTCAGTCAGAGAAGGTACAGGTACAGCTTCTCTTTCAACCAGTAACTTTTTTACTTCCTGAAAATCTCCGATGATTTCTCCGAACTTTTTCGCTAATTCTCCATCAGTAAGTTCTCTAGTAGGCTGTAGTTTAATGCATGGTCAGACACTATTGTGCAGAAAACAGATTAACAGCACATAAAAGAAAGAAATTAACCCAAATAATAGTGCCTCCGAAGCATGAACATGGAGATGTAGATGGACATCATTATAACCATATAAATAAATCATGTGGTCTTATATTCATGATCTGAAGAGTCGGTTGAAACTACAGGGTATGGTAGAAAATATCATGACTCAGAAAATTTTGATTAAGAGTGAGAACTACATGTAGCATCCAAACTGACTACAGAACTAACTCATTTATATACTACATGGTCTTTTATAGGTTCTGACACAAAAGAATAAATTTGTACATAGCCATGTACCTCAAGAGAGAAAACCAAACAGTTCCAGTTATAGGCAGAATCCAAAATTATATAGATACTAAAGAAGAGATGGGTACATACACTATGTGTATCATAATGATCAGGTTCCATGAACTTGCTTAAATTGTACAGTATGTCTTTTATCAAATGCTCTATCTGGGCGCCCTTTGTGCGGCTGCAGATGTCACAAAAGCAATAGTCAGTCAACATTTAATGGGGTATATTGCAACATCTATACCAATATAAAAAGACCCAGAGTGGCAGATCCAAATCATCTGGGCCCTCTAACCATCTAGTTCACCGGTTCAGATTATCAGAAAAACAGCGTTAGACGCCCACATCCCACGTCGAATCCATCCCTTGCATAGTCGCATGACTCTCTCCCAATTCCTCTCCCCTATTTCCTCCCGAGCGCTAGGGCATCTGGCATCCCACCGCCACATCAACCCTGATGCTGCCCCCGGCCGAGACCTCAACACCGTAAGCACCGAGAAGCTGGGCATGCTCCTGCAGCACCGGACACGCACCAGCACAGAGAAACTGGGCGTGTTCCCACAGCGGCGGGCACATGCGAGCACGACGAGCGCCTCAGATGGTATGTCAGCGGTGATGAAGGTCTGGAGCACGAGTTGGAGGGTGGCAGCACGCTGGATCCTCGAGCAAGTTGCTGCCGAGGATGCCCATCGTGGCCGCACCAGGCAGCAGTAAGCATCGCTGTCCGACGCGGCGACGCCCGTATTCAGAATCCCTGACACTGCCAAGGATAGTTGGTGCGGCAGTCAAGGGCTCAAGGCCATGAACCTAGACCCCATGATGCATCCAGGTGAATTTCTATTTCCCTACTGCAAAACTTGTGCTAATTTAGGCGATATCCAGGAATTTAGCATTGGTTCTTCCAATATCAGCACTATACTTGTGAACCTTCTGTCCTCACATGACAATAATCATATAGTGAGCATTTGGTTTCTTTGATCTGAGCCACCAAAGACCACATATTCAAAATAACAGTACCGAGGATGTCAGAAACGAGTTCCCAAATATGTTGAGCAATTATGCCATAAAAAAGATATTATTACAGTAAAGACAGTGCTTCAGCTCTAAAACATGAAAATGTTATGCTTTAGTATGAGTGCTTGATCTTAAGGTTATTTTTAAATACAGATACCGAAATTGTGAAATAACCAGAGTGTTTCGACTGTTGCAACCAAACAAGTTAATGCTTATTCTTCAGTTCTATTTTTAACCAATATCAAGGTGTTGAAATAAATAGTCAATTGTCACGCAGATTAATTAATTCATCTACATCAGAGACATGTGTGAATTAGTCATCTTTTGCAGGTGCTCGAAATGCGTTATTTTTTTTCTTCAATATTACTTTGGTTCAATGAAAATTAATTTGCATGTGTTTTGTTCATCCTAAATAGCAAACAATGATAATGGCGTCCAAAAGAAGCTAGCTGAAACGAGCACAACTTAGTGATATCATAAACAGTGTGCCACGGCAGCAGCAGAACCCAGGTAGCCTACATTCGCTTGGTTGATGATTACTAGACTGAAACATTTTCTGAATTTTAACTCAATGTGTCCTTACATGTCAGCTTGGGGTCAGAAGTCATGCGATGTTGCGTGCAAAATGCTCACGAACTACAGAAACAGATGTTGGGACAACAAAGAGGTCCCCTTAGACCATGTCCATTAGCCGCAGAACTTTTTTTGCCCCAATTACCCACGGGCATCCAACGTTCCACAGCAACCAGACTGGGATATCCAAATAACCCCTAATTCCAAGTACGCTTTCGAAATCATGGTAGCACGCAACCTTGGATCGCGAATTTTGACAATTCCCTGCGCGCATCGGAAATGGTATCAGGATCTATACGGACTGCAAAATTTCCCCTACCCATCAGAAATATTCACGGCACCGGATCGCAAATTCCCCCCACAACTTACGCACGCATCCAAAATAGCAGAACCCTTACTGTGATCGCAAACTTCAACCCGACACCGAATCGCGAGTAGAACTGAATCGTACGAGAGTATGAGAGGGAGGGGAGTTAGGGCAAAATATACGCACATATTTTCGCGCAGATCGGACGTATCCCTGGGCGTGCCCATAAAGTTGACGAGACGACGGAAGGACTTCGTCGCCGCCGCGATCTGGGAAACGGCGGACGACACGGCCTGCGACGTCACCGCCGCCCGGCTGCTCCTCCGCAGCGGGGCGCTGCTCCCGCCCGCCTGGTTCTGGGAGTCCTTCATCGGTGGATCGGCGGGGGTGGGGAGGGAGGAGTGGGGGTGGGCGCGCTCCTGGGGCTGGATGAAACTCCGGCGAGGAAGGCGTACGGAGAAAGCGGTGTCTGCGTGCTTTGGCCTCCCGCCGGTATGAGGGTTTGAGTTTTGCTGTTCCCAGGTGTCTCGTTCTTTACGGGTGGGTTTTGGAGCTACGCCACGGGGCGTGTTTGCCCACCGAGGGTGTGTTCGTTAGTCCGGCTGACCTTTCTCATCTTATACATGTTCAGTCTAGCAATGTGAAGTATATACAAGTGCGTTTTATACGTTGTGTTTGTTAGGCTGGGCGCCGTGAGCTGTGCTCACTTCAGATCGTGTTTGGCAGCTTTGTATGACATGAGCTGGACCCGTCAATATTAATTAGCAATCAGGTCCCTGAGTTAAAAGATAAAAAAGCAATCGGGTCCTGGGAGGTCGTCGGTGGCGCTGCCGGCGAGTGGAGCCGCCACTGCACGCCGCCACCAGGACGCCGAGCTCCTCCTTCCCCGCTTCCAGGAGGCCAAGCTTCGACTCGACGCGCCGCGCCGCTAGGAGATCGAGCCTCTGCTGCTAGCACGAGGCATGGAGATGGGGTGGAGTGTGGACGAGGCAGGGAGAGGCGGTCGCCGGGTAGGGAGAGTTCGCCAGGGAAGAAGAGTTCGCCGGGGACATGGAAGGGGGAGGAGAGGGCGCCATGTGCTGTTGCGCCTCTGTAGCTTGGAGGAGGCGGGAAGAAGAAGGGGATGAGAGCGGTGGTGAGCTCGACGGGGAGAGAGACGGCGGTGGTGGTGAGCTCGACGGGGATAGGGGCGGTGGCCTTCGACGGGGACGGGGGCGGTGGCCATGTACAGTCAGGACGGTGGCGGTGGCCTTCGACGGGGAGGAGCCTTCGACGGGGAGGACATCTCGCATCGCTGCGAGCGGAGGCAAATGCGGGTGCGGGCCTCGACCCCTGTTGGGATGGAACGGCCACGTCACGCGAGCGGGATCAACTCGGCAATCTCGGCACTGCCGAGTTGTGAAGCTCGAATTGGGCTTCGCAACCGGGCAGTGCCCAGGGGCTATTTTTGCACGAGGTGGGCAGTGCCCGACGGAGGCAACCCGACCTACCAAACAATAAAACGAGGGATGGGAGAGAATATTTGGGTTGCCCCGGTCTACCAAACACACCCTGAGTACTGAGATTTTATCTCTTAACGCCATTTGTTGGGGTCGTTTTTCACAAAACCACAACTTTTGTGGTAATTTTTTGCACATAGCACAGAAAGCGTTAAGCTAGTTTGATAACTGATTAAACACATGTCAGAAGATATTTTATCACTTAACACCACAAGTTAGGATCTTTTTATCACAGCAACACAACCTTAGTATTCCTTTTTAAATAGAACACCAACAATTGGGGTAATAATTTGCAGCAAACACATAAAACATTATTAGCTTGTGTGGTAACTGATTAGTTAGCTAGGCCTACTTGTTTGAACGCCGGCGACACGCGCTGCTTGATAGTTGTGGCTTGTCAATCTGGGCAAACCGAGCACTGCGTCTTGTGAAGAAAGAGAGGTATATTTTTTACGATTATAATTTAGATGATATTGTCTCTTGGTCATTCTTTTGTGTGAACCGAACACTTTTCTGTGTTTTGTGTAAAAGTTACCACAAAAGTTGGTAATTTGTGAAACAAAATATAAAGGTTGTGGTTCTCTGAAAAACAGGCCCTAACAAATGGTGTTAAGTGATAAAATCTCTTGGCTACTCTATTCTTGTTTTTCCGTATAGGATGGCAAGAAATAAGAACGTTTTGGTTCACATGCATGAATGAATTTTTATATCATACGGTTTTTAAAGCGTTCTTTGGTATGGCCCTGAAGGAATGTCCAAATCGAACGTTTTCACGGAGTCAAGTACTTCTCGTGCTCACGAGGGAAGAAGATGCACGTATGCGTGCAATGGAGAGATGGCGGGAGCCCGCAAAATCTGGCGGAAGAAATTGGGGTTACCGTCTCGCAAATCGCACCGACTATTTACACCGCCCTCTTCCGGCTGTAAAATCACCGCCACCATTTTCTCCAATTTCGAGCTCTTCCTCCAAATCCTCTTCCTCGCCGACGACCACGTAAGCGGCACCTCCTACTCTGGTGGGTGTAGCTCATCTCCGGCAAGCCTTCGTCCTCGGCTATCTCCGACATGTCATCCTCATCGGTCGAGATTGAGGTCATAGTAAGAGACATCTAACTCTAACTCTCACAGCTTAGATCTGCTACCATATTCTAAATCATAGTTCATATGTTCGCATGTGCTCGCTTCCAGTAGATCTGGACCTTTCGTGGTGCATTTTGGCAGTCAATATTCATACTGTACAGTGAGGATTGACATGTGTTGTAGGTAGGATTAGTGTTACAAGTATAGTTCTTCCCCTAGAACTGAACACATTGCATATGTTTGGTGCCGTAGGAGAAGGTTGCATCCACTGATCTGTCTGCAACCTCTTTGAGGCCATTGCATTATGTGTTGATGCCTGATGCGGTGACCAGAAGGAAATTGGACATGTCATCACCAGCATCTCTGTCCACCTTCATCTTGAACCAGGTATGTCAGTTGTTCTAGAAAGGGGGTTCAGTTGTTCATGGATTTAGAGAGGCGGACATGTGATTGATTGATAACGATGTCTTCAAGTTCTGTGGCCGCACAGTCACTTCGAACCAGGTGTACAACCACATGAGGCACTTGAGAGTTAGGTGGATTCGGGTACTGAGGATCAAGAGGCTTGAGAAGTGCGCTGGGTTGAGGAAACCTCTTGTATCATCATGGACCATGATGATTACTATATCCACATCAAGGTTCGATATATTTGCACTTGCATCTGTAGTTATAAAGCTCGCATATGAACTACATGTATTGAACTAACAGTGGTTCTCATGTAGGCTCAGCCGAAGGACACCGAGTTGATCAACAAGCCCATTGAGAACTATGCTCGGATGAAGATGGATCGTGATTCACCGTGCTCTTAGCCACCTGATGGAGCACAGTGGACAAGCGACCAGGTATCTTGTCATGACCCCTGAGCGCAGGATGAGCTGGTTCACGACCTTCCTGAACAAGCACCACCTCTGAGTTGCGGACTAAGCTATTCGAGGATGTGCTGGTAGCGGTGTTGATGATGATGATTGTGATGTATATGAGTAGCTCGGCTGTATTAACTTTGGTTGCAGTGACCCCTGAACTTTATGTATATTCTGGGAGATGGTATTCAGTTATAACCCCTCCATATGTTATGAACTCATGCTGCATCACATCTTGTTGTTCATGAACTCGTACTACAACACACACACTCCATGACTGATTATGTCGATTCGGTCTTAATATAAGCTAGTAGTTCTCTGAATTGCAATTGTCTGAACTTTGTTTTCAGCCTTGCTAATGTTGGGTAAGCTCACCTCACTAGCCAGTAGGTAAGGCTATCAGGGACAACGCAACTAGCCAAAAAAGTACCAATTTGTTGAAAACCAAGAATGCATGAAACTAAACAACAAGGGATTGGCTTCCAAACTCCTAGGGAAATGGGAATACACAAAACCAAACGAATGATTCTTTAGACACGAGAGGTTTCATTGCCGTGTGCAACTTACGTGAAGCCATGATCTCCAGGTGTGACTAAAGAGCACGAGCAACCAAACACGCCCCACATGAATCGCACTTAGTGATCGGATCGGAATAAATTACACGAAAACTACCAAAATTGAAGCTGACTTTATGTGTCACTACAATTTCTCGTAATTTTATTAAAAATCTATCATTTCTAGGACACGGGGCAACAAATCAAACTAATATTCCTTTAACATGGCTCTGTTTACAAATCTGACCGGTAAGGCTCATCCGTAAGGGCTGAGTTGGCAAAAAGATGCTGAGATGGACCTGGGGTGGCAAACAGATGTTGAGGTCGACGTGGGACCCACATGTTAGCACCATTTTTTTTCTTTTCTATTTTCTTATCCATCGCTCATGGGCCCCACCTGTCAGCCCAACACCTTCTTTCCCCTACTCTTCTTCACCTCAGGCCATCGTCGACCGCCGTTGTTCCTTGCCTCCCCTCCCCTCACTAAGCATCCCTAGAGCTCTGCCTCGTCGCGTCGATCATCCTCCCCGAAGGAATCGGAGTCGCGCGCCCCCAATCATCGCCTCCGCCCGCTTCTTCTCCGTCACTGTCACCGCACCGATGAGGGTTCTGATGTCTTCTGACCACACATGTCCACGCAAAACCCTCCATCGCCCTCCCGGTGATCATTCGGTCCGGATGGGCCTCTTCTATTCGTCCTTACTGCTCTGCATCGTCGTTGTGTCGTTCACCTCTGTCGGCCACCGTAGTAGCTTGATGCTAGAGCTTCTCCGGTGACCAATAAATGTCGGCACCACCCTCATTCGACTCGCCACCATCGTGTGTGTCGAATATGCGCACTGGCCCATCCCATCGTGCTCTCCCTTATCGTGCGCGTGCTCGACTTGGGAGCGCACCTATGAAGAAGGAGGAGGGGAAAAGGAGGTGTGGGGCTGACAGGTAGGGCCCACAGGCAGTGAATAAGAAAAGAGAAAATAAGAAATAAAAAACAAAAGAAAATGGTGCTGACATGTGGGCCCCATGTCTAACTCGGCATCTGTTTGCCAATACATCACTTATAGTTGGACCCTCCCGGTTAGATTTGCCATCAGAGCAGCGTCAAATAAATATTAGTGCTATTTGTTGCGAGTTGTCTCGGAGTTGGTAGATTTCATATAAAATTTCTAGAATCGTTACTGACTCTCAAAGTTTGTCCCAATTGTGATAGTTTTGTGTAATTTAGTCGTCCTCACAGGGTTGTCTACCAGCAAATACGCACACACATTCGAGAAGATCGACCTTGCGCAAGACTGTCCCGGGCAAGAGGATCCCGCCCGGGACCCTTCAAATACCTAGAAGCGACAAGAAGCGAGGGTGCCCGGATCACTCTGTCGAGAAGCGAGACAAGGACGCGCCCGGGATTCAAGAGGATGGCCCCGAGACAAGAAGGACAGGTGGCTGACGATGCCTGACTTGCGCTTCAGGCTACTCCTGCCCGTGATGAGTGCATATTTGCATCATATTTTATATTATTATTTTGTATTGTAGTTGTAGGATCTTGGTATTTTATGGCGTTCGCGTGCATATTTTATGTCTATTTTCACCAGGATCAGGACAGATGATGGATACGATGAACACAATTCTTGGACTAGTTGTATTGCAGCGAAAAGAAGTAAAAAACAATATAAATCGCTAATTTAGGAAATATTAATAACACTAGAAGAAAACCCGAAGCGGTTGGAGGACACGGAAGGTTTAATGACCAACTATACGGCGGGAGCAACTTTTTTGGCCGTATAGTTGGCGCCGCCTCCGCCTCCGCCTCCTCAAATAGTTTCACCCCGTGCAACTGGATGGGAGAGACGACATACAGAACACTCAGAAATCGTCAAAAACCTCACCTTCAAAAGGGATCTGGAGGGAGAACTTGCCCAAGGGATCCATCTTCGTCCTACACAGATCTGGGAGGCCAAGGCATCGATCTTCATCTTCATCAACCGGTGCACCACCATCATCTCCATCCATCTCATCTCCACCCCATCTAGATCTTATTTTAATTCTCGTACTAGTTGTGAATTTATACAAGAACTATTCATCTATGATTGTTTCTATTATCATTGCCATGATGTTGATTTCCTCCATGTTTGAGTAGATCATTAGTTCTTGGGGAGATGGAGAAACTCTAGCATATGATTGAGATGAGATAGAGATTATTATGTTATACATCATTATGTGTATGTGTTAATTGTGTTCATCTTGATATTGAGAGTTATGCACCTCCTTAATATTTGCCTCTTACGGGGACTTGATGAAGGAGATTACTTGTTGATAGACGGAAGGATCATAGCACTTACTGTGACTATAAAGTTGTTATCATTCTTTACATACTAACTTGGGGAAATAAGGAGAACTCATTAATCCATGTCCATGCCATGGGAGAAATCCCTTAATAGCGAGATAATACGATTGATGTTGTTTATCTGTCAGCCGTGGTTATGACAGAAGATGTGAGGAGTGGTTGCTTTCTATTCGTCCATATATGGATCTCCTCCCACATACATACATGTCATGAGAATATTTGTTATAATAATCTTGTCTACTCTGTCTAAATTGCTAACGGTGTATCCACCACTCCTCGAGAATGCCTTTTTCCCTATTGTAGTTCCAAGCTTTCTTACATACGTGATTTCTACTTTCTACATTAAGTTTTACTAGCAGAAATGCCCGTGCGTTGCACCGGATCGATAGTTAATAAATAGAGAGATAAATAAAAATTCGTTGGACAGTTTCTACATTTATAGTTTAGTATAAAAAGTCACATTCAGATTTAGCCTTGTTTAACCCTTATTTCTTAAAAAAAAGATAAACCGGCAATACATGCAATGTCAACTCATATATTTTATGTCCAATTAAAATAATGTAATCCATATTCTACATAAGCAGATCTACATACACGTATAAAAAGACACATTACCTTGCCAGAATAAATTATTCCAAACTTTGTCCGCTCATCCGAATTATTCCAAACTTTGTCCGCTCGTCCGAATTATTCACGACACTTTGTCAATCACCCAGTCAGAAAATCAAGAAGACTTTAATGAGACAAAAGATCATGAACAGAAGGTGGTGAATCGAATCATCTATATAGCATCAAATTTTATAGATTGATGGAAAAATTATCTAAATGGTACGTCAAGATATTTCAAGCTCCATGTCACATGTGGCTCGTCTAATCTGTGCTGTTACACACCTGTTACAACTTGCTAGTTGATCAATCAATAAATTGAGCTAACCTTTTCTTCTCTTGCCCAGTGCTAGCCGCTGTTGATGCGATTAGGCATTTGGGATTTGTATTCCACGATGTACAATGCTTTTGAGTCTATGATATTTTAGGGTGCGTCTGCACCCTTTTTCGTTCAAAAAAAACAATCAATCACCCAACGTGTTTCTCCACCCAACCTGGACGGTGGCTCCTATTCTAGTGTGTACATACACGCTGGCTATCAGACCGATACGGATTTGTTTTTAGGTAAACGTGGCAATGCTGGGAAAGTGCGACGGAGGAGGCCATCCCGGGAGTTAGTCATATCGCGGACTAGGAGCTCGGAGGCGGGGTCGTCGGCTTCGGAGGAGAGAATGAAAGGAGAGCCAGCCATTATCGGCTCTAAGCTGTCTGCGATCTAGCTCGTCGGGAAAATAGAAGGTTGGCGCAGTCGTGGAGCCGAGGGTGGCCGCCGCTCATCCCACGCCTTTAGGGATGCCACACGCGGACAGGCAGCCGCCAGCGAGCAGGACGCAGCCACGGCCACGGGGTCTGCCGACGGGAGCCAGCCATTATCGCCTCCAAGTTGTCGCCTTTTCTCCGCTCATGTCTAGGGTTGCAGACGTAATCAATCGACACTCTCTCACAAAGTCTAGATGCGATATATGAGCTGACCATAGACGGCCGATCAAATATATAGAGAGAGGACGATACAGGTTCGCAGGCCCACAAGAAGAGTTCAAACCGAATTAAAACACCATAGCTAGCCAGTACTCTGCTCACGTGACTTGACTTATGGCTGGCGTGGGTAATACGTAGTTTTGTTGGAGGGTAAAAAGGTCTTAAAAAATGTTGGACCAGAAGAAACACTTCGTCCTTTATTATTAGGTATAGACTTTACTTTAATTGCTTCGCTCAATCAAAAACCCAAAAACAATTCTACTTTTCTTGCATCTTAAAATTATTCTTTAAGTATTTCGTTTAGTTTTAATTAAAAGCATTTTAGTCTTTCGCCTACTGATCTCTATGGGATCGATATCTTTATTTCGAAACTAGCTACAAACAATCTATGCACTTGCAGTCATCAAGCTATTTTCTGACGCTGTTGCCGGGGAGGTTAGAGCTATAAGTCACTTTACTTTTAGTTACTTACTTTCGTTGTACTATTTTTTTATTTGAGTTGCAGGACCATAACAATGGACAACACTCAGCATTTAATCCAGCTAGAGGCAGTAAGGAAAATGGATTCGTCCATGGACGCTTTTATAACTACCAATAAAAGCATAAACTCTGATGGTATTGAGATCCATCCTTTATTATTTGAACTACTGCACTCTAAGAATTTTGCAGGAACTGATGAAGAGAGTCCGTATGGGTACTTACAATTCTTTGAAGATGTTCTTGGTTCCTTTATGTTCGATAATTGTAATATTGATATGGTTAAAATCCAGTTGTTTAAACAAACACTCTCAAATTATGTTTGCAACTGGTATAGATCTTTTTGTGAAGAAGCACCAAGGACTTGGACGGAATTGACAACCAATTTCCTATTAAAACATTACTCAGAAAGCAAAGCTCGTAGAATGAGAGGTACTATTATTAGTTTCAAAAATAGTCCTGATGAGAGTTTGTATAAAGGCTATCTAAGGTATAAAAGCTATCTAGATAATTGCCCCATCATCGTTTTCCTGATTGGTTAATCACTCACACTTTTTATGGAGGGCTTAATAATAAAAATAGAACGAGCCTAGATACCTCTTCTAATGGTACTTTTCTATCTTATACCTATGATGAAGCCTGTAAATTAATAATGAAAATGAGGGAGACAACGGAAAATCTTAAAAATGAGGAGAACATTATGAATAGTTCTTCTAGATATGCTTGTGTTAACGATTTTCTTACAGATGAAAGGACTTGTGCTATGATCAAAACCCTCGGTATTGATTCTTACTTGGTAAATAAAATTATTGAGAATTATGCAGGGCATCTACATGTACCTACAGAATGGAAACCCTCTAAACCCCTCGAAGAAAAGAAGCGTGCAAGAAAAGGCGCGCCAATGGTAGAGTTTTCCTCTGAACCTATTAAAAGAGAATATCAAGAAAAAGTGCAGAGAGGAAGAACACATAAAGAGAAGATTAAAGAAACCTAAAAATAACCCTGATGCTACAAATGCGAATATTGTTATATTGAAGGATCTTATGGAAACACGAACCATGATAATGAAGTGGTTATGCTAGACTTTGAAACTTCAGAATTCATCGAAGGTAAGGTACGAGGTTTTGAAACTTCTAAGCCTATGACTCCTATATATTGTGGAGAAACTTTCTTATACGGATTTTGTGAGCCAATCTCCACTATAAACATTATGCCTTCATAACTTTATGAGGAACTTCGCTACAATTTAAATAATCCAGATGTGGAACAGTAGACACTACTATTAAATTTCAAATATAACTAACGTAAAACCAAAAGGTGTTATTAGAAATATCTATGTCTTTATTGGAGAACTCATGTACCCTCTCGATTTTCATATTGTTGATATGCCTCAAGATTATTTTTGTCCTATTCTTTTAGGTAGGCCTTTTGTCTCCATAACCAAATATCGAATTGCTAATAAGAAGGAGACTACTTCAATGATGTTTGGAGAAGAGGAAATGACATTCCACTTTGCCAAACTAAAGAAGAGGCCATATGAAGAGGAAGATATCAAGGAAGGGAAGACGATTGCCGAGCTAGCCGCAATTCATTTCAGCACTCCACAAGATGAATTAGAGAGGAGCCTAATTAATTGGGAGGAGGTACCAGATGATGAGGAAAGAGAAGACATGGATGATTATCTTGATTCAGTTCGAAGCACAAAATCCACATGACTATGAAGAACTGGTAAGAAAAGGAGATGAAGAACCTCCACCAATTGAATTGAAACGACTTCTAGATGATATGAGGTATGAGTTTTTAGATAATGAAAATAAATGTCCTGTTATTATTAGTAAAAATTATCAGAAGTGAAACAAATAAACTCATTTCGGTCTTGATCAAGCACCATGAAGCATTTGGATATACTCTAAGTGATATTAAAGGAATAGATCCATCTATTGTAACACATAAGATTACTATGCTTGATGATGCTATACCTGTAGTTGACACATAGAGAAGGCTTAATCCAAAAATGAAGGAAGTAGTAAGAAAAGAAGTTATACGCTTATTAGATGCCGACATAATATATCCTATTTCTGCCAGTAAATGGGTTAGCCTAGCTCATTTCATACCAAGATAAGGGGGTCTTGATGCTGCTATGAATGAGGATGGTGAGCTAGTTCCTGTAAGACCTATTGTTGTATATCGCATGTGCATTGATTTTAGAAAACTAAACTGTGAGACACAAAAAAATCATAAACCTATACCATTTATGGATAAGATTTTAGAAAGACTCAATAATAATTCTTATTTCTGTTTTCTTGATGGTTATTCCAGTTATTCTCAAATTTTTATACAACCATAAGATTAAGAGAAAACAAATTTCACTTGTCCTTATGGCACATATGATTATAGATTAATTATGTTTGACTTATGTAACACAACTGCAACTTTTTAAGAATGTGTTTTAAAAATCATTGATGATCTTGTTGAGAAGACTATGGAAGTTCTAACAAATGATTTTGTTGTTTGTGAAACAACATTTGATAATTGCCTATACAATTTAACCAAAGTTTTGCAGAGATGTAGGCAATCAAATTTGGTTTTAAATTGGGAACAATGTCGCTTCATGGAATGAGAAGGTAAAGTTTTGGGGCATAAGGTTTTGGAGAAGGGTATAGAGATAGATAAGACTAATATAAATGTTATAGAAAATCTTCCAATACCTCAAGACATAAAAAACTTAAAAATGTTTCTAGGGCATGCAGGTTTCTACAAGTGTTTTATAATTTTTTTCTAAAATAGCTATGCCTCTCACCAACCTTCTTGAAAAAAGAAACTCTGTTCTACTTAGATCATGACTGCATTGCAGCTTTTGAAAATCTTAAAAACAAATTAGTTTCAACACCTATCATGCAATCTCCAAAATGGGACGAACCTTTCGAAACCATGTGTGATGCTAGTGAGTATGTTTTAGGAGCTGTGTTAGGACAGTGAGACAGAAAGAATTTAAATGGTATTCATTACGCTAGTATAACTCTTAATAAGATTTAGAAAAATTATGCTACTACAAAAAAGAGTTCCTAGCTATAATTTCTGCTTGCGACAAATTTTGATATTACATCATTAATTCTAAGGTAATAGTTCACACAGATCACCAAGCTTTGCGTCACCTCCTTGTGAAAAAGGATGTGATGCCCAGGTTTTACTGCAAGAATATGATTTGCAAATAATAGATAGGAGGGGTAAGGATAATCCGGTAGAAAATCATCTCTCTAGAATGGAGGGAATAATTACTGTCCCCGTACCTATAAATGAGTAATTTTCGGGAGAATATTTAGCAAATATTGAAATCGCCGATCCTTGGTTTGCAGGAAAATTTATACCTCCTAGTATGACAAGAAATAAAATAATGAAATTCTTTAATGATCTTAAATATTACTTTTGGGATGATTCGTATTTATATTGTCATGGACCTAATGGAATGATTCAGAAGTGTGTTCTGCAGTGACCCGACATACCACTGCATGATGTAGTACACTATAGTCGTTGACATAACACCAATGAAACACAATTCACTAGTATTACATCCCTTAGAGTGGTACAACAGAAACACAACAGGTCCAAGACAGGACTATAGGTTACAACTCGACTCTTTACATAAGATCCAGAGAACACTCTAGGTTAAAGAGAGAGAAATAAACTTCTTACAAAGAAGAATCAGAAATAATCAACTCATAACTATTATGCTGATAAGATTAGCATCTAACTATTTGGCTTGTATTGATGCTATTGCAGTACCCTACAGAAGTAGGTTCTATGGCTAGAGATTATATTTCTATCTAATCAGCAACTTCGTCTTCACTTTAATTGATGTATATGTTTAATTCCTTTACTTCAATGAAGATCTTGAGCTTTTGATGATGATTTCTGGAGCATAACTTGATGTAGACATCATTTGTATTGGCTTCAGAATCTAGCAAGGGTTAAGAAGATACGTTGAGTACGAGCGTACTCAGCAAGTTTACTAGAAAAGGAGCGTTTGATGCACTATATCTACAGCCACAGACCATAGGTCATTGGCAATGTAGGTTTTTGTAAACATTTCTTCAAAGGTTGCTTTTATTCTGAAAAGCTATGTCCGTCAGCCTTCACAGGTTTACCAGAACATTCGTGGAGTTCCTTTCCTGCCGTGTTTGTAGCTCCTTCCCGGAATAGGGAGGAACAAATTATAGTTCTTACACTCTGCAGAGGTGCGTTACTTTTCCCATGAGAGATCAACTCCTTGTTGCACAACCGGTCAGCTTACCCATCCAAAATTCCATGATGTGGGGCCTAGAAGATGATCCAAGCCAATCACTACCCTTTTCGCGACCCCGCATGTCTGCATGATCCTTCGGGGCTGGCTCACCTCCGTTAAGCTGCCTTTCGGGCAGGATAAAACCCTTATGAGTTCCCAAAGGCTCTATGAGCTGGTGATGCCCCTGGCAAGTACCATATAGGTCTGGCTATACCTCCGGCAGCCACTCATAGATAGTCTAGACACCAAAATCGTGGGGCCTAAGGGTTCCCACACATATGTTGGATCCGCACAACGAATCACAATGTCACGTTAAGGTCGTCTTTGTTTTGAGGAACTAACAGTAGGAAAGGCTCCTACTGCTTTTCTATTACTGGGAGTCCCCTTATGAGGGAGGGGACTCAAAGATTACATATTTACAGTGTCTAGAAGGAGTTACAGGAGATGTCATAGGAGATATTACAAAAGATTACAAATAGAGTGAATAAAGGGGTGGAGGTCAGCTTTGGTTCTATAAACCAATAGCTAAAAGTCTATCTTGAATCTGTATTTCCAGGAATCTAAGTCAGGGAGGATGTTATTGAAGCAAAGGTCATTACTTTCTTTCCAAATGTTCCAGGCAGCAACTATGAAAGTTTCCATGAACATTTTTTTATGCCAGTCAGCCTTCCCTTGCTGAATAATCTGTAGTTTGTCTCCTCTTTCCTCCCATCGAATCCCCAATGAATTCCAACACTGCTTACTAAAAGGGCAGAAGAAGAAAAGATGTTCCAAGGTTTCTTCATCAATGTTGCCACAGATGTCACAATTGAAATTGGATATGTTGTTATAATGTCTCCTCCTGATCATATTTTTTGTGTCTAATCTATCATTTAATAACAGCCAGTAGAATAATTTCATTTTGGGTGTACATTTACTATTCCACAGCCAGTCAAAGGCACTATGAGTCTGCACATTCCTGAAGCAAAACTTATAGAACATATTAGTTGAATATTCCCGAGATCCCCAAATATAACTCCACACATCATTATCATTATTTTGCATAGTCACATTACTAGTCATGTCTTGCAGACTCCTGAGTTCATTCATAGCCTGAGGATATATAGGAAGTGCAAAGTTTGTAGCAAGATCAGGGGCCATCAAGAAGTTTCTGATAGAGACATCCTCAAAATTTGCAAAAGAGAAGGCTCTAGGGAACATTTCCAAGGCTATACCATCTAGCCAATCATCTTTCCGCATTAACACTGTATCCCTAGACTTGACCTCACAAGATGTAATACCCTAAAAACAGGCATCAGTTTACAAATGTATCTCCACCAAAAATATCCATAGAGGTCATATGCATGGGGGACCTTCCCTCTATAATATGTATTCCAAAGTAAGTGTACCCAGGGTTGATCCTCTTTATTATAGAATTTATGCAAAAACTTCAGAAGTAGTCCATCATTCTGAATTTTGAGATTAATAATCCCCATACCTCCTTTGTGCTTTGGTTGGCAGATCTTATCCTGGACAATCAGAGAGTTGTAGTGTTGTTCCCCATTATCATCCTTTTTATTCCATAGACAATGTATCCTAATTTTGTCCATCCAATCAATAAGTTTAGCTGGTAGCTTCATTGTGCACATTGGGAACTGATGACCCCACAAGTATAGGGGATCGCAACAGTCTTTGTGGGTAGTATTACCCAATTTATTGATTCGACAGAAGGGGAGCCAAAAAATACTTGCAAGCCTTAACAACCGAGTTGTCAATTCAGCTGCACCTAGAAATAGTTCTTGCTCACATAATTTTATCAGTAGCAACAGCAAAGCAACAGCAATAGTAGAACAAGAGTAATAGCAACAGTAACAGTAAACAGTGGGATTCGAGTGCGGTAGGCATGGATAGATGGACGGGCATTGCATGGACAAGTCTAAACATGTAAATTTAAGATCTAGGGAATTGCAGATAAATAATAACAAGCATCCAAGTACTAAACAATCCTAGGCATGTGCTCCATATATAGTCATGTGTGCTCGCAATGAGAACTTGCACAACATCTTCTGTCCAGCGAGCCCGTTGCAGCGGGGCCTCTAGGAAACTACTAGAAATTAAGGTGCTCCTTTGAATAGAGCACCGGAGCAAAGCATTAACACTCTGTGAACACATGTGATCCTCACACCACAGCCATCCCCTTCGGTTGTCCTAATTTCTGTCACTTCGGGGCCTTTGGATCCGGACAATGATATGTGTACATAACTTGTAGATAAGATCACAAACAATACTATCATAATGATTCAATAATAAGTTCAGATCTGAGATCATGGCACTCGGGCCCTAGTGACAAGCATTAAGCACAACAAGTTGCAACAAAGTCAAATATCACTAATAGAGATACTAGGCACTATGCCCTAAAAATCGTATTTGATTACATGATAGAACTCATCCAATCCCTACCATCCCCATACCCTACTGTGGGGGATTACTCACTCATTTATGAGGGAAACATGGATGGTTGATGGAGAGGCATTGGTGATGACGATGGCGATGATCCTCTCCAAATTCCCCGTCCTGGCAGGGTGCCAGAACAGAGTTTCTGGATCCGAATATTGGTTTCTGGTGGTGGCGGCGTAGCGGAACTCTTTCTGGAAAAACGTTGAACCCCCCTAAGTTTTTTAGGTCAGAAGACATCTTATAGGCGAAGAGGGAGGCCGGGGGGGGTGCCTGGGGTGGCTGCACCCCCTAGGCGTGGCCAGGCCTGGCCCACGCCTGGCAGAGGTGTGGTCCCCCAGGCCACCACTCTGTCTCGTACTCTGGCTCCGTGGATCTTCTGGTGAAATAGGATTTTTGGCATATTTTCCGGGATTTTTCCTGATAGTTGATTTTCTGCACAAAAACTAGACACCAAGGTAATTCTGCTGAAAACAACGTTAGTCCGTGTTAGTTGTATCCAAATCACACAAGTTTAGAGGAGAAACAATAGCAAAAGTGTTCGGGAAAGTAGATACGTTTTGGACGTATCAACTCCCCCAAGCTTAGCTTATTGCTTGTCCTCAAGCAATTCAGTTGAAAACTGAGTGCGATAAAGGAACTTTCGCGAACACAATTACTTCATATGATGTATATATTCTCAGCACATGAGTAGATGCTTAAAACATGCAACTAAGTCTACTCAATAGTCATTGCAAGCTATGAAGAGAAACCAACTCAGTAATAATAAGTAGCATGAAACATAAACATAAGCAACATTGCAATGCTCATAAGAAGGTATGATAGAGTGGTGTCTCGCTTGCCTTTGTTTGCAGAGCACGATATAAATGCCAAGGCACCTCTGAAGTTCAAGTGAAGGCTATAAGTATAGATATCAGAGATACAAGCATCAAAGTCATGACATAATTAACCAAGTTTTGAGACAAACACAAGAATGACAACTATGCTCTCAAGAAGGTGGTCATAGAATAAGTGGTGACTCAACAAGGAAGTGAAAAGGTTTTGAAAAGTTTGAAAGGATTCCAAATGCTGAAAGTAAGGTACTCATTAGCTTTGAGCTCTCATTGCCCCTATCATAGGCATCTTTATATGGTTAAGGTGAAAGTGAGGTCCAATCTGAGTTATATGCTTGACAAACCATAAACTGGAAATCCCATGTCCCTTGAGTACGAGGGCTGCTCCGTGTGCTACTCAACTTTGGTTACCTATAAGTTCTTGTCATTCTAAATACATGCATATCATAGAGAACCGCCAACGGGGTACCTCTTGCACATGATACATGAGCTATCCCGTGATCAAAATGACGAGGCAAGCAAACAATGAGCATCTCAGTGATCTTTTATTTACTATGTGCATAGCTTTTTATTGAGGATGCTTCATAAATGCTCATTATGGTGATGCTGCAAGTTTCCACCATGATTAGGCATGACTTAGGCTAGCGGCCCAGGCGTTTCTCTAACACAGTGTATATACTCCATGAACTCACAAGCTCCCCTTTTATTTCACATCGACGACATATGCAAACAAAAGAGCAAGGTATCAATAGGATAAATATCCAAAAAGTGTTGAAAATGTTCCCCGTGGCAGCACGGTTCTGCTAACTCCTAGCATATAATCTGCAAGCATATAACTTTCATGGACAAGTCACAATGGTTCAGTATTATTAAGTGCAAGAAATAAAGTGTGTTATCAAGTTTGTGAGAGCTTCACTAAATAACTTTATCAAAGCAGTCAAACATTTTATTTGGAAGAAAACAAGGCATATAGATTATGCACTGAATAGAAAATGATGCTAATAGGTAGTTATGGTGGAAGCAGTTAGCAATATTGGTTTTGGGGAGTTGGATGCACAAGTAGAGCCAAACTCAGTGCAAGTGAAGGCTAGCAATAGAGAGGGAGCGACAAACGAGAGAGCAATAACTATCATAATCATGCTTGCAACAAAACAGGACTAATTATGACATGAAAGTGATACAAGAACTCTGAGGCAGAATAAATCATCGAGGCTAACAGACTATTGTTTAGTCATATGCATGCGTGAGCATGTGCCAAGTCGATTTGCATGAAACATTCAGAGGAGGATACCACAATATCATACCAAGTTATGAATAAAATAATGCAAGCAAACATTCATATGACATGCTACAAACTATTAGCAAGCTGGAGCTAATCATAAGCAAGCAAGAACTACTAAGCATCCATAATAACATACACCTTACACGAACAGGCTAAGCATGCTCACAATGATGAGTATATGTACTAAAACAAAAACAAATAGAGTTCGTTACCAGCCTCTTACCACACCTCAAGTTGTCTTAATCTTCATTATTGCCCTTCACTTATGCGACTTGAATAATAACATGAAACCAAACTCCACTAAGGACGGCAGAACCCTGCAAAGAACTCACAAAACCAAAGAAGAATAACAAATATTTTTGGTGTTTTCGATTTTTTAAGCAAACAAAACAAAACCAAACAAAGCAAAAACAAACCAAACAAGAAGGAAACAAAGCAAAATCTTTTTTGGATTTTTCTTTTAAGGCAAACCAAAATTAAAAAGCAAAGAAACAAACCGAGAGAAACACCGAAAATATTTTTGATATTTTTGTGTTTTGAGAAAGCAGCAGCAAGAACCAAAAAGAAAGCGAAACAATGGATATACAAAGAACTGACCGAACATGATATATAGATGAGTGTGATGTCGGTATACCTCCCCCAAGCTTAGGCTTTTGGCCTAAGTGGGGATCAATAGCACGGGTAGTAACCCCAAGCTGGTGGGTCATCATAGGAATGATCATAGTTAGGCGCTTGCAATGAAGAAGACGCGCCCCAATCATAAGAAGGCTACTGGTATGAAGACTCTCCCAAGTTGGAGGGCTGAACCGAATCATCTTCGGCATCCACTCCATCATTCTCCTCATGCTGGGAGACCTCCGCCACGTATGTGTCAAACTCCTCCTCCGTGAGTGACCATCCTTGCCTGTTATCAAAATTAAACAAAACAAGTGCAGGCAAATAAACTACTTTCTTAGTCCTACCCCTCTCCAACCACGCTTGGCAAAAGATAATTCGTACGGTAAACTTCTCACAGTATCCCCCAAAGAAACAAAATTATGCTGAACCATGGAATCAAGATCAAGTCTCTCAATGGGGAACTGATAATCTGAATGGTGTGGTTCTAAACCATGGAAAGCTAGCAACCTAGAGGCAACGAGACCTCCACAAACTCCACCCTTCTCGCGGTTAGTAGTAAGACGGTAAGCTATCAAGGCACCCATGTTATAAGATCTATCCCTATTCAAAGCAGCTGCGATAAAAGCTAGATCAAAGGAAGATAACTTTCTAGCAATATTTCTAACAAGAGCACACTTGGTAATGAAATAAGAAAAATATCTTATAGATGGGAACTGAATGTTCCGAAATTTACCACTTTCCTTTTAGAAGTCGAAACCTTGGCAAATTTCAGCATATAAATCCATAAGTTGCTTAGGCCTCTCCTTCATCTTCTCACAAAATCCCCAATGGGGCACTCTAATGGCTACACAGAAATTAACAAACGACAGGTCGACAACTATATTATATATTTTATAATGGACCATAGGATTAGATGAAGACCAAGTAAACCGGAAATCCTACACAACAGCCATGGTTAGCTTAACATATTGAAAAGATTCACCTTCAACAAAGTGTTCCAACCCTGCATTGGTAATCATAGTTTGGAAATCCTGGAGGATTCCCGTAGCTCTCATAAATTCATGGCATGGATATATGGAAGGGAAGACTCCTTCCTCATGATGAACTTTCATTGGCTCAGGTACCATCAAATCATATTGATTCAGTGGATATGCACTCATCTTCCTTTCAAGGAGCAATCCCTCCAAAAATCAACAACAAAGATGGGCTGAGCAAGGAGATCGAAATTCGCGAGCAAGAACAGCAAGAACTCGAGCTTGTGAAAGTTTTCTGGTGTTTTTCTGGAGAGAGAAATAAGATGGCTGGGAGGAGGCACCTTGGAGGGGCCCAGGTGGGCCACACCCCACCCAGGCGCCACCTATGGTGTGCCCGCACCCACTAGGGGTGTGGTGGCCTGGGGTGGCCCCCTGGGTCACTCCAGGTGTCCCTCAGCCCCTTCTTTCGAGGAAAAATTTATTTTGAATTTTCTAGGATTTTTTGGGAAACTTTATTTTTGGCCAATTTTCAGGGTATGAAAATTGATTTTCTCGCAGAAACATACTTTTTTAGAAGAAGCAAAAGTAAACAAAAACCAAACTACAGAAGTTCTAAGACACTCTAACAAGCAAGCAACTAGCAAAACTAAAGCTAGCAAGAGAAAATGCAAAGACTAGGAAGGAGAAAAGTAAAAGTGAGAAAAAATAACCACAGTTAAAACATTGTTTGGTTCATTAAAATCCTTTTGTTAACAAGGTTGATCAAGTCTTGTTACCAAAATAATCTTAGATGAGACAAAACTTTGTATTCCACCAAGTGATTATGTTACCTCAAGCTTGATAGCAATGGTCCCAATCATAATAGTTTCAAAACTTTCTTATGGAATGGGACAATATATTTCTCCAACCTTAATGCTCTCGACATTTTCAATGGAATTCATGTAATAGATCTTAGCAACCTTCTTGGGGAAATATACAGTATGCTCTTTGTCATTAATATTGAAAGTTACTTTTCCTTGATTACAATTGATGACAACACCTGCAGTATTAACAAAACGTCTCCCAAGAATAATGGATATATTATCATCTTCAGGCATTTCAAGCACAACAAAATTAGTTAAAACCAAGCAATTATGAGCCACTTGAATAGGAACATCCTCACATATACCAACAGGAATAGTAGTTGACTTATCAGCCATTTGCAAAGATATATCAGTTGGTATCAACTTTTCTAGCTGGAGTCTCTTGTAGCGAGAAAAAGGCATAACACTAACTCCAGCTCCCAGATCACATAAAGCAGTTCTAACATAATTGTTCTTAATAGAGCAAGGAATAGTTGGTATACCTGGATCACCAAGTTTCTTTGGAACCTTACCATTGAAGGAATAATTAGCAAGCAAAGTAGAAATTTCCTCATTAGGAATCTTCCTTTTATTAGAAACAATATCCTTCATATAATTTGAATAATGAGGCAACTTAATAGCATCAGTCAAAGGAATTTGCAAAAATAAAGGTTTCATCCACTCACAAAACTTGTTGTAGTGTTCTTCCTCCTTTGACTTGTGTTTCTTACCTGGAAAAGGCATAGGTTTCTACACCCAAGGTTCTCTCTCTTTACCATGTTTATTAGCAATAAAATCTTCCTTAGTGTACCTAGTGTTCTTAGTGTGCTTCTAAGGTTCTTCCTCAACTTCCTCCTTATCAGGAGCATCATTTTTATCATTACCACTCTCAGTTTTAGCATCAGAGACAGATATACTATTATGATCTACAGCAGGTTCAAGGGGTTCCTCAACTATTTTGTGTTTCTTTTTCTTTCTCTTACGAGGACTATCACTACTTTCACCTTGTTGAGAATCCTTCTCAATTCTTTTAGGGTGTCCTTCAGGATATAAAGGATCTTGAGTAGCTATACCACTCCTAATTCTAATTCCATAAGCATGTTTATCTCCTGGGGCATTAACTAGCATATCCTTTTGTACCTTAGCAAGTTGATCAAGTTGAGTTTGAACCATTTAAAAGTGTTTACAAAGCATTTTAATATCATTAGAAGTTCTTTCCACAATATCTTTCAACTCTTTATAGCTCTAGAGTTTTCCAATAAATGATTCTGAACTTGTTTATTAAAATTACCTTGTTTAACAATAAAAATGTCAAGTTTCTCTAAACATTGATCAGGAGGCATACCATAAGGAATATCACCTTCATCAAAGTGTTGGAGAGAGTGTACCTCAATAATAGATGAGTGGGGAATTGGCTTACATAATTCTTCTATAGGAGGTAGATTCTTCACATCTTCATCTCTAATACCTTTCTCCTTTAGACACTTCTTAGCTTCCTTCATCACTTCATCATTTAATGCAATAACTCCTCTTTTTTGGTGTTGGTATTAGAACTGGTTCAGGCACAACTGGTTCAGGAGTAATAGGCTCAGGTATATTTAGCTCAGTTGAAGTCCAATCATCATAATTCTTGCTTATTTTAGCCATTAATTCTTCAACATCTATAGGAGTTCTTTTCCTGAAAATACAACTAGCAAAGCTATCTAGGTATGTCCTAGAATCATCAGTTAGTCCATTATAATAAATATCAAGAAGCTCATTCTTAGGCAATGGACATCCAGGATGTGCATGAATCAAGGCACAGAACCTTGTCCATGACTCAGGCAATTTCCCTTCTTCTCCCTGTTTAAAATAAAAAAATCTCTGCAAAGTAGCATGTCTAGCACTAGGAGGAAAATATTTCTGGAAGAAAGAAGCAATCAAACAATCAGGGCTGTCAATGGAACCAGGAGGTAATCTATTAAACCAAGCCCTAGCTTCTCCTTTTAGTGAAAAAGGGAAGATCTTAGTAACAAAGTATTTGCGCATCTTAAAATCATCAGATAATAAAGCACTCACAGTAGAAAGCTCATTCATATGAGCCACAACACTCACATTTTCAGTCCCACAAAAAGGTTCTTTCTCCACAATGTCTAGATAGGATAAATCAAGAGAGAAATCATAATCTTTATCTTTAATATCTATGGGAGAGGTGGAAAACTTAGGATCAGAGGACAACTTAGGAATAATGGTATGTCTTCCAAGGAGACTCTTAATAGCACTAGTACCATGTGTGTTTCGGCACTCTTTAACAAATTCATAAGTGAACTCAATGTAACCATCATTAATATCGTATCTCTCTCTAGACTTAGGTGAGCTAACAGGTGTAACAGTGTCTTCACTAGGAGTTTCAGTATTTCCTAGACTAGCCATAGTAGCATCTAGGAAAGGACCTAATGAAACACTCGCATCAAGCACAGTAGAAGTAACATCATGAGTATCAAAAGCAGTTTCAGATTTAGCAGTAGTAGTAGTGTGTGTAGCATGAGTATGTGGTGGTGGTGTAACAAGCTTACTTATAACAGATGGTGAATCAAGAGCAGCAGAGGTGTTTAGCACTATACTCTTCTTGTAGTGGATGGTAAAATAGGAAACTTTCCATCAGGAGACTTCCCCATGATGAAAGGAGTAGCAGTGAACAATAATAGATCCAAGTGAACTTACAAATAAAGCTATGCTCCTCGGCAACGACGCCAGAAAATAGTCTTGATGACCCACAAGTATAGGGGATCGCAATAGTCTTCGCGGGTAGTATTACCCAATTTATTGATTTGACAAAAGGGGAGCCAAAGAATACTTGCAAGCCTTAACAACTGAGTTGTCAATTCAGCTGATGTAACACCCTCGGAATCAGCCCTATGCAAGTTTTAGCGATTCCCGCCAAACCCGCATAGAAACGATTCAAGGGTGCCGACCAGGCACTTGCGTGCAGGTGGAAAAACGAAGTAATATAATTACACATTAGTCCACGATGGAACCCACAAAACAGATATATACAACAGCGACTCATCAATTCAAGAATACAATATACAGTACAAAGATCCAAATCACCTTGAAAACGATACAGCGTTCGAGTACGATCAAGATGCAAGTTAGGCTAAGAGCCCTGAAGAATAACCAGTGGCGTCCATAATCCTTCCCAGGACAAGACGGAAGGGTAACCCTGCTAACGACGTCGATCTTAAAACCTGCTTAAACAAAAGGGGGTGCCGACAAAGGGCAAAGGAAAAAGAGAGCGGTCAGTACTGAGGCTAGTACACGACGAGAGTAGAATTCGGCGGTCCTCGCCTACATAGGTATGGTGGACTAAAGCGGTAGCGCAACATGCACTAAACAACCTATAGAGACTCAATACAACTGGCGGCTATCAGATAGGGATAAGAAAGACCTATTCGGATCCAACCTGCAACTATCACCAAGCATACCCATCCTGGTATTCCCCCCTCGAGACCAAACGAGGAAGTCAACTGAGGAACTCACACAACTGGCAGTTTTATTCATTTCGTTATAGTTGCGGCAATTACTAGTCAGATGTAGATAGCATGAGTCATCCTGATATTATAAACAGTGGGCAGTTTTAGTTAACCATTCCATTGTAGTTACAATACTTACTAGTCAGATACATTTAGCATGAGGCATCCCAAAACCAGTAGTTGTTGGTACTTTTATTTAACCATTCCGTTGTAGTGAAGATGATTACTAGTCATTATAAAGTCAAATTTATAGCACTACTTTAGTTATAGTTGTCTATGATCGAGATACTGTGCTCCAAGTCGTCCATAACCGCGGACACGGCTTTCAGAAAGTTTTACCCTGCAGGGGGGCACAAATAGCAACACACACACAATCAACCTCGAAAAAAACCAAATGAAAACCCAACGAGGCATCATGACAGAGCAATTGCAAGATTCATATAATATTTCAGGGGGCACCCCACTAAGCTAACCACAACAAAGTCGGCCGTCTCTGATACGAACCCAGGGTGTGTGGCGACGGCTGTAAACAACTGGGAACCCGAAAGTATGATTGGGCTTGTCGATACAGCGAAAACGTGGCACGAGGTCCCTAAACAGTACAGGTGCTCCACGCGCAATAGTAAATAAAGCAGTAAAACATGGCATAAGTATAGGATAGTAATAAATCCCCAAACTACTTTGTGGCCCCAAGAAATAATATATGACTCAAGCTCTGGCTAAGGGGATTCATGGTCCCACATGCGGATAGTGTGAATATTCAAAGAACAGGTATCAAGTACTCGGGGTCCTACAGGACACAAGTGGATGGTTAAAAACCAAATAACATCTATTGCCCACTTGTGCCTCTGCATTATTTACCTACTTTCAATTTTAGTTATTAAACTATAATTAAAGCCATGATCATCTCCAACATTAAGGATGAGGCATTTCTCCAACAATGGTGGTACTTGACAATATCAAAACAACACCTGAGCAAGCAACTACGACTCGCAAGGCCGACTATCTACCAAACAACAAGTAATAGGAGGTGTCCAAGGCAATATGATGGCTGCAAGGGATATCACGGGTACGAAAACTAGAGCATCGCAACATAGATAGCAACAGATCAATAGGAGGAAGTAAAAACTAGAAATGTAAAATAGGTATAAAGGGGGACAATGCTCGCTTGAAAACACTGTTGAAGATTCATCCGAAGATCGGGTCGACACTCGCATCAACTCATCGGTCTAATCCGTGAAGAAGCAAAGCACTAGAAGAAACACCGGATGCACAATTTTAATGCTACGGCAGGAGATCGGGCATGATGCATGCATGATGTATGACATGGCAAAGATGCAATGCAATTAGGCAATATTAAGCGGAACTGGGGCCCCGCCATTTATTTAGAAGGTTCATATTGTTTAGATACCCTGCAATTTAAATGTTGTCTTATCAAGGCAAAATTATATCATCGGTTCGCTA
The DNA here is from genome assembly GCA_916181665.1 of Avena sativa. Classification (NCBI taxonomy): domain Eukaryota; kingdom Viridiplantae; phylum Streptophyta; class Magnoliopsida; order Poales; family Poaceae; genus Avena; species Avena sativa. Next base: position 213,316,398 of record OV702293.1, read on the forward strand.
CACAAATTTAAATAGAGATAAACTAAAACTAGATCAGCCACATATGGTCTCCATATTTAATTATGAGGTGAATCGGCATAATGCCCCCAGACCATAAGATATGTGTGCAAGCATGAACATTTTAGATGCAATAGATATATATATATTTCATTTATAAAAAATAGGGTCTTAGAAAGAGGGTCACACATGGTGGGATTTGGATCCGGGGGTCTTGGAGGCTCGAGGATCTCCGGATCGATCTTCGGACTCCGGGAGCGGGGTCTTCGGATTGTGAGAAGGAGAGCTTGGAGTACGGTGGCAGATTGAGATGATAAAGCATTGGAAGGTCTTGGTTTTCTCATACCATCACCATCTTGCGGCACTAGAGCCGAAGTAGAGCGGCTAGGCACCATCTTCACATGACCATCTATCGTTGCATCTCCGCACCCGTTACCTCAGTACCAAAACAACAGCAGAGTAGAAGCATCAGGAACGGTGCACGAGCAACGGGACACAAAACCAACAAAGACACAAGGGCATTACACGGGCCATGTCCTATTCGGACATTATCTCGAGCACCTTGTGGGAACCACGGAAAACAAGCTGTAACACGTAGGGGAGGCCACGGATAGGAGGAGGAAGGGCTATCGCGAGGGCGCAGGAAGAGCAACGCTCGCGACGGAGCTGCAGAGGACGGTGGTCGGGCCAAGAGGCATCACAGAGGCGGCGAGGAGGATCTCGAGCAGAGGAGACGGGGGCACGCGGCAGCAGGCTCGGGGGGGGACGAAGGAGAGGCGGCGACCTAGAAGACACACAGAAGGCGGCTGGCGGTGTCGAGCAGGGGCTTCGACGAGGAGGCGCAGAGGTAGGGACGGAGGGCGTCACGCGGGCGACAGTTGGAAGGGGGAACCCCGGAGGCGAGGCTGCGTCCGGGCGCGAGAGAGAGGCCAGGAAAGACAAGGAACAAGCAGCATCGACGGGTGCTCGGTCAGGATGGAGAGAGGTGACGGCAGACACGGGGACCGGCACGGAGACAGGCAGACGAGGAGGCGGCCCGGGAACCTGGGAGGGCGGTGGCGCGAGCCACAGAGATGAGGCCGATGCAGGCTCATGGCGGTTGGAGGTAAGGAATAGGGCCCTGGCGGCGGCGTCACGCGGGACAGAGAGGAGGCGACCAGGGCAGCACGGTTCGCTACGCATGCGAGGAAGGGGATCGCGGGTTCCGGGTCGGGCCGGGGGTGTTTAACTGCGTGGGTGCGCTGCGTCGGTGTGTGTGGGTTTGCCTTGTGGGTGGTGGGCGCGTGTTGTGTTGGTGCACCACCGTGTGGGGTTGCGACCAAGTCTGAGTGCGTGTGTGTTTGGCTCCAGGGTGGGTAGCAGTAGGTGGTGGCGGCAGGGTGGGGGTAAGAGAGGGAGGATTAGGGTTAGGGATTGAAATAGTCTAGGGTTTGGTTAGATATGGGGCTAGGATTAGGTCTAGGTTTTGCTGGGTGTGTTGGGCCGGGCTGCCGGGGTGGTAGGTGGCCTGGCCTACGGGCTGGGTTGCCTCCCCCGAACAAAACATTTTATTGTTTATTTTATTTTTAAAACATTTTTGTAAATACTTTTTAGACAAATAAAAGATCTGAACATACCGAGGTTTTAGTTTGAGATTAAAATAGAGGGCTAATTAGAAAACAACATAGGCTTTTACGAAAATAGTTTTATGCAAAATATATGCATGATGTCACGATGATGCACAAAATATAAACAACAGGCGATTTTCTAGTAGTGGCTTTACCCGGGATGCTACAATTCGACGCCACTAACAATGGATCTCTCCCTCGAGATCCGCCTCATGGTACGGGGAAGAAGGCCAACGATCTGAATCTTCTCGCTTCATGTAGATCTTCGCGACACCACTAACAAGGATTCTTTCTTCGTCTTGAAATCCGCGACACCGCCAACAAGGGTTGATGCTCACGTTCGTCGAGAGAGCACTCCGGTGAACACAGACGAAAGAGAGAGGTCCCAAAAGGATAAGGCTACCTCTAACTCCCATTAAAAAGTGGAAAAGTTACATTGATCCACCAGTTCGATGTACAAGAGTGAACTGTAAGAGTCGGGTAGGGTGATCAGTCCATCCCGTACCCAAACTATTAACTCCATACATGAATAGGAAATCGTGCAACACAACTTTCAAAATTAGACTGAAGATCTTGACAGGCGATGTTCGAAGAACAAAGGAGTGATGCAAGTTCTTCATCGGATCTAACGCAGATGATGTCATCGCATTGGAAACCACCGGAAGATACAAAAGGAATCGTATGAAAGACACAATGATTAGGTTCCGCGTGAAGGGAATATGCCCTAAGAGGCAATAATAAAGTGTTTATTATGTGTATTCCAAGTATATGATAGATGTTTATTTTGCATGCTATAATTGTATTAATACGGAAACATTAATACATGTGTGTTTAATAAACAAACAGAAAGTTCCTAGCTATGCCTCTCTCATAAACTAGCTCGTTGATTAACAAGATGATCAAGGTTTCCTGATCATAGACATTGGATGTTGTTAATAACGGGATCACAACATTAGTGTAATGGTGTGATGAACATTCATCCGAAGTATAGCATTACGATCAAAGTCATTGAGTTTATATTGCTATAACAACTTACGAAGTGATCCTAATCCTTAGACCATGAGATCATGTCAATCACTAACACCAGAAGAGTTTCTTGATAACATCAAACGTCACACCGTAACAGGGTGATTATAAAGATGGGTTCAGGACTAAGAAAGTGTTATGTTGAGGCCCATGGATCAAGAGTGGAATTTGTTCATCCCGATGACGGATAGATATACTCTCGGCCCTCTCGGTCATATCACATTGGTTAGCTTGCAAGCAAGTGATTTGATCACTAGAATGTTATATCACGGGAACGAGAAAAGAGTGCATGCCAATAAGGAGATCAAACTAGGTATGGAGATACCGATGATCGAATCTCGGACATGTAATATATCGCGAAACAAAGGGATTAAGATACTAGCGTAAAAGGTTCCCACGATCACAAGAAAGTCATCGTTGAATGTGTGGGAGTCAGTATGGGTCTCCAGATCCCGCTTCTGATTATTGATCCGAGAGGGGTCTCGATCATGTCCGCATTATTCACGAACCGTAGGGTGACACACTTAAGAGACACCGACATCCAATTGGAGCAAAAGTTTGATGCCGAAAGAATAAATAAGCGCGGGAATTTATTTCACTAGATACCGAAACAGGTTTTCGGGTGAAATTGCATAAAGTGGTTATGCATGTGAAATAGAATTCTAGCAAGGGGTTATATGTGAATGTTTTTCATTAAAGTAATTGACAAATTCTGAATAAATAAAAGCAGTTTTATTTATGAGAGTTTGCATTAAATTTGGTTGACACTTAATGGCAAGTTTGAGTAGGATTTTGAGTGGAGGGATTTGAAAGGATTTTGTGAGTGGAGTGTCCACCCACATGAATGAGGGGAGGGCAAGGGGGCAGCCCCCATGCGCCGGCCATCCCCTTGGGGTTCCCCCCTCTCCTATAAAAGGCACCCCTCTCCTCACTTCTCACTCACACCTCCTCGTGAAGGATCTCTCTCCCCCTCTAGAATTTATCCCCCATGGTCTCGGACTAGCGAGATACATATTCCCGGTGGCTATTCATCAAGAAAGAGTTGTGCGTCCGCTACATCGCTGGAGCGAGGAGGCGGAGGTTGCTCGGTGCCTCGAATGTGTGTGCGAGCACGGATGCGCTGCTGATTTGCGGCTCTAGGACTTCCTCTCGATCTTGAGATCAGCAAGAGATCGTCTACATCAACCACGAGTCGAACTCGTTAAGCTTTGTCGGTCTTCAAGGGTATGTTCTCTACGGATATACATCCGCCCGTTGTTTGTATGTAGTAGATAGATCTTGGTACATAGTTCCCATCGTAGGAATTTTTTTTCTATGCTGCGAACCCTACACCGCGATGGTTCCATTGGCATGAACAACACATGCTCAAGGTATACTCCAACTTCACCAATGCTCGTCCTTCTCATATGTTTTTCAACTATACGGATATCCATCAAGGTACACATATAGATAAAGGGTTCAAGAACAAAAAGATTGTATGAAGGGTACAACAGACAAGATGCAGATTTGATGATCGTAGCACCACCGTTATAAAAGGGAGGAAGCAAAACCCTGAAGGTACGACGGAAACCCAACCGCGAGAAATCCTAGACTCGAAGAAAAGATAAGAGAGCAGATTCAAAACACGCAGAGGTAAGAAGAGAATAGCAGAGGGTAAGGAGTAAAAGCAGAACTAATCATATCTATCCAACCGATTTTTCCAAAATAGTTTTGACACTCTATAACGTCCGTTAGCCAGGTTATCCTACAGGCTGGACTAGTAGGGTATCGTGTTAGGCGATGATGATCATGTTGTTGCTCCTTAGTTGTAATTTTGGATATTGGTGGCATAGTGGGATGAAGCGGCCCGGACAAACTTTACATGTCCTCGCACATGATACCTGTTCCACGCTTGACATGCAACTTGTTTGCATAAGTGGCTAGCGGGTGTCTGTCTCTCCTACTATAGTCAATATCTATTTTGCAACAAGTTGTCAATAATTTGGTTAGCCTCGTTGTGGTTCATGTTCGTAGGTATGAACGGTTCTATCTCGAAATCCCTAAGCCACGCAAAATTTGCAATGGATAAATTAGAGGCGTCTAGTTTAGATTGTTGCTGGGCTAGTGTTATGATATGGTGAAGTTGTAAGTAGAAGTATGAGATGATACTCTTACAACACACATAACGTGTAATCTCCATAGACCTTGGACTTACACAGATAGGTATGATAGTGATCATACCACAGTGCACATGATAGAGATCATATGCGGGAGCCATATCATTCCACTAATAAACATGTGATGTTTGATAGCATCTTATATTGCTTGTTTGGCGTTTTATTAGCATAATAAGATGATCCCTCATTTAAATATCAAGATAAGAATGTGTTCTTCCTTTAGTATGCACCGATTAAGTTTTCGTCGCTCCAAGACGTCACGTGATGATCGGGTGTTCTTGGATCCATGACCATATTTCGGGTGTAAGACAGTTACACACACGAATACTAAGGTTCTAACTTGACGAGCCTAGCATGTATAGACATGGCCTCGGAACACGGACCGAAAGGTTAAGCATGAGTCATATAGTAGATATGATGCCCATTTTATGCTCGCCTTTGAAGCTATACCGACTCACATGATGATCGGACTTGGTATAGTGGATTTGGTTCATGTAATCACCAAAAAGGCACGAGGGATGTCGTTTTTGAGTGGGAGTTCATTCGTAATATGGATTAGTTGAACTCAATCTATCATAAACTTAGTCTAAACTTTACAAATTTTGTTGTAGATGGCACCACCTGCTTTTAATTTCAATGTGTTCATGGAGAAAGAGAAACTTGCAACGAACGGTAGCAACTTTACCGAATGGGCCATGAATTTGAGGATTCTCCTCTCTGCTGCACAAAATCAATATGTGCTAGAAGCGTCACTAGGCGCCCCACCTTTTTAGGATGCCCCTGACGAGGAGAAGAATGTCTATCAGACTCGTCAGGAGGACCACAACTTAGTTCATTGCGGCATATTGTATGGGCTAGAGCCAGAACTTCGAAAGTGTTTCGAAAACGGCAATGCATTTGATACAATGGGTGAGTTGAAAATGATTTTCGACACACATGCTGCTGTAGAGAGCTACAATGCTTCAGAAAAGTTCTTTAGCTGCATGATGGAAGAGCACAACTCCGTTAGTGAGCATGCACTCAAGATGTCTGGTTACGCTGATAAGCTTGTGTCCTTGGGAATATCGATTCCCATTAACCTAGGCATCCATCGTGTTCTGTAGTCTCTGCCACCTAGCTATAAGAGCTTTGTGATGAACTATAATATGCAAGGCATGAATAAGTCTCTCCCCGAGCTTGTTTCAATGCTTAAAACTGCAGAAGTGGAGATCAAAAAGGAACATCAAGTGTTGATGATCAATAAGAACACTGGTTTCAAGAAAGACAAGAAGGGAAAACGGAAGGGAAGTAAGGGCGGCAAGCTGGTTGCCGTGCCTGAAAAGAAACCCCGAGTTGGACCTAAGTCTGATACCGAGTGCTACTATTATAAGGGGACTGGCCACTGGAAGCGCAACTGCCCCAAGTATTTGGCAGACAAGAAGGCCGGCAAGGAAAACAAAGGTATATATGATATACATGTTATTGATGTGTACTTGACTAGTGCTCGCAGTAGCACCTGGGTATTTGATACCGGTTCAGTTGCTAGTATTTGTAACTCGAATCAGGGGCTGTGGAACAAGCGACTGCTAGCAAGGGGTGAGGTCAAAATGCGTGTCGGCAATGGATCAAGCATTGATGTGATCGCCGTCGAAACGCTGCCTCTCCATTTACCATCGGGATTAGTAATAAACTTGAAGAACTGTTATCTGGTGCCTGCACTAAGCATGAACATTGTATCTGGATCGTGTTTGATGCGAAGTGGTTATTCATTTAAATCCGAGAACAATGGTTGTTCTATTTATATGAATGAAATCTTTTATGGTCATGCATCGATGATGAATGGTTTATCTCTATTAGATATCGATGATAATGTTACACATATTCATAATGTTGATGCTAAAAGGATTAAACTTAATGATGATATATCCGCATATATGTGGCACTGCCGTCTAGGTCATATTGGCGTTAAACGCATGAAGAAGCTCCATTCGGATGGACTTTTGGAATCACTTGATTTTGAATCATTTGATACATGTGAGCCATGCCTTATGGCCAAGATGACTAGAACGCCGTTTTCCGGTTCAATGGAACGGGCGACAGATTTATTGGAAATTATACATTCTGATGTATGTGGTCCAATGAGTGTGTCAGCGCGAGGTGGATATCGTTATTTTGTTACTTTCACGGATGATTGGAGTAGATACGGTTATATCTACTTGATGAAACACAAGTCTGAAACCTTTGAAAAGTTCAAGGAATTTCAGAATGAAGTGGAAAATCATCGTAATAGAAAGATCAAATTTCTACGGTCCGACCGTGGAGGTGAGTATCTAAGTTACGAGTTTAGCATTCACATGAAAGAGTGTGGTATTGTTTCACAACTCACACCTGCCGTAACACCACAGAGAAATGGTGTGTCGAAACGTCGTAATCGTACTTTATTGGATATGGTTCGATCTATGATGTCTCTGACGGACTTGCCGTCGTCATTTTGTGGTTATGCACTAGAAACTACTGCATCACTTTAAATCGGGCACCATCTAAATCCATTGAAAAGACACCGTATGAATTGTGGTTTGGAAACAAACCTAAGCTGTTATTTCTTAAAGTTTGGGGATGTGATGTTTATGTGAAGAAACTTCAACCAAATAAACTCGAACCCAAAGCGAAAAAATGCGTCTTCATAGGATACCCTAAGGAAACTATTGGGTATTCCTTCTATCACAGATCCGAGGGCAAAGTTTTTGTTGCCAAGAATGGATCCTTTCTAGAGAAAGATTTTCTCGCAAAAGGTGTGAGTAGTCGGAAGGTAGAACTCGAAGAGGTTATTGAACCTTCTCTTCAAAGTATGGCGAGTAGCGCAGCGCCAAAAGTAGTTCCGGAGTTGGCTTCACCATTTAAAGAGGGAACTAATGATAGTGATCATGAAACTCCGAAAGAGAATACCACCAAACCTCGCAGGTCTAGCAGGACGCGTGTAGCTCCCGAGCTGTACAGAAATCCTGTCATGAATTTCATGGTTGATGAAAATGATGGCTCTGCGACGTATGAAGAAGTGATGATGAGCCCGGATTCCAACAAATGGTTAGAAGCCATGAAATCCGAGATGGAATCCATGTATGAAAATCAAGTTTGGAACTTGGTGGAATTACCTCACGGTCGAAAGGCCGTGGAGAACAAATGGATTTTCAAAAGGAAAACTGATGCTGATGGTAATGTGACCGTCTATAAAGCTCGACTTGTCGCAAAGGGATTTCGACAAATTCAAGGAGTTGACTACGATGAGACATTCTCTCCCGTAGCGATGCTAAAGTCAGTTAGGATTATGTTAGCAATTGCTGCATATTTCGATTATGAGATATGGCAGATGGATGTCAAAACCGCGTTTCTCAATGGGAATATTGAAGAAGAGTTGTATATGATACAACCAAAGGGTTTTGTCAATCCTAAGGATGCTAACAAGGCGTGCAAGCTTCAGCGATCCATCTATGGATTGAAGCAAGCATCACGAAGTTGGAATATCCGCTTTGATGAGGTGATCAAATAGTTTGGATTTGTCCAAAATTATGGAGAAGCTTGTATTTACAAGAAAGTGAGTGGGAGCAATGTGGCATTTCGGATATTATATGTGGATGACATATTATTGATCAGAAATGATATAGATCTTTTAAACAGTGTTAAAAGTTATCTAAACAGCAAATTTTCAATGAAGGACCTAGGTGAAGCGTCATACATATTAGGCATAAAGATCTATAGAGATAGATCTAGGCGCCTAATAGGGCTATCGCAAAGTACATACCTTGATAAGATTTTAAAGAAGTTTAAAATGGACGAAAGTAAGAAGGGGTTCTTACCTATGTTGCAAGGCAAGACATTGAGTAAGACTCAAAGTCCGGCTACGGCGGAAGAAAGAGAGATAATGGACAAAGTCCCCTATGCTTCAGCCATAGGCTCTATAATGTACGCCATGCTATGTACAAGACCGGATGTGGCACATGCTATTAGTTTGACTAGTAGGTACCAATTGGATCTAGGTTCAGAACACTGGATAGCGGTCAAGAATATCCTTAAGTACTTATGAAGAACTAAGGATATGTTTCTTGTATACGGAGGTGAAGATGAGCTCGTCACTAAGTGTTATGTTGACGCTAGCTTTGACACCGATCCGGATGACTCTAAGTCTCAATCCGGATACGTATTTCTCATGACTGGCGGAGCGGTTAGTTGGAGGAGCTCCAAACAACCTGTGGTGGCGGGATCAACAACGGAGGCCGAATATGTTGCTGCTTCGGAAGCGGCTCAGGAAGCGGTTTGGATGAAGGAGTTCATATCCGAACTAGGAGTGGTTGCAAATGCGTTGGACCCAATGGTGATCTATTGTGACAACAATGGCGCCATTGCTAATGCCAAAGAACCAAGGTCTCACAAGCATTCCAAGCATATTAAGCGCCGGTTTCACTCCATCCGCGAGCATGTCAAGGATGGAGATATTAAGATTTGTAAAGTACACACGGATCTCAATGTAGCAGATCCGTTAACTAAAACTCTCCCTAGAGCAAAACATGATCAACACCAGAACTCAATGGGTGTTAGATTCACCACTATGTAACTAGATTATTGTCTCTAGTGCAAGTGGGAGACTGAAGGGAATATGCCCTGAGAGGCAATAATAAAGTGTTTATTATGTGTATTCCAAGTATATGATAGATGTTTATTTTGCATGCTATAATTGTATTAATACGGAAACGTTAATACATGTGTGTTTAATAAACAAACAGAAAGTTCCTAGTTATGCCTCTCTCATAAACTAGCTCGTTGATTAACAAGATGATCAAGGTTTCCTGATCATAGACAATGGATGTTGTTAATAACGGGATCACAACATTAGTGTAATGGTGTGATGAACATTCATCCGAAGTATAGCATTACGATCAAAGTCATTGAGTTTATATTGCTATAACAACTTACGAAGTGATCCTAATCCTTAGACCATGAGATCATGTCAATCGCTAACACCAGAAGAGTTTCTTGATAACATCAAACATCACACCGTAACAGGGTGATTATAAAGATGGGTTTAGGACTAAGAAAGTGTTATGTTGAGGCCCATGGATCAAGGGTGGAATTTGTTCATCCCGATGATGGATAGATATACTCTGGGCCCTCTCGGTCATATCACATTGGTTAGCTTTCAAGCAAGTGATTTGATCACTAGAATGTTATATCACGGGAACGAGAAAAGAGTGCATGCCAGTAACGAGATCAAACTAGGTATGGAGATACCGATGATCGAATCTCGGACATGTAATATATCGCGAAACAAAGGGATTAAGATACTAGCGTAAAAAGTTCCCATGATCACAAGAAAGTCATCGTTGAATGTGTGGGAGTCAGTATGGGTCTCTAGATCCCGCTTCTGATTATTGATCCGAGAGGGGTATCGATCATGTCCGTATTATTCACGAACCATAGGTGACACACTTAAGAGACACCGACATCCAATTGGAGCAAAAGTTTGATGCCGAAAGAATAAACAAGCGCCGGAATTTATTTCACTAGATACCGAAACAGGTTTACGGGTGAAATTGCATAAAGTGGTTATGCATGTGAAATAGAATTCTAGCAAGGGGTTATATGTGAATGTTTTTCATTAAAGTAATTAACAAAATTCTGAATAAATAAAAGGAGTTTTATTTATGAGAGTTTGCATTAAATTTGGTGGACATTTAATGGCAAGTTTGAGTGGGATTTTGAGTGGAGGGATTTGAAAGGATTTTGTGAGTGGAGTGTCCACCCACATGAATGAGGGGAGGGCAAGGGGGTAGCCCCCATGCGCCGGCCACCCCCTTGGGGTTCCCCCCTCTCCTATAAAAGGCACCCCTCCCCTCACTTCTCACTCACACCTCCTCGTGAAGGATCTCTCTCCCCCTCTAGAATTTATCCCCCATGGTCTCGGACTAGCGAGATACATGTTCCCGGTGGCTATTCGGCAAGAAAGATTTGTGCTTCCGCTGCATCGCTGGAGCGAGGAGGCGGAGGTTGCTCGGTGCCTCGAACGTGTGTGCGAGCACGGATGCGCTGCTGATTTGCGGCGCTAGGACTTCCTCTCGATCTTGAGATCGGCAAGAGATCGTCTACATCAACCACGAGTCGAACTCGTTAAGCTTTGTCGGTCTTCAAGGGTATGTTCTCTATGGATATACATCCGCCTGTTGTTTGTATCTAGTAGATAGATCTTGGTACATAGTTCCCATCGTAGGAATTTTTTTTCTATGCTGCGAACCCTACACCGCGATGGTTCCATTGGCATGAACAACACATGCTCAAGGTATACTCCAACTTCACCAATGCTCGTCCTTCTCATATGTTTTTCAACGATATGGATATCCATCAAGGTACACATACAGATAAAGGGTTCAAGAACAAAAAGATTGTATGAAGGGTACAACAGACAAGATGCAGATTTGATGATCATAGCACCACCGTTATAGAAGGGAGGAAGCGAAACCCTAAAGGTACGACGTAAACCCAACCGCGAGAAATCCTGGACTCGAAGAAAAGATAAGAGAGCAGATTCAAAACACGCAGAGGTAAGAAGAGAATAGTATAGGGTAAGGAGTAAAAGCAGAACTAATCAGATCTATCCCACCGATTTTTCCAAAATAGTTTTGACACTCTATAATGTCCGTTAGCTAGGTTATCCTATAGGCTAGACCAGTGGGGTATCGTAACTGCTGAGCTCTGATACCACTCTCTAACACTCTCGGAATCAGCCCTATGCAAGTTTTAGCGATTCCCGCCAAACCCTCATAGAAACGATTCAAAGGTGCCCACCAGGCACTTGCGTGCCGGTGGAAAAACGAAGTAATATCATTACACATTAGTCCACGATGGAACCCACAAAACAGATATGTACAACAACGACTCATCAAGTCAAGAATACAATATATAGTACAAAGATCCAAATCACCTTGAAAATGATACAGCGTCCGAGTACGGACAAGATGCAAATTAGGCTAAGAGCCCTGAAGAATAACCAATGGCGTCCATAACCCTTCCTAGGCCAAGCCGGAAGGTTAACCCTGCTAACGACGTCAATCTCAAAACCTGCTTCAACAAAAGGGGGTGACGACAAAGGGCAAAGGAAAAAGAGAGCGGTCAGTACTAAGGCCAGTACACGACGAGACTAGAATTCGGCGGTCCTCGCCTACATAGGTATGGTGGACTGAAGCGGCAGCGCAGCATGCACTAAACAACCTATAGAGACTCAATACAACTAGCGGCTATCAGATAGGGATAAGAAAGACCTATTCGGATCCAACCTGAAACTATCACCAAGCATACCCATCTTGGTATTCCCCCCTCGAAACCAAACGAGGAACTCACACAGTTGGCAGTTTTATTCATTCTGTTATAGTTGCAGCAATTACTAGTCAGATGTAGATAGCATGAGTCATCCTGATATTATAAACAATGGGCAGTTTTAGTTAACCATTTCGTTGTAGTTGCAATACTTACTAGTCAGATACATGTAGCATGAGGCATCCCAAAACCAGCAGTTGTTGGTACTTTTATTTAACCATTTCGTTGTAGTGAAGATGATTACTAGTCATTATAAAGTCAAATTTATAGCACTACTTTAGTTATAGTTGTCTATGATCGAGATAATGTGCTCCAATTCGTCCATAACTGTGGACACGACTTTCAGAAAGTTTTACCCTCCAGGGGGGCACAAATAGCAACACACGCACGATAAACCTCGAAAAAAACCAAATGAAAACCCAACGAGGCATTACAACAGAGCAATTGCAAGATTCATATAATATTTCAGGGGCCACCCCACTAAGCTACCCGCAACAAAGTCGACCGTCTCCGATACGGACCCAGGGTGTGTGGCAACGGCTGTAAACGACTGGGAACCCGAAAGTGTGACTGGGCTTGTCGATACAGAGAAAACGTGGCACGGGGTCCCTAAACAGTACAGGCGCTCCACGTGCAATAGTAAATAAAGCAGTAAAACATGGCATAAGTACAGGATAGTAATAAAGCTCCAAACTACTTTGTGGCCCCAAGAAATAATATATGACTCAAGCTCTGGCTAAGGGGATTCATGGTCCCACATGCGGATAGTGTGAATATTCAAAGAACAGGTATCAAGTACTCGGGGTCCTACGGGACACAAGTGGACGGTTAAAAACCAAATAACATCTATTGTCCACCTGTGCCTCTGCATTATTTACCAACTTTCAATTTTAGTTATTAAACTATAATTAAAGCCACGATCATCTCCAACATTAAGCATGACGCATTTCTCCAACAACGGTGGTACTTGACAATATCGAAACAACACCTGAGCAAGCAACTACGACTTACAAGTCCGACTACCTACCAAACAACTGTCACATCCCAAGATTTTGGAAATTGGGACTAGATTTTTTTTTGCATTTGCATGACATTCATGAGCATTTCACTCCATATTTGCATCAAGAAAAATCCCTAAATAGAATAAAGGACTAAAACCCTAAATAGTATGTGCCACTTTGTTCCTAAAGGGAATTAAATTGGATTTATAAAAACCCATTGTTGCTAAGGCAGCGATTATTGCTAAATTATAGCCTAAAAAGATCCATTTAATATTACAAAATTTTAGAAACAAAATTGAGCTCATTTGGAGCTATTATGAAAAAGATATGGAATAAATACAAACAAATAAAGATATAAATAAAATGAAATATACAAGGATTTATAAATTCACTACTTGTAAACTAGTAAAAATATTACAAATATGATCCTATAATGATCTATTCGATTTTAGAAAAATTTAGAAACAAGAATCATGTTATTTGGAGTTCGTATGCAAAAGATATGAGGGAACCAAAAAAAAGGAAAAAAAAACTAACAGGCTGGCCCACCGGACTGAACCAGCCGGCTGAACGCGCGTACAGAGAGCGATTGATCCCATGGGATGCTTTAAAAGGCGTGCAAATCAGTTTTTCTCGAACCTACCTCTATTCAAACTCTTATATCTTTTTATCTATAACTCTAAATTGACTTACGTATGTTTCTACTTGTTCCCTACTCCAAGACCTATCTCTCCACCATCCTAAACCTCCATATAAACCCATGGAGCCAGAGCTGTATGAGTTTCCCTTCTCGAAATCCCGAATATACACATGCACGAATCTTATTTCGCTTATTAACCCATCTAGACTTTGTCGTTTGCCTTCGGCCAAAAAACGAAAGTTGTAGATCTCGTTGAAATCTTTCAGTCCCGACAAACCTCACCTCTTTTCATCCACCACAGCCGGAGAATTTTGCATCACAATATTTCAGATATGACGGTGTAAATCCAAGATGTACTCGCGCTCGTTTCTTCAAATCCAAATTTTCTTTGGTGAGAAGGTAGGAATAATAATTCCCCACAACTTTCATGTTGTAAGTTTTTCAATTTGACCTATGGATTTGTCTCTCTAATACAGATCTATTTCTTGTCTATTCTGAGCCAAAATCAGGTCAATCTCCTCTCCTAACCACTGGATCTCATCCCAACGGCCAGAATTAGATCGATTCCGCAAAGGGGTACGAGCCAACCGGATCTCTCCACGTGTCAACGTTAGGTTAGCCCCGCGTCCCAGTCAGCATAGAATATTCCCAGGGAATATTCCATGTAGATTTGAAATTGAATTTAATTTACAAAAATTCAGTAAACTTGTAAAAATCATATAAAAATATTCGTAGATCCAAAAATAGCAAATAATATATCAGTGAATTCAGAAAAACGTGGAGAATATTAATATGGCATTAGATCCAACCTCTACAGTATTCGTTTACTGCAGTAATTTAATTAGTTTTAATGGTCTTTTATGTTAACAAATTCATAGTAAATTCATAACTGGTCCAAAAACTGCGTATAATATATCAAATTGAAGATACTATAATGTAGATTAATAATATCTGGTTGGATCCAGCTTTTGCTGACTATTTACCCCGTAGCAATTTAATTAGTTTTAGTGGCTTTGGAAATCATTAAATTTATAGTAAATTATTTGCATATCACAAAAATATAAATGATATACCAATGGAAAGCTGGTTCCATGTAGAGCATCAATATGCAAATGGTTCATGCAAATACTTAAAGGTTTCACAGTAATTAAATAAATAGGTTAATGGCTTATTTAGAGTATTAAAATCATAGTAATTCGAATACTACTCAGAAAATTACAAATAATATGTCCCTGGAATCACAATTCCATGGAGATTACAGATATAATTTTAGTTTGATATTTAGGCAATAGAAACTATATAAATGATTTAAAACCCATTAAACACTATTTAAATCATAAGAAAAGATTTATAACTCCAATTAAGGTGAGTCCAACGCCTAATGGTTAGTATTGACGTCCTCTGTCCAGTAAACCCAAGAAACAAATTAAATTCGATAGTTAGAACATGCATTACAACAAAACTATTGAAAACCCTATATTAGCAAGTAATTATTAATAACAAGTACTCCATTGCATTAATTGGCCTCTTGCATGCATCTTATACTTCAGTATTGTTTAGAGAACTAAAGTAACAACCATTGTGACTTATTAAATTGTCATGCATGCATTTGTTGCATTTGTTTGATCTCTATGTGCTATTGTTTATGTTGTATGCAATTATTTGATCGATAGATTGCGAGGAGTGGAACGTGTGTGATTGCAACAAGTGTTGGAACAACTTCACCAACTACCAAGGCAAGTAGATGCTACTTTGTTCATGATGTTTTCCTACTATTTTCAATGCATTGTCGTGTATTTTGTAGATGCATGTGTAGGAAATTACTATCGCTATGCTATGTCCTATTATGTGGTAGGGCTTTCCTGTAGATGAGTCACCGTTGGTAGATGTGCTTAGCCATGCTATGATGAACGAGGGATGGGTTAAATCACTAAAAGTTGTTTCTAAATGTGTTGGTTTGCGAAAACTAAAAACAACTTAATTAATGAATCTCCTGGGTGTGATGGGATTGAAAATTTTGGTGGTATCATTCCGGAAAGGCACCCAGGTATCAAGAGAAAATGATTGGCTTCTTTATTTTGTAGTTTACATGTACAACCATGTTCCAATAATGAAATGGGCGGTTGGTTGGACTCAGTAGGTTGTGGTAACTCGAACCCACGTATCCAGAGATGTAGAATTTTGGTAGGTTGGACCGGTGCGTGTCGGGTTTGGGGAGCTACTTCCCGAACGGTCCCTTCTTGGACTTCTCCCTATCATCACCCAATATAAGAGTGATGGTACGAGCTGGGCTGGCCAAGTCACATGGGTAAAGTTTACTAACCTCTGCAGGGTGTATAAACTAATCGATTAGCTGTGTCCCCGGTTATGGACATCTGAGTTGCTTGATCTTGAGTTCATGACATGTTTCTCGATCATTCCAATTTCCTAATTGCTTTAATGTTGATGGGTTAACTTAATTGGGATCTTTTCAAAGAAAATCAAAAACTGTTTATGAAAGTAGGACAAAGGTATTTGCAAATGCAAGCTAGCCGCAGTTCCACTTGCCAAATATGCATGTAGATGCTAGGTTTATTGTCTCCTTTAATAGCTCTCCTTGCCATACATTCCATGTATTGACCCTTCGGGGCTGCTACGTTTTATGTTGCAGGTTATTATTCCGATTATGAGTGATCGACTAGGTTGCGATACTCCACTCAACAGTTGTTCGCCTGTGGCACAATTGAAGATGGAGCCTATCAATTGTTTATGCTTCCGTACGCTACTTGATATTGAGCTAGCCTTGAGCTAAGCATTATTGTAATAATTGCAAATTCTGGATGAAATTCGTTATTTATGATGCACTGTCAAATTCTTTGGTATTCATCTGTACCGTGTGTGCCAGTGAACCGATCCAGCGATTGACACTATACACATGAACTCAGCCTTATCAGGCGAGGGTGTTACAGGATGGTATCAGAGCAGTGCGTTGACTGTAGGATCGTGACCTAGCAATGGACTAGGAAAACCATATGAAAATTGTAAACACTATATGATTCTATCTATTCTCTTCTTACACTTCTTTCTAGTATCTTCTTATCTTTTCAATTCTCATACTCTTCTCTTTTATGATATAGAAGGAAGAATCTCTCTAGTAATGAACCATAATTTTGTACTTATTAGATTCTTGTAATCCTTTATCTATCTTTTCTAATCTTATCTTGTTCAAACTTGTAGATAAACACTTATGCTAGATTTAGAATAGTTAGATGATGACCACCATATAGTTTAATATGATCTCGTTTATATATAGCAATCGATTGTTGTAAGAACTTGTTTGATAGTTGATTTATTATATTTAGGTTGTTCTATTTGATACCTTAAAGTTCCAAAATATTTTTGTGAGATTTCATAATATGTTAATGAGGGTTTTGCTTAGAAATTCGTGATATTTTCGCTGTAGTTTTCTGCTGAACCTGCTGTACTGTATGATTTTTCATATTTTTTTGGTAACTTGGAAAAATCTGAAAAAATAGGATTTGATGCGAAACTTCCTATACTATATGTATAGAATTGACTAAAATTTCTGATGAGTTTAAGGTACCCAGAAAAATTCGTGAACACTGCTGTAGTTTCGAGACAGATTCTGTCCATTAGGTTCACCCCCAAACGAATATTAGTCAATGGAAAACAATTTTGTGGATGGTATGCCACTAAAACAAAACTTCTGGAACATAAACAAAACTATTTTAGATTGAGTGTTGTTTGTGTTGATTGAGTGCCTGTGTGCTAATTGTGTGTTTCATATAGTTATGGGTAGTATTACTTCTCTAGTCTTTCTATCTATAACTCATCTATGCTACCCAAAACAATGCCACCATTAGACCATAGAGATTGGAGCACATAAAATTTCCCACTAGCTTAATTATATTGGATTCACATGACATAGTAGTAATAGTAGACATAGACTGGATGGTTAAATAAGACGCTTGAATAGTTGGTGCACAACTTGATACTACACTCACAATCCTAAAGGGAGGAAGAACAAGATATAGTTTATCAACTAGCCTTGGAGATGCCAAGTTTAATTTTCTTAAGGGGGTTAGCCTCGACAGCAACACCCACACCTTGCTAGCCATTCCGAATCTCGGGACGAGATTCATCTTAAGGGGGTTAGTCTGTCACATCCCAAGATTTTTGAAATTGGGACTAGATTTTTTTTTGCATTTGCATGACATCCATGAGCATTTCACTCCATATTTGCGTCAAGAAAAATCCCTAAATATAATAAAGGACTAAAACCCTAAATAGTATGTGCCACTTTGTTCCTAAAGGGAATTAAATTGGCTTTATAAAAACCCATTGTTGCTAAGGCAGCGATTATTGCTAAATTATAGCCTAAAAAGATCCAATTAATATTACAAAATTTTAGAAACAAAATTGAGCTCATTTGGAGCTATTATGAAAAATATATGGAATAAATACAAACAAATAAAGATATAAATAAATGAAATATACAAGGATTTATAAATCCACTACTTATAAACTAGTAAAAATATTACAAATATGATCCTATAATGATCTATTCGATTTTAGAAAATTTTAGAAACAAGAATCATGTCATTTGGAGTTCGTATGCAAAAGATATGAGGGAAACAAATAAATAAAAAAGGAAAATAAAAAAAGGAAAAAAAAACTAACAGGCCGGCCCATCGGACCGAATCAGTCGGCCGGACGCGCGTACATAGAGCGATCGATCCCATGGGATGATTTAAAAGACGTGCAAATCAGTTTTTCTCGAACCTATCTCTATTCAAACTCTTATATCTTTTTATCTATAACTCCAAATTGACTTTCGTTTGTTTCTACTTGTTCCCTACTCGAAGACCTATCTCTCCACCATCCTAAACCTCCATATAAACCCATGGAGCCATAGCTGTATAAGTTTTCCTTCTCGAAATCCTGAATCTACACATGCACGAATCTTATTTTGCTTATTAACCCATCTAGACTTTGTCGTTTGCCTTTGGCCAAAAAACGAAAGTTGTAGATCTCGTCGAAATCTTTTAGTCCCGACAAACCTCACCTCTTTTCATCCACCATAGCCGGAGAATTTCGCATCGCAATATTTCAGATATGATGGTGTAAATCCAATATGTACTCGCGCTCGTTTCTTCAAATCCAAATTCCTTTAGTGTGAAGGTAGGAATAATAATTCCCCACAACTTTCATGTTGTAAGTTTTTCAATTTGACATACGGATTTGTCTCTCTAACACAGATCTATTTCTTGTCTATTCTGAGCCAAAATCGGGTCAATCTCCTTTCCTAACCACTGGATCTCATCCCAACGGCCAGAATTAGATCGATTCCGCGAAGGGGTACGAGCCAACCGGATTTCGCCACGTGTCAATGTCAGGTCAGCCCCGCGTACCAGTCAGCATAGAATATTTCCAGGGAATATTCCCTATAGATTTGAAATTGAATTTAATTTGCAAAAAATTAAGTAAACTTGTAAAAATCATATAAAAAGATTTGTAGATCCAAAAATAGCAAATAATATATCAATGGATTCAGAAAAACGTGTAGAATATTAATATGGCATTATCCAACCTCGATAGTATTCATTTACTGCAGTAATTTAATTAGTTTTAATGGTCTTTTAGGTTAACAAATTCATAGTAAATTCATAACTGGTCCAAAAATTGCGTATTAATTATATCAATCTGGTTGGATCCAGCTTTTGCGGACTATTTACCCCGTAGCAATTTAATTAGTTTTAATGGCTTTAGAAATCATTAAATTATTGAAATTATTTGCATATCACAAAAATATAAATGATATACCAATGGAAAGCTGGTTCCATGTAGATCATCAATATGCAAATGGTTTAGGCAAATACTGAAAGGTTTCGCAGCAATTAAATAAATAGATTAATGACTTATTTAGAGAATTAAAATCATAGTAATTCGAATACTGCTCAGAAAATTACAAATAATATGTCCCTAGAATCACAATTCCGTGGAGATTACAGATATAATTTTAGTTGGATTTTTAGGCAATAGAAACTATATAAATGATTTAAAACCCATTAAACACTATTTAAATCATAAGAAAAGATTTATAACTCCGATTAAGGTGAATCCAACGCCTACTGGTTAGTATTGATGTCCTATATCCAGTAAACCCAAGAAACAAATTAAATTCGACAGTTAGAATAGGCGTTACGACAGAACTATTAAAAACCCTATATTGACAAGTAATTATTAATAATAAGTACTCCATAGGATTAATTGGCTTCTTGCATGCATCATATACTTCAGTATTGTTTAGAGAACTAAAGTAACAACCATTGTGACTTATTAAATTGTCATGCATGCATTTGTTGCATTTATTTGATCTCTATGTGCTATTGTTTATGTTGTATGCAATTATTTGATCGATAGATTGCGAGGAGTGCAACGTGTGTGATTGCAACGAGTGTTGGAACAACTTCACCAACTACCTAAGCAAGTAGATGCTACTTTGTCCATGATGTTGTCCTACTATTTTTAATGTATTGTCGTGTATTTTGTAGATGCATGTGTAGGAAATTACTATCGCTATGCTATGTCCTATTATGTGGTAGGGCTTTCCTGTAGATGAGCCACCGTTGGTAGATGTGCTTAGCCATGCTATGATAAACGAGGGATGGGTTACATCATTGAAAGTTGTTTCTAAATGTGTTGGTTTGTGAAAACTAAAAACAACTTAATCAATGTATCTCCTGGGTGTGATGGGATTGAAAATTTTGGTGGTATCATTGCGGAAAGGCACCCAGGTATCAAGAGAAAATGATTGGCTTTTTTATTTTGTAGCTTACATGTACAACCATGTGCAAATAATGAAATGGGCGGTTGGTTGGACTCAGTAGGTTGTGGTAACTCGAACCCACGTATCTAGAGATGTAGAATTTTGGTAGGTTGGACCGGTGCGTGTCGGGTTTGGGGAGCTACTTCCCGAACGGTCCCTTCTTGGACTTCTCCCTATCATCACCCAATATGAGAGTGATGGTACGAGCTGGGCTGGCCAAGTCACATGGGTAAAGTGTACCCCTGCAGGGTGTATAAACTAATCGATTAGCCGTGTCCCCGGTTATAGACATCTGAGTTGCTTGATATTGAGTTCATGACATGTTTCTCTATCATTCCAATTTCCTAATTGCTTTAATGTTGATGGGTTAACTTAATTGGGATCTTTTCAAAGAAAATCAAAAACTGTTTATGAAAGTAGGACAAAGGTATTTGCAAATGCAAGCTAGCCACAGTTCCACTTGCCAAATATGCATGTAGATGCTAGGTTTATTGTCTCCTTTAATAGCTCTCCTTGCCATACATTCCATGTATTGACCCTTCGGGGATGCTACGTTTTATGTTGCAGGTTATTATTCCGATTATGAGTGATCGACTAGGTTGCGATACTCCACTCAACAGTTGTTCGCCTGTGGCACAATTAAAGATGGAGCCTATCAATTGTTTATGCTTCCGTACGCTACTTTATATTGAGCTAGCCTTGATCTAAGCATTATTGTAATAATTGCAAATTCTGGATCAAATTCGTTATTTATGATGCACTGCTAAATTCTTTGG
Source organism: Avena sativa (assembly GCA_916181665.1). Taxonomy (NCBI): domain Eukaryota; kingdom Viridiplantae; phylum Streptophyta; class Magnoliopsida; order Poales; family Poaceae; genus Avena; species Avena sativa. The sequence continues at coordinate 213,337,771 of OV702293.1, forward strand.
TATTCATCTGTACTATGTGTGCCAGTGAACCGATCCAGGGATTGACACTATACACATGAACTCAGCCTTATCAGGCGAGGGTGTTACAACAACAAGTAATAGGAGGTGTCCAAGGTAATATAATGGCTGCAAGGGATATCACGGGTACGAAACTAGAGCATCGCAACACAGATAGCAATAGATCAACAGGAGGAAGTAAAAACTAGAAATGTAAAATAGGTAGAAAGGGGGAGAATGCTCGCCTGAAAACACTGTTGAAGATTCATCCGAAGATCGGGTAAACACTCGCATCAACTCATCGGTCTAATCCATGAAGAAGCAAAGCACTAGAAGAAACACTGGATGCACAATTTTAATGCTACGACAGAAGATCGGGCATGATGCATGCATGATGTATGATATGGCAAAGATGCAATGCAATTAGGAAATATTAAGCGGAACCGGGGCCCCGACATTTATTTAGAAGGTTCATATTGTTTAGATACCCTGCAATTTAAATGTTGTCTTATCAAGGCAAAATTATATCATCGGTTCGCTACACAAATTTAAATGGAGATAAACTAAAACTAGATCATCCACATATGGTCTCCATATTTAATTATGAGGTGAATTGGCATAATGCCCCCAAACCATAAGATATGTGTGCAAGCATGAACATTTTAGATGCAACAGATATATATTTCATTTATAAAAAATAGGGTCTCAGAAAGAGGGTCACACATGGTGGGATTCGGATCCGGGGGTCTTGGAGGATCAAGGATCTCCGGATTGATCTTCGGACTCCGGGAGCAGGGTCTTCGGATTCTGAGAAGGAGAGCTTGGAGTACGGCGACAGATTGAGATTATAAAGCATCGGAAGGTCTTGGTTTTCTCATACCATCACCATCTTGCGGCACTGGAGCCGAAGTAGAGTGGCTAGGCACCATCTTCACATGACCATCTATCGTTGCATCTCCGCACCCGTTACCTCAGTACCAAAACAACAATAGAGTAGAAGCATCAGGAACGGTGCACGGGCAATGGGACACAAAACCAACAAAGACATAAGGGCATTACACGGGCCATGTCCTATTCGGACATTATCTCGAGCACCTTGTGGGAACCACGGAAGATAGCGGTAACGCGTAGGGGAGGCCGCGGACAGGAGGATGAAGGGCTGCCGCGAGGGCGCAGGAACGGCGACGCTTGTGACGGAGCTGCAGAGGAGGGCGGTCGGGCCTAGCTCGAACAACGGGGCGGAGAGGCAAACGCGGCCGCAGCTCGGCCAGGCGACATCACAGAGGCGGCGAGAAGGAGCTCGAGCAGAGGGGACTGGGGCAGACGGCAGCAGGCTTGGGGGGGAGGGCACGAAGGAGAGGCGGCGGCCTGGAAGACACGCAGAAGGCGGCTGGCGGGGTCGAGCAGGGGCTTCGATGAGGAGGCGCAGAGGTAGGGACGGAGGGCGTCAAGCGGGCGGCAGTTGGATGGGGGAACCCCGACGGTGAGGCTGCGGCCGGGCACGAGAGAGAGGCCAGGGAAGATGAGGACCAAGCAGCATCGGTGGGTGCTCGATCAGGATGGAGAGGGGCGACGGCGGACGCAGGGACCGGCACGGAGACAGGCAGACGAGGAGGCGGCCGGGGCACCTGGGAGGGCGGTGGCGCGAGCCACGGAGATGAGGCCGATGCAGGCTCGTGGCGGTTGGAGGCGAGGAAGAGGGCCCTGGCGGCGGCGGCACGTGGGACAAAGAGGAGGCAACCAGGGCGGCGCGGTTCGCTACGCATGTGAGGAAGGGGATCGCGGGGTCCGGGTGGGGTTGGGGGTGTTTGACTGCGTGGGTGCACTACGTCAGTGTGTGTGGGTCAACACTCTGTGAACACATGTGATCCTCACACCACAGCCATCCCCTCCGGTTGTCCCAATTTCTGTCACTTCGGGGCCTTTGGATCCGGACAATGATATGTGTACACAACTTGCAGATAAGATCACAAACAATACTATCATAATGATTTAATAATAAGTTCAGATCTGAGATCATAGTACTCGGGCCCTAGTGACAAGCATTAAGCACAACAAGTTGCAACAAAGTCAAATAGCACTAATAGAGATACTAGGCACTATGCCCTAACAATCTTATTCGATTACATGATAGAACTCATCCAATCCCTACGATCCCTATAGCCTACTACGGGGGATTACTCACTCATGGATGAGGGAAACATGGATGGTTGATGGAGAGGCGTTGGTGATGACGATGGCGATGATCCTCTCCAAATTCCCCATCCCGATAAGGGTGCCAGAACGGAGTTTCTGGATCTGAATCTTGGTTTCTGGTGGTGGCAGTGCAGCGGAACTCTTTCTAGAAAAAAGACGAGACCCCCCTGAGTTTTTAGGTCAGAAGGCATCTTATAGGCGAAGAGGGAGGCCGAGGGGGTACCAGGGGTGGCTGCACCCCCCTAGGCGTGGCCAGGCCTGGCCCGCGCCTGGCAGGGGTGTGGGCCTCCCAGGCCTCCACTCCGTCTCATACTCTAGCTCCGTGGATCTTCTGGTGAAAAAGGATTTTTAGCATATTTTCTGGGAATTTTCCTGATAGTTGATTTTCTGCACAAAAAGTAGACACCAAGGCAATTCTACTGAAAATAGCATCAGTCTGTGTTAGTTGTATCCAAATCACACGAGTTTAGAGGAGAAACAATAGCAAAAGTATTTGGGAAAGTAGATACGTTTTGGACGTATCAGGAACATAACAAGAGAAGTTAGCAAAGAGTTGATTAGAGTAGATCTTCCACTATATGACATAAGCATAAAGTTAGCTGATAAATTCCTTTCCACTCTATCAATAATAGGCATCAAATCGGTCATTGTTGTCCTAGTGGTTCCAAGGGGAAATCCTAGATAAGTAAATGGCATGGTGCCAATAGAGCAGCCAAAATCTTGAGCAATGGTATTGGTTAAATTATTTCCTAGATTTATAGGGATCATAATGGATTTACTATAATTGATAAAGAGCCCAATTGAAGCAGTATAATTATTCAGGATCTCTTTCATGGTTGCAACCTGTTCAATTTTTGCAAGCATGATTATAATAGTATCATCAGCATATTGTACTACAGGAAAATCCATGTTGTAATTTGTGTGAAAAGGTGCCTGTAGGCTTCCCTATCTGAAAGCTCCATTAATGGCAGATTGTAAGAGATCAGCAGCTAAGACAAAGATTAGAGGGGATAAAGGATCGCCTTGTATTACACCTCTTTTGCAATGGAACTGTCTTCATGGTACTCCATTCAAAATAATAGAAGATTTTCCAGAGCCAAAAATAATTTCAATCCATCTAATCCATTTATCATTGAACCCCATCTGTTTCATGATTTTTATCATGGCCTGATGATCAATTGTGTCAAAAGCTTTGGCAAAGTCTAACTTAAGAAGTATAATTTCCTTTTTTGAAGTCTTACATTGATGAATAAATTCCAAAATCCCAAGCAAGGCAGTCCTGAATTGCTCTACCTTTTAAAAACCCATATTGGTTCTTGTACACAATTCCGAGGACCTCTTTTTGTAATCTATTTGCAAGTATCTTAGTGAGGATTTTAAGACAGAAGTTTAACAGAGTGATAGGCCTATAATCATTCACAGACTCAGGAGTTCCCTTTTTTGGTATCAAAGTGATATAACCCATATTAATGCTTTTCAAATTTAAGTTACCATCATAGAATTCCTGGCAGAGCTTGTAAATGTCCTCTTTAATAATATGCCAGCATGTTTTAATGAAATGACCATTAAATCCATCTGGGCTAGGGGCTTTGTCTGGAGGCATCTGCCTAATAACTAAATCAATCTCTTCTTTGGTGAATGGTGCTGAGAGATCTTCAAGGGCTTGAACAGGTGTAATAAGAGATTGGAGATCCATGATCATAGCTGTAGCATTTGTTGTGCCCAATCTGTCCTTGTATGCTTGGAAGAAAGCCTGTTCCTTCTCCTCATGGGAAATAGCAGAAGTTCCATTAGAGAGATGCACCTGACCAATGTTATTTCTTCTGTATCTTTCAGTTGCCAAAGTGTGAAAGAACTTGGAATTTTCATCTCCAAACTTGGTCCATCTAATTGTACATCTATGTTTCCAGTACTGTCTTTGATAGTTTAAGAGCTTTAGAAGATGACTTTTAAGTATTTTCCTAAAGTTCTTTTTGTAGGGGTTCGTAGCATGGAAAACAAAAAATTTCTACCGCATGCAAACAAACAAGCCAAGATCTATCTACTAGATTGTAGCAACGAGTCGATAGAGGAACTCACCCTCGAAGATTCCAAAGCGGTTAACGAGAGCAGATTCTCGTGGGTGATGTAGTCGTACTCTTGACGATATCAAGATCGCGTAGACGATCCTTCCGGCGTTGCGTTCCGGCAGCGCTTCCGCAGTCGGTCACACGTTCGGTACTCGATGAATACCTTCCTCTCCCTTGTTCCAGCAGGCAGCGGAGGTTGTAGCACTCTCCTCGCGATTCCGGCAACACGACGGCGTGGTGTCGGAAGTAGAGGGGAGATCTCGCAGGGCTTCGCCTTAAGCCGGAGCGAGTATGGTGGACTATGAGAGAGGCCTTGGTGATCTAGGGTTTAGAGGGCACCAAGGGGAGGGCTTGGCCGGCGGCTAGGGTTTGGGGAAACCCTAACTCTCCGAGTTAGAGGAGCCCTAGGCGGCGGCGACTTGGAGGAGGCCGGCAGCTAGGAGGCTAGGGTTTTGGGTGTGAGGGGAGGGGGGCGCCCTACCCCTGCTTATATAGGTGGGAGGGAGGCGGTTGGGAGGAGGGAGTCCTCCTCCAACTCGTCCTCCTTGGCCGGCGGGTGGAGGGAGTAGGACTTCCTCCCTAAGTAGGTTTCCTACTCTCCCTCCACCAAGCAAACTTCAGATTTAACTTTTCAAATTGGCCTTTGACTTCCAAACTTGGATTTGATTTCTCTCATCATATTGCCCAGCCAAGTGACCTAGTACATGATGCAACCATTCCACATTGTCATGACACATCCATGTAACCTTCCCCCTCCGGAGTGTCGGACCTTCCAGACCCTTCTAGAACATTCCTGGTGAAAACGCCGCAATCATTCCTGAACTCCGAAACAGGACTTTCCTTATATGAATCTTATTATCCGGACCATTCCGGATCTCCTCGTGATATCCCGGATCCCATGCGAGACTCCGAACAACATTCGGTCTCTTACTCATCATTCCATAACTACTCAACAACATCAAATCCTTAAGCGTGTCTCCCTACGGTTTGTGAATTATGCGGACATGACCGAGACACTTCTCCGATCAATAACTAATAGAGGAATCTGGAAATTCATATGTCTCCCACGTATTTCTACGATTACTTTGCGATCGAATGAACCACTTACATAAGATACCAATTTCCCTTTGTCTCACGATAGTTTACTTATCCGAGGTTTTGATCGTCGGTATCTCTGCATACCTAGTTCAACCTCGTTACCGATAAGTACTCTTTTCTCGTTCCCGTGATATGTGATCCCTTGTGAGCCAGTAACATGCTTGCAAGCTAATTGGATGACATTCCACCGAGAGGGCCCAGAGTATATCTATCCGTCATATGGATGGACAAATCCCACTCTTGATCCATGTGCCTCAACCCATACTTTCCGAACACTCAATGCCACCTTTATAGCCACCCAGTTACGGTGTGGTGTTTGATGTCATCAAAGCATCCTTCCGGTAATGGTGATTAACATGATCTCATGGTCGAAGGAATTAGGTTACTATGTATCAGAAAGCTTATAGCAAATGAACTATATTAAATGACTTGATCTTTATGCTACGCTTAACTATAGGAGTATGTCCATCACATCATTCTCCTAATGATATGACCCTGTTGTTAATAACATCTCTATGTTCATGATCAGGAAACCATGATCATATATTAACCAACAATCTAGTTTAACAAGAGGCTTTACTAGGGACTCTGTTATGTTTACAAATCACACAAGTATTAATGTTTCCGGTTAATACAATTATAGCATGGTATGCAAACATTTATCATAAGTATGAAGATATGATAATAACCACTTTATTATTGCCTATTGGGAATATCTCCAACAGTCTTCCACTTGCACTAAAGTCAATAATCTAGTTTCAAACCTTTGTGTATTCAACACCTATGGCTTTCTGGTGTCGTATGTACACGATTGCTAGTGGTCAACTGATCTCCGGATCTGACACTTCCAGGTCCGTGTATAATTGCATGTCTTTGCGTCTACGCATCACTCATTCTCTAATGAGATGGATTTGTACAAATTTGGTCCTTTGGTGTGACCTTTAGTTCTTTGGGGTTAAAACATGTTGATAATATTGTCGTACAATATATCTTCATAGCATTATCCCTTCTGTGAACTACACCTAGTTTGATAACAAACTACTTGACACAAATGCCCTCTTTTGCTGCTATAATAGCAGTTATATACTTAGCCTTTTATTGTAGTATCTGTCACAATGTCTTAACTTTGGAACTCATCCAAATTCATTATGGAACTCATATTCCATCATATTGTACCGCCCTTAGTTTAGATTGAGATAAACTTAATTTCTACTTTGTGACAAAACTAGTATCAATGTAGTACTTTTAGAATGAACTAACCAACTATTTGTCACTTCTACAAAATAATATATTCTTAGTTCTTCCAAAAGATCATAAGAATATCCTTACTATCGTCCAATGATGAATCATTCTGGTATATGCTCATAACATTTAGAGCATAGGATATATCTGGATTTGTACATATCACAGTATGATTGATATAAATACTCTTTGTGATTTCATACATCAAGTATCAATCCATACTTGAATCTTTGTTTCACTTACCAAGTGTCAATACAATTGAATATATCATAATTATTGAACTCATTCAATCCTTTATGTGCGACAAGAACCTTTCTTGTAGTTTCTATATTGAACTCATTCAATATCTCATCTATGTACATTTGGCACAACCATATTAGCGTCTCAATCTATTTATATAGATATTGATGCCAAATATTCGGGGTTTTCCTAAGTCTTTCATCGGGATGAAATTCTTAATATGTGTTAATAAAAGATACATCATTTCCAATCAACAATATATCTTCCACATAATGTATTAGAAATATGTCTTAGGGCTCCCACTTAATTTCTTGCAAATGCAAGCACCTTCATTGTCTCTGATGAAATTAAACTCTTTTAACAGTTTCATCATAGTGAAGATTCCAACTCCGCGATGCATACTTCAACCATTGAAGTTTGCATATGCCTTTAGCATCCTTTGAATTAACAAAACCCTTTGGACCGTGTTATGCACATGTCCTAGGTAACAATTCTATTAGAAGAACTATGTTTTGTTTATTAAACTACCACATAACAAAATTATATGTAGTGGTTGCTACATTAATCCGTCTAGACTAAATATCGCTATGAAAGATCAAATCTTGTCATATACAACCTTTGAACATTGTTGTGAACTCTTTCCCAACATGTCAACTATTTCATAGATGTGAAACATCCATGTCTATTTCTTTATAGATCCAAACATGACTGTAAGGTCTTACACCTTTCTCAAGGGCTCTTCAAGTTCAAAGCTTGATTTATCGTGTATGGAACTATCACGGATTTTATGGCTTCAAGCCATTTGACGAAGTCAGGGCCCATCATTGCTTCTTTGCATGTAGTCGGTTCATTATTGTCAAATAATGATTCAACCCTCAAATCTTGGTATTTGATTGTTTACCCGACCTAATAGGTTCAATAGAAACTTAGACCTTCATGACCACAACCTTTGAGGCACGTGAGCCATGAGCATTGTTGCTGCCTCCGGAACACTTCTCGGCGCTGCGCAACTTTGCACATATAGCTTAAGGTTCTTTTAACCTTATCAAAGTTTTATTGTCCTCCCACTTATCTCTTCACGAAAAATTCCTTCACAAAGAAACTTGACGTTCTAAGCGACAAACACTTTTGTCTCCGATGTTATGGAGGAATACTTAACAGTTATTCGAAATAACATACAAAGACAGGTTCATCCAACTTTGGTTGCAAACATCTTTCTTATGCATAGCATACCAATGTTTAAGAAAGGACAACTTGGGTTTTATCCCAAACCATAACTTTATATGGTGTCATTTCAACGGATTATGATGGAGCTCTTTTCAGTGGAAAACAGTAGTCTCTAAAGCTTTTAATCTTTAAAATATAATGGCAGTTTTATGAATTACACCTTTGATCTTAGCATGTCAAACAATGTTTAATTACATATCTCGAACGCTCCATACTCTTATGGTGTTTTGGGAAATGCAAATCCACAAAACGATTCCTTAAATCTTAGATATTATGCTAAACTTGTAACTCAAATATCTTCCTTTATGATCTTATCATAAACTATTTATATTCTTGTTACAATGATTTTGCACTTCATCTTGAAAGTCTTTGAACTTTTCAAATGTTTCATACTTCATCCTTATTAAGTAAATATTCATATATTCACTCAAATTTTTCTGAGAAAGCATATGAAGTTGAAATCCATCGCTCTTGACTATTCATAATGGACTTCATACAGCATTATGTACAAGTTTCAATAAGCTAGTCATCCATTCTCTTTGGCCTATGAACGGAGTTTTAATTATCTCTAGGAAAGTTTTACAAGCGTCATTTGATCAAAAATCAAAAGACTCCAAAATTCCATCCATATGGAGTTTCTTCATGTTTTCTTTCCAATATAATTTAAACGGCAATGTCACTTCCTAAGTGATCTTTCAATCAATTGTCTTTCGACATTTTTAGCACTTATTTTATGGATGTGATTTCTCCAACGAGATTTATAAATCATCCATCTTTTATGGATTACGGCAATTATTTGAACAACCCTTTTGTTCTCATAATACCTGATAAAACAAATCTTGAAGGCAAGCTTTGATGTTTAACGAGTAACACAATAACCCTTTATTTGTTCTCGATGAACATCATCACATATTCTTTTGCTAGTTACTTAGGCCATTGTAGTTCATGAATTGTGTTGTTTCGTATGACGATTCACACCAACAAATTCAGTATCAAATACTTAAGAACCACATTGTTTAATAAGCAAAGAATATAGCCATAACAAGTATATCATCTATATACCTAAGGTGAACAATTCTAGTCTTTTCTTTTCTGCCATATATTTATGAGATTCTCTTTCAGTATTTCCTGTTTGAAAGAATCTATTAACATCAATAGTGAAGTCATACATATGACACATAGTCCAAAGCATGTATAGAAAAATACCAATGTCTTTAGACTTGCACTTTGAAGTAGATCACCATCATCAAATGTTTGGTGTTCTTTCAAATTCCTTTCTTTAGTAATCTCTTGGTGTAGTAAACATTTTACCTACACAAAATATTCACCCTTATCATGGAATTATCCATGATCAAGCTACTTTTAGCTTATAACGGTGAATCGCGAGTATAATGTTGCTCTCCAAAATCTTTTGGAGGATTAGGACAACTAGTGTCTCCAACCTTTTGCAAATTCTCATCAAATATGAGAACATAAACTTTGCTATATTATACTCTGTCATGTTGTAACCAAAATATTATTTCAGATATCGCAATATCTTCCATACATGATGATTTCTAAAACAACTCTTTCAATTCCTAGATTACCTTGATATTGAAACTATCTTTCGAATATCAAGAATCATGGAGACAATCATGATATTTATATACTAACACTAGAATTGTCACTCTTGATTTAATACCAATTATTAAACTTCATGGAGTAACCGGAACTTACTGAAAGTTTGCAATAGGACTTTTAAACTTTAGATTAACACTTCAAAACAATATGATACCAGTTCGTAAAGTAACTAACCAGAATTCTATAGTTCTATCATCTTAATTATAACTAAGCGGAAGGTGGTAAACGGATGCCAATGACTACAACAACTATGCAAATTTACTTTGATTTAATTTATGATAAATAGTGTTCAACTTTTAATCATATTGCCGTTGAACTCCCACTCAAAACAATATCCCTCACATTGTTTTAGTGATCACACGAACCAAATCCACCACATCAAAACCGATCATCACAAGAGTTGATGTAGCTTCAATGGCGAATAATCAATATGTTCATCATATCTACTATATGACTCATGCTTTACCTTTCGGTGATCCGTGTTCCGAGACCATGTCTGTACATGCTAGGCTCGTCAAGATCAAACCTTAGTTTCCGCATGAGCAAATTTGGCTTGCTCACGTTGTATACACTCGCATAATCTAACACACCCGATCATCACGTGGTGCTTCGAAACAACGAGCTTTAGCAACGGTGCTTACTAAGGATGAACACTTTAAAACGTGAAATTGTGTGCTTGAGGGATCATCTTATAATGCTACCGTCGTTAACTAAGAAATACAAGATGCATAAAAGGATTAACATCACATGCAATTCATAATATGTGATATGATATGGCCTTTCTTCTTGTGCTTCCGATCTCCATCTTCAAGCACGAACATGATCTCCATCATCACCAGCATGGCGTCAAGGTCAATGGCGCCGCTTCATGGTTGTCATCCACCAGCATCAACTATTACAACTACTTTGAATAATATATACGCGGGTCTTAACGGAATTTAAAAGACAACCATATGGCTCCTGCCGATTGCCAACTTACAATAAGGAACATTGCATACATCATATATAATCACAATCATGTGCATATCACATCACAGCACACCCCTGCAAAACAAAGTTAGACGCCTCTAATTTTCTTTGCATATTTTACGTGGTTTGGGGCTTTCAATAAGTGTCGTTCTAACTTATGAACAAGAACCACAACGTTGATGTTTGAACTATCAAGTGCCCGTTGTAAATTGAATCTTTACTATGATGGGAGAGACAGACACCCGCAAAGCCACTTATGCAATACAAGTTGCATGTTGAGCGTGGAGCAAGTCTCATGAACAATGTCATGTAAGGTTAGCCCGGGCCGCTTCATCCCACCATACTGCAAGATGCAAAGTACACAAGAAGCAATTGATAATAAAAGCATCACCGACCACAATGACCATTGTGTTCTACTCGTGCAACAGATCTACATATAGACACGACTCTGATACCACTGTAGGGGTTCGTAGCATGGAAAACAAAAATTTTCTACCGCATGCAAACAAACAAGCCAAGATCTATCTACTAGATTCTAGCAACGAGTCGATAGAGGAACTCACCCTCGAAGATTCCAAAGCGGTTAATGAGAGCAGATTCTCGTGGGTGATGTAGTCGTACTCTTGCCGATCTCAAGATCGCGTAGACGATCCTTCTGGCGTTGTGTTCCGGCAGCGCTTCCGCAGTCGGTCACACGTTCGGTACTCGATGAAGACCTTCCTCTCCCTTGTTCCAGCAGGCAGTGGAGGTTGTAGCACTCTCCTCGCGATTCCGGCAACACGACGGCATGGTGTCGGAAGTAGAGGGGAGATCTCGCAGGGCTTCGCCTTAAGCCGGAGCGAGTATGGTGGACTATGAGAGCGGCCTTGGTGATCTAGGGTTTAGAGGGCACCAAGGGGAGGGCTTGGCCGGCGGCTAGGGTTTGGGGAAGCCCTAACTCACCGAGTTAGAGGAGCCCTAAGCGGCGGCGACTTGGAGGAGGCCGGCGGCTAGGAGGATAGGGTTTTGGGTGTGAGGGGAGGGGCGCGCCCTACCGCTCCTTATATAGGTGGGAGGGAGGCGGTTGGGAGGAGGGAGTCCTCCTCCAACTCCTCCTCCTTGGCCGGCGGGTGGAGGGAGTAGGACTTCCTCCCTAAGTAGATTTCCTACTCTCCCTCCACCAAGCAAACTTCACATTTGACTTTTCAAATTGGCGTTTGACTTTCAAACTTGGATTTGATTTCTCTCATCATATTGCCCAGCCAAGTGATCTAGTACATGATGCAACCATTACACATTGTCATGAAACATCCATGTACCCTTCCCCCTCCGGAGTGCCGGACCTTCCAGACCCTTCTAGAACATTCCTGGTGAAAACACCGGAATCATTCCTGAACTCCGAAACAGGACTTTCCTTATATGAATCTTATTATCCGGACCATTCCGGATCTCCTCCTGATATCCGGGATCCCATCCGAGACTACGAACAACATTCGGTCTCTTACTCATCATTCCATAACTACTCAACAACATCGAATCCTTAAGTGTGTCTCCCTACGGTTCGTGAATTATGCGGACATGACCGAGACACTTCTCCGATCAATAAGCAATAGAGGAATCTGGAAATTCATATGGCTCCCACATATTTCTATGATTACTTTGCGATCGAATGAACCACTTACATACGATACCAATTTCCCTTTGTCTCACGATAGTTTACTTATCCGAGGTTTTGATCGTCGGTATCTCTGCATACCTAGTTCAACCTCGTTACCGATAAGTACTCTTTTCTCGTTCCCGTGATATGTGATTCCTTGTGAGCCAGTAACATGCTTGCAAGCTAATTGGATGACATTCCACCGAGAGGGCCCAGAGTATATCTATCCGTCATATGGATGGACAAATCCCACTCTTGATCCATGTGCCTCAACCCATACTTTCCGAACACTCAATGCCACCTTTATAGCCACCCAGTTACGGTGTGGTGTTTGATGTCATCAAAGCATCCTTCCGGTAATGGTGATTAACATGATCTCATGGTCGAAGGAATTAGGTTACTATGTATCAGAAAGCTTATAGCAAATGAACTATATTAAATGACTTGATCTTTATGCTACGCTTAACTATAGGAGTATGTCCATCACATCATTCTCCTAATGATATGACCCTGTTGTTAATAACATCTCTATGTTCATGATCAGGAAATCATGATCATATATTAACCAACAAGCTAGTTTAACAAGAGGCTTTACTAGGGACTCTGTTATGTTTACAAATCACACAAGTATTAATGTTTCCGGTTAATACAATTATAGCATGGTATGCAAACATTTATCATAAGTATGAAGATATGGTAATAACCACTTTATTATTGCCTCTTGGGCATATCTCCAACACTTTTTAGGTATTGTCAACTTTATTTTATCCTCAATATGATCCAACTCCAATAAAGTTTTATTGGAGTTTTCAATGCAGACAGATAACCTTGAGATTGACTTACTCCAGAATTTGAGATCATATCTAAGTCTCTTAAATTTCATGTTCAGATTGGCTGCACTATTAGATTTAAAAGTAGGCTTGTTCCAGCTGGTGGTAACAGTGTCATAAAACCCAGAATGTGCTGTCCAGAAAGATTCAAATCTGAATAATTTAGTTCCGGGAATAGAAGTTTGTATTGAAACAATGCAAGGACTATGATCAGAAGTTGGTTTTCCTTGAGTTGAAACCATAGTGCCAGGAAAGGAAGCATTCAAATGTATGGAAGTAAAGAACCAGTCAAGTTGACAAAGTAGGGGGTCATCCTGCATATTGCTCCAGGTGTAACATCTACCCTTAAGTGGCAATTCAGTTAACTTTTGAATCCATATGAATTCATTAAATGTAAGCATGTCCCGAACATTAGCTCCTGGTTTATTCCTGTTCTCAGGAGATCTGATGAAATTAAAATCTCCAAGATTAGCCAGTCTTCATCATCAGGTATATTCAGATCCATTAACCAATTAATATAGTCATCTCTTAAATCCCCCACACAGGGGCCATAAATGTTAACTAAAGTCCAAGTCTTAGCTGATTGTGTTGATGTAAAATGTACTGAGATAGCAAAAGTTTCAGAGTGCATGACCATCCCAGAAAGTATAAATCTATTCCATATGATGACAAGACCACCAAAAGCACCATTGGAGGGAATATACACAAATTCATCAAACTGTCCACTGCTTGAGAATATTCATTGCAGAAGAACAATAAAAACTAATTGTCATCCTCCTGGATGCTAGCCAGAAGGATCTTAGAAGATAATTCACTGTTGGGAATTCCACATAGCTGGCCTCCAATGCTCTAGATCAGGGAGATTGGTGTAGGAGGGGGAACACTGTCATCATCTTCCTCATCATTAATCTGCTGAACCTTGCCAAAATCAATCCGCAAGTCAGCATCAACTTTAACTTGAGGCACCTTCCTAGCCTTGACCTTGGACTTGATTTTCTTTATATCAACATGCATATTGTTCTTGAAGCCATCATATTTTGTTCTTCTAGGACTTCTGCAGACATGAGAAGTCAATAAAGGCACATTTGTATTTGAACTGTCAGTCACTTTATCAAGAAAGTTAGAACAATAAGGGATGAAAGCACTTCTGTGCTCTTGCATGTCCAAGCTGACCTTGACAGAAGCATCATATCCAAATATCAGAGTAACTGTCAGAGGAGGGGGACTGTGAAATACACAATTTCCTTGCCACCTGTCTAGTGAATGGAGCATCAAAAAATATTTCCCCTAGCACCACATGAATTCCATTAAACATGTATGAAGAAAACATCAGATTATTGTCACCCCAAGGAGTAGGAAATTCCTTCAGTTTGACCCACTTTGAGATGATCGACAGCTTGGCAGCAGTTTCAGGATGAAAAGGAACTAAACCAACCACAAGAGCATGAGTGAAGTGTTCACTATCAATTTCTGTAGCAGAAAAATGCACATCAAATAGTTTGAAATTATTCCTAGAGGAAAGAACCAAGCATAGTTGACAGTTATTTGAGAGCCTTGAGAGTCCTCAGACATAGGGCTGTCCACATTATCAGTCCAAGCTTGCATAGGGCTGTCAGTAACATTAGAAGGAGGTGGGTGGATACCAGCCTCAAAGGTAACTCCTTGCTCTTGAAGAATCGTTTGAAAATTATACAATGGTGGAAAATTAGGGTCCATTGCCCCAGCATTAATCTATGCAGGGTGTGCCTCAATGAGTTGCTCATGCTGATCCTCCATGGGTTGAGCCGCATGTTGATTACCTTGATTGTTATTATTATTACCCACTGCACCAGGGGCACCATTCTGCTGAATCCAAGCCGCCAGTTGCTGCTGATAAATCTGCTCAGCAGATTGCTCAATCCCACAAAATGGATGAGGGTTGCCATCTTCAGGCTCAGGATCTTCATGTGGGGGTGGCAAGTCATGAATATGTGCATTCCAATCACTACTCCTAGGGATGTAAGAAGGAACAGTCCAAGAGTTTCTGGCCCCACCAAGTTGAGAGATCACAAGACTTTTAGGTATGAATTTGGGATGTGCCACAACTACTTTGACAAGAACATACTGCAGGTTTTCCCTAGGCCTATGCCAAATGTTTAGCAAGCCAAAATCCTCAACATCACTACTGATGTAGGAATTTGTCTGGTAATCAGCTGGGAATCCTAAGAACATGATCCAAGTCTGTCGACCAAAGGAAGCTAGTCTCATGTTTCTAGCCCGGTCATGCCTAATGAAAGTGACAGACGTAATATCATCAATTTGAAAAGTGACACCTATGACAGTATCAGCTTTCAGTGTGTCAACCATAGTAAAGCTACCAATGCCAAAGGGGTGGTCTTCCACACAATCAACAATGTAACCACTCTCATTAAGCAAGCCCTAAATAGTCTCTCTCAGATCTGCTCTATGCTGAATAGGGATAAATCTATTTGGTTCAGCAATGACAACATTATCATGGTTGAGGGGTGCCATAGGATGAACAATCTGAGTGGAGCGAACACGCCTATCAGCAGGGCCATGGTCAATAGACATACCATCGGGGATGAAGGCGGGCGGATTGACCGAGAAGTTCTCCATGGCGGTGGAACAACAGCAGGTATCGCCAACAGGTGGAAGAAGAGGCAGGGTAGATGAAGAGGCAGGCGTTGCACCGTCAATTTTGTCACCCAAAGTCTGTTTTGTTTCTTTAATAACCCAGATTTTCCGACCCCTTAAAGTGGTCGGATTGCCTCCGATATTACTCTGTTTCTGCTTAGGTTTCCACATTTGCCCCTAACACTTTGTTTTGAAACAGTACCTTGGCCTAATGGCCAACCGATTTGCATTGGTTGCATCTAGGCCTAGAGAGAGAAACAATCTGCTTATTATCAGTTATAGGGTTGCTTCCATGGGCTGGGCGAAATTTAGACTGAGAACACTTACACCCAACGCCAATATTTATGCAAACAAAACAGACCCCAAGACATGTTCAACGTCGATGATCCTTCAAGCCACATTTTGAGCAACGTCCCAGAAAATCAAAGACCAGATCCTTCGGCGGTAAAGCTGGGATTTTAACCGTCGCCAAAATATCCCTTTCTGAATAATTAGCATCCCGCAAATTTTCCAGATGCTCTACTGTTGAAAGCGGTAGGCTAGCACATAACTTGCGGAAGAAGTTATCATTAACAAATTTGAATTTGCGCCCTGGCGCCTGCTCGAAGCCTTGAAGTGTTAGCGTATCGAGCCTTCATCGCTTGTCGATGCTACGGTGATAAAGTCTCGGTACGCTAACACCTCGGCTACCGTGTTTCAATTAAACTTACTTAACACATAGGCGAGAACATCTGTATCCAATACGTTTATATGGTGGATATGTGTTATAGTGCATAATTTATATATTATGGTATAGATAACCCACATATTATGAATGGGTAACTTTTTGGTTTTTTTTATCGAAACATATCAATATGATATCTAGTTTTAAAGATCTCGTTGCAACTAGTCCAACAATAAAAACGGATTCTAAATCGAACAAGGGTTTGAGCTACAAAATATTTTGAGTATTCGAATTTTAATATTAAATGCTGATTATATCAACCATTTTGGTAGTTAATGCATATATGCAAATAGGTAGAGAAACAAAGTAAGTATACCGACGTGTGGATGAGAAAATGTGTGAACAAATGTGAACACGAGAGAGGTTAAATTACATGCATGCAACTAGTACGATAATTACTCTGTGGTCTACCCGATCCCCTTCATGCGTACGCCCGCTGGATCGTACCACCCTACGGGGCGTCCAGTCTATAAATGTGCCGTTAAAACAATTGCTTAGGACAAATCTAGAACTCTAATTATTTTAAAATAGAGTTGATGAGTAATCTATACCTAATAAAAGCACGAAGTGTTTCTCCCGGCTCAACATTTTTTTGGACAGATTTACCCTCTCACAAAACCAAGTATTACCGTCAACACCCACGGGTAAGCTAAACAAAGCCTTGGTCTCGTACGTAAAAGATATCGGTGAGATCGGACTAGGTAAAAGATATCGGTGAGATGTCGTCGAAGAAAAGGACTCCGCTTTCGTAGCGGGCGCGTTTCTATCTCATACACATGGTTCCATATAAACACACCTGAGATCCAGGAGAGGCCTAAGAACTAATATGCAGGAGACGAGATCGATCTGGACGAAGAACTACCCACGGCCATCGATCGATGGAACAAGCGATGGAGACGAGATCGACCACAACGGAAAACTATCTATCTACGGAAGGCAATGGTCTTGGTGTGTGTACGTGAAGTTGCGGTTCTGCACTTGAAGGAGTTCGTCCATGGTGTTAACCTGATGGAGGGTCTTGGGGAGGTTGAAAAATATGATTGGAAGTGGTCCTCTCTTGCCCAATCGCGCCACCGCAACGCAAGCACTTATTCAGTTCCTCATCTCTCGGCATATTCCTCTTTCCCTTCGCTACAGCCTGTCACGGCGGCGGTACAAGAGAGGAGTGAGGACCCCAACAAGCACAGAACATCGAGGCTCGGGCGTCCTCCCTTTTGCTGCAGCGTCCTAACGGCGGCACGGCCGGAGACGCCATGATGGCTTCCCTTGGCCGGTGGCATGGCTGGAGACGTCATGGTGGCTTCGTCCCTTGGTCTTGACCGCATCACCATCCGGGTTGGGGGCTAGATCGACGGTCGGGCATCTTTATCAAGCGGTGCTTTGGTTTTGCTTCTCCTCTCGACCAGATCGACAGGTGAGTGCGTGCACCCGCATGCTTTAAGAGAATGACATATGTGCATGTATTCTGTCCTGATCAAGGTCCAAGTCCAGATGAGCTAAATCTCTCAGCATCTTTGTTCAGCTTATGACTTGTGGATGATTGCGCCAGTATTCAGATGAATTCTAAAGCTATAGCTTATTTCCCCACACTTGGAAGTAAGCAGGTCGCCATGGCCATTTTTTTTGAATATGGGAATTATTTGTTGGAGTTTGATATATGATTATTGGACCTGAAATTTAAGGTAATTGTAGTCACCTATGCTCTCTAGAAAATCGGCGTATTTACTGTCTGGAATTACCTTAATTTCAGAAGTTTTCAGCCCTAAAAGAGTATATTGCTGATGCACAGCACTCACTCTACTCTAGCATTAGAAGACAATGCTCTGCTTTGTATGGAGCACTATGTAATACATACTACGGTCACTAAAATTTGTAATAACCATTCATGAGAAACCGGTTTGTTTATTTGATGAGGATAAGGTGATCTACCTACTGTCTATAACAATTTTTAACCTTCTTTTCAGTTCCTATACGTTGTAGGTTATGAAAAAGACTTGAGCATAGACTTTTGGACTACTCCCTCCATTTCAAAATATAAGATGTTTTAGGTTTGTAAATAAAATGTATCTAGACTTGTTTTAATATGTAGATTCACTCCGAACTTAAGTAAATCTATGTACTAAAAATAGTCTAGATAAATTTAGATCATAAAGGTAAAACATCTTATATTTTAAAATGGAGGGAGTACAAAGCATATCTTCATTTTTCTGTCAAGCACATTACTTGAGAGAAAGGACACTCGTTGTCGGGTTATTTACAAGAATTGGCGGATGCAAGTGATAATAATGGTGTTTTGAACGACAGCAACGAGGGCGGCTACAGTTGCAGTGATGAGCAATATTGTGCAAGCTCTATTTGGTTGGATGTGTATGCTACACGAGGGAGCAGATAGTAGCACCCACACAAGCCATATCGTTGCACACATTTTGAACTATAATAATATTTTTTAGTTTCATGTTTATTGATCTTGTTATGGAAAAAAAAATTACGGACTGAGGTGGATGTATGTGGTTGGTTCACGTGATTCAGTTTCTAGGATTCCAGGGATGCAAAATGCTGGCCTACGCGCCACGTATGTCCGTAAGTTTTATCCGTAGAAATTCGTCCATAGACATAGTATTATTGGGTTTTTTTAAACGCGGAGCGCCCTAGAAGGGGTTAGAACCTTTCATTAATATTGCAGAGGGGATACAAAATTATTACAAAGAATCCCATGAAGTAAGAAAATAACACATAGATCCTTACATTTATAGAAAGGAGTCAAGGACCTTGCTAAAAGAGTAGAAATTACACTTTAGCCCCTTCTTTTCCCCACTGTGGAGCAGAGAGCCCAGGATGCTGCAACCATGGACAGCAACGGGGACAACGCCACTTGCCACTGACCCGTCGAAGCTCTCAGCATCTGAGCTCGAAGAGGGCCTCCTAATGGAGGTTGAAGTGTTGTCGGAGTATACCGACCTGGATAGGGCCTTCTTGGCCAATGATTTCAACGTCTTCCAAACAGACGTAGAGAATAGGCTCCCAGAAAAAAAGGTTCTTGGACCCCAAATCCGCTCCAGATGAGATTCTTCTCCCTGAACTACTTCCCTCATCTCCACCATGGAGCTCAAGGAGAAGAGGAGAGACAGATGGAAGCCAACGCCAGAGAGAAGATGCACACCAACACCACTCAGTGAGAAGCGGCTCATCATCAAAATCAAAGAACCTGACATGGACTCGGTGAGGTGGGCGTAGAAGATGGCGGTGCTGACAAGCAGGAACGACCTCGATCCACTTACTGAAGAAGGCTTCTCTGGATTTGTCGTTGACGCCTAGATTCCACCTCGGAACCTCAACGGGCGGCGTTACCGACGACCGTCTAGCGCCGTGGAGAAGCGTCAGAACGGAAGACCTCCAGGGAAAGGGGAAGACGGCCTTATTCTTGGAGATGCCAAGCTTTCGGCTCCGATCTTGCCACCGCTCTTGCCACCGGAGCAGTGTGTCACACACCCGAAGCAGATAGGTTCCCAACTACTCGATTAACCCAGGTATTCAGGAGCTAGAACGGGTAAAAGTGGGAGGGATGAGCATAACTAAGAATAATTGTTAAAAGGAGACACAAAACGAAGCAAAGAAGAACTAAGAATAATCGCGTCGCCCGTCCATCCTCTCTCTCTGGTTATAAATAACGAGTCCTAGAGAGCCGCCATATAATTATTACATGACACTGTCTTAATGTTTTAATTAAGATTAACTAGACTATTACATCCATAGAGAGTCCTAGGATGGTACAATGCATCACAACCGTCTGATATCTAAATACATAAGAATAAACAGTGTCGAGGCGTGACAATACTCCCCGCTGGAGTCCATACTTCAAGGATGGAACGAAGGAAAAGTGGCTTGGATAAACTTTGCATCTTCCCAGGTCGCGTC
Organism: Avena sativa; assembly: GCA_916181665.1. Classification (NCBI taxonomy): domain Eukaryota; kingdom Viridiplantae; phylum Streptophyta; class Magnoliopsida; order Poales; family Poaceae; genus Avena; species Avena sativa. The sequence continues at coordinate 213,358,168 of OV702293.1, forward strand.
TTCCGTAGTTATATTGTAACATCCCAAAAATATTAATCAAGGTTATCAAGTTCCAATCACCCAAGTTAGGGCTAACAAAAAACTTTTGTTAATTAAAATCAATATGAATGCATGTGTGTATGTGATGAATGCGTGAATGCTTGCAATGACTTGTGTGATTGTTCTAAATGGCAAGGATTGGTTTAAAGATGAAAACAACATCATCTAAATCATTTCCAAGTAGAATCAAATCAATAGAAATTCAAAGATAAACAATATGAGCTAATGGTCATTTTGACCAAAGTTAACCACTAAACCACTTTGAGTGTTTCTAGTCCAAGATTTCTAACAGAAACAAATCCAATTCTTTTCACCCCTTGCTAGACCAAGTAAAAGTGAACCCAAGCTCACCTTGCAAACCAACAGAAACAATTTACAAATCTATGCCAAGGACAATTCAAAATTGAATCTAGTTCATATGGTAAGATCACTATTTCTCAAAACCCAACCAAACCAGTTCACCTTGACAAATCCAAACAACCAGATACTATCAAGTATGTGGCCAGTACACTCACCAAATTTCATCCAAAAATTCAAATATAAATCTCTTGCGGCCATTTCATCAAACACCATCTGTGCACAAATCTGGCAAAATCACAAACACTATATTGAGCAGTGTTCTTGCCAAACTTGTTCCCTCTATAGCCTCCACAACACTCCCACGATGTCAACCACCACTCCCCTGCAATCCTAGACCACTGTGCACGACCAGTTCATCAATGGCATGCATGCCCGACCACCCCCTTATCCACCTCAACGTCGATAGCACGATGCAAGCGTCGCCAGCCTCGCCAACAATGTCTAGCACGCTGCCCGTGCCTCACTTCCCACTTCAGACCAGCCCTAGCTCAAGGACGGAGAGAGGAGACGCCAGGAACGCCGTGTCCACGCCGCTGTCGACCATGCCGACGCGCACCGCAGTTCATGCTTCGTTTCCGCTCAACCCGACCACCTCGAGCTCTTGCCGCATGCCTACACGATCACCACCGTTCCAGGAGCACTACAGACATGCCCGTTCCCTTGACCGTGCCCCGTAGCCGCCGGACGCCGCGAAGTTCACCATCAGTACCGCGCAGAGCACCGCCCCGTTCCGACTGCTGCATGCCTCCATTTACTGAGCCATGATGCCCGTGATGACCGTCAGGCGACCGCCCACCGTCCTAGCCTCCGAACCATGCCGCTAGCTCGCTGTGCCATCGCCTCTGTCGAGCTTCGACCATGCCGTGATGCACCCCTCGCCCCGCTATAAAAAGGGAGCTCCCCCGCACCAATTCTTCACACCATCTCCCTCCACACCTCCTCAGCAACGCCTCAGAGCAAGCCCAGAGCAAGTTGCTGCCCGTAGCTCCCCAATTCCACCGGAGACCGCCGCGACATGATGTAACTACCTCGGTGAATTACGCTCTTAGTTACAAGCCTGGATGAGCGGAAATGGTTAAAATAGTACGATGGGGCCAAATACCACTCACAGGTAGACCTTTCGGCCGTCCTAACCATTTCCAAACATCGGGACAAGAACGAGCGGCATAATCGGTAGGCGAAGGGATCAACTACATACACAAATGAGTATGTATGCAAGCCACCATACAACAGTCCTCAGAGCCATTCCATCTAAAAGAAATAGAAATATTGCGACGCCATACGGCAAGATCCAAATATCCTAGATAGATATAATGGTTTAGGATATCTCCTCATACATCAAACATCAGAGTATCAGGCGGAAGCGGAAAACAAGATCCGAGTACGGATAAGAAGCAAATCGGCATAAGATGCCCCATAAATAAACACATCCCGCCCACAGATCTCACGGATCCCCGTTCCCGGAATCTCTACACCGAATGATTGTTGCCCACATCGTCCGTCTCCTCCACCCAGTATCCATCTTGCGAGCTTACCTGTTCATCTGAATCAAACAATTTATCGTGTGAGACCCTAGGGGTACTCAGCAAGTCTTTATGCCTCTAAAGGGGACACAACCTGGGGTGACGCAATTGCAACAAAAGATAATACCTAACAATTCTATAGATACTCGCTAACCATCCGCCTAACCAAAGATAGACGGATGTCCGTGAATTAATAACAACAGTTATAACAGTAATATTAACAGATCCATCCTCCTCCTCGCTTACCAACGAGGAAGCGGACGAACAACCCCCATCCGTTGGCAGTTTTATTATCCATTCTATGAGTGTTGCACTATTTACTAGTCAGATACTTAGTCAAATTAAAAACGGTACTTTAGTTATACTTGTCTATGATCGAGAAACTGTGCTCCAAGTCGTCCATAACCGCGGACACGGCTTTCAGAAAGATTTACCCTGCAGGGGTGCACAAATAGCAACACACACTCGATCAACCTCGGAAAAACCAAATCAAAACCCAACGAGACATTCACGACAAAGCGATCACAGGATTCAGAAATATTTCAGGGGGCCACCCTACTAAGCTACCCGCAACGAAGTTGGCCTGCTCCGGAACGGACTCAGGGTTTGTGTGGACGGCTGTAAACGACTGGGAACCCGAAAGTGTGACTGGGCTTGTCGATACAGCGAAAACGTGTCACGATCCTAAACAGTACAGGTGCTCCACGCACAATCGTAAATAAAGCAGTAAAGCATGGCATAAGTACAGGATAGTAATAAAGCCCCAAACTACTTTGTGGCCCCAAGAAATAAGAATGAATCAAGCTCTGGCTCAGGGGGGTTCATAAGCCTCCCGGATGTGGATAGCGCGAATATTCAAGGAACAGGAATCAAGTACTCGGGGTCCTACGGGACACAAGTGAGCATGAAAAACCAAATAGCAGATATTGCTCACCGATGCCACTTTCATTAGTTATCCCATTACTACTCAGGTTAAGTTGTTTAGGTACCTCGTTATCCATCAGACACTCACATACCCTACACATGCTGTTCTACGACCCGCATGGCTCAAACAACTCCTGTAGTAATGGCTCATGGGATGGAGGAACAAGCTTCGGTGGGGTTTAAAAGTAAAGGCTATGCAGTGCTTGGGATTCAGCTTAATGCAATCGCGACTCAATGATGCAAGAATAAGATAGAGGCAATAGGTACTATATGTATGCGAGCATGTGGTAGTGCTTGCCTGGCAGCTCAGTTGAAGCGAGAGAAGGATCTGGGTAGTGCTCCTGGGTTTCTTGATATATCCCCTGCTCAGCGTCTATTCGAAGAAGGACCAAACAAACAAGGGCCAACATAAATAAAGTGCACAAGCATATGAATAAAATGCGACAAGCAAACAATCATGCCATGATGAATGATGCACAATTTGCATGGCAACAATGTAGCATGGCATGGGTGAGGTGTGGAATACAAGAATAAAGCATTTTATTGAGTTTTAGTCACATTCTAACCTAAAATAAGTTGCTGTAACCTTTATATTTATATGATGCATGCTGCAATTCAGAACATGGAATGCATAAACAGAAAGGTCTCGTCGAGCTGATTATTTTAGACATATTATTTGTCAAATTTGGAGTTATAAAACCAAAGATATGATTTAATTAAGTTAAAGGGCATTTTATTGTAATTTTGATCAACTCGAAATTTAAAGTGTTCAAAATATATTTTGAAGGGCATATTTGAAATCCTCACATTTTTCTGATTTAAAAACATATATTACATGTTTAATTTGGAATTATATTTTAAAAGATATTTGAAAACAGATTTAAATTTGAATTTAAAACAAATTTGAAAAGTTTAAATTAAATCAGAAAACAGAAATCCTTTTGTCACTCAGCCCAGACCTAGCCACAGACAGTGACAAGTGGGGCCAGGGCTGACTGGGCGACACAGTGCGCAGAACAGGTTTTTCTCACCGCGGCCTGCCTAGCCCGTGCGACTGCGAGGTGGGACCAACCGGCTGAGGCCTACGTGACAGTGAACGATCTCGCAGAAGCTGGCAGATGGGACCGAACTGGAGCGCGGGTTAGGATAAGAAAAGACTGAGGGGTTTTCTGGAAGAAGTCCACGGTGGCTGACAGGTGGGGCTAGCGAGGAGCGCGGGTTGAGCAGATAAAAACTAGGGGGGTAAGTGCAAAAGGAGCCGCGGGCACTGTTTCTCTTCTCTGATCTCTGACGGCACTCGTGGCGACAGCGCGCGCGCGGCGTGGGGGATTCGATCCCGCGACCTGGGGTGCTCACGCTGGGAGGCGAAGCCACTGCGGCGGCTGGTGGGTGTTGACAGGGAACGGACCGGCGACTAGGTGAACGTTCTGCGACGCGGGGTGGAGCAAGCGCAAGCGCACGCCGGCGCACAGGGACCGCTCGGCGAAACGTCCGGCGACTACGGGAAGCAACGGCGACTAAGAGGATGTCTGGGAGATTCGTACGCTCACCGAGAGTTGGTTGGTGGAGTCAGATCGGGGAGAGGCGCGGCGGATCGTCGGGGTTGCAGGCGTCCTGGCGGGTTAGGGTTTCGACGGGACGGCGCGGTACTGGCGCTCCTGGGGGCTTCTCCTTCGTGTCGGCACGTACGAGTCGAGGTAGGGGAACCTCCTTGGTCTTCTAGACCACCTCCACGTCGTGCTGGCCGGCTGGCACGAGGGGGCGACGCGGTGCTGGCGGCGACCGGCGGCAGGTGCTGGCGACGGTGGAGAAGAAAAGGGAGGAGAGGAGGGCAGGCGCCCTGGGTGGATCTGGCGAGCCAGGAGGCGTGTGGGAGGAGGAAAAGTGAGGGTGAGGGAGGAGATGGCGTGTGGGCGCGGGGTAGATGGAAAAGGTGGTCTCGGCCACCTTTTCTCCACCTCCTCTCATGTGCTTGTCGTGAGGCTAGGGCAGGGCAGGCGCATGGGGCTGCCAGGTGGGGACGGCGTGGTGGAGCCGCTGGGTGGGGCTGGCACGACAGGTAGGGAAAAGAGAGAGGAGAGGGGCTCGGGTGAACTAGGGTGTAGCTAGGGCCGGCTCGGCATGGGCTAGGGTTTGGGGTGGCTAGATGAGTAGCTGGGGTGTGGGCCAGGGAGAGAGAGAGGGCCAGGTGGCCAGCATGTTAGAGAGAGAGGAGGGGAAGGGAGAGGGAAAACTTTGGCATGGGGGAGTTTTGTATGAGGTTAGGGTTTTAGAGATGAAAGTGGAGAGAGGATGGTGTGGTGTTAGAGTGTTAGGGGTAGGGGATTAGGGTTAATCCCTAAGGCATAGCATGAGGTAGCAAGGTGGTGATGGAGAGAGGGGTAGGGTTATAGGTTCTTGCTTGCATCAAGCTAGATCAAACAAGAATGGGTGGAAGTGGTGTAGGGTTTTAGCATGGCCCAAGCTAAGATCAAGGTGGTGAGGATTGAGAGAGAAAAAGAGAGCTCACAAGAAGGATCCACTCAAAACCAAGGAAAAACCAAAGAAAAGAAATGGTGTTGATGATGATTGCATGGCCCATGCAAAATATTAAATGCCACGTGTTATTCTTGTGAAAGCAAAATAATAACATGGCATTATTCTTATGCGTTCCAAAATATGGAATAAAGGCCAAGCAAAAGAATTGTAGAAGTAGATCCATCCTATCTCCCATGAGCTAGATTAAATACCAAGAGAAAATAAAATACAAGCTCATGGATAATGGGATGGTGGAATTATAAGGTGGTGACAAGAAAGGTGGTGGAGTGGAATAAAAGATATGCCCCCAACTCAACTTGGGCATTAAACATTATATCAATAACCAAATACAATATCAAGAGGCAAATACAATTAATAATGCATATGAGAGAAGAACCAAAACAAAAGGGTTTTATATGATGCTCAAATGCAAGGTGGCATGATGACATGAGCATGATATAATTATGATGCAACAATTATATATATGAAGTAGCCACTATATAGACTAGGCTAGTAGCATTGCAATTGTTAGACAATTGGGATGCTACAACTCTCCCCCACTAAACAAGAATCTCGCCCCGAGATTCCTAGGAAAAAGAAAACAACACAAGGAGAGGCGGGTGTTCGAACGAAGGTGACCCTCACGTTCCCAAGTTGATGAACCATGGAATGGTGCGACCACTACACCTTGCAAAACTTGCTAGACTTGTTGCGAGTCTTGCGTTTTGCTTTAAGAACAACGGATTAGAAGAATTGTAGGATTGTCGTGAGACAAGAAGGATAGGATGGACATAGCTTCGGTTTTCTCAAGAAACATGATAAACGACCAGAACCACTTGTGAAAGAAAAGGAAAAGATGATGTATCATGGATAAAGAAAGACACGCCGTTAAGATTAAAGATTTACTGATACGAGAGAGGATGAATATTTATCTCGCCGGAAGAAAAGAGCTAGATTGGAGAGGTTTTGAACCACTATGACAATAGCATCGTATCTTCTCTCGGATTTGAGAAATGAAATACGGAAACAATATTGCCTTCAAATAATAGAGTCCCTTGATATTAACAGAAAGATTTAGTTAGACATCGTCGGATTAGATTCTTCTTGTGCTGGTAAGACCCAACGGATCACGCAATTGAGGTGCGCGGATATAACTTCCAGAGACGGATGTGAAGCCAGATCATGGTGGAATCCCGAGAAGCAAAGAATATGGAGGATCTGGAGTTTATTGTAGAGATACTTATTGCTTTCTTTAGCCTTGAGGCTAACACAATAGATTTGCGGCTGATGGCATCAACCATAATTGGCTTTACCAAGAGAAAGGGATTGATGAAACAAAGAGAGAGATAGTTTCCTTTCATCTTGTTTGTGGATGTAGAGCATCGGTAGAAAGATGAGGAACGAAAAGAGTTTGCGTCTGTTTCCACCAGATAATTGAAGATTATGCTCCATCTAGAATAGACAGACCACCAACAAGAGATTATTGATTACTTTCTTCGAGAGAGCACTCCGGAGAAACAAGGACGGAAGTAAAAGTATCGAGGGATAAAGGCCACTTCTAACTTCCGTGGAATGAGTGAAATCACATAAATTCACCAATTCAATGTACAAGAGCGAATGATAAGAGTAGTGGTATGGTAGCTACTCCATCCCGCACTCAAAACATTACTCCGCACATGAATAAGAAAACCATGCAACCCAACTACCGAAACAGACTAAAGGTATTGACAATAACTCATGGAACTTCGTTAGAAAACAAGGATAGATGCAAACGATTCGCCGGATTCACGGATAGATAAAGATGATGATGTTGTCTTCATGTCAGAAATACCAAGCCCCCGGAAAGATATGAAGGAAGATTACGGAGAACAACTACAAGATTCAACAGCTACAGAAAAGATAGCACCAACTTGAACAGAAGGAATACAAGATCTGGAAGGTCTTCATGGCCTTCGGTGGATTGAGCATAGACGATAGAGCGAGAGGGTTTCAAGAGATTACTTAACGAGATAGAGGTGAAAAGAACTCCATGTTCTTCTTGAAATGATTGAGAGAGGTTTAGCGGTCTTGAGGTAAATCTTTAGCGGAACGACGATGATAACTTGCCAACAAGGAATAACTCCAGATTGGTTGAAGATGGAGGATGGAATTAACAATGGACTTGCTGATTCCAGAGTTGAAGTAATGTATTTAGCAGAAGGACGTGGTCGAGATAGGTGACTTGCAAGAAGCCAGAATTTCCACTTTGGGAACTTTGCACACGGCAATGTTAACAAAGCTTGAGAGAAAGGGACACAGATGATCTTCCATGTTCTTCCATTGATATGGAATAGGCAAGCATATTATCAACATATACCACCATGGATTAACAAGATATTCCTAGAATACCAAGTTCAAAAGGCGAGAGAAACGAACAAATGCTCGAAACACTTTCTGAGCTCAACGCTCTTAGAAAGATCAATATTAAGAGCACGGGTTCGTGTTGAAGAAGATGCACTAGAAGAATAGACTATCTGGTCCTTCGGAAGAAAAAGAGATGTCACCTGGTTCACATTGTCGATCGGATCACCGGTTACAAAGATAAAGAGATCTTGGATAAAGAAAAGATGATAGATCATACCTCAAGCAAAGCTACCAGAGACGAAAAGATGCAATTCCTTCGTCTCAAAGAGAATTTTGCAGATATGGAGTTCAAAAAGATGTGCAGCATGATGGACAGATGATAGACCGCCGTAGTGCCTTGAGAAACTCCGGATTGCCAAAGATGCTTGAATATGCATAGATATGATCACGGTGTACTCAAAATCACAGGAGATAACCGTCACCATTTGGAGGATAGTGGTGATTGCATTTCCATATTCCACTCATGATAAGTGTCATATAGCTATGCCGAGAACCAAATTACAATCACCAGCATCGGATCGACACATGTTATGTAATTAGCCCAATAGAATTGGAGATGAAAAGAAACTCTAGGATTAAGCGCCGATGACAAAAGAATGAGTTAGCATGGACATGCTGATAAAGGGAGATAGATAATGTTTCACACACGACTAGAAAGGAGTGTGGAAACACAGATGTATCAAAGAAAATTTTTCCGCATTTTTCGGCATTAAAATACCAATAGATGCGCAAAATCACTTATCAGGTAGCGATTAGCAACTCCACATTCTGTGAAAACATGCTGGAAGGAAGAACACCCTTAAGAAGATGGCGCCGGTTAACAAGGAGTCAGATAGATCGCGCCGGTTTTCAAAAGCCTGTCAGTATGGAATGTACCAACAGTTGATAACCAAAGGTAGATTGTGATAACAAATTGGATGCAACAGATAGATAAGGAATTACACACACACACACTTTTTCTATGGTACTACGGAAACCCAGAACACGTGAATCCTAGTTTGAATTTTAAGAAGAGGATTGAAAATGTTACACTTCCTTACCAGAAAAGGGTGGTGGGTGGGTAAGAAGAAAAGTGGAAGCAGTCCTACTCTCGTGTTTTGTTTTTCCCTAGTATACATAGCTACCAAAAATATTTGCTAGACTGACAACGACCATTTGGCTGAGACACTAAAGGGCGGGATGGCTCTGATACCAATTGTAACTACCTCGGTGAATTACGCTCTTAGTTACAAGCCTGGATGAGCAGAAATGGTTAAAATAGTACGGTGGGGCCAAATGCCACTCACAGGTAGACCTTTCGGCCGTCCTAACCATTTCCAAACATCGGGACAAGAACGAGCGGTGTAATCGGCAGGCGAAGGGATCAACTACATACACAAATGAGTATGTATGCAAGCCACCATACAACAGTCCTCAGAGCCATTCCATCTAAAAGAAATAGAAATATTGCAACGCCATACGGCAAGATCCAAATATCTTAGATAGATATAATAGTTTAGGATATCTCCTCATACATCAAACATCAGAGTATCAGGCGGAAGCGGAAAACAAGATCCGAGTACGGATAAGAAGCAAATCGGCATAAGATGCCCCATAAATAAACACATCCCGCCCACAGATCTCACGGATCCCCGTTCCCGGAATCTCTACACCGAATGATCGTTGCCCACATCGTCCGTCTCCTCCACCCAGTATCCATCTTGCGAGCTTACCTGTTCATCTGAATCAAACAATTTATCGTGTGAGACCCTAGGGGTACTCAGCAAGTCTTTATGCCTCTAAAGGGGACACAACCTGGGGTGACGCAATTGCAGCAAAAGATAATACCTAACAATTCTATAGATACTCGCTAACCATCCGCCTAACCAAAGATAGACGGATGTCCGTGAATTAATAACAATAGTTATAACAGTAATATTAACAGATCCATCCTCCTCCTCGCTTACCAACGAGGAAGCGGACGAACAACCCCCCATCCGTTGGCAGTTTTATTATCCATTCTATGAGTGTTGCACTATTTACTAGTCAGATACTTAGTCAAATTAAAAGCGGTACTTTAGTTATACTTGTCTATGATCGAGAAACTGTGCTCCAAGTCGTCCATAACTGCGGACACGGCTTTCAGAAAGATTTACCCTGCAGGGGTGCACAAATAGCAACACACACTCGATCAATCTCGGAAAAACCAAATCAAAACCCAATGAGGCATTCACGACAAAGCGATCACAGGATTCAGAAATATTTCAGGGGGCCACCCCACTAAGCTACCCGCAACGAAGTTGGCCTGCTCCGGAACGGACTCAGGGTTTGTGTGGACGGCTGTAAACGACTGGGAACCCGAAAGTGTGACTGGGCTTGTCGATACAGCGAAAACGTGTCACGATCCTAAACAGTACAGGTGCTCCACGCACAATCGTAAATAAAGCAGCAAAGCATGGCATAAGTACAGGATAGTAATAAAGCCCCAAACTACTTTGTGGCCCCAAGAAATAAGAATGAATCAAGCTCTGGCTCAGGGGGGTTCATAAGCCTCCCGGATGTGGATAGCGCCAATATTCAAGGAACAGGAATCAAGTACTCGGGGTCCTACGGGACACAAGTGAGCATGAAAAACCAAATAGCAGATATTGCTCACCGATGCCACTTTCATTAGTTATCCCATTACTACTCAGGTTAAGTTGTTTAGGTACCTCGTTATCCATCAGACACTCACATACCCTACACATGCTGTTCTACGACCCGCATGGCTCAAACAACTCCTGTAGTAATGGCTCATGGGATGGAGGAACAAGCTTCGGTGGGGTTTAAAAGTAAAGGCTATGCAGTGCTTGGGATTTAGCTTAATGCAATCGCGACTCAATGATGCAAGAATAAGATAGAGGCAATAGGTACTATATGTATGCGAGCATGTGGTAGTGCTTGCCTGGCAGCTCAGTTGAAGCGAGAGAAGGATCTGAGTAGTGCTCCTGGGTTTCTTGATATATCCCCTGCTCAGCGTCTATTCGAAGAAGGACCAAACAAACAAGGGCCAACATAAATAAAGTGCACAAGCATATGAATAAAATGCGACAAGCAAACAATCATGCCATGATGAATGATGCACAATTTGCATGGCAACAATGTAGCATGGCATGGGTGAGGTGTGGAATACAAGAATAAAGCATTTTATTGAGTTTTAGTCACATTCTAACCTAAAATAAGTTGCTGTAACCTTTATATTTATATGATGCATGCTGCAATTAAGAACATGGAATGCATAAACAGAAAGGTCTCGTCGAGCTGATCATTTTAGACATATTATTTGTCAAATTTGGAGTTATAAAACCAAAGATATGATTTAATTAAGTTAAAGGGCATTTTATTGTAATTTTGATCAACTCGAAATTTAAAGTGTTCAAAATATATTTTGAAGGGCATATTTGAAATCCTCACATTTTTCTGATTCAAAAACATATATTACATGTTTAATTTGGAATTATATTTTAAAAGATATTTGAAAACAGATTTAAATTTGAATTTAAAACAAATTTGAAAAGTTTAAATTAAATCAGAAAACAGAAATCCTTTTGTCACTCAGCCCAGACCTAGCCACAGACAGTGACAAGTGGGGCCAGGGCTGACTGGGCGACACAGTGCGCAGAACAGGTTTTTCTCACCGCGGCCTGCCTAGCCCGTGCGACTGCGAGGTGGGACCAACCGGCTGAGGCCCACGTGACAGTGAACGATCTCGCAGAAGCTGGCAGGTGGGACCGAACTGGAGCGCGGGTTAGGATAAGAAAAGACTGAGGGGTTTTCTGGAAGAAGTCCACGGTGGCTGACAGGTGGGGCTAGCGAGGAGCGCGGGTTGAGCAGATAAAAACTAGGGGGGTAAGTGCAAAAGGAGCCGCGGGCACTGTTTCTCTTCTCTGATCTCTGACGGCACTCGTGGCGACAGCGCGCGCGCGGCGCGTGGGATTCGATCCCGCGACCTGGGGTGCTCACGCAGGGAGGCGAAGCCACTGCGGCGGCTGGTGGGTGTTGACAGGGAACGGACCAGCGACTAGGTGAACGTTCTGCGACGCGGCGTGGAGCAAGCGCAAGCGCACGCCGGCGCACAGGGACCGCTCGGCGAAACGTCCAGCGACTACGGGAAGCAACGGCGACTAAGAGGATGTCTGGGAGATTCGTACGCTCACCGAGGGTTGGTCGGTGGAGTCAGATCGGGGAGAGGCGCGGCGGATCGTCGGGGTTGCAGGCGTCCTGGCGGGTTAGGGTTTCGACGGGACGGCGCGGTACTGGCGCTCCTGGGGGCTTCTCCTTCGTGTCGGCACGTACGAGTCGAGGTAGGGGAACCTCCTTGGTCTTCTAGACCACCTCCACGTCGTGCTGGCCGGCTGGCACGAGGGGGCGACGCGGTGCTGGCGGCGACCGGCGGCAGGTGCTGGCGACGGTGGAGAAGAAAAGGGAGGAGAGGAGGGCAGGCGCTCTGGGTGGATCTGGCGAGCCAGGAGGCGTGTGGGAGGAGGAAAAGTGAGGGTGAGGGAGGAGATGGCGTGTGGGTGCGGGGTAGATGGAAAAGGTGGTCTCGGCCACCTTTTCTCCACCTCCTCTCACGTGCTTGTCGTGAGGCTAGGGCAGGGCAGGCGCATGGGGCTGCCAGGTGGGGACGGCGTGGTGGAGCCGCTGGGTGGGGCTGGCACGACAGGTAGGGAAAGAGAGAGGAGAGGGGCTCGGGTGAACTAGGGTGTAGCTAGGGCCGGCTCGGCATGGGCTAGGGTTTGGGGTGGCTAGATGAGTAGCTGGGGTGTGGGCCAGGGAGAGAGAGAGGGCCAGGTGGCCAGCATGTTAGAGAGAGAGGAGGGGAAGGGAGAGGGAAAACTTTGGCATGGGGGAGTTTTGTATGAGGTTAGGGTTTTAGAGATGAAAGTGGAGAGAGGATGGTGTGGTGTTAGAGTGTTAGGGGTAGGGGATTAGGGTTAATCCCTAAGGCATAGCATGAGGTAGCAAGGTGGTGATGGAGAGAGGGGTAGGGTTATAGGTTCTTGCTTGCATCAAGCTAGATCAAACAAGAATGGGTGGAAGTGGTGTAGGGTTTTAGCATGGCCCAAGCTAAGATCAAGGTGGTGAGGATTGAGAGAGAAAAAGAGAGCTCACAAGAAGGATCCACTCAAAACCAAGGAAAAACCAAAGAAAAGAAATGGTGTTGATGATGATTGCATGGCCCATGCAAAATATTAAATGCCACGTGTTATTCTTGTGAAAGCAAAATAATAACATGGCATTATTCTTATGCGTTCCAAAATATGGAATAAAGGCCAAGCAAAAGAATTGTAGAAGTAGATCCATCCTATCTCCCATGAGCTAGATTAAATACCAAGAGAAAATAAAATACAAGCTCATGGATAATGGGATGGTGGAATTATAAGGTGGTGACAAGAAAGGTGGTGGAGTGGAATAAAAGATATGCCCCCAACTCAACTTGGGCATTAAACATTATATCAATAACCAAATACAATATCAAGAGGCAAATACAATTAATAATGCATATGAGAGAAGAACCAAAACAAAAGGGTTTTATATGATGCTCAAATGCAAGGTGGCATGATGACATGAGCATGATATAATTATGATGCAACAATTATATATATGAAGTAGCCACTATATAGACTAGGCTAGTAGCATTGCAATTGTTAGACAATTGGGATGCTACACAGGAGGAGAAGGGCGACGTCGATTTAGGCCACTGCAGGAGACGCCGCCAGTACCAGGAGAACCGCCAGAGCTGCCTCGTTCGTTTCCCCCATTATCGGTCCTCGCCAGAGCTCCGGTGAGCCTCCCCTGACCCTCACTGACCTCGTTAGGGTTTCTCCCCGTCGTGTCCTATTCCGATGAGGAAGATGGCCGTGAGCCGTTGATCTTGGATCTAATCCTACCGTCAAAATCATCCCATACCCCTTCGGCACCCCTGTCTCACTGACGAGTGGGGACATCACTTAAAACAGCCCGCGCGTGCGCTGTGTGCAGTGGGCCGGCCCATCTAGCTCTCCCGCGCGACCCAGTTAATTCAAATTAGATTTTTTTCATTTAGTTCAAACTCTAGTTCTGTCTATTGATTCAAAAATCAATTCAGAGAGTTTTACTAAACCAAATTGCATGAAACCAATTTTGTTAGAAAGGTATGGAAATTATTAAAATAATAAGGTTAAACCTTATTAAATTGTGACACCACTTTAAATCACATTCCCAAGTATTAAAATATGTGGTGATGGCATGTGTCAACATGATCCCATGTTTTAATTGGAGAATATTAAATCTTAAGTAGTTTTCAATGAGTAGAAATTACTTTTCTAAAATAAAATGAATAAGACTAAGTCTTTATTTCATGTGATGATTGTGATAATGCTAGATCATATAGTGTGAACCTTTGTGTGCCAAATAGAAGTAGTTAAGTATTGTTTGGTGATTGTGTAACTCATATTTATTTATAGACACTAGTACCGACCAAGGATACGAAGAGGAAGAAGACTACTATGAGGAAGAAGTAGAGGAGAACTTCAACCACTTCACTACTCAAGGCAAGCTACCACTTGCATGTTACCTATGCAAGATAATACTTGCAAGCCCCACAATACCATTTAACCTATGCAATGCACTAGGCATGCTTTGGTTATGCAACTTTGATTATACCAAATCCCAGTTTTACTTGCAAGCTTGCTTATTTTATTTCTTTATCAAAATTCTTTATTTGCTTTTACTTAGTGACTTGTGAATTTTGGAAAGATATTATAGGTAGCATAAAGAGCATAAAACTTGGCCTAAGTTAGTTAGAACTAGATGCCATACCGAGGCATGATATTAGACTTAGATAAGTCACACTTGATTAGCACCCTCATTAGTGATTACCACCAACTTTAGTGGATAGTGCTAAGCATAAAACTTGATCACTTTAGATGAGACTACTTGGTAAAAATGATTATGAAAACCCTAGAATGATGAGTCATTCTAATGAAATGTTTTGACATGTGTTATGAACACCAGATGATTTGATGATGAAAATGTTGAGGCATGAGCCTTAGCCTTTTATAAAACTGATGGTTGTGTTCGGATGCGGTACCATTCTAATTTTACCATACAACCACAATACCCGAATTTGGGTAGGGATTGAGTGGAAGTTTATATATCTTAGTATGTGTTCCCTTGCGAAAGACTTTTGAGCTGAGGCTACTCGTTATGATTGTCCACCTGTGCAGTTCCCAAGATGACAGATGGTCATGGTTGGGAGACCAAACTCATAGGGGAGATGCCTATACTAGGGTGTGTAATTGAAAAGTTAGGATTGATTATCCACATACGGATTATGGTGATTCAGGATTGTTCCTAACGGATGTATCGAATGTTATGGTGAAAGTGTACCACCTCTACAGAGTGTCAAACTATTCGAATAGCCGCATCCGCGGTTATGGACAGTTGGAGTGGCCATACTTTTTCGTCATCAGATGTTTTCAAAATTACTTGTGAATTGAATCATGACTTTGACTTGACCACACAGGGTTGTGAACATGAAAAACTAAGTTCCCACTTAGGTGTTATAAAATCTTAAACAAGTTTTCTTTACTTCTAAACTCAGCTAGATATAAACCTGGCTTTTTGCACAACAACCTAGAGCTTAGTATTCCTACTTGAACCACTTTACTTGTTAGTCATAGTTTGGGAGTACTTAAAGAGTACTCATGGCTTTGTCCCTGGCTATTCCTATGGCCAGACTATGAGGAGGACTACCAGGATGATGGACATCAGGAAGTCTATGACAACTAGGATCATCTCCTATCGTCAGCATTACCTGTGACCCTGAAGATGGAGCTTCGCCCACGCTACCGTTATTATATTATTCTGCTGCATTGATTGTATTAAGACTGGATCATGAGATTCTTTATTTGTAAAACCTTTATTATGGTTTGTAATGAATGATGAACTATGGTACCAATCTGTTATGTCTCACAAAAATGGTAATGCTGGGATTGCGATGTATGGCATAACAGGCATCTGGGATTAAAAATCCGGGTGTTGACACATATTCTCCCAGTGAATGAGCCATTGAGGTACTGGAATATCATACTCACCTGCACTGCGGGGGATCTGCCTGTACTGCAAAACTGCTAGGGGAGCTACCTTGACCTTGCCATCTGGAGTGAGGAGAGGTAACTGGGGGTTTGGGACTTCTCTAGGACCCAGGTGCCGTTTCAGCTGATTGACGTGGAAACCATTGTGCAGTTGAGTACCAGCAGGTAACTGTAATTGATATGCCACTTTGCCTACTTTCTTCAGGATACGAAATGGGCCATAATATTTGGAAGACAATTTGAGTGCATTTCTCAATCCCAGAGCCGTTTCTCTATAGGGTTGCATTTTGAGGTAGACCAAATCTTCTTCATTGAAGTGCCTTTCTGTTATTTTGAGATCAACATATTTCTTCATCCTGTTCCGAGCCTGCTGTAAGTTTTGTTGTATATTCTTCAAGATATGTTCCTTGTACTGCAATGTGATAGTAGCTTTAGAGGAGACATTGCAAGGAATGGTGATTGTCTGAATCTATGGAGGGGGGTATCCATATAGTGCCTCAAAAGGAGTGGTTTTGAGTGATGAATGAAAGGAAGAGTTGTACCACCATTCAGCTAAGGGTAGCCAAGATGCCCATTTTTTTGGTTCTTGAAAGGCCATGCTGCGGAGATATTGTTCCAGGCATTGGTTAACTCTTTTGGTCTGCCCATCTAACTCAGGGTGGTATGATGTGCTAAAGCTCAATTTCACTTGGATGTAAATATTTACATGATATATTCTCTACAAGTGAGGGATAACTTGTAAATATTTACATGATATATTCTCTACATTATCTTGGATGTAGAGAATTCAGCATTATCTTGGATGTAAATATTTTGTCTCTGTCACCGACGATATCTTGGGGGGGGGGGGGGGCGTGCAGCTTGAAGATGTTATCAATAAACAGGTCTGCTACCTGCTTTGCTGTGAATGAGTGAGCTAGTGGCAGAAAATGTGCATATTTAGTTAGTCTATCCACCACAACTAATATCACATTCTTCCCTCTAGAAGTTGGTAGTCCCTCCACAAAATCCATGCTTATTTCAGACCATTTGATTGTTGGGATATGTAAGGGGTCAAGGAGGCCAAGGTAGGGTACTCTTTCTATTTTGGAAATTTGACAGACTGGGCATTGGGCAACTTTGTCAGCAATGTACTGCTTCATGTTAGGACAATATAATAACTGTTTCAGCCTATGGTGTGTCACTGTGCAACCTGAGTGTCCTCCAAGAGGTGATGAGTGGACGGATGTAAATAATTTCTCCTTTAGGTTGGTACTAGAACCAATCAGTATTTTGTTCTTGTATTTGAGAAGTCTAGCTTGCAGGGAATATTTAGGATGGCTGTCTGGTTTGATTGCCAACTCTTGTAATAGCTGCTTGCATTTGTCATCTTGTTGGTATGTGAGTTCCACTTCAGTAATCCAGGCAGGAACAACAATAGATATAGCATTGCAGGAGTCATCATGATTGGTCATGAATTTCCTTGACAGTGCATCAGCTACCAGATTCTCTTTGCCTTGCTTGTACTCAATTGTATAGTCAAACTCAAGCAATTTCAGCATTAATTTGTGCTGAATTCCTTCTAAAAGCCTCTGACTTGACAGATATTTGAGACTTCTTTGATCAGTCTTAATAACTAATTTGTTTCCCAGGAGATAATGCCTCCATTTCCTGAGTGCTTCTAGGATAGCTAAGCCTTCCTTTTCATAAATGGACAAGGTTTGAGTAGCTGGACCTAGAGCCTTACTGAAGCAAGCAATTGGCCTTGTCTGTTGCATAAGAACAACTCCCAATCCAGTACCTGAAGCATCAGTCTCCAAAGTAAATGGTATGTTAAAGTTTGGAAGAGCCAGCACAGGAGGAGAGGATATGGCGGTTTTCAGTGTTTCAAATGCTTGTTGTTGATGCTCAGACCAAGAAAAGGCATTCTTTTTCAGAGCCTCATGCAATGGTTTGCATATTGATGCATACCCTTTTACAAATCTTCTGAAGTACCCAGCGAGACCGAGGAATCTTCTTAATTGCTTGACATTTTTGGGTGGTGTCCAGTTTGTGATATCTTTTATTTTGGTGGGATCAGTGGCTACTCCCTTGCCAGACAAGATATGGCCAATATAGTCAATAGATGGGACAGCAAAAGAACATTTGGACATTTTTGCTTTGAGCCGATGCAGCCTAAATAATTGCAAAAATGTGTGCAAGTGTTGCTTGTGTTGTTGCATGGTTGAGCTGTAGATGAGGATATCATCAAAGAATACAAGAACAAATTTTCTCAGATGTTGAGCAAATATGCTATTCATGAGCTGTTGAAATGTTGCTGGGGCATTAGTGAATCCAAATGGCATAACAAGGTACTCATAATGGCCTAAGTGGGTAGAAAATGCTGTTTTTGCAATATCTTCCTTTCTCATTCTGATTTGGTGATAGCCAGATCTCAGGTCTATTTTGCTGAAAACAGTGGCACCCTGCAGCTCATCTAACAGATCTTCTATCACAGGAATTGGATATTTATTTTTGATAGTTATAGCATTTAACTGGTGATAATCTACACATAGTCTCTAGGTTTTATCTTTTTTTCCTGACCAGTATTGCTAGGGATGAGTAAGGGCTGCTGCTGGGTATAATTTCAGAGTTTTTCAGCATGTTGTTGACCAATTCTTCCACAATATTTTTCTGTTTATGAGGCATCCGATATGGTCTGACATTAGGTGGGTTTGGACCTTCAAGAATAGGAATTGTATGGTTAGAAGGGCACTCTGGAGGCAGATGAGTAGGCTCTTGGAAGACATCTTGATACTGATGCAAGATATCAACAACCTCTGCATTGACCTGAGTAGTATCCATTGTTCCATCACCGTTAGGTGTGTGAATGGTAGATAATCTGATGAGGTAGGCTTGGGATCCTTCAGCTATGAGTTTAGAACAAGCTTGGGCTGAAATAGTGCAATCAGCTGCAGGAACAGCTCTGTCAATGAAAGTACACCATGCTCCATCCACTGTAATGGAAATGCTACGGTTTTGCCAGTCAATGTAGTTTGGGATATGCTTGGCCAACCAATTTGCTCCTAAAACCATGTCATAGCCTTTGAGTGCTAATACTTTGCAATCATAGGTGAAGTGATTATTCTAGATAGAAAATTTGCAATTGGGTATAGAGCCTGCAGATTGTAATTTCCCTCCACCTGCCACAAGCACTGTTTGAGCAGGGGTGTCTTGAATTTGCATTTTGGCCTTGCTAGCAAATTCCTGGTCAATGAATGTTTGGGTGCTTCCATTGTCAATTAGAGATACTGCCTTGTGCTTCCCAATTTTTACCAAGACAGATAATGCGGTGTCCCTAGTAATTCCGTGTAATGCTTCAACTGATATTTGCATCAGACATTCTGTGTGGGCCTTAGGATGCTCCAAGTCTGGTCCTTGCTCAGGTATTTGTTCAGGCAGATCAGGTTGGGCATCCTGAAATTCCTCCACTTTTGCAGTAGGCTCTTCTTCCTCACTATGACCTTGCATGGTAATGGCATGCAAGATGCTTTTGACACACTGGCATTTGTGCCCAAATGTCCAAGGTTCAGGACAATACCAACACTTCCTCTGCTCTTTTGGTCTGTCCAAATTGTTCCTGAGCATGTTTTCCTTCACATAGGTGTTTTGCCTGGGAGGTAAAGTTGGTGTAATTCTAGGTGTTGGTGGAACTGCTACAACTTTCTTGTTCATAGATAGACATGCCTGCTCCTGCTGACGTGCTTGCTAGTAGGCTGTCTTCAGAGTGGCTGGTTGATGACTCTTCACTAGATGTTTGATGGGGTCTTTCAGTCCACTGATGTATCTCAGCAAGAAAAAGTTATCAGTGAGGTAGGGGTGGTCTCTTCTCATTTGTATGATGTACTCCTCAAAGGTGTCAATGTATTGGTTGACTGATCCATTATGTTTCAGTGTGTGAAATTGTTCCATGGTCTCATGTTCTCCATTGCCAGGAAATCTGTCACAAAGCAGCTCACAAAACTGGGGCCAATTCATAAGGTAAGTGCTGAAATTACTGCTGTTCATCCAGGTTTTGGCTTTGCCACGAATGTGAGCATTTGCCCATTTTACTTTAGAATCATTTTGAATGTTAGATAGAGTGAACAAACTTTCACATTCCTCTATCCAGGACAGGGCATTCTCTCCAAAGAATAAAGATAGGTCAATAGAAGGTGTTCTTAGGTAAGGCTTGTTGTTTTGTTGGTTGGGTTGGTTAGTTGTAGGGGGGCATTGAGAGGAGGATTGCGGGTGGGTGTGGGTGGGATTGTGGGTTGAACCGAGGAATATATTGGCTGATAGGTAAAGTTCGGGTATGGTGGTTGGTGTGGTGGTATGTGGTGATTGTAACCAGGGTATGGAGATGGAAAATTGTTGTAATTGTAAGGGGGTGGGTATGGTGGGTATTGAGGAGGGGGAGGTGGGGGAAAATTGTATGCTTGAGGATAAAATTGCTGGTATGGCTGTGGGTGAGGGGTGTAGCTGGGTGTTGGGGAATTGTATATGTTTGGGTTCGTTTGTGGGGTTGTAATTTGTTGTGTATGCTGAAAATTGTTGGCCTGGGAGTTTGTGGGAACAAAAGGAAGTGATTTTTGTGGTTCTGTTGTAGGATATGGGGTGGGGTGTATTGTAGGGAACTCTGGGTGTGGGAGTTGACGAGGGGAAAGATTCCCAAATTGCAGAGGGCGCACCGAATTTGACGGCGTTGAGCTCGTTGGGGTTGGCAGCTCCAGTATAGGACTGAGGTTGGGTTGGTAATGGGGGGAGTACTAGCAGCGGTGGAGGGAGTCGGAGCTTGGTCGGGGCCACCATTCCGTGAGCTCGGAGATGCTTTCTTGCATGGTATCCACAGATGACTGGTGTGCACCCAAGCGCCGCTGGATGGTCAGGACCTCACGAGGTAGGCGCCCCTGGATTTCTTCCTCTGCCTGAGCTTGAGCTTGCGCCGCTGCCAGAACAGCCGCATCTTCCGCCGCCTACGCCATCCTTTCTTGAGATCGAGTCCTGATGATGGACATGATTGTTTCCTCAAGATCGAAGCCGCCCAGAGGATTTTACACTTCGGATCGATGTGACCGAAGAACCCCGGGGGGGGGGGGGGATTTTCCTAGCCGCCAGATCGATGCTCTGATTACCAATTGTCACACACCCGAAGCAGATAGGTTCCCAACTACTCGATTAACCCAGGATTCAGGAGCTAGAACGGGTAAAAGTGGGAGGGATGAGCATAACTAAGAATAATTGGTAAAAGGAGACACAAAACGAAGCAAAGAAGAACTGGAAATTTTAGGGTTTCTCATATCGCGTCGCCCGTCCACCCTCTCTCTCTGGTTATAACGAGTCCCCAGAGAGCCGCGATATAATTATTACATGACACTGTCTTAACGTTTTAATTAAGATTAACTAGACTATTACATCCATAGCCGTCCGATATGTCTGAAAAGATACAATGCATCACAACCGTCTGATATCTGAATACATAAGAATAGACAGTGTCGAGGCGTGACACAGTGCCTCGAGAGAGAGAGAGAGAGAGAGAGAGAGAGAGAGAGAGAGAGAGAGAGAGCTACGGGCACGCCAGATCCGGCCGATGAGATCCGGCGACCTACTCCAGATCGCCACTGGAGGACAACATCTACTAGATCTAAGCCTAAGTCATAAGCTACTGAATCCGGCGCCGCTCCTTAGCTTTCTCCGGCCGGCATCACCGTGGAGAGAAGCCTCGGATTGGCCCGGGTCGGGCGAGGCGACTTTCAAGGAGGGGAGGGAGGTGGAGGACGCGCAGGGGAGGGTGAGGGGTATGTAATCAAGTGCACCAGGCAGATGTAGGATCTATGTTTTCTTGCTACACTGAGTGTTTATAGGATTTTGGGCTGTTGAGAGCCCAAGCATAGTATAATTATCGATATTGTCTGAACAGAAATACCGAAAACTTGTTCTGAAAATGGCTAATGACATGTCATATTTGCAGGGACATTTGTAAATGGAATAAATTCTATGTTGTTTCTTAGTTTATTTTGTCTAAATTTTAGATAGGGGGGGTCCTGCAGTCCAGTTTAAAACTGTATTGAGAAGCAGTAATAGTATTTTTGATCTGCTACTATATTGGTGGATGCTAATTTTTTAGGGAAAGCACATAGCTCGCACATTGAACGGGGATTCACTTGATTGTGCTGTGTTGGAGTTAATATCGAATACAAATTACTCTATTGCGGGTATGAGATGTTCCATAATACTTTATTATTCAGAGTTTTTGGATTGTATGGTGCTCTGATTTCTTATGCTGAAAGTGTTCAGGGCTTCAGGCTATCAAGCTTATTTAATATTAGTATGAGCTAACGCAAGCGAGCGAAACCATTGACTGTGTGTAATCACAATCTGTGTCTTGTCATGATTATTTCAATGCCCCTTAACGAGCATATATATAGTTCTGCCTGATGCCTGAATTACTTGCCTAGACTATATGTGGTTTATTCCCTTACGTTATTTTTCTACTTTATAGTTGGATCCTGTATCAATGACTTTTTTACCTTGTTTAGATTCCTTGTGAGCATGCTTTCTGTTTAGCCTCTACAAGAAGTGTTACGAGTCGTTCTTCCATTTTAGTTCTTTTGTTTCTCTATAGTTGGATCCTACAAACGATGATTTTCCTTTTACTCTGTTCAGATTCCTTGTGAGCATGCTTTCTGTTTAGCCTGTGCAAGAAGTGATTCCAGCTGCTATCTGTAAGCATTCTCCTGAACTTATTATAACATGATTATATTCCATTTTCACCCTCTATACCCTTTTGACCTACTAAGTGATTCATGGTAGGACTGCTTTCATAACTCAGTGCTATGTCTGCATGGCATGATACTTGTTGAAATAGTGTAGCTTGTTATGTAAATTTTGAACATCAGTTGATTGAGCTTTAAGGAGCTTCAGCTAAGTAGATCAAATATTGGCATGCATATATTTCTGTGGTAGTGCAGCGGCACTATTATTAACCTATCCCCATTTTGCTTGTGTTATCAACTTGTTTTCTTGTCTGTTAGTGTGTTGTTATTTACATTATCAATCTTGCTAATAACTAGCACCGATAGCTTTGAACATTGGTTGTGCAGCGATGTACAGTGTACAGTACCCCTTAAGGAAGTAAAATGATAAACAAGCAATTCTGCACTTTATCAGGTTTGCTAATCATTAGCACCGATAGTGGCGAACATCTTCTACTTATTGATGAGTAAACAACTTGACTAGTGATTTATTAATGCTTTTTGTTAGACTAGTTTGGGCTTAGACATGCCATTTTGAAACTTTTGTCAACTTATTTCTGCAGTTGTGATGAGCGTATTCAGAAGATCCAGACTGTGAAAATGATGGAAGGGATTTTTATCTGTGCTGCACCTATGTGCCTCAAGTCTTTCCTTAAGAAAGCAGAATTTGAGTCCCATGTACCTGAAGCGCATGCCAACCTCCTCCAAACTAACCCAGAGAAGGAAGAACGTAATGAACCAGATGCTCCTAACAACTCCCGTGCTTCTGCAGGAGATAGTCAAAGACAATCTCAAATGCCTGAAATGTCTACTGACAGGGGAATACCAATCGGGGTATACCCATGAGGAGGAATCGCCAGCCGGATCGCCAAACGCAGAGCGGGTCGACTCGCCGGATACGGCGACTGACGCATACTGGATCCAGGCGACTGGCACCGACTGGAGGCCCAAGACGGCGACTCGTATACAAAACCCACTAGTACTTGTAAACCCTAACTGACTGCATATATAAAGTCACCAGGGGCACCCCCACGGGGAATCTTCTCCCACGTCTCATTAGATCTAGTCTTCCTCCACCTACGACGGCTCCCATTGTAAACCAATCTATGATCATATACTGGATTGACAGCAGGACGTAGCGATCCTCCATCGAGGGGACGTGAACCTGGGTGCATCTTGTGCCAATCTCGCTTCCGGATTCTCCTACGTCGCCTTGCTCCCTCTACGTAAGCTACCTCCAGTAGCATCTGCCGTGCAATACCACGACAGTTGACGTCCACCTTGGGGCTAGTGGTGCTTGGAGGTGATAATCCGGGCGAGATCCCTCACCATCGCCGGACCGGATTACATCTTGCGCGCCGTGTGAGAAGTGACTCGGTTGTTGAAAGCAAATCGTTCTGATCCGGCTGCCGCCTAGCACGGCCGGGGCGGAGCAAGCGCACTCAGTCGGTCGGAAAATTTTAAGGCCAAGGCACAAG
Source organism: Avena sativa (assembly GCA_916181665.1). Taxonomy (NCBI): domain Eukaryota; kingdom Viridiplantae; phylum Streptophyta; class Magnoliopsida; order Poales; family Poaceae; genus Avena; species Avena sativa. The sequence continues at coordinate 213,382,263 of OV702293.1, forward strand.
CAGAGTCGTGACTTGAGAGGCTCACGGACGAGGACATGCAAAATCGACTCTACATATCCTATGAGTTTTTTATTCGATCTTCATCCCTCTCAATATTGCTCTACCTATTGATTATTATATTCAAATCTAATCTAGTATGCATGTTTGTTTATGTGTACTGTATTGAGGATGGTCGTAACAGAGTTTAACAATTCGTAAACTACTCCATCCACGAATCGTGCTGGCGTCATCGGTAGCAGCGCCGTGTCGACTCTGTCTTCATCACGGCTGAGGGTGCAAACTCAGTTTCAGATTAAATCAATCAGTCCAGAGGCTGTTCGATTTAGTCCTGATAAGAAAGCATCACATGGAGCCGATGAGGAACGCAAGCAGAGAACTACGGTCAAAGGAAGTACAAGAGATTGACCCGATCGGTGATATCTTTCACTTGCCTCTTTTTCATTATTAATACGTACGTGTAAAATACTTTCGCCGGCATAACGACCAGATAAATTGGCAAGTAATACGGGTATAGCAAAGCATGTGTAGATCAATTATAATATATCTAGTATTTGTCTACTTTGTATCCTCTGATTTGCTTGTTCAGTCTTTGCACTTGTTTAAATCAGTTGAGATCGTATGAATAGATATGGATACTAATCTCTCGTTTGATTTGGCTTACGTACGAGGAACAAATTATGCGTGTGAGCAGCTACAATAAAGCATGCTCGACTGACTCCGTCTATGGTCCGATCAAGTCATCCACGTCCGCTCCTTCTGGCTAAACGCCATACTCGGGAGACTCGCCTCGTCTCTCGCGATTCGCTCCTGCGGACTCGCCACGCTCGCGGATTCTCCCGCCACGGACTCGCCACATCCGGCGACCGTCCATCGCGGACTCGCCATGCTACGGAACTCGCCTAAACACGGACACGCTTAAACGCGGACTCGTTAGGCTTGGGGACTCATCTGTCGCGGACTCGCTAGGCTCGTGGACTCGCCCAGTGCGGATTCTCCTGCCGCGTCGACATCGCCATAAGCGCGACCTCTGTCCGCCGCGTCGACCCTGAGTCCGCCGCGTCGACTTGGCCATAGCGCGACCTCTGTCCGCCGCGTCGACCCCGTGTCCACCCTGTCGACTTCGCCATAGCGCGACCTCTGTCCGCCGCGTCGACCCCGTGTCCGCCGCGTCGACTTCGCCATAGCGCGACCTCCATCCACCGAGTCGACCCCTTGTCCGCCGCGTCGACTTCTCCATAGCGCGACCTCCGTCCGCCGCGTCGACTTTTTCCGGCTAAACGCCGTGCGACCCTGTCCGCTACGACAAATGCGTACGCCGCGCCTGCTAAGGGACCTTCATCGTCCGAGTCGCCAGAGAGGGTCACTTGCCACGCTGCATGGACTCACCACTGGGCGTCTCTTCCCCTCAGGAAAAATCAATTCACCTTTGTCAACCTTTGAAAGAGAGAATCGCAATGACCAAGTAGTGCGGACGAGGACTCGCAAACCGAGCCTCGGTTCGTCCACAAAAAACGCTAACCGAGAGCCATCATTGGAGTCGCCTTGCTCGACTGGCCTTCCGGGCCAAGAAAAATAGCAGTGCTACACAAACAGCGCCATGTCCTCCTCAACCTTAGATAGCGCGACTCGCACGGCCAAGTACTGCGGACGAGAACTCGCAAACCGAGCCTCGGATCGTCCAGGAAGAACGCCAAGTCGAGAGCCATCTTTGGAGTCGCTATGTGACTGGCCCCCCGGGCCAAGATGAGAGACTCGCTAACAAAAACAGCGCAATCAACATCATCGCGGACTCGCCACACTCGGGGACTCTCCCTCGCGGACTCGCAATCATCGTGGACTCGCCACACTCGAGGACTCTTCCCTCGCAGACTCGCAATCATCGCAGACTCGCCATACTCAGGGACTCTCCCCTCACCGACTCGCCACACTCGGGGACTCTCCCCTCGCGGACTCGCTATCATCAACGACACGCCACGATCGGTGACTCGCCCACCGTGACCACGCCATCACGGCCTCGCCATCGTGACCTCGCCCTCGCGGACTCGCCATGCTCACGGACTCGCCATGCTAACAGCTAAGTTTTTATCCACTCGTATATACTATAAGTCCAAAACATATATGCATCTCCATTCATTCTCCAAAGCCGACCATGCAGTCGTATATGACCCTTTCAGGGATCAAAATTATATTTGGGATCGGTTTCAGTTTTGTCTGATGTTTATTCGCGTCTATCGAAGTAGTGAGGCTGGGTACCAAAAGGCCGACCTTGTCTCCGGGTTCAACAGTCTGGCATCGCGTCCCTGCTACCCGGCAATTGTTTGATGCTGGAGGTCTGCCTACTCATGAAAAGATACGCATAAACCTTACATACTGCCCATCGATCCACATAGCAAAATTGCATTTTATTCAACATCTACAATTTGCACGTCTTACAAATGTTCAATATATTTGATAAATACACCTTATTGCAGTCGTACTTTTTCCTCCTTATCAGCAAAGCGGTGTCTTTCTCGCCACTCGCCGCGCTCGGGGACTCGGCGCCCGTCGGTCGCTCGGCCTCGCCGCTCGCCGCGCTCGGGAACTCGGCACTCGCCGGTCGCTCGACCTCGCCGCTCGCCGCGCTCGGGGACTCAGCGCTCGCCGCGCTCGGGGACTCATCACTCTCCGCGCTCGGGGACTCGGCGCTGTCGGTCGCTCGGCCTCGACGCTCGCCGGTCGCTCGACCTCGTCACTCTCCGCGCTTGGGGACTCGGTGCTCGCCGATCGCTCGACCTCGCCACTCGCCGCGCTCAGAAGCTCAGCGCTCGCCGGTTGCTCGACCTTGCCACTCTCCGCGCTCGGAGACTCGGCGCTAGATGGTCGCTCGACCTCGCCACTCGTCATGCTCGGGGACTCGGCACTCGCCGGTCGCCCGGCCTCGCCACTCGCCATGCTCCAGGACTCGGCACTCGCCGGTCGTCCGACCTCGCCACTCGGCGCGCTCCAGACAGCGGCACTCGCCGGTATCTCGACCTCGCCACTCGCCATGCTCGGCAACGACCACTACTATTTTTAGAATATGCATCTCTAAAGAGCCTCAAGTCGTCTCTACAAGCCAACTCGAGCCTCGGGGACTACTCCTAGGCATGCTGCGTGTACGCGTGGTTCCATGACCGCGGCTCACCCTCGTCGACTCGCCGCCGCGGACACTCTCCCTCGCGTACTCAACGCGCTCGGAGACTCGGCGCTCGCCGGTCGCTCGACCTCGCCACTCGTCATGCTCGGGGACTCGGCACTCGCTGGTCGCCCGGCCTCGCCACTCGCCATGCTCCAGGACTCGGCACTCGCCGGTCGCCCGACCTCGCCACTCGGCGTGCTCCAGACAGCGGCACTCGCCGGTAGCTCAACCTCGCCACTCGGCGCGCTCGAGGACTCGGCACTCGTCGGTCGCCCAACCTCACCACTCGGCGCGCTCGGGGACTCGGCACTCGCCGGTCGCTCGACCTCGTCACTCTCCGCGCTCGGGGACTCGGTGCTCGCCGGTCGCTCGACCTCGCCACTCGCCATGCTCCAGGACTCGGCACTCGCCGGTCGCCCGACCTCGCCACTCGGCGTGCTCCAGACAGCGGCACTCGCCGGTATCTCGACCTCGCCACTCGCCATGCTCGGCAACGACCACTACTATTTTCAGAATATGCATCTCTAAAGAGCCTCAAGTCGCCTCTACAAGCCAACTCGAGCCTCGGAGACTACTCCTAGGCATGCTGCGTGTACGCGTGGTTCCATGACCGCGGCTCACCCTCGTCGACTCGCCGCCGCGGACACTCTTCCTCGCGTACTCAACGCGCTCGGAGACTCGGCGCTCGCCGGTCGCTCGACCTCGCCACTCGTCATGCTCGGGGACTCGTCACTCGCCGGTCGCCCGGCCTCGCCACTCGCCATGCTCCAGGACTCGGCACTCGTCGGTCGCCCGACCTCGCCACTCGGCGTTCTCCAGACAGCGGCACATGCCGGTAGGTCAACCTCGCCACTCGGCGCGCTCGGGGACTCGGCACTCGTCGGCCGCCCAACCTCACCACTCGGCGCGCTCGGGGACTCGGCACTCGCCGGTCGCTTGACCTCGCCACTCGCCGCGCTCGGGGACTCGGAACGCTCCATGTTCTGGGACTCGCTGCAACTGGCGGCTTCACCGACACCCTGCGTCTTTCGTCAACTGGCCATCATCGACTGACTCACGCCGATCGCATCCCGCTTTACGGTTCTTTTCTCTGTTTAGGAGCTCGTCGCCAATTCGCCACGACCCATCGTCAAGACTCTACGCGCCCTGCCTCAAGCCCGCATCGAATCGACAACACGCTCAGGGACTACTGACAGGGGAATGCCAATCGGGGTACACCCATGAGGAGGAATCGCCAGCCGGATCGCCAAACGCAGAGCGGGTCGACTCGCCGGATACGGCGACTGACGCATACTGGACCCAGGCGACTGGCACCGACTGAACGCCCAAGACGGCGAATCGTATACAAAGCCCACTAGTACTTGTAAACCCTAACTGGCTGCATATATAAAGCCACCAGGGGCACCCCACGGAGAATCTTCTCCCACGTCTCATTAGATCTAGTCTCCCTCTGCCTACGACGGCTCCCATTATAAACCAATCTATCATCATATACTGGATTGACAGCAGGACATAGCGATCCTCCATCGAGGAGACGTGAACCTGGGTACATCGTGTGCCAATCTCGCCCCCAGATTCTCCTACGTCGCCTTACTCCCTCTACGTAAGCTACCCCCAATAGCATCTGCCGTGCAATACCACGACATCTACTGCACGTGCTTCTCAAAGGCCTGGCGTCTCACCCACTTCAAGTTCACACATGTAAGACCGCGAAGACCGATCTCGGTGCCACCCGTCTAGGAACACACCCCACTAAGGCCTCCTATGCTAAGCAAACCGCCGTCATTCCATGGTCGCCACTCTTATCCACCTCAGGCCTTGTTTGGCACAGAGGTTTTCTGGTGTAAACCTGTGTATTATACCGGGTGTATTTGATGAAACCATCCACGTCACCGAATACACTTCCCCATCCAAATACTCTTCCCATACCACCAACTCACACTGTTTGGCACAAGAGGTTCAAAACGAGGTGTATCATCAATTAAAACCTGATATTTTCACAGTTTCAGCAATACTATTGACCGAAGGTATACCGTCAGTAAAAGTCGAATCTTTATAGCACTTCAGCACACAGTTTCACCAATAATATTTTTATTATGTCACGTAGCAGTGCAAAAACATCTCAGCAGTATATATTACAAAAACAATTTCGATCAGGACCAAGAACATCTAACACTCCAAGGAACAAGAACATATCATTGATTTATTACAAAAATGATTTTAATCATGAACAACAACTGCTTGCGAAACCATAAAATTGCTGTGCCATCTCTATCATCAACCAGGTTGACAAAAAACTCACGGTTGTGGGCAATTTCAAAGACCTCCAGTGCTGCCATCTTCTCATCTGGTGTGACACCTTCCAAGGTTTTCAAGGCCTCCATGCATCTTGAGATTGTGAATTCTTGTACGACTTCTTTTCTGGCTTCTTTTTCTTTGATTTGCACCAATCTCTCCAGCACTCCTACTACCCCATCTGCACTTCTTTTCTTTGGGCTATTCTTAGGATTCACTCTTGAAGCACCAACTTTTGACTTGTTCCTTTCGACACCAGGTACTTGTGACTTGTTCCTTTCGACACCAGGTACTTGCGACTTGTTCCTTTCGACACCACGTACTTGCGACTTGTTCCTTTCGACACCAGCACCAGCAGCGACATGGAAGGATAATCATATGTGGACCAAATTGCTGGACAAGCTAATGGAGATATTAGCTTCAAGTTACAGAAAGAAGAATCAGAGAAGGATCAATGCACACATGGTCCAAAAACACAGATCAATGCACACATGTAAACGCCTTAAGAAATACTCACGTACCACCAGATGGTATCGTCACATTAATGCAGTCCATGCTGTGTCACTTGTCACAGCATAAACGGCAGAAACTAGATCATTTATCTACAGCACTCAATTGTCACTTGTAATACGCATAAGTGCATAACCATCAAAGTCAGCCACTAAGTATGCATAACCTCCCAAGGCGTCCAAATCAACTACCAACTGAATGGAGAGATAACCACAACAACTCAGTTAATAAAATTGGACTTTATATGCTCTCAGCATGTTAATTAATAGTTAGCATGATTTGGTCAAACAACCTGCTTGGCTAGCTTTAAATTAATAATTACATAGCTCACATCTGGTTCAAGTACAAGGACATGATGATATTTGTCTGATAGTACAGGACAAATTCAGAACATTTACACATGGTATTCGTCTGAGAAAAAAAAATAATGTGAAGTGGATAGAGCATGGTATTTATCAATGATCATATGTGATTAAAAACTAATAAGTGTCAGCGAGTACCATACGCATTCCGGATAGAATCGACTTTGAACAACTGTTAGTTGCTCAAGTCCTATGCAGTATATATTGCTCAGTCAATTTTCTAGTCGAATTTAGATTCTAGCAACTATACATAGCAAACATCTTTGAATAAACACCAGTGCTAGAAAAGAAATTTCTTAAATAAGACCATAATCTGTTTCTCTAAAAATAAGGAGTGCTGTACGGCCAGTGCATCAGTACGACTCCCTCAATCAAACACACATCGAACAGTCTAAAATTATATAGAACCAAAATCAATCAAGAACATGTCCATGGTGCCAATCAAGAACATGTGCAGGCCTAGATCTGACAGGAAAATCAAGAACCCTAATCATGGCGCCAATCAAAAACCTACAACTAGAGGGGTGGTAAGAGAACTCACCAGAGTGAAAGACAGCCTTCCAACGTCCGACGAACTGCTGGCGGCCGAGGGCGGTGGCGTTGGAGGCGACGGCGAGGATGCGGTGCCAGGATCTAGCGGACAAGGAAACTTCAAGGAGACGATGGCGAGGAGGGGTCGGCGGGATCTGACGGCCGTGTGGAGGATGCGGTGCCGGGATCTGGTGGTCGTGGGGAGGAGGCGGTGGCGGTGGTCTTCGTGAGGATGGAGCTCGCTCTCCCGCCGTCGCACGCGTGTAAGAAACGCGTCACCCTCCTCGGGTCTCGGAAACCTTGGACCCGACGAGTATGTGGAGTTACTCTCGGGCTTACACGCCGACAGACCGGGCTGCCAAATGGGCTCTGGGGTGTTTTTCCGAGTAACGGGCTGGGCTGGTATTTTACACGGGTTTACACCAGAAAACCTCCATGCCAAACAAGGCCTCGAGGATTTGACCGGCCGTTCGGTTAGTCTCATGACAGTACACCTGGGGCAACTCCACTTCGCTAAGAATCTGACCATGGTAGTCAAGACAAGAAGCAAGTGATGCCTAATTCACCTTTCATGTTCTCGCCAATGCATCCTCATCAGCAGAACTTCATGACGCAGATGAATATGAATCAGCCTTTGATCCCCAATGCATCATTCAGTTATCCTGTCCAACAAGATGGAAATCCACAGTATTTCAGTGCCCCTTTCCAGATGCAAGTACCAGATGGTGGATTGGAGCAAGGCTCAGCGTCAGGGGCTGCAGCGGCCATGGGGCATGTGTTCGATGGGCAATCCATCTCAGGGAGTCGGCGGCATGGCCTTCATGTTCATGCAAGCTGGTTTTGGGATGATGCCTGACGGCTCGATGAATCCAGGCATGCAAGGGCAAGCTGACCGCAGTGGCGACGGAAGGGGTGTTCAAGACAAGATACCTATGGTCATGCAAATGCAGATGTCACTTCCCCCACCTCCCCTTGCGCAACCCCCGTCATCTGGATAGCAGCAATCTTTCAACATGACTCGATGAATTTTGTGCGGTAATTTATGGCTGCTGCCAAAATGGGCTGTATTTTATTGGGAAATTGTAACTTTGCCATTTTGGTGTGTAACTGTTGAGGACTCGATGGCGTCCTTTACTGTGCTAAAAAGTAAAAACGATGCAATTCCAATCAAGTTGTCATGCAATTTTGTGGCACGTTTTGTATGCTACTACCTCCATTCCAAATTATGACGTGTTTTGGTAGGCTAATAATTTGAAGCAGAGGAAGTATAAATTAAATGACTGACGGCAACCTGTTGCGCTCCAAATGATGTTGCTACGAATAATGTAAATTTAGATGCAAAAAAGATGAAATGTGAGAAGTGCACACAAAAACCGAGTCAACAAAATTGCCACTGTAGTCTATGCTTAAGGATGTAAAGGTGACGAAGTCTACACCTCTAGGAGGGTTCGATTTATCATTTTGAGTTTCTACCTGCCAAGTCATATCGCCCTTTTTTTTTGAGAATAACAGAAAACATCGCCGGAGCGCATGTAAACAAAATTGCCACTGTAGTCTATGCTTAAGGATGTAAAGGTGACGAAGTCTACACCTCTACGAGGGTTCGATTTATCATTTTGAGTTTCTACCTGCAAAGTCAAATTTTTTTTGAAAGGAGGATATATTAATATCGCGATGATACCAATTACACCTAACCTCCGTAACAACGCATTACACTATTGACATTACGGATGCACATAACAAAAAAAAAAGAATTACAAAAAAGAAAAGTCCCGCTGCAACGATAAGATCATTAGTAGCAGCGACACTAACCCCACCAGAACAACACCAGAAGTCCAACACCTCTAATAGTGTCGCCTTCAAGAAGGAAACAGAACACAAGCATCGTCGTCGCTCGATCAAAGATCATAGGTTTTCACCCTGAAGAAAGTCCCCGCTCACAAAACAATACCTTCAACAAGGTCATTGCCAGACACAATCAATTAAGGTCAGACCTTGGATTTTCACCCTGTAAGGTAAGACTGTGAACTCCTCCTATGCTGCCGCCCCCCACCTTCTGATGCCGCTGCTATAATTCACGAATCACCAAGCCAATTCCTCATCGCCACCAGGACTCGACCCATCATAGCTAGTCCACCAATTTTGGCTTCCATGACATTCTCCGCACACTGACTTCACCATGGAACTAAAGACATGTTCCATGATGACAACAGACTACAGAGCTTCGCCTCACTCCCTCTGAAACCAAACGGTCAAAAAACCGGTTGCGCGCGACCGAATCCTATCCATTCCAGCAATCTCCAGGCATGAATCGCCCATAGGAGTTCGTCGACGGAGTGTAACATACCATCTTTTGTGTAATATAAATAAAGACATGTTTGAGCATTGCATGCATGCATTACACTTGCACCTTGCCTTAAATAAAACAAACACAAACAAAACCCTAAATCTCTCCCTCCCAAAACCATTCAAATGGTTTTTATATTTTGAAAACTATCCAAATGAGTGGAGCCCAAATTGACAAAAGGGGTTCCCACAATATTTTATTATGTTTGGACAAGCTCTAGTATTTTGGAAATTTTCAAAACAGAATATAAATGAAGAATACAAACAGAAAAAGGAAAAACATAAAAGAAAAAGGTTATAACAGAAAAAATATAGAACCCTAGCTACTGGGTCGCAGCCCAGCTGCTCCCCTCTCCCTCTCTCCGTCGCTCGCCCGCGCAACAGTAGTCAGAGCCAGCCCACCCGGGGTCCAAGCGCAGCCCATCACCGGCCCCGTACCGCTTCGGCCTTCTTTCTCCTCACGTCGTCTTCGACGACGACGAGCAAGCATCTCGCTATCGCCGGCGATGCCGTCCGCCGCCGCCGCACTGCGTCAAGATTCGTGCCGCCACCCGCCGATGTCTACAAGTATGTCGCCGTCGCCGCGGAGGAAACCCTAGCACACCAATTACCCCTCTCTACCTTATCTTCTCGCCATGGCCGACGAACCCTAGCTTCCAGTCATCGTCGTCGTCCTCGCCGTCTCTGGCCACCCAGGCCCAAGCCGACGCCACCGTTGAGCTCCCCGTGATCGACTCTCTCTTCCTAGCCCCTCCTCTCTCTCGCGTGTGACCCCAATCGCCGGAATCGACACCTCCTGCCACCATCGGTCTCCATCGATCCCCGTCGTTCTATAGCTCGCCTCGCCTCGCCGTCAAACCCGTCGTGCTCACGGTGAGCCTCTAGTTCTTACGGTTCCCTCCGTTTCCTCTCTCTCTCCCTCTGTACCGTCCTCCCCGCGTGAGATTTCCATCGCCGCTGCCGCTGGAGCTCATCGGAGAAGAAGCTCAAGTTACCATTTAGGGGCGGCGCCGCCACCAATCGACTCCCCATTGTCGCCTCTTTCAAATGCCCCCACCCGCGCGTCCAGGTGTTCACGGGATCGGCAGATCCATGCTCGACCTGAGAGATCTGCCATTGCTGACGTCATGCTGGCGTCAGCATGATGTAGTAATATCTTTTTCTTTTATTTAATTGTTTTCAGTAATTATTTTCAGTAAATAAGAAATCCCTGACACGTGGGCCCTACCTATAAGATGTTTAATCTTTTTCATAAATGTTTTCTGAAATTGTTAAATATATGACATGTGGGCCCAAGTTGGAAAAATAATTTAAACATCCCAAAAATGATTTAAAATGAATTAAAAATGGAGAAATTCATAACTAATTCATTTTAAATCAGAAAAATACAAATAATATATCAAGATGTTCAGAAAAATGAGTTCTATCATTTAAACATGTAAGCATCCACATTCATACAACTTTGAACCCTAACTTATTTAGAGGAACACCGACACCCCCTAAGTACCATGGGTTCGATGGTTTGCCTATTTAGGGCATTCCGGAATTCATTTAAATTGATGATGCATCTAGGGCTACTCTATTACATGTAATATTTCATATCATCCATATTGTATGAGAATTGCACATGCCATGTGTTGAATGTTGCTTTTCCTTTCTGGTGATTGGTTCTTCGCGAATAGGAACCGAACCCGAGGCTGAAGTCAACGCCACCAAAGAGCAGTACCAGTCCAACAACGGACAAGGCAAGCAAAGCCCCACTCCTATGTTTACAAAGTATTTCATTCTTGCCATATGCATTCGGTTCAATAGTCTTTTATCAGCAGATAGAGTAATCCTATCTGATGTATGTTTTCCTTTGTGAACTAAATACCTGATCCACTGCTCCTAGCATAACTAGGGTTTGGCTTATGAGCATCGCTAGTGCCATAATTCAGTTGAGCTTGGCCATGCTTAGTGGTCTGGTACCGATCATTCAGATGGTGCACTAGAGATGCGAATGAACCTAGTATGGTAGGATGTTGTGATATGATAAGAGATGGATAATAAACATGCTAAGGTGGGTATGGGAGGCCACGGTGGGTTGTGGTTTTTGCAGTCCCATACTTGCCACCCTTAGGAACTAAGTTCACGCCTCTTGAACCAAGACGAGCGTACAACCACACGGGTGATGCCTACGCACTTCTATTCTTGTAGACGGTTGTTGGGCCTCCAAGTGCAGAGGTTTGTAAAACAACAACAAGTTTCCCTTAAGTGGATTACCCAAGGTTTATCGAACTCAGGGAGGAAGTGGTCAAAGGTATCCCTCTTAAGCAACCCTGCAATCAAGATACAAGTAGTCTCTTGTGTCCCCAACACACCCAATACACTTGTCAGGTGTATAGGTGCACTAGTTTGGCGAAGAGATAGTGAAATACAAGTGGTATGGATGATTATAAGTGGTAACCGTGCTAGAAAAGAGCTTCTAACGGGGAGGAAAATACTAAAGGAAAATAGATATAAGCAAGCAAACATGCAACAAATCTAGTTGTAAATGGTGTTTCAATGCTTAGAAACAAGGCCTAGGGATCATACTTTCACTAGTGAACACTCTCAATAAATATATTCTCTTCATGATACTACCCTGAACTACTCTCTGGTTGGACACTCTAATCCATGGTAGGGCTATAACAGCACACCTCAAAGTCTGCATTCCCCATCTAGATAACCCCACACTGTCACCTTGAGCGCTAGATGGCTCCAACAAACACCACAATTTCATAGAGACAACCAACTAAAAATATACTCATGATAAGTTATACGTTGGAAACGTATCTATTATTTTGATGTTCCATGCTTGTTTAGTATCTACTTTGCTTTGCTTTGTCTATACTTTGAGGTGTTTTTATATCTTTTGTGGAACTAACCTATTAATAAGTTGCCACGGTGCTAGTTGCCTGTTTTCTTTTGTTTTTTGGTTCTAGAAAGGCAGAAAATCAATTCTCGGAATTGGACGGGACAGAAGCCAAAGTCAATATTTTATCGTGGGCGACACGAATCCAGAAGACGAGACGGAGGGGAGCCACGGGGTGGCCACACCCCCAGGTGCGGACAAGCCTAGCTCGTGCCTGGGCAGGGTGTGGCCCCCCCGGGCACCCCCTGCCTCGCCTCCTCGCCTATAAGAAGCCCTAGATGCAGAAAACCTAGGCACCCGATCAAAGATCCACGAAACCGTCTGTAGTCGCCACCACCATCGTCCTTAGATCGGGGCGATCTGAAGTTCTTCTTGGCACCCTGCCAAAGGGGAGATCATCTCGGAGGCCTTCTTCTCCGGTATGATGCGTGAGTAGTTCCACCTTGGACTACGGGTCCATGTAGTAGCTAGATGGTTGTATCTCCTCCTTGTGCTTTCATGTATAGATCTTGTGAGATCCGTTCATGATCAAGATCTAATCTATTTGTAATCATGCATGTTTTGTTTGCGGGGATCCGATGGATATTAAGATTACTATGTCAGATTCATTAATGGTTTTGTCTTTATGATTCTATCATGTCTGTGTTGTTTGTGATCTTGCAAGCTCTTTGTTGCTAGTAGCTATCTTGGCCAAGTAGTTGCTAGTGACTACAAGAGGGGGTATTTATGCTCGATAGTGGGTTCATGCTTCTAGTTTCCAAGGGAAGTGACCGAAATCTCTTCGGTTGTAGATGTGCTGTTGCCACTAGGGAGAAAACAACGGTCTCTTGTTCATAGAACAAGTGGATTGTTTACCTTACACACTTTGCTTAAAGCAGTTGTCTGTTGCTTGCAACTTAATACTGGAGGGGGTTCGAATGATAACCCAAAGGTGGACATCTAGTCATAGATGCAGTTGGATGGAGGTTTATGTATCTTGTTGTATTGCCCAATCGAATCTCATAGGATCTTTTTGTCTGGTATTGCATTGTTATGCCTTGCTTAGTTCCTGTCAATTGCCCTGCTGTAATTTGTTTACCCTTTATGCCATGTTGTTTATCTAAGGAGAGAACCTCTAGTGAACTATGGACTCCGGTCCAATCTTTACCATTGATACATCTTCCACTGTTACTTGTTTACTTGCTGCAAACCATCATCATCTTCCACACCATACGTTTAATCCTTTGTTAAAGCAACCGGCGAGATTGAAAACCTCACTATTAGTTGGGGCAAAGTCTTGAGTTTGTGTTGTGCAGGTCTCCGCGTTGCTTGCGACACCTGTGTGACGTTTCCTTCCTCCTACTGGTTCGATAACCTCAGTTTCTTACTGAGGGAACACTTGCTGCTGTACCGCTTCACACCTTGCTCTTGGGGTTCCCAATAGGGTCCACATCAACTGAGACATCAACAAGTTTTCTGGCGCCGTTGCCGGGTAGGATAAGGACGTCTTCATAAGGCAAGGGACAGATTACACCTTGGAGCAGTAATAGATGTGGGAAAATGCATTATGCATTTTGCTCCTCCAGTGAGCAACCATATTTTCCCTAAAGAGAAGAAGAAAGGAAAGAACAAGAAGGTTAATGCCTCATTTAAAAATACTTGATTCTTCTTGCTTTGCCTGCCACAAGCACTGTTTGAGAAAGGGTATCTTGAATTTGCATTTTGGCCTTGCTAGAAAATTCCTGGTCAATGAATGTTTGGGTGCTTCCACTGTCAATTAGAGCTACTGCCGTGTGCTTCCCACTTTTTACCAAGCCTAGCTCGCGCCTGGGCAGGGTGTGGGCCCCCCGGGCACCCCCTGCCTCGCCTCCTCGCCTATAAGAAGCCCCCAATGCAGAAACCCTAGGCACTCGATCAAAACTCCATGAAATCGTCTGTAGCCTCCGCCACCATCATCCCTAGATCGGGGGGGATCTGAAGTTCTTCCCGACACCCTGCCGAAGGGGAGATCATCCCGGAGGCCTTCTTCTCTGGTATGATGCGTGAGTAGTTCCACCTTGGAATACGGGTCAATGTAGTAGCTAGATGGTTGTATCTCCTCCTTGTGCTTTCATGCATAGATCTTGTGCGCTCCGTTCATGATCAAGATCTAATCTATTTGTAATCATGCATGTTGTGTTTGCGGGGATCCGATGAATATTGAGATTACCGAAAGTACATTTCATAATCCCTAGTGTTTTGTGTGTTAGATAACAATATCAAGGATTATTTAATGTGTGTTGAAGTGCTGCAGATCTTCATTGAAAAAGGAAAAGGAAATCTGTTTTTGGGGGCGGATAATCCGACCGTACTAGGGGTGGATAATCCGCCCCGAGGATTTTCACCAAGTCTGGACTTGCGTCGCTCTCTGTATGGGGGGGGGGATTTTCCCCCGGACTTTCCGGCTCGGGGGCGAAGTTTTTCCCTAGGCCGGATAGTCCGCCCCAGGAGGGGGCGGATAATCCGCCCCTTGAGGAATTTCACCAAGTCCGGACCTGCGTCGCTCTCTGTATGGGGGCGGACTTTCCCCCGGAGTTTCCGTCCTGGTGGCGGAGTTTCCCCCCAGGGCAGATAATACGCCCCTAGTGGGGGGCGGATAATCCGCCCCCAAACTTCTTCAACAGCCAGATCTGGGCAGGGGGTATTTAAGCCTGCCTTCCCCTCCTTCCAGAACTCTTGGTTCATTCGAAAAAGTCAAGATCTGATCTGCAACCTTCATCCAAGAGAGCTCCACCTAGATCCACCCAAAGGCCCGGTCCCTTGGGGAATCGAAGGAGGAGGACTCGATCTTCAACAACTGCAATCAAGCGCTTCACCTCCTCTCCATTTGTTTGGAGAATCTCTGATCTAGTATTTCTTGCAAATATCTAGATCCTTGCTTTTGATTATACTGATAATCCTTGTTCTTGTGACAACTTGTTGTCATCTCGGGAGCCCCCAATTCAGTTGTGGGTGTGTGCCTCGGTAGAGTTTTAAAGGCACCGGTTCCTGCCTCGAAGGGTACCAATAGTGAGAAGGTGGATCAGGCCTTTCGTGGCGAGATCCATCGGAGAATAGGGTGACGCCTATTGTGGCATGGTGGTCTTAGAACCGCCCACCCCTCCAACGCAGATGTACTTCCCTTAACAAGGAAGGAACTACGGTAAAACAAATCCCTGTGTCTCCACGTGCTCCACTACGGTTCCCTCAATCCTTTCTTTACGTGCTCAGTAGCTAGGGTTGCATATAGGGAAATTCTCGTAGTTGCATATCTAGAGAATTTACTTTATGCCAAGCCTAAAATTGAAAAAGAACTAAAAATTTAGTAGCACCTATTCACCCCCCTCTAGGTGCCCATATGATCCATTTCAATTGGTATTAGAGCCCCGACTCTTAATTCGGGCTTAACCGCCTAAGAGAAGTATGGGTTCCAAGGGAGATGGGAGTGATGCTCCGGAGGTAGTCACCATGAACGATCTCAAGACATTGGAAACAACCTTGGTTAGTTCCATGGAGGCTAATATGGAAAAGATGCGTCAATTGATAATGCGTATCTCCACATCCACAGCATCACCTCCATCTAACTCTAAGGCTACCACTCCGCAATCCAAGGAAACGGGTAAAGCCGATTCTAAAGATAACGAAGTGGTTGGTGATGGCACTAGTAAGAGCTCCTCCTCGAAAAAGGATAGTGGTAAGGAAGAATACAATGAGGTTTCCCATGTGTATTCTCCTAATCCACCTATTCCACACCCACATATACATAATAGGGGTGATCCACCCAAACTTTCAGCATCTACTTTCATTCAATGGCAATTTTTGATGAAGTCTCATGTGTGCAGTTCCTCCATTGAGTTGTGGAAAATTATCGAGAATGGTCTTCATGTTGGAGATCCCAACAATCTAACAAGAAGAGAGGTTGTTGATAGTCAACTCAACGCTACAGCTCTACACCAACTTGGTGTGGGTGACAAAGACATGCCACACATTCAGCATCTTAGTACAACTAAGGAAGCTTGGGATGCTCTCACCGAGCTCGTCATCGAAAATGAAAGTATGAGAAGGAATAGATATGATGCTTTGAGCAATGAAGCTGAAGGTTTTTATATGTTGGATGGAGAAAACCATGAGGACATGTATAGGAGGCTCAAGGCAATAGCCACCACTTTCAAGAATCATGGTGCCTCTCATGTTGATGATGCATGGATCACGCGCAAGTATGTCAGTGCTCTTATTCCATTTGAGCCCACAGATTTGAAAAGTCTCCAAGGTAGGCATAACTACCACCTTATGACATCCAATGCGGTAATGCAAGAAATGGCCGCTTTCAAAGTGGCTACCGAAGATGCTCGTGCACGAGCTATGGGGATGCAAAAGGGGGTCAACATGGCCTTGAAGACTAGTGTGATTGATCATGATGAATATGCCATAGAAGGTATGGACTGTCCTAAGGATATAAAAAGGATCCACGGACAATACCTAGCTCTTTATGCTAGAAACTTTTGGAAAGACCCGGCCAAGGCTAAAGCTGAACTAGAACGCAAGAGTGGAGCTTATGGAAGAAAGGAAAATGGTCCCAAACTAAGAACATGTTTTAACTGTGGAGACCGGCTGCACTTTGTAGCTGAGTGTCCATATCAAAGTAGGGAAGATAATGGAGGAAGACTTATTTTCAAAGACAAGTCAAAGGCTCCACGCAAGAAACAGTTTGTAAAGAAGAATGCTCCTTTCAAGAAGCAACCAAAGATTGTTCTAGTGGCTCAAGAAGAATATTCTTCGGGAAGTGAAGATGAGGACGAGGATGATAGCTCTCAAGAGGTGGCTGCCATAGTCACCACATCTACATCAACATCTCTCTTCGACTCTCCGAACGAAAACATCATCAACAAGAATGCTACTTGTCTCATGGCAACAAGTTCCGAGGTAACTACTTCTAACTCTTACTTTCCTAAGGCTATGATTGACATGGATGATCCTACTAGTCTTAAGGTTAAAGAAGAGATTATTGCTTTGGACTATTTCTTTAGTAACTTGCAAGGTGAGCACAAAGTACGTTTTGAGGCTCTTATGGACCAGCTGGCCCAAAATGAAGCTCTTCTTGAAGAAAAGGGCAGAATTGAAAGGGGGGATGCAATGGAAATTGCATCCTTAAAAAATGCCCTAGAAGAAGAATAAGAGGCTCGGGTTTCTCTTGAAGAAAGATTTGAGTCCATTGAGGAGTCACATGAAGAAATAGTGGCTAAGCTTGTTAAGGAACGTGACAACGCAGTCGCCAAAGCAAAGAAGTTAAAGAAGGAAAAAATTGACTTTGGGGCTGCTCATGATAGACTCTCCGAGGAATTGGAGAAACTTGACATCGCTCACAAGGCATTGAAAAGTGAATTCTCCATTCTCAATGAGTCACATGATCAGCTCCAAATTCGATTGACCAAGTATGATGTTCCTAGCACATCTAAGTCAACATATATTCACAAGGAAAGTGCTAGTGTGGAAGAAGGGTTTGTCAACGACATCTCTCCCAAAGATAAGGGTGTTCTTGAAGAGGTTCTTGGCAAGCAAAGGTATAATCTTGGTAAAGAAGGACTTGGGTATGTCACCAAGTCCAATAAGAAGAAGAACAAGAAGAATAAGACCAAGAATGTACATTCAAAGACAAGCACCGCTGAGAAGAATATCATAAAAGACAAAACTAACAATATTGGTTTTGCAGGGTCTCACAATCCAAATTATGAACTCTTTTGTGACTATTATGGCAATGTTTGTGCTTATTATGCTGGTCCTTTTGATGAATATGTTGCTTGGTCTATTTGGGTTCCAAAGACCCTTGTTACTAACATGAGAGGACCCATTGAAAAATGGGTACCTAAAACCAAGAAGTAATTCTCTTGCAGGGATATGCTTCCGGTGGGTCGAAATGGGTGCTGGATAGTGGATGCACTAGTCATATGACCGGAAGCAAGGAGATCATCACGAAGATGTGTCCCAATCATGATAACATTACAGTCTGCTACGGTGATAAGTCTAAATCTCAGGTATTGGGTCTTGGCAAGGTTGTGGTTGCCCATGATATCTCTCTCGTGGACGTCATGCTTGTTGAGACCCTCGGTTACAACCTTATTTCTGTTCGTGCTCTTGGCAAGATGGGTTTTGTTGTTTTCATTGATGATGATTTGGTGGTACTCTTGTGGAGCAAGTCTCTAAAGGTTGCTTTCGTTGGGTACGTCGAAAATGACTTGTATGTGGTGGACTTTTCAGGGAAAACCACTTCGGGTCTGATGTGCCTATTCGGGAAGGCCGACGTGGGCTGGCTATGGCATCGCCGTTTAGCCCATGTCAACATGAGAACTTTGCAAAGTCTCCACAAGGGTGGCCACATCCTTGGACTAAAAGACAATGTCTCCTTTGCCAAAGATCGTGTTTGCAGGGCTTGTGTTGAAGGCAAAATGCATGACTCTCCCCACAAGAGGAAGACCATTGTGTCTTCAAAGAGAATTTTGGAATTACTTCATGTGTACTGATTTGGTCCTCCATCTCATGCCAGTCTCGGTGGGAAGAAGTATTGCTTGGTCATTGTTGATGACTACTCAAGATATACATGGGTCTATTTCTTCAAGCTAAAGAGTGAGACTCAACAAACGGTCATTGACTTTGCCAATGAAGTCCAATGTCAACACAATGTTCCTATCTTGGCAATAAGAAGTGACAACGGCTCCGAATTCAAGAACTATACTTTGAATGAGTTTCTAAGTGAAGAGGGGATAAGACATCAATATTCCGCTGCGTACACCCCTCAACAAAATGGTGTAGCCAAGAGGAAGAACCGCACATTGATGGATATGGCAAGATCAATGTTAGTTGAATTCAAGTCTTCGTACAATTTTTGGGCTGAAGCCATATCCACCGCTTGTCACTCATCTAACCGGCTCTACCTCCGGAAAATCTTGGACAAGACTCCGTATGAAATACTTACCGGTAACAAGCCCAACATCTCATACTTCAGGGTATTCGGGTGTAAGTGTTTCTTTCTTATCAAAGGTGTCCGCTTGTCTAAATTTGAGTCCAAGGCTTTAGAAGGTATTTTTGTTGGTTACAGTGCCGAATCCCACACTTATAGAGTCTATAACAAGCTCACCGGGATTGTTGTAGAATCTTGTAGTGTGGAGTTTGATGAAAATAACGGCTCCTATGTAGGGCAAGTTGATGTTTGTGATGTAGATGTTGAAATACCCCAAGATGCCAAAGAAGAATGGGCGTGGGATTTTTCTGCCCCATTGAGAAACCCCTTGTGGCGGATCGGGAAGGACAATGCTCCACTCAAGTGGAGCCCTCATCAACACAAGATCAACAAGCTCCTACTGCTGGAGAAAACTCTGCACCAACGCCACAACTTTCTGAAGCTCATCACTCTCCTGGACAAAATGGTAGTCCCAGGCCGGACTATCCGCCCCCTCCAAGGGGCGGACAGTCCGCCCCTGGCATTCCAAATCGTCCCAGGGGATCAAGAGAAGAAGAAATCAGCCAAGAAGACTCCAGGCCGGATTCTCCGGCCCCCGAGGGCGGATTATCCGGCCCTGGATCTCCCAGCCCTGTGAGGCAGTCTCGGGAAGAGGAAGTTGTAGCAACAACTCCCAGGCCAGATAGTCCGGCCCCACCAAGGGGCGGATTATCCGGCCCTGAAGAACATGTTCAGCAGCAAGCTCCTGTTGTCAACTCAGATCAAGATCAATGGCAAGGAAGTGGACTCGACAAGGATACAAATGTTGAATCAACTCCTTCTAGAAACAATAAGTACATTGAGTCTCGTCGCAAGGCTCGTGCTGATCGTAACCTTGAGCTAAGGGGTCACACTCTTGACAATGTTGTCGGTGATCTACGAATAAGGGTGTCTACTAGAAGAGAACTTGCAAGCTTCTGTGATCATCAGGCTCACATTTCTATGGTTGAACCAAAGAAGGTATTTGATACGCTTGAAGATCCCGATTGGGTAATTGCAATGCATGAAGAATTAAATAACTTCGATCGCAACAAAGTTTGGAGGATTGTTGAGAAACCAAAAGAATGCCGCAATGTTATTGGCACCAAGTGGATTTTCAAGAACAAACAAGATGAAAATGGCATTGTTGTGAGTAACAAAGCAAGACTCGTGGCTCAAGGATTCTCTCAAGTTGAAGGAATTGACTTTGGCGAGACTTATGCTCCTGTGGCACGTCTTGAGTTCATCTGTATCCTTCTTGCTTATGCCGCTCATCATAATTTTAAATTACAACAAATGGATGTTAAGAGTGCGTTTCTTAATGGTCCACTACATGAGTTGGTATACGTCAAACAACCCCCGGGTTTTGAGGACCCCAAACTTCCGAACCATGTCTACAAACTCGATAAGGCACTCTATGGCATTAAACAAGCCCCACGTGCGTGGTATGAGCACCTTAAAGAGCTTTTATTAGACCGTGGGTTCGAAGTTGGGAAAATCGATCCCACTCTTTTTACTAAGAAGGTTAATGGGGAGATTTTTGTATGCCAACTATATGTAGATGACATTATTTTTGGCTCTACTAACCAAGGCTTTAACGATGAATTTTCAAAGCTTATGACTGACAGGTTTGAGATGTCTATGATGGGTGAATTGAGGTTCTTTCTTGGATTCGAGATCAATCAACTTAGAGAGGGAACTTTTATTAATCAAGATAAGTACATCCAAGACATGCTCAAGAGGTTCAAGATGACGGATCTCAATGACGTTGCTACTCCAGTGCAAACAAAGTGTCATCTTGAGCTCAATCCCAAGGGTAAAGACGTGGACCAAAAGGTATACCGATCCATGATCGGCTCTCTCCTTTACCTTTGCGCATCTAGGCCCGATATCGTGTTAAGTGTAGGAGTGTGTGCAAGGTACCAAGACGCTCCTAAAGAAAGCCACTTAGTGGCGGTCAAACGAATCTTCAGATATTTGGTTCATTCCCCAAATTTTGGGTTATGGTATCCCAAAGGTTCAAGTTTCTCTCTATGTGGTTACACTGATTCAGATTGGGCTGGTGACAAAGATGATCGAAAATCAACTTCTAGTGCATGTCAATTCTTGGGCAGGTCTCTAGTGTGTTGGTTTTCAAAGAAGCAGAATTGCATATCACTCTCAACCGCCGAAGCTAAATATGTTGCTGCTGCAAGTGCTTGTACACAGTTATTATGGATGAGGCAAACTTTAAAGGAATATGGTGTCAATTGTGACAAAGTGCCTCTTTTATGTGACAATGAAAGTGCTATCAAAATTGCTTACAATCCAGTGCAGCATACAAGAACAAAACATATTGAGATTCGCAACCATTTCATTCGGGATCATGTTGCTCGTGGCGATATTGCACTATCCTTTGTGAGCACGAAGAACCAACTTGCTGATATTTTCACGAAGCCTCTTGATGAAGCAAGATTTTGTTATTTGAGGAATGATCTAAATATCATAGATTCAAGGAGCTTGGCTTGACTACCCTTGCACACTCACTTACTCTTTTTCATGTATTTGGTTTAGATGCGGGCATAGACATAGGGGGAGTGTGGTCCTAATTAATTGGGCTAACCCTCCCCCTAATGCCGAAAGCAAGACAAAATCATTTCCCTTAATATCATTTTGTGATATGTGGGTTATTGATGAGAATTTGTTTTTAACTCAAGATACATCTTCGCGGTGTCATGCCATGCGCTCCAACATGGTGGCTTCGGCCACCGCTCTCTTCCCTGAGAAGAGTTGGTTTCTAATGGATCTCTTTGGATTTTCTTGCATATCTCTTGTTCTTATGGAAAACACACCCAACCTTGGCTTTTGTTTGCTTTGTTCTTGCAACTTTGGGTGTGTAGTACCATCACAGTTTGTTGCTCTAAACCCAAGCCTTCTTTCCCTCCTTGAACCATCTATTCTTGCACACAAGTCCATACACCATCGAGGGGTTTTGCAAGGATGCTCCAGCCTGAATCTATCTTTACAGAAAATTCAGAGGGGGCGGACTATCCGCCCCAAGTGGGGGGCGGATTATCTGCCCAGGGCGAATTCTGCCTCTTAAGGGCTAGGCCAGGGAGGCCAGGCTCAAAAGAGCAGCCATCCCTCCCCCAACCCTAGCTCTGCCCCCAGCCACCACCGGAGGTTCCGCCCCTCCTCGGAGTCGATTTGACCATCGGATTCTCCGGGCCCTCCCCAGATCTTCTTCACCTCTCCTCCGGGTATCTTCTCCTCCGCGGTTTTCCTCTAGTGAGTGAGGGTAACTCCCTCATCTCTCCCCTTTTGTATGGGATTCATTTTTTCTTGGTGGAAATATCGTTGTAGAAGATACTATGTGTTTCCCTTACTTATTAGAATCGGTAGATTTGCAACCCTAGTGCCAGATCTGTTTTGCCTTGGTAAATCTAGGCCATTCCGGAATTTTTCTGTGAGGGGCGGATTATCCGCCCCCGCCAGGGCCGGATAATCTGGCCTGGAGATTAAAAACTGGTCTGGTTTGGTACTGATTTCCGCAATGCACACCCTTGGCTCATAGATTGCTTTTCTACTATTTCTAACATGTCTTCTGGACTTGTGTGTGTGCTTATCTCCATGCTATCCTCTCCTTCTTTTCACAGGTGGTTCCAAGGCTACTAAGACCTTCACTCATCATCTCCATGCCCGTTATCTCAGGCCCACTGCAGAAGGGAATTTTGTTGACGAAACAGAGGTTCGCAGAGTAGCAAGAGAGGCTGAACGGATGGCAGAGGCAGTAAAGAAAACCAAGAGGACTACATCTCGCAAGGGCAAATAGTCATGACCCAACTATAAGGTTATGGACAGTATTCAGTAGGCCACCATTCGCCAAACTGATTACTATGATGAGGCTGACAGTGATGGTCCCCCAGAGGACTCTATGTTTTGGAATGCTCACTTTCGGGCTATTGATGAGTGTATGCTACTCTCAGGCTTCGCCCCATGCATCCCATCAATATGACTGAGGCCCAATCCAAGACAAGGCTCCGTGAAGCTTTAGATGTGACTAACAATATGGGGCTTCACCACCTTATGACTCTCCAATGCAACTATGACTCCTTGGTGGTGAGGCAGTTTTTCTCGACACTTGTGATTTGCGGTGATGAGCGTCGCACTATGAAGTGGATGACCGGGAAAACAATGATTCAGTCAGACTTCCGCATTTTTGGGCAGGTTCTTGGGTATTCTTTCCATGGCCGTGACAATCCTTCTGGCCACCGCATCATTTCTCCTCTCAGGCCATCCAAGGACACTGTGCTCGCTCCATGTTTGACATCTGATGGTATTGCTGGTACTTTGGCTGGACTCTCTCCTTTGTATGCCTCCCTTGTTGGCATATTTAGGGACAGCATATCTCCTAGTGGCGGCAACAATGACAAGATTCGCGGTCACCTGGTTCCTCTCCTTGCATTTGCTCACGAGTGCGCCACTAATTCTGGTTCAGCTACAGTTACAAACTGTATGTCATGGACTACATATATCATGAGATGACGGATGCTATGATCAACATGCTCTATATCCCATATGCTCCCTTCATTATGATGCTCATCAAGCATATGTTGCCCCTTGAGGACTTTGGTACTGATTTGGATGGTGTTCACAAGCCCAAGGAAATCTACAACAAGGCTCAGAAGACTCATCACCCTTCCACTGCTCCTGAGTATTTCATGCGTGATGCAAGGGCTAGTGGTCTTCGTTCCACGGTGTCCCCAGTGGAACGCGAGGTCAAGCAGCTCAATTGGTTCCAGCGGAACATCCTTTGCATGGGCATAGATACTCACAAGGGCCAATATGAGGAATACTGAAGGAGCCATGAGATGGCACACACTCAGCATCTCATTCTACATCACGTGTCCGGTGCCACTAGCATTCCACCTCCTCCTACTGCTCCGGAACCATATGCTCAGTGGAACACTTCAGGGATCAACTATGGCGAGCTCGAGAGTTGCCTGTTTCCTCCACCTCCGAGGGCTCCCACTCCTCCAGCTGATGACGATGATGATGAGTACGATGAAGAGGAAGGGGACGGGGATGACTACGATGAGGATGAGGAGGAGTGATCTTCTGGGGCGTTAGCATCGCTCTTCTTCCTTTTTGGCGTTTCGATGCCAAAGGGGGAAAAGTAGTTCTATTAGGTCTCGTGGATTTGCATGGTCGGGCGCAAGCACTTGTCTCCTTTTCAGTCGTTTATTTGTTTGCTTGTGCCCTTTTAGCATGAACTTATTTGTTATTTGTGCTTGGTTTATGTAAGACTCTGTCGTGCTTTACTGTATATGGATCTCTGGAATTCTGGATTTATATTGTGGATCTACTCGTATGGAATTCTGGATTTATTTATGGAGTCTGGTATTCTACTTAATGGCATAAGGAATCATGGGATTATCTAGTGTATGCATCAATATTGTGGATGTGCTTGGAGCCTGACAGTCTCATTATTTTATTTGGCTATATTCACATCCCGGTGGTATGACCTTGTTTCCTAACTCACCTTGTTTTAATTGTCCTTGCTAAAAGTTTTGTACTCTCTAGTGTGTGCGTTTGTATTCAAATGCAAATTATAAATATGCACACATCTAGGGGGAGCCTCTTTCAGTTGGTTTAAGGTGTCGTTATTAGGTCTCTTTGCAAATCCTGATATTGTCATCTAACACCAAAAAGGGGGATATTGAAAGTACATTTCATAATCCCTAGTGTTTTGTATGTTAGATAACAATATCAAGGATTATTTAATGTGTGTTGAAGTGTTGCAGATCTTCATTGAAAAAGGAAAAGGAAATCTGTTTTTGGGGGCGGATAATCCGCCCCTACCAGGGGCGGATAATGCGCCCCCGGAGGATTTTCACCAAGTCTGGACCTGCGTCGCTCTCTGTATGGGGGGGGCGGATTTTCCCCCGGACTTTCCGGCTCGATGGAGGAGTTTTTCCCTATGCCGGATAGTCCGCCCCAGGAGGGGGCGGATAATACGCCCTCGAGGAATTTCACCAAGTTCGGACCTGCGTCGCTCTCTGTATGGGGGGTGGACTTTCCCCCGGAGTTTCCGTCCTGGGGGCAAAGTTTTTCCCAGGGCGGATAATCCGCCCCTAGTGGGGGGCGGATAATCCGCCCCAAACTTCTTCAACGGCTAGATTTGGGCAAGGGGTATTTAAGCCTGTCTTCCCCCTCCTTCCAGAACTCTTGGTTCATTCGAAAAAGTCAAGATCTGATCTGCAACCTTCATCCAAGAGAGATCCACCTAGATCCACCCAAAGGCCCGGTACCTTGGGGAATCGAAGGAGGAGGACTCGATCTTCAACAACTGCAATCAAGCACTTCACCTCCTCTCCATTCGTTTGGAGAATCTCCGATCTAGTATTTCTTGCAAATATCTAGATCCTTGCTTTTGATTATATTGATAATCCTTGTTCTTGTGACAGCTTGTTGTCATCTCGGGAGCCCCTAATTCAGTTGTGGGTGTGTGCCCCGGTAGAGTTGTAAAGGCACCGGTTTCCGCCTCGAAGGGTACCAATAGTAGAGAAGGTGGATCAGGCCTTTCGTGGCGAGATCCATCGGAGAATAGGGTGAGGCCTATTGTGGCGTGGTGGTCTTAGAACCGCCCCCTCCAACGCAGATGTACTTCTCTTAACAAGGAAGGAACTGAGGTAAAACAAATCCCTGTGTCTCCACGTGCTCCACTACGGTTCCCTCAATCCTTTCTTTACGTGCTAGCTAGGGTTGCATATAGGGAAATTCTCGTAGTTGCATATCTAGAGAATTTACTTTATGTCAAGCCTAAAATTGAAAAAGAACTAAACATTGAGTAGCACCTATTCACCCCCCTCTAGGTGCCCATACGATCCATTTCAATTACTATGTCAGATTGATTAATGGTTTTGTCTTTATGATTCTATCATGTCTGTGTTGTTTGTGATCTTGCATGCTCTCCGTTGTTAGTAGCTATCTTGGACAAGTAGTTGCTAGTGACTCCAAGAGGGGGTATTTATGCTCGATAGTGGGTTCATGCCTCTAGTTTCCAAGGGAAGTGACAGAAATCTCTTCGGTTGTAGATGTGTTGTTGCCACTAGGGAGAAAACAACGGTCTCTTGTTCATAGAACAAGTGGATTGTTTACCTTACACACTTTGCTTAAATCAGTTGTCTGTTGCTTGCAACTTAATACTGGACGGGGTTCATATGATAACCCAAAGGTGGACTTCTAGTCATAGATGCAGTTGGATGGCGATCTATGTACTTGTTGTATTGCCTAATCGAATATCATAGGATATTTTTGTCTGGTATTGCATTGTTATGCCTTGCTCAGTTCCTGTCAATTGCCCTGCTGTAATTTGTTTACCCTTCATGCCATGTTGTTTTTCTAAGGAGAGCACCTCTAGTGAACTATGTACCCTGGTCCAATCTTTACCATTGATACATCTTCCACTGTTACTTGTTTACTTGCTGCAAACCATCATCATCTTCCACACCATATGTTTAATCCTTTGTTACAACAACCGGTGAGATTGACAATCTCACTGTTAGTTGGGGCAAAGTCTTGAGTTTGTGTTGTGAAGGTCTCCGTGTTGCTTGCCACACATGTATGATGTTTTGTTCCTCCTACTGGTTCGATAACCTCGGTTTCTTACTGAGGGAAGACTTGATGCTGTGCTGCTTCACACCTTGCTCTTGGGGTTCCCAACAGGCTCCACATGAACTGAGCCATCAATAAGTATTTATAAACTCTAGCCTAAGTGCCACCACGGCATGCGCGCTGTCACTTTCACACACGTGGGAAGAGAAGAGATCTATTGAAGCACTTAAGTAGCAAAGTAGATCTACTTGATTACAAAGCTCATGATCACAATAAGATCATGCATAGAGAGAGATGAACACATAGCTACTGGTAGAGCCCTTAGCCTTGAGGAAGAAATACTCCCTCCTCATCATGGGAATCAACAATGGCGATGGATATGGTGGTGGAGATCGGTGGAGATGGCTTCAGGGGCACTTCTCCTTCCCGACAGAGTGCCAGAACAGAGATTTCTGTCCCCCGAATCTCCCCTTCGATGGCGGCGGCGCACCAGAACTTTTCGTGGCTTTCTCCTAGATGATTTAGGGTTTCTGAGTTGGGGGCTTCTTATAGGCAAAGGAGGCAAGGTCGGTGGAGGCCTAGGGGGCCCACACCCCCTGGTGGCACGGCCAGGGTGGGCCCGCACCACCCTAGGGTGTGGCCACCCTGATGCCCTGTTCCGCCTCTGCTTCGATTTTCTGTATCGTTCCGGGAAAGTTATGAAGATTGGATTTTGTCCCGTCCAATTCTGAGAATATTCATTTTTTAGCTTTTCTGAAACCAAAAATAGCAGAAAATAGGTAACTGGCACTGTGACATCTTGTCAATAGGTTAGTTCCAAAAAGTGTATAAAAATACCTCAAAGTGTATACAAAACAAAGAAAAATAGATACTAAACAAGCATGGAACATCAAAAATTATAGATAGGTTTACAACATATCAAGCATCCCCAAGCTTGACTACTGCTCGTCCTCGAGTAGGTAAGTGATAAAAAGAATAATTTTTGAGGTGACATGCACCATCAAAATTAAGATCAAACCATTTGCAAGCATTGAAAGCTGGGATCAAAGTACTCTTAACATGAGCATGAAAGATGAAGTCCTAACAATAAGACATAGCAACTATGTTGCAACATGAAAGGATACAAACAAAGATCATGAATAACAATGCATTGAAAGACGTTTGTTTGTTTCACATATAGAAAACATAGCATAGTGGCATTTAGCTTGTCCCTCATGGAGTAGCAAATAAATGCATCGGACACTGATAACCCACAAGTATAGGGGATCGCAACAGTCTTCGCGGGTAGTATTACCCAATTGATTGATTCGACACAAGGGGAGCCAAAGAATACTTGCAAGCCTTAACAACTGAGTTGTCAATTCAGCTGCACCTGGAAATAGTTCTTGATCACAGAAGTATATCAGTAGCAATGGTTTGGTAGTAGAAACAGTAACAGCAACAGCAACAGCGAAACAGTAGCAATAGTAACAATAACGGTAATAGTAGGATTCGAGTGTGGTAGGCATAGGGATGGATGAACGGGCGTTGCATGGACGAGTCTAAACATGTAACTTCAAGATCTAGGGCATTGCAGATAAATAATAACAAGCATCCAAGTACCAAACAATCCTAGGCATGTGATCCAAATATAGTCATACGTGCTCGCAATGAGAACTTGCACAACATCTTCTGTCCAACCAGCCCATGGCAGCGGGGCCTCTAGGGAACTACTGGCAATTACGGTGCTCCTTTTAATAGAGCACTGGAGCAAAGCATTAACACTCCATGAACACATGTGATCCTCACACCACAGCCATCCCCTCCGGTTGTCCCAATTATTGTCACTTTGGGGCCTTTGGATCCGGACAATGATATGTGTACACAACTTGCATATAAGATCACAAAGAATACTATCATAATGATTCAATAATAAGTTCAAATCTGAGATCATGGCACTCGGGCCCTAGTGACAAGCATTAAGCACAACAAGTTGCAACAAAGTCAACTAGCACTAAATAGAGATACTAGGCACTATGCCCTAACAGATCTCATTCGATTACATGATAGAACTCATCCAATCCCTACCATCCCCAATCCTACAGTGGGGGATTACTCACTCATGGATGAGGGAAACATCGGTGGTTGATGGAGATGCGTTGGTGATGACGATGGCGATGATCCTCTCCAAATTCCACGTCCCGGAAGGGTGCCATAACGGAGTTTCTGGATCCGAATCTTGGTTTCTGGTGGCGGCGGCGGAGCGGAACTCTCTCTAGAAAACTATCGAACCCCCTCGGTTTTTAGGTCGAAAGGCAACTTATAGGCGCAGAGGGAGGCCGAGGGGGTGCCTGGGGTGGCTGCACCCCCTAGGCGCGGGCAGTGGTGGCCCCCCAGGCGCGGCCAGTGGTGGGCCCATGCCTGGCATGGGTGTGGGCGCCCTATACTCCTTCTCCATCTCGTCTTCTGGCTTCGTGGATCTTCTGGTGAAATATAATTTTTGGCATATTGTCCGGGATTTTTCTTGATAGTTGTTTTTCTGCACAAAAACATGACACCAAGGTAATTCTGCTGAAAACATCGTCAGTCCGTGTTAGTTGTATCCAAATCACACAAGTTTAGAGAAGAAACAATAGCAAAGTGTTCGAGAAAGTAGATACGTTTTGGACGTATCAGACACCTTCAAAGTTCATAAGAGTGACTAGATACAAATAGTTCAAGAGCAAGAAATATCAACAATATGAATCAATCAATAAGTTTTGGGACAATGCACATAGAACTAAGAATGGCAACTATGCTCTCTTAATTGGTGCCTAAGGATAGAAGGTGGAGACTCAATATAATAGTGGAAGAAAGGCCCTTCAAAAGGGAAGCAGGGATTTCAAGTTTCATAAAGAGCTTCCAAAAATTATGGTACTTGTTAGCTTTCAGCTCTCATTACCCCTATCATAAGCATCTTGAAGTGATTAAGGTTAAAGTGAACAAAGTATGGAGTATATGCTTGACAAAGTATAAGTTGGCAATCTCATGTCCCTTGAGTACGAGGTCCGCTCCTCATGCTACTCAACTTTAGTTACCGGTAAGTTCTTATCATAGTAAGTACATGTGTAACATAAAGAACCGCCAACAGGGGTACCCCTTGCACATGATACAGGAGCTATCCCATAATCAAAATGACAAGGCAAGCAGACAATGACCATCTCAGCAATCTTCTTATTTACCATGGGAAATGGTGTTTTTTCTCTCTTTCCTATTTTCTCATCTATTTTTTTCTATTTCTCAATCTCTTTTTTCTATCTCTTTTTTATAAGAAGAATGCTTCATAGATTGCTCACTATGGTGATGCTGCAAGTTTCCACCATGATTAGGCATGGCTTAGGCTAGCGGCCCAGGCGTTTCTCTAACACATATACATCACTCCATGGACTTACAAGCTCCCCTTTTATTTCACACTGACGACATCCATAAACAAAAGAGCATGATATCAACTGGGTAGATATTTACATGTGTTGAAAGCGTTCCTCGTGACAACACGGTTCTGCTAATTCCCAACGTATAAGTGCAAGCATATACAACATAGATGATACAATGGTTCAAGTTTATTTAGGGGCAAGAAAAATAAAGTGTGCCATCAAGTTTGTGAGAGATTTAATCACTAATTTTCACATAACAAGTTTAATTTGGAAGATATATAAAACAAGAATATACTTGGAATGGTGTAACACACCATGCATAGGAATTTATAGTGGAGACTTTGGAATAACTTGGTTTCTTGGGAGTTGGATGCATGAGTAGGGCTTACTCAATACAAGTGGAGGCTAGCAAAAGACTGGGAGCGACCAACTAAGAGAGCAATAATGGCCATAATCATGCAGAGCGACAAAACATTACTAATCAAAGCATAAAGTAGTACCACAAGTCAAAAACTAAATGATCATAGAGGCTAAGGTGACTGATTCATAGTCATAACATGGTGTGAGCATGTGCCAAGTCAACCCAAACAAAGCATCAAAGGAGAATACCACAATACTATGCTTTTGTATGCTAAAGCAACGCATGATTCTTTCAAGGCACATTAAGAAATTTCAATTGTTTGGAACAAGTCATTCTATAGCAATAATCACTAAGCATAAGGTCAAAACAACACCTAGCATGACATGATAAAGTCTAAGTCACACTCAAAGAAAGCTCCCTTTTGTACCACTTAAGCATAAAGCTTTCTACTCTCTTCCAACACGAATCGACTTATTTGAAACAACTCGCAAAGATAATAATCAATAAATATCAGTGATCATGTATCACAAATCCACAAAGAAGAACTAAAAAGTTCTAAGCTAAAAGTACAAGAAAACTAAGGCTAAACACAGTGCTAGCAAAAGAGAACACTCACAAGACAATAAGAATGAAAACAGAGTGTGTATCTCTCCAAAATAAGTGTGTTGGGATCCAACCAACTTATTGCAGAAAACCAAGCAAACAAAAACCAAAAGCGAAAACTAAGACGCTCCAAGAACAACACAATAGTGCATGAAACAATAAAAACGAAGTGTCTAGAAAGACCTGAGATTTTTATTGATGAAGAAGGGGATGCCCAAGGCATCCCCAAGCTTTGACGCTTGTACCTCTTGAATATTTCTTGGGGTGACACGGAGTGGCATCCCCAAGCTTGAGCTTTTGTCCATTCTTCATCTCATTACATTATTCTTTCCTTACACCTGAAAATTTTCCTTCATACAAAACTTCATACAATCTTCATTAGCAACATTAGTGCATTCAAAAGATAATAAACCTTTGGGGTTTAGTTTTAAAACAGCAAAAATTTCATTAAAAACACAAGCTACTACAGCGATTCCCTTAAAAAGCTCAATTTCCCAAAGAGAACTCAAAAAGAAATCAATAAAGAGGCAAATGCGAATAATGACAGAAATGTGTCAAAACAGATCAGCAGGTGAAAACCGATTTTTTAGAAGACCTTCTGTTGCTCAAATCGAAAAGTGTTGAACTAACGAAAGTTATCCAACAACCTGGGGATTTATTCAGAAAATTGTAGTTCAATCTGACATATAGAGATTTTTTCACGAATTTTTACAGTGAAGCACAAAAATCTGTTTCAGGACAGACTTCCCCAAATCTTACTTCCCTCTTATTAGAGGTTATTCTTGGCACAAAAATCACAAAAAAATATTAGGAGAGGTTATTACAGAAGTAATAACTTCCAAGACTCAAGAAAACTATTGGGTTATCTCCCAAGAAGTACTTTTCTTTACCGCCTTTAAGTTAGGCTTAATAGTTTGAGAAGATTCTCACATAAGAAATATGGAAGTAAAAGAGAGCATCAAGAAGAAAATTCAAAACACATTTAAGTCTAACCCACTTCCTATGCATAGGAATCTTGTAAAGAAACAAGTCATGAAAGCACAAAGCAACAAGCATAGGAAAGAAAAACAAGTGCAACTTCAAGATTTTCAACATAAAGAGAGGAAACTTAATATTGTTGAGATACATAGGACCATGTTTCCTTCTCTCATAATAACTTTCAGTAGCAACATGAATAAAATTAACAAGATAAATATCACATAAAACATTCTTATCATGAGCCACATGCATAAAATGATTATTACTCTCACATAATCATAGTCATTCTTATTAATTGTAGTGGGAGCAAATTCAACAAAATAGCTATCATTATTATTCTCATCACCATAATCATCAAATATAGGAGGCATATTGTAATTATAATTAACTTTATCCTCAATAGTAGGTGGACTGAAAATTTCATATTCATCATTGCAATCATCATACAATGGAGGTATAGTATCATCATAAGCAATAGAATAGCTATCTTCCCAAGTGTGTTCATTTGTAAACATATCATCATTGGAAGGAACATGGATAGCACTAATAGCACAACAATTATTAATATCATCATTTCAGAAGTGGTACCAAAGAGATTTTCAATATCAGAAGTAGTGAGCTTTTCTCAATCATGATCACTACTATAGGTAACAGGCATAGGAACATCATCTAGTTCAGACTCATCAGCAAAAACTATGATAGGAGCAACATGCTTAGGGGAAAATACCGTTTCCTCTCTCCTTTTACTCCTCCTCTTTTTCTTCTTCTCCTCTTTAGGAGGGAGAGGCTTGAAAGGAAGCTTCTCCACATACCCTGGTTTATTGTTAGAGACAATAGAAGAAACTTTGGAGGATTCCTCCTTTTCATTAATAAGAACAAAACTCATATCAGTCCTGTCATATTTTGGTAAATATCATCTTTTATAATATTTTGTATGTAAGTATTTGCATGGCAATTCTCAACACAATAAAGATGACACCCATGCAGGACGCTATTCATACCAAAAGCACTCATGTCTACCAAAGAAGTTTTTCTTGATAACTCTTCACACCCCAAATACAATGTAAGTTCATCATGTTGATTATCAGTGATCGCATTATCACAATACAAACTTGCAGTACTCATTGGATTAGAAAGGTCATTATTATGGATTGAGCATTGAAAATTGAAATGACCCACTTCATAGAAGAGTTCACAAATAAAAGGATAGAGGGCACATTTTTTTTACCAAGATCATTTAGAGCCTTATACCACGTTCTAGTTTTTTCATTCCAGTGGGCGATATAATATTCTTCTTTGTTTTGATTCTTCTCACAGGTCTATGCTTTCCACAAAAATTAACATGCTTATAAGAAATAGTACTTTTAGAAGTTTGAGCATGTTCATTGCAATCATTAATAACATTTTCATTTTCCATGCAAGTGTCTTTAAAAGGTTCATGATACATGTGCCATTTTTATTTAGGAGCATTAATATGGGAAGAAAAGGCTCTACATATCTAACAAGAATTTGAGGATCAAGACCATATTTAGAACGAAGCTCTTGAAAATCAGCAGTTTCAGCGAAAGACTTAATGCAATCATACTCATAGTTTATACCTGGTTATTTACCTTTTCGTTATCCCAATCTTCGGTATTGCTTTGAATTGTTTTAAAAATATCCCACTTAGCTTTGACCTTCTTACTTGTGAAGCATCCCTCTGAGCAGGTATCTAGATAGTCCTTGTAATGTCCTGAAAGCCTTGCATAAAAATTATTGATAATAATATTACTAGGGAGCTCATGAATGGGACATTTGAGCACTAGTGACTTCAATCTTCCCCAAGCTTGGGCAATACTTTCTCCATCACGAGGGTGAAAATTATAAATATATTTCCTATCTTTATGGATTTCACGAGGAGGATAAAATTTAGAGTAAACCAGAGATTCAAGTTCCTTCCATTCCAAATGATGAGGATCATCTAGTAGTTCATAGCACTCCCTTGCTTTGTCCCTAAGTGATAAAGAGAATAGCTTCCTCTTATCTTGGTCCATTGAAATACCTGCACACTTGAACAACTCACATAATTCATGGATAAAAAGCAAGTGATCACCAGGATGGACAGTTCCATCCCCAAAATAATAGTTATCCATGACACAATCAACAATTTTTGTAGGTATTTTAAAAGGGACACTTTCAGTATGTGGCTTTGAAATATCACGAACATCATTAGAATCACCACATATGGGAGATAAAGTATCATCAGAGAAATTTTTCTTCCCTAAAGCTGGGGAACTAAAAAGATCTTTCTCATAAAAACTAGCTTCCCCAAGCTTAGTCGTTTCCATAGAATTAGTAACAATGGTGTTCAAAAAATTCATACTAATAACATTGCTATTAGCATGCAAAGAAAGTTCCATAGGTTTTTTAATTTTCTTTTCAAACCATTCATGTTCTAACTTAGGAAAAATACGAAAAAGCTCTCTAGTTTTGTTGTTGTTTTCCATTAAGCCTAACTAGTGAAACAAGAAACAAAAAGACAAAATTGCAGAATCTAAAGGAAATAACTTTGAGCACTCACACCGGAGGATGTGAGTACCTCTTACCTTACCTCCCCGGAAACGGCGCCAGAAAATAGCTTGATGTCTATGCACTTCTATTCTTGTAGACGGTTGTTGGGCCTCCAAGTGCAGAGGTTTGTAGAACAGCAGCAAGTTTCCCTTAAGTGGATTACCCAAGGTTTATCGAACTCTGGGAGGAAGTGGACAAAGGTATCGCTCTCAAGCAACCCTGCAATCAACATAAAAGAAGTCTCTTGTGTCCCCAACACACCCAATACACTTGTCAGGTGTATAGGTGCACTAGTTTGGCGAAGAGATAGTGAAATACAAGTGGTATGGATGATTATAAGTGGTAACGGTGCCAGAAAAGAGCTTCTGACGGGGAGGAAAAGACTAAATGCAAATATATGGAAGCAAGCAAACATGCAATAGATCTAGTTGTAAACAGTGTTTCAATGCTTAGAAACAAGGCCTAGGGATCATACTTTCACTAGTGAACACTCTCAATAAATATATTATCTTCATGATACTACCCTAAACTACTCTCTGGTTGGACACTCTAATCCATGGTAGGGCTATAGCAGCACACCTCAAAGTCTGCCTTCCCCATCTAGATAACCCCATACTATCATCTTGAGCGCTAGATGGTTCCAACAAACACCACAATTTCATAGAGACAACCAACTCAAAATATACTCATGATAAGTATTTATGAACTCTAGCCTAAGTGACACCACGGCATGCATGCTGTCACTTTCACACACGTGGGGAGAGCAGAGATCAATTGAAGCACTTGAGTAGAAAAGTAGATCTACTTGATTACAAAGCTCATGATCACAATAAGATCATGCATAGAGAGAGAGATGAACACATAGCTACTGGTAGAGCCCTTAGCCTTGAGGAAGAACTACTCCCTCCTCATCATGGGAATCAGCAATGGCGATGGAGATGGTGGTGGAGATGGCTTCAGGGGCACTTCCCCGTCCCGGTAGGGTGCCAGAACAGAGATTTCTATCCCCCGAATCTCCCCTTCGTTGGCGGCGGCGCACCAGAACTTTCCGTGGCTTTCTCCCAGATGATTTAGGGTTTCTGAGTTGGGGGCTTCTTATAGACAAAGGAGGCAAGGTCGGTGGAGGCCCAGGGGGCCCACACCCCCTGGTGACACGCCCAGGGTGGGCCCGCACCACCCTAGGGTGTGGCCACCCTAGTGCCCTACTCTGTCTCTGCTTCGATTTTCCGTATCGTTCCGGGAAAGTTATGTAGCTTGGCTTTTGTCCCGTCCAATTCCGAGAATATTCATTTTTAGCTTTTCTGCAACCAAAAACAACAGAAAACAAGCAACTGGCATTATGGCATCTTGTCAATAGGTTAGTTCCAGAAAGTGTGTAAAAATACCTCAAAGTGTAGACAAAACAAAGCAAAGTAGATACTAAACTAGCATGGAACATAAAAAATTATAGATACATTTACGACGTATCAACGGGGGCCTAGAAACCCCCTCGACTCACTAACTTTCCTAGTAGATTCCATGAGTCACATAGTTCGGGCTTTCCATTCGACATATGCATCTTGGTTATTCTTGAATGGAGGTGCATTCATAACAGGTAGGTAAGCATGTCCGGGAACAAGAGATGTCTGGCATCCGTAATATTGAACCCTGCGCACATCATTAGGGACCTGCTTCGGCACTTGACCCATTACGAGGACATCTCCCTAGTGCGTGACTCATGGTTTCAGCGAAAGCAAGGTAAAGGTCGTGGTCAACAACCTCTGCCGGCCTTCCAAGGAAGAGGGCTAATAATTTGGCATTAAGAATCAGTTAGTACGTGTGGGTAAAGTTATGCACCCCTGCAGGGTTATAATCTTTTCAAAAAGTCGTGTCCACGGTTATGGACGACTTGGGAACTGTTATCATAGAAAACTATAACCGAATGATAAAACTTGGCCAACTAATGTGATATCCGGAATACTTCCTCGGGGTTGTTTGAGGGGGTATTCCGGAAGAGAGTTTTAGTTGATCATGGTTCTTGGTGGATATTTAAGGTGATTCTAAGCGCTAGAGCTGTAGTCTTCTTATCCCCTTTGAAAATGATCTGACTAGACGATCTTCTTTTCCTTCCTGTTTTTTAAAAACAAAAGATGGCTTTATGCAAAACAACTCCACTATCCATAAGTCTTGTGGAGTACACCCTGTACTCAGCCTTTCCTCGTTGATGTTTTTCTATAGATGAAGCTACTCCAACTGAAGGTGGTTTATACGTCGAAGTCGATGAGTAGTCGGGGTTCCCTGGCAGCAGCTTAGGATCTATGGAAGGGTCGCTACTTCTGTTTAAGGCCTCTTAGGCCCTTTCCTCACTTTGTTGTTTAGAACAACTTGTTTGCTTCCGTTTGTTTGTTTGTTGTAATGTTGGGTCTCTGACCCCTGGCTTGTATGACTGGTTTGTAACTCTCTTAAGAGTTTACCTTATTAATGTATGGATTGTATGTTCGGTAATGTTACCGATCATTCCCTGCGTGCTTTGGAATTTAGGTTAGGCTTATGTTAGATGAAGATCTGGTATTTGTCTTGCCCTGATCCCGGGTCGTGACATATTTTGGTATCAGAGCAGGACTGCCTGTAGGAAACCCTTCTAGCTGGTTGATGTTGAGTCTAGAGTTTGAGAAAAAACTATTTGAAAAGCTAAAAACTAATCGCAAAACTCTGAATAGGACTCTTTTTACTCCTTATCCAAAATTGTTCTATTGTTGAGTTATCTTACCTCATTTGCTTTGTAAAGTTTTCACTTCTCGTCTATCATTTCAAACTTTTAGGATATACGGGTTTGGGTTGTTTTCCCAAGTACTCCGTACCTGGTTGCAAGGCTCAGATTTTCTAAGATAAATCCGTGCAACTGAAGCATTGTTTTTCAACTTTGCTAAGGATGCCTATAATCCTACTCTCTATTCTTTTCTGACTTTTTGGTATCATATCATGCTTGCATTCCATTGTAATGGTTTGTATCTAAGTTGGTAGTGTATATGTTTCGTATGCTTGTTCTACTACCATACTTAATGCACTGATATAACCTTCATCCACATATTCTTATCTACCATGATCTTTCTAAATGGTTTATGTCATCCTTTAATGTAACCTTTTTGGTGAATCCATTCTCATTGTTTCCGTTTTATCCTTAGGATGTCGTCTGGTACTTGTGGTTCTGTTGGCCGTCGAGGAAACAACAATGATGAACAGGAACTTCTGCCACCTCCCACAATGGCCGAGGTTCCCAACAACAATGAGACCAACCGTCTAAGGAATGAACGCCTTCTTGAGCGTGTGGCGCAGAACACTGAACGTCGTCCTGACGACTGTGTCACACTTGGAGATTTCATCCACTCTTTTCCTCCATTCTTCACCCACCCCAAGGAGCCTCTTGATGCTGATGATTGGCTTCGCACCATAGAGCGCAAGTTCAGTGCTCTTCGTGTCCGTCCCGATGACCGTGTCAACTTTGCCACCTATCAACTGGAAGGTGAGGCTGGTGTTTGGTGGGAAGGTTTTCTGAATCTGCAATGTCATGGACATGTTGTTACTTGGGAAGAGTTTGTTGCAGCATTCCATGCCTCTTATATTCCTAAGCCCATAATGGATCTCAAAAGGAGGGAGTTTCT
Source organism: Avena sativa (assembly GCA_916181665.1). NCBI lineage: Eukaryota > Viridiplantae > Streptophyta > Magnoliopsida > Poales > Poaceae > Avena > Avena sativa. The sequence continues at coordinate 213,420,448 of OV702293.1, forward strand.
AGATCTGACTCAGAGGCGCAGGGATATTCAAACCTATGGGCGTGAGTTTACTCGCCTAGCTCGTTATGCAACCAGGGATGTGACTAATGAGGAATATAAGCAAGAGCTATTCCATAAGGGACTTAACCCTGTACTTCGCTATGAGTTGCTGCCCTTTAAGTTCCACTCTTTCCAGGAACTGCACAATCAGGCTCTTACTTTGGAGCATGTAAGGAAGGATATGGAGGTCTCTCAGAAGCGTGAAGAAGGAAATTCTCGTGCTTCTTCCTCTGGTAACAAGAAGCGCCATGTCTTTGTTCCATACAGTGATGTGCCTCGTGCTCCTTATGCACCCAAGTCTTCTGGTAATGCTTCTCGTCAGCCACAGTCAAATGCTGGTGGAACAAATTATCGTCCTCCTACTGGTTCTTACACTGGAGTTACCTGCTACTCCTGTGGTCAGCCTGGTCACTACTCAAGGGAGTGTTCCCAAAGGGCTATCAGTCACAATGATCAACCGACAAAGAAGAATGATAAAGCTCAAGGTGCTAGACGTGGTCGCTTGACCCATGTCACTATTGAAGAAGCTCAGGAAGATCCACGCGTCATTTTGGGTACGCTCCGTGTCAATTCAATTCTAGCAATAGTCTTGTTTGATTCTGGAGCATCACATACATTCATATCACAAGAGTTTGCACGGGTGCATGATATACCTTTTGAAGCAATGTCTTCCCCTCTAGAGATTAGTACCACTGGGTCTCGTTGGCAGACCATCTGGGTTACTCATGGGGTTGAGATAGATATAGCATATCATAAGGTTCCCACTTCCCTCATTGCACTCAAGTCAACTGACATTGATGTCATTCTGGGCATGGACTGGTTAACCAAGTATTAAGCCTCCATTGACTGTGCACTTAGAACAGTTACTATGACCTTTCCTGCTGGCATAACTGTCAAGTACTGGACTGATTGTTCAAAGTCTCCATCGACAGTTCGTAAACCCTTCTCGGAGTTGTATGCCATGGATGTTCTACCTACTCTCAAGGTCCAAGATGTCCATGTAGTCTGTGATTTCCCGGATGTCTTTCCTAAAGAGTTGCCTGGCATGCCACCTGATCGAAGTGTGGAGTTTGTCATAGAGCTAGTTCCTGGAACTGCTCCTATCTCCAAAAGACCTTACCGCATGCCTCCTCATGAGTTGGTGGAGTTGAAGAAGCAACTGGAAGAGCTAGAAGGCCTAGGCTACATCCAACCCAGCACATCCTCTTGGTGTTGCCCTACCATCTTTGTCAAGAAGCGGGATACAAATATTCCAAGATTGGTTGTTGATTACCGTCCACTCAACACGGTGACAATCAAGAATAAGTACCCACTTCCCCGGATAAATGACCTCTTTGATCAATTAAGTGGTGCCACTATCTTCTCCAAAATGGATTTAAGATCAGGGTATCATCAAATCAAGATTAGAAAGGAGGATATCCCAAAGACAGCATTCACAACTCATTATGGTATTTACGAGTATACAGTGATGTTCTTCGGGTTAACCAATGCCCGTGCCACATTTATGAGGCTCATGAATTCTGTCTTCATGGAGTATATCGACAAGTTCGTCATGGTATACATTGATGATATTCTAATCTACTCCAAGACCCAAGAAGAGCATGCCGAACATTTACGTTTGGTGTTGACTAAACTTCATGAACATCATCTCTATGCCAAGTTCTCCAAATGTGAGTTCTGGTTACAAGAGCTCATATTCTTTGGCCATGTTGTGTCCGCAAGTAGTGTTGCTGTCATACCGGATAAGGTTTAGACCATCCTGGAATGGAAGTCACCTACTTCAGTCAAGGAAGACCGAAGTTTTCTTGGAATTGTAGGATATTACCGCCGATTCATCGAGAACTTCTCCAAGATAGACAAGCCTATGACTGATCTTCTTAAGAAAGATAAGAAGTTTGAATGGTCAGAAAAGGCAGAAGAAAGCTTCCAAGCCTTGAAAACTAAGCTAACCACTACTCCTATGCTTGTCCTTCCAGATACAAGCAAGAATTTCGTCATCTATTGTGATGCCTCCCTTCAAGGGCTCGGTTGTGTGTTGATGCAATATGGTCATGTAGTGGCCTATGCTTCTCAGCAGTTGAAGCCACATGAGAACAATTACCCAACCCATGATCTCGAACTCACTGCTGTTGTTCATGCTCTTAAGCAATGGCGACATTACCTCATCGGTAACCGTTGCGAACTTTACTCGGATCATCAAAGCCTGAAGTATCTTTTTACCCATCCATATCTGAATCTCAGGCAAAGACGATGGTTGGAACTCATCAATTATTATTATTTGGGTCTCAACTATCAACCCGGCAAAGCCAATGTCGTTGTTGATGCGCTAAGTCGGAAGTCTTATTGCAACAATCTAATGATTTCACACGCCCAACCTGATCTCCATGACGAAATCAAACGTCTTAACCTTGAAGTGGTTCCTCGTGGATTCCTTGCTAACCTTGAAATAAAACCTTCTCTGGAGGACCAAATCAAGGCAGTTCAAAAACAAGACGGTGAGATCACCGAGATCAAAGAACGTGTTGCAAGTGGTGAAGCTAAATGTTTCTCCATTAATGATCAAGGTACCCTCTATTTTGGTAACCGGCTAGTGGTCCCAAACAATCGGAAAATCAAAGATCTAATCCTACTAGAAGCTCATGAGTCCCCTCTGTCTATACATCCTGGTGGTACCAAGATGTACCGAGATCTCCGTCAAAGATTCTGGTGGAGTGGAATGAAACAAGAAATTGCTCGCTTTGTTGCAGAATGCGACGTTTGCTGTCGTGTGAAGGCTGAACACCAAAGACTTGTTGGACTTCTGCAGCCATTGAAAATTCCTGAGTGGAAATGGGATGAAATTGGTATGGATTTTATCACTGGACTTCCAAAGACACAAACTGGTCATGATGCCATATGGGTAGTTATTGATCGACTATCCAAAGTTGCTCACTTCCTTGCTGTTCGGGAAAGCATTACTGCAAGCCAGTTGACAGAGCTATATGTATCCCGGATAGTCGTTCTTCATGGTGTTCCCAAGAAGATCGTATCTGATCGTGGAAGTTTGTTCACTTCCAAATTCTGGGCTAGTATCCAACAAGCAATGGGAACTCATGTCTCCTTCAGTACAGCTTATCATCCTAAAACCGGTGGTCAGACCGAAAGAGTAAATCAAATTCTTGAAGACATGCTCAGAGCGTGTGTGTCATATCCTTTGGAAAGAACTGGGAGAAATGTCTTCCTTTTGCGGAGTTCTCCTACAACAACAATTTTCAACCTAGTTTGGGCATGGCACCTTTCCAATTCCTATATGGGAGAACATGTCGAACACCGCTGAACTGGACAGATACTAGCAAAAGACAATTCTTTGGTCCGGACATGATCCAAGAAGTAGAAGATCAAGTTCGCATAATTCGAGAGCGTCTAAAGGCTGCTCAATCTCGTCAGAAGGCCAACTATGATCGTCATCATATCGATGTTCATTATGAAGTTGGTGATCAAGTTTACCTCTGGGTCACTCCTTTGAAGGGTGTCCATCGATTCGGTATCAAAGGCAAATTGGCTCCTCGTTACGTTGGTCCCTTTCGCATTCTCTCCAAGCGGGGTGAACTTGCGTACCAGTTGGATCTACCTTCAAGCTTTCTAGAGGTTCATGATGTCTTCCATGTCTCTCAACTCAAGTGTTGCTTCAAAGATCCCATTTGTGGTGTGGACCATGAAACTTTGGATCTCCAAGATGATCTAACCTACAAAGAATACCATGTTCGTATTCTTGATGAAACCGAGCGCAAGACTCGTCGTCAAACCATCAAGTTCTCGAAAGTTCAATGGTCTCATCATTCTGAGTCGGAAGCAACCTGGGTACACAAAGATCATCTTCGATCTGAGTATCCTGCCTTGTTTTCTAAAACCTAGGAATCTCGGGCCGAGATTCTTGTAAGTGGGGTAGAGCTGTGTCGTACCACCTTTTGTGTAATATAAATAAAGACATGTTTGAGCATTGCATGCATGCATTACACTTGCACCTTGCCTTAAATAAAATAAACACAAACAAAACCCTAAATCTCTCCCTCCCAAAACCATTCAAATGGTTTTTATATTTTGAGAACTATCCAAATGAGTGGAGCCCAAATTGACAAAAGGGGTTCCCACATTATTTTATTATGTTTGGACAAGCTCTAGTATTTTGGAAATATTCAAAACAGAATATAAATGAAGAATACAAACAGAAAAAGGAAAAAACAGAAAAGAAAAGGTTTTAACAGAAAAAATTATAGAACCCTAGCTACTGGGCCGCAGCCTAGCTTCTCCCCCTCTCTCTCTCTCCGTCGTTCGCGCGCACATCAGGAGCCAGAGCCGGCCCACCTAGGGCCCAAGCGCAGCCCGTCACCGGCCCCGTACAGCTTCGGCCTTATTTCTCCCTGCGTCATCTTTGACGACGACGAGCAAGCAGCTCGCTATCGCCGACGATGCCGCCCGCCGCCGCACTGCATCAATATTCACGTCGCCGCCCACCGGTGTCTACAAGTACGTCGCCGTTGCCGCGGAGGAAACCCTAGCACGCCAATTACCCCTCTCTACCATATCTTCTCGCCATGGTCGACGGACCCTAGCTTCCAGTCGTTGTCGTCCTCGCCGTCTCCGGCCACCCCAGCCCAAGACGACGCCACCATTGAGCTCCCCGTGCTTGACTCTCTCTTCCTAGGCCCTCCTCTCTCTCTCTCTCTCTCGCGTGACCCCAATCGCCTGAATTGACACCTCCTGCCATTGTCAGTCTCTGTCGATCCCCGCCATTCTAGAGCTTGCCTCGCCTCGCCGTCAAGCCCGTCATGCTCATGGTGAGCCTCTCATTTATATGGTGCCCTCTGTTTCCTCTCTCTCACTTTGTACCATCCACCCCGCGTGAGCCCGCCGCCTCCGCTGGAGCTCGTTGGAGACGAAGCTCCAGTGACCATTTAGGGGCGGCGCCACCACCAATCGACTCCCCATCTTCGCCTCTTTCCAACGCACCCACCCGCGCATACAAGCGCACACGGTATCGGCACATCCATGGTCGACCTGAGAGATCTGCCATTGCTGACATCATGCTGGCGTCAGCATGATGAAGCAATATCTTTTTCTTTTATTTAATTGTTTTCAGTAATTATTTTCTGTAAATAAGAAATCCCTGACATGTGGGACCTTCCTGTAAGATGTTTAATCTTTTTCATAAATGTTTTCTGAAATTGTTAAATATATGACATGTGGGCCCAAGTTGGAAAAATTATTTAAATATCCCAAAAATGATTTAAAATGAATTAAAAATGGATAAATTCATAACTAATTCATTTTAAATCAGAAAAATACAAATAATATATCAAAATGTTCAGAAAAATGAGCTCTATCATTTAAACATGTAAGCATCCACATTCATACAACTTTGAACCCTAACTTATTTAGAGGAACACCGAACCCCCTAAGTACCATGGGTTCGATGGTTTGCCTATTTCGGGCATTCCAGAATTCATTTAAATTGATGATGCATCTAGGGCTACTCTATTACATGTAATATTTCATATCATCCATATTGTATAAGCATTGCACATGCCATGTGTTGAATGTTTCTTTTCCTTTTTGGTGATTGGTTCTTCGCGAATAGGAACCGAACCCGAGGCTAAAGTCAACGCCACCGAAGAGCAGTACCACTCCAACAACGGACAAGGCAAGCGAAGCCCCACTCATACATATGAATCCTATGTTTACAAAGTATTCCATTCTTGCCATATGCATTCGGTTCATCAGTCTTTTATCAGCAGATAGAGTAATCCTATCTGATGCATGTTTCCCTTTGTGAACTAAATACCTGATCCACTTCTCCTAACATAACTAGGGTTTGGCTTATGAGCATCGCTAGTGCCATAATTCAGTTGAGCTTAGCCATGCTTAGTGGTCCAGTACCGATCATTCAGATGGTGCACTGGAGATGCGAATGAACCTAGTATGGTAGGATGTTGTGATATGATCAGAGATGGATAATAAACATGCTAAGGTGGGTATGGGAGGCCATGGTTGGTTGTGGTTTTTGCAGTCCCTTACTTTCCACCCTTAGGAACTGAGTTCTTGCCTCCTGAACCAAGACAAGCGTACAACCACACGGGGACCTGGAAACCCCCTCGACTCACTAACTTTCCTAGTAGATTCCATGAGTCACATAGTTCGGGATTTCCATTCGACATACGCATCTTGGTTGTTCTTGACTGGAGAAGAAGGAGGTGCATTCATAACAGGTAGGTAAGCGTGGACGGGAATAAGAGATGCCCGGCATCCATAATCTTGAACCCTGCACACATCATTAGGGACCGGCTTTGGGACATGAGTCGTTACGGCGACATCTCCCTAGTGCATGACTCATGGTTTCAGCGAAAGCAAGGTAAAGGTCGTGGTCAACCACCTCTACCGGCCTTCCAAGGAAGAGGGCTAATAATTTGGCATTAAGAATCAGTTGGTACGTGTGGGTAAAGTTATGCACCCCTGCAGGGTTATAATCTTTTCGAAAAGTCGTGTCCACGGTTATGGACGACTTGGGAACTGTTATCATAGAAAACTATAACCGAATGATAAAACTTGGCCAACTAATGTGATATCCGGAATACTTCCTCGGGGTTGTTTGAGGGGGTATTCCGGAAGAGAGTTTTAGTTGATCATGGTTCTTGGTGGATATTTAAGGTGATTCTAAGCGCTAGAGCTGTAGTCTTCTTATCCCCTTTGAAAATGATATGACTAGACGAGCTTCTTTTACTTTCTATTTTTGAAAAACAAAAGATGGATTTATGCAAAATAACTCCACTAGCCATAAGTCTTGCAGAGGACACCCTATACTCAGCCTTGCCTCGTTGATGTTTTTCTACAGATGAAGCTACTCCAACTGAAGGTCGTTTCTACGTCAAAGTCGACGAGTAGTTGGGGTTCCCGGGCAGCAGCCTAGGATCTATGGAAGGGTCGCTACTTCTGTTTAAGGCCTCTTAGGCCCTTTGCTCAGTTTGTTGTTTAGAACAACTTGTTTGCTTTCGTTTGTTTGTTGTAATGTTGGGTCTCTGACCCCTGGCTTGTATGACTGGTTTGTAACTCTTTTAAGAGTTTACCTTATTAATGTATGGTTTGTATGTTCTGTAATGTTACTGATCATTCCATGCACGCCTCGGAATTTAGGTTAGGCTTATGTCAGATGAAGATCTGGTATTTGTGTAGCCCTGATCCCGGGACGTGACACGGAGCCTTCCGGAACACGACACTGCCACCAAATCAATGGAAACAGGCTGAAGGTAGATCTTCGTCTTGGCGTGAGAGAAACCCTAGGACTACGTCCCTGGCAACAGATGCGACCCGCACCGCCATCCGCCGAGGGAGAACCTCCTTCAAAGCCCGAGGCCACCGCTCCGTCTTCCAGACCCCGCCTGACGAGGGTTTGACTCGTCAATGCCCATTGTTATGGACTTGGGTTTTGGAGAAGATGGGGATGCTGGAGATCACGGAACGGTTAACAGACAAGCAACGCGGGACACACGATTTACCCAGGTTCAGGCCCCCGGAGGGAAAACCCTACTCCTACTTGTCTGCTCTTGATTTCGGCGGAACCAAAGGTTACAGGGTTCGCGTAGATGCAATCTGGCGTGAGGTGTGTATGAGGTGAGTTGATTTGTCCTCCTCGTCGTGCCCTCCTAGACTTTATATAGATATGCAGGTCCCGGGCGTAGGTCGAGTCGGTTACAGATTAGGGTTTGTCCTCTTCAAAATTCTATCTATTCTAGTCTTGCTCTCCAAGGATCCGAAGACATCAAGGGCTTGGGCCATCCGAAAGTCTCTGCAGGCTGTGTATCTTGTCGTGGGCCTTCCTTGGGCTGGACTAGATATGCCAATGATGTGAACCCGTGGGGTATAACTATGTCAGTAGCCCCCGAGTGTTTAGTCGAATCGTAGATTCAGCTGAGGATTTTTCAATCTTTCGGGTGCAGTTTGGACCTATTTTAAAGAGAAGATAATTTAGTTTGCAGGGATTGTTGATGCGTGTGCCTGACTCTCCCGATGGATCAGGGTTAGTTAATTGTCATAGGACAAAACAACACGATCTTCTTCAGACTCGAGTCCCTAGACTCGAATCCGGAACATATGCTGGCGTAATTCGACTCAGGCCGTTGAGGTCTTATAGGAGCTGAATCCCAGTGGTTTTTAAGTGATGTACCCAACGCGTCCGTCAGGATTTTTCATCGTGTCTGTTGACACGGTATTTTACTAGCAAAGCGCAGTCAGGTAGGTTACCAGGCCATCATATAATATATGTAGGTCTTATCCTTGCATCATAGACACATCATCCGAAATGTTATCACCGCGGAAGTGTTTCAGGTGGCCAAGGAGGATGTTTTTCACTTAGCGTTTATTTGGAAAAAGCTGCCAGAAAAAAGTTTGTATTTTGATCCGAAGGATCTCAGTCGAAAAATTCATAGGGTGCGCGACCAGCGCTCCCTATGGGAGTATCCCCCAAGTGTCTGTTTGAGTCGTAGACTCGAGCAGAGACTTTAGTTCAGTTGTTTTTAATTCTGGTCGAAGGACACAATTTTTTCTGATGCTTGATCAATCCTCCCTATGGGAGTAGCCCCCGAGTCCATAGTGGAGTCGTAGACTCGACGTGGGACTCGAAGATTTGCTTAGAGATGCAGTACCTTAATCATGTCTCAGGTGTGCGGCCAGCGCTCCTGATAGGAGTAGCCCCCGAGTAGTTGTTTGAATTGTAGATTCGAGTAAGTACTTGATTTATCATTCGGAAATTTCTAGCCATTGCTAGATTGTTTGTTGATGACATCAGTGCTGACGGTCGGTGACCTCAACCGTCTGCGGCGCCAGAGGTGAGGTGACAGGACGAACGTGGGTCCCACTTCCTGACTTGGATTTGACTGGTCATGCGCGACATGGCGAGAATTACGGCGTTGCCTCGGTTTCTGTGTGCAGTGGACGGTGTGCAGGCGACGGTTCGTAGTTGTGCTGACACATGTAGGGTTGGATTTGACTTGCGCGTTAGGGCTTCTGGATGAACAGTTCATGTTCATCGTCCGCGTCTTTTATAACCGTGGGGAAACAGTGATTCTGTTTCACCCCTTGCCATTTGCTTTTCACCATTGCCTCCATTTTCGTGAGCACTTCCTCTCTTGCACGCACTGGATGTTCTCAGATCATTTCCTTCTTCTTTCCTCCGCGCTCATCACCTCACTCGACGTCGCACCATGGGCAAGTCGAGGAAGGGCGCTGCTGGAGCTGGCTCGAGTGCCGCTACCGGCGACAAGAAGGTTGCTGCTCCTGCTCGCACCACTGATGGCAAGTGGAGGCGCACGGAGGTGCGTGACACTGATTGGCACAAGCTGCGCAATGCGGGATTGATCCCGCAAAACAAGGAGGACGTCAAGATCCCCGGTGATGAGGTAATCCCCCGCCCACCCGTAGGGTTTCAGGTGATCTTCGTTGGCTTCATTCTCCGCGGTTTGTCGCTTCCTGTCCACGATTTCCTTCGTGGACTTCGTTTCTTCTTTGGGATTCAGATTCACCATCTGTCTCCCAATTCTATTCTTAACATTGCGTGCTTCATCACGCTTTGCGAGTGCTGTCTCGGTATCGAGCCGCACTTTGGCCTCTTACGGAATCTCTATTCCGTGAAGAGGCAGTCCAGCACCGGCGGAGTCTATCTGCTTGGTGGCTGCATCATCTCCCTTCGTCCTTTTGTCCAATTTTTATCCTTATCTATTTACGAGTCCGTTCAGTATTGGCGTCGTAAGTGGTTTTACATCCGCGATGTCAAGCTGGACGGTCAGCAATTTGGTCTTGCCCCCTTCGACTCCGAGTAGAAGATCGTCCCGAAGAGAAAGTGGAAGAACCACATCTTGGAGGGCGAAGTTGCAGAGGTGGAGAGGCTCTACAAGCGAGTGGAGGATCTTCAGCTGGTGCCAGGCAAGGAGGTCAATGGTGTCGACATCATCCGCACCTTTCTCAAACGTCGGGTGCAACCGCTCCAGGTCAGGGCACACCCCATGTTTTGTCTACGCCGGCCCCAGTGATCCGACCAGGGTGTCATCCGAAGAGTTGTCTTTCAGTGACCTTGACCGGGTCCTCCGCCCCCTGCTGAAGTACAAGGCAGGTGAGGACCTTCCGGGAGAGTCTAGTAAAGGGGCTTCTAAGGTGATGTTTTGTTCATGCGTGTTGCGCTGTTGCGAGTGTTTGTTGTTTGTTACTGTTTCTCATGTTGTTTCGTTTTTGCTTGCAGCGCCTCCAGGTTACGGGGTCTATGCCTCCTCTGCCTGAGAATTTCAAGGAGGCACCAGACAATGAGGAGGTGGACTCCGAGTCTGAGCTTCCTCCTGCCCTGTCGCCGACTGCGGATGCCCCTGAGGCGAGTGAGGGCCAGACCCGAAAGCGCTCGCGGAGCGAATCTTCAGACGCATCTACCCCGCCAACTCCGAGGGCCCCGTCCTTCCTCGAGCGGCATGGCGAGGATGATGGTGCCTCTTCCGCGCCGTTTCCGGTTGTGCCCCTTCGAGCGATGGCACCGCAGCCGCTGACCAAGAAGAAGAAGAAGGAAAAGGCGCCACCCGTCTCCAGCTTGTCAGATATTGACTCATAAGTATCATTACTCGAGTTATTTTCTGTCATTTGTCTTTGTCTGACCAAGCTTTGTTCTTGCAGCCATTCTTCGGAGGGACCCCTTAGTGAGGGTACTCAGGAAGATGTAGGGGAGTCGAAGCGGAGAGCTCCTCCCTCTCAGATGGTGGCCGACTCTGAGGATGATGCCCCGAACCCCTCCCCGCGAGAGGATCGGGTAGTCGTTACTCAGAAGACAGTACGTGGACCTTTGAAGTCTCCATCTGAGCACGTAAGTTGTTCTGTTTTAACTTTCTGGGGTGAGCCCCCGAGTCCTTTTGGGTTACTTTTTGTGTATGTTTTGCTCTTTGCTGGGTGCAGCCCTCGAGCCCTTTCTGATGTTTTCTGATCGTTTGCTTCTGTTTCTTCTTGCAGCCCTTTGTGCATAGTGCTAACCTTCTTATCCAGTAGCATCTGGCGCTAGAGGCCAGCATGCAACAGCTTCGAGGTACACACCTTTTTCACTCTTATTTAGTTCGACTGCCACGTAGACCATACGTGTGTTGTTCACATGTGTCTGTTTGAAGATGAAAACAATGCAGCTCTTCGACGGCTGGATGCTCTCGAGAAGAGCCTCGGTCAGGCGGAGAAGAAGGTTGTGGATACTGCGGAGGCGAAGGAGCCATCAGATCATCGTCGGGGCGACAACCTTCGAGTGCCCAAGGGGCTCCCTCCGGGGGAGAGGCCACCACGCGAGGAAGCAGCCCCGCTGCCACCGTCGGCCGGCCAGACTTTGTTCGCCTGCGTCCTCCGGTGGCAGCGGGAGAGAGGTGGGAGGAGGAGTCTGGGGCGGGGGCGGTGGCGGATGAGGGCTCCGCCCGTGCTGCCTTCCCTGAGAGACGTGCACATTCGTACATCTATTTGCCAGGTGGTGCTATCTCCCTATTTTTTTGGAGAACAACAGATCGTCCTATTAGGGACTTATCCTCAGGTCTGACTCGTCTTAAGTACCTAATCGTAATAAAGAGAGAAATATACATGTGTAAAACAAAAACATCGCGAGAGCGCAAGGGGCACATATGGAAACGAAAAGGAGCGAAATCCAAATTTAAGAACCTAACCGAGAGGAATATATAATGTAAATGTGTAAAACATTAACATTGCGGGAGCGTAGGGGGCACATATGAAAGCGAAAAGGAGTGAAATCCAAATTTAAGAACCTAACCGAGAGGAATATATAAACTTAGGACTTTGCTACAAAATAAGCGCTCGTATAAAAAATCAGATCAAGTGGGCGGGCGTTCCGACCAAACCACGCGAGGACCACGTATTTTATCCATTGCCATGCATGAGACATGGGCTGGCTCTAGCTAACTAGAAACAGAAAATTTGAAATATTTTCTAGATTAAATCGTGTATTCAAATTAGGATCTGTTTTCATCATTGGACTAGTACGCGACTTTCTGCCTTGCCTTATTGATCGTAGTACTAGTCCCTATCAAATCATGGAACCACTCCTCTCTAGTCAATCTACCTGGAACAGCAAGACAAAACATGTCACATCCCAAGATTTTCCAAATCTTGTAATATGAAAAATAAATAAACAAAATAAATAATTATTGAAATTTAGGGTGAAAAGAAACTTTTGTTTCTAAATGGAAACTTAAAATACCATCTTGAACAAACCTTAATTAAAGTTTGAATCCAACAAAATCCAAATCAAGAGAAATGCATTGCTCTTAAATGCATCTGGAAATTTAAACACTTGGAAAATAAATCCAAACCCTAAACCCTAATGGAATAAAATCATTTCCAAGTTATCTCCAAGCCTATGGATTTGATTCATATAGAAATTTGTCAACAAACATTCACAAATGATCAATAAAGACAAATATAAATATTATAAAGCCATAGAAATTGGTTTCACTTAATTTGGAACCATGGATAAAATCTTATGAATATAATAAGATAAGGAAATTAAATTTCCAAAGCTAATAAAGCACTTATCTAAAATCCATACAAAATGGTGAACAAATAATCCTAAAAGGATTTAAAAAGATAAACAAATATCAAATAAGATTTTACAAATTGGAATCACCAAGTTTGGATCTATAAATAAAAAGATATGGATTTTATAAGATAAAGAAAGAAATATTAAATAAGGATTATTTAAAGACCAAATTAAATCTTGGCCTAATCCATAAGCAAATGGAATGAAAATAATCCAAAACCAAATAAAATAATGGATAAAGAATTTTCCAAATAAAATGAAATGGCATGAACCAAATTCTATTTGAATAAAGACAAATCTCTAATAAGAATAATTATATAATTCATGAGAAAATAGTATTTTGGAATTACCCAAGTGGAATAAAAGTTGTTTAATTAATTTAAATAAAATAAATCTTCCAAATAAAATTTAGGGAATTAAAACTATATTTAATTCCATTGGAATTAAAACAAATATCCAATTCAAATGATTTATGAATCACATTAAATACCTTCCAAATGATTCTAGATAAATTATTTGACACCCTATTAAACAAATAAAAACCTACTGAAAAGATTTGGAAGGTTTAAGAATTCAAATGGTGTTTTGAAAATGTTATTAAATCTTATTTTGATTTAAAACAAGAGCCTTTTTGAATAATTAAAAGACCCCAAAAATAATAAAATTTTATTCAAAAATTGACTTCAGATTATATTACTAATCAGTATTTAAACCTACACAAATTTTGGTTGAGGTTTGAATTCAAATTGATGTTTGAATTAATTAAGCAAAATCAAAACAGAAATAAGAAATGGAAAAAGAAAAAACAAAGCAGTACAAAAAAATGAACTAAGCGGCCAGCCCAACAAGGCCCAGCAAGCCCATCTTTCCACCCCACCCGCAGCGAACCGTTTTCACTCATGAATCAACCCACAACATCGCTGACAAATGGACCCCACCCCCACACTCTCTCTCGCTGCCAGACGACCCTACCGCCACCTCACCATCGTCTTCACCCGCCGCTGACCGCGCCCCTCTTTCCTCCTCGCCGTTTCTGGCCGTTGAAGCCGGCGTCAATACTCTTTACTGCCTGCGTTACTCCACCCCGCGACCATGCTATCTTAAGCGCCAGCATCTTCCCCCTCAGTCCCCAACCCTAGCGCGCCCCCAGGCTGCTCAATTTCCCCCTGCACCGCCCTCTGCTCCGGCGAGCTCCACCAGCAATTCCGGCCAGCCTCCTCTGCCCCTTGCCTCCTCGACCATGCTCACATGCTCCCCACCTCCTGGCGAACCTCCCCGTAACACCAGCTCGTCCCCGCGCGCCCCAGAACATCGACAACAACGACCGCTGCACATCGCCACCGTCTGCCTCCGCTCCGACGAACACTACCGGTGAGACCAGACCCCCTTGCCCTCCTTTTGATGCACACATGTCCGTGACTCGCGTACGAAGCTAACCGCATCTTCCGTTTGCTCCCTCGTGTTCCGTAGCATCGCCCTCGACGACGACAGCGTGTGCCCGTCGCCAGACACCTCTTCGGCGAGCAATCCCTACAACTCCAGCGCGCCCCTCGACAAACAGAAGGCACCTTGAGCTCCCCCACGACACCGCGAACTCGGTGAGCACCTCCCTTCACTCCCTCGCTTCCTAGACTCACCGGACCACCGCCACCAGACATGCCGCCGCCAGCGCCGCCACTAGTTGGCAAGCGTGCTGTGCGCCGTTGGATTTTGATCAGATGGTCACGATAGAACATTAGCTCGAAGGGGTAAGATCGATCCTGCGCCGCACGATTCACTTTAAATCCTGCGGTCCTTAGTGCGTGATCCGAACAAACCGGTACCAGCCAGTAGCAAGCAGCCACGTGTCCCTGTTGGTTTGATTTAAAACATAATTTATCTATTAGATGTTCCAATTTGAAAAATTCATAACTTTCAAACCACACGTCCAAAGTTTGCAAATTTTATATCAATAGAATCAGCAAGACAAGCACTTTCTGACCATGCACTTTTTTTAGTAAAATGTTCCTATTAAATTGTTTGTTTTTGCAGAAACTTATGTAAACATGTTTAGGATATAAAAATTGTTCTAAAATTATTTTTGAGATAAAACCTTTGGCAAATGGTTGGTTTTGAACCTACTGACCATAGAAATCAATTAGTGGTTTCAAAAATATATTTGGTGAAACAAAAGAATAAAACCTTGAATTAAAGCATTTCTAGTCAAATAAAAATATAGTTTAATTATTAAAAAAGATTTTGGAGGAAAACCTTTGGGAAATGTTTTGATTTAAACTCACTGACCCCAATCACCAAGTTTTATAATTTGAAAATGTATTTGGTGAACTCTATAAAGATTATTACTTTGCTAAAAGCATTTTCAACCACATAAAATATTGATTTGGTTTAAAAATGGTTTATGAAGTGAAATCTTTTGCAAATGATTTTGCCACTTTATAAAATGACCATTAGGTGTTTTCAAATGTTTATGACCCATTAGAAACCACATTTACAAATAAAACAATCTTTTGCATGTTTGCATGCATTGTTTTGTTTCTATCATTTTATGTGATGGATTGCTTGAATGGTAGATTGAAATATTGTTTGCTTGATTGAATTGTAGTGATTTGAAGTGTGTGAACATTGCAAAGATCAAGGAGTGAACTTATACTCTCTACCAATAAGGCAAGTGATGCTTCATACTTTTGTCCCATTATTTTCACTATGCATTAGTGATATTTCTAAGTAGGACTGGCATGGAATTTTGCTAAGTATAAACTATGCCATGGGAAATCCTAGTAGATGAAACCTTAGTAGAATTTCCTAAGTTAAGATTCCTACTACTATCATGCTTAGCTTAGCTAGTAGAAAACAAGGGTGGAATATATATTCATGCTATGGAAAAATTTCTAAGTCTGAGGACTTGTGTTTTGTTTAATAAAACAACTAAGTGAATGAATCACCTAGGTGGAATGGAAGGAATGGTTTGTGTTGAGTGGTTCACAAGGCCCATTTCTATGGTTTACCTTGTGTATCTCACTTGTGGATGGCCACCCAGGAACAAAGAGATCTGAGATGTCAAATGTTGAGAAGCTTCAAGTGCAACCACTTGGCATTATGGGCTCTGCCTGGATCATATAGGTTGCAATAACTTAGCCAAATGGATAGTTGGTGGTAGGGGATGATAGGTTGGAACGCGTCCATTTTGGTCTAAGGGAAGGCTTCTGAAAGATCTTGTCTTGGTGAAACCAAGTCTTGTGGGGAAAGTGCACCACCTCTGCAGAGTGTAAATCTAAGTACTTAGCCATGTCCCTGGCAAAGGACAATTTGAGCATCAAGACATGGAAGCTATCAAGAATCTCCTCATCCCAATTTCTAAGTTAAAAACTTGTGGTTGAACAAGGGTTGAAAGGATCACCAATTTCTATTGGGAGGTGCCTTGGGAAAGATTTTGTCAAGCAAAAACTTAGTGTTTTCAAATGATAAGGAAAATCTATTTTGAGCAATGCAAGCCTAAGCTCCACTTAGCCAAATGCATATAGATGATAGACTCCACTATACTACCATAGTATCACTTGCCAATACAATTCAAATGTATTGACCCTTGTGGCTGTAACTTGTTATGTTGCAGGTTTGTTTGATATTAGTGAAGTTTAATGATTAGGATTACAAGTCTACAACCAACATGTCTGCCTGTGGCACTTTGAAGATGAAGGACCCCATGCTATTGTTATATTCTGCTGCATTGTAATGAGATAGCCAAATGAGCTATGTAAGATGTAATAAATTATTTTATTCCTGGTTATAAAGTTGTATTATGACCTTTGTTTCTTGATATTACATCTTAACTGTGGATGCTAGCTATTGATCCAGGGACTAGCATTGTAAACACAGGGATCTCTACCTTATTAAAGGTTGGGAACCTTACAGATGGTATCAGAGCATTGTGTTGCCTGTAGGATTTGTAAACCTAGGAATGGACCAAACCCCTTAGAAATATAGGAGTTGTTTTTGTTCCAAAAACTTATTTACAAACAATCTTGTAAACTTTTTCCTCAACCATTTTGGTTTTGACTCTACATCTCTTCTATTTCAAACTTGATGGACAAAACCTACCCCATGGCCAAAGACTTCACCATGTGCAAAGGACTTCATCAACACTAATGACTTCAACATCATCAAGTGATTTCAACCTTATTCTCAACAAGGACTTCAACCTTGGATATCACTAAGGACTACAAGTGAGACAAGAAATGTTACTCAAGACTTGAGGACTAAGGAAACACAACTTAGAAGGAATCGTCATCACCTTTGAAGTTTTGAGACCAAGATGCAAGAAATTCTCTAAGGATACAAACATCTTGTTCAAGAAGAATCAACCAAGAAGGATGGAAAGATTTCAAGTGAACCATATAGATGGACCACCATATTTAGTTTAAGTCAAACCCACCAACTTATGTGGTGTAACAAAAATATTTTGTTGCCTAAAAATGTGCTTGAACCTTGTTGTTTGAGTGAAATGTTTGTTTGTGATTGCTTGCACATTGCTTGTGTGAATTGTGATGTGTGTGATTAGAATTAATTCCTTAGAAAATCTTTTGCCTATTCTAATCCCAATCCAACCCAAACAGATGACTACTCCAAGAGACTCCAACATCAAGAATGATAACAACAACAACCAAGAGGACAACGTGAGAGAACTCATAGTAACCCAAACCTAGTTGAACCAAGTGACAGCTCAATTTATAGCCAACACCAGTGAGGTAGATCCAACCATGCAAAGGTTTTTGGAAACCCAAGCCCAATTGTTGCATAAGGTGACAGATCAAATGATCAACATGGGAAACAACTCTTCCAAAGGAGTTTGTGACAACAAGGAGGACAAAGATGATATTCTAGAAGGAACCCAAGCTTGCAATATTTGTGGAGACACGGATCACACTTCCAAAGAGCATGAAGATCAATGCCCCAATTGTGAAGAGAAACATCCAACCAATCAATGCCCCACAATCCAAGCTACTTGTTACTTATGTGAAGGAAATAATTATGTCCCCATCCAATGCCCCATCTATTCCATAGTTCAACAAAGGAAACAAGGTGGAGTGCAACAACTGATTGCAGACTACCATGAGAGAGCCAAGTCTACCAAGAAGGATGAAGACAAAGGAAAATCTCAGCTTGCACCTCCATGCAATATGAATCAATTTAAAGGACCAAAGAGGAGACATATGTATTATCCAAGGAATAAGAAAAGGTCAAGGAGACCAGGAAACATTCCTACCTTTGAGATAACATATGAAGAACATGAACTAGAAGCACTCCTAGCTTTGGAGAAACCCAATAAGAAGAAGTATAAGGAGATTAGCCAAGTATGGTGCAACAACTACAAAGAGCTAGGCCATTATGTGTCAACTTGTCCATAGAAGATACGTGAAGAACTCAATATTATCACATGTTACAATTGTCGTAACCAAGGACATTATGCAAGCAATTGTCCAGAAAAGATGAAGCACAAGATAAAGCCTATGAAGGATCTCAGCCTTGTCACATGTTTCAAGTGTGGAAACAAAGGACACTATGCAGATGTTTGCCCAGAGAAGTTTCAACAAGATCCCAAGCAAGCCAAGATGTAATCTAGTTGGAAAATATTTTAAGGGTGGTAGTACCCTAGTTGCTTTGAGCCAACTTATAACCCCTAGCCTCCCCAAATCTCAGGACGAGATTTATTTTAAGGGTGGTAGCCTGTCACATCCCAAGATTTTCCAAATCTTGTAATGTGAAAAATAAATAAACAAAATAAATAATTATTGAAATTTAGGGTGAAAAGAAACTTTTGTTTCTAAATGGAAACTTAAAACCCCATCTTGAACAAACCTTAATTAAAGTTTGAATCCAACAAAATCTAAATCAAGAGAAATGCATTCCTCTTAAATGCATCTGGAAATTTAAACACTTGGAAAATAAATCCAAACCCTAAACCCTAATGGAATAAAATCATTTCTAAGTTATCCCCAAGCCTATGGATTTGATTCATATAGAAATTTGTCAACAAACATTCACAAATGATCAATAAAGACAAATAGAAATATTATAAAGCCATAGAAATTGGTTTCACTTAATTTGGAACCATGGATAAAATCTTATGAATATAATAAGATAAGGAAATTAAATTTCCAAAGCTAATAAAGCACTTATCTAAAATCCATACAAAATGGTGAACAAATAATCCTAAAAGGATTTAAAAAGATAAACAAATATCAAATAAGATTTTACAAATTGGAATCACCAAGTTTGGATCTATAAATAAAAAGATATGGATTTTATAAGATAAAGAAAGAAATATTAAATAAGGATTATTTAAAGACCAAATTAAATCTTGGCCTAATCCATAAGCAAATGGAATGAAAATAATCCAAAACCAAATAAAATAATGGATAAAGAATTTTCCAAATAAAATGAAATGGCATGAACCAAATTCTATTTGAATAAAGACAAATCTCTAATAAGAATAATTATATAATTCATGAGAAAATAGTATTTTGGAATTACCCAAGTGGAATAAAAGTTGTTTAATTAATTTAAATAAAATAAATCTTCCAAATAAAATTGAGGGAATTAAAACTATATTTAATTCCATTGGAATTAAAACAAATATCTAATTCAAATGATTTATGAATCACATTAAATACCTTCCAAATGATTCTAGATAAATTATTTGACACCCTATTAAACAAATAAAAACCTACTGAAAAGATTTGGAAGGTTTAAGAATTCAAATGGTGTTTTGAAAATGTTATTAAATATTATTTTGATTTAAAACAAGAGCCTTTTTGAATAATTAAAAGACCCCAAAAAGAATAAAATTTTATTCAAAAATTGACTTCAGATTATATTACTAATCATTATTTAAACCTACACAAATTTTGGTTGAGGTTTGAATTCAAATTGATGTTTGAATTAATTAAGCAAAATCAAAACAGAAATAAGAAATGGAAAAAGAAAAAACAAAGCAGTACAAAAAAATGAACTAAGCGGCCAGCCCAACAAGGCCCAGCAAGCCCATCTTTCCACCCCACCCGCAGCGAACCGTTTTCACTCATGAATCAACCCACAGCATCGCTGACAGATGGACCCCACCCCCACACTCTCTCTCGCTGCCAGACGACCCTACCGCCACCTCACCATCGTCTTCACCCGCCGCTGACCGCGCCCCTCTTTCCTCCTCGCCGTTTCTGGCTGTTGAAGCCGGCGTCAATACTCTTTACTGCCTGCGTTACTCCACCCCGCGACCATGCTATCTTAAGCACCAGCATCCCCTCTCCGTTTCCCCCTCAGTCCCCAACCCTAGCGCGCCCCCAGGCTGCTCAATTCCCCCTGCACCGCCCTCTGCTCCGGCGAGCTCCACCAGCAATTCCGTCCAGCCTCCTCTGCCCCTTGCCTCCTCGACCATGCTCACATGCTCCCCACCTCCTGGCGAACCTCCCCATAGCACCAGCTCGTCCCCGCGCGCCCCAGAACCTCGACAACAATGACCGCTGCACATCGCCACCGTCTGCCTCCGCTCCGACGAACACTACCGGTGAGACCAGACCCCCTTGCCCTCCTTTTGATGCACACATGTCCGTGACTCGCGTACGAAGCTAACCGCATCTTCCGTTTGCTCCCTCGTGTTCCGTAGCATCGCCCTCGACGACGACAGCGCGTGCCCGTCGCCAGACACCTCTCCGGCGAGCAATCCCTACAACTCCAGCGCGCCCCTCGACAAACAGAAGGCACCTTGAGCTCCCCCACGACACCGCGAACTCGGTGAGCACCTCCCTTCACTCCCTCGCTTCCTAGACTCACCGAACCACCGCCACCAGACACGCCGCCGCCACCTGCCGCCGCCAGCGCCGCCACTAGTTGGCAAGCGTGCTGTGCGCCGTTGGATTTTGATCAGATGGTCACGATAGAACATTAGCTCGAAGGGGTAAGATCGATCCTGCGCCGCACGATTCACTTTAAATCCTGCGGTCCTTAGTGCGTGATCCGAACGAACCGGTACCAGCCAGTAGCAAGCAGCCACGTGTCCCTGTTGGTTTGATTTAAAACATAATTTATCTATTAGATGTTCCAATTTGAAAAATTCATAACTTTCAAACCACACGTCCAAAGTTTGCAAATTTTATATCAATAGAATCAGCAAGACAAGCACTTTCTGACCATGCACTTTTTTTAGTAAAATGTTCCTGTTAAATTGTTTGTTTTTGCAGAAACTTATGTAAGCATGTTTAGGATATAAAAATTGTTCTAAAATTATTTTTGAGATAAAACCTTTGGAAAATGGTTGGTTTTGAACCTACTGACCATAGAAATCAATTAGTGGTTTCAAAAATATATTTGGTGAAACAAAAGAATAAAACCTTGAATTAAAGCATTTCTAGTCAAATAAAAATATAGTTTAATTATTAAAAATGATTTTGGAGGAAAACCTTTGGAAAATGTTTGATTTAAACTCACTGACCCCAATCACCAAGTTTTATAATTTGAAAATGTATTTGGTGAACTCTATAAAGATTATTACTTTGCTAAAAGCATTTTCAACCACATAAAATATTGATTTGGTTTAAAAATGGTTTATGAAGTGAAATCTTTTGCAAATGATTTTGCCACTTTATAAAATGACCATTAGGTGTTTTCAAATGTTTATGACCCATTAGAAACCACATTTACAAATAAAACAATCTTTTGCATGTTTGCATGCATTGTTTTGTTTCTATCATTTTATGTGATGAATTGCTTGAATGGTAGATTGAAATATTGTTTGCTTGATTGAATTGTAGTGATTTGAAGTGTGTGAACATTGCAAAGATCAAGGAGTGAACTTATACTCTCTACCAAAAAGGCAAGTGATGCTTCATACTTTTGTCCCATTATTTTCACTATGCATTAGTGATATTTCTAAGTAGGACTTGCATGGAATTTTGCTAAGTATAAACTATGCCATGGGATATCCTAGTAGATGAAACCTTAGTAGAATTTCCTAAGTTAAGATTCCTACTACTATCATGCTTAGCTTAGCTAGTAGAAAACAAGGGTGGAATATATATTCATGCTATGGAAAAATTTCTAAGTCTGAGGACTTGTGTTTTGTTTAATAAAACAACTAAGTGAATGAATCACCTGGGTGGAATGGAAGGAATGGTTTGTGTTGAGTGGTTCACAAGGCCCATTTCTATGGTTTACCTTGTGTATCTCACTTGTGGATGGCCACCCAGGAACAAAGAGATCTGAGATGTCAAATGTTGAGAAGCTTCAAGTGCAGCCACTTGGCATTATGGGCTCTGCCTGGATCATATAGGTTGCAATAACTTAGACAAATGGACAGTTGGTGGTAGGGGATGATAGGTTGGAACGCGTCCTATTTGGTCTAAGGGAAGGCTTCTGAAAGATCTTGTCTTGGTGAAACCAAGTCTTGTGGGGAAAGTGCACCAGCTCTGCAGAGTGTAAATCTAAGTACTTAGCCATGTCCCTGGCAAAGGACAATTTGAGCATCAAGACATGGAAGCTATCAAGAATCTCCCCATCCCAATTTCTAAGTTAAAAACTTGTGGTTGAACAAGGGTTGAAAGGATCACCAATTTCTATTGGGAGGTGCCTTGGGAAAGATTTTGTCAAGCAAAAACTTAGTGTTTTCAAATGATAAGGAAAATCTATTTTGAGCAATGCAAGCCTAAGCTCCACTTAGCCAAATGCATATAGATGATAGACTCCACTATACTACCATAGTATCACTTGCTAATTCAATTCAAATGTATTGACCCTTGTGGCTGTAACTTGTTATGTTGCAGGTTTGTTTGATATTAGTGAAGTTTAATGATTAGGATTACAAGTCTACAACCAACATGTCTGCCTGTGGCACTTTGAAGATGAAGGACCCCATGCTATTGTTATATTCTGCTGCATTGTAATGATATAGCCAAATGAGCTATGTAAGATGTAATAAATTATTTTATTCCTGGTTATAAAGTTGTATTATGACCTTTGTTTCTTGATATTACATCTTAACTGTGGATGCTAGCTATTGATCCAGGGACTAGCATTGTAAACATAGGGATCTCTACCTTATTAAAGGTTGGGAACCTTACAAAACAATTACTAGCTTTCCTTATTTATGGGTGGGCTACTTATTTCATGGGTTATTCATTATAAAGGGAAGTCCTCCGGAAGGTCGGATACTTACTATGTTTTAGGACCCTAATATTAAGTACCTCAATCTTAGAACAACTTCTCCCTTACTTTTAATTCAATACCTCAGAAACTCGAATGATCGATTATTTTCATCTCGAAAACGAACCTGAATTACATAAAAACGAGGATATCGCATTTGCATATAGTGGTGATCGAGATTACCCATTGAGTTAACCTCAGAATCCTATTTTCCTGGAACCTCTACCCAAGCAATATTATGGATGTATTTGCGAAATGTTTCACAGTGTGACAAGCTACGTTAGACAGTATGTCAAGGCACGTCACCTTAAAACAGTGCCAAAGGTGAAACCAATCGGGGCTTGAATTGGCATGATACTTCTTAAGGTTGTTTCCGATGTTACTAGAATTTAGCTTATCGTCTAAGACTACAAGAGTCAATACGAGGCACATTCCAATCCAATACAATCTAAGGAAAGGAAAGGAATATATATGTCTTAGAGCATCTCCACTCACGTTCCCAGGACACCGTTCCCAGGACGAAAATTAGGTTTAGACGCAGAAATTTGGCCTAGTCGCGTTACCAGGAACCTCTTTTCGTCGTCGAACTCGGGGGACGTAGTCTTTCCCTGCCCCGTGCCTCGCCCTCCTTCGGCCTTCAACGTTGACATCAACATCCCCTATTCTACCTCTCCGGCGTATGCAGGTCCTTCGTCGGTGATGCGCCGCGGCCCACTTCCGTTCAGACAGAAGAAGGCAAAGATTCTCAAAGCCGCGGGTCCTCCCGCCGAGCGCCTCCAAGCTTCCATTGAGAAGTGCATAGCTGACACTAGGGCACACATCGAGAAGAGGGCCGAGAAGAGCAACGAGAGATGGGCGCAGCTGCTCCAGAACCAAGGGCGAAAGATGGACCTCCTCAAGGCCAACTACGCTACTAAGAAGAGGAACACGTATCTATAGTTCCTCATGGGCGGCGAGGACACGTCGTCGATGAGTTCGCCGGTCAAGGCCTAGTACATGGGGCGTCGTAATGCCATCCTCCAGGAGGACAACACCGAGATCACGCCTGCTGTAGGGTTTGCAGCATAGAAAATAAAAAGTTTCTATGATGGGAACAACTATGTACCAAGATCTATCTACTAGAGACAAGCAACGGGTGGATATACATCCATATAATACATACCCTCGAAGACCGAATAGCGTTAACGAGGTTGTACTCATGGATGATGTAGACGAAAGCTTGCCGATCTCAAGATCGTGATGAAGTCCATCTGGTCCAGCCGGTCCAACACCATTAAGTCCAGCACCTCAAAGCAGTGGTGCATCCGTGATCGCACACACGTCCGGGTACACCGACAACCTCCACGCCCTCGCTCCAGCGAAGCAGCGGAAGCAACAAATTCTTCCAGAAAAATCCACCGAGAATATGTATCTCGCTGATCCGAGACCATGGGGAAATACTAAAGGGGGAGAGAGATCCTTCACGAGGAGAGGGGGGCACCCCAAGGGGCATGGCGCCCAGCCATGGTGGCTGCCTCCACCTCTTCCACATTCATGTGGGTGGAGCTCCCACTCAAAATGAAAAGCCTCCACTCCCATAAAAAGCCTCCACTCAAAATCCACTCACATGCATTAAATTTCTACCAAATTTAATGCAAGCTCTCATTTAAATAAAACTCTTTTATTTATTTAGAATTTTTGTTAATTACTCTAATTAATAAACATTCACATAAAACCCTTTATAACATTACAATTTCACATGCAGAACCAGTTTCAACAATTTCAACCGAAACAGTTTCGGTGTCTAGTGAAATAAATTCCTGCGCTTTCCTTTTTCTTTCTCTGGCATATTATTTGCTCCAAATGGTGTCGGTATCCCTTAAGTGTGTCACCCTACGGTTCACGAATAATATAGACATTATCGAGACCCCTCTCCGATCAATAATCAGCAGCGGGACCTAGAGATCCGTACTGACTCCCACATATTCAACGATGACTTATGTGATCGTGTGAACCTTATACGCATGTAACTCAATCCCTTTGCCTCGCGATATATTACAAGTTCGAGATTCAACCATCGGTATCTCTATACCTAGTTTGATCTTGTTACCGAGATGTACTCTTTTCTCGTTCCCGTGATATAACATTCTAGTGATCAAATCACTTGCTTGCAAGCTAATTAATGTGATATCACCGAGAGGGCCCAGAGTATATCTCTCTGTCATTGGGATGGAAAAATTCCACTCTTGATCCATGAGCCTCAACATAACACCTTCGTAGCACTGAACCCATCTTTATAGTCACCCTGTTATGGTGTGACGTTTGATGTTATCAATATACTCTTCCGGTGTTAGTGATTGACATGATCTCATGTTGTAAGGACTAAGATAACTTCGTATGATGTTATAGCAATATAAATACAATGACCTTGATCGTAATGCTATACTTTGGATAAATGTTCATCACACCATTCCAATAATGTTGTGACCTCGTTATTAACAACATCCAATGTCCATGATCAGGAAACCTTTGATCATCTTGTTAATCAACGAGCTAGTTTATAAGAGAGGCATAACTAGGAACTTACTTTTTGTTTATTTAAACACACATGTATTAATGTTTCCGTATTAATACAATTATAGCATGCAAAATAAACTTTTTTCATAAATAAGGAATACGATAATAACCACTTTATTATTGCCTCTCGGGCATATTCCCTTTAGTCTCCCACTTGCACTAGAGACAATAATCTAGTTTGAAAACTTTGCGTATTGAACACCTATGGCTTTCTGGTGTTCCATATACGCGATTGCTAGTGGTTAACATAATCTACGGATCTGACGCTTTCAGGTCCGTGTGTATTTGCATGTCTTTGCGTCTTCACGCATCACTCATTCTCCAATGAGATGGCATTGTATAAATTTGGTCTTTTAGTGAGACCTTTAGTTCCTTGGGGTTAAATCATGTCGATACTATTGTCATACAATATATCTTTAGTGTTAGCCCATTGCTAACCACACCTTAGTTTGATAACAAACTACGTGACACAAATTCCCTCCTTTGTTGCTACTATAGCAGTCATATACTTAGCCTTTTGTTGTAGTATCCGTCACAATGTCTTAACTTTGGAATTCATCCAAATCCATCATGGAATCTCCTTTCCATTACATTGTGCCACCCATAGTTTAAATTGAGATCAACTTAATTTGTGTCTTGTGACAAAACTAGTATCAATGTAACGCTTTACAATGAACTATTTGTAATTGTTTGTCACCTCTACACAAATATATTCTTAGTTCTTCCAAAATATCATAAGAATATCCTCACTATCATCCAATGATCATTTTATGATTCATTCTGGTATATGCTCATAACACTTAGAGCATAGGACATATCTGGATCTGTACATATCATGGTATGATTGATCAAAACATTCTTGTGATTTCACTCATCAAGTGTCAAAGCACTTGAATCTTGTTTCACTTATCAAGTGTCAATACACTTGAATCTTGATTCAATTCCTTTCCATGTGACAAGAACCTTTTTCTCGTCGTTTTCATATTGAACTTCTTCAATATATCATATATGTATGTTTGGCACAACCATAGTAGCGTCATAGTCTATCCATATAGATATTCATGCTTAATATTCGGGTTTTACCTAAGTCTTTCATCGAAATGAAATTCTTAACTTTTGTCAATAAAATATACATCATTTCCAATCAACAAGATGTCCTCCATATAATGTATTAGAAATATGTCTTAGCGCTCCCACTTAATTTCTTGCAAATGAAAGCATATTCATCGTCTCCTGATGAAAATAAACTTCTTTAACAGTTTCATCACGGTGAAGATTCCAACTCCGCGATGCTTACTTCAACCATTGAAGTTTTCATGCCCTTTTAGCATCCTTTAAATTAACAAAACCCTTTGGACCGTGTCATGCACACATCCTAGGTAACCATTCTATTAGAAGAACTTTGTTTTGTTTATTCTTCTACCATGTACCAAATTATATGTAGTGGTTGCTACATTAATCCGTCAAGACTAAATATCGCTATAAAAGATCCAATCTTGTCATAGTCAACTCCTTGAACATAGTCGTAAAATACTTTACGACATGTCGACTATTTCATAGATGTGAAACATCCATGTCTATTTCTTTATAGATCCAAATAAGACCGATATATTTTTACACCTTTCTGGAGGGTCTTTCAAGTTCAAAAGACTTGATTTCTTGTATATGGAACTATCACAGATTTTATGGCTTCAAGACATTTGACAGAGTCAGGACCCATCATCGCTTCTTTGCATGTAGTCGGTTCATCATTGTCAAACAACAATAGTTTTGTTTATTCGTCCTACTTGGTTCAATAGGAACTTAGACCTCCGTGACCACAATCTTTGAGGCACGTGAGCCATGAGCATTATGGCTGCCTCCGGAACATTTTCCGGCGCTGCGCAACTCAGCACATATAGCTAAGGTTCGTTAACCTTATCAAAGTTCTATTGTCCTCCCACTTAACTTTTGCGAAAAATTTCTTTTTCAAGAAACTTCACATTTCAAGCGATAAACCCTATTGTCCTCGCTGTTATGGATGAATACCCAATTGTTATTCGAAATAACATACAAAGACATGCTCATCCGACTTTGGTTGTAAACATCTTGCTTATGCTTAGCATACCAAAATTTAAGAAAGGACAACTTGGGTTTTACCCCAAACCATAACTTACATGGTGTCATTTCAACGGATCAAGATGGAGCTCTTTCAGTATAAAAGCGGTAGTCTCTAAAGCTTTAATCTTTTAAAACATAATGGCAGTTTTATAAATAACACCTTTGATCCAACCATGTCAAACAAGGTTTCATTACAAATCTCAAACACTCCATATTCCTATGGTGTTTCGGGAGATGTAAATCTAGGTGATCTGCTAAACTTGCAACTCAAATAAATCCCTCTATGATGAAATCATAAATCATTTATTTTCTTGTTACACTTACGACTCAAATAAATCCCTTTATAATAAAATCATAAATCATTTATTTTCTTGTTACAATGATTTTCCATTTCATCTTGAAAGTCTTTGAACGTTTTCAAATATTTCATACTTCTTTCTCATTAAGTGAATATTCACTCAAATTTCTGGACAAAGCATATGAAGTTGAAATCGATCGCTTACGACTACATATAATGGACTACATACATCGATATGTATAAATTCCAATATTTTAGTCGATCGTTCTTCTTTGGACTTTGAACGAAGTTTTAATTATCTCGAGGAAAGTCTCACAAGCGTCACTTGATCAAATCAAAAACTCCAAAAATCCATGAATATGGAGATTCTTCATGTTTTCTTTCCAATATAATTTAAACGACGATGTCACTTTGTAAGTGATCTTCCAATCATTTGTCTTGCGACATTTTAGCATTAGTTTTTATGGATGTGATTTCTCCACTAGATTTGTAAATC
Organism: Avena sativa; assembly: GCA_916181665.1. Classification (NCBI taxonomy): domain Eukaryota; kingdom Viridiplantae; phylum Streptophyta; class Magnoliopsida; order Poales; family Poaceae; genus Avena; species Avena sativa. The sequence continues at coordinate 213,448,714 of OV702293.1, forward strand.
ATCCATCTTATATGGAATTCGGTAATTATTTGAACAATCTTTGTTCTCATAATACCTGATTTAAATAACTATTATTAAAACAAATCTTGAAGGCAAGCTTTGATGTCAACGAGAAATACAAACAAAGGCTTGTTTGTTTTTGATGATCATCATCACATACTCTCTTGCTAGTTACTTAGGCTGTAGTTCATAAATTGCCTCGTTCTGTATGAAATTTCATACCAACCAATTCGGTATCCAATACCCAAGAACCACATTGTTTAACAAGCAAAGAATACAACCATAACATGTATATCATTTATATACCTAAAATGGATATTTCCAGTCTTTTCTTTTCTGCCAATTTTTTTTATAGATTCTCTTTCAGCATTTCCTTTTCCTTTTTTTAAAGAACCTATCAACATCAACAGTGGCGCCATATACATGACACATAGTCCAAAGCATGTATATTCAAATAATAATACCTTTGGACTTGCACTTTGAAGTAGATCACCATCATCAAATGATCGGCATTCTTCAAAATCCATTCTTTAGTAATCTTTTAGTGTAGTAAACACTTTACATACATCTTCTATTCATTCTTATCATGAAGACTTTCATGATCAAGCTAATGTAGCTTATAAAGGTGAATCGTGAGTATAACAGTACTTTCCAAAACCCTTTTGGATGATTATGATGTCTAGCATCTCCAACCTTCGCAAATTCTCATCCAATATGAGAATATATATTATACTCTATCATATTGCAACCAAAACATTGTTTCAGATATCATTATATCTGTCACACATGATGGTTTTTGAAACAATTCTTTCAGCTCCTAAATAAACTTGATATTAAAACAATCAAGAATCATGGAGGCAAACATGATACTTAAGATACTAACATTGGAATTGTTACTCTCGATTTAATACCAATTATTAAATTTCACGGAGTAAACAGAGTTTGCTGAAAGTTTGCAATATGACTTTAAACTTTAGATTGGCACTCAACACAATACGATACCAACTCGTAAAGTAAATATCCAGAATTCTATAGTTCTATTATCTCAATTACAACTAAGCATAAGGTGGTGAACGAATACTAATGACTACAACAAATTATGCAAATTCACTTTGATTTAATTTATGATAAATTGAGTTCTACCAATCCAAATTAGAAATAAACTCTCACTCAAAAACGACATCCCTCATGTATTTTTGGTGATTATATGAACCAAATCCATTACACCAAGTCCGATCATCATGTGAGTCGGTGTAGCTTCAAAGGCGAGCATCAAATGGGCATCATATCTTTGATATGGCTCATGCTTAACCTTTTAGTCCGTGTTTTGAGGCCATGTATGTACATGCTAGGCTCTCCAAGTAAGAACCTTAGTATTCGTGTGTGTAACTATCTTACACCCGAAATATGATTGTGGATCCAAGAACACCCGATCATCACGTGATGTCTTGGAGCGATGAAACATAATCGATGCATACTTAAGGAAGAACACATTTTATCTTGATATCTAAATGATGGATCATCTTATTATGCTAATAAAATGCGAAACTAGCAATACAAGATGCAACAAACATCACATGTGAATAAGTGAAATGATATGGTTCTTGCACTTGATCTCCATCATGTGCATCATGGTATGATCGCCATCATACCTCTATGTGTAAGGCCAAGGTCTATGAAACTTACACATTATGTATGTTGTAAGAGTATCGACTTATACTTCTACTTACAACATCACCATATCATGACACTAGCCCAGCAACAATCTAAACTAGACGCCTCTAATTTATCCATTGCAAGTTTTACGTGGCGTAGGGCTTTCGAAGATATAACCGTTCTTACCTACGAACATGAAACACAACGAGGATAACCAAATTGTTGACAACTCGTTGCAAATTAGATATTGACTATAGTAGGAGAGACAGACACCCGCTAGCCACTTATGCAAAACTAGTTGCATGTCAAGCGTGGAACAGGTCTCATGTGCGAGGACATGTAAAGTTTGTCCGGGCCGCTTCATTCCACTATGCCACCAATATCCAAAGTACAACTAAGAAGCAATAAAATGATCATCATCGCCCACATACTCATATGTGTACTACCCATTAAAAGCATCTACGCATAGATCCGGCTCTGATACCACTGTAGGGTTTGCAGCATACAAAATAAAAAAATTCCTATGATGAGAACAACTATGTACCAAGATCTATCTACTAGATACAAGCAATAGATGGATATATATCTATAGAATACATACCCTCGAAGACCGAATAGCGTTAACGATGTTGTACTCATGGATGATATAGACGAACGCTTGCCGATCTCAAGATCGTGATGAAGTCCATCTGGTCCAGCCGGTCCAGCACCATCAAGTCCAGCACCGCAAAGCAGTGGTGCATCCGTGACCGCACACACGTTCGGGTACCCCGACAACCTCCACGCCCTCGCTCCAGCGAAGCAGCGGAAGCAACAAATCCTTCCAGAAAAATCTATCGGGAACATGTATCTCGCTGATCCGAGACCATGGGGAAATTCTAAAAGGGGGAGAGAGATCCTTCACGAGGTGTGCTTTGAGAGGAGGAGAGGGGGCCTTTTAAGGGAGAGGGGGCACCCCAAGGGGCATGGCGCCCAGCCATGGTGGCTGCCCCCACCTCTTCCACATTCATGTGGGTGGAGCTCCCACTCAAAATAAAAAGCATCCACTCCCATAAAAAGCCTCCACTCAAAATCCACTCACATGCATTAAATTTCCACCAAATTTAATGCAAGCTCTTATTTAAATAAAAATCTTTTATTTATTCAGAATTTTTGTTAATTACTCTAATTAACAAACATTCACATAAAACCCCTTATTTAATTTCCTACGCTTTCCTTTTTCTTTCTCTGGCATATTATTTGCTCCAAATGGTGTCGGTATCCCTTAAGTGTGTCACCCTACGGTTCACGAATAATATAGACATGATCAAGACCCCTCTTCGATCAATAATCAGTAGCAGGACCTAGAGATTCGTACTGACTCCCACATATTCAATGATGACTTCTGTGATCGTGTGAACCTTATACGTATGTAACTCAATCCTTTTGTCTCGCGATATATTACATGTCTGAGATTCGATCATCGGTATCTCTATACCTAGTTTGATCTTGTTACCAACATGTACTCTTTTCTTGTTCCCGTGATATAATATTCTAGTGATTAAATCACTTGCTTGCAAGCTAATTAATGTGATATCACCGAGAGGGCCCAGAGTATATCTCTTCATCATCGGGATGGAAAAAATTCCACTCTTGATCCATGAGCCTCAACATAACACCTTCGTAGCACTGAACCCATCTTTATAGTCACCATGTTATGGTGTGACGTTTGATGTTATCAAGATACTCTTCCGATGTTAGTGATTGACATGATCTCATGTTGTAAGGACTAAGATAACTTCGTATGATGTTATAGCAATATAAACACAATGAACACAATGACCTTGATCGTAATGCTATACTTCGGATAAATGTTCATCACACCATTCCAATAATGTTGCGATCTTGTTATTAACAACATCCAATGTCCATGATCAATAAACCTTTGATCATCTTGTTAATGAACGAGCTACTTTATAAGAGAGACATAACTAGGAACTTACTTTTTGTTTATTAAACACACATGTATTAACGTTTCCGTATTAATACAATTATAGCATGCAAAATAAACTTTTTTTATAAATAAGGAATACGATAATAACCACTTTATTATTGCCTCTCGGGCATATTCCCTTCACCTGCCCTGCGCCGAACGCCATTGCTACGCCTTCACCTCCTCCAACCAGTGGGCGTCCCGGCGAGACGCCCGACCCCGCCGGAGGAGCCAATCCCCATCGACGACTGATGGCTGAGCCTTTTTACCTGGTTCTGTAATAATTTATCGTCGGATTTGTTAGGCGTAATTCTATCGAACACCTTTTGGCCGAGCTTTTCTCTTTGCCTGGGAACTCGGCGTTTCTAGGCCGAAATCTAGTTTCGTCGGTCCAGATTTTGGCCTGAGAAGGCCCACGAGTAGAGCGGTTGGCAATCGCTTGCCTCTTAAGAGGGATCCAACTACCTTTTCAAGGAGTTTAATGGATTCATAGAGCTTATGCGAATTCAAACTTCTTGATTTGTGAACGCCATGTCATGCCAATCTTCTCTATATATGGTTCCAGTTTTATCAAATGGACAGTAGCATGGTCACAGCTCGGCTTATAAACCGGTCAAAACTCGTCTCGCTAAGCGATGTGGTACTAAAAACTTGCATCCATTCTCTCCCCCGACCTTCTGTGGGTCGTCCGGTTCACTCTCAAACGGAGCAGATACGAAGCCCACGCTGGCCCAACCCACGTCGTGTGGGTTTTTCTCTAGCCGTGTGAAGTGTTCGACACCTGGAATGTGGGTATCACGACTCACATTTTATGTTCATCTCTGTATAAGAGTATAGTCACGTGACCGTGATACACCATCAGTTTTTGCACGCTTTGCATTACGGCATCAGCAGTTTCAGCACAATTAACTCCAAGTTTCTACAAAAAAATCTCGAAGAGCACATACTGAAATCCCCACGGGTATACACATTGTTTGAAGCAAATGCTGGGACAGAGTGTAGAAATCTAGCTTCATTTACTTTGTTAGTGACCTATCAGCATGGAGAGCCTCAAGTTGTAGTACTCATGTACAGTTGCTCGGTGGTCTACAGAGGTCGAGGAAAAACTAGGCTGCTGGCTGCTGCTGCTCTTAAGCCAGGCGACTTCTTCAAACTGGCCGTTGCCTCTCTCTATCTGAAAATGCTATGCATCCGGGACCCAGGATGTCTGTCTTAGGCAATCGAATATCTCTATGGGTGCTATTAACCAGTCTTTTAAACCATATCTTGTGCATCTTGTTTATAGGAGATTAAGGCCATTATGGTTTAGATTATAATCTTGTATTGTCTATATATATATGAGATAATAGGGAAGGCACCGATTGTGACTTATCCCACCCAATTCTACCTTTCTACATGGTATCAACCAAAAATTTCTCCGCTTCCGCCGTTCTCACCTACCACTGCCGCCGCGCTAGGGTTCCTCCACTGCGCCGCCGCCCCTCCTCCCCCACCATGTCCGACGCCGGCCTCTCCCCCCACGCCGCCCTCTGGGCACAGGCCACCAATATCCAGAGCGTCAAGGCGCTGATCCCTGTCACCCTCGACCTCAAGGCGTCGAACTACACCCGCTGGCGCAATATGGTGTAGATCGCCGTCACCACCTACGCCCTCGCCGACCACCTCGACACGGCCGAGCCGTCCGATGATGAGGAGTGGATGCGCATGGACGCCACCGTCCTGCGCTGGCTCTACGGATCGATCACGCCCGAGATCACCGACATGGTGATGGAGTCTCCCACCACCGCCTTCTCCGTCTGGCAGCATATCGTCGCCCTCTTCCGCGACAACCAGCAGGCCCGGGCCAGCTACCTCGGCCAGCGATTCCGCAACCTCGAGCAAGAGGGCAAGTCCATCACGGCCTACTGCCTTGAGCAGAAAACCGTGGCCGATGCCCTCGCCGACGTCAGCACCCCTGTCATCGAGGACGACCTCGTCTGGAACGTCCTCAAGGGTCTCGACTCTCAGTTCGACAACGTTGCAGCGCTCGTTCCACTTTTGATCCCCGTTCCCCTCCTTCCTCCAGCTGCGCAACATGCTCCTTCTCCAGGACTCAAGCCGCACCACGGGAGCCGCGCCTCGTCCGCGTCTACTCTCTACACCAACATGGGCAGCGGCGCCGCCCCTGGCTACCGCACCCCTGCACCTCCCCGCCCTCAGCCACCGGGCTTCAGCCCTCCTGTCAACTACGGTCCTCCCGCTCCTGTGCCCGCGATGTTCAACCCTAACGGCGGTCGTTCTAAGGGAAGAAGAGGAAGGTCACTAGCGCTCCTGCAGCACCCGGCGGTGCCCCGCTCGCCCCAGCGCTCCACAACCCCTAGACAGGGTCCATCTACATGTACCCCATGGGCACGGGCATTCTCGGACCGCGCCCCGGCACGACGCCATATCGTCCCGCGGCGCATAGCTTCATGATGTCCCCCTAGGCAGCGCCGTCCACCTTCGACTACTACAACACCACGGCCCCCCAACGCCGCCCCCTACGGCTTCGCCCCTGCCCCGACCACGCCATACGCCGCCTCTCCGTCGTGGGACACCGCGGCACTCATCAACCAGCTCAACGCCATGAGTCTTCAGCCCCATCCTACCGAGTGGGTCATGGACAGCGGTGCCTCCACCCACATGTCATCGGATGCTGGTATCCTCAACTCTCTCCATTCTCGCACTCCTTTTTCCAACGCAGTCATTGGTGATGGTTCCTCTCTTCATGTCACCTCCTTCGGCTATGCTTCTCTCCGCTCTTCCTTGTCTAATCGTCCTCTTCACTTACAAAATGTTCTAGTTACTCCTAGCATCATTAAAAATATTATTTTTGTTAGACAATTCACATGTGATAATTGCGTCTCTGTTGAATTTGACCCTGTCGGTTTCTCTGTGAAGGACCTTCATACCAAGACGGTAATCCTCAGGTGCAATAGTTCGGGTGATCTCTACCCCTACTCCGCCCCCGGTGTCACTCTCCATGCACTGGTCGCCTCCACTGACGCCCCCACACTTTGGCATCGCCGCCTCGGCCATCCCGGACACGACTCGCTTCGACGCCTCGCGTCGTCGTCATCACTTCCTTGTCATAAAGAAATAAAAGGGTCTAGTCTATGTCATGCGTGTCAACTTGGTCGACACGTTCGTTTACCTGTTTCAGATTCCTCTAGTCGCACTTTGCGTCCTTTTGAACTTGTACACTATGATCTCTGGACCTCTTCGATTGAAAGCATGTCTGTTTACAAATATTTTCTAGTCATTTTGGATGATTTTACTCATTATCTTTGGACTTTTCCAGTACGACGCAAATCTAAAACCTTTGGTATTATTTGTAATTTCCACACATATGTACAAACTCAATTTGCACTTCCTCTTAAACAGATACAGTGTGATAATGGCAAGGAATTCGACAATCGATCTCTCCATGATCTTGTGTCTACTCACGGCATCCACGTGCGTTTTTCCTGCCCCTACACGTCCCAACAAAACGGCAAGGACGAACGAGTTATTCGCACGGTAAATGACATCGTTCGCACACTTCTATTCCAAGCCTCCATGCCGCCTAAGTTTTGGGTTGACTCTTTACACGCTGCTACATACCTTCTAAACCGCCTTCCCACAACCGCGATCTCCGCTCTTTGCCCCTTCGTGGCCCTCCAGTCTACCCCCTACCTACTCTAACCTTCGTGTTTTCGGATGTTTATGCTATCCTAACATCGCATCCACCATGGCGCACAAGTTGTATCCTCGCTCTACTCCCTGCATCTTTCTAGGATATGCACCTAATCACAAAGGATACCGCTGCATGGAAATAGCGACTCGTCGAATCATCATATCTCGGCATGTCATTTTTTATGAGACTAACTTCCCGTTCACCAAAACGAACGTTACGGATTCATATGACTTCCTACAGGAACACAATATGGGTTCATCTACGGATGGCGACATCGACTCAGTCATCCCCAACCCGTCCCCTGTGCGCGTTCGGACTCACCAGCGCACAGTGTCGTCTCCTGCCGCGGCACCACGTCAGCCTGCTGTAACATCCCAGGATTAGCACCTAGAAATAAAGAGGACACATGGTTGTGCATTCCATTCATGCATAAGAAAATCCGGGGAATTTTCGCGCAAAACTAAAAGAGCTGTAGAGAGATCGAGATCTCTCTTGTTCTGACGAAAACACTAGGACAGGTGCGACAGATTTTGACATGACCTCTATTGTACTTCTGTGTTTGAGGGAAAGGAATTCAAATTTGAATAATCAAATGGTGAATTTGAATCCTAAAAGAATTTGAACTGGAATAATAATTGGTAAGTAAATTGTACTAATAAATAAAAGGTGAACTCTTATTTTTATACAATATTTACAATTATCTAAGTATACAAGATAATTGAAATTCAAACAAAAAAGGAAAAAGATTTACAAATAAGAACTGAGTTCATAATTATAATACGATATGAATATTACAATAATTTAGATTACAAATAGAAAGAAGAATTAAGCTTTATTAAGATTATATAGTATTACATTGTCTTTACAAACGGAATATATAAAACAAATAACTTTATTAAATTAGATACAACCATACAATGTCTTTACATTATCTAAACAGAAAAGAAATTACAATAATAGTTAAAAAAAAGAAAAGAAAGAAAACCTAAACTAAAGCTAATATCTTCTCATCCTCTTTTATATCTGCAAAACAAAACTAGTAGTAAATAAAAAAGAGGGTTAGTTTGGTTAGTATTGCTCTTAGGTACACAGTGTGATGCACTGTGAGGTTCATAACCTCACAACTGAGCAGTAATTGGGGCTAAAGTAGAATTTGTTTCTATCAGTAAATTTGGCCTTAGACTGTGTGCATCACTGGCCTGAGAGAGGGGCAAGTTTCACCAAATAAAATAGGATCTGCTCTTATTAAATTTTAGCTTCAACCTTGAGCATCATTAGCATAGAGTCAAAAATTACACTTGGCAACTCAAAATAAAGATCAGGATCAGATAATACCAAACCAGCCAAGCAAAGCCTTGGTAAAGATATTCCACAGATACAACCTGGCCAGGGGGAGGCTCCCTGAACCAACAGCACACATGCAGGCAGCTCACACATCTGCATGATGTTGTGCTGTCAACACAACAGCAAACCCAGGAAGTAGACAAGGAGGCAACTCTTGTGCACAAAGGGGAGTGAACCCGCCGTAGCTAGCACATCATTCTCATCTTCCCAGTGACACCACATTCATTTCCACCACACTTAGTTAAGAACACTTCTCTTAGCACACCACCGGGAATTATTTTTCCTAGCACCGGAATAACCACATAGATCAGATCCACCATATCATCACACCCTTAGCTCTAGTTTCTCCTTGGAGCCATCCAAGAGCTAGGACAAGAAGAAAATCAAGGCAAGACAGCAGCTCCAGGAAAAGAAGGGTAGGCCAGCAATCGCAAGGAGTAGCTGGTCATACACAAGTATCAGGAGAAGGAGGCATCATCAACAAGAAATAGTAGATCCAGTATTAAGCCAGGAAGGATCAGTAGCTCAAGTATAAAAACTATGATAGCAAGCTGATCAAATCCAAACACATCCACAACACATTTCAGCAACTTGTGCAGTACCAGGTAAATATCCATTCCTATGATCAATCATAGCATCTGTTCTTATATGAAAAGATTTTTAAAAGGGGGAAGCTCTCAGTCTTGCATAGAAATGCTATGCAAGGCTCACCATAGAGCTTTGGAGCACTCAAGCATCTGTTCTTATTTAAATCTTGTGCCTCAGCCTTTGCATCATAGGCTAGAACTGGTTACACACATAAATCATCAAGAACAAATGACCTTTGACCAGTTACATTAGTCAAAGTAGTAGCAAATCATATTCATTATGGTCATGCTGTTGTGCACCCGTTAATAAGGTTCCACAGTAGCAATCTCATAACTAATAAGGCCACTATAATTAACTAAATCATCTTATCATCAAAAGACAGATTTTAAGCTTATCTGCCAGCAAGTACAAATATCACATAAATCATCTTCCTAGACAAATAGTTTAGGAATCATTGATAAGGTCACCTTATTTACATAAGATAACATGTGCTTACAGCCTCAGTCTATGCATCCTTGGCCTGGGAAATATTCCAGTCAGCTGTAACACAACAGTAAGCCATGCTACCCAGCTGCTGCTATGCACACTCCAAGTAGAGGCACCACAACAACAACCAGTGCATTAGATGTCACTAGAGCCAGACACTATACCCATTTTATTATGCAGCAGAGATCAATTAAATGAATCTAATCATCTTCCTAGCCACCAATCTAGAAATCATTTCATCTCTACAATCATTTTACCTAGCTTATGATCAGCTAAGGATAACCACCTTAGTATGTGTTTGACTCAAGATAAAACCTCAGCCTTTGCACCATTTGCTAGCCAAGTAAGTGAGCAAGACATGTTTTTGATCAATTTATGAGAGTAGGGTTGCTGTAGTAATACACATTAGATAGACAACAATTAAATCCATCCAGAATCTATTTGTAAGTCACACAAGTACATCACAGCCAATAGAAAATCCTTAATAAAACATATACACCATCCTGGACCATAGCCCATGTATTTGGGTGATCAAGTGATTTGCAAGAAACACCACATACACATAAATAGAAGTAAATCATAGAAAGTTGGCATGCCTATAATTATCTGGACTAGTACCATCTTATCATTACCATCAGTGTATGTCCAAATGACAACCATATACATGCTCCTACTTATCATATTCACTTTTGCACAAAGAAAACAATATGCATTCTCTACCTTAAAAGAATAGGAGCTAGCACCAATATTTTTTAAAAAACATACTTGATTGTTTAGTCAAACAAATGTAGACTCTTCTTATTATTTAAAAAGCATCATGTGTAGAGACTAGTCTAGGATCATACCGTTTTCACAAGAAGCAATTAAGCAAATCAAATGTTCACCCTTATAAATTGTGACACTCTGTAACTACAGATGCCAATATAAACAGCAGCATAGTACTTAGTAATATCCCTTATATTCCAGGAAAAATCCTAGGTATGTTAAGAACAACATCATTGAACCATAGTTTGCACCTAAACGATTTCATCAGCTCGAAGGCCGGTTACTTAAGCATTACCTGTCTGGAGACATGGTTGTGGTAGTAGACAAGGAGGCCGACGCCGGGGTTGCAAACGTTGCCGTCCCACCGGTGTCGGAGAAAGAAGCAGTCCCAGCAGCATCACCATTATCCACCATCATAACAAGGTTCCTAGGCAGCAGGCTGAGGGCGCCGGGTTGCGCCGCGGCACTGTCCCTCCGACATCGAGAATTGGGGTAAGTCACAGCAACTGCTGCAATACGACACCGTAGTGCAGGAGGCCACGACCAGCCCATGGCAGGAACGACACCGTAAGCCAAGCCGATTCGGCTAGGGTTTCTCGTGTGGGAGAGAATTGAAAGAGGCTAGGGTTTCTCCTAGGGTGAAGGCGCGCGGGTACCGGGCACCTCAGCAGAGGGGAATCGGAGGAGACAGAGAGGCATAGCGGCGCTGGGAGGTGCCGGTGAGGGCCGGCGAGGCAAGCGGTGGTGCCGGCGGCGGTAACGACAGCGCAAGGGGCCAGGAGGGGGCGATGTGTGTGTGCGGTGCGTGCGTGTATGGGTGTGTGTGTGTGGTGAGGGGTGGGCCGGGGGTGATGGGTCTGGCGTGGTCCAGTTGGGCCAGGCCAGCCCACATATCCAACCAAATGGCCCAAGTTGATTAGGTTTAGAAATAAAATAAAAAAATGAATTATTAAAAAAACCTCCAAACATTTTTAGCTATAGAAAATTATAGAAAAATCCTAAAAATACATATGATATATCAAAATGACCACAAAAATAATATCTACATAATAAAAATATAATTTTAAGTGTTTAAAAATAAATTTAAAGTAAAATAATTATTAACACCATTAAATCTTAAATGAAATTTTATAAAATAAAACTAAAACCCTAAAAATAATTAAAAAATCATTTTTGTGTATAAAAATAACTCTATTATTTTATAAAATACTCACTTAGAGTTTTACAAATAAAACATAAAGCAAATATTTAAGACACTTAATTCTTTAATGAATTGTATAAAAATAAAGATAATACTTAAAAATAAATAAAATTCATTTTTAAAGTCTTGAATAAATACATTACACTGGAAAAATATTAAATATATTATTAAGAAAGTCTTTAATATTTTAAATAATAAATCCTTACTTAATACCTATTTTGTGAATTCTTTAAAAACAATTCTTAAGTAAGAAATAATCATAATTTTTATAAAACCTTGAGCAATTAGTGTCTTTGAACTAAATTCCAAACTTATAATACTCAAACTTAAGTATAACTTTTAACTTTAGGGTATTCTTTTAAAAATCTTATTGAGTATTACTCTTATATATAATATGATGAACAATCATTATATCTTAACCATTATTAACATAACTTTAAATTCTAACAAATTACTAAGATCATCTAATTATGCCCCCATTAAATAAATACAAATTATCTTCTTAATAAGCAAAACAAATTTAATCTAAATCATTCACTTAAAATATAAAGTGAATAATTCCACACCTTAGTTATACCTATCATAAATCTAAAACTTGGGAATAATTAAAATATATTACATCCTAAGTTTACTTAACCTTTTAAAGTTAACTTTAGTCTCAAAAGCTTATAAACATCATGTCTAATAAACTACTTATGTTTTTATAGTTAACTTTGGTTTATTTCAATTAAGACATAATGCATCTCAAGTCCAAGCTAATAAATCAAATACCAGAAGGCATTGATCACATTTTATTAACAATGAAGATCGCTTAAACATTATAAAGAAAATCTTTTCTTCAAATGTTATTCATTTTGCCACTTCAAATAACAATCTTATAATAAGTCCTTCAACTCTTAACAACTCAATCCCAAGGACTTTTATCATAGTCACCACATGACAATTCACCATAATCACATCATCTTATACTTTACTTACATATTTTGAATTGTTAACACTCAAGTTCCTTATAAAGGTCATTACTTATAAAGTAAAATTTGAAGATAAACCAACTCTAAAAAGAATCACTTAAATTCAATTCACTCAAAGTATTGGGGATTCAATTTGGGAGTTTTACAAAAATGCATAGCATTACTTGTGCATAACTGCATATTGCTTCTTTAAACATTAGTCCTTACCGGACCAATGATGAAGATTTCAGATATTGGATCTTATGTCGTCTCAAAGACTGTGAGTGCATAATCTTGTAATCACAAAAGGCAAGTTCACACTTTCTCATGTCCTTTGATTATTTTCTGTAAAGTATTTTACAAATCCAGTGTTGTCATCACCTGTATTTGAAGAAGGACAGAAAACACTATTTTCAATAACAATGAGAACTATTGATTACTGGTCCAGGGTGATCAGCTAATCTATTAAGTCTGGCAGTTGGGATACCACTGTTCAGAACTATATCACCTAGGACTTAACAACCAATGTCGCCAGTGATTCTTGCGCCGTATATTACGCGTTGACCATGAGATTTGGAATGGGACGGAGAAGTCAGCTGTATCTTCTTCCTCTCGCATGAAGCCGGATATGCAGGTCGTGGCTGTTATCCTCGTAGTGTGCATATTAATTGGTAATTCGTAGAGGATATGCAGCATATGGGTGAGAATCCTCATCGTCCCACGATAGTTCTGGCATCTAACGGTTTGTACAAACCATTACCGTAATTCTTTATGTGGGCATGGTGTACACCAAGGAGGCATGCGAGGTCAGGAAGGGGGCAGTGATTGGCTTGGATCATCTTCTAGGCCCCACATCATGGAATTGTGGACGGGAATAAGCTGCCCGGTTGTGCAACAAAGAGTTGATCTCTCATGGGTAAAGTAACGCACCTCTGCAGAGTGTAAGAACTGTAACTTGTTACTCCCTTTTCCGGGAAGGAGCTACGAATGCGGCGGGAAAGGAACCCCATGAAGGTTCTGGTAAACCCGTGAAGGCTGACGGACATAGCTTTTCAGAATAAAAGCAACCTTTGAAGAAATGTTTATGAAAACTTGCATTACCTACGACCTATGGTCTGTGGCTGTAGTTATAGTGCATCAAACACTCCTTTTCTAGTGGACTTGCTGAGTACGCTCGTACTCAAAGTATCTTCTTAACCCTTGCTAGGTTCTAAAGCCAGTACAGACGGTGACTACATCAAGTTATGCTCCAGGAATCATCATCAAAAGCTAAAGCTCTTCAATGAAGTCAAAGAAGTCAACATATATATATCCACTCAAGTGAAGACGAAGTTGTGGATTAGATAAGAATAGAATCTCTAGCCATAGAACCTACGTCTGTAGTGTATTGCAATAGCAGCAATACCAGACCATTAGTTAAGATACTAGTCTTAATAGTATGATAGTTTTGGAGTTATTTATTTCTGATTCTTCTTTGTAAGAAGTTTCTTTTTCTCTCTTTAACCTAGAGTGTTCTCTGGATCTTGTGTAAAGAGTTGAGTTGTAACCTATAGTCATGTCTTGGACCTACTGTGTTTCTGTTGTACTACTCTGAGGGATGTAATACTAGTGAACGGTGTTTCATTGGTGTTATGTCAATGACTATAGTGTACTACATCATGTAGTGGTATGCCGGGTTACTGCAATTGGTATCAGAGCATATGCTTTGACCTTAGGATTAAACCCTTTTAGGAAGATCTATAGGTTGGATAGTGACTATATAAGCCATCTTATCTAAACCAAATGTTCTTATGACTTGTGATGAGTATCCACTTGAGGATAACCTTGTCACACATAAGTCAGATGTTTAAGTCATTCTTTCTTAGGAAGTAATTATTTTATCTTTTCTCAAGTATAGTGCTCTTAAGTATCCTCCGAGGGAGACATAAACCACCAAGATACTGTAGAAAAGTGCAAGACATAAATGGAAGTAGTTTTAATGGTGTAGCCTAATCCTAGAATTTAAGTAAGAACATTAAAATCTTAGTGTCAGTTGATAATCAAAGACAACATAATGAAGACCATTAGAGTATGTATAGTTGTATTGGCTAGTAAATCATGTGGTATTCATTTAAGAATTCTACATGAAGGAGTGAAATTATGTCAAAGATCAATGATCATCCTGTGAGAAGTAAAGTCATCAAGGTGAGATTAGCTTCGAAACCATGATGTAAGTGTAAGTATGACAAGTACTTAGTGAATTAGCTTAAAGTAGAAGTATGAAAAAAACATGGTAGTACTATGATAGAAGTCAAAGGTGTCATAAAATAGTGATAACCTTCAATTTTAGGGGTTCAATAGAAACTTATTAGTCATTTAGAGAGATAATGTGAGGTTAGTTTACTAAGAAAGAAAGGTTATTTATAGTTAGTCATTCCAAAAGTGAGACCAAAGGTTAGTTGAAACCAAACTGAGACCACTTTGTTGAAGATTATCCTATTGCAATTGAGCAATTTGGGTAAATGTCGAGACAAAGTATAGTTTGATCCTAAGTGCTAAGTATCACAATGTAAACCTATATGAGGTGGTGTCATATACTACACAACTAAGCCTGAATTCTAGAGATACTATACTCAACTACTATATTCCGGGCTTAGAAAATTGTGTGTTATATGTACCACATTTGGATTTATTTGTTCTTCTTGGATCTTCTTGTTTGACTAGATCTATACATGAAGTTTGACTTGATGTGCAAATGCATGTTGCAACATCCAGTTACTACTTGATGTTATAGACCTAGATAGTAATGGGAATTCGTGTAAGGGAGTGACGAGTTCCGAAGACCAAGATGAAGACCTACATGAAGGGTAAAGCCAAGTATAAGGAGTATCAACTCAATTTGGAGGATGGATCAAGATTAGATCATTATTAGTCAACAATAAGAAGGAAGATTAATGTAGAAGATGTATGGGGCAACAAGAAGTAATAAACTTAAGGTTAAATTAAAGTAAGTAATGTTGCTAAGAAGTTAATAAAATAATTGTACCAAGTTCATGGAGGCATCATGAATAAGTGCAAAGAAGTTTTGGAACCAAAATGGTATTCAAGTTCTGACAAATTCAGAGAGAATGCCATAAGGATGTTAGAAACCATAGGGTAACACATACACCCTAGGATGGTTCGCAGCTGGTAAATATCCGCAGCTGGTACTTGATCCATAGTCGGTATTCTGATCCACAGTTGGTAATTGTCCGCAGCTGGTATTTGGTTAACTTAGTTAACCAGATCTTCGTAGAAGTTGCATAAAGAGCATAAAATTTGGCCTAAGTTAAGTAAGACACAAAGGAGTATAAAAATTGAAAGCGACCATCTTTTGAGACTCTTCGAGAAAATAGACCTATCCAAGCGAAAACTTCCAATAGTAAGTAAGACAAATAATGCTGAAAGATTTGTTTTGGAGATCCACAATTGTGTGGATGCACCGTACAATATTTCATAAGGCTCTAATTAGGTAAAGGATAAGCTGAATAGAGACCAACATTCTAATTATGAAGTCAATGGTTACTATATAGGCAGTTTAGAGACTATTAGTAAACCCTAAGGGGGAGTAAACCTTAGAAATGAAGGTATTATTATCTGACTTTCCGAATAAAGGATGGAGAAGGACTAACCTACAACAATAGCAAGCCTTATTTTCATAAGGTTAAAAGGAAGTCATTCTTATCAAAGTACTGAAGATAATAACAAAAGATTGTCTAAAAGCCTAATAAGGTAAAAGCTCGAAGTAATAAAATAGAATAGTCCTAACGAACTAATTCTTAAGGAAACAACTCTTAAGTGATCTTTAAGAGTGAATAATCACATCAAATTAGACATGTATAGAGAAACAAGGAAATTCCTATGGGTATGAACTAAATTAGTTCAAATCCAATTTTTCAAAGGACTACCAGTATAAACCATATCATCACAAACCAAAAGTTAGTCTTTTGATTTTAGTTATTGTTTAATGGAGTTAAAATCCTATGTTAGTGAGACTTCCTAAACCTTGTATAGTATAAGCAAGGAGGTTTAATGATCAAGTAAAGGAGTTGGATTAGGATACCGAATCAAGGAAATGAACTAAATATGAGACCCCAATTAAAAGGAGTTTATAACAAGGACATATCCCTAAGGAAGTAAAGTAAAAGGAACTTTGGAGTATTGGAGACAACAAGATTGAAGATTGCCAAGGATGGTAGGAATTCAAGAAAAGGATCTGGATATGGAATACTACCATTATTTCCATTTGAGGTTACCATGAAGTGGAGAAATGCAGTACCAAATATAAGTAAATTCCTTACTCCGAAACGTGAGAGTTTACGAACTTCGAGGACGAAGTTTATTTTAAAGGGGAGAGTCTGTAACATCCCAGGATTAGCACCTAGAAATAAAGAGGACAAAGGGTTGTGCATTGCATTCATGCATAAGAAAATCCGGGGAATTTTTGCGCAAAACTAAAAGATCTGTAGAGGTATCGAGATCTCTCTTGTTCTGACGGAAACACCAGGACAGGTGCGACAGATTTCGACATGACCTCTATTGTACTTCTGTGTTTGGGGGAAGGAATTCAAATTTGAATAATCAAATGGTGAATTTGAATCCTAAAAGAATTTGAACTGGAATAATAATTGGTAAGTAAATTGTACTAATAAATAAAAGGTGAACTCTTATTTTTGATTAAGATACAATATTTACAATTATCTAAGTATACAAGATAATTGAAATTCAAACAGAAAAGGAAAAAGATTTATAAATAAGAACTGAGTTCATAATTATAATAAGATATGAATATTACAATAATTTAGATTACAAATAGAAAGAATAATTAAGCTTTATTAAGGTTATATAGTATTACATTGTCTTTACAAACGAAATATATAAAACAAATAACTTTATTAAATTAGATACAACCATACAATGTCTTTACATTATCTAAACAGAAAAGAAATTACAATAATAGTTAAAAAGAAAGAAAAGAAAGAAAACCTAAACTAAAGCTAATATCTTCTCATCGTCTTTCATATCTGCAAAACAAAACTAGTAGTAAATAGAAAAGGGGGTTAGTTTGGTTAGTATTGCTCTCAGGTACACAGTGTGATGCACTGTGAGGTTCATCACTGAGCAGTAATTGGGGCCAAAGTAGAATCTGTTTCTATCAGTAAATTTGGCCTCAGACTGTGTGCATCACTGGCCTGAGAGAGGGGCAAGTGTGGCGCCCCGCCAAAACCACTACTAGAAAATCGCGGTGATTTTGTGCATTGCATCATCATGACTGCATGCTCATGTCATCATGCCACCTTGCATTTGCGCATCATTATCATCTTGCATGGTTTATTTAAAAACTATTTTCGAAAAATCTTTTTTTTTCTAAACGCCCCGTTATTATTTCAAATCAAAACCCGGGTCTCCGGATTATTTTGTTTCGTCTTTCAACGGTTTACAAAAGCCTCGTTTTAATAATTAAAATATTTAAATTATTTTTTTAGGAGGCAGCCAGCCAAGCCCGAAAGCCTGACCGGCCACCTCCAAAATTCCTAAAACTACCCAATCCTATCCTACCCAGCCCCCTCCACATCACCCTGGCCAATCCCCTTCCCCCACCTTTACACATCCACCTCACCCGCCCAATCGCTGCGCAGCACACCAAATCTCACCCCACCTCTCATCACTCACCTGCCCGGCCCCACCATCCTGTCGACTCGGCATCTGCTCCCCACCTGCGTAGCGACCAAGTCCCGCCCCACATCGCATGCCTCCCCATCCCTCCTGGTCGCCCTGCTCCCGCCCACGTGAGACAGGACCCGGCCTCGATCTCTCCGCCTGTTCTCCACGTACCCTCCCCCCCGCGTGGCCCCACACGCGTACGGCACCTGCCTCTCCCGCACGCCATCTCCCCACCACGCTCCTCTCTCTCTCCACCCCCGCTCTCTCCTCGGCACCTCGCCGCCTCCCGCTCATCTCTGCAGAGCTCCGCCGCTCCACGCCGGTCGCCCTCTTCCGTCGGTGGCCGAGCTAGCCGCTAGGCACCCGAACCGCCTGCAGGCAGCGCCGCCCTCTCCACCCCGTTGAGTCCGCCGGCGCCCCGTCCCCGCGCCTCCTCCTCGCTGTCCCCCTCACCGGCTCTCCCCGCGCCCTATGTGCTCCCCGCCTCCGGCCGGGCCCCCTCGCAAGCTCTTCCCCGGCTCCCTCCTTTGCGACGGACGCAGACGTCGCCTCGACCCCGTGCCTGTCCGTCCTCCGCCTCGCCATGGGTCCCTCCTCCGTCGCCCCTTCGCCGAGACCAGCCCGCCCGTCCCCAACGTCACCGACCTCGCCGGCCTCCTCCTCCGGTAGGCAGGAGCTCGTCCGAGCGGGTGCCGCCGTCGCCACTCGCGAACGTCCTCCGGCTCGGCCTCGTTGTGTGCCTCCTCTGCCGTCCACCAGCGTCGCCCCTCTCCATCCTCGAGCCGGTGCCGCTCGGCTCCCCCGCCCTGAACCCTCTGCCTGCAAGCGCACGTGCGCCCTGCCGGTTCAGGACGAGCATGTGAGCGCTCCTCTGCTATCCCTTGCTGTCACCGTTTTTTTTGTTTGTGTTGCTGAATAGGATCCTCCTGTTTTGCCTCAGTGTATCGCGCGCATCTCGTATAGTGGCAGTGGTGTCCTGGCCCCAATCCGAGGAGATGTAGTTGTCAGATACCACGGCGAACATTGTACCGTGGGACACCATGACCTTCCGAAGATAATTGATGCAAGTTTGATGCGACAAGGCTTCATGGTTGAGAAGCAACCTGAGACCAACACCGGCGATCGAAGTGGGAACCCAAGTGCTCTATCATGGAAACCGGGGGCGATGACGCCATATCGACAAGATCTTTGACACAGACCATCAAGACCTCGCTCCTGGAGTCCGAAGACCGAACCCGGGCGTGCCAAGTTCTTCGACCCGAAGACCACAGATGCAACAAGTACTCCTTCCCGGATGCGGGCCCTGGATCCGAAGACCGCCGAGTCCTTCCTCCCGACACGACAAGTTCTCCGTCGCGAATCCAAACCCTGTCGAACCCCGAACCCCCAGAACCCAAGATCTTCCGAACCCGATGTGTGAACCCTTTTCCAAACCCTATTTTATAAATGCTATATATAAAACCTGTTGCATATTAATTGATCATGCTTGCATACATATTGTGGGGTGTTTGGGGGTGTTTCGACGATTCACCTAAATTAAATATGGAGGCCAGATGCCGGCTAATCTAGTCTCATATTGGACCCATTTAAATTTGTGTAGCAAACCGATGCCATGTTTTGTCTTGTTAATACAACATTTAAATTGCGGGGTTTCTAAACAACATAAGTCACCTAATTAAATATCGGGACCCCGGTTCCGCTTAATATGGCCTAATTGCATCGTACATTTGCCATGTCATACATCATACATGCATCATGCCCGATCTTCTGCCGTAGTATTAAATAGTGCATCCGGTGTTTCTTCTAGTGCTTTGCTTCTTCACGGATTAGGCCGATGAGTTGATGCGAGTGTCGACCTGATCCCCGGTGAACCTTCGGCAATGTTTTCAGGCGAGCAATCTCCCCCTTTCTACCTATCTTACTTTTATAGTATTTATTCCCTCCTGTTGATCTATTGCTATCTGTGTTGCGATGCTCTAGTTTTCGTACCCGTGATATCCCTTGCAGCCTTATATTGCCTTGGACACATCCTATTACCTGTTGTTTGGTAGATAGTTGGACTTGCGCGTCGTAGTCGCTAGCTCAAGTGCTGTTGCGTGTCGTCAAGTACCACAGTTGTTGGAGTATTGCCGCATGTTTAATGTTGGAGATGATCAAGGCTTTAATTACTGTTTAATAACTAAAATTGAAAGTAGGTAAATGCAGAGGCACCGGTGGGTAATAGACAATATTTGGATTTTAACCGCTCACTGGTGTCCCGTAGGACCCCGAGTTCTTGACACCTGTTCCGAGATCGAGCGCGCTAACCACAGGTGGGGTGTGTGGGCACCCCCATCGATTTAGTACCTGATTTCAAAGTATTGTACCGGGGGCTACAAAGTAGTTTGGGGCTTTATTACTATCCTGTACTTATGCCATGCTTTACTGCTTTATTTAAGATTGTGCGTGGAGCACCTGTACTGTTTAGGACCGTGACACGTTTTCGCTGTATCGACAAGCCCAGTCACACTTTCGGGTTCCCAGTCGTTTACAGCCGTCTACACAAACCCTGGGTCCGTCTCGGAGACCGGCCGACTTTGTTACGGGTAGCTTAGTGGGGTGGTCCCCATTCACTTGCTTTGGGTCTGGGAAACGTCATGACTTAGGCCTCGCCGACATACCGATGGGTGTATGTTAACTGATCTGGCAACAAGGGTCGAAGTGCGTGTGGATACTTTGGTGCACCCCTGCAGGGTTAAATCTTTTCGAAAAGCCGTGTCCGCGGTTATGGACGACTTGGAGCACAGTTCTCGATCATAGACAACTATAACTAAAGTTTACTGTTATAAATTGACTTGTATCCGATATGACTAGTAATCAACTTCACTACAACGGAATGGCTAAATAAAAGTACCAACAACTGCTGGGTTTGGGATATCTCATGCTAATTGTATCTGACTAGTAAGTGTTGCAACTACAATGGAATGGTTAACTAAAAGTGCCCACTGCTTATTATATCAGGATGACTCATGCTATCTATATTGGACTAGTAATTGCCGCAACTATAACGGAATGAATAAAACTGCCAACTGTGTGAGTTCCTCGGTTGACTTCCTCGTTTGGTCTCGAGGGGGAAATACCAGGATGGGTATGTTTGGTGGTAGAATCAGGTTGGTTTCGAATAGGTCTTTCTTATCCCTCTCTGATAGCCGACAGTTATCTCGAGTCTCTATAGGTTGTTTAGTGCTTGCTGTGCTGCCGCTTCAGTCCACCATACCTATGTAGGCGAGGACCGCCGAATTATAGTCTCGCCGTGTACTGGCCTCAGTACTGACCGCTCTCTTTTTCCTTTGCCCTTTGTCGGCACCCCTTTTGTTTAAGCAGGCTTGAGATTGACGTCGTTAGCAGGGTTACCCTTCCGGCTTGGCCTGGGCAGGGTTATGGACGTCATTGGTTATTCTTCAGGGCTCTTAGCTCAATTTGCATCTTGTCCGTACTCGGACGCTGTATGGTTTTCGAGGTGATTTGGATCTTTGTAATGTAAATCTGTATTCTTGACTCTTTGAGTCGCTGTTGTATATATATGTTTTGTGGGTTCCATCGAGGACTATTGTGTAATGATATTACTTCGTTTTCCACCCGCACGCAAGTGCCTGGTGGGCACCTTTGAATCGTTTCTATGCGGGTTTGGCGGGAAGCGCTGAAACTTGCATAGGGCCGATTCAGAGGGTGTTACAGCAAGTTTCACCAAATAAAATAGGATCTGCACTTATTAAATTTTAGCTTCAACCTTGAGTATCATTAGCATAGAGTCAAAAATTACACTTGGCAACTCAAAATAAAGATCGGGATCAGATAATACCAAACCAGCCAAGCAAAGCCTTGGTAAATATATTCCACAGATACAACCTGGAAAGGGGGAGGCTCCCTGAACCAACAGCACACATGCAAGCAGCTCACACATCTGCATGATGTTGTGCTGTCAACACAAAAGCAAACCCAGGAAGTAGACAAGAAGGAGGCAACTCTTGTGCACAAAGGGGAGTGAACCAGCCGTAGCTAGCACATCATTCTCATCTTCCCAGTGACACCACATTAATTTCCACCACACTTAGTTAAGAACACTTCTCTTAGCACACAACCGGGAATTATTTTTCCTAGCACCCGAATAACCACATAGATCAGATCCACCATATCATCACACCCTTAGCTCTAGTTGCTCCTTGGAGCCATCCAAGAGCTAGGACAAGGAGGAAATCAAGGCAAGGCAACAGCTCCAGGAAAAGAAGGGTAGGCCAGCAATCGCAAGGAGTAGCTGGTCATACACAAGTATTAGGAGAAGGAGGCATCATCAACAAGAAATAGTAGATCCAGTATTAAGCCAGGAAGGATCAGTAGCTCAAGTATAAAAACTATGATAGCAAGCTGATCAAATCCAAACACATCCACAACACATTTCAGCAACTTGTGGAGTACCTGGTAAATATCCATTCCTATGATCAATCATAGCATCTGTTCTTATATGAAAAGATTTTTAAAAGGGGGAAGCTCCCAGTCTTGCATAGAAATGCTATGCAAGGCTCACCATAGAGCTTTGGAGCTCTCAAGCATCTGTTCTTATTTAAATCTTGTGCCTCAGCCTTTGCATCATAGGCTGGAACTGGTTACACACATAAATCATCAAGAACAAATGACCTCTGACCAGTTACATTAGTCAAAGTAGTAGCAAATCATATTCATTATGGTCATGCTGTTGTGCACCCGTTAATAAGGTTCCACAGTAGCAATCTCATAACTAATAAGGCCACTATAATTAACTAAATCATCTTATCATCAAAAGACAGATTTTAAGCTTATCTGCCAGCAAGTACAAATATCACATAAATCATCTTCCTAGACAAATAGGAAGATGAGTCTTCAGCCCCATCCTACCGAGTGGGTCATGGACAGCGGTGCCTCCACCCACATGTCATCGGATGCTGGTATCCTCAACTCTCTCCATTCTCGCACTCCTTTTTCCAACGCAGTCATTGGTGATGGTTCCTCTCTTCATGTCACCTCCTTCGGCTATGCTTCTCTCCGCTCTTCCTTGTCTAATCGTCCTCTTCACTTACAAAATGTTCTAGTTACTCCTAGCATCATTAAAAATATTATTTTTGTTAGACAATTCACATGTGATAATTGCGTCTCTGTTGAATTTGACCCTGTCGGTTTCTCTGTGAAGGACCTTCATACCAAGACGGTAATCCTCAGGTGCAATAGTTCGGGTGATCTCTACCCCTACTCCGCCCCCGGTGTCACTCTCCATGCACTGGTCGCCTCCACTGACGCCCCCACACTTTGGCATCGCCGCCTCGGCCATCCCGGACACGACTCGCTTCGACGCCTCGCGTCGTCGTCATCACTTCCTTGTCATAAAGAAATAAAAGGGTCTAGTCTATGTCATGCGTGTCAACTTGGTCGACACGTTCGTTTACCTGTTTCAGATTCCTCTAGTCGCACTTTGCGTCCTTTTGAACTTGTACACTATGATCTCTGGACCTCTTCGATTGAAAGCATGTCTGTTTACAAATATTTTCTAGTCATTTTGGATGATTTTACTCATTATCTTTGGACTTTTCCAGTACGACGCAAATCTAAAACCTTTGGTATTATTTGTAATTTCCACACATATGTACAAACTCAATTTGCACTTCCTCTTAAACAGATACAGTGTGATAATGGCAAGGAATTCGACAATCGATCTCTCCATGATCTTGTGTCTACTCACGGCATCCACGTGCGTTTTTCCTGCCCCTACACGTCCCAACAAAACGGCAAGGACGAACGAGTTATTCGCACGGTAAATGACATCGTTCGCACACTTCTATTCCAAGCCTCCATGCCGCCTAAGTTTTGGGTTGACTCTTTACACGCTGCTACATACCTTCTAAACCGCCTTCCCACAACCGCGATCTCCGCTCTTTGCCCCTTCGTGGCCCTCCAGTCTACCCCCTACCTACTCTAACCTTCGTGTTTTCGGATGTTTATGCTATCCTAACATCGCATCCACCATGGCGCACAAGTTGTATCCTCGCTCTACTCCCTGCATCTTTCTAGGATATGCACCTAATCACAAAGGATACCGCTGCATGGAAATAGCGACTCGTCGAATCATCATATCTCGGCATGTCATTTTTTATGAGACTAACTTCCCGTTCACCAAAACGAACGTTACGGATTCATATGACTTCCTACAGGAACACAATATGGGTTCATCTACGGATGGCGACATCGACTCAGTCATCCCCAACCCGTCCCCTGTGCGCGTTCGGACTCACCAGCGCACAGTGTCGTCTCCTGCCGCGGCACCACGTCAGCCTGCTGTAACATCCCAGGATTAGCACCTAGAAATAAAGAGGACACATGGTTGTGCATTCCATTCATGCATAAGAAAATCCGGGGAATTTTCGCGCAAAACTAAAAGAGCTGTAGAGAGATCGAGATCTCTCTTGTTCTGACGAAAACACTAGGACAGGTGCGACAGATTTTGACATGACCTCTATTGTACTTCTGTGTTTGAGGGAAAGGAATTCAAATTTGAATAATCAAATGGTGAATTTGAATCCTAAAAGAATTTGAACTGGAATAATAATTGGTAAGTAAATTGTACTAATAAATAAAAGGTGAACTCTTATTTTTATACAATATTTACAATTATCTAAGTATACAAGATAATTGAAATTCAAACAAAAAAGGAAAAAGATTTACAAATAAGAACTGAGTTCATAATTATAATACGATATGAATATTACAATAATTTAGATTACAAATAGAAAGAAGAATTAAGCTTTATTAAGATTATATAGTATTACATTGTCTTTACAAACGGAATATATAAAACAAATAACTTTATTAAATTAGATACAACCATACAATGTCTTTACATTATCTAAACAGAAAAGAAATTACAATAATAGTTAAAAAAAAGAAAAGAAAGAAAACCTAAACTAAAGCTAATATCTTCTCATCCTCTTTTATATCTGCAAAACAAAACTAGTAGTAAATAAAAAAGAGGGTTAGTTTGGTTAGTATTGCTCTTAGGTACACAGTGTGATGCACTGTGAGGTTCATAACCTCACAACTGAGCAGTAATTGGGGCTAAAGTAGAATTTGTTTCTATCAGTAAATTTGGCCTTAGACTGTGTGCATCACTGGCCTGAGAGAGGGGCAAGTTTCACCAAATAAAATAGGATCTGCTCTTATTAAATTTTAGCTTCAACCTTGAGCATCATTAGCATAGAGTCAAAAATTACACTTGGCAACTCAAAATAAAGATCAGGATCAGATAATACCAAACCAGCCAAGCAAAGCCTTGGTAAAGATATTCCACAGATACAACCTGGCCAGGGGGAGGCTCCCTGAACCAACAGCACACATGCAGGCAGCTCACACATCTGCATGATGTTGTGCTGTCAACACAACAGCAAACCCAGGAAGTAGACAAGGAGGCAACTCTTGTGCACAAAGGGGAGTGAACCCGCCGTAGCTAGCACATCATTCTCATCTTCCCAGTGACACCACATTCATTTCCACCACACTTAGTTAAGAACACTTCTCTTAGCACACCACCGGGAATTATTTTTCCTAGCACCGGAATAACCACATAGATCAGATCCACCATATCATCACACCCTTAGCTCTAGTTTCTCCTTGGAGCCATCCAAGAGCTAGGACAAGAAGAAAATCAAGGCAAGACAGCAGCTCCAGGAAAAGAAGGGTAGGCCAGCAATCGCAAGGAGTAGCTGGTCATACACAAGTATCAGGAGAAGGAGGCATCATCAACAAGAAATAGTAGATCCAGTATTAAGCCAGGAAGGATCAGTAGCTCAAGTATAAAAACTATGATAGCAAGCTGATCAAATCCAAACACATCCACAACACATTTCAGCAACTTGTGCAGTACCAGGTAAATATCCATTCCTATGATCAATCATAGCATCTGTTCTTATATGAAAAGATTTTTAAAAGGGGGAAGCTCTCAGTCTTGCATAGAAATGCTATGCAAGGCTCACCATAGAGCTTTGGAGCACTCAAGCATCTGTTCTTATTTAAATCTTGTGCCTCAGCCTTTGCATCATAGGCTAGAACTGGTTACACACATAAATCATCAAGAACAAATGACCTTTGACCAGTTACATTAGTCAAAGTAGTAGCAAATCATATTCATTATGGTCATGCTGTTGTGCACCCGTTAATAAGGTTCCACAGTAGCAATCTCATAACTAATAAGGCCACTATAATTAACTAAATCATCTTATCATCAAAAGACAGATTTTAAGCTTATCTGCCAGCAAGTACAAATATCACATAAATCATCTTCCTAGACAAATAGTTTAGGAATCATTGATAAGGTCACCTTATTTACATAAGATAACATGTGCTTACAGCCTCAGTCTATGCATCCTTGGCCTGGGAAATATTCCAGTCAGCTGTAACACAACAGTAAGCCATGCTACCCAGCTGCTGCTATGCACACTCCAAGTAGAGGCACCACAACAACAACCAGTGCATTAGATGTCACTAGAGCCAGACACTATACCCATTTTATTATGCAGCAGAGATCAATTAAATGAATCTAATCATCTTCCTAGCCACCAATCTAGAAATCATTTCATCTCTACAATCATTTTACCTAGCTTATGATCAGCTAAGGATAACCACCTTAGTATGTGTTTGACTCAAGATAAAACCTCAGCCTTTGCACCATTTGCTAGCCAAGTAAGTGAGCAAGACATGTTTTTGATCAATTTATGAGAGTAGGGTTGCTGTAGTAATACACATTAGATAGACAACAATTAAATCCATCCAGAATCTATTTGTAAGTCACACAAGTACATCACAGCCAATAGAAAATCCTTAATAAAACATATACACCATCCTGGACCATAGCCCATGTATTTGGGTGATCAAGTGATTTGCAAGAAACACCACATACACATAAATAGAAGTAAATCATAGAAAGTTGGCATGCCTATAATTATCTGGACTAGTACCATCTTATCATTACCATCAGTGTATGTCCAAATGACAACCATATACATGCTCCTACTTATCATATTCACTTTTGCACAAAGAAAACAATATGCATTCTCTATCTTAAAAGAATAGGAGCTAGCACCAATATTTTTTAAAAAACATACTTGATTGTTTAGTCAAACAAATGTAGACTCTTCTTATTATTTAAAAAGCATCATGTGTAGAGACTAGTCTAGGATCATACCGTTTTCACAAGAAGCAATTAAGCAAATCAAATGTTCACCCTTATAAATTGTGACACTCTGTAACTACAGATGCCAATATAAACAACAGCATAGTACTTAGTAATATCCCTTATATTCCAGGAAAAATCCTAGGTATGTTAAGAACAACATCACTGAACCATAGTTTGCACCTAAACGATTTCATCAGCTCGAAGGCCGGTTACTTAAGCATTACCTGTCTGGAGACATGGTTGTGGTAGTAGACAAGGAGGCCGACGCTGGGGTTGCAAACGTTGCCGTCCCACTGGTGTCGGAGAAAGAAGCAGTCCCAGTAGCATCACCATTATCCACCATCATAGCAAGGTTCCTAGGCAGCAGGCTGAGGGCGCCGGGGTTGCGCCGCGGCACTGTCCCTCCGACATCGAGAATTGAGGTAAATCACAACAACTGCTGCAATACCACACCGTAGTGCAGGAGGCCACGGCCAGCCCATGGCAGGAACGACGCCGTAAGCCAAGCCGATTCGGCTAGGGTTTCCCGTGTGGGAGAGCATGGAAAGAGGCTAGGGTTTCTCCCAGGGTGAAGGCGCGCGGGTATCGGTGTAACATCCCAGTATCTAGGAACCTAACGAAGGGTAGATTTAGGAATATGTATTGTTGCATGCATCTATTTGTGAAAATGTGGGAAAAAGTTTCACCAAATAAAAACTTAAGTGATCAGTGTTTCTTTCTTACTTTAAGATTAGGTTTATACTTAAAGAAGGATTGTTATAAACTTTGATGTGATCTTAAAATATTTATGGGTGTTTTGAAATGGGTTTGAATTTAAAAACTTAAATGTTGGAATAATCATTTAAATTATTTAGATATACGATTTGAATCTTAAATTAATTAAGAGAAAAGTATTAAAACTTAAATCTTATTTAAAATAATATAGTATATGACATTCATTTCATATACATAAACAAGATACAAAGAATGAACTTACTGAAGCTATTCCAAACTTCACAATCTACACTAGAGTAAAGAATAAGAATATCCTTTATTAATAAATAAATAAAATTTATTACAAATGAACCAAATGAAGATTACAAGAATTATAAAAGCCAAATTACAAAAGAATAAGAAAACTACATTTGTATATCCACTAACTATCCTATATCTAAAACTACACTAAATCTTCATCTTTAACTTTGTACCTACAAAACAAACATTAAATAGAAAATAAAACAAGATTAGTGTTAGTATATATTTCTCTCAGATATGTTAGTGAGGTGCACTTGACAATCTCATCATTGGTAAATGTTAAAAAGGGGCAAGTTTCACCAATATGAAAGATTTCATCTTTCATAAATTCAAGCCAGAATGCAAATGACAGCCAAAAGGGACCAATTCACCAGCCAAGGTAAAAGTAGATTGGTAATAGTAAGTTCAAATTTTCTGAACCTATCCATATGTGCATAGCAGGCACACAAGCTGCACACACACAAGCATGCAGATGGTGTGTTGTCGACCACACAAGCACAGCCAGGATCACAAAACCACAGCACAGCCGTGGAGAAGCACCTCAGTGCATCTCTCTACTACACAACACACCAGCACCGCCAGGGTAAACAACAGCTAAACCAAGAACAACAGCCAAACCAACCACTAGATAAGCAAGAACAACAGCCAAACCAACACAGTATAAGCAATTCTATAGTAGAGTAAACTCTTAGATTAACAACATAATACAATCATGGATTTCATTGATACACTAGCATGGATCATGGTGGATTACCACTAGATTAATCTGGCAGGCTCTTAGCAGCAACAAAGCTACTATTAATCATCAGTCACAGCAAACTATCTTTTCCCATGATCAAATATGATCAACACTAGATTTAAAGCATCATAGATATGATCAACAGGGGATTATGAACCCTAATCAGAGCAAGAACTCTAATCCAGAGATGAACTCAACCAGCACATAGTCACTCGACATGAAAGCCACTAGATATACAGGGAGAACCATGACAGTAGCATGCACAAACACCACAAAGATAACTTACCCGAGGTCCTCGCTGATAAATCGAAGAGGAAGCAGAGGGGGCGATGAACCGCGGCGGCACAGGAAGCACCCAGAGGCTCGCTGCAACCTGCACCTGCCACGGTGGCGGCTGCAGCAGTGCACGAGATCAGCACACCATCGCAAGCGGGATCGTGACGGCGGCGACATCACCTTTTCTGAACCCTAGGTTTCGGGAATGGGGTGGACCTGGCCACGGGGAAGCCCTGGAGTCAAATCCAAGTGGATAGAACGAATAAGCGTTGTCGACAACCCCAACTCTCACCACGGCAGCGGCCAGAATGGCCGACGGTGGCAGGAATCGATGGTGGCGGCATCGCCGGCCACGGGGTCGAGGCAGAGGAGGAGGGGATAAGGTCAAGGGAGAGAAGGGAGGCAGAATGGGCTGGGTGGGCCAAAACCCTTCAGGGTTATTTTTTGACCCTGCCCTATCGGGCCACCCTAGCCCAATAAGCCCAAGGGGCCAGCCCAAATTGCTTAATAAATCTTTTTGATCAATTGAAAAAGACCAAAATACCCCTGACCTCAATAAAATAATAGAAAATAAAATAAAAGTCCAAAAATTATAAATAAAATATTTTTGGATTCACAATAATCCACTCTGTTCAAATAAAATAAAATATAAAAATTTGAATACTTAAACTTTTATAAGAATTTTGTAATTTTATATTCCTTGTGGAATTTTATAAAATTATTGAAAGATGATAAAAATAAATAAAAATCACTTTTATTATTTATTAATATTATAGTATTTATGAAAAATACTAAATAAATATTTAATAATAAAACTTTAATAATTCAAGTTCCTATAATGATAAATGTTTATAAGATAAGTAAAATACCAAAAATCTTGGAAAAATAAGAATTCTAATTAAAAATATAATCATGTATTATTATTTCACTTAATTAAATATTTAGTATTTATTAAGTAATAATAAAAAAATCATAACTTATTATTTATTAAACACAAAAATAAATATACCAAAATGATCATAAAAAATAATATATACATGATAAAAACCTCATATTCTACTTTGACTTAAATAGAAATTCAAATATTTTAATAACTCAAATTTAAACCTAGTCACTTCATTAATAATTCATAAAAGGATAAATAACATTTAGTAATATCCTTAAAATGAGTTTACTATATAGTACAAATCTTAAATATTAATGAAATGAAACTCTAAGGGTTTAAAAACATTATAAACATCTTTATATTAAACTATCTTCAACTCTAAGTGAAGATTATATTCTCAAAGGATTCCAATTCATGATAAAAACCTTGAAGAACATCTTATGAATAAATCAGATCCTTTCCATTAACTTTAAATTATCAAATTTTAACAATTACCACAACACTTTAGAAAGTTCAAGGGTAGTTAAATGAAAATATATCTAGAATTATAAACTTTACTCACTTATCTCTAAAAATAAATGGTACTACTCTATCATAGAATTAAGAAATCATTATCTCAAGTAACGGAACAAACATTCTTAAAGAAAAACATTTCAGATATACAAGATACCAAAGTGTAAGTATCATACTTTCAAAACCACCTTTATTTTAAAATTAACTTCAGTCTACAAAATCTTAATATAACACTATAAGCATTATCATATGTTTTATAGTTAACTTTGATCTGAAGTAGTTAAACTATAAAGCAACTCAAGCCAAACCATTTGATCAAAACAAATAACATCAACCACCACTAATTAACCACAAAGGTTTGTTTAGACTTCGGAAGAGAAACCTTTCCTTCGAAGGTTATCCTTTTTGCCACTTTAAATAAGAAATCTTGTGTAAGTAGTCCCAACTAGTATGTCATAAGAATGTATACTTTACTCTTCCATATATATTTTTTATAACCACTCATAAACTCTAATAAAAAGTACAATTGTGAAACTTATCTAAAAGGACCACACATTCCAAAGAAACCATTCTCGGAATCCAAACCCTAGGACAACGTTATTTGGGATTTGCGCTTAAAACATGCATAGCATTACTTGTGCATAACTACATATTGCTTCTTTAAACATTAGTCCTTACCGGACCAATGATGAAGATTTCAGATTTTGGATCTTATGCCGTCTCAAAGACCGTGAGTGCATAATCTTGCAATCACAAAAGGCAAGTTCACACTTGCTCATGTCCTTTGATTATTTTCTATAAAGTATTTTACAAATCCAGTGTTGTCATCACCTGCATTTGAAAAAGGACAGAAAACACTATTTTCAATAACAATGAGAACTATTGATTACTAGTCCAGGGTGATCAGCTAATCTATTAAATCTGACAGTTGGGATACCACTGTTCAGAACTATATCACCTAGGACTTAACAACCAATGTCGCCAGTGATTCTTGCGCCGTATATTACGCGTTGACCATGAGATTTGGAATGGGATGGAGAAGTTAGCTGTATCTTCTTCCTCTCGCATGAAGCCGGATGTGCAGGTCGTGGCTGTTATCCTCGTAGTGTGCATGTTAATTGGTAATTCATAGAGGATATGCAGCATATGGGTGGGAACCCTCATCGTCCCACGATAGTTCTGGCATCTAACGGTTTGTACAAACCATTGGCGTAATTCTTTATGTGGGTATGGTGTACACCAAGGAGGCATGCGAGGTCGCGAAGGGGGCAGTGATTGGCTTGGATCATCTTCTGGGCCCCACATCATGGAATTGTGGACGGGAATAAGTTGTCTGGTTGTGCAACAAAGAGTTCATCTCTCATGGGTAAAGTAACGCACCTCTGCAGAGTGTAAGAACTGTAACTTGTTACTCCCTGTTCCTGGAAGGAGCTGCGAACGCAGCGGGAAAGGAACCCCATGAAGGTTCTGGTAAACCCGTGAAGGCTGACGGACATAGCTTTTCAGAATAAAAGCAACCTTTGAAGAAATGTTTATGAAAACTTGCATTGCCTATGACCTATGGTCTGTCGCTGTAGTTATAGTGCATCAAACACTCCTTTTCTAGTGGACTTGCTGAGTACGCTCGTACTCAAAGTATCTTCTTAACCCTTGCTAGGTTCTAAAGCCAGCACAGACAGTGACTACATCAAGTTATGCTCCAGGAATCATCATCAAAAGCTAAAGCTCTTCAATGAAGTCAAAGAAGTCAACATATATATATATATCCACTCAAGTGAAGACGAAGTTGTGGATTAGATAAGAATAGAATCTCTAGCCATAGAACCTACTTCTGTAGTGTATTGCAATAGCAGCAATACCAGACCATTAGTTAAGATACTAGTCTTAATAGTATGATAGTTTTGGAGTTATTTATTTCTGATTCTTCTTTGTAAGAAGTTTATTTTTCTCTCTTTAACCTAGAGTGTTCTCTGGATCTTGTGTAAAGAGTTGAGTTGTAACCTATAGTCATGTCTTGGACCTGCTATGTTTCTGTTGTACTACTCTGAGGGATGTAATACTAGTGAACGGTGTTTCATTGGTGTTATGTCAACGACTATAGTGTACTACATCATGTAGTGGTATGCCGGGTCACCGCACCTGCCACGGTCCCTCGACAGCCTTCCGCGACCGACTCTCCTATCGCACCAGCCCGGCAGCCCACCATGTCCGCACCACCCGCTGTGTCATCACCTTCAGCAGCCTCTGCTACCAGCTCCTCGTCGTCCTCTCCACCACCCTCGCCACCTCGGTCTCCCTCGCCACCGCCCGTCGTACCTCGCATGGTAACATGACGACAAGCCGACAAGATCATCGGGCCCCGAGAGCGGCTCAACCTCAACACCACGGCCACTTGTGCTCTCTCTCTGATCCCTAACTCAGTTCGGACCACGCTCAAGGACCCCAACTGGCTTGACGCAATGAAGGCCGAGTATGTTGCCCTGATGTCTAACAACACATGGGACCTCGTGCATCCTCCTTCCAAGGCCAACATCGTCACCGACAAGTGTGTTTTTCGCCACAAGCTCAACCTCGATGGCTCCCTTGATCGATATAAGGCACGTTGGGTTCTCCGTGGCTTCTCCCAGGCTCCAGGCATCGACTTCACCGAGACATTTAGCCCAGTTGTCAAATCGGCTATGATCTGTGTCATCCTCTCCATCGCGCTCTCCCTCAACTGGAGTGTTCGACAGTCGATGTCAAGAACGCCTTCCTCCATGGAACGCTCTCTGAGGTCGTCTACTGTCGACAACCCACGGGCTTCATCGACACCTCCCGACCGGATCACGTCTGTCGCCTCAACCGTTCCCTATACGGTTTGAAGCAGGCCTAATGCGCTTGGTACCAACGCTTCGCCTCCTATGTCGCGACCATCGGCTTCACATGCTCCAAGTCCGACACCTCCCTCTTTGTGCTGCACAGCACACTGGGTACGGCATACCTGCTCCTCTATGTCGACGATATCGTTCTCACGGCTTCCTCGACGGTTCTTCTCCAGCGTGTCATCACGGCTCTCAGCTCCGAGTTCGCCATGACCGACAGGGTGATCTTCACTACTTTCTCGGCGTCGTGGTCACCCGTACTTCCTTTGGGATGTTCCTCTCCCAGCAAAAGGACACCGCCGAGATTCTGGATCGCGCTGGCATGACAGCATGCACATCTTCATCGACACCCATTGACACCGCGCCCAAGATAGCCTCCTCTGCTCGCCCTCCCGTCACAGACCCTACGGAGTACCGTAGCCTCACCGGAGCCCTGCAGTATCTGACATTCACCCGTCCAGATATCGTGTACGCCATACAGCAAATCTGCCTCCACATGCACGATCCGCGAGAACAACACCTCGCGTTGATCAAGCGTGTTCTTCGCTACGGCAAGGGCAACCTCGACCATGGTCTCCAGCTCATGCCATCCGCCGATGATTCCTTGATCACATACATGGATGCGGACTGGATAGGCTGTCCCGACACGCGGCGTTCTACCTCAGGCTACCGCGTCTTTCTTGGCGATAACTTGGTGTCTTGGTCCTCTAAACGCCACCACACCGTCTCCCGCTCCAGTGCTGAAGCGGAATACCATGCTGCCGCCAACGCCGTTGCTGAGTATACTTGGCTCCGCCAACTCTTGGAGGAGCTTCATTGTAACATCCTAAAAATACTAAACTTGGATCATCAAACTCTAAGCATCAAAAATTAGGGTTAACAAAAACTTTTCTAAATAAAATTATGAAAGCATGCCTATGTGTATGCATTGAATTTGAAATTCTTTTGAACCACCTTGTTTGTGTGTTTCTTTGCTTGTAAAATGTTTCTTAAGTGAAATCAACATCATCTAAAACATTTCCCACACTTTTCCCAAAGACAAATAAAGCAAAACAAATAAAATAAAGGAATGGTCATTTTGACCAATTTAACTCCCATGCCTACTTTGGCTGTCTCAAACTTTCAGAACCTAACAGAAACTTTTCTGGCTCTTTGCACCCCTTGATTGTACTCATAAAAAAGTATCAAGGCCCACTTTGTGATCATCCAAAAACTTTCAAATGCATAGTTTAAATGACAATTCAAAATTGAATCTTTATCATCTGGGAAGATCCCACTTTTTCAAAAACCACTCAAACAAGCTCAACTTTCAAAACCCAAGCATCTGCAGACTCACCAGCACCAATCTAGCACACCCACCAAAAATCTTGAATTCATGCGGCCTTTTCATCAAACACTTGGCAGACACAAATCAAACAAAATCAAAACACTATAGTGTGCAGTGTTTTGAGCCTAACTGGTTCCCTATCTAGCTCACAACCATCTCAGTAGATCATCTAGCAAGATTAAACCAGCACGAGCACCACTGTGAGCTTGCCAATATCATCAATGGTGAACAGCCGAGTGCATCCTTGCCACCCCAGTGTAGACAGCAAGCTAGGAAAGAAACTAGCCATGCCAACCTTGTCTAGGAGATCACCCATGCCTCACCGCCCCTCTCGACCAGCCCTGCCTCACCGTCGTCGACTTCGTCGTTCGCCTGCCTCGCCGACCCTCGCCTGCACCCCGGTGAGCCCCCAGCAACCCCCACTGGCCGTGCTAGGTTTGTCTCGCCGGCATTGCTCAATGTCGATGATGACTCCCAGCCGTTGGATTAGAACCAGATCGAACGCCCCACATCGCCTCATACCGCTTCGCACCCCCTGTCTCACTGACGAGTAGGGATAGCCACTTAAACAGCCCGCGGAAGCGCTACGCTTAGAAGGCCGGCCCGTTAACTTTTCCCGCGCAGCCCAGTTATTTGAATTAAACTTTTTCCATTTTATTTCAAACACACTTCTGTACCCAGTTTCAAAAATCAACCCAGATTGATTCAGTGCACCAAATTGAATGAAACTAATTTTGTTAGGAAGGTCTTGAAATGCTGAATCCAAGCCCGTTGGATTCAAGTCATTTGAATCTATAGATCAACCATGGTAAAAATAACAAGGCAGAAGCTTTTCTGCATTCAAACATTTTTCAAATTTAAACCATAATAGCTTTTGAGTTGATTCCAACTCTCAAAAATCACATTTAACCATACCTTTCAGAATATATAAAAACATATAGGTTTACTTACAGAAATAATGTTTAAGTAATACAAGAATGCTACATAGGCATTTCTAGTCACTTTATTTAATTAAAATAAAAAGGTAAAACCTTATTAAATTGTGACACCATTTTAAATCATATTCCCATGGACTAAAATATGTGGTGATGACATGTGTCAATATGATCCCATGTTTGGTTTGGAGAATAATAAATCTTAAGTATTTTTTCAATGAGTAGAAATTACTTTTCTAGAAATAAAAGGAATTAAACCAAGCCTTAATCTTGTAATGTTGGAGATGATGGTAGATCATCTATAGATCGTATTTATTTATAGATGCTAGTACCGACCAAGGATACGAGGAGGAAGGAGGATTCTACGAAGAAGAAGCCGAGGAGAACTTCAACCACTGCTCTGCACAAGGCAAGCTTTACTAACTAAGTGGACCAATGCAAGATAACACTTGCAAGATACCCTACTTATGCAAGCTAATACCTGGTTGTTACCATGACCACTATATGCCTTAAGCATATGTGATCATCTCCACTTGATAAACAAATCCTAGTTTTACTTGCAAGCTT
Source organism: Avena sativa (assembly GCA_916181665.1). Lineage (NCBI taxonomy): Eukaryota > Viridiplantae > Streptophyta > Magnoliopsida > Poales > Poaceae > Avena > Avena sativa. The sequence goes on from OV702293.1 coordinate 213,485,402, forward strand.
TTTACTTTATTTCTTTATCAAAGCTCTTACATAGATTTTTCCTAAGTGAATGGGAGATACTAGAAAGATATGTGAAGGTTGCATAAAGAGCATAAAATTTGGCCTAAGCTAGATAATCTTGATGTCATCCTAAGGCATGAGATTGAACTTAGTTAAAACTCCACTAGTTTACCACCCCTCATTAGTGCTTACCCCCATCTGTAGATGCTAGTGCTAAGCATAAAACTTGATCAACTTTAGATGGGAATACTTGGTGGAAAAATGGTTATGAAAACCTTGGAATGATGGATCATTCTATTGAAATGTTTTGGTCATGTGTTTCCGAACACCTGATGATTTTGGTGATGAAAATGTTGAGGCATGAGCCTTAGCCCTTTATAAAACCGATGGTTGTCTGGATGCGATACCATTCCAATTTTATCGTATAACCACAATACCCGAAGATTGGGTAGGGCTTGACTGGAAACTTATATACCTTAGTATTAGTTCCCTCACGGCCAAGGTCTGAGCTGAGGCTACCTTGTGAAGATTGTCCACCTGTGCAGTACCCAAGATGACAGTTGGTCATGGTTGGGAGGCCAAACTCACGGGAGAGGTGCTTATACTAGGGAGTGTAATTGAAAGGTTAGGATTGATTATCCGCATACTGAGTATGGTGAATTCAGGATTTGTTCCTGACGGATGTATCGAATGTTGTGGTGAAAGTGTACAATCTCTGCAGAGTGTCAAACTATTCGAATAGCCGCGTCCGCGGTTATGGACAGTTGGAGTGGCCATACTGTTCCCCCGTCAGACTTTTCAAAATGACTTGTGAAATGAATTGAGACTTTGACTTGACAACAACAGGGTTGTGGCATGAGATACAAGTTCCCACTTAGGTGTTATAAAACTTCAACTAGCCTTCGTTGCTCCTAAACTTAGTAGAGATAAATCTGGCTTTTGCAAAACAACCCTATAGCCTAGTGACCTATTATCAAAAAAAACTTTCATTTGTTAGTATTAGTTTGCGAGTACTTAAAGAGTACTCATGGCTTTGTCCCTGGCTATTCCTATGGCCAGACTATGAAGAGGAGTACCTGGAGGATGGACCCCAGGAAGGTTATGACAACTAGGATCATCTCCCATCGTCAGCATTGCCTGTGACCCTGAAGATGGAGCTTCGTCCATGCTACCGTTATTATTACGTATTCCGCTGCTTGATGTTGTATTAAGAACTGGATCATGAGATCCCTATTTGTGTAAGAACTTATGTACGATTTGTAATGGATGATGTACTATGGTATCCAATTCTGTTATGTCTCGCAAAAATGGTAATCATGGGATTGCGATGTATGGCATAATAGGCATCTGGGATTAAAAATCCGGGTGTTGACAAGTTGGTATCAGAGCCATCCTAACCATAGGAGACCCTAGTTAGACTGGACGTTTGAATCAAAAACTTACTTTCAAAACCAAAGAAAACAAATATTTACAAAAACTTATTCTCATTCTTACCCCTTGGATTCTCTCATGAAAAGTCATGTTCTTCAAAAACCCTTGCAAAATACATAAAATTTTGACACACTTTATCACTCTACTAACTTACTCATCCTATATTCTTATAGATGGACGTGAAGTACAACAAGTTTTATCGGTTGGGGAATGGAGGAGACCTTATCTTTGAGAGGGATTTGGACCAGCTTTCGGAACTTCTGGAGCGTCCGCACCCCGAGTTCTTCGGAGCTCAGCTCAATGATCAAGGAGGAGAAGATCTGCAGTGGCTAATTGTTGCAAGTCTCAGAGGAAAGATTGAACCTCCCACTGCGGAAGGAATTCAGTTTACCTTAAGAGAGAACAACTGGCTCGATGGACTTGCCAGGGCCATGCAGGAAGCTCTTTCCCGTCTGTGTGGGCAGAGCATCAATCAGATCAAGGGTACTCGCTTTGAGTTTTGCCCGAGGCGTGATGCAAATGGACAACCACTGGAAGCCCCATACCATCCCGAGCTAAAGACTCAATTGGACCACCTTAGCTTCATGATGTACGATCGTCAGCAGGAGTTAGACAACTGCCGTGACTACTCCAACCACAAGTCTGCCATCATCAAGACGAAGGACCAAACCATCGCCATGCTAGCAAAATATCGCAAGTCTCGCCGCCGTCAACTCGACAAGAAGGAGCGCATCATTGCCCGTCTTTGCTACTGCATCTCATCTTTGGAGGAGACCATCCACGAGAGAGACATGCAGTTCGAAGAAAGGGTGAATGCAGGAGAGGATCTTCATGGAGACCCCTACTCCAATCTCAGTGATGACGATGATTTTCTGGAGGATCAGGCTATGGATTTCTTCACCGATGAGGATGATTTCGCCTTCATCGATGATGATGAGGATGAAGAAGCCACAGATTCCGAGGAGTAGTAGCACTTGAGCACTAACCTAGTGAGTAGTATTCGGTCCCACTGTATCATAGTTCTCAGAATGGTTCTTAAAACCATCTGTTTTTCTTTGTTGTGGTGTGTGTTGTACTGTGTACTATGAATGAATGAATGAAAAAGCAAGTTGCTGGAAAAATCTAAGTCAAACTTTAAAAAAAATTAAAAGACCCAAAACTTGAGAAATTTCCCTCTTTTCTCACGATCTATCTCAATCTTTAGATGCCACGTTGAAAGAGCATTTGCTATCCCTAGTGAGTTTGGTGTTTGATAACAACACACATGTCGGACTAATGATTTGCTAAGTGTGTCGCAGGTACATTAAAAAGATCTGCAAACATTCAAAAATTGTCTGCCTGGCGCGGTACCAAAAAGCGGTAGTACCGCTTTTTGCTACCGGACCAGACAGAAGCCTGTGACTAATTGTCAAAAAGTCTCTGCCGCGCCAGGTACTAAAAAGCGGTAGTACCGCATTATAGTACCTAGCGCGACAGAATCTTTTTGACAGCTTGTCAAAAGCTTCTGCCTGCTCCGGTACTAAAATGTGGTAGTACCGCATTTTAGTACCGCTCGGGGCAGAGACTTTTTGTACGTTGCAAAAAGCTTCTGCCTGCTCCGGTACTAAAATGCGGTAGTACCGCATTTTAGTACCGCTCGGGATAGAGACTTTTTGTACGTTGCAAAAAGCTTCTGTCTGCGCCGGTAGCAAAATGCGGTAGTACCGCATTTTACTACCTGGCGTGACAGAGAGTTTTTCGTCTGAAAGTTGCTGATTCCTCTATGTCCGGTAGTACCGGTTGCCACTGGCGGTACTACCGCTTTCTGGTAGCAGCAATTGTAGTACCGCTGTGGGCAAGATTTGATGAAGTTTGAAAAAGGGGTGGTCCGGTACCAGGTCCGGTAGTACCGGAGTTCTCCGGTAGTACCGCTTGAACTTCCGGTACTACCGCTGCAATAAATGCTCCAACGGCCAGATTTTGTGGAGGGGTATAAATACCCCTCCACCTACCTTGGGACAAGTTGCTCAGTGCATTAAAGTCAAAGAACACCATTGGAGTCCATTGGAGCCACCCAAATCTTCAAGATCTCCTCATCCCACCACCCAAAGTCCTTGACCTTTGGGGAATCGAAGGAGGAGGCCCCGGTCTACTACTTCACCAAAAGAGATCTTCATTTCCCCCTCATTTCATTGAGGGCCCCTTTGCTCTAGAGTTTTCTTGGAAACCCTAGTTCTTGTTTTGGTTCTTACAAGCTTGTCTTTGATTGCTTTGACAACTTGCTTGTATTTGGGAGCCTCCGATTAAGTTGTGGATGTGTGCCCCAAACTTGTAACGGTGTCGGCTTCCACCTTGAAGGTTGCCGATATAGTGGAAGGTGAATCGATCCCGTTGGGGTGAGATTCATCGGAGAACAAGGGAGGACTTTCGTGGAGTTGAAACCAACCCCTCTCCAAACGTAGACGTACTTCCCCTCAAAAGGAAGGAACTACGGGAAACAAATCCTTGTGTCTCCGCGTCCACTTTTCGGTTACTTCTATCCTTTACCGCACCTTACTTACTCGTTACTACTTTTTGTTGTGGTAGCTCTTGCATAATTGTCATATAGGTAAATTCATCATAGTTGCATTATCTAGAGAATTTACCTTATTGTCAAACCTTAATTTGAAAAAGAAGAAAATTTGAAGTAGCACCTATTCACCCCCCCTCTAGGTGCCCATACGATCCTTTCAATTGGTATTAGAGCGTTGGCTCTTTATTTGGGCTTTACCACCTAAGAGAATATGGGTAGCCGCGAAGGGGATGGTGATGGTGAGCCGACCACGGTGACCATGGAAGATCTCAAAAACTTGGAAACAAGATTGAGCTCTTCCTTGGTCAACAAAGTCAAGAAGATGCTTGAGCAACTTCTTAAATACAAAGAAGGCTCATCACCCCCATCTCCTCAAGAGGATCAACCATCCATTTTACCTAAGGGGAATACGTCAGTATCCCCCGAGGATGCGATGGTAGGGGGTAAACTAGACAACGCTAATTCCTCCACACACAATAATGGTGGGAAGGGTGAGCACCGTGACTCATGGTACTCTCCCGACCCTCCAATCCCTCACCCTCATGTATACAATAGAGGTGACCCACCTAAGCTTGAAGAATCTGCTACTTTTGCTCAATGGCAATCACTAATGAGAACTCATATGCGCAGCTCTTGCATTGAACTATGGAAAATCATTGAGCATGGACTCTTTATTGGGGATCCAAACAACTTGACAAGAAGAGAGATTGTTAATAGTCAACTCAATGCCACTGCTCTGCATATGATTCAACAAGGTTTGGGGACAAAGGATTATCCACACATTGAGCACTTTAGCATTGCCAAGGAAGCTTGGGATGCTCTCACTGTGTTGTTTATTGGAAATGAGAGTATGAGGAGGAACCGATATGATGCTCTAAGCAATGAAGCCGAAGGCTTCTACATGAAAGAAGGTGAAGATCACGAAGACATGTACCGAAGGCTCAAGACCACTGCCACTGCTTTTAGGAATGTGGGTGCCTCACATGTGGATGATGCATGGATAAAAAGGAAATATGTGAGTGCACTCATGCCTTTTGAGCCCACCGACTTGAAGATCCTACAAGGAAGACACAACTACCATCTCATGACCTCAAATGAAGTTATGCAAGAGATGGCTGCTTTCAAGGTTGCCGCCAAGAATGCCAAAGATGCCCGTGCTCGTGCCCTTGGTATGAGTAATGTTGTCAATGTTGCTTTGAAGGCCAAAGTTGTGGACCATGGGGATGAAGATGATAGTGATGAAGGGCTTTCCATGGACCATCCCGATGAAGTGAAGATTGCTCATGGTCAATATATGGCTTTCTATGCAAAGAACTTTTGGAAGAACCCTGCCAAGGCCAAGATGGAAATGGAACGAAGAAGCAATCCAAATGGGAAAAGAGAGAATACCACAAGATTGAGAACTTGCTTCAATTGTGGTGACCGCTACCACTTTGTGGCTAGTTGCCCCTATGAGAAGAGAGAAGATCATGGTAGAAAGCTTGTGTTGAAGAAGACTCTCAAGGGACCGTACAAGAAACCTTTCATCAAAAATAATCCCATCAACAAGAAGCCGGGAGAAATTGTCTTGATCACCCATGAAGAGTACTCCTCCGACAATGAAGATGATGAAGAGGAAACTACTCATGGTGTGGCTGCTCTTGCCACCACATATACTCCGACATTCTCACTCTTCGATTCTCCAAATGAGAACTCCTCCACCAAGAACACCACTTGCCTTATGGCAAGAGGAACGGAGGTATCTTCATCATCCCGCTCTACTCACTTAGATAATGATGAAATTGATGATGAGATGTCTCTTGATGTTGAAAAGGAATTAATTGCCTTTGATGAGTTTATGACTAACCTAGAAGATGATGCTAAGCTACATTTTGGAAACATCTTAGATCAACTATCACATACTCAAGAGCTTCTAGATGTAAGATGTAAACTTGGGCATGAACATACGATTGAGCTAGAGGCCCTAAACAATGCTCTAGAAGAAGAACAAGAAACTAGGTTGTCACTTGAATTAAAACTTGAAGGGCTTGATGAGGCCAATGACATTATTGTTAACAAACTCATCAAAGAGCATGATCATGCTATTGCTAAATATAAAAGAGCTAAAAAGGACAAGATTGAGTTTGGTGTGGTTCATGAAAAACTTGCCGAGGACTTTAGCTTGCTTAACAAGGCCCACAAGGCCTCGGAGAGTGAACTCTTGTCACTCACAAAGTCCCATGAAATGCTTCATACTCAATTGGCCAATATTCCTTCACCTAGTAACTTCATTCCATCTAGTAGCACAACTATTCTTGAAGAGAATGCTAGGTTGAAGGGGGAGCTTGCTAAGGCCACATTTCCACAAGGCAACAAGTCTATTGATGATCTTTTGAGCAAGAAAAGGCGTAGTGGTGATAAAGGGGCATTGGTTTTGTCTCCAAAACAAATAAGAAGAACAACAAGAAGAAGAAGGACAAGCCCGCACAAGAGACCAACAAGACCATTGTGGAGAGTAAGACCACAAATGGTAAAACTA